>CM033727.1:13707007-16107007 GCA_019671005.1 Hibiscus mutabilis
TGCTAAGCATCAAAGCTACCCCTCAAACCTTTAGAACTTGAAAAAGCTTTTTGTCAAAGGAAAGAAACTAATATCTACCTGCAGGTATTGTAACTTTAACTTCCTTAACACCTTCAACGACCCCTGATCCTTGGCATGACATACAATATTCCTGGATCATATATGTAAAACCATGTTAATTGTTAACATGATGTACAAGTAAAAGAAAATTATAGTTTCACTAAAAATGAAACCAGACCTTGATTATTCGCCCCAACCCTTTACAAGTGCTGCATGTTGATGTAAAAGGAGGAATTGTAACCTTGTTAAAAGTTAAGAGTTATATGGTATAATAAATAAAAGGTAACATGTATTAATCTTCAAAAAGAGAAGCTGATTATGAGGATCTATATACTAATCACCATAAAACATAGATCATCAAAAAACTCACTGTCCCTTTGCCTCTACAAGTTGGACAAACTTTCACTTTGGCACTTGGTGGATAGCCACACCCATCTGTATTAAGCAATAAACAAGGCATGAGAAAACTACATCTATGAAGAGGTAAGAAAGAAATCCTTAACAAAGGAAAGATTAGAGAAATACATTTAGCAAGATGCTGGAAAATATTTGCAGTAAATTAAGTGAAAGTTGATTTCTAAGAGTAATACAAAACAAATTTTGGACAAACATAAATCGAGAACTAGAAGAGCATTAGCGCATGAAATGCACTACATTTTGCTTGTAAGATTCTTGAATGCATAATGATTCCAACAACCTTTGAGCTCTACTTACCACAAGAATCACAAGTAACAAATGCATCAAAACATAGATCCTTTGTGCATCCTTTAGCGGCTTCGGAAAAAGAGAGCAAGAGCTCTGTCTAAAAAGTTCCAGACAGAATATATTATAACTTGAAACAGTAAAGTATGAAGCTAGTAGAAAATTCAGGAGAGAAATGTGTTGACCTGGATATCTGGAGAAATGTGATCCATCTCATCTTCAAATATCTGCAGCAGATGAATTCGCAGCATTTTAGAAATTGTGACAAACAATTTCATGAACACAATAACAAAAATACAGAACAAAAAGAAAAAATACCTCAGAAAATATCTTAGAGAATGAATCAGAGAAGTCTGTTCCATAAGTATTATATCTAAACCCTCGTGCACCACTTGTATTATAGAATCTAAACCCTTCAGCACCATCTGCCCCAAATTCCATGTCTTCTGAACTTCTAGCATACATCTTCCCCAGAAAGGTTCAGAGTAATACAATTAGTTTAGAAAGCACAAACATTGAATTGCAGATAATTCAAAACACCCCATCTGAATAAGACTTGATAGCAACATTTGTGATGCAGGAGCTTATATTATAATATTTATTTCAGTTTTATAAAATATTAGAGATAATATAGATGCCTAGATTATAAGTTTCCTTTATGTTCTAAATCTAGGGCTAGGATTAAATTGTCTTTGTAACCCTAGTACAAATAAGCTGTAATAATATTACAGACACAACTTATCTTTAATATTTTCTTTGAATTAAAAGAAAACTGGAGGTTTCCTTTAACCCTAAGTTTTTCTTGAGTTCCATCTTTCCTACTAGTTTGTTCAGCATTATTTCTTTTGATTACTGTTGTTTTTCTTCTTAGCCACATGAATTTGCCTGAGTACCAATATTAACAAACAGTACCAGAACAGCATTTCTCTAGGGGAAGAAGAAAGGAGCAACAGCAACAACAAACAGCAAAAGGAAGGGATGTATCTGTTACCCTATCATACTCTCTCCTCTTTTCTGAATCTTGCAAAGTCTGCAACGACCGGAACAAAAAAATGAATGAATAACAAGATTCGAAAATGAATTTTATCCAGAATTACACTTTAGCATTGATTCTGTGTAATCGGGAAGGATAAATTTTTGAGATTAATAAAAATCTAAAAAATGACCAACCTCATAGGCATCGGTTATCTCTTGAAACTTCCTCTTTGCAGAAGGATTATTCTTATTTGCATCAGGATGGTACTTCTTAGCGAGCTGCATAACCAAAAATTACAACAAAAAGTTCCCCGCAAAATGTTTCTACTTTCTATACATGTTACAATAAAATTATGCCAAGAATTTATATTGGAAAGATAAAATGCCAAAATCTATCAACTCACTGCATGATAGGCCCTTTTAATCTCATCTGGGGTGGCATTTTTTGACACTCCAAGAATTTCATAGTAATCTTGTTTAGCAGAGCAGCATGACCCTAAGAAATGCATTAACTTAAGAATTCAAAATTCATAAGTATTTATAAGAAAAGCATTGAATATCTTCAGCCGAAAAACGATAAAACCTGTTGCATGGATATAACGCGCTTTCAGTGGCATTCCAGTGACTGTAAAATCAATAGGCTTCCCAATACCAAAACTGCAACTGTGAAAAGCTTATTCCCCCAAAAAAGAAGATCGATTATTAAACATGCATTCAAAAACTAAGCTAATAGTCAGTTTTAGAAGAAACGAGCATTACCTCTTTCACGATTTAACGATTGGAATATTGTGGAAAGTTTCCTAACCCCATCGAATCCATCAATCGGCGATTCTCCAGACATGGTTGAAACCCAATGCCGTCGGCACTGCAAGTCAAAATTCCGCAAACAAAATTGTCAACAAATTGCAAAAAAGAAGAATTATTCCCCGAATTAAATTGAAATTTAACAAGAAAGATGGTTTAACATAATTAGGGTTACGGTACTTACTAGCCTTGGACAGCTGAATCTTCCCATTTTAGAGCTGAAATGCTGCTTACTATTTAATTCTTGAACCAAATTTTATGGAAATTTGAAGCAAAAAAAAAAAAGAGAAGGAACAATTGTTGAAAAATTAGACGTCAAAGAGGATTTAAAAAAATCAAACGGATCGTGTTTCGGGTCGATTCGCCGGTTTGCAGTGGAAATGTCAACTTTCCAACTGGGGAAGTTCAGGGTTTTGCGAAGGGAAAGGATTTAAGAGTTTCTTTTACATTCGACTTATGAAGTCCACTAAACGACATCGTTTACACCTATAGGATCTAGAAATGGCAATCGTGTCCAGTCAGGTCATTTTCGGTCTGGTTTTTATTCTGGTTGCTTTCGCTTTAAATTTAGGTCGGATCAGGTCTAATTCAGATTTAGTTCGAGTCTATATTGTTTCGGGTCAGACTGGGTCAATATCGGATTGATTAAATTTTAGGACGAGTCAATGTCAAATCGGCTGAATTTTAGGTCGTGTCAATATCAAATTAATTATTTTTCGGACTGGGTCAATATCGGATCAAACAATTTCCAATTTGTGTCAATATATGACAATGGTTTTTTAAATGAGATAAAATAGTATCAAACCATTAAAATATTACTAAAAGTGGTTGTTAATTAGTAATAAAATAGAAAATAATAATAAAACATACATATTTGAGCAAATTAAATTCAGGTTACTTCCGGTTCTGGTTAAATTAGATATGGGTTGCTTTCGACTAAGCTAAAATCTGGGTCGATTTTTGTTCGTTTATTTTGGATTTGATTCAAGTCTATATCATATAAATCAGTAAGGATATCAGGTCAAGTTTGCCCAATCTAATAGAATCCACGTAACATTGTTTAAGTGTTGGACCATTAAATCAAAGTGTTGAGGAAGATAGATAGTTCTGAAAAAAAAAGAATCCCATTTCATAACAAATTAGTGCGAAACATTTAAGACCGACTCGAGTTTTGCCATCCTTAATTTAGCCATGTAATCATTCGATAAGACTCCGGATTAATAAAGCAAGACCTCTCACTGCAGCATAAGAACCAATTCTTTCCAAGTCAATAACACCTGAGGGAACAAGTACCTTTACTGAAACTGTTGACAGCATTTAGGCATCATTTTCAGTTACCAATCATGTATTTGGTGTTCTCATAAACAAACTTCATCTTCTGGACAATTTGGACCACATGTAAACAACAGAGAAGCAAAACAGTGCAAAAAGAACCATATGAACAACATGGTTGGAGCCATTCTTGGCCATGATCCTGTTCAATCTCCTCATGTTGTTCTTCACCCCTGCTTGAGCTTTAGTCATGGTCATCTTCTGTGATAAAATGGCACTCCAATTCAGAAAGCAGGATAAAAAAAAAAGCATTCTTCCAAATACAAATGGCGATCTACGAAGATCAGATGTAATAATCTCTTCTATCCGATGTGAAAATCACCATTAGAACAATAAATTAATAGAATTCATTTTGCATGCATGTTTGGACATGTTCTTAAAGCAGGCATCAGATAAAGAGGGACAATTGTTGTAGATCACAGAAGGCTTGAGGCACACCAACCACATGCCCGATACATTCCCAGAAGGTTTGAGGAACTGTTCTCTGGCACCAGGGACGGAAGTATTAATAGGTTGAGAAAGGCAACAACCGCTTCCAAATTTTTTTAATATAATTATATTTTATGTTCTTTTTAATTTAAATATTAGTAAAATAAAGTCTTTACCCCTCTTAATTTTTAGAATTTATAGGCTTAATAAACTTTTGTCCCTCCCGATTCTTGATCATAGCTCGTCCCTGTCTGGTACTACACCTTAGCATAACCGATGGAAAGAATTATGGAACAAGTACCAAAAGGACAAAACATCCAGTGGTCGTCGGTGACCAACGATCAACCAGGACCGTTTCGGAGATTTTCGGGGCCTTGAGCGAAAACTAAAATTTGACCCTTATATAAAGAAAGCATATCTCATTACAAATAAAAATATATACCCATATTTAGGCCCCAATAGTAAAAAATTAGGTTTAGAGTTTAGGGTTACAGTTTAAGGTTATGATTTAGATTGGGGTTTAAGGTGTTGGGTGAATAGTTTAGGATTTAGTATTTAAAAATTTGGGTTAAGGCTTAGAATTTAATTTTTTAATGTTGGGCACAGAAATGAGCACCGAAAAAGGACAAAAAAACTTTTATTAATCTCATTACTTTGAACAATTAATTAAATAGTTCAAACACATTATTTTCATTGTTAGATAAATTAATTAATTTATTTAGGAAAGATAATTAATTTTTTAGCATTAAATTAATGAATTTATTTGATAAATTAAAAAATTAAAAAATAAAATTTTAGGGGCCCTAGACTAATTGGGGGTTGGAGGCCTTGAGCGGTCGCTCAGTGTGATCCCCCTTATAGCCGGCCATGCGGTCAACAGCGAGGATTGTGGTCGGATTGAGGGGTTAAATTAATATTTTATTTAAAGTTTAAGAGTCAATTTGATACTTTATCTAAAATCTAAGAGTCAAATTAATATTTTATCTAAAGTCCATTAATCAAATTAAAAATTAACCTTTTGAACTAACAATGTTAGCTTTCAAGTTTAAATCGATAATATGAGTAATAGATACGTTAAATTTTTAAATTTGATGAGCAAACATGAAAACTTATGAAACATAAGTGACTAGTCGTATAGTTTACCCTCTAGCGGTTGATTTTTTTTAAATTATAATAATTTATTTTTCAAAATTATATATTCTATATTTGAGAAGAAGCGAGAACAATAATTCTAAATCAGAAAGTAAAAGTCTTAAAATATACAAATACGGCGCCTATCAAACATTCTTTTAAAAAGAGGTAATGGACACGTAACAATATTTTTTTGAACAGACACGTAACAATATAAATTAAAAGAAATGAAATTATTAAAAAAAATAGGGTTGGCGGGGACACCAGCAACATTATTCACCGTCTAATTTCCGTTTTGGAGGGAATGCCTTAGCCTTCGGTTGACTGAACGGGGTTTCCGCTTAGCAAAGAATTTTGCCAACGCACTCTCAAACAAGCAAAGGAAAACAAAACCAAGCAAAATGCCTTCTCACCTTTTAATTTTCTTGTACACTTGGATTTTTCCCGTTTCTCGACGAAGAACGTTCCGAATTCACGCGAAACGCCTTTCTTCTTTTTAATTTTGATTGTGAATGAGCGGCATTATTGAAATCGATGCAGAGGCTGCTCATCATTTCCTTATGTGACTTGTTTGGTATGTGTGATTTCCTGATTCTGAGCCTGAATCTAATACTTTCATCATTTTTTATTTTAATTTCCTGTTCAGAAAATGGCTAGCAAAAAGGAAGAGTCGTCTCAAGGATATCAGGTATAGGTCAATCTTGCTTTCATTTTTCTAGGAAAGGATTTCGACTATCAGGAGAAAACAAACCTAAACTCTAATTTTTAGAGTTAGATTTTGTGTTGAGAATCAATTTTGTTTGTTTTCTCTTAAGGGAGATGCTGCAGAAGCTACTCCAAGTCCACCCGGCAAACCAGGCCTACCGGAGCATCAGAATTCTCGATCTGGAAATATAGTAAACTGCTCGCTTTCCCCCATCAATTATCACTTAATATTCTCAAGTTAGAATTGTTGATTGAGAGTTGCATGTAAGCATTCGTTCCCTAAATTATCATGCACTGATCTTCGTCATTACCGAGTTCATGTTGACATCTTCTGTGCTTGGGCCTTGAGGGTCGTCAACTAAACGTTTTGCACCTTTTCATGGAAGGATTGCCTGTATATTAGTTAGCCTGTTCTTATTATCAAGCATATTGCAACTGTTTTCTTTTTATATATTTGTAGTGTATTTTAGCTGTTGCTAAATACATTAAGGGCACATTTGATAACCCATTGGAAATTAACAATTTCATTGATTTAATATTTTTCAATGAGAAAGTGTAAAAAATGTGAAGTACACAAGGACCTGCATATCAGGAGAATATTTTCAACACATTTTATTTTATTTTATTTCCTTTGACACTATTATCATTTAAAATTTACATTTATCAAACTATCTAATTATAATCCTGTATTTAATTTAGCAGTTAATTTTTTAATATTTAATTTTTCAGCACTTAATTTTTCAGTTTATCTAGCAACTAAGTTTAATTCTTGAATTTTTAAGTGACCATAAGGAATTTGGATACAATAGAATGAATTTTGTAACGTATTTTAAGTGCTTCCTTAGATTTTACCTTCCTGAGATCCTTACTTAACATTGTCTTGCATTCCATTCCTTGTTTCTCAAGCATGGAGTTTTCAAAATTATAAAAGTGGTGTGTTTTAAGGTTCTTAAACTTTCTTGTAGGTTTTAAAGAGTGGGCCACTTTTTTTATCATCAAAAGGTTTGTTTATTTGCTTTTGCAATTAAATTCAGTTCCTCGTTTACCTTTCACCTTATATTTCTGTGAAGCACAATATCTACTTAAATTATACTAGAAAAATATGCCTTATGTTTTAAATCAAAGTTCCATTTTAATGGCTGGGATTCCTATGAATTATACTGTTATTCTATTTTCCCCATTTTTCTTTGATTATAGGAATTGGGTGGACATCATGGAAGAAAAGATGGTTTATTTTGACACATACTTCGCTCGTTTTCTTCAGAAGCGATCCTGTAAGTAATTGTTCTCTGGCAGATTGTCAGTCTCAACTCTCAATATGGATACTTGTACTTACTTATCCATTTTTAACATCACATGTTCGCTCTTTTCTTGGCACAGCAATTGAATTGTCGGAAAGAAACAATAAAAGATAAAATGATGTGTTGTTTTTCTGACTACTACATTTTAAGATGATCAAAATGATACTAATTTGCAATGATTATCTTTTATGTGCTACATCCCTCTCAATCAGATACGGTTAGAATATATGACAATCAAAATGAAAATGAAACTCTCATGTATATTTCATTGCTTTTGTTGTTTTTAGGTTGTCTTCGGACAGACTAAATAAGATCAAAAAATGGGAAACATGATCTAAAAGTTAAATCATTATTGCCACTCTAAATTAATGAATTTACTTATAAACTTATCAAGGAGAATTGAGTGTTAATTTAGAGGGACCTATTAATTTGCAGTTATGTACTTCTTTAGCTTAGTAGAAAATGATGATACTTTGGTGAGTATATGTCAATTCACTTACCGGTTCTTCTTTGGTTCACCAGCAGATCTATAACTAACTATAAAAGTTATCTCCAGCTAATAACATATCTCAATTTGAATTGTCGAGTGATAGTGGACAACTAAGCCAGGAATAAATTAACATATGGAGGGTAATTAGGGTACTTGGGGCAAACTTCTTTTGTGCTAAAAAATGTACAAAGACAAAGGGAAAAGAAACGAGAAAGAGGAGAAATATATGTCTATTATGTCGTATTTTTATGTAGTAATTGTATAATATATTATTTGTATATATAAATTTTGTAAAGTTTTATAAGTCATTTTAGGTACGTTTAATTGGTATATTTGTATTCTATTTGCATGATCTTTAAATTATATTTTAATTATTATTTTTTTTCATTTTTCTCATGTTGTATGGTAATATCTCAGGTGCTATCAAATCTTATTAGCACTATTAAAATGTGTACAGATCATAATATTATTTTTCTATCTTAATTGTATTTAAAATATTACATACTATATAAATTTGACACACTAATAATATTTATGTAGTGTTACTTTATATTTTATGTCATTTTAATTATTTTTGTCATGTTAAATCATGTTGCATATTCATGTTTATATGATATTATCAACTCTAATTGATGATATTCAAATAATTTTAAATTTTGAGTAATTGGGTTAGATTTTATTTAGATGCTCTATAACGCATAGGCCTCTTCTACAACGTGCGATATTCAAGACTTTCCCCTTGAAGAATGATCATATAGAAAAATGATTTAACTATTTGCTTGGGTTGGGTTAAAGGAAAGAAAAATCTATGTGTATTGCTAGTTATTGGTTAGATATTATTATTTTTGGTATAATCATTAGTATTCAACTCATTGGTCAATTAATTCGGATTCGAGTACTGTAAAGGCTTATTATGAGAGCAACTTTTCCAACTCAGTTTGTTCCATTCACAATATCCATATTCGAAACTTGGAGTGCCTCATCCGGCTATATCAGCCAATAGCTGGTATTGGTTGATATTATTGTCCTGACGGTATACTATTCTCGTCTCTACATTTCATGCATTCCTCCATCTCTATCTCTTGTTGCATTTTGTGTACATTAGGTTTTAGAGGATTAATCTATTGTTGTTTTACTTCTCAGAATTCTGTTTCTCAGAAGGGGAATGAAGTGAATTTAACTCTAGGGGGTATTGACCTCAACAATTCAGGCAGGTTGGCTTGCATTTCTAAAAAGATCATCAATTCTTGGTCTCTTCTTCAAGTTGCAAATATCATCAAAAGTTGGAATTACTAATTGTGGTACCTTTCAACATTTCTAGTGTGGTTGTCAAAGCTGATAAAAAGCTTATAACAGTACAATTTAATGATGGCCGCGATGGACGGACCTTCACACTCAAGGTTCTTCCTCCCATTCTTCATCTATAATTTCTCTTTGATTCTTCTTTTTACCGTTTTGAATCATAATTTCGTCTACAACTGTTTTCTTGAGTTGTTTTTCAGATCCATTGCCATTTAGTTTTACATTTCTTTAGCTTGATAAATAGTTGTGAGTTATCGAAAACTTCAAAGCCCAAATAAAGAAACAATGAGATGTTGGGAAAATCAGATGAAATGATGGTTGTTCTTCTTGTTGATGTTGTAGGCTGAAACATTGGATGATTTGTATGAGTGGAAAGCTGCACTTAAGAATGCTTTATCACAAGCACCAAGTTCTCCTAGTGTAACAGGACAAAATGGCATTTTCCCGAACAATCAAGCAGATGCAGATGATGGTTCTAAGGAACTAGGTATTTGTAACCTTGTTTTTTGAGTTTGGTGTAATTTTGCACTGATATATATATATATATATATATATACACACACACACATCACTTATAAATTTACATAAACCAGGCTTCATTTGAATCTAGAGTTCTAATGTGAACACCACAAATAATGCATGATATGTGGAGAGATATAAGTTCATTCAGACAATGTAAATTATCAGAAGAATTCAAGCATATTAGTAGTTTTGATCCTTAGTTGTCAGTTCCATTCTTGTTTCACTTGCCCTCCTTTTCTTCTAGTTTCCCCTTATCTCTTTATGTTATATTTTTTATAAGCCTTTCAAGTTTTTTGAATGCATCAAGTTTTTAACTTGGTTGGCTGTTTTGATTTGTTTATCTTCTCATTTGAGATGTTGATGCTCTTCTCTGTCTCTTTGTTAGTGAATGATAAACAACAGCCTGTGGGATCTACAATCATAGGCAGACCAATTTTAGTTGCCCTGGAAGATGTTGATGGAGCTCCAACATTTTTGGAGAAGGCGCTTAGATATATAGAAGAGTACGGTGAGTTTTTCTTTTCTTTTAATTGTTGCAATCACATTTAAGTAATATTCTAATTTTCTAAAATAACTATCTAATGCATATACAATCTAGTAATGAATGTGCATGTCTTTTTTTATTCATTTGAGATACTGATATTCTGGATGACGTTCCTGAACCATGTACATATCTAAAGCACTTTTATTCATGTTTAAATAACTCAACAGGTGTCAAAGTAGAAGGGATCTTACGACAAGCAGCAGATGTTGAAGATGTTGAGCGCCGAATTCGGGAATATGAACAAGGTTTGTTCAGATAACCTCTTTGCTTATTGAACAAGATAGAGCAAGAAGCCCAAGCTACTTTATATGTTCATAGTTCTACATCACAATATTCTCTATTTAGATTTCTTATAACTCTTTTAGGTCTTGCTTTTTGTTGTAATCTAGGAGAAAAAATCGAAGGAGAAGGAAAGCATAAAGTAGTTAATGCAAGGCAAATTTAATTATTGAATTAGGAGGTTACAAGAGTTTAAAATACTGAGTTGTTGACTTCTAATAGGATTTTTCTACTTAAGATGAGATTTTATCTAGAGATAGAGATTACAAAGACTACCAAGACTTATATTTCTTCTCTTAAAAGACTCATAAACAAATGAGACTACTACTATACGACTGATTCTAACACTCCCCCTCACACTGGTGAGTGAATATCTATCATTCCTAGCCTGTTTAAAATTTCTTGAAAAACCTTGATTGTTTCCCTTTCTGAGCACATCTGCCAACTGATCTTTGATAGAGATGAATGAAGTACAAACCAATGTCCTATTTTTCCTTAATGAAATGTCTATCAACTTCAATATACTTTGTCCGATCATGTTGAACAGGATTGGGAGCAATATTGATAGTTGATTTATTATCACAATAAAGCTTCATGGGTCCCTCCCAATTTATTCTTAAGTCATCTAGGATTATCTTTACCCAAAGTAACTCATATATTCCCAAAGCCATCGATCTAAATTCTGATTCATCACTTGGTCTTGCTATTACATTATGCTTCTTACTTCTCCGGATTATAAGATTTTCACCTGGAATTGTACAGTAACCGAATGATCTGCATCCATATATGCTTCTAGTGTAATGCCAGAGTTCACTTGATGTTTGAACATAATTCATTTTCCAGGGTTGCCTTTCAAGTATTGTAGTATGATGTTTACTGCTTTGAGATGTGATTCTTTTGGATTATTCATAAATTGTTTGAATACACTTACTGCAAAGGCTATATCTAGCCTAATGTGATCAAAATATATTAATTTCCCAACCAATCTTTGATAGGACCCTCTATCTACCATAGGTTCTTCTGCTGCATTACATAACCCATGATTAAACACAATTGTTGTCTCAATTGATTTACAACCCATCTTCTCAGTTTCTTCCAATAAGTCAAGCGCATATTTCTGCTGTGAGATGAAAAATCCTTGCTTCGAAAGGGTTACCTCAATGCCTTTGAAAGGGTTACCTCAATGCCTAGGAAGTATTTCAACTACCCTATCTCTTTGATGTAAAATTCTTTCAACATACACTCTCTCAACTACCCTAGCTCTTTGATGTCATCTACATACACTAGAAGTGTTGTAACCTCTTTAGTCTTCTAGTGTTTTATGAACAAGCTGTGATCACCTTGACTTTGCTTATATCTCAGTGAGATCTTTGACTTGCCAAACCTCCCAAATCAAGTTCGTAGAAACTGTTTGAGCCTATAATTCTCTCTTCGTGAAAAAATGGGGAAAGAATGTGATTAAAATTGTCTTTTGCATTGTTTAACCTAAAATTTTAAATTTTTTACCTCAAATTGAGTATGAATCATATTATAAAATTTGAGAAAAATATTGCTGACATCAGATTTATGATTGAGGAGATAGATCCATGTGACACACTTACAATCATCTATAAAAAAAAAACACAACCATCGAGCAACAAAAACATTTGAAATAGTAGACAGCCCCCGAACATTTTAAAGGAACAAAAGCTTTTTTATTGCTTATGGGAAAAAAGACGTGTTAATGTTTGACAAACTACAATAAGTGCAATTAAATTTATCAAGGGTAATACCTTTAAATAAAGAAAGGAACATGAAGTTGATTATTCTAAAAGAGGGAAGATCTAAACGATGATATGAAACCAAATTTTATTCTGGTTTGACCTAACAAACTCAGAAAGAAATGATATAGCTATGAGAACATCACCATCTGATAAGAGTGTCGAATTGTTCTAGGAAGTAGAGACTTTCTGTCTAGCACGTCCAATTATCTTTTCATGTCCTTTGCCTAAAAAATAAAATGTGAAGGGAAAAAGGTTACATTGCAATTCAAATTGGAAGTTAATTTATTAATATATACAAGGTTAGCAAAGAGATTTGGAACATGGAGAACATTTTTTAGTATAATGTCTTTAGTAAGATAAGTGTCCCTTTGGGTAGCTACGGTAATAATGGCTCCATCGGCTATGGTTATCTTTGAATGACTATTGCTTGGAGTGTAGGTAACAAAGTGTTTAGAGGAATAAGTCATGTGGTCAGTGGCTCCAAAATTTATCAGCCACATGAGAGACGAAGATCTTTCTCAGACAGTAGGATAAGAGGAAGAGAAAATATCTGAGAGCCTCAATGTACACGTCGAAGACTTTTCAAGAGATCTCAACAAACTTTTCAGTTTCACAATTTCCGCAATACTAAATGCAGGAGAGGACTCCTTTTTGTATCAGTCAATGGAGAACTTACCTGAAGCGCATGACTATGATCACTCATACCTTGAGCAAGTTTGTCAATTGGCTTGCCATGAAGTTTCCAACACTGCTCTTTGGAGTGACGAGACTTTTTACAGTATGTGCATAATAGGGAATCACAATTTGATGTTCGGATAGAGTCCCTCGAGTTGATTCAACTAGCACACCAGCTGGGTGAATATTTTGCCACTCTTCTGCTGTAAAAGCAGCCCCGTCGACAGCAGATTCATGCGTGATAGGGATTGTTATTTCGGCTGAACCAGTAGGGTTTTCCAACATGTTTAGTGAGTAAAATTTTTCCGATCAGGGACAAAACCTAAGCTGATACCTTGTTCTAATCTAGGAGAATAAATCGGAGGAGAAGGAAAGAATCAAGGAGTTAATGCAAGACAAATCTGATTATTGAATTAGTAGATTACAAGAGTTTAAATAGACTGAGTTGTTGACTTCTAATAGGACTTTTATACTAAAGATAAAATTTTATCTAGAGATAGAGATTACAAAGACTCCTAAGACTTATCTTTCTTATCATAAAAACTACTAAACAAATGAGACTACTACTATAAGTCTGATTCTAACACTTTTTAATGCAGGAAAAACTGATTTTTGTTCTTCTGAGGATGGACATGTCATTGCTGATTGTGTGAAGGTATGTCGTATTAGTTTCCAGAAGATTCTTTCATATAAGTTGCAAGATATACTGGCCCCAGTACTTTGTTGTCTGATTTGTCATTCGATTTTCCAGTATATCATCAGAGAGTTGCCATCACCTCCTGTTCCTGCATCATGCTGCAATGCACTACTAGAAGCATGCCGTAAGTCTTTTATTCAAGTGTTTTTTTTTTTTTTCTGTTTTCCCTGTAACAAATTAAGTTGATAACATGCGTCAACAAGATTCATTCAATGATTAGGAACTCAGCGTGGTTCTAGAGTTAATGTTATGCGGGCAGGCAGTGTTGGACACGTTTCCTGAGCCAAACCGTCGATTGTTACAGAGGTAATTGATTCATCTCTGTTTGATTAATCATGTACTCTTTTTGCTACAACTATTAGGGCGCTTTGGGAATGTTTTACTTGTAAACATGGGCATTTATTCATTCTTACTTTCATAATCACAATATCACCCTCATTTTTAGGCGTCTTGTCTTCTACTCGTCTTTATCGATGTTTTACTTTTCTTGTTCCTTCATTTCAGAATTCTAATGATGATGCAAATCGTGGCTTCTCACAAAAATGAAAACCTGATGAGCACTTCAGCTGTAGCGGCATGCATGGCACCTTTACTTCTTCGCCCCCTTCTTTCTGGTGAATGTGAGATTGCAACCGATTTTGATGTGGGAGCTGATAATAGTTCAATGCAATTGCTACAAGCTGCTGCTGCAGCTAATCATGCTCAAACCATTGTTATAACATTACTGGAAGAGTATAATCATATATTTGGGGTGAGCTCTAATTCTCTCTTTTTTCACAACTCTTCTGATATGGTTTTCTGCAATCACTATACAGACAAGTATGTACCCCATAAATTTACAAGGTCTAAGGCTTTTATCTTTAATTCAGAATTGATATGTTTTATTTTATCTGTTCTTTTCGAGAAAACATGATCATTAAGTAAAATTGTGTCTTTTCCTGGAGTTTATGTGTTTTTCATTGGTATAGAATCTAAAGTGACTGGAATTATGATTGTCTAATGATGCAATGTGAATGGAATGATTGTGATCCTCTTATAGAATTGTCTGTACTGTGCTATTTTTTTGGCAGGAAGCTTCTATTTCCTCTGATTTATACACTGATACAGACGAGAGTTCAACTGGAAGTGAGGAAGAAGATGATGAGTCCTATGACAATGATGAATCTTATGAAGACGATGATGCAATGGAAGGGTCTTGTGTATCCAATGATGATGATGATGATGATGATGATGATGCAAGTGAAACAGGCAGTGAAAGTGGTCACCCTGTTACCAATGATCGGGATGTGGATAAGGTTTGTTCATCTACTGGCTACAATGGCATTTACATTTTATGATTGATCATAAACTATAAAAGTGACGGAAGTAATAAACATAATATGGATTTATGAACAGTTAAAGCTTTCTATAAAGGTGAAAAAGCAATAAATCAGTGATAAAAGGATAATGCACTGAATATAAAATTGCAGGATTCTGATTCTTCGAGCTCAAGTTCCGAGTCCTCTGAAAATGATGATTCGAAAAGGAGGAAGGATCAAAAGTGTAGTAAAAGTACATCAACAGATATCAAAAAGTCTGCTGAACTTTCAAAAGGTATTAATGATCAGACCAATTTGGAGGATACGTTAGTTCATCAAAATCAAAGCCCTCGTAACCAACAATCAACAGCGGTTGGGAGTGGACCTGGCCGGAGAACTAGGCGTAATGCCGTTTGGGGGCGTACCGCTGTAAGTGTTTGCTTTCTGCATTTATGATGTGTTATACTTTTGGCCTAGTTCATTGATTTTCTCTGTTAGCTAATAACCATTTCCAAGTATGGATCGAGCAATTGCAAGTTACTTAGATTGATTAACTTCTAACTGCTCAAATTGGTTGAGATTAATATATTGGGTTTGCTTGTCCAGGCAAAGAAGAACCTTTCAATGGAATCCATGGATATTTCATTTGAAGAAGCGTAAGCAATGCTCCCATGATCTGTATGTAAAAACCTTGTATAAATTTGCCTGCTACGACATGTTTTCCAGGTCATTCTTTCATATAGCATACAATGATGCAATACCAACTAAAAGTTGCATGCATCTTTTGAAGCATTCTTTCATTCTTAGGATGAAGCAATCTATCCTATTTTTTATCTATTACCTGATTCGGCCTGTTTTAGGATTGAAACTGAGACACTTGTGGCTGAAAAATCAGACTTGCAAAACAGACTCAGAGAAGAGGTTCTGCTATATATTCACCTTTCGAATTATTATTATTGTTGTTGTTTTATGGAGACTTTTCATAACTAGTCATCTTTCTAATGTAGACTGAAGGTGATGCCAAAGTCGAAGGCAGCATGGAAAAACGAAAGAAGGCATTGCAAGATCGTTGCCTAAGTCTTGAGAAAGATGTAAGTTTGTCAGGATCTTTTTCTTAATTTATTTTCCGAGCTGCCCTTTCTGTTTCATGCATGATGTTAGGGTACGTATGTGTAGCATTAAAGATGCAGATTTTGGTGTTGAAAGAAGCATATTAAATGCAGCATATTCCATTATTACTTGTAGTTGGAAATCTGTTTTTGCATTTTTATTCTTTCCTCTTCAGTATCATGTCTTTCAAAAATGGCTTAGCTAAAACAAGCCCAATTTATCTACCTCTGACTTATAGGTAGCAAGATTAAAGGAAGAGTTGCAAAGGGAGAGAGATAAGAGAACAGCTCTAGAATCGGGGCTTAACTTGTCTCAAGAACCTCGATTTCTCCCAGATAAGATCGACCAAAAGGTACACTATGGCCTGCCTCTGAATTAAACTAGTGCACCTAATCTTTATTTTGCATCGAACTTTAACTTTCTTAGTATTATGAAGACCAAGGCAGAGCTCAAGGACATAGCTCAAGCAGAGGCAGACATAGTCGATTTGAAAAACAAGGTTGAAGATCTGGAGATGCAGCTTAAACAACAGCTTGAGAAAAATTCTGCTCCATGAATGATTCATGCAATCAACTCCAACCAAATCATACCGAAATGTAAGCTTTCCGTTGGTTCTATAGCTTGCCATATTTTCATGCAATCAACTCATACCAAAATGTAAGCTTTCCGTTGGTTCTATAGCCAATAGCCCTAAAGAAAGGATCCACGGTTCAGAAAACCCGAAGGCAAATAAACCCATTTTTCTAAACAAGGGATGATTTGAATTTTGAAGGCCATGATGTCCTACAATTCAGATAAAAGCTCAAGAATTAGGAGGTAAATTTCCTGTTAGTCCTGGAATCATTGTTTCTGCATTGGATATTGCTGATATCCTTGGAGAATTCACCTTAGGCTGTTGATGGTTGCTTTGATTACAGGGAAAGTTTACTGGAGAGGGATCTGCGATTTTGCGAGGCGTGACTGATTTTGATTCCCACACTAAAAGAAGAGAAACTGATAAACCACCCTCTAATCCAAGATGAAAAAGTGTCGATTTTATATCCTTGGAACTAAGCTGAAATAACTCGAAATGTTGGCTGACTGGTTTTTGTTGTCAGAGAATCCTAGTAGGATTGATTTTGTATTTGCATAGCCATGTTCTTTATAAATGCAACCCTTTTGTTTGTTTAATTTAAGAATTTCATTTTTCTTGGTTTATAAAATATTGAGTTGGAGCGTAAAGTTTCTCGAGTTTCGACCCTAACCCGACACCTTTTTCATACGAGTCTCGGTCTTTCTGATGAATTAAAATAAAGGGATTCATAATTGAGAACTCGTTGGTTTAATGGAATGAAATACTAAATTTCTTAAACAAAATTAGAAATTCAAATTTTTACATTGTGAATGAAGCAATTGGGTTGTGAGGGTTGCCCTTATAGTGAATCTTTATAATATATGATCTAGATTAGTCAGCTAATGAATTAGATACCGAAAATTAAACAAAAAAAATAAAAGGCTTTGCAGAACTTTAACGTCTTTGTCCAAATGAGGCCCGTCTTTAGTGTGCAAACAAGCAGTACGCATTGTTGAGGCAGCCACAAAATGCACCATGTTTTTCATCTATAATAAGGCTTAATAGTCAAAAAGGTACCTAATTTATATCTTTTTTCAATTTATGCCTAATGTTTTTTGTTCGCTTTGGTATTTAATATTTCATTCCGTAATTTAGATCGAGATTTTCTGTGAACGACCGTTAAAATTTTCTGTTAACTAATAAAAACACGACACGTGGCATATTCTGGTATTTTCTTTAATTTTTATTTTTCTAAAAATCAGAAAATCTGTAATTTTATAAAAAAAAACTCAAAATCTTTGATTTCTCTAAAACCCCCAAATCCAAACCCTAAATTCCTCCCTCCCACCACCGATTCAACAACCACCGGCCACCCTTGCCTTCGTCGGCCCCCACGACCGAAAGCCCCAAGATTCCGTCATCGAAAATCGGTGAATGAACCGCCGATTGCTCCGTCGATGAACATTCAAAAATAAAGAAAAAAAAAAGATCGGTTGGGCTTCGAATCGACGACTAGAGGGTGGAGGATGTTAAACGCTAAGGTACCCGACTCTTGGGTGGTGAACGGTGAACCGCCAATGTGTGGGGATGTCGGATGGTGAGGGAAATGTGATTTGAGGGTTTGTTTGAAAGAAATTAAAACTTTAGGTTTTTTTAAGAAGTATATAATTTTTAAGTAATTTAGAAATTAAATAAATATATAAAATAGGTCATGTGTCACATTATAATTGGTTAACGGAAAATTTTTAACGGCCGTTGACGGAATAAAACGTTAGGCACCAAGTGGACCAAAAATCCAATATGAGTTACGAAAAAACCCAATCTGAATTACGGAATGAAACGTTAGGCATAAAAGTGGGCAAAAAAAACATTAGGCACCAAATTTTAAAAAAATAATATAGATTAAATACCTTTTTAACTATTAAACCCTACAATAACACAAAACACACCAACTTCAACGATAATTAAATGATATTACGATAAGTTTACGTAGAAAAGACAAAAGTCAAAAAATAAAAGCTAAATTTATTTGCTTTTCGAAAAACTGATTTGAAAAATATGTTTTATTTCAAAAATTATTTTTAACCTTATTTTTTATTATTTTTAGTATCGAAAGTGTTTTTGACTCTACTGACTAATTTGAAACGCAATGGAGAATTAGCCTACTTGGCCCGTTTTTTTGTTGCCTTTAGCGACTTAAATAGGTGTTTTTTTGTGAATGATTTGGTTGCAAGCGGCGTTTGTCCATCTATTTTAACGCCTAAATAGGTATTTATTGATAGCTGAATTTTTTAACTTTTGCAAACGAGCGTTGTAGTCCCAACGGCCGTTTAATCGCAACAATGACAAACGAAGCTAAAAAATATTTTCAAAAATATTTTAAGAAAAGTATTTTTGAAAAAAGTTGCGAAATATGATCATTTAAAGTAGGCATAATACCAAAAAATATATTCAACGTTTGACAGAATAGTTATTTTGACCCATATTTTATTTTTTAAAGCGAATTAGCTTTAACGTTTTATTTTGGGTCAAAATGACCCCTATACGGATGAAAACTGTTAGTCAACTGGCGATAAACAACTTGAAATGACTTTCAGAAGGAAAAACATTTTATATTTTGTACAATTTTTAAAATTATTTTTTGACTCATGTGCCATTTTGTAAAATCAACATATTTGTCTATATGACATTACTATCGCGGCGTACACTGTTATGTAGGTTTGTCATATCATTTCAAGCCATTTATCAACAGTTGACTAATAGTTTTTATCAGCAGATGGGTTATTTTGACCCAAAATAAAACGTCGAGGGTTAAATTGCTTCAAAAAACACGTAGGGGCTAAAATGACAATTCAATCGAATGTTAGAGGTTTTTTACATTATGTCTTTAAAATATAAAACACCCAAAATAAAACGTTAAGAGTTAAATTGCTTCAAAAAATACTTAAGAATTAAAATGACTATTTAATCGAACGTTGAAATTTTTTTTACATTGCGCCTTTAAAGTATAAAACATTGTTGTCAAAAAAATGTTGCGAAAAAGTTAAAGTATCACTTCTATACATAATGTTAGAAAATAAAAATAAAAAACATTGGGTATTTAAACGGTGTTTTGATATAATGAATCCAAAAGTCAGGCTAACTTTTAGCAGATCTAGAAGCTCGTTTGAAAATATATGTTTTTTTATTACAAAAGCTATTTTTCAACCTTGTTCTCTCTTTCGGTACCAAGACTAGTCTATTAAGATGTATACTACAGATCTCATGATTAAGAGATAAATTAAATTATTAATTTAAGATTAAGTGGTATTTTAAAAGAAAAAAAAGTTTGATATACAGTTCGTGTAACAAACGTTTGCATGTGCTTTTCAAATTTAGCGGTTAGAGGATTAGTTTAGGGGTTTAAGTTTAAGGTTTAGAATTTAAGGTTAGTGCTTAGAATTTAGAGTTTAAGGTTTAGGGTTTTAAGTTTTAGGGTATTAGGGTTAAGAATTTGTGTTTTATAAGATAAAAATACAGATTTGTGTAAAATTAGTTTTACACAGCTTGTGTATCAAAGTTTTACATATTCTAAACTAGGTTATTAATTGTCATCAACTAAAGAAAATTTTGATTACTTTATGGAATTACGGCTGAATCAGTAGTTATAGTTTTATAATTTAATTATTTCAGAATTTCACTGTTAGATTTAATATTAGTTTAATTAATCACTGAATCGATTCATTAGTTGAAGTTTATTAGAATTATTATTTTTGTTGATTTTATCATTAGAATATTTCTTATCGAATTTGTTTCATTATAATTTATTACTTGGTAACGATACTAACAATATTATTAAAGATGTATAAATCACCACAACGTTATACATTTTGACCATATACTCAAAATGATACTATTATTTTTATATACATAAATTGTTTAAAAATTTATAGTATAAACTCAAAATGTTATTATGTTGTAATAATATTTTTAATATCCATTTTACGTTTATTTTACTAACATTTGATTTAAAAGCTTGTCTAAACTCACTTTTCGGTTTCTCACCGTTGGATCGTTAATAATCGTACGGTGGAAACACATCTCCAATTAATAACCGCTGTATTTCCCAACTCCTCAGATATGACCGTTGTATTTAAAGAAATATAAATATTATAGTATCACAGTGTCATCAAAAGTCGCTTTGGCCGAGTGGTTAAGGCGTGTGCCTGCTAAGTACATGGGGTTTCCCCGCGAGAGTTCGAATCTCTCAGGCGAAGTTTAAATTTTGTTTTGTTTTTGTTGGATTTTATAAATTTTCTCTCTAGCTCCGTGGTGGGCCAGGTATCCCAGATCCATTAACTCATTAGAACAGTTTTTTTACGGAAAAAGTAAGTAGATTATATTATGCGAGTGGATCTATAAATCTCTTAGATTTAAGAGTCTACTTATACCCTATAAAATTGATCTAGTTTTATCTTCTCCTTTTTTTCGTTTGATAAGAGTAAATGGATGAGTGAGATTATTTTATTATTTTTCCTAATACACAAACTGTGTAAGATAATATAACACCCTATCCCCGGGTTAGCCATAACCCGGTTCTGGAGCGTTACCAAAGTGGAAGCTAAGCAAATGATAAGTTACTCGACAAGTAACCTCGGAATTACTTGCCTTGATGCGCAAGTAACCTAAACTAAACCTTTCAATACAAACAATACATACAAGCCATCACATTAAGCAACCAACAACATACATAACATACTAATTTAGGTACTATTTTGTTCTATTTCATACTTATAACCTAAGTTACTATTATCATATTACCATTCCATTCAAATTACATACATCATTCAAACAACAAACACATGTGTGGCATACTTCACTTTAAGTTACTATTAAACATGGTTTAACTTTCATTCTTACTACAATTCTAAGAACCTAATTCGAAATACAATAGGTGATCACTAAACATGTCTTAACTAGCTTACTTGCATCTCAAGTTACTACTTAATCAACCAATTAACAAGTTCAACACAAGCATCTAACTTACATCTTATTACACATTCATGCATCCATTCAAACAACATGGTAGTCCTAATCACATTTCAATTGTTTCTTTACAATCAAGTCATCACATTTCATAGCATACTTGGCTAATACATTGATAATGCATGATTGATATACCTTAGATCTAATCTCAACATAGCTGAATCATGCTAATAAACATAGGAACAAATGCATGATCATACAACTTTGGTCTAACATTCGATTCATACAAGGATTCATCAATCAGTTGAATTTCCATCACAATATGCGCAACAACTACTTCATATATATACATAATATCATGGTTCAAACATAGTTTAAGTCATCCAAATAGATTACATAATAGGCCCATCAAAACATTACACCAACTAGTCTTAAAGACACATCCAAATGCATGATCAAGCTACCTATTACAAAATCTAGTGCCACCGAACTAGGAGTATACAAAGAGTGTGAAATCATACTTTCAAGCTTGCCACAAGTGTTGCTTCAAACCCAAGATATCCTCTTGAAGTATTCTTTAATCTGTTATGGGAAGAATGAAGAGTAGAGTGGTAAGTACAAGATATGTACTTAGTGAGGTAACAAGACCATATCTACAAATCTCATGCTTATTCAAATTGCATAGGGTAATTTAGGCAAGTTTCACATATCACACAATCAACATAGCAACATCCACCAAGTTTGCATATATTACCATTCAGTTTGTTGCTTAGGTGACAAGCAATCAAAACCTTCAATCACCAATTAGGCTTTCATACACAAAGTCACTATCCATACATTTCTTTCATGACAAGTAACAAGTTTTGCAACCATTCATGTGTCATCTTTCAATGCAAGAAAGTCCATTCAAGTATCTTACAATGCAAGCAATGTTCATATCAAACATCTAAGCAAACAATGTTCATTTAATTTATTAAGTCATCTTACAACATCCTTGGTAAGTAGCTTACTAGATAATCAAATCTTAACAATATGCACCGAAGTGCCAATATGCACCGTAGTGTCAATATGAGCTCAAGATTCCAAGGCATGCCTGTAGCGATGTCATTTTTTTCGCTATAAAAAACGTGGATTTTGAAAGGTGTTTGTGATTTTTTTATATAAAATATTTATTCCGTGGGGTTTTAAAAAAAACCGCATTTTTAAAAAAAATGGAGTCGCCACCGGCCACTTAGGTAGGCCAGACACCATAAAACCAGAGATTCAAAAATATTGGGTTCAGGAGTCGGTTACGGATGGGGAAAGATTAGCACCCCCACACCGCCCAAAATTGGTACTTTAATAATTACCGCTTTATTAATATTGAATTTTTCGGGTTAAAGTGACGATTAGTTTAAAATTCGGTCATAATTGCGAATAAATTTTAAGGGCCCCGTTATCCGAGAGTAAACGCCTAACCACTATCACTACGCCTGATACTGGCCCGTTTACGCTCGGGTAAAAGGACACCGCATTAACAATTTATATCTCGATATGCAATCTTAGTGGCAAAAATATAAAACATGGCAGATAATTTAAAGACAGTAAATATTCACATAACAGAATACTAATCTAACATAAATAAAATACGTAATTAAAACATAAATATACATAACAAGCTTAATAGTAGATAAAAACAAATTTAACATGTCACAATAACAAGGCACGAATAAATATATGTATGGACAAAAACATATACTTCGAGGAGACATACATATTAGAAATAAAACACATTTCAACTCATATAAAGCAATATATTATATATAAAAAAGAAAATATTCTAACACATAACCTAAAAGCCAAGAAAACATACAATACGTACTAAAATATAAAACATGTTGTGTACGAGCCAACTAGAACATAATATGCTTAATACGAATAACCAAACAAAAAGATACATAACTGATAAGTGTTCAAAAGTACTATTTTTCTTACCCTTTTTACTCATATTATTGTTAGACTTAGGCTCATATTAGTTGCATAGTTAGCCATTCATGCATTAATCCATGTTTCCTTCAATCGTTGAGCTTGATTTCATAACTTGGTGATTTTTGTGGAAATAGATGCTGCTTTGGTGTGTTTTTGTGTGTGTATGTGCAGGATCACTTGCCAAAGGATATGCCGAGCTAGTTGTCAGGGCAATGCATGAAGGAGAAGCCGAGCCAGTTGCCATGGCATTTGTCGACAAAGACCAAAAGCAATATGGATGTCGAAATTCATGACTTTACAAGCCCAAGATGACATGGAGCAAGGCCCAAGCCCAAAGGAATTTGATTGCCATGCAGAGATTAAAGAAGAATTAAATTCCAAGAAGATAGGAGAAGTTCTAATAGGAATAAAATTATAATAAAGAATTATATTCTTTAAAGATAATTTAATTCCAACTCAAACACCTCCTCAAAGAAGGACTTTGGCCTAGCCCTATAAATAGCAAGGAAATTCGACAAATCAAGATGAAGAGAGCAAGAGTTAATTTCGACAACTCCAAGAGAGGAAGCAAGGGGAAATTTTCGGCAAGCATCTAGGGCAAGGAATTTTCGACAAGCTTCATCTTTTCTTCCTTGTTCGATTGGGTTCATGCTAGGGATTGTTTATCTTGTGTTTCTTTGGAACCTAGCCATGAACTAAATTTACTTGGCTATGGTTATTGTGTTTTGAGATTGTGAGAAACTATTGGTTTTTGTTTAGGTAATAAGAGTTTGCACTTTTCTATTTCAAGGTTTATTCATTCTTGATTCTTATTATTGTTTGCGAGTGAATTGGGAGAGGATCTCGTGATTTCATCCATTTATCTAATATCGGGAGAGTTAGATTCAAGAAACGAATGAATATGATCTTTATGCAATCCAATGATGGTGAAGATTAATCCGGCTTAGGAATAAGTTAAGGATTTCAACGGCTAAGAGGAGCGCAAGATTGGTTGTTGTTCACCCTTGATTCACGCAGGATGTATTATCAAGGCATGCACAAGTAGCTAGAGTTTCGACTTAGGGATAAGAAGAAACCATTGAAGAACGCTCCGCCGAACCTTGAAGTTGCTGCCCGATCGCCCAAGTAGTTGCCCAACTAGTTGCCCAAGCAACCATCAATTAGTTGCCAAGGCAACCCCCGTTGTGTAAGTCGCCACGGCAACCGAGTTGCCCGTGCACTCTTTTACCAAGACAATCCAATCGGCTATCACACCTCAACTCACGATAACCTAGCCTATCTCTCTCATTCGAATTCATCTTTTCTTTTACTTAATTGCTTTCTAGATTAGTTATTAGTTAAAACTTCTATAATCCTTCACTTGTGTTTTTACTTTTACGATTGCAAGAGACTAGATTCTTGAAGTGGCACCAATCCCTGTGGAGACGATATCTTTTATACTATAACTTGCGACGTGTATACTTGCACAATTGCGTAGCACTTATTACGCGCAACAATAACCATCATGAACTTAACACACATAAACATGTAAACATGAAAATACAAGGCAGATACGAGGGATATATAATAAGGCAAAATATTGCATCAACATATACGATTATAATACGAACAAGAATATTTACATGGAAACAGGACTGAAATGAAAAGAAATAAACATCAGTGGCAGAAATTAAAGAACAATAATATGTAATTTAAGGACGAAAATGCAAGATAGACAGAACCTAAAAGGATCAAAACTGTAATTGGACCAAGGGGCAGACCCAAAATGAAAAAATCAAAAACGCGGGATGGTTAAAGGGGTAATTTTACCATTTAAAAACTGATTCGGTGTAATTTAGGGACTGGTTGCAAGATTTTGAAATACAAGGGGGACCAGAGTTGTAAATATACCATGCGGCGAGATAGAAGTGAAAATATAAAAAACGCGGGGGATTTATTACGTAATTTCCCCATTTCATGAAATAATAACAACTATAAAAAGCCCCTTTTTAGGCCGGGACCAAATTTTCACCCATTTCTTCATTTTTTTTAGTTTTATAACATCCTTCGTTCTTCATTTTCTCTCAAACCTCCCCTATAAACCCAGAATTCGGTGGCCGGCCGCCGTATTCTCTGCCGTCGGCCGCCGCTAGCCGGCACCGGCGACCCCCAAATAATACACCAAAATGACCCTTCCTTTACCCTTGACACCAATCCGAGGTTGGATTCAGAGAAAAAGCCTCCATTTGCCCTAGATCTAGGAAATATGAAACGAAAAAAACCCCTCTTTTTTGTTTTCGACCCAAAATAAAGCCACAAAGGGGTCTCCCACTCCTTTCAGTTCACCACGTTCGGCTTGGGAAAGCCGAAAAGGCTTATCACTGGTGAGGGGAGACCCACCGACGACGATGGTACGACTTTCTACCCTCTTTTTTTATTTTACTGCCTATCTTTTTGTGTATGCATGCAACAAAAAAAATAAGAAAGGAAACGAGTATTTACCACTGGGATAACTTTTTTGTATTTTTTTCTTTCGATTACAACTTTGTTTGTTTCGATTACAACTCGTTGTTTACAAAATATTTGTTTCGTACATATATGCCTGTCTTTGGTTTGGTACAAGTAATATAATATTTGCTTCTTTTTTAGATCTGGACTGATAACTAACATATTTCTTTTCTTGCTGTGTTTTGACATGTCTGAGCGCGGTGGTTGAAGATCGGCATGGTGCAGCATGGTGGTGGTGTAGGAGTTCTGCCTTCGGCCAGAGGTGTTCTCGACCGTTAGATCAGATCTGATCTAACGGTCGGGATGGCTTGAAGGATGAACGGCCCAGATGAAGCCTCGATTGGTGAAACGGCTCCAGATCGTGCCACGTGGGGCTCAGCAGTCGAGGGGTCAGAGCGCGTGGGGCTCACGCACGCGTGGGATATCAAAGAGTCTGCGCGTAGACCACACGCGCGCGTGGCATTCGAACGGTCCAGACGTGATGTGCACGCGGCTGGCATATATTTTGTTTTGGCTGGATCGTGGTCGTTGGATCAGATCTTGATCCAACGGCCCATAGTCACCTGCACACACAATAATTGTAATTAAATAAGGTTTGGGTTTGGGCCAATCGGGCCTTGTAATAATATTAGATTTGTAATTGGACTTGGACTGCAATATATTTATTTGGTTTAATATATTTTTTTGGATTTTCATTTTATATTAGCCCAATAATATTATTAATAGTATAATTATAACAGCAATACACATACATACGTATATACCTATTATAACATACTAGTATTCATACATATATAATCACACACATAATTAACATAACATCTACACACATTAAACAAATAAACTCGTACTAACTATAGATACATGCGTGACACACGTACCGTTACTTATTAATACGTATACATACATAGTTTATAATATACATACCACACATTTATATATATTAGTAACACTTATGCACATAATAAACATATAGCATAGTATAATACAATGTATACATGTAACACTAATATGTATTTGCAGATCAGATAAAAATGAGTGATTACAGTTGCCCCTATTTGCTTGTTCTCATGGAATGGGAACAAAGCAAAGATTTCATAAGCACTCATTTTTATCAGACTTCCCTATTTGTAGCTTTGGAAACACGTGTTCTTTTGGAACTCTCCGTTTTTCCTTAGCTGAATCTTCAGGCTCGTAAGTTCTTCCTATATAGAGCTTCGTCACCTTCCGATCTTGGAGCTACAGGCTCTTCCTATATAGAACCCTTCGCTCTGAAACCTCGAGTTATGAGTCCCTCCTATATAGAACTTTTCACTTCGAGATAGTAAAGCTTGGAGTCCTTCCTATATAGAACTCTTCGCCTTTGGTTCTTTTTGAGATTCCGGATTTAGGGTTCTCCCTCTATGGGACCTTTTACTGGGGATTGAAAGCATAAGCTTTTTTTTTAACGAGGCTGTTGCCATTTTTGGGCCTACGCTACTAAGGCTGTCGCATCATGCCCGAATGACTTATTGATGGCCCAAAGGACTTATCATCATGCTCGAAAGACTTACTGATGGCCCGAAGGACTTAACATCGTGCCCGAAGGACTTACCGATGACCCGAAAGATTTAACATCTGGATCTCACGCCGCTATGGCTGTCGTTCTTTCGGGACTCACGCCACTATGCTGTCACACCATGCCCGAATGACTTATCACCACGCTCGAAAGACTTATTGGTGGCCTGAAGGACTTAACATCGTGCCTGAAGGACTTACCGATGACCCGAAGGATTTAACATCTAGATCTCACGCCGCTATGGCTGCCGTTCTTTCGGGACTCACGCCGCTATGCTGTCGCATCATGCCCGAAGGACTTACTGATGGCCCGAAGGACTTATCACCACGCTCGAAAGACTTATTGGTGGCCCGAATGACTTAACATCATGCACGAAGGACTTACCGATGACCCGAAGGATTTAACATCTGGATCTCACGCCGCTATGGCCGTCGTTTTTTCGGGACTCAAGCCGCTATGCTGCCGCATCATGCCCGAAGGACTTACTGATGGCCCGAAGGACTTATCATCATGCTCGAAAGACTTACTGGTGGCCCGAAGGACTTAACATCATGCCCGAAGGACTTACCGATGACCCGAAGGATTTAACATCTGGATCTCACGCCGCTATGGCTGTCGTTCTTTCGGGGCTCACGCTGCTATGCTGCCGCATCATACCCGAAGGACTTACTGATGGCCCGAAGGACTTATCACCACGCTCGAAAGACTTATTAGTGGCCCGAAGGACTTAACATCGTGCCCGAAGGACTTACCGATGACCCGAATGATTTAACATCTAGGTCTCACGCCGCTATGGCTGCGGTTCTTTCGGGACTTTGGTAAATTCTTCGATAATTCTTCAAATACCTGTTTAGGAACAAGCAAAATTGACATGCCCCTATCTATATGATGCATGCAATGTCGTGCTTTCTTTCTCCTCTTTTCTTTTTTCTTTGTTTCTTTTTCTCCTTTTTTATCCTCATTTTCTCTCACTCTCTTTTCTTTTTCTTTTTATTGTTAGTTTTATTTTAAAACTTATGTCCTGAAAAGTCATTCTTCAGATTTCTCTATTTCCTTTCCTTTTGAGGTATGCTCAGTTTTGATCTTCATTTCTGTCAAATTTTGTTCAATGAGCACCCGCTCTTGTTCTTTTGCACGAGCACCCGCCTTTCTTCTTCGGGGTCTCTGCCTGCTTCACCAACAAACACTATATCATGCGTGTGGAGAGATTCTTACTATTCTTTTTGTTCCGCATTGCCCCATTCGATCGTGCTCGGCTACCTTCCAGTTCTTTTGACCCAACATTCTGAGTATTTGTTAATTTCGTCATCGGGGTGAGCAAAATGCTTCTTAACCTCAATCTTCTTGTTGCCTCTTGACGGGCACCATTCATCGATCTCTGTGCTTTAATTCTTTAGAGACTCACTGTTTACTTTTTACCGTCCCCTCACTTTATAAGCTCATTCTTGTCATGTTTCGTCCTTCATTTTCTTGAACCAAACAAGGCATCGTGGCTGGAATTCGCTTCTTGTTCTTGAGCTGTCTGACACCTATACTTCTGTCATCATCTTCATTCTATGCATTGTGAGGTCGTTTCTGGTTAGGGGCTCCTCCAATAGTATCTGCAACCTTGTGTTCTGGATCTTACCCCTGAAGTAATACATGGAAATCTTCGTTGCTTTAACTTGTCAATTTGCTGATTGGTGTTCCACTGAAGGGCATCATTTAGATTAACATACAAGATTTTGAAAACACAGCATATGAGCTCTGGATATCATGTGCAAGAGTGGCTTAGATTCAACCATTTGGTAATTCAAAGATGTGAAGTCTTCCCTGGTGACTCAGTTCATCCTCATGATTACCGCGTTGCTGCAGAGTACTACTCTTTCTCAATTCTCATTATCTACTCCGCCCCCAAAAGGGTAGGCTTGTATAACCACTCGAACGCAGAAATATTACTCTAGGAATAGAGTTCTGGGTGGTGCGAGTCTTAATTTTTCCTATGATATCGCCTATTTTCTTTTCTTTTTTTTTCTTTTTTTCTTTCTTTTTCATCTTTTCATCATTTTCCTTTTTTTGTTTTGTTTTTTTCATTATTTGAGGAAATCAATTTGTCACAGTCCTTTGTCTTGAGGACAACGATGGAGCAAACAACACTGCCCCAAGTTACTCGGCATAGTCACGATTTGAAAATATTACCATCACTCATGAAGCTAAGGTCTCTTGGATTGGATGATGTATCTCCACCCTATCGCTTCAGCGGAGTGCCCCAAAATTTCCATACTCTTATCCGAACAAGCCTATTACCAGGTTTCGAACATATGAGTACTTTTTTATTATTATTTCCTCCTTCTTTATTTTTCATTTCTTTCTTTTTCTTTCTTCTCTTTTTCTTCAATTCACCTCCTTTTTAATTCTTATTTTTATTTCTTTACTACCTAGAAGATTATGCCTAGAGTTTCAATTTCAAGCAACTCTACATGGTTGACATTTAGAGCTTTTTCGTCCTTGAACATCATCGAAAGAGTAATAATCTCGCTTTGCTGACCAGAGTCTGGTGGGGAAGATCACACATCATCGTTGTCACGACATTTATCTAATGTCACATCTTACAATTGATATTCAGTGTCCTACAACGGCGAGAAAATATCTATGTGTTTTCAAAAACATTATATGTTAAGCGGAATGTGTTCTTTATTGAAAATAAAAACCAACAAACATGCCCCATCACAAAAGATATTTGCCACTTGGAGGCCACATAGAGTTGATTCCTTGTATTACTTCAGGAAGGTATTTTAACGTAGGGGCATCTCTGGCTTCTTTAGCACTATGTAGACTTGCCCCTCATTCTTGGTCTTCCACTGCTTGATCAGCTCTTGTGTCAGGGTTCCATCATTGACCAGCTTATTGATTTCCTCCAATAAAGGTCTACATCTTCTGGTGGAATGCCCTGGTGCCCCCATATGGAATTCGCATATGCTACTAGAGTCAAAACTATGGGCATACGGATCAGGTGCAATTTTCATCGGTCTAGGAACAAGATAGTGACCCCCTACCAGATGAGGCCAAATGTCTGAGATAGATGTTCCAAACACTTCCAAATTTGCGCTCGTCCGAGGAATTTTCCTTGATGACCCTGATTTGTCAGTCTGTCTCCTTCTTTTACGGCCACGCAAACCTTGGAGATGACACTCATTTACCTCTCCATCCTTATCTATCTTATCTTCGATTCGGTCCTTCGACTTAAACCCCAATTTTCCTTCTTTGACTGCGTATTCTATCCTTTCTCCATTCGTCATGAAATCTTCAAATCTGTTTCTCGATTTTTCCAACATCACATCGACGAAAAAAGAGGGAAGCGTTGCATGGAACAAGGGAGTCAACTCTTCTTCTGCTATAGGAGGCTGGACTTGGGTCGCCAAACATCGCCACTTTAATGCATATTCCCTGAAGCTTTCACTTGGCCTCATTTTCTCATTCTGAAGAAACTGGCGACAGGGTGCTAAATCTAGAGCATATTTATATTGGCTCAAGAAAGCATTAGCGAGGTCACCCCATTACCTAACTTGGTCTCTGTTCAAACGGTTATACCACACTGCTGCTGGTCCCGTCAGGCTATCATGGAAATGGTGGATCAACAATTCTTCGTTCTTCATGTATCCTTCCATTTTTCTACAAAACATGGTTAAGTGAATCTTCGGGCAGCTGGTTCCGTCATACTGCGCAAATCCGGGAACCTTGAAATCCGGAGGAATGACCAAATCAGGGACTAGGCAGAGTTCCCTCGTATTGAAAACATTTATCTTCTCTTTCTTCTTAAGCTACTTCTTGATTTTTTCTTCTAACTGGTCAAGCCTCGACTCTTCAATTCGTTCCATTTTCCGATTAATTCACACACTGGCATCGAACCCCAAGTATTAAATGATGAAGTGTCATACGATGATAAAATTATTAAACAATGCACAGAACGTGATGCAAATGCAATGCATGAATGCAATAAAGCATCGATTCCGCAAGTGATTTGTCCCTATAGGACATTTTTCATTCAGACCAAAAGGTTTCATTACATCCGGTATTAGGGTTTTACAGATAGCGGTGAGCCCTGGCACCTAATGTCTTGACCTCATTCAACAGTCCCGTCAGCTTTCCTTCGCGATCCAATGCTGGATCCATATTCTGGCTTATTGGTGTTGCTGCATCGGCTAGATCTGCTACCTGTTGAGCTACTTGTCGGGCTTGAGTCGTAACCATCTTCATGTCCCAGTCTTTCTCCCGTATTGTTTGCTCGGCCTTTTGTAGTTTAACGGTCATTGCCCCAACACGGATCTCACTGGTACGTAAAGCAGTCTCGAGCTTCGCTATCTGTTCTTTGAGTGCTGCGTTTTCCATTTGAAAGGCTTGCGATTCATTCCTTTCCTGCTGCAGACTTTATTTCAGGATATCTTCCATGGCCAGGCTGTTTTCCAACTCATTTTGGAGAATGTCGCGTTGGCCTTCAGCTTCTTCCAGCTTCTGTGATAATGATCTGACTTTATTCTTGCATTTCTGCTTCCAGCGTTCTGAACCGTTCCTCAGCTGAATCATACCATTGACCCACTCTTCCGCGGTGTCACCTAGACCGAAACTCTTGAATTCAAAGTGCAGCTTCTGGTATTTGTCTTGTACATTCTTTAATTTCATGCTCAGATTGTGCCTCTCATGCTCGAGCTGGCCGCGCTTACGTGCGAGTTCATCTTCTGAGACGCTTTTATTCTTGACTCCTAACTTTATCCCGCTTGAGTGACCCAGTTCTGTGTTACCCGAACCTTGGGCTAGGTATTGTCCCTCCTTCGACTTTGCCCCTCGGGCAACGGCTGACTGGCTGAAGAATCGGGGTTGTCCGTCTTCGAAACCCAAAATTCCCATTCTGATAAGATCTCGAACTCTGTCCTTCAAGGCCCTACAATTTTCAGTGTGATGACTCGAATCGCCTATGTGGTAGCCGCACCAGACACAACTGTTGTAATCCTTCGGATAATGAGGTCTTCTTGGTACAGACTTCACTGGTATGATAAGGCTCCTTTCGACAAGCAACGGAAGTAACTCGGTGTATCTCATGGGCATAGGATAATGCCTTCTGATGTCATTAGATTCTCGAACTTCCCCTGGTTTTGCCTCTGTTCCCTGGGTATCTACCCCAGATATGCTACTTGTCTGCTTCTTGAGATTGATCACAAAGGGATTCGATTTGTCATATTTAACGGTGTTGTATGTTTCGACATTCTGACCATTCTGTTCCACCTTCTGCTCTTCGATCGAATCTTTTCTGAGTTCGACATGCTGCTTGCCTTTCATCATAGCATTCATCTAGTTCATCATCTCGGACATCTGCTTCTTTAGTTCTTGTATTTCATCTTGTTTATCCCCAGAATTGACACTGCTTACCGAAACTGTTATGGAGTCCTTGAATGATTCTTCTTCGGCTGTCCCTGGTCTAGTCTCGGGATGGAACTCTGGAATTGGACCCCATTACTTCAGGTCAAAGAACCTTTGGTCCATCATAAACAATATTCTATTATGGGAGAAATCACTCGGGAATCAATGCCCACTGTAATGCGAATGCAATGGTATGCAAAAAGAAAACAAGTCAGTACCAGACAAAAATGATAAGTACGTAATAAAAGGGCAAATTAAATGCGATAAGCAAACAAGGCAATCCTATTTACATTCCATCTAAGACACCTAGGTTATCCGCATGGCTCTAACAGGGTAGGTTTCTATGTATTCTCTACATGCAGTCTTGGTTCTAGGAGATACCCGAATTGTCCTTGCTATCCTCTACTAAGAGTAGCAAGGCCCCCGATCATCACCCATTATAGGCTCCTTTCAATCGGGTTCAATTCAGGGGGACCCATTCGCTTATGCCCGTACGAAGGAACGATATCCTTACGAAAGCATAAGGTACTCGAGCCCCGAAGGTACTTGCTAGGCCCATACGGGAGAACGATATCTCCACGAAAGCATTAGCGTTTTCCCCCCACTTAAAAAAACGGGTTTATATGCCATATTTTAAATGCGTTAAAATAAACGCGCAATTATAACCGAATGTTAATTTAATAGTTACTTTAACCCAGAATTTCTAATATTAGTAAAGCGGTAATTATTTTAAAAGCTTGACTCTCATTTGTTTTTGAAAAACAAAAAATTATCCCCAGCGGAGTCGTCATCTGTAGCGATGTCCTTTTTTTCGCTATAAAAAACGTGGATTTTGAAAGGTGTTTGTGATTTTTTTGATATAAAATATTTATTCCGTAGGGTTTTTAAAAAAATGCATTTTTTAAAAAAATGGAGTCGCCACCGGCCACTTAGGTAGGCCGGACACCATAAAACCAGAGATTCAAAAATATTGGGTTCGGGAGTCGGTTACGGATGGGGAAGGATTAGCACCCCTACACCGCCCAAAATTGGTACTTTTATAATTACCGGTTTATTAATATTGAATTTTTCGGGTTAAAGTGACGATTAGTTTAAAATTCGGTCATAATTGCGAATAAATTTTAAGGGCCCCGTTATCCGAGAGTAAACGCTCAACCACTATCACTACGCCTGATACTGGCCCCGTTTACGCTCGGATAAAAGGATACCGCATTAACAATTTATATCTCGATATGCAATCTTAGTGGCACAAATATAAAACATGGCAGATAATTTAAAGACAGTAAATATTCACATAACAGAATACTAATCTAACATAAATAAAATACGTAATTAAAACATACATATACATAACAAGCTTAATAGTAGATAAAAACAAATTTAACATGTCACAATAACAAGGCACGAATAAATATATGTATGGACAAAAGCATATACTTCGAGGAGACATACATATTAGAAATAAAACACATTTCAACTCATATAAAGCAATATATTATATATAAAAAAGAAAATATTCTAACACGTAACCTAAAAGCCAAGAAAACATACAATACGTACTAAAATACAAAACATGTTGTGTACGAGCCAACTAGAACATAATATGCTTAATACGAATATCGGAACAAAAAGATACATAACCATCATGAACTTAACACACATAAACATGTAAACATGAAAATACAAGGCAGATACGAGGGATATATAATAAGGCAAAAGACTGCATCAACATATACGATTATAATACGAACAAGAATATTTACATGGAAACAGGACTGAAATGAAAAGAAATAAACATCAGTGGCAGAAATTAAAGAACAATAACATGTAATTTAAGGACGAAAATGCAAGATAGACAGAACCTAAAAGGATCAAAACTGTAATTGGACAAAGGGGCAGACCCGAAATGAAAAAATCAAAAACGCAGGATGGTTAAAGGGGTAATTTTACCATTTAAAAACTGATTCCGTGTAATTTAGGGACTGTATTGCAAGATTTTGAAATACAAGGGGGACCAGAGTTGTAAATATACCATGCGGTGAGACAGAAGTGAAAATATCAAAAATGCGGGGGGATTTATTACGTAATTTCCCCATTTCACGAAATAATAACAGCTATAAAAAGCCCATTTTTAGGCCGGGACCAAATTTTCACCCATTTCTTCATTTTTTTTAGTTTTATAACATACTTCGTTCTTCATTTTCTCTCAAACCTCCCCTATAAACCCAGAATTCGGCGGCCAGCCGTCGGCCGCCGCTAGCCGGTGACCCCCAAATAATACACCAAAATGACCCTTCCTTTACCCTCGACACGAATCTGAGGTTGGATTCAGAGAAAAAGCCTCCATTTGCCCTAGATCTAGGAAATACGAAACGAAAAAAACCCCTCTTTTTTGTTTTCGACCCAAAACAAAGCCACAAAGGGGTCTCCCACTCATTTCAGTTCACCACGTTCGGCTTGGGAAAGCCGAAAAGGCTTATCACTGGTGAGGGGAGACCCACCGACGACGATGGTACGACTTCCTACCCTCTTTTTTTATTTTACTGCCTATCTTTTTGTGTATGCATGCAACAACAAAAAATAAGAAAAGAGACGAGTATTTACCACTGGACTGACTTTTTGTATTTTTTTCTTTCGATTACAACTTTGCTTGTTTCGATTACAACTCGTTGTTTACAAAATATTTGTTTCGTACATATATGTATGTCTTTGGTTTGGTACAAGTAATATAATATTTGCTTCTTTTTCAGATCTGGACTGATAACTGACATATTTCTTTTCTTGCTGTGTTTTGACATGTCTGAGCGCGGTGGTTGAAGATCGGCATGGTGCAGCATGGTGGCGGTGTGGGGGTTCTGCCTTCGGCCAGAGGTGTTCTCGGCCGTTAGATCAGATCTGATCTAACGGTCGGGATGGCTTGAAGGATGAACGGCCCAGATGAAGTCTCGATTGGTGAAACGGCTCCAGATCGTGCCACGTGGGGCTCAGCAGTCGAGGGGTCAGAGCGCGTGGGGCTCACGCACGCGTGGGATATCAAAGAGTCTGCGCGTAGACCACACGCGCGCGTGGCATTCGAACGGTCCAGACGTGATGTACACGCGGCTGGTAGATATTTTGTCTTGGCTGGATCGTGGCCGTTGGATCAGATCTTGATCCAACGGCCCATAGTCACCTGCACACACAATAATTGTAATTAAATAGGGTTTGGGTTTGGGCCAACCGGACCTTGTAATAATATTAGATTTGTAATTGGACTTAGACTGCAATATATTTATTTGGTTTAATATATTTTTTTGGATTTTCATTTTATATTAGCCCAATAATATTATTAATAGTATAATTATAACAGCAATACACATGCATACGTATATACCTATTATAACATACCAGTATTCATACATATATAATCACACACATAATTAACATAACATCTACACACTTTAAACAAATACGCTCGTACTAACTATAGATACATGCGTGACACACGTACCGTTACTTATTAATACGTATACATACATAGTTTGTAATATACATACCACACATTTATATATATACTAGTAACACTTATGCACATAATAAACATATAGCATAGTATAATACAATGTATACATGTAACACTAATATGTATTTACAGATCAGATAAAAATGAGTGATTACAATGCCCTCCTATCTATCAAACTAGCTACCAAGGTTGTTGATTATCCATTTCATTTAAGCTTTATACATTTCATGATTCAATACAACATTATGCCATTCAAAGGCCAAGCCCTTAGGCTTATGGAGTCTTAACTCCCAATATAAAACTATCCATGTCATTCGATTCAATCAGCCATGTATAACATTAACAAACACATGCATATGTATGCAACGTGCGTACCTTATTCTCCAAGCAAGCATGACATTTCATACTTTAGCATAAGCAATGCAACATGACATACATTTCCTTACATTTGCTTAACACCCAAGTAAACACAAAGATCATGGCATCAATCAAGTTGTCATACATTTCATTCTTCCCTTAATTAGCCAAATATACTTTAAGTCATGTTACATGGCATTGACATTTCATTAAGGCAATAACAAGGTTGGTTAGGACCTAAGTCTCAACCCTAAGGATAGTTACACTCACAATACTCCTAGCAATTCAATTATCTTGGATCCAAATCCCTTTGCCTCTAGCTTTGGGGTGTCCACTCCTATTCTCTTCTTCCTCAATTTGCTGCCCTTGGTCTAGCAAGCATAACACATACACATTTCATCAAAACAAGCACAATATATCATACAATCATAGTAGCAATGTTATCACAATGTACCTAACATTTAGCTACTGTTTTTATGCTTCCTTTTAAGCATTTCTTACTAGTTTATTTCCATATTGTTATTACTTTATTTTAATACATAATTGGACAGTTTACAATGTCCCAAAGCTGTTTTGGAAACAGTTTGCATTTAGGTGCAAAAACAGTCACAAACTGCCTAAGACACTACTGTCTCTTTAAATGGCCATATCTTTTAATCTGTACGTCGGAATTTTGATTGCTATACACCGTTGGAAAGCTAACAAAAATTTCCTGTAAGACCACGCAAGACTTGCATTTTAGTTCTTAGCCAATTAATACAGTTTATTGTTCAAAAACAGGGCATTTACCTGGAAACTGTCCAGCAATTCCTATTTACAGTTTCCAGCATAGGACCTAGTTTTCAATTCTGTTTTCACCTAATGAAAATAGACATTCTAAGGATCATGTCATTAAAATTTCAGCCCTGAATTCAATCTATACAATTTTTGGTGAATTTTCAAAGTGATTGCCCAGAACATAGCAATTCTGGGCAGATTGTACCTATTCACATTTTAATGCCTTTAATTCATTTTAACCAATGTCTTGGCCCTATAATTCATTTCATATGACATCCTAAACATGTTAAGTCAATGTTAATCCATTATTCAAGGCTTCCAAAATAGGGTAAGTTGGTTATAATGCCTAATCTTTCATGTTTACTCAATTTCAATTCCACAAAACAGTTTGTATCATACTCTTATCCTTCATTTCCAGCACTGTTTGCTAACAATTCAATTTGTTTAACACCTTCTTTACAATACCTAATCATGATCATCATCAATTCATTAATTCCATAGCTCAATTTTAAGTTCCAATCATTCAATTCTCACTTCAACATCACAATACAATTTTCCAGCAACCTAGTTTATTACACTAGCATAAACTCATAATTTCCAGCATATTACCTAGTGTTCATTCTTCAAATTTGTATAATTCTACAACCATTCAATCATCTAACAACATATTCAATATCTAATTTCATCTATAATCATCAAAACAGTCCAATTCCACAAATAATTTTGCCTAATCAATTGAACACAAGAATAATCATACTTACTTTGCTTCTAGCTTAATTTCAATGAAAATTTCCTACACATGTAAGCTTAATTTTCCTCTTCAATTGTGTTTTCTCTAGCTTTCTTTCTCTCAATCCTTTCTCTCTTTCAATCGGCCAAATGAAAGGAAAATGGAGAAGATGGCAACCTTGTAATAGATTTAGGAATTTACTATCTTATCCTTGATTAGTTGTTTATCATAGAATTAATCAAGGGCATTAGGGGAAATGTGGAATTTAGCATGCATTCCCCATCTTTCTCCTTTAATTCAAATTGATCCTTTATAATTTGATCACTTATTTCATACATTCTTTCAATTAGACCATTGACTATTCAATTTAGCTTAATTCTAAATTCAATTAAGCTATCAACTTATACAATTTAGTTCCAATACTTCTAGGCTAGAATTTGGGGTGTTATAGATAATATACACAATCTATCATATTTAAACTATAAAAACATCAAATCCTAAACTTTAAACCTTAAATCATAAATTTTAAACACTACAATCTAAACTAAATCCTTAAACCTTAAAATTGATAAGTTTAGGCAAACTTTTAAACTGTAAGAAAATCTTCTCTGTATATATATATATCAAACTCCATAAAACAATTTGCAGTATCGAAATGATATAGATGATAGAACAACTATATACCACTATAAATTGGACACCTATTTTATCATATTTCACATGTATATTATTATTTTCCATAGATACTGCATCATCTACCTTAATTAGCAGAAATATAATGTTTTATCGAGAAAGCTAAAAAAATATTTATTTTGATTAAATAAGAGATATTACATTCTTGTACCGAGATTCAAATCCATACAAGATGGGACAATATGAGCATCCTTGGCTACTAAGCCAATTTAGATACACAAGGAAAATATTAAAATTTAGAATAATTTCATACAATAGTATAAGGAAAATATTTTGATACACAAGAGTTTACATAAGCCTTTTAATTTTAGGGTTTAGGAGTTTGGGTCGTAGGGTGTAAAATTTAAGATCTATCATTAAACTTTAAAGTTTAGGGTTTAAGTTTTTGAGTGTTAAGGTTAAGAGTTTAAGTTTTAAATTTTATAATTAAGCGTTATGAATTTAAGTTTTAAGTTCTAGATTTTATAGTTTGTGTATCTTAATATAACTTATAATATAATTGTCTATTAATTCTAGTGAGACATTTGCCTTTTCTTTTGGGTTTCGAAATTGAAAGACTTCGACCATTTGTTTTTCGAATTTTAACAATCAAAATCAATATAAAAGTTAAGGTTTAAAATGTCAGTGTTTAGTACTTATAATTTTTGGATTTCACAAATTTAAGTGTTAGGGTTCAAAAACTCTAGATCGAATAAAAGAAAGAAAATTTCTTGAAGAAGGTGAGTTAAATGAGAGGCATATTGTGATCTAATAATTGAAGGAGCGATTAAAGATGCTCATATTATTTTTTTTTGTGTGAATTCAAATTTTAACATTTGTACACATGTCTAAACGTCGGATAATATTTTTAATTTTAACTAATGATGTATTATGAACAAAAATTATTTGCCCTGTTTTAGTGCTCATTTCTAGGTCCAAACACTAAAATTTTAAATTTTAAACCATAATCTTAAATTATAAATCTTAAACCTTAAAAAATACACCTTGTCCTCAATTCCCTAAACCCTAATCTTAAACTCTAACCTTAAACCCAAAACTTAACTTTTTAATGTGAAACATAAACATCAACACCAAAAAAGTCAAAAAAAATTATTAATAAATTATAGTATTATTTTTTAACATAAAATTTACTTTTTCTATTTTACGTAAATATTTATTTAACAACTGTCAACTTCTCATTCGTTTTCAATTTACTTTAACCGACTAATACTTTAAATCCCTAAATGATATAATAATTTACTTTAAGTAATCATTTGTGATATAACTTGATCCAAATATGATATGACACATTACCGATACATAAAAATAACAAGTGTACACATGTTAAAACAACTTAATGAATGAAGAACTGTCCTGGCAGCACAAGTTAAAAACAAGTTTTCTCTCCGCTTCGGGTAAGAAAAAATGCATTCTAAATTCTAATACATATGATCATAACAATGTATTCTTGCAAGGGTTCCAGCTTTGTCCTTGCAACAACTCGTTGCGTATCCTCTCATCGGTTTTAGGTAAGAGAAGGGAAGTCTGCAAAAAAAAAAAAAACTCGAAAAAGAAACAACAAACATTTAAAATTAAGATATCTAACTTCTTACTACTTGATTTAACAAACATTCGTACGCGGATATTAAATTTTCTAGCGTACCCTAGTTTGAGTGCAATGTCCGAGCAATCATCTTCCGGTGGAGAGCCACTGTTGCAACTATAAACATTGCTGACAGACTCCGATCACATGCCTTCTTCCTGAGTTGTTGCAACATCTGAATCTGCTAACACAAGTCTTTTGCCTTTGCACAATGACACCAACTGAAAACATCCCAAAATCCTTTGTCAAGATTGTTATATAATTAACTTGGAAACTGAAGTGTTTACATATTACCAACTATGGAAACTGACGGGGACGGGCGGAGTCAAAAAATTTAATATATAGTAATAAAATTTTAGATGTTAACTCATATTTATTAAAAACGAATATAATCAAATATTAAGTGTTAATTTTTTAAAATAATATCAATTATTTTTAAACCAGTGTTAATTTTATTTTTTTATATAAAATATTTTCTCAAAATTTTTGGGCCTCACTCGGCTCCGCCCATGGAAACTGGTACTTCTTACTTCATCTTTAAGTTGCTTGTTCTCTTCCAACAACTTTGCTCCCTGTGATTATCACCAAAGAGGAAATAAGCAGATAAAAGAGAGAATATTTCTAATGATTTTCATAGACTCGACAGTGTTGGATTAAAATCCGTAATAGTGGGCACATATGTATAATGTATATTGCTATTTTAAAGTATGGCACAAAATTAAGTGACCAATTATGTTAGACGTGTCATGGGTATTAAAATGTCATGGAAATAAAAGTGTAGATACCATAAGATGTATTTATAATTCAATGAGGGGCAGAGTTATAAATACTTAATATTTGATTTAATAATCAACTATATAAAGAGGTAGTGGTCCCCAAGAAATAGGTCAACTTGTTTTTCTCTCCTTCCCGTCAGAGAGTTTTACGTCAAGAGAAAACCTATCTTCTTGGAAGATCAATACCAAAGATTTGGATTTCAACATCAAGATTCAAGGTTTTCAGTCTATCGATTAATTCAGGTACGCTTCCGCAATTCAGTTCATTTAGTTTATTGTTCTTGATGATTTGACATGATAGATCCTGGGTTTAGATTTCATATTTAGTTATGGTTTAATTTTAACAAGTGGCATCAGAGACCCGTCATGTTGAATCATTAAGAATTGATCAATTTTTATTATTAAAAATCAGAATAGTAAAATATTGAATTTATGCATCTGTTGCTTGCTTCTTTTTATGTTCGTTGGTTTCAATTGCTCTATCACAATCCAGGTTTTGAATTCGATTGATTAGGAATATTTTTTTCTTTTATTGCCGCATTAAAATAAATAAGTTATCAAGATTTTTGACATGTGAAATTAGCGGCAATTTTTGTTTAGCAAGCTATTAATGTTTGTCAAATTCAATGTTTTTTTGTGATGCTATTGGATTGAATTATCTTCCTGGGTTATTTCATTAATCAAGTTATTTGCCATTAAATTTTAAAGTCGGCAGATTATGTTTTCATTATGATTCGGTTTTTAGGGTTTTATGTATTAAAATAAGGCAAGGTAATTTGATTTGCTCTTAACCTTCTGTTGAATCATCAAATTCTATTTTAGGGTTTTATTTATGTTATTGGGTATTTAAATTTTTTAGTGGTAATATAATAATATGGTTTCGAATTATCTTTCAATTTTTTCCTTATGTTCGAATAGACTTAGAACTATATTGATAAACTTCTATCGGTTACAAAGTTGGTTCGCAAGAAAAAGTAAAAATTCTAGTATAACACAGATCTATGGTGCAGACCTTGGTTTCAAGTGAAGAGATCTCGTTCATAATACGTTCACCCTGGGACAAAAAAATGGGAATTTGTAACATATCATTACAATTGGAGAAAAATGCAAATGAACTCGCACGAACCTTGGTCTCAATAACTCGAGCGAGTCCTGATTCCAGCCGTTTCTCGAGTAGCTGCAGTTCATCGATGTTCAGTCCTTGAAGTCCTTCTCCTCTCATCTGCCTGTTTTATATAATACATTTATATTTTTACTCATCAAATTCCCTACAACAGCCTTATACAAATTACTGATTACTACGTGCAACCCGATTCGAATTTTAGAGATGGCATTGTTAGGAGGAAGAACTACGAATTCCGAATATAAACCATATAATGGACATCTACTATATGAAAAAAAAATGACTGATTACTGACCTTAGTTCAAGGGTTTTATCAGCAACTTCCTTGCTCAATCTCATTTGATTACTGTTTCCCAGCTATGTTTTGAAAACGGCAAATTCCATTAAAAGCTATGCATTTTTCAACTTGAAAGAAGATAATAATTAATAAAAAATGAAGGGTCCAACCCCAAGTAATATGGAGTTATTAAATAACCTAAAGACCGAGAGAAGGTTGATCCAGTTTGTTGGGATTGTTGGTGCAGACTGTACCTTACCAATATATCCTTCATGCTTTAGGTAGAAAAAGGAAAGGAAAATTTACTAGGAAGTGAAACCAGATCATAAATATGGAACTCAATTCAATGCATTAGAAAAAAGGATGTCTGGTTATTGTCTGTTGTTGCTGCTGCTAACAGTTAATATGAGCTCCAGCTAGCAATAAATGTCGATAAACATTTAGTAAAATTCATAGCTTAAATGAAAAATAAATGTGAAAAGGTATACTTTTTATTTATTTTTAACCTTTAAATTATTTTTTTATCAAAATAAATATTTAAATTATCATTTCAGGTCATTTTAAGTCTGGTAGTTATCTAAGCTAAAAAATCATTTCAACCAATAAGAGGTTAACACATCACCAAAAATTTTAGCCAATATATATTTTATGGACTAAAAAATAACATAGATTAAGAACTTATTTTGACCAAAATTTAATTTAAAGAATTAAAGTAATCAAAAATAATAATTTAAAAATTTATTTTAACTAAAATATAAATTAAAAGCTAAAAATAAATAAAAATATATAATTTAAAGGCTAAATTTTTATTTAGACCTTCATTTTACTAGCAAACTAGCGTACAACAAAAAGTGCACACACAAAACCCAGAACAGATGTAGTAGAGCAGCAGTAAAAAAAACTAAACCATTTTCTTACCGCAACCGTAGGAGATTTAAAGATTTAATGGCGCTTAATACAAGAAAGATACAAGTTTTTTGCAAATAAAATTAAGGAAAAAACTTTGATATATAAGCTGTGTAAACTTTAATTTACACATGCCTTTTAGTTTTAGGGATTAGGGTTTTAGTTTAGAGTTTAAGGTTTAAGGATCTAGGTTATAGAGTTTACAATTTAAGATTAATGTTTAGAATTTAGGGCTTAGGGTTTAGAATGTGAGGTTTAATTTTTTAGAGTTAGGGTTAGGAATTTAGGATTTGGGTTTTTCTAGTATAAATACACAGGCTTGTGTAAAATTAATTTTTACACGGCCTGTGTATCAAAATTTTACCCAAAAATTAAACCCTTAATTTACAAGTTTTTCTTTCAAATAAAGTTTCCCTAATAAAAAAATTATTAAATTATTTCCTTGAATAACGTAAAAATAACTTACAAGCGCCTAAAAATCTAACTTAAGCAGGTCTCGAGTTCGAAATTGTGTATGTAAAAAATTCTCGCTTGGAGACTTACTCATAAAAGTCGGGTATACAACGCGAATCGGTCCGGATTAGTTAGAGTAACACCCTCAAAACCAAAAGGGCAACAAAAATTCTAATATTTTCACTTAAAAAATATTATTATTCTTTTATGTTTTAAAACAAAATCGTCTTTCATACTTTTAATATCAACTTTTTTTAAAAAGATCTCTTAATTTTTTTATTTCGAGATTTTTTGAGAGTTTTGTTCAGTCACATCTATTATACATATTTAAAATCACCTCAGACCGTAACGGAAGAGAAAACAAAAATAAGAGAGAATTCAACAGAACAAACAAAAATGCGACTAGCAACTGATTAGAAGATAAATGAGTTTTTGTTTGTATATGCTTTCAAAATTTGTGTTTACGGTAGTCTCAGCAGCTAAAGAAGCATGTTCGTATATGCTTTCAAAATTTGTGTTTACGGTAGTCTCAGCAGCTAAAGAAGCAGATTTGTCTACTATATTGCATTAATATAGGTATGGGTATGAGGAGCGGACATTGATTAGAAATAGTAATTTTTAAAAATACAAGGTACATATATTTTAAAAAGTATTAAAAAAATTATGAGCATGATGACATCGCACATATTTATAGTTCCGTGAGTAAAAGAAAGTTAAAAAAAGAAAGAAAAAACAAAAAAGATGGGAGAATAGAAAAATGAAAGTGTAAAGCCAAAAAATGCCTTTAACGTTTGGTTTAATAGTCTTTTTGACTCATATTTTTTAAAATCAACTTAACCCCAACATTTCATTTTGAGTTAAAATAGACCCTCTGCAGATAAAAAATATTAATTAACTGACGATAAACAACTTGAAATGACAACAAGAGCATAAATTCAAATATTTATTTTTAACAAAAATTCGAACACTTGTAGATGTTTAATTATTTAGATATAATAATTATCATTTAGGTGAATTTAAAATAATAAAATTATATATTACTATAATATAATGTAATTGGCTCGTACAATTATTCATCACTAAAAATCAAAGAAAACGAAAAAATTAGTTGACGGCAAAAACTACTCCCAATATCTGCATTCTACACATCCTATGTGAACAAATTCACTCATTATTTTTCATATGCTTTCAGTCCGGCCGCTCTGAGCTTTCTTGGTTAGAGCTTTTCCAACCCTCTTTAGGCTTTATTTTTTGTTGTTGTGGACAAACCAATGTTTGGAACAAACTAAGGTTTCGCAAAAGCTAGAAAAATTAACTTTTGACAAACCATGGTTTGGGAAGCTAAAATGGTAGGCAAACTAATGTTTTGACACTCAAAAGTTGAGTATTTTTAGTTATTTTTAAAAAAAAATAGGTAAAAAAGCTATTCTGACCTTTCAAACACAACAAAAAATAAAGTCTTAGAACGGCTATACCGAAAGCAAATGAAAAGCAAAGAGAAAATTTGTTCATGTTAAATGTATAGAATGCAGATATTGAGTAGTCTTTTTGTCGTCAATTTTTTTTCATTTTTCTTTATTTTTAATGAAATAATTTACAAACCAATTACATCATATTATATTAATATATAATTTCATTATTTTAAATTTACAGAAACAATAATTATTATATCTCAAAAAAATCAAATATCTACAAATATTCAAATCTTTGTTAACAAAAACAAATATTCGAATCTCTATTTTTTAAGTCATTTTAAGTTGTTTATCGTCATTTGACAAACAGTTTTCATCCGTATAAGAGCCATTTTGACACAAAATGAAATGTTGGGTTAAATTGGTTCAAAAATAAATAAAAGCCAAAACAACAATTCAGACAAATGTTGTGAGCCTTTTTAAATTTGACGAAAAAAATAAAAAAAAATACTTGCAGGTACTCAAGCCATACCTAATATATCTCTAATACAGAAACGTATTAGATACATGTACGGCTTTTGATCAAAATACTTATGCTTCATAGCTTGCTAATATATTCACAAAAATGATGATAGTGACAATGCAAAATGTGTTAATTCTGATTAAAATAAATATAAAAGTGTGTTAGCTGACATATTAACTTTATATTTAGAAATTATGTTGCACCAATATGAATATATGTACGAGTATAAAACAGAAATGAGATACGATAATTTTTAAAATTATAGGGTACGAGTACAATAAAGATACAACAATATAAAATAAAATTTAAATTTTAAAAACATGTAAAAATAAAAGGTTAATATAAAATCATATGAGCACGACATTAGACATATTTATTTATAGTTGAATCATGTGAGCAAGAAAAAAGTAAAAAAAAAAACATAAAAGAGTAGAAAAATAGAACAAAAAAATAGAGAAAAAATACTTATAAGTACTTAAGTCGTGCCTAATATATCTTTATTACAGAAATGAATCGCATACATAATACGACTTTAGACTAAAGTACCTATGTTTCATAGTTTGGAAACCAATTACCCTAACCTGCTCAGTTTTTCCTGCATTGCATCTAAAGAACAAAAGCTACATAACAAACCCTTTTAGCTACACTTGTATAACATTAACAAGAAAGTGTTAGGGATATATTTATGTCCACGGTAAGATCTGATAACCTATTAAGGATTAATATATTTTTAAAACTTCCTTCGATTTACAGCATCATTAATGTCTTGTCCTGTTGCTTCCATTCAAATCGATCATGTGTATGACCGTATGGGATTAGGCCTGTCTGATTCCCGACCATTTTATTTAAAAAATATATTTTGATATACAAATTTATATAGTTTATACAAATCTCTTAATTTTAAAATTTAAGATTTTAAGTTAGCATTTAAGATTTAAGGATTTAGAGTGTATGTGTATAATTTAAGGTTTATGGTTAAAATTTAAAATTTAAAATTGGTTTAAGTTTTAAGATGCTAGAATTTGAAATTTAAAATTTTAAATTAAAAAAAAGAATTATATAATTTTTTATATAGTTTATATATTAAAATATAACCTTTTTATATATATATATATCAAAATTATATCATAAACAAAGGTTGAACCTTGTTTTTTTGAGACATCAACCTTGTTTTTTGATAATAAAAAAACCAAAGGTCTTTAACCACGGCTCTATTAGATTGTTGGCAAATCCGAGGAGTATGTGGATGATAAAAAGAAAGGAACCCAAGTTTATCCAACAGTTTTTGAGCTGAAAATAATCAATTAATTAAGTAAAAAAACAAACCAAACACGTACAAAGCGAATGAATAAAGTTTTGTTTGTTTGTTTATTTTTGAACGTGTTAATATTCGGTTCACGTTTAATTAAATTTTTAATATTGTATTCGTGTTTGTTTGTTTATTTTTAAAGTATTTGTGTTCGTTCATGTTTGGTTCACGTTCGTTTAAATTTTTAATATTGTGTTCATATTTGTTTGTTTATTTTTTAAGGTATTCGTGTTTGTTCGTTTAACATTTGCAAACATGTTCGTATAACATTCGTAAACACTTAATTTTACTCATTTATTTGCCTGCCAAAGAAAAATATGAAACCACACCACTATTTCTTAACCCCTCAAGTTTCTCAATTTTAACTCCAAAATTCACCTTGTATTCAATTTAATCTCTACATTGACTAATATTTAAAATGTAAGAAACGTAAAACCAGGCAAATGTTATAAACAAATTTATTCGTAAACACAAAACAACCGTAGAAACATGCATTCGTGTTCACTTGTTTATTAAATAAACATAAAATTTTTGTTCACTCATTTAACTTAATAAACGAATATAAAATGTTATGCAGAGTTCATTTGCACCAGCAATAAAGACCATCTATCTGTATTTGTGATCTCTCATTTCTTCAAGATCTTTCCTTTAAAGTCTTAATGTTATTTTTTCAAGACTTTGCTTTTTTCCCACACTACAACAATATAATTTTTTAGTGACAAATTGACTGTGACTAAGAATAATTGTCACAAATATTAATTTTGTGACAATTTCTTTTGCGACACTATTAGTATAAGTAATTATGTCGTATTTTTATTTAGTTACTATAATAGTAATGTAACAATTACATTTTTCACAAATAAATTCTCACTATAAGTGTATAATTGTAACACAAAATTCATTGTCACTAAAACTTTGACACATAATAGTGAGGATATGTGAAGTGATCACTATTATTTGATATTTGTTGTGACAATGAAATTACTTGTCACTTAAAGTTTTACTTTTTGTTGTGATAAATTTTGTCACCAATAAAAAAATAAAAGTAATGACAAATTAGATATTGTCACAATAATAAATACATTTTTATAATTATAAAAATTAAAGTTATCATAAACTAGTTTGTCAAGAGATAAAATATTTCTATAGTCTCTATACTATGTGTGAATTGTTATTTTAGTCAATCTATTTTGATCAACTTTAGTCCCTATATTTTTCAAATTTTAAAATTTCAATCTTAATCCTAACGGGACACCGACAATATAACTAAATTACAAGGACTAAAAGTGATCAAATTAAAGAACAAAAATTAAATAAGCAACTTGTGTATAACAAATTGGCTAAAAACAAATTTTTTACTTAACATATTTAAAGACTACCATTCATGTCAGGATCAAAATTTCAAATTTTAAAAAGTATAGAAACTTAAAGTGACCAAATTAAAGTACAAGACTAATACGTGATCTTAGCATAATATATGATAGAAAATTTTATTTTTTGAAAAATTTAAAAGAAATATTCCATTTTGATTAGTTTTTTCTTTAAAAAATCTAAATAGTTTCTCCAACATACGTACTTCGTATAAGAAACCATAGAAAAACTAGTTAAATTATTATTATAATAATTAGTACATAGTTTTAAAATAAATAAAATTAATTTCAATTACAAGTTAACCTAAATATTATTTTTCTTTCAAAATAATATTAAATTTCTTGCCTAGCCTAGTGGATAAGTATTACACTCTCGCCCTAAAGGTTCCAGGTTCGATCCTCCTTGAAACCATGCATTGCATTTATTTACTCAAAATTGACATATGAATATACTACATCATCTATAATTAAATTTCAATGATCTAATGAAACTTAAAAGTTTGCCGACTAAAATGCAAAAGCACCATTAAATTTGAGACAATTAGTGATTAATAAACCCAAAATAAAATGGTTACAACTAAAAATATAATTAATTTTTTATTATTGAAAGTGACAACATATTTTAGACACTATTTAAATATGTATTTGTGACAAAATGTTTGTCACTAATATAATAGTAACAGAGTTGTTAGTGATGACTCAAAAAATATCACTATAGAAATTTAACACTTTTTGTGACCATTTTCAATGTCACTAAAAATGTATTTTCTTGTACCGACATCGAAGAGTTAATTTTGTTTACAAAGACGAGTCTTAGGGATGGATCTAAAACTGACATGGAAATGGAAGCTCTCTCTCTCCACCTATGGCTATGATATGAAAGTAAAAGGGTGATGGAGAAAATACCTGGAGCTACCGAACTCAAAGAGCTTCCCAGTAGCTGAGAAAATAATGAGAGCAACCTCAGCATCACAAAGAACCGAAAGCACTTCTGCTTTCTTGAAAATCCCTCGCCTTCTCTTCGAGAAAGTCACCTGCCTTGCCGTCACGTTCTCGATCTTCTTGATCTTTATCTTCTTCCTCGCCATTAATTCCTACAACAACAACAAAAAAAAACATGTTAGATTCTGGTTTCTCCCCTCAACGGAAAACAATAAATACTACTGCAACAAGTCACAGGAAAAGTGGGTTTTCTCGAGTTTTTGTGCCGAGTTGAGAGAGGAAATTTTTAGCTGAAACCCTAGTGATGGACCCCTTGTTTCAGATCTAGGTTACTAAAACAAGAAAAAAAAAGTGATGGAAAACCCAGGAATCTTGGCTCATGAAGAAGAACCAAAAACACACCAAGAATTGGTGGGTTTGTTTTCATTAGTTTTACCTTATTGAGATATACTGTTTGTTCAGAACTGCAAGTAGGTCTGCTGACAGTAATCAAAAGCCTCCCTATTACACAACGTTGGAAACTTAAAATCCACAAGAGAGAAAGAGAAAGCAGTGTGTGCTGCTTCAGGAAAGGAAAAGTTTCCTCTTTTATCCTTCATTATTATTTTTTAAAAGAAAAAAAAAAGTATAAATTGATTTGATTAGATGATTTATTATATTTTTTAAATAAGATAAAATATTATGTTTACCATTAAAAATTAATTTTTAATTTTTAATTTTAAAAAGTATATTTAACTCATTTTTTAAATTATAATTACAAACATTAACTTTAAACTCTAAATCTAATTTTATAAGATGGAAGCATAAATGGAGACATAAAAAGGGGACAAACATCTAGATTCGTTGAAATTATCATTCTTATAGTAAATATTTATAATATTTAATTTAAATTAGTAAAAATATTAATAGTTGGATAAAATTAAAATTTGGCTTAATTAACAAAATTGTTTTAAAAAAAAATGTTGTTCTTTTAAGAAGACTCAAGAGTAGTTTTATTTGTACAATACATTGAGTTTTATTAAGGATTAAAATTAGGGATGGACTGGGAGGAGGGTTAGAGGAGCGGTCACCCCTTAAAAAATTAAAATTCTTATATGATTTAAATTTTTTTAAATATATATATATACTATTAAAATTTTATAAATTTTATAAGTTTATCCTCTAAAATTTTATAAATTCACCTCTATAAAATTCTATAAGTTTATCCTTAACATAAAATTTTGTGTCTGTTTCTAATTATAACTGAACAAATATCATCGTGCGGTCATCTTAAAAATACTCAAAAAAATTAAAGATAATTGTTTTCACAAATAGTTTCGTTCGATTACTTGTTAAACATTTTAAAGTTGGACAATTCAATTAATGACAATTTAATATGACCAACTATTCAAACACTTTTAATATTACGTCATTAAAAATAAATAAAGTAAATTACTTTCTAAAATATTTTAGTAATATATTTTTATTTGATTCACTATTAATAGATAAAATATTTATGGTAAATATATTAAATATAAGTTAGTATATTAACTTTAAAATTATTTTACTGTAAATGTATTAAAAAATATTCCAAACTTAACTTGGTATATCTATTATTAGCAATTATATTTATCATTTTAAATTGTTTCAGTATATAATAATTGATTTTCCTTTTTAAAATTAATAAAAGAAACACTTTTTATCCTAAAAAATACGTTGGGTATTTTATGTGGAGGATGGCTTTTCGTACCATGGAAAATCATTAGGTGAGAAGCCTACTGTTCCCTTAGCTTCCCTCAATCAAATCGATGGCGATGAGAATGGCAATGACGATGGCTTTAAAATTCTCTTTCTTCTTTTCACTGCTTCCCACTTTCCTTTTTTGATTTTTTTAAAAATTTAAAAATAATGTAAAGATTTTTCACACATATAAAAAAATATTGATTGATTTTAAAATTTTGAATTTAAGTTGTTTGTCAAATTAACTGTATGATTATTAAATAAGTATATATTATCTTATAATTATTAAAAATGAATTGTCACACACATTTAAATAAAAATATATTTTATTTCACATTAATAAAGTTGATCTAATATATTGAGATGTTTGGTCTTTTAAATAATAATCAAAGTTTGGATTTTATTTATTGTGAATGAAGTAAGCTTGATATTGAATCCGAATTAGTTAACAATCAATTGAATATTTATTTTTTTATTAAGTAGAAAGATTTTATATTCTAAAGACAAAATATCAAGACTCGAACCTATACAAGATAATAGAATATGAGCATAGAGATCAACAAAACTCGACTTAAAAAAATAATTTTTTTAATATTGAGTTATTCGAGTAATATCGAATAAATCGTGAAAAATTCGAGTTCGAATCAAGTACAATTTTATCAATTCCAATAACTCGAATTTTACTATTTGCAATTTAGTCTATCGTTTCCCTTTTTTCAATCCATCCTTTATTTTAAGTCTATTTTGGTCAAATTTAAATCACGTACGCCTAAACCACTATAGAATATCTATTTAACTTCAATGCATATTTTTTAAAAATAATTTCCTCCTTTTGTAATTTAATCGCTCAAATTCGTATAATTTCCTCATTTATTCAATTCTTCTTCGTTTTTATATTTTGACTAAATTTAAACCGCATGTTTCACTACCACAATATAATATCTATGTAACTTTAATTCATATTTTTAACAAACATAATTATTCTTTTTTGCAAATTAGTTATTTAACTCTACATTTTATTCAATTTGGTCATTCAACTGTATTTTTTTGTAAATTCTTTATTTTCATCAATTCCTTGACTCCTTTATACTCAAATTAATACTTTAGCCTCAAAAATTTCTTCTTCGAAAATAACATTAAAAGTATATTTAAAATTTTAGATGATATTTGTTTTATAAAATGAAATTACAAGTGTGTGCGCGCGCGCGTGTGTAATTAAATTTGTACAAAACTCGATTCGAGTTCCATAAACTCGACTCGGACGGAAATGTAACACCCTAGACTAGTACATATGACTCGATCCGATCCGAGGTGCCACATTCAGGTCATTAGAGCAACCTGCATATACAAATCTGAATAATTTAAAGTTTTTGAATAAACCAATGCAATTTAAAATCGAATTCAAAAACAAAAAACAGAATTTAGACTCTCACATGTACACAAGGTATAATAACCCACATGTCCACCTAGATTTATAAATACCGTACTCTGCAAACAAAGTTTAGGGGTGAGCAAAACTCGACTAAAAAAAACCGAATTATTCGACTCGACTCGACTTGAGGCGAAAAAACCCGACTCGTTTTGAATTGACTCGAAATTCCATAAATTCTCCTCGACTCGAAAAAATTTCAAAAAAAGTTTGAGTTATGAAATAGAAATTCGAATAACTCGAAATTTTTATTAATTAGTTGATCAGTTTTCAAGTTCGGGCCGAGTGTATCAATTATGTCTAATATGTTATGTATATCACATGTGAAAATATGAAGAAATATATATATATATATATATTATATATGCATGATATTACTACTATAAAAAGTTATGTATACTTGCATGATATTATTGATACTCGATCCAACTTATTAATTTGTTTATCAATCGAAAATGTAAAAAGGTTAAAATGTGATACTCTATAACTTTCAAAAAAGATTGTTACTCTTTTTATAATTGGAAATATCCTGATTACTACTATAAGTAAAAATAATCTTCTTAGAATCATGTTTGTATTTGTTGATTTTCAGAATTTATGTTTTTTAACAATTACTTATAAATTTATAAATATTTTTATGATTTTTACAATTGTCGTGATTTTTTTGTAATTTTCTATAAATTTAGGAAAATAAATTGTTGTAGTTTTTTATTTTTCTACAATATTTATTGATCTTGATTGGACGTGGTAAACCCAAATTACTATGTGTTGCCATCTCATTATTCCGTTTGTAAATTGACCGTCAAACTTGGTTAATAAAGGAAACTGTTAATAGGAGAGTTTAATTGTATTAAAAAAATAGGAGAGTTTAATTGATTTTGATTTAAATATACATTTAGTATTTGAACTAAACATTTTCTTCTAAGTTGATATTTAAAGAATTTTTGCTCTCAAGTTAGTACTTGAACTTTAATTTCATTCATTGTTTAGTACTTTTATTAACAATTTTAGTCCTCAAAACTTATGCATTCTATCAATTTGATCCTAATTCAAAACAATTCAAATAAATTTAACTCTTCGTATTTGAAAATTACCATCAATTTAGTCAGTTTTTTCACAATATTGTCAAACCAAGTGAGTCCATCAGATAAAAGTAATAGTTTGATAATTGTATTCTGAGATGAAACAATAAGTTATTGTTAAACTTTTATTATATCATGAAAGTAATATAATATTTCTGGGAGAAGAACAAAGAAGTCAAGAGAATAACAAAGAGTAAATTGATGAATTTTTAAATATATATGGTTAAATTATTGATTTGTATGTATAAGTTTCAGTATCAATTTGTGAGAAAGTGTTCAGTTCAAGCACCAATTTGGGAGTAAAAATTCTTTAGGCATCGACTTGGGAGAAAGTGCCTAGTTCATGTACTAATTTTGGAGCAAAAATTCTTTAAGTATCAACTTGGAAGAATGTATCTAGTTTAGTTACCATATGTATATCCAAGCCATTAAGATTTTAGGTTAACAACATGGACTCAATTTGGTGCAAATTAGTGTGAGGAGTTAATTGATTTTTTTTTATATTTTGTTAAGGTTTTTTTTACCCTTAAACCATTATTTTAATAAGATTACTTTTAAGTTACATGTACAAGGTGCAATCACAATTACAAGTAACACATATTCGAAAAATTATAATCAGGAATAATCGATATAAAACACAATCAAAGTAATAACTAGAATATATCCAAAGTTAGATCAAAATAAATACGAAAAGAACCCACACATGGTGGAATTTTAAACCTAAATAAAAGTTGGATACAATTCATACACGATCTACACAATGCGGGAGTTCGGTGTTTTAAAAAACATGACATTAATCTTTACCAATTGTACCAAGACTCGTTGGCATTTAAATAATAATTTTAAATCTAAAAAAATATCATGTACCCTTATTTTTGAGTTATCCTATTATGTTATCTTATTTCAAACCAAAACACACATGTTTTTTTGCTCAGCAAGTTCAATTTTATTGATTAATAAGATCGAAAGGTGTACATCATTAAAAACCTCTTTAAATTTAGATGGAGAAAAAGAGTACACACATCCCAAGTACAACTTGATCAAAAGCTACAACCAAGCCAGCTGAACGATAAGCCAGCATAGAAACCAGTCTGGAAAACACCATAAAATGTACCCATGTTGCTACTGTTACCTCCAAGATGGCTACTGTTACCCATTTGTAAATTGATAAAACAATAGCATGAGTGAACCCACATTTGAAAGCTTAATATACCATGGAATTCACAATACTCAAGTAGTTACCACCAAGTTTTAAACATAGCATCTCTTTTCGAACCCACTTTCGCTAGGTAATCCGCCATCTCGTTCCTTTCCCTAGGAGTAGAGGTGGCAAACGTGTCAATTAGTTTGTGATCGATTCAAGTCATTTTGATTTCGGTTATTTCAGGTCTGATATCATTCGGTTCGGTTCGATTCAATTTAGTTCGGTTCTAGTTTGGTTATATTGTGCTTCGGGTCATTTCGGGTTGGTTAATTTTCGGTTCGATTCGGGTTAATTTCAGGTCAATGAGAGATCGGTCGGTTTTAATCAAGTTTTCAGGATGATCAGTTTTTTACACCCTTTATATGGCTTTATAAAGCCAATATATTTGACTTTTTGGTGAGTTGTGCGGTTGTTCATATCTCATCTTTCTTTATTTCTATTAATATATTTTATTTATTTCGGTATTTATTTCAAGTTGTCTTCGGTTCGGGTCCATTTTGGTTCAACTAAAAATCGGTTCGGTTTTAGGTCAAATTTTGAGTCATCATGTTCGGTTCGGTCTTGGGTTCAGTTTCAGGTTGGTTCGAGTCTCGGGTCAAGTTTGCGAGGTCTACCTAAGAGTATACTCGAATAGGACTTGGCCAATTTCTTTGACCAGTAATTCTAAATCTTCAAAAGTCTTCCACCACTTCCATGGTCGTAGTAGAACAGATGTAACCCAGCTTAGTGCTATTTGCGAATCTGATTCTATAAGCAAAACTGCAGTCCCCCGTAATCCAGCTTCAGTATACACCTCAAGGGCTATCTTGATTGCAAATATTTCCGCAAAGTCAGGACCATCCCAAGGAGTAGGACCTGAAAACATTGCTTTTAAGATTCAGTTTGCATCTCTTAATACTCCACCACAGCCGGACTCATCCTTACTCGCAGCACCATCAACGTTGAACTTCAGGCAACCCCGAATGAGGAATCCAACTTAAAATTGGCAAGCCTGCATCAATGCAATTCAAAGGATTATCCCACCATGATTTTTCATTCACCAATCCATCTTCCTTAGAAGCTTTACACCAAATTAGAGCTCTCATCTTTGAAAAGAAACTGAGATCCTTGAAGTTTGTGTTTTTGTTCTGGAAAAGTTTCTCGTTTCTAGCTAACCAAATACTCCATATTGTAGCAGCCACACAAATGAGCCGTACAGTTTTGAGCCTACCTTCCCATCATGCTTGAAAGCAAAATTCAACAAGCTCAACCACTCCTGAAGGATTCAGCCATTCAAGTTTCCACCACTTGCAAAATTGGTCTGCATCTTCTTTGTAACTGGTTGGCATCCGATTATTTAGTGTTTATATGGTTGTTTTGGTTTGGAAAAATTAAAAAGAGGGAACCACCGCCGACAAGCGGCGGCCGGTGTCAGCAGGTGGTGGCCGGCACAGTGGTTCCCCTTTGTTGTTCATTTGGTTGATCTTTCAAGAACATATTTAGTTTTTAAATAAAAAGGTATTTGATCTATTTTTGTTCTAAAAAAGGCTAAAAATTGTGTTTGTGAAAATAAAAGGCTTTTATACCTAAAAGATATTGGGACAATTCCCTTCATTAAAACCACATTTTTCACACCTCTAAAAATTTCGAGAATAAATTTTGAAAATATCACAAAATAGTCACTCAATTTCTACAACTTTGTTTTGTTTCTTTCAATTTTGGTCACATTTTTTAAAAGTTAAAAATAAATATTTTCATTCAAAAAATAATAAAACAAGTTTTTTTAAAAAAAGGATGTTTCTTTAAATTAAAAAAATAAAACTTTATCTTTTTAAAAAAATATAAAATAGTACAAAGTTTTTTTAAATTTTTTAAAAAGAATAGCATTCAAAACCTCTAAACAAGGATGAACCTTTTTGAAAATACAAAGTAATAAAATACCTTTTTTAAAATAAAAAATCTTTTTCTAAAAAATATTTAAAAAACAATCCAAAAAAAGAAACTTAAAAAGAAAAGAAGAAAAAAAAATACTTAAACAAAAAGAATAAAACCTTTAAAGCAAAAAAGGGTTTCAAATATAAAAAGAATAAAAAGTTTAAAACATAAAAAAGGAAATAATCTTTTTAAACAAAAAGAATAAGTTCTTAAAATATACAAAAAAACATTTTCATCCTTTAAAAGCTTTTAAGTTTTAAACTTTGTAACTATCATTTTATTGTCTTGTTTTGCTTTTAATGTTAAGTTAGCCTTAAGAATAGGTTCTTAAAACTTAGATAGAAACTTCTTTATAATAAAATTCTTTTCACAAAAAAATCATAAAATATACTTAATAAAAATTCAAACCCCTAAATAGGTAAAACACTTAGACTTTTTAGGATTAATAAACTTTAATTTAGAATAAAAAAAACTTCAAAAAATCAAGTTTCTTTGCTTGGTTGTTTAAAAATAAATTTTAATTAATGTGGTGTCTTACTAAACGAGAATGACAGGTTAGCGCCAGAAGTGTTGGCGGTGATTAGAGTTCATTTTTCGAATAGTAAGGCCGTTAAAATGGAATTAAATTTATAAACAGGCAATAATTTTAAGCTCTATGTGAATTTGCAAAATTCGACTTTTAAAACTTTTTGTAATCGACAAGGTTCCAGTTTTTGGGCGATGTGGGGATGGTAATCCTTCCCCACGCGTAACCGTCTCCCGAACTCGTTTTTATGTTTTCACAGACCAAAAATGTTGTTTTAATAAAATAAAATGATTTTATTAAAATAACACGTTTTAGGTGATCCAATCACACCTTTTAAAAGATTGGTGGCGACTCCGTTGATTTTGTTTTCAAACGTCAAAACGCCTCGAAAAAAGGGTTGCGGTAGCTTAGCGACTCCGCTGGGGACACTTTTTATTTTTACAAAAAAGAGAGTTAAGCTACAAGTCGATTACACCTTGTTTTAATGTCAGAATTTGCGAACTCGCGTAAAGCTTAACTTAATTGTTCGTTTATGAATTTAATTCCATTTTACGCATTTAAGACTTAATTCCAAGCTCTAAACCCAAGCTTCGTCCTGTTCGTTTAAGTGAGGGGAAAATGCTATTACTCTCGTGGGAATACTGATTCTCTGTATGGGCCTAGTATGTAGCTCCGAGACTCACGCTCTATGTCTTCGTATGGATACTGATCGTTCATACATGCATAGGAGTGGGTCCCCCTGAGTTGAACCTGATTCGTTTGAAGCCTATAATGGGCGAGAATCAGGGGCCTTGCTACCCTTAGTAGAGGACAGCGATGACTATTCAGGAACCCTTTTAGAACCGAACATGTGTGAGAACCTAGAAGCCCACCCCATTAGAGCCATGCAGAAAAACCTAGGTTTTGGAGTTCAGTCAAAATCATTTTGTAAAGATAGTTTGTGGAGATATGTCTAGAAATGTTAGAATGTGCTGCCCAATTACTATTCATACAAAGAAATTATTTTGGCCCTTTTATGTTTTATCTCTATTCTGTTAAGTGTACTAATCTTTTTTTCCCTCTATTGCTTGTTGTTTTGCATATTTTTCCGATGCATCATAATTTCATACTTAGAATGGGTTGATTCTTGAGATACTTGCACAATTAGAAAACAACTTTTAATCATGGATGAGAGACTCCTTCAAAAGGAAGTGACAGTGCGGATGTGTATCACTGGTCCAAGGTCAACCAACAGGCGTTTGGGGGCATTTTAACAAGTGACCATGTGATCGAAACTTCAGTATATGCACATTGGTGTCAAACTGAATAATGTTTAAGAGCTACGAGAAATCTGGGAACGTTTTGACTACTTAACTAAGCAACTCTTCCTCGACACTTATGGCGACATAGCATATCTGTTGCATGTGGAGGTAGATAAACCATTCCTCAAAGTGCTAATCCAATTCTGAAACCCCGGGTATTGTTGTTTCACATTCAATAGTGATGATGTGATGCCCACAATTGAAGAATATTCTTCATTTTTTAACTTGTGCGAAGTGAAGAGGGATCGAGTCTATGCTAAGCCACATAAAAGCATGAAGGCCCACTTGAGGCTCAGAATTTTTGCCGGTATAGGGGATGGATGGGTTAAAGGTCTAATACAGACAAGAGGGGGCAGTTTTTCCTTCTCATTGTGGAGTACCCGAAACATAATTCTCACTCATCCAGATAAAGAGAATAGGATAGATTTGTTAGCTATATAAATCTACGGCTTGGTTATCTTTCCGAGGGTGTTAGGTAACATTGATGTAGCCATGCTAGACCTTTTTGAACAATTGAAGAAAGGGACTAACCTGGTGCCAGTAATGCTTGTCGAGACCTTTATTTCTCTGAATACGTGCTGAAAGCTAGAATGCGTGCGTTTCAGAGGATGTGCTCAATTACTACAGGTTTGGGCCTTTATCCACTTTTGGAAATACCCAACTTTGACTTTACCCAATATATTATCCCCAAACTTTTCTCCACTCCGGGAGTTTCAGAAAGAAAAATGGCCAGTAATGAAGAGAAAGAAGTAGACATATATATTCTGGGATCGTCGTGACCAAGACATCTTTTGGAGAGCTTCATGGTTGGGCCACACTAAGGTTTTGTATAAATGTAGTGATTATAACCATCTCATGTTGCTAGGCTTATGGGGCAGAGTATGTTGTGCTCCTTTGTTGGTCTCTCGTCAGTACAGTTCTCGACAATTTGTACCTTTCACCGCGAGCCTTGATTCAACAAAATTTGAGTTTCAAGGATAATTCAGAGAGAAAGTTCAAGCTATCAATGATGCATATAAGCATTGCTACTGCATGATGGTAGAGCACAACAGTAAATGCATGTTTACTCCCGACTATAATGAGTTGAGGCGTGCGAGGGTGAATAATAAAATTCTACCACCTACTGGCCAAGCCAAGCCCATAGAAGAGAATCTAAAAGTGATACCGTCTGAAGTAGATATTCTGAGGGCTGAACTTAAAAGAACCAAGGCCAAGATATAGTCTTTAGAAGAACAACATGTAAGGGACCTCAATGAAGCAAGCTTAGAGGCGAAAAAATACAAGGAAGAAGTGGACCGGGTAGTAAAGATGTACAAGAACTTAGAAGGAAAGTTTGAGATACAAAGGGTTGATTTTCTCAAGTTTCAATCTACGGTTCGAAATATAGATTTGAAGAAGACTCTAGAACAGTGGAGGCAAGAAATGGAACAAGTTATGGGAAAAGAAAAAGAGCGCGACAAGTGGGAGATTGAGAAATACAGGTGGGCCCTTGCTGAGGAGAGAAAGAAAGGTAAGCAAGCAGTTAAAAATGAGAAAGGCAAAAGAAACCTCAAGAAAGAACGAGAAAATGGCGCTGCGTGAAAGAGGAAATCCCATGACAATAAAATTTGCGTGTGCAAGCTGCAATCTTAGTGTAATGTAACCTACGGGAGGTTGAAACAAAGCCAGTTCGTTGTCTTTGAGTTATAGGCCAAGGTAGCAGAACTAAACCATTCTCTCCATGCACTCTAGAACCATCACACATACATCGAGCTTTAGGCTAGTCAGACGGAAAATGAAACTCTGAAGAAACAAGTGGAAGCTATGGAAAGCACCATCTTTGAGTACAGAACGAAGATTTTGGTCCTAGAAGATGCCATTGATGGGGGCAATGATTATTGGTTCACTTGGCTTAGGGACAACGCTAGAAGGTTCCAAGAATGAGACGAATTTGATAGAAATGTTATGACTTAAATTCAGGACGTGGCCAAACATGTGATGATGCTAGCTACAGACGCCACAGTCTTACGCTAGTATGCCAAGCCAGTCGGAGAAGTGGGGCCAAGGCTCATATGGTTGATAGAGGAAATAAAAGAGTTGGGTATCCATGCAGAGAAATATTCGTAGATATGTCAAAACTTTTGTAATAAAGATCTTTTATTCAATAAAAAGCTAGTTTTATGAGTAGTTGTTTATGGAATCAATGGCATTTCGTTTGCATTCATGCATTTTTTTTCTTTTTACGCATTTTTTTGTTTGTTTTGCATTAGTGTAATATCATTGCATACATATACATACATAAGAATTTAATCAAAATACTTTAATAGAAATTTAAAATAGCAAAACTAACTCACAAGTACGGTACTCGTTCTAAGACCAAGGCCATGACTACGAAAGACCAATTGACATCCCTCGAAGTCAACCTCAAAAACATCCAAGACAAGCTGGAAAAGATTGAAAATAACTTGAAGCAGGAGATGGAACAAATACACAGGAAAACAGTTAGTCAGATCGCAGCATTGCTCGGGTTCAAGAACCCAGATAGAACTGAAGATATAGACACCCAACCATAGTTTTCGGGGATTGCCTACGTCCATCCTGGAATTCAAAAAGGAACCACCTCATCCAAAGCCAAGTTTTTACTTTATTTCGTGGAATCTTCTGCTCGAGCACCGATTGTGCCAGGATCAACTAGAGGGAAGCTCAGAATGAGGTCCCGAAACTTGATGAGATAGCTGACAAGGTCATTGCGAACAAAGAGTTAGAAGATCACTGCGATAGGTTGGAAGAAATGATGAGAACCTTTCAAGAGGGGAATATCCATGGTGGTGCAGATGCCAGAGGATTTTGATGTATTTTGACAACGAAAAGCTCATGATTCACTGCTTTCAAGATAGCTTGATAGTGTCTGCATCCCGCTGGTATACCCAACTAAGCAGTGAAAATATCCATACGTGGAAAGATTTATCAAGAGCATTCAGCGAGTAGTACAAGCAAGTCACTAACATGGTCCCGAATAGGCTTGTTCTACAAGGGATGAAACAGAGGAATAACGAGAGTTTCCACCAATATGCCCAGAGGTGGGGGGACGTGACTGCTCAGGTTCAGCCACCACTGCTGGAGAACAAGATTACCCTGATATTTGTGGAAACCTTCAAAGGCACTTTCTATGATCGTATGACCAATCACGCTTCTAAGAATTACACAGATATGCTAATAAATGGGAAGTTGGTTTTGGAAACCATCAAGAGCGAAAAGCTTGATGGAGGTGAAACAAAGAAGTCATATAAGAAGAAGGACAATGAAGTAAGCATGGCGAGTGTATACAACCCTAATTACTCAAAAATAGTAGTCCTGGATAAGCCCGCTGCTCAAAATACCAACCTGGTGGCCTCAAACCTACCGAAAGACGAGCAAAAATTCTAAGGGAACAAGAAGCCCTACTTTCCTCCCATTCCCATGACATACGCAAGATTATTCTCCAAACTGGTTGAAGCACGGATGGTGCTACCTCGACATGTTCCCCCTTCTCTCCCTCATACCCACCATGGTATGACGAGAAAGCACAATGCGAGTACCACGCTAGAAACATGGGGCATACTATTGAGAATTGCATAGCTTTCAAAAAGGTAGTAGACAATCTGCGGAAGTCGGGTATGCTATCTTTCAATACGTTTGATGAGAAAGATAACCCTCTGCCCAACCACCAAAAGACTGGAGTAAATACAGTAATCGATGATGAGTATAAAGTAGTCAAGAGATGTGTTGCGGAGGTCAAAGAACCCGGGGCATGGGTATGAGCCCAAATGATTGAAGTCGGGATAATCAGAGAAGAGACTTGTAAGTTGAAGGACGATGGTGAGCTCTACTGTAAGTTTCATCAAGAAAAATGATATGAGATTCAGTGTTGCACCAATTTTAGACAGCTGGTCCAGGCTAAAATGGACAGTGGAGAACTTGAGTTTTTCAAGAAATTAAAAGAAAGCCCTACGTTGGATGTATGTACATTAGATGAATCTCCGGCTAGAAGGAATTACGGAGGGATGAAGCCTTTGGTAGTCAAAACCAAGGACAAAGTTGCTGAACCACAAAAGAGTGCAGCTCTCCGAATAATCATAAAGACACCTGCCTCTTTTCTATACAAGGACAACAAGCAAGTGCCCTGGAATTACGCTTGCTCAGTGACAACTTTGGGAAGTACATCAACAAGAGAAGAACCAAAGGAAAACCAGTTAATTAGGTGGGCAATTTCACGAGGAGTGAGAGATAGTACTCACCATCAGAAGTTGTAGACAGAGACACTGCTCAGAGGAAGGCAGCGACTGAAGAACCTGGAGGAGAAAAGGATTTTTTTATAGAAAAAACACAAGACATATCATGAGCCGGTGAAGGAGCCAGAGGCTCAGGAATTTCTAAAGATACTCAAGCACAGTGAGTATAGTGTAGTAAAGCAGCTTCATAAGCTCCTAACAAGGATCTTGATGCTGTCATTACTGATGAGTTCTGAAGGCTACTGAGACGCCCTCTTAAAAATTTTGAATCAAACATTTGTACCAAAAGAAATAATGACTGATAAGATGGACATGTTGGTCAGCAATATTACCGTAAATAACTTCATCACATTCAGTGATGAGGAAATTCCAGCAGTTGGGAGAGGATCATACAAAGCTCTCCATATCTCTACTCGATGCAAGGGGCACATACTGTCAGATGTTCTTATATATAATGGGTCAGCTCTGAACGTCTTACCCTTAGCCACCCTGAAGAAGTTACCGGTTGATAGCTCTCATATGACTATTTACCAGAATACTGCTTTAGCATTTAACGGAACCCAGATGGACGTTTTGGGCAAAATAGAAGTACCTTTACAAATTGGACCATCGACTTTTGAAGTTTATTTTATAATGGTAGACATTAAGCCCACCTACAGTTGTCTACTAGGGCACCCCTGGATTCACACTGCAATGGCTGTTCCTTCCACTCTGTATCAGAAATTGAAGTTTAGAGTCGACGGCCAACTGGTGGTCGTTGGAGCTGAAGAAGAGATTATAGCTTTAGTATCAGCAGATGCCCCTTACATTCAGGTTGACGAAAGTGCACTTGAATGTCACTTTAGGACGATTGAGCTCGTTAATGCTACCTTCGTCGCTGAAAGAAGCAAGCTCCCTAAGCCAAAATTATCAAATAATGCAAAGATGTAAGTCAAGCAAACCCTGGGAAAAGGGGCAAAAGCTGGCAAGTGCATCGATAAGTAGCTTTAAGGAAGGCTATACCCTGTGATGAGCCCCGATAAGAGAGATCGGTTCGGGCTAGATTACAAGCCCAATCCTATGCAGAGAAGAACATCAATAAAGAAAGGTAAGAAAGGAAGAAAGCGAGACTGAATGAAGAAGAAATAAAGTGGGAGCTGATGACATTCCCACTATTAAGTCACAATTTCAGATCTGGAGGCATCATGAATCCTGATATTTCAAATGATGAGGAGGAGAAAGGAAAAAATGATCTCGAGAAGGTTTTTGAGGAGCTAAATATCAATGACATATCGAAGGAGAATGAGGGAAACGAGTACCTCTCCATGTTTCGCCCTTGCTCGGAGCTGAATAACTAGACTGTGGAAGAAATCCCTATAACCTTTAGGTCATCCACAGTGTAATGCTCAAAACCAATCTTTTTACCTTTGGCCCGAAGGCAATTAGGGATCTCTTGTTTAGGGCCCATGTTTAAACCATTATGGTTCTTTATCAATAAAATGATGTTTTTCTAATAAATCTTGCATGGCAAACATTCATTCGCAAATACTTAAGCACTGAAAACAAGCTCAAAGCAAAATAAAAGCACAAAAAATGAACATAAAATCCAAAATAAAAAAAAAACCCATTCTATTCATTTGTTTGTTTCTCCACTTTCATTATATATATATTCAATCCATTTTCTTTTAGGTTTCCAGATATCAACGGTACAAATAACTCCAAATCTAACCTGGAAATTGACTTCGAACTGCCCATGTGTTTAGAAGAGGTTGAAGACTGCGAGGACAAAGAAGAATATGATCTACCTAACGATATGCTCAGGTTAATAGAGAGTGAAGAGAAACAGATTTTGCCTCACAAGGAAGAATTAGAAGTTCTGAATCTTGGGACTAAAGAGGAAAAAACGCGAAGTGAAGATTGGCACTTCTATTACCACTGAGGCCCGATAGAGCTTGATCAAGCTTCTACAAGAATATAAGGACATATTTGCCTAGTCGTATCAAAATATATATGGTCTGGACACTGACATTGTTGTGCACCGACTCCTCATTAGGCCAGAATGCAAGCCTGTGCAACAGAAACTAAGGAGAATGAAGCCTGAAATGCTTCTGAAAATTAGAGACGAGGTAAAAAAGTAATATGATGCTGGGTTTCTTGAAGTGGTAAAATACTCAGAATGTGTGGCTAATATCGTCCCAGTCCCAAAAAAGTGGTAAAGTGCGCATGTGCGTTGACTATTGAGATGTCAATAGAGCAAGTCCTAAAGATAATTTCCCGCTACCACATATTGACACTCTAGTGGATAACACAGCAGGACATTCTCTCTTCTCCTTTATGGATGGTTTCTCAGGGTATAATCAGATTAAGATGTGCCTAGAAGATATGGATAAAACCACGTTTATAACTTTGTGAGGAACCTTCTACTATAAATTTATGCTTTTCGGCCTAAAGAATTCATGGGCAACTTATCAGCGGGCCATGGAAACTCTATTCCATGATATGATGCATAAGGAAATAGAAGTTTACGTCGATGACATGATTGCCAAATCCCATTCAGAGGAGGAACACATGGTGAACTTGGAGAAACTCTTCAAAAGGTTGAGAAAGTTTCAGTTGAAACTTAATCCGACCAAGTGTACCTTTGGAGTACGATCAGGAAAATTACTAGGTTTCGTCGTGAGTGAAGGGGGAATTGAGATCGATCCAGACAAAGTTAAGGCCATTCAGGAACTTCATCCTCCTCAAACACAAAAAGAGGTTCGAGGTTTCATTAGAAGGATAAATTACATCGCCTGTTTCATTTTCCAGTTAACGTAGAAGTGCAGTCCTGTATTTAGGTTACTTCGAAAGAATAACTCGGGAACATGGAATGAAGAATGTCAAACAACACTAGAAAAAATCAAGAAGCAGTTGACGAATCCTCCTATTTTGGTACCGCTTGTTCCAGGGAAACCCCTGATCATGTACTTAACTGTCCATGAAAACTTGATGGGATGTGTGCTAGCACAACATGACGAAACTGGGAGAAAAGATAAAGCAATTTATTATTTGAGTAAGAAATTATCAGATTGTAAAACTAGATATTCCCCGATCGAGAAGTTGTGTTGCGCTTTAGTATGGGCAGCTAAGAGGCTGAGGCAGTACATGTTATGCAGTACCACATGGTTGATATCGAAGCTGAATCCTCTAAAGTTTATGATGGAAGCACCGACCTTGTCAGGAAAATTGGCCCACTGGCAAATACTATTATCAGAATTTGACATTCAATATGTAAGCCAGGAAGCTATAAAGAAGAGTGCTATAGCAGATTTTCTGGCCAGTCATGCTTGCAAGGACTATGAAGCCTTGAATTTTAACTTTTCGGATGAAGACTTAATACGTATCTCGACTGAGGAAAGTGAAGACTTGGAGGAGTCTTGGGTAATGAACTTTTATGGTGCCGCTAACGCCTTAGGACGAGGCATTGGGGCAATCTTAGTTTCACCAGAAGGGGATTATTATCCTTTCACTAGCCGATTGGAATTCTTCTGCACCAACAATATCGCTAAATACGAGGCTTACATACTTGGTCTATAAGCGGCCATAAAAAAAATCAAGGCTTTAAGAGTCTTTGGGGATTCAACACTAGTCATCTATCAAATTTAAGGAGATTGGAACACAAAAGACGCAAAATTGGTGAAGTATCATAAATTGGTCCTCGAACTAATCAAAGAGTTCGATAAAATCACCTTCAAATACCTCCCGATGGAGGATAACCAAATTGTTGATGCCCTCGCTACTCTAGCTACCATGTTTAAAGCAAGTGAAGGTACTGAGATGATGCCAATTAAGATGCAATTGTTTGACTCCCCAGCCTACTGTTGTGATATAGAAGAAGAGGCAGACGGTCTTCCATGGTATCATGACATCGTGCGATATATAAAGACCCAAGAGTATCCCCAACAGGAAACTGACAATGATAGGAAAACAATCAGGAAGTTGGTTGCGGGATATGCCCTCGATGGAGAATTCCTATAAAAAAAGAGTCGAGACCAAGTATTATTAAGATGCGTAGGTGATAAAGAAGACCAAACGATCCTAGAAGAGGTTTATGAAAGAGTCTGTGGAACTCACCCTAGTGGCTTTACCATGGATAAGTGAATTATGTGTTTTGGATATTATTCATCCACTATGGAGACTGATTGCATTAACTACTCTCGGAAATGTCACAAGTGCTATGTTTATGCTGACAAGATTCATGCCTCCTCTACCACTCCATGTTATGACAGCACCATGGCCTTTCTCAATGTGGGGCATGGATGTAATTGGTCAGATCTACCTTAACGCTTCAAAAGGGCATAGGTTCATCCTAGTGGTTGTCTACTACTTCACCAAGTGTGTAGAAGCAGCCTCATATGCAAATGTTACCAGATCGATTATTTGCAAATTCTTGAAAAAAGAGATCATTTGCCGTTGTGGTTTACCAGAGAGGATCATCACCGACAATGCCTCTAATCTGAACAACAAGATGATAGATGTGGTTTGTGAACAATTTTAGATCAAACATCACAACTCAGTAACCTATCGCCCAAAGATGAATAGGGCTATGGAAGCTGCAAATAAGAATATCAAGAAGATAGTCGCAAAGATGGCTGACACTTATACAGATTGGCATGAGAAGTTTCCATTCGCGTTGTATGCCTATAGAACTATCGTACGAACTTCTGCTGGGGCAACACCATTTTCATTAGTATATGGGATGGAGGTTGTGCTGCCAATCGAAGTTGAATCACATCTCTCTGTGTTTTGAATGATATAGAGTTAGAAGAGGCTGAATGGGTCCAAGATAGATATGACCAGTTAAATCCCATTGATAAAAAGAGACTAAAAGCAATCTCACATGGTCAGATGTACCAGAAAATAATGATACGGGCATATGATAAAAAGGTCCACCCGCGAAAGTTCTGAGAAAGAGGATTTGGTGCTAAAGAAGTTGTTGCTAATCCAAAGGGATTTACGAGGAAAATGGGCACCTAACTAGGAGGGGCCTTACGTTGTATCAAAGGCTTTTGATGGAAGGGCATTAATTATGCCTAAAATGAATGGAGATAAGCTCAAGAATCTGGTGAATTCCGATTCAGTCAAGAAATACTATGCATAAAAAAGAAGAATAAGAAAAAAAAGATAAAAGAAACCTAAAGTAAAAACCCGCAAAGGGCGCCTTAGGTCAAAAAAGGAAGGGTTCAAGATGAAAACCCGTAAAGGGGGTCTTGAAACCAAAGAAGGATTTGAGTTGAAAACCCGCAAAAGGCGGCTCGAGTTGTTGCAAGTGACAAATGACTCCCTTAGAGACTTAGCCACTATGATGGAATTTCATATCTTCATACGTCGTTGTAGTAGACGAAATCTTCTCGACAAATGTAGCACCGGAAGTCGTTTCAAGAAAGTTCGGGCATTTGATATCTGGATAATTGTCTTTTCGACCATTTTCCTTTGTATCATTCTTTCATGTTTCCCACAATACTAATAAAATTTCTTTTTTCCACATTTTCTTTGCATTTCCCCTATATAAACATCTTTTGTTGGATAAGAACTGTTTGGTTAAACATTATTAAAATGTGCAAGAGATTTTTGTGCATTACTCCATAAATGGTATAAGAATATAGGGATTATGACACAATTCATTGTTAAGCTTTGAGTCTTCGATAATGGGGCAATTTGCAATTAGGGGCAATCAATACCAAATTCAGCTAATAAGCTTGAAAATAAGAGATCAAAGCACCAACATCATTCGAAGATGTTTAAGATAGTGATTCCCTAATAAGGTATGGAAACTCACAAAGATCCTTAAAGAGGTCTGATTATACAGGATCGCTTGAAAGCCTTTCACCCAATATTGATGATAGTAGAATGTGTGAAAACATGAGACATTCGCATACGAAAACCAAATGTTGTTTGCAGAACTAAGAGGTACAAAGAATGAAAATGGTGAAGTAGAGACAGTAAAAGAAATTTGTCATTCCCACCATGAATGCAAGATCACCGGATTGAATAAGAATTTTGGCACTTCGATTACTATGGAAAAACCTCACAATTTGATAACTTTTATCAATGGATTCGTGATTTTAAGATTTTTCAATCCCTAAGGTTTTTTATTCTAGAACAATCATTATTCATCTGCCAAAAACGATATGCTATCTTAACCGCATGTTCATCATGTCAACTATTAACATATGATTATCAAAAGCTTACCACAACAAACACATGATTAACACATAACCATCGATCGTAAAAACTTGTTAAAACATATTTACATATTAATCGCGAATGGATACAATTTCTACATTTCGCACAAACATTGCATACTCGTCAAAACAGAAAAAGTAAAACATGCATCTCATACAAAACATCATCCAAGTATTTAAGTCCAAATTCGTATCGTACAAGTGTCTCTGATACCACTATTTGGAAATACCGGTACACCCCATGGCGCAGCAAAAAAATTATTCGGCGTAATCCACCAGTGATCCATGTATAAGGAACGAATTCAGGGTGATAAAGGATGAAAACGTCACCTCAAGTAATTTGGAATTCCATAGAGAGTATAGGAGAATCCAAATAAAATCTGAGTCGTCACAGTAACGTTCTGACCTCTACGCAGTCCACCCGAATAAAACGAATATTTTTTCTCTTCTCTAACTGTTAGAGAGGATTTTCGAAAAAAACAAATGTTGGATACTAGACCTTATGCCTTTATATAGCATTTAAAAACCTAATTCTAATTAAATTCGGATTCTTTAAATATACAATATATTTAACCAAATATAATTAAATATATAGAATCAGATTCTACTTTAATTAGGCTTCTTTTAGATATATATATATATATATATATATATATATTAATAGTATTTGATGATTACAATAACTTATCAAATATTAACATATATATATAAATGAAATTATCCATAATTACAACAAGTATAACAATTTCAGTTTCTCACTATTTACGTGTACAACAAGTTTGTACACATGTTATCTAGTCGATATTTGTTCGTTTCAATCATAGGGTGTGACCCTTGTAGGTTCATATAACGTTAGTAGTAATATCTAGAACAATTCTAATATTACATGCAATGAGTGGCATATAGCAATACATCATTGCTACCTAAGTTACATGAAATCGTGGTTCGATTTAACCTTTTTTCGCGATTAACTTCTTTTATGTATTTCATCATTTTGTCCTCATATCTAGATCGGACACAAGTCATGGATTAGTCATACTTGTATAGTCCATCTAATGTTTCTTGATATCTTGAGTAGACTATTATAAACGAATAACTATGATATCCCATATCAATTTATTCGATCATGGCCATGCATTTTCTAGTCTCACTCATTCAAGTGGCCTATGATATTACTCCTATTATGTAGGAGGGACAAATCCTATCTTAATCAACCATATTTCGCTACATGGATTGTAACATATCCAATATCAGTCTTTATAGTATAGTCAGTTACGACACACGTTTGACCGTATCAAAATATCACTCACGATGTTGAAATAATGATGATCTCAAGTTTGAGGATCATATTTTTAGTTATCATCATGAGCAATGTTGTGACTGTCACATAATAATCCAAGAAACATGCTCATAGCGGGTCAGTCTAGTATGTCGTTCCCTAACACATACTTATGTATTGATTTTGACATCTCTATGTCAATGAAAACACTTTGTCATCAATCAACTACATATTAGTCTTAATACATTATTGTTGTCCAAGCCCACAATAATTCTCGACTAAGGACATTCAAGAATAACTATATTATTTTGAGGACTTTATTATAATTCAGTTTATTTATAGATATACAGAATAAGATTGAAATAATATTAATGGCTTCTTGTTAATAAATAAGATAAAATAAGTATGTCTTTTACAACCATCTCATAATTGGTCTTTGGGCATACTCCAACAACAAAGACAATGGAGATGGTCGCTTATCGGGGTTAACATGAGTATAAAAGACAATGAAACTTGGCATACATTCATGTTTTAGAAATTCTTAGGGGCGTGCCCATCATAATTGCATCATATATCAGCTTTTTTCAGATATACAAAGACTCTTCAGCAAATGAACCTGCCTATCCGTTTAGGCGTAAGGAGAATGGAACATGTCTATCCGTTCAAGCATAAGGAGAATAGAGCCCGTCTATCCTTTCAAGCATAAGGAGATTAGATTCTGCTTATCCATTCAAGCATAAAGAGAATGGAACCTTTATTTTTCAACGTAATGCCTATCCGTTCGGGTATATGGAGAATGGAACCTGCTTATCTATTCAAGCATGAGGAGAATGGAATTAGCCCATCCGTTTGGGCACAAAGAGAATGAAACATGTTCATCTATTCGGGCACATGGAGAATAGAAACCACCTACCTATTCAGGCATCAGGAGAACGAAGTCGAGTAACAAATTTGTGATTGTTAAAAATTCACTAATTTTTTAACATTTAGTTAAAAAAGAAATAAAATATGGCTCACATTTAAAAAAAATAAATATATGGGTCCATTTTAAATTTATTTGAAAGCCTTAAAAATAAATAAATATAAAACCCCATATTTAAAACCTATCTCTTTAATTCATAAGGACCCATTTTAAATTAAATAAAAGGGCCCAAACTAACCCATTTAATCTATTTTTTTCAAGTTTAATATAGACCGTTAGATATAGGGTGAACAATGGATGGTTTAAATTGAATGAAAATAGGGGAAATGGGGGATCCCGCGCCGCCACGTGCCTAGCGAGTAACTATAGGCTAAGGCCGTGACACGTGGTATCAGAGCAACCCTTTGACTGCCCGATTTTACGCCGAGCACCCATGAGTGAGGTAGGCAGGGTGGACAACCGTGACAATTAGTCAACCACGAGAGCGACGTCACGAGGTTGAGTGAGGGAGAATGTTACGCCTGAGAAGAGGCAAACTCATTAATCCTACATCGGAAAAGAAAGTAAAGGTCTTGGGATATATAAACGGTAGCGCTACACATCCTATTAGACACGTCTTTTGGGAAGAGGGTAATGACCCCGTGACACGTGATATCAAAGCAAGAGTTGCGATCTAATCAAGGTGTGGTGGTGCCTGGTCATTGACGTGAAAAATCACAGAGGTGCGTAATCAATAGCAAAGATGTGCTCCATTTCTATTCTAGCACAGTGGTGCTTCCTTGTTGCTAGCGTACTGCGGTGCCTAGTTTTTTTCATTAGGGAACCACAACGGTGCTTATTTCCTCATGATGCACAGTGGTGCCTTCTTTTTCTAGTGCACGGTGGTACTTAGTTTTCAGTGGGAAGCACAACGGTGCTTATTCTTTCATGGTGCACAGTGGTGCCTTCTTGTTGCTAGAGCAGGACGGTGTTTAGTTTCTCATAGGGAAAGCATAATGGTGCCCATTCCCTCTTGAAACACAGTGGTGCTGGGTTTACTAATAAGCATTGTGGTGCTTATTTCTTTTTCGTGCAAGAATCAGTGAGTGGGGAGTCATCCGAGAATAGTGACTACTCGTAAGCAACAGGGGCCGAAAGTCATCCCTAGAGCTGAGGCGTTAGTTGGCGTAGGCACGTCGGCACAACGTGACATGGGAGAGCCCGTACCAGGGGGTGAGACTATTGACCCCAATAGGTTTAAGGAACTAGAAGCCGCGGTGGAGCCCTGAAGGCTTATGTGGTGACAAGTGAGCGAGCCCGAGCAATTGAAGTGCCCCATCAAGAGTTGGCCCACATGGTGAAACACCTCGCTAATAAGACAAATGAGGCAATGAGCACCTTAAAGTATGAGATAGAGGAGCTCAAGGCTCAAATTAATCTGATAGAGGTGGCTGTGGGAAATTCAGTGGCCCTAGATAGGGCCAGAGGACTAGGGTTCTTGAGCCTCAACGGTATGAGGGAAATAAGGATACAAAAGAGCTTGAAAATTTCCTATTTGATCTTGAACAATATTTGCGGGCTACTCGCACCACTACAGAGGAAGATAAGGTCTCGATGTACTTGACATGGGGACACCAAGTTGTGGTGGCAGTCCAAATTCACAAATGGCGTGTGCTCTATTAAAAGTTGGGATGAGCTGAAACAAGAATTAATGGCTGCTTTCTTTCCTGAGAATGTGGAGTATAATGGTCGAAAGAAGTTAAAGGACTTGACCCGTACTGGGACTATCCGTGAGTATCTGAGAGAGTTTGAAGCATTGATGTTAGACATTAAGAATATGTTTGAGAAAGACAAGATGTTTGCTTTCCTCGAGGGATTAAAGCCATGGGCTATAACTGAGATTTAGAGATAGAAGGTACAAGATGTAGTCGCAGCCATGGTGGTTGCCGAACGGCTTAATGATTACAGTGATGGCTCAAACAAACGCAAGGCCTCAACTGGTGAGAGTAATAATCATGCAGGTAATGAGAGTAAGTCTGCTATGGGAGAGAGACATGTAACTTGGGGAGCTGGAAGATGACTCCTAAACAAGGAGCCAATGCAGAATAGGGGGAATGATGGCTTTGTACCAAGAAGTGGACAAAACAGGTTGCCCCTAACATGTTTTTTGTGTAAAGGACTTCATCGTGTGGCTGAGTGCCCACATATGGGTGCATTGAGTGCTTTGGAGCTTTCCCAACAAGACGACATGCCCCATGACCCACCTACAGGGAACATTGAGACTAAACCTGCTAGGATTGAATCCATTTGTTTCTTGAGTGCGTTACGGTCTCGATTGGACAATTTGAAGAAGAAACCGGAAATGGGCCTGATGTATGTGGACTTGGTGATAAATGGTAAAACAACTAGGGCTTTAGTTGACACGAGAGCAACAAATACCTTTATCACACCCGAGAAAGCGAAGAGATATGGCTTAATAGTTACAAAGGATATGGGACAGATGAAAGCAGTTAACTCTGTTGCTACCACGATTTGTGGAAGTGCTAAGAAGGTAAAGACCAAGCTTGGGTCTTGGGAGGGAAGCGTGGATTTCACTGTTTCCCCTATGAACGATTTTGATGTTATTTTAGGGCTGGATTTCACGACACAAGCCCAAGCCATCCCCGTCCCAGCTACGAGCTATATGTTATTTTTAGGGGATTGTTTGGGGGTGGTACCCGCTACAGTTCTACCAAGGAGTGGGAAGAAGATGTTGTCAGCAATGCACTTTAAGAGAGGGGTGGAGAAGCTGGAACCTTCTTTTGTCGTGTTACTCACGCTACATGGAGAATCAACTTTTGAAGGGGTACCAAGTGGGATTCTAAGAGTGCTGAAGGACTATAAAATTTAAAAGTGTTAGTATTGGTCCTTTTTCCTTATCCCATTGAAATTTAAAATTACCCAAAAATGTTAGTATTGGTTAATGTCAAATTAACCATTGGTTAGATCACTATTCAATTACCCAAAAAGGTTTAGAGGCAACATAGAAAATTATCCAAATTAAGATGGGTCAACTTTCGATAAATCCCTTTTCCTCGTCTCATTTTAATTCCTATAAACCGAATCCTACGCGCAAAGATACGCGTTCATTTACTTTTTATATCGCCTGATTGATTCGTGTTATGTACTCTCTGAATTTGCACGTTGCTTAATCATCCTAAACCCAACACGTTTTTAATTTTTTTAGGGTAAACTACGTGAGTGATCACCCAACTATTGAATCTGACCTATTTTGATTATTAAACTATAAAAATTTAAAATTTGACCATCTATCTATTTAATTAGACCTATTTTGACCACCGACCGTTAAAATCTAAAGGAAATGTGACGTGACAGTTAATTTTTGTATATAATTATACATTTATCCTATATTAGTTACATATTATATCAATTTGGTCATAATTTTAATTTAATTAAATAAACTTAATCAACCAATAATGTGATGACACATGTCATTATCTGTAGCATCAACAAGTCGTTCTCTTCTCTGCAATTTCCCAGTTTCCTTTTTGTTCAAAATTTTTTTTCTGGGTTATTTTTTTTTACTATTTGTTGTTACTGGTGAGTGAAAACAAAGAAGGACATGATGTACTTGCTGGTTGATCACGGCGGCCCTTGAAAATAGATGCTAGATTTCTTTTGTTTTATGATTTTCCTAAGCTTTTTGGGTTTAAAGTTTCTAACTTTGATTTGCTTTAAGTTATGGGTTTTAATTTCTTTGATTGATTTTTTTCCGGTCTTTTAATTTCTGGGGCTTTTATACGATTTTTTTAGCATTGTCTTGATGTGTTTTTGATTTTGCTTTTGAAAATCCAGTTTTTTTTTATACTTTGTTTGTTTAGTTTGAGATCTCTTTGCTTTATCTTCATATGGGTTGCTTTAGTTTTGAGTATCTTCTTTTTAGTTTTGAATGATTTGAATTAAATTTAGGAGTTTCAGTAGGGTTCTTATTGGACTAGTGTGAGATATGGTGTTTTAAAGGTTTTTAATATTTCGGTTGGATTCAATGCCGCAGCAAGGTTAGTAGGGATGGTGATTTGGTGCGAGAAAAATGAGCGCATATGTATAAAAGAAGAATGTAATTTGTATTAATATGAATAGGTTGGTGTAACTCTTTAATTTTTCTTTAATTAGGTGATGACACATGTTGTTTAATTAATTTTATTAAATTAAAATTATGATCAAATTGATATAATATGTAACTAACATGAACAAAATGTGTAATTATACAAATTTTCTTTAACTGTCACATCATTTTTCTATTAAATTTTAACAGTTAGTGGTCAAAATAGATCAAATTAAATAGTTGAATAATCAAATTTTAAATATTTGTAATTTAGTGGTTAAAATAGGTCATAGTCGTCACCTAAGTAGTTTAGATTTTTTTTTTTACTCTGTTTGAGTTGCTTTTCTTCTATCTAATTTGTTCTTTTAGTCGGAAATTAGGGCACTGCCTTTTCTCCTTGGAAGATCGCAGGTAATTGGTCTCTTCACGTTTACTCACTGAGTTTCTTTTTCCGACTCACCGAGTTTCCAACTCGTTTTTTCGGACTAACCTACAATCATCTCACGCGCCAATGAAGAACGGTTTCTTTTTCCGACTCACCGAGTTTCCAACTCGTTTTTTCGGACTAACCTACAATCATCTCACGCGCCAATGAAGAACGGTTTCGAGGTGTTCGACTTCGAGGAAGACGAGATTTCAGAATTGGCATCTGATAAATACTTGTGCAAATTGAAAAACCCTAATTTCGATGAAACCGCGACTCTGGAATGTCAGTTCCTCGAATGCTGTAGGTTTCTAAAACAAATAAATCTTTTTTTTTCTTTTATTTATTATTTTCATTTTAAATTATTTTTTGGGCGCTGAAAAAAAGGCCCCAAGAAAACGATCGGATTTTATGTTTAATTTTAAATGTATAGAACACTTACCATTTTTAGTAAGGCCAGGGCAATGAAAACGAAGTGATTGATTTGTAGTTAATAATTGTATGAACTTTATCGTAACAATTTTGCAATGGGGCTGCGGGAAACAGTTTGCAATTACTGTTTGGATTTTGAATTCCAGAATTTAGTTAATGGTAGCTCTGAATTCACATCCAGTGAAGTGGAATGTTTCCGAGCCCATGGCCATTAGTAGATTGATTGTTTAGTTCTAATCCCTTGTTTAGTAATGGTGATCAAGATGTGGAAATATGGAAAAAGTAAAAACTCTCTAGATTGTTTGATTGATGTGTAGATTTACTTGTTTCTTTTACGCTGATTGTCTTTTCTTTTACTAGCATGAGAACACATATTCCTGTTTGGATTGCTTGGGTTTGGGTTTTCTGTTTCTTTATTGTAGTCGCATAATATGCTACAGGGAATTCTCTATGGATTTAATTGTTGGTTTTCTTCATTTCTGTATGTGTATGTGGTTATTACGTTTGAAAAGTATGAATTGTATTCTATGTTCTGTAATGGTTGTTGAATTTGGTGGTTAAAGTAATGTTATATGCAAAATTTATTCTAAAGCTGGAATTATAGGATAATTGTTGAGTCAGATGTGTAGATGTTTCATATTTAATTCTCTGCTTTCTGATAGTAATTATTTTACATTTGCTTTAAGTTTCCCATGGTGCTGCTGTTCAGAGAAAGGAAATGGACAACATTCCTTGCGTAGATGTTGATGCAATTGATGAGGCTACAACTGCTGCCTCGCTGGGTTCTGGTGAAAATGAATTTGCCAATGAAGGAAATACCGAGCTGGATGTTTCCCCAGAATCGAAGTCTATAAGTTCTGAACAACAGCCAGACTTGGAAAAAGATATGCATGAACATAGAAGTACCTTTCCTGAATTTGAGTTGAGAGATTCATTTTCTAAAGCACCTTCACCTCGGAAAAGACAATTAAGCTGTCCCCTTTCAAGTTCTCCATTAAGCGTACTTATCCAGTTATTCCTAAACTAAATTTTGAATTAAGTTATCTATAATCTGGCTTTCACTCACATTATTTTAGCTCTTGCAGAACAAGCCAGTTGATCTGGCTTCAGATGCTAATGAAAGCATGAGTGAAAGATCTACATCAAGTCCTGTTTCTGATGTAGCAGAGGATAATGGTATTCCTTCAGATTGGAAAATTTATGTTCATTTCCCTATTGTTTGTAGGGGTACTTTTTATTTTCTAAATATTCTTATCTGCATTTTTCAGTTTCTTTGAATGGCAACGTGTTAGATCATTGCACTGGCAATATCCCTATGGTAATTTCCTTTCCTTTTAAATTTATTAATAACAGAGAATGGGGTAGGTGGTGTGCAGTGGTTTTCATCTTTAGGGGGTTCATTCATATGCCAAGTAGTCTACTGCCTGAGTTAACTCTCTGGGTATAATTTCTTTAATATATACCCTCTCGACATGTAGTTTTTAATTTTTTTCTTTAGTTGAATGTTAAAACAGTTCCGGAGAAAATTATCAGCCAATAAGATTAATATTATTAGTATGTGATATTCTGAAGGCTTTTCATATTTATTTGAATTATCCTTTTTTGCAGGATAACATAGATAGGGCAGTTGTTATATGTCCGGATTATGTTCTATATCAAGATAATTATTATACTGGGGTCTCAGTCATTTTTTCTTCTGATGGCATCAAAATTGAGTGCCCAACTGCGAGGGATCACCATGGGACCTTTAGTTTCGAAAGGGGAGTTGATGATGTTATTAACATTCAATGCCAGTGGTTTCAAAGGGTGAGTTCTAAATGGAAACGTTTTAAGTTAGTGCTGTTTTACATTTTCTTGGTTTTAACATTATACAGTTTTCTGTATGGACTGCATCGTAGAGTGGATGTATGACTGTCAATCTGAAAGTCCTCTCAAAGGTTGTGGCAGAGGCCGAGAATGAATGTAACACTTCAGGTTAGTTGTCAGCTATTTTATGTTGTTCCTTGTAAAAATTGTTTCTTATTTTCCTAGATCTATATTTTTTGTCAGCTATTTTATGTTGTTCCTTGTAAAAATTGTTTCTTATTTTCCTAGATCTATATTTTTTTGGGTATACTGGCAGTGGCGGATCTAGACTTCATATTAAGTGGGTTCAAGAAAATCAAAGTTAAACGAATCTAGTGGGGTCAAGTGGGTTAAAATATATTTGATTTTGCTCTCTACCCTCAAAACTTTTCTATTTCTATAAGGATTCTCTAGAACCAATTGGGGTCAACTGACCCCACTAAACATAACTTAAATCCGCCCCTGGATATGGGTGAAGATGATTTTTTGAGGATGTGTTTTGACCTTGTTCAATTGTTTTTCTTTGTTTAGTTTGGACTCTTGGCCTAGGTTTAACATATACTTTGACCATCATATGGGAATTAACTCTCAGCTAATATTTGTTCTATTTTTTCTTCTCTTTATCTGACTTTATTTGCTCGTGTATATTCCAGTTATCGAAGAGTTAAAGTTTGAGGTTTTTGACCTCAGATGGTCTGAGAAACAGGAAGCAATCACCGCATTAAATAATAAATACCTGGCCATGTGGAATATTGTGTTTGAGTAAGCTTCTAAATCCTTTCAAAGTCATCATTTTACTCTAATTGGCTGCTTAGAATTTCATTTGCAATTTTTGTTGCCTTAACAAAGACAGATACTTAAATGCCTGTCATGATATTATGATGTTAAATCGAAGAGCGGGGCTAAAATATTCGTTTTCCGTTTTCAGTCCACTGATGGAAATCGACGGGGATGATTCACCAGTACATAAATCTTATTTTCCCAAGTAAGCTATTGAACTTCAACCACCTCCCCTCTCTTTTCCCCCTTCAAACACACACACAGAAAGGGGTTAAAAGTCTGTTTTCCTTGTCGTTTCAAGTGTGTTCCCTAGTTTCATACCCCTCTAGTCTTACTTATGCTCTATGCAAACAACACCCTTTTTGCAGTTTTGATGAGCCTTTTGAGGAGTTTATATATCCAAAAGGTGATTTTGATGCTGTTTCCATTAGCAAGAGAGATGTTGATCTGTTACAACCAGAGACCTTCGTCAATGATACAATTATTGACTTCTACATTAAGTAAGATCATTATAATTCTTTTATCATTGCATGTGTTTCTATTTTTTAAGGAATGCTGCAGATTCAGGTTTGAATTTTTTTCCTTCTTTTGACAGGTATTTAAAGAATCAGATACAACCTGATGAAAGGCAGAGATTCCATTTTTTTAACAGCTTTTTCTTTCGGAAACTTGCTGATCTTGACAAAGATCCATCCGGTATTTCAGATGGCAGAGCTGCTTTCCTGCGAGTTCATAAATGGACAAGGAAATTGGATATATTTGGAAAAGATTACATCTTTATTCCTGTAAACTTCAAGTAAGAAATTTGTCTGCAGAGTCATTAATTTCTTTCTAACATATAAGAACTTATGAGCTAACATCAAGTGTATATGCATATTACTCAGCCTTCATTGGAGTTTGCTAGTGATATGTCATCTTGGTGAAGTGGCTACTTTTAAAGGTATATTCTTGTTTGACTGGACAAGGGATTTTGGGGAATATGCCTTTATTTCATGCATATTTTTATATTCAGATGAAGACTTGGCCAAGCCATCAAAGGTACCATGCATATTACACATGGATTCTATCAAAGGAAATCATGCAGGTCTTAAAAATCTGGTCCAAAGGTATACTAATTCTTTTACACTTCTTACATTTGATTTCATAAATACGTATGCATGCAACTTTACCTTGTTAGGTTTCAATGCCTTCACTGACAGTTGCTTTTCTAAATTAAAAGTGCTGAATTTTTTTTCTAGACTATTAATTTCTGCATTTCATCTCTTAAACTGTCATATCATAGGTCTTTGCTATGGTTAGTAAGTTTAATTTGAACAACATTTGCTACTAGTTACTCAGAATTTAAGCAAATTTAGTTTCATAAAATTCTCTAGGATTATTTGGGAACCTTACTTGGTACTCCTCGTGAGTTTTCCTCTAGCATACAACTGAGTTTTTTTATTATAAAATGAAATTGATTAGGGTGCCTTAAAGCAAATATGTATCAGTAGTAGTCATTAGTGAAAATAATTAACTTCTCACTCTTATTGAATCATCAATCATATCATATATTGTACTAGGTTTTGGACATCGACATTTGTATATTCTTACTTGAGTCTGCTTTAAGGAAATTACATACTATCTATGACAATATGAGCCATTATTGTTGGTGAATATTATACTTTAATTTATAGTTTTAAACATGAACTGGAGCTTGATAATACGCCTAGATTTTCTTTAGAAAGGTTCTAGATAACATGACCTTTGGAGGTAGAACCATAGCTGAACCCATTTGGTTTTCTTATTCATGCATAATCTTTTTCTCGTGCTTATGTATATCTACATGAAACTTGAAGTTCCTCCTTGCAAAGAACCGCATTTGGTGTTATTCTGCATTTGAAACATAGCCTTTGGATGCAGAACCATATCTGAACCCATTAGGTTTTTTTATGCATGTTTATATCTTTCTATACGAAAAATGCTCATCCTAGCCAAGAATCGCATTTGGTGTTATTCTGCAGTTGGGTGTGAACTGACATCCTTTTTAGAATAGTCATAGATAATCCTTCTTCTGTATTCTCTCTTCTCATCTTTGTTCTTACAATTTCCCCTCTCCTGTCCCCCTACAAAATAAAAAGAAGAAAAATAGAACACCCTCAAACAATTGTGACCAGAACTATTGAGATTTATGCCATGAATATTATATATATTAAATCCTTTTGTTTGCTTCGAATGTAAAGCAGTATTTTACACAAGATATTGATTGCGTAATAAAATCCTGGCCAACTTTGTTGCCACTAGAATTACCACATTCTGGTCTGAGTTTGTGGAATTGGCTTTAGATCAGCAGTCCATAGTTTATTTCCTCCCTTCCAATTGTCGAGCATTTATAGCTTCAAAATCCTCTAATTGAAGTTGCATGAATTCCTGAATCACTTTTTGGTGAGTTATTTAGTATTTTAGTAAATGTATTAAGCTTCAGAGTACCCGATTTTTGACTTTTGAAAAGCACCCAAAAAAAAAAAAAGACTTCATAAATGACTTGCTTGAAGTTGCAGCAAAAGCTAGCGATTGAATGAAGGGGTCCAACCCATATTTGTATTTACTGGTCTTGCATAGCCCTTTAAGAATTGATCTTTTGTTTTTTTCTCTCTCCAATTTAGTCATACTTTTTTTTGAAGAATTTATTTCCATCCATCATGCCAAATCTTTTTATCTACATCTTTAATTTCAAGCTTGTTTGGGTATTTAACTCCCCCCCCCCCTAATTAGCTGGTATGCATTTTTAATGCTATTTTTGTATTTACCCGATTTTTGTCCTTGAAAATGACAGTTACCTTTGGGAAGAATGGAAAGAGAGGCACAAGGAGACATCTGAAGATCTTTCTTCAAAATTCTTGAACTTGCGGTTTGTCTCACTAGAGGTACTGCTAATTTTGGTTTAATATTTAGCTATTTCACACTACAGTCTTGGAATAAGAATTTCCTCAACAACTCTTAGGGATTCAAGAAGTGGTGAGAATGGTCCAAATTGATTTCTTGTCCCATTTGATTCTGCACTTTGAATTTATCTAATAATCTTGTGTGTTTTTTGGTGTCTTGGAGCACTGTGTTAACCCATCATTCAAAGAGAATACTTATCTTGCCTCCACTTGCTCAGTATCATGATGAATATAATTTTTGCATTATAAGGATATTTAACACTCAATGTCAGCTTACAAAGAACAAAGCTGTTTTTCACTAGAGAAGTGGTGAAGTTGTGATACACATGTTTGTGTTTATGTTTATGTTTGCCCTTTAAATTTTATATGATTATTTTCAGGTCATCTCTCTGAGTAGATATGCAGGTTATTAATTTATTTACACCTTTGACTGTATGCTTTCATGTAAGGTAGAGAATTGACTATTCTTTATTAGTTGGGGACTGCAATGTTGCAAAAGGAAAGAAGGGAAAGGAAGAAACTAAATGTCATGCATTGCGTTTTTGCAACTGTTGTTATTACACTTGATGATTGCTTAGTTGCTGTCTCCCTCGTGGATGTGTATAATTCATTTGCTCTGATAATTTGTTCATTTATTGTCAGCTGCCACAGCAGGAGAATTCATTTGATTGCGGCCTTTTCTTACTCCACTATCTAGAGCTTTTTTTGGCTGAAGCTCCTCCTAACTTCAATCCCTTCAAAATAACCAAGTTCTCTAACTTTGTAAGTGGTTAGCATAGGTATTTTGGTTCATAGTGTGCAATCGTTGCTTTTTGTCTGATAATGTATGAAAGGCTCATCCAAGCAGTTTTTTTTTATTTCTTTCAGTATTATTATTTTATAATTTTAATAAACTTGTACCTTTTATTTTTTATTTTCCAGTTAACAATGATGTGATCTAAGGTTTTGAGTTGACATGAAAATGCTTTAATGGGATAGTGTTCTGGACTTTAGTCTGAGGACCAGGAATCAAGTTAAAAGTTTCTTCAAGAATTAACCAGTCCACTGCTTGTGTTGTGATCAATCTATATATTTGTTATATGTTCAGAATAATCAGTCCATGGTTTTTATTTTTTCCCCCCTTTGTTTGTCTCTCAGCTTAATTTGGATTGGTTTCCACCCACTGAGGCATCTCTAAAGCGCACTCTCATCCAGAAGTTAATTTTTGAACTCCTAGAAGTTCGTTCTCGGGAAATCAGTTCATCTCATTGCAGTGATGACAATTCTTCTAAATCTTCTGAAAAGATTGAAAATGGAAATGGCGTTGAGTTTATTTCAGAGGGTTTCAGTCCAGAAGTAGCTTATCATGGGAATTTAGATTCCCATGTGGGTCAACGGATTGAAATGACTCTGTTAGAATCTTCTTCTATGAGAAACATGGGGAGTGTTAATGATTCTGGCCTGGTTCTCAGGGAGTTTTTTGATCCAGGAGTTACAACAGGGCCTTTGGTCGGACAATTTCAATCTTTTGACCAGCTTCCATATTACAATCTGAATGGGGCTATATCACCAATAGAGGTATTGAATTTCATCATTCTTATGATAGTTTTCTTCTACACAATTAGGTCTTAACTCTTGAATGGTTTTGGTGCACTGCTGATACTTCCTTACTATACATTCTGACGCCATGTTAGAGATGGAGGCATACCAGAAAAAAATGAGGGAAAATAAATTGCTGTGAATAGAGTGACTTCTACGATGTGATATTTTTTGTTTTATGTTTTCTTGGATCTAATTATCATGTCGGTCAAGTTCTTATTGTCATATCCAATTACGCATAATCTGTTTTATTTACAGGAAGTGCAAACTGGTCAACAATCTGCTTACTTGGCCTCTGAAGAAACTGGTTTTCCTCAGTTATCTGGAATCACACCTCAAGCTGGTGAAGATCCATATTCATCAAGAGGTTTTGTCATGGGCAGTACATGGAATCTTGGAATTTCCATGCAAGGAGATCGTGAAGTTGACACATCTTTTGAAACATCTTCTGCCTCTGGTGATGAAGATAATGACGATGATATTGGGATCATTGAATGTAACCACATTCAGGTTAATGTGGATCGACTTGAAAAACAGGATACAGACCAGGAACAATCTCATCTCGTGGAAAATGTGGAGTGTCTGAAGAAAGTTTTCATGCCTACCTCCATTAATGTAATGGAGACGTCTATCAGTGAAGTTTATGGAGCTTCGGAGGACACTGTTTCGTTGCATCAAAATCCTGGTGCAGCAGTGAACCATTTAGATCAGGACCCTGAACTCGTTGAAAAGACTGCCAGCATGGTTGAGAATGAGGCCAGAGGTGATGATGTGCAAACAATCGGTGAAGACCTTCCATCTGAAGATAAGTCAACTCTGTCATCGTATAAAAACCCCAATATGCTGTTGGATCAGGATTCAGTACCCCTTGAGAACGAGGGTAGAGCTGATGATGTTCAAACAATTGATGATGACTTTAAGTCTGAAGATAATTCAAGTATATTCTTGAATCAAAATCCAAGTAGAGTGTTGAACCAGTTGAATCAGGATTCTGAAATGGTTGAAAACAAGGAGACCATTGGCCATGATGTGCAAATAACCAGCGATGATATGTCAGCAGAATTAGCCGAGCAACTATACTAGGAATTCAATCCAAGTTTGTATTCAAGTACGTACGTCGTGCCATGCTGTGAATAGTGTTAGTGGCTCTATGTCGATTTATGACAATGAGAATGGGGCAGTAGGAGATTCGTTTTAGTCGATTTCTTAGCGTTTTCAGCTTACAAACTACTTCAAATACCATTGAATTTGGAGAAATTATACTGGGGTCCTTTATACTACGTTATATACAGTTCTAATTAATAAAAACTATCAATTTTATTAATTTATATCCTTTTTTATCAAGTGAATTTTAATTTAATAAAAAATATTTTTTAAAATTTAATTTACAGTAAATAATTATAAAGATTTACTTATAAAAAGATAACATGAAAAAAAAAGATAGATATGAAACGAGGTGTTATCATGATGTAGGTGGGAAGGGTGTTTGGAAGTCCATTCGTCCGAAGGATGCGAGTTGGTTTGTCTCCATACAATGTATTTTACTTTCGAGCCGGTCTAGTCGGTTCTCAACGGGGGTGGTTTAGGAGGTAGATGCAGCGGCTGTGTCATGCATGTTTGCACTGGGGGCAAAACATATGGTCCCGTCATTTTTTAATCTGGAACTTTTGCTCCGTCTTACTTTGCTAATTGCTATTTCTTCTTGCTGCCATCTTCATCTTATGCGGGTGTTATCTGCAAAAGAGTTGTGGAAAGAAGGAAAAATAAGAGAGTTAAGAGTTCCAAAAGGCTCTTTTGGTAATAAAAAAAGGGGGTGGGGGGTTGTCTAATTAGTCTGAAAAGTGACGCCGGTATCTACGTCAAAAATTCAAGCGATTATTTATTTAGCGGGGTGTGGGTATGAGAAAGTGCTTATTAGAAAAAATTTAAATGCAAATAACGATTTGCCTCCCATGAAGTGTATTTCTTGACTCCTTTATAATTATGCGTTAAGAAACTTTATAATTTTTTTGGGTGAATATTTGATATATTGTTAGTGTAATTTTTTTACATAAGCATACATATTTTTAAGTTACAATTTAAATTTTTAACCCTGTAATTCGAAACCAAAACATAAATCTTAAATTTTAAACCATACCACGTAAACCTCTAAATCCTCAAATAACCCCACTTATGAAAACTTTGTTTTCCACAGCCGTGTATAAAATAATAATCTTCTTTTTTTACCATCTTCACTATAAGTGATTTTAGTCGGTGTTGAGTTTATCGTGAGGGTTTACATTTTCCTTCTAGTTCTTGTAGTTGTAATTTTCTAATTAACATCATGTTGTATTACTTGACAACTCAATGTGTTTTGTGTTCTAACTCAATTGATTGGAAGATGTACTACGTACAAGCAGTAGGAAAGAGGTTTCAATTCAAGTTTTAGGTCTCTCTCTATCTACTTCAATTGTTTCAAAGATTTCATGTGTTAAAGGGTGAATGACATTTAAAGCAAAAAAATGCATCTTTATGATATCTCATGGCATCATTTATGTTGAATTTGATAACTTTCTCATCAAACTCTATAGCAAGAGTAACATAATGCACATTGGTTATTGCTTTTGATGTTTTTAAAAATGATACTCCTAATCAAATCAAATTAGGATTACAAGTCTTTTTCTTTGAAATAAAAATCTACCTGAAAAATAATATCTTGAACCAACACATCCTCCAAAATGCTGGTTGGATACACCTTAAATCGATTAGTAAGTTGGATAATCGCATCAATTTGATGATCCATTTTATTAGTAAAATTAATAAAGTAGGGCATAAGATTAACATATGCTCTTAAATTCAACATGACTTTATCAATTTTAACGCTATCGATTTGACATGGAACAATGAACATACATGGGTCTTTGCATTTTGAGGGAATTTCTTTTGAAGAATTGTAGAAATATTTTCACTTATTCTTACATTTTATTGTCGTTATTTTTTTCTCTTATCAGTGTATAATTTATTTTATGACATCAAGTAATGGTATGTTTACTTCGATCGTAAACAAATTTCAAAAATCCCTTTTTCTTGCTCATCATTTTTTAATAGCTTTAGCGGAAAAGATGATGGATCACCAACGATTTTGTAGGTTATTAGTGTTTTTTATGTTCTTTTTTGGTTTCCCTCAATTCTTTACCACTCCTCAAGGTATTAGAATTTACACTTTGCTTCGGATTGACGATGATTTGAAAACTATAACCTACCTTGAAATTGATTAAAAGATGAGTTAAGTTGACTTACTTGATTTTTTTTTTAATTTTTAAAACTTATATTGGTCTTTTGTTGGAATTGTTGCAAATTTGTGTCGAGAGAGTGAACTATGTCTTTAAAAGGCATGCTTGAATCAGATTTTGATGGAGAGATTTGTTCTTATTAGTTTTTGTATGATGTAGGATTATGTGGCCTCGATCTATAACTAAAGCTCGGATAATCTTTTCACTATGGTTGTATGTGTTCGAGTTAGATTATATTTTTTCTGGGATTGGTCATGAGATATTCCAATAACATTGGTGATCCCAATTGTGTTATCTTGAGGTGTAGGACTAGAGGCGGTAAACAGATCATTCGGTTAAAGATTATTTCGGGTCAGATTATATTCGGTTTCGGTTTCGGGTTTGGTTCGATTTTAGTCCGGGTCTATAGTGATTCGGGTCATATCGGATTGTTTGATCTTCGATTCATTTAGTGTCTGGTCGGATATCGGGTCAACTTTGGATTGGTTAGTTTTAGTCGAGTTTTCATGTTGGATCAGTTTTTTACACTCATATATATGACTTTTTGGTGAGTTGTGTAATAGTTCACATTTCATCTTTCTTTATTCTTTTAAATATCATTTTGTAATTTTGTAGGTTATTAGTGTTTTTATGTTCTTTTTGGTTTCCCTCAATTCTTTACCACTCCTCAAGGTATTAGAATTTACACTTTGCTTCGGATTGACGATGATTTGAAAACTATAACCTACCTTGAAATTGATTAAAAGATGAGTTAAGTTGACTTACTTGATTTTTTTAATTTTTAAAACTTATATTGGTCTTTTTATTTGGAATTGTTGCAAATTTGTGTCGAGAGAGTGAACTATGTCTTTAAAAGGCATGCTTGAATCAGATTTTGATGGAGAGATTTGTTCTTATTAGTTTTTGTATGATGTAGGATTATGTGGCCTCGATCTATAACTAAAGCTCGGATAATCTTTTCACTATGGTTGTATGTGTTCGAGTTAGATTATATTTTTTCTGGGATTGGTCATGAGATATTCCAATAACATTGGTGATCCCAATTGTGTTATCTTGAGGTGTAGGACTAAGCGTATAGGATCATTCGGTTAAAGATTATTTCGGGTAGTTATATTCGGTTTGGTTTGAGTTTGGTTCGATTTTAGTCGGTTCTCGTGATTCGGGTCATATCAGTTGTTTGATCTTGATTCGTTTAATTATGCAGTGGATATCGGGTCAAAGGAGCGTGGACAGTTTAATCGAGTTTTCATGTTGGATCGATTTTTTACACTCGTATATATGACTTTTTGTTGAGTTGTGTAATAGTTCACATTTCATCTTTCTTTATTCTTTAAATATCATTTCTTTATTCCGGGTTACTTTTAATTTGTGTGAAATGGAAGTTCGGACCCATTCACTTCAATTAAAATCGATTAGTAAGTTGGATAATCGCATCAATTTGATGATCCATTTACAAATCACGCAAAGAAAGCAGAGATTAACATATGTTTCAATCAACATGATCACTTTATCAATTTTAACGGCTATCGATTTGACATGCAACAATGAACATACATGGGTCTTTGCATCTTGAGAGGGAATTTCTTTGAAGAATTGTAGAAATATTTTCAATTATTCTTACATTTATTGTTTGCTATTTTTTTCTCTTATCAAAGCATAACCATTTTATGACATCATAATGCATGTTTACTTCGATCGTAAACAAATTTCGCTAAAATCCCTTTTTCTTGCTCGTATCACTTAATAATAGCTTTTAGCTGAAAAAGATGATGGATCAACGATTTTGTAGGTTATTAGTGTTTTTTTATGTTCTTTTTTGGTTTCCCTAATTCTTTACCACTCCTCAAAAGGTATTAGAATTTTACACTTTGCTTCGGATTGACATTGATTTGAAAACTATAACCTACCTTGAAAATTGATTAAAAGATGAGTTAAGTTGAACGATTTTTTTTTTTAATTTTTTTTAAAACTTATATTGGTCTTTTGTTGGAATTGTTGCAAATTTGTGTCGAGAGAGTGAACTATGTCTTTAAAGGCATGCTTGAATCAGATTTTGATGGAGAGATTTGTTCTTATTAGTTTTGTATGATGTAAGTTATGTGTGGCCTCGATCTATAACTAAAATCGGATAATCTTTCACTATGGTTGTATGTATTTCGAGGTAAGATTATATTTTTTCTAGGATTGGTCATGAGATATTCCAATAACGTGGTGATCCCAATTATGTTATAACGAGAATTATGGAGACTAGAGAAGCATTCATGAGATCATTCGATTAAAAGATTATTTGGGTCGATTATATTCGGTTGATTTGAGTTTGGTTCGATTTTAGTCCGGAGTCTATAGTGATTGGGTCATGTCGGATTGTTTGATCTTGGTGTTTTCATTTATTTATGCTGAGAAAGACACTCGGGTCCAGTAAAATTAGTTCGTTTCCGAATTAGTAAATCATGTTGAGATTGAGTTTTTACAAATCATATATATGACTTTTTGTGAGTTATTGAATAGTTTATTTCATCTTTCTTTATTCTTTTAAATATCATTTCTTTGCATTATTGTGTACTTTTAATTTGTGTAAAATATGTTCTGACCCATTCACTTCAGTTAGAAGGAGAATTCGATACGCTTGTGCTAACAACTCAAAGCGTAGTCGCCGTTTTATTGTGTAAATTTAATAATGATGTGAAACTTCAAAAATATGTTATTTTCTTTCCGGAAATTTTTATTTATTTTCGTGCTATCAGATTGACATGGATTTTTGAACATACATACATCTCTTGCATTTTGATTGAACTTTCTTTGAAGAAGGTAGCAAAAATATTTTCATCATCCTGAATTTGTAGTTTTATTGATTTGCACTCTGCCAACTATAATAATTTTGTTTTAATGATTAAATTTGATGATTTTGATTCCTATATGGTATAACAAATTTCAAAATTCCTTTTCTTTTTTTATTTATAATAGCTACAGTCTGCAAAATGATCTGATACACTGGTTATCTTCTATTGTAGTATTTCTACATTTATATAATTTCCCTCAATTCTTTCCCTCCTCAATCCGTATTTTTTAAGACCTTGCTTCTAATTTAGATAAGATTTATTCTTCCCTACCTTAACAGATGAGATTAAAGATAAATTAAAGGAGCTAGAGTTTTTTAATTTCCAAGAAAAAAATGGACTTTTATTGGTAACCTAAGGAAATTTTGTCAAAAGACTGAAATGTCTTCCAAGTGTATATGTTGCTTCTTTCATTAAGTGGAGATTTTTGTTCCCTCCAGTTTTGTATGATAATATGCTTATAAGTACATGGATACAATTCAAGCTCGGATAATCTTTTCACTTGTTTATCATGTGTTTCAGATTAAATTATATTTTTTTCTAAGTTCTGACACCTTGAGATATTCAATAACATTGGTGATCCCAATTGTGTTATCTTGAGTTGGAAAGAAAGCAATGAGTTGGAAGTTAAAGTTTTTGAGTGTGTTTTGTGTTTAGTGTGGAGTTTTATTAATTCTTTCAAGGTATTCTTTCACTTGGCAGAAAGAAATTTTTGATCTGATTACATTACAGTATGCAGTGGGATTTCTTCTACTCCGATTAGTTCAGTTCAAAAGTTTCAAAGGAGGATACCCTTTTAAAGCTCGAATGTCTCGACTTTTTTGTAGGTTGTGTTTTCTTTCACATTTCAACTTTCTTTATTCTTTTAAATAGATTCTTTATTCTGGGTTTGCTTTTTTGTTTGTTGAAGAAGAAGCAAGACGCTTGCCTCAAGTTTTGAGGCAAAACAAAAGTGATGAAGCTGCAAAGAGACTTCAGGAGGAGATTCTGAGAATCAAACTTGCTGTGGATCTGGGAATCTTAAATCTGAAAATGCTTTTTGCAAAATAGGGTAGATTCTTGCTATCAACTGTTTCATAGATGTCTATTTTTTTTAGGTTCAACTGCAACATGAGATCAAGCAAGAATCGGAGCAGTTTAGGGTATATTGGAAAGCATCACATATATGAGTGTCTCTTCAGGTAAATTCAAACATGAGTTTAATTAAATGCATGTTCAACCATGTATTCAAGTTACATGATAGATATTTAAGTGTTTCTTTTCCAAATTCCAGAGTTGTACAGTTTCGATGATTCTAGCAAAACGTTTTTTTGTTGATTTCTTGCTATAACTAGCTTAAGAAAGAGGGAAGAAGGAACGAGTATGAGATGCACAAGCTCTTAGCTCTGAATCAGAGGCAAAAAATGGTAACATTCATTTTCACAAAGGCTCTTTTTAATTTGAAGGAACTGTTCTCATTCTCTGCATATGCATGTTAGGTTTTGCAAAGAAAGACCGAAGAAGCTGCTATGGCTACAAAAAGGCTAAAGGAACTTCTAGAATCTCGAAAGGCTTCGTCACGTGAAGCTTCCGGTTAGTAGAATATCTGTGGGCAGTGTATTCTTTGTTTTTTTAATGACAACTCAAAATGATAATACTATCTTTGATATGCAGGCACTGGAAATGGCAATGTTCCTGGAATTCAGGTATTGACAAACAGATAGAGCAATTTGTTTTGGAGTTTTTAGACCTTATTAGTTTTGATGTAACATATCCGATTGAATTCCCATGAGAGGGGTTCAATTTTTTCTTTTCATACTTTTGGATTTTGATGCATGTTCCAAATGGCTCTCCTTTTTTGATACAATATATCTTTCTTTTTTTTGAAGGCAATAATACAAACAATTGAGCATGAGCTTGAGGTCACAGTACGGGTTCATGAAGTACGCTCTGAATATGAACGGCAAATGGAAGAGTGAGTCCTCTTTATCTATTTCATGTGCAGCTCTGCCGGAAATGTTTTCTATGGCTGCAAAAATAGAGATTTTTTGTGCAAACACTAGATTGTGCATTGACTAGGGATGCTGATGTGCTTCTATCCCCAATGGGACAAAAAAGAAAAAAGGACTATCATTGTTAAAATGATGGACCATGTTTCATGACGCTTTTCGCATTAAGAATTTTCCTTGGTTTTGTTTAATTGCCCCATCTTCCCTCTAGCTCTTTGCTTTTATGGAGGATGCCAGAGAAAGCTTGCTTACATAAAGTGTTCGGGCTCAATATCCATTAATTTCTATAATTTCTATTACTAAGATGTCAACTAGGAAGTGGAAACTTTCTTGTAGTGATTTTGTTTAATGTTCTCTCTGTACAATAGGAGGGCCAAGATGGCCAAGGAGGTTGCAATACTAAAAGAAGAAGCTGAGATACTTCGACACCGTGACTTAAGGTTAAAACCTTGCTTTCTATATGCTCTTTTTGTTATTTGAATCGTTTCTCATTTTAATATTGTTACGTAAACCAATGATCAAATGCTTTTCCTTAAATTCTGCCAAATGCAGAGATTGTCCTGAGACAATGTCTCCTGGTGCAAGAAACTCGAGGATTTTCGCTCTAGAAAACATGCTTGCTGCTACTTCTAGCACTCTGGTTGCTATGGCCTCACAATTGTCTGAAGCTGAAGAGCGTGAACGCATTTTTAGTGGAAGAGGACGTTGGAACCAAGTTCGGTCTCTTGCAGATGCAAAAAATACTATGAATTATCTATTCAATTTAGCATCATCCTCAAGGTAATGTATATTTCCGAATAAAAATTTCTATGCTAATCTTTCCATTTCCATTTTATACCAACTGATTTTCTGCACCCTTTTGCTTTTGTTATCATGGTTGTTAACATCATGGGTCTTCGTTTCTATTTGATTCAATTTAATAATTTGTTGTCCCTTTTCAAGGTGCTCACTGTGAGATAAGGAATGTAGTTGCAGAGAAAAGGATGCAGAAATAAGAGATCTGAAGGACAAGGTGGTGAAACTTAGTACTTTGGCTAGACAACTAGAGGTACAAAAGGCAGATCTTCTTCATCAACTGAAAATGAAGGTTAGTTACCGATCGTTACCAGTTCTTTCGAATTCTCCATTGATACATGTTGAGTTAGGAATCGTTATTCTGATTTTATATAACTGAAATTTGTTACAGAATATGATGGATGGCGTAAATGAAAGGAAACGTAAGAATGAAAAGCGGAAGCAGGTAGGTGCCACTCGGTCCTTTTTACTGCTCTTTTTATTGCATTTACTTGTTCCGGTAGATCCATCAGTTTTACAGCAAGATAATGATGAAGCACCCGGAAATCCGAAAAATGTTCCAGAAAAACCAGATAATTGTCGCCGATAACTCGGGTAACAATGTTCCTTAACCATTCATTGACAAAACCAGACTGTCAAAAACCAGCTTTTTAATCCCTTGGTTATGCACAAGAAAGGATCCAAAATGTGAAGTTGGAAATCCTTTTGATGTTGTTTTATTACAGTTCAAGACAAGCTTTGTCTGATTTACTCTTAATTTCCGAATGCATGAAATTGTTTTTGTCTGATGCAAAATTCGGTTTGAATTATTATTTAAATAAAAAATATTGAACTTTAATTATGAAAATATGTACTAATCTAAAAGAAATGCGTTTTTAATATTTTGAACGAGGACGTTTGAGTTGGATCGCCCCTAAGCAAGGTTGTTTTCTACTTAATTGCAAATTCATCCTCATTGTTTTTAATTTTTTTTAATTTGGTGCTGAGATAATTGTATGTTGACTAATGGTCAGCAAAATATGTGTTAATCCATCATGGATTTTTTAAAAGTAAAATTTTCAAAAAAAATTCAAATAGTTTAAAAAGTTAAGAAAAGTTTAAAAATTCCAATAAAATATAAAACTTGACTCAAATAGTCAAATACCTGTATTGAGTTGGGGGAAATCAAAGCCTGTTAGAGAATTGGGAAAAAATATGTAAATTTTGGGATTTGAGTCGAGTTAATTTAATTAATTAAATTAATCATTCAAATTAATTAAATTAATCATTCAAGTGTCGACATTTTTATTGGATAAAAAAAAAATTATAAAGTAAAGGCAAGTGGCGTGCCTTAACCACTGTGCCAAGTACATAAATTATGAAACACAAATTTTAATGTATTATTTGTTTTGTTAATGCCATGAAAATGCAAATAAATGTGGAGTAAAGAGACTCGAACATGACACACTTAAAATGCATAAAAATATTTAAACCACTGCAGAAATATAATAATTAAATTAAAATTGACAATATTTTATATATTTATATATATATATATATTAAATTATATTAAAAATTAAAATTATATTCAATTCAACTTTAATTTTTTTGTTAAGGTTATTTATTTCCTTTTTTCATTGTATTAACTTTAATTTAATTTCTAACAAAGCTACCCTGATACATTATGGTTTAATTTAATTTGATTGTATTAACATTTTCGGGGCCTTGAGCAAAAACTTAAAAATAGACCCCTATACAACAGAATTATATCTCATTACTTTAAACAATTAATTTAATATTTTATTAATAAACCATAAAAACATAATTAAACTTTGTTGACCGTATTATTTTCATCGTTTTGTCAAGAAAATTTAAATGAGTTGAATCGTAGGTATAATATGAAACTTGATTTGAAATAATAAATACAAAAAATTAAAGAATATTGTATATTTTTTTTGTCGTTAGATTGGAAAAAATAATTAAATTTGGAGAGAAAACCAAGTCATATTGTCTGTCACAAATGCACATACTATCAAAAGAGCCGAAGGTTTCCTGCAAAGATATTGAATCCTACGTCAACTGCGCTACTTATTGTTTTAACTCTCTCCAAATCTACTATTTCGAAAAAATTTCAAAAAATAAAATATCCCTTAAAGAGTACTCAGCCTTAATCAATTTCGACAAATTTAAAGTTGAAGGAATTGATCGAAAAGAAGTTGTTTCTAAGGGATCGAGAAACTTTGATGGTGGCTGGTTTCGATGCAAAAACAAGATGAGTTGGTTCTTGGAGCTGCTACAATCTGTCCTTGAAAATAACAAAATGGTAATCAAACCCATGAACTCCGTTATTGAACTAACATAAACTCTTACAACACGAAGTCATTTGACTGAGATTTTTACTCACTAATAGCTTTTAACAATTTCTTTCTTCTTTTCATATATCCAGGATCATTATTGCAAAGCTGAAATAACTCAGCTCCAGCACATCCATCAGTGAGCTTATCATTTCTTGATTCCAAGCATGGCAACCCAGTAGTTGAGTTGATCAGCAACACATGCCAAACCGGTTGAACCGTACGGACTGAATTTCTTGACTGCATTTCCTACCCCAAGAAACTCATACACCTCATCATCGAATACAGGACTTAGCTTTTTCATGTCCTCTAGACTCAAGTCTTGAAGCTGGCAGTTCTTGGAAACGCATAATGCAACTGCCCGTCCGACTATATCATGAGAAGTTCTAAAGGGAATCCCCTGCAGAAGTAAGCAAAATGATTTCATTGTTTTCTGAGAACGAGAAGCACAATGGAAAATGGAAAGAAATAGAAAAGAAAGTAATCATATTAATTAAGCTAGCAAATCAAACAAAATCCTAAAGAAAAATAAACAAATACACGATAACTTGCCTTTTTAACTAAATAATCAGCAAGTGTTGTGGCATCAAGATAGCCTGCAGGTAAAGCCTTCCGTATTCTTTCATCGTTGAAAGTAATATTCTAAGCAAACTCCGCTGACACTTCAAGCATGCCTATGATGGTCTTGACGCTATCTAATGTTGGTTCCTTATCTTCCTATTTCAGGAGTAAAAGAAAAGAGAATGACTCGACAATTACTCTAAGAAGCTCAAATAGATAAGGGCTCAAAAATGCTTTAGTAACAAAATCAATTAAACAACATAAAACCAACATGATGTAAGGCCAGTTGTCCATGAAATGGATATACCAAAATAACCGCAACATCAAGTGCAAACGATAAGCTTCTACCTGCAAATCACGATTATAAGCAAGAGGGAGTCCTTTACACAATGTGAGAAGGGTAAACAAGTCTCCGATCACTCTAGCAGACTTTCCTCGAACAAGTTCCATTGGATCAGGATTTTTTCTTTTGAGGCATTATGCTACTTCCAGTGGACACAGAATCACTTGGGGTGATGAATCCAAACTCCCACCAATTCGAGAAAGATGAACCGCAATGATGGAATTAGCAGAAAGAAACTCTAGGACAAAATCTCAATCTGAAACTGCATCAATGCTGTTAAAAATAGAAAATATGACTGTTAACAGAAGCCTGGTATCTGTATCTAACGAAACATAGATACAGTGGTCATGTGTGACATTCCTGAAACTGAAATACGATGACAGTTTCAGCACATACCTGTTCCTCATGGGAGCAGTGAATCCCAAAGCATTGGAAGTCATAAACCTATCAATCGGTAGGCCAGTACCAGCTAGTGCACATGCACCTAGGGGATTGAAATTCAACCTAGCTTTACAATCTAATAAACGTCCAGCATTGCGGTCAAGCTACAACCAAAAAGCCTGAGTTAGTGTGATTCTATAGGCAAATTTATAAAAGAAAAAGGGTAAGACACCATCATGAAAATATACAGAAAGTTGAATTAACCACCTGCATTTTTTCTCAATTAGCATATATAATGATCACTTTTTCTTTCTTAAATATTTTAAAAAGCAACTGGTCTTCCCAACAATATACCCATAATTGATTTGTTCAGAAGTTGATGACCACCAACCATTTATAATCACAATCTAAACGCTTATCAAGTCCCCCATATTTCTCTATTTTATTTACCCTTTGAGAACCAAGCTGCATATCATGAATGTGTTTTGGTTTCAAAGGTAGTCCTTTTTATCTTATAAATGTTTAATTAGAACAAATAAAGCAACCACTTTATTTTTCCATATACATGTATATGTATGTATGTGTGTGTCTGTATAAATATATGGATGTTCAATTTCATCTAGACTATCATATGAATGAAAAGGTTCAAACCTGCTCCACATAAGCCAGAAGAAGATGTTGAAGAAAACAGGTTGCGCCCTCTGTAAACGTGTATATCCAGGAATAATACGACCCTCATTATTCAGAGCCAATTTCACCAGAGAAACTTGGAGATTTCTAATGCTAGCAACAATCCTGTCTATAGCATCACGACACCACAAGCGAAAATCGGTCAGAACTTGATCATTTCGGCTTCGAGCAGTGTGGAGCTTCTTCGCAGGCTAACCATATCAGTTAATACAGCTTCAATGTTCATGTGGACATCTTCCCGGTCAGTTCTCCACACAAATTCACCAGCTTCAATGCTTCTCTCTATTTCATCTAAACCTTTCAAAATACTATCCCTTTCACTTACACTAATCAACCCCTACAATCCAAAAAAAAAAAAAAAACACAACCATTCAAATTAGCTAGAACAAATTAGCAGATTAAAACTGGGTTTTGCATGTCCAGTAAAATCTCTTAAAAACACTCTAACAAACAACAATTGAAAGAGATGGGTCAAAAAGGAACCTGTTGAGCAAGCATAGAAGCATGGGCTTTACTTCCCATAATATCATGCTTATACAACAGCTTATCAAACGAGATAGACTCAGTAAAATTCTCAACGATCTCCGTCACGCTCTTTTCGAATCTCCTACCCCAGAGCTTGGCCTCCTTTGGGTTAGTGTCGGCTTCAGATGAGTGGCTCATGGTGCACAACAATGGCTGGAACCTGGACTTGGCTTTGTGAAGGAATGGGAAAATGGGTCTTGGGTTGGGCACAGATTTATTGGAGAGGAAGGTGGATTGGGAGGAAAAAGGTGGGGTTTGCAATGAAGAAGAATACAGCAAGGACTCCATTAAACAAAGGTGGAAGATAGAAAAGAGAAATTATAGTGCGCCCTGCTTACACCTTGGGAATCTCTACTTCAGTAAACAGGGTTAAGGGTAGCAAAAACAGGAAAGGAGCTAGTCTGGCCCAAAAGCCGAATGAGATGGATTTGAGTAGACCCCGCGAATCCGAGAACCGAATTAATTTACTCGAATTGAAACTCATAATTGAACTAAATACGATAACTCGAATTTGATTCGAAACTTAAAATAAACCGAATCAAACTGAATTTCAGTTAAACCGAAAATGAACCCGAATTGAAACTCATAATTGAACTAAATACGATAACTCGAATTTGATCCGAAACTTAAAATAAACCGAACCAAACTGAACTTCAGTTAAACCGAAAATGAACCCGAATTGATTTTCAACCGAACTAAATGGACCCGAACCAAATTTCAACCGAATAGAAGGCAATTTGAAATAAAGAAAATATATTAAAATAAATAAAGATAAAATGTGAACAGTACTCACCCAAAATTCAAATATGCATGCTATATAAAGTCATATAGGGTGGAAAAACCTAACTCGGCTTGAAAACCTGACTAAAATCGATCGATCTCCTATTAACCCGATATTGACCAAATCCAAAATTAACCGACCCGAAAATAACTGAACCGAAAATCAACCGACCAAACGCCTTGACCCGATACCCGAACCGAAATCACCATAAACTCGAACTAAAATCGAATCAAACACGAACTGAACCAAATTTAAATCGAATGCAGTTAGACCTAAAATAACTCAAACCGAAATAACCCGAACTAAAACTAAATCGAATGACTAGTTTGTCTACTCTAGATTTGAGACAGAATTCTTTCCTGTTGGCCGGGGCCGAATCGCCATACAAAATTTTGAATAAGGGAATATACACTCTTTCACATGTCTATACTAGTTTATCTATTTAATAGAATAAAAGTTTATTCCTTTTCGCTATTCTTATATGAGTAAAATTTTGATACACCGATTGTGTAAAATTAATTTTACACAAATCTGTGTATTTACACTATAAAAACTTAAATCCTAAATTCTTAACTTAACCCTAAGAAACTAAATTTTAAACCCTAAATTTTATACTCTAAATTCTAAGCATTAACATTAAATTTTAAACCCTACAACCTAAACCCCTAAACTTTAAACTAAAACTCCAACCCCTAAAACTAAAAGACACGTGTAAATTAAAGTTTATACTGCATGTGTATCAAAGTTTTCCCTTTTTATATACCCTCAATACTAAAAAAAATCCTACACTCTAACCTTAAATCTTAAACCCTAATAATTAAATTTTAAAAACAAAATTCTACACCATAAACATTAAAACATGAGTCCTAAACCTTTAATTCTAAATTCCAAACTTAAATCATAAATTTAACTTTTTTAGTGTTGAGCATATATAGGACATCGAGAATAGTACAAGATTTATATTCTTATTTAATATTTAAAAATATTTAATAAATTAATATTATATTATTATTATTATAATAATGGATTTACTTAGAGTATAATTTTAAAAGTTCATAATAATATATCATGATAGTATTTAATATTATTTATTGGGAAAATATTCTATACGATGGTGGTGGAAACAACAAGCGCCTTTGTGTTAAGGTTTAGACATTTAGTTTAAGGTTTATGTTTAGGTGATTGAAATTTAAGGTTTGTGGTTAGAATTTAAGGTTTATGTTAGAATTTAATGTTTAGAGGTTAGGGTTTAAGATAATATGATTAAGGATTTAGGGTTTAACCTATAAATCTTAAATTCTAACCATAATCTTTAAATTCTAAACTTAAACCCTCGGAACTTTTAACCCTAAATTAAATCACTAAATCCTAAAACTAAAGCAAAAGCAAAAATTTTACTTTTTTTTCTCCGTTGGCTAATGGTATACTTATCCATATTTATTAAGGGTTATTTAAAAAATTAAAGAAGACAAAGTGGAATGACAAAATCACATTGACATGAAATTATAGATAAAAAATACTAAGTAGGATTTTTTATTTGATTTTATTAAAAGTCGGTATTATATTATCAGCCTTTCCTTTTTTGTTGCGATGTTTAGCCATGAAGGGGCATCCTGCAGTACAATTGACGATATACATTCAGGACAATGAAAATAGAAATAAGTACAATTGAAAGCCCAAGATGCTAATGCATGTGCTGCAGTGTTTGCTGTGCGTGAAACATAAGCCACCGTCAGATGGGGATGATTCTGCAGAGGGCAATGCGCTTCAGAAAGGTTGTGTTGTGTGCCAGTGTCGAAATGCCAGGGGATCGCGCCATAAGTTGATTGATAACGTTAGCCGCATCCCCTTCGATTATCACCTTTGCTCAAGTGCTAATAACATCGCCTCATAGCATGGATGCGCCTCCACTGTAGAAGCATCCGGGGCTGTGGAAATGAACCTTGCACATCCGGCCAAAGGCAGTCCTGTGCTATCTCGAGCAATGATGCCAATTGCAGCAGACTTTTCGGCAGACTGATATGAGCCATCGAAATTGATCTTAACAACATCAAGCTGTGGTTTCCGCCATTGTGCAACACCTCCATTGTTTGGTCGTTGCGCAATGGCCGAGTGGTGAGCATTACGATAATTCGCTTGCAGCTGCCTTGTATGGAGAACTGTCAGCCACGATGGAGGAACCTGTTCTTCATGAACCTGCAAAATTCTGCGGTTCCATATATTCCATAACAATACAACAAAATCTGTGAAATCATCGTGATTCAAAGTGACCAATGCATGCTCTAACCACTCTTTACACGTGGGTGAGTGATTGAGTATTACGCGACTGTGAATTCCAAACTGTTGCAATATATCCGTCGTTATCGGACAGTCTCGGAGAGTATGAACCATCGTTTCCTCTTGATGTGAGCACATAGGGCATGCACCATGTGTCAGACCTGCATTCAGCAATCGTGTTCCCACTGGTAAAGCCTCATGGGCCGCTCGCCAAATGAAAATTCTAATTTTTGGTAGCGGTCGATAAAAATACGAGAAAACTACATATTTAGTACCTTAACTATGTCCGCGTTGTTGTTTTGGTACCCAACTATTATTTTTGGTAAAATGGTACTTAACGTTACGTTTTTGTTCTGTTTTGGTACCCCTACCATTTAAAATTAAAGAAAATGGTGATGTGACTCGGGTTAATAACAATTTTAGTCCAAAAGCTTATACAATCTATTAATTTAGTCTAGAATTCTATTATTTTAAACATTATTTTAATTTTTGAATTAAAATTGTAAATTCCTTGTTAATGCATATAAATACCTACTACCATGTGTCGAGACCAGATGGAACAAGATTGCAGACAACGTAACATAAAGAATGTCTAGTAATCAACGTGACAACGCACGAGGACCACAACACATGGGGTCGCCTGCAAACTATGCGATACCCTTTTCAATCTCTGGCGAACAAACAATATTACAAGCAACATTGCGTCTCATCCGGTAACCACGTGACTGCACGCGTGCTCGCTACAAATGATGAAGTGAACCTAGGACGTCAAATCATAGCCAGTCCAATTAACGCGCCACGACAACCTAGTCATGACACTTGCCCGAGCAGTATAAACCAAGACATGCAATATGAGAGATACTATGGTCCAAAAAACAGGAGCAATATACGAACTCTGGCCCGGAACGACCATCCCGTCTACCGTCAGACTACTGTCTCATACTCATGTTCACTTTGACAATCAACAATTGGTGCAGTGAGCGTGGAGCCTTCACACTTTCAGCCCGATTCTCAAGGAGTAACGAAGAGCGGCCTCCATCAGGAAAAACCATGGAGGGATGTACATAGGAGAGAAAAGGCCAAAAATAAGTAGAAGAAGAAATCCCCCTCTCTTTCAAGACATAAGCAACCAGCTAGCCAATATGCAGAGTAAACTATAAATCATGTAGGAGTATATCCATACGGCACTAAAGCAACTTAGACGACTACAAGAATATATCAGAGGAAGGATGCAACGTTTAGCAGGAAAGCACAGTGAGAAAGTTGTGGAGAAATCTAGAACCATTACGACCAAGATGACTGGGGAGGAGTGCATGCATATAACAAAAATCAACCAAGGCGCCACGACAGTGAGTCCCTTAAAAGCATCATCTAAAAATATGAAAAATCTGGAGCCCACGAATTCTAGTAGGACGGGGGAAGCTTACCATCCTGTAGAAGTAGAGGAGAATCATGAAAATAAGAAAATAATCACAGCGTTGCTCAGAATGGGAAAGCGAATAGCTCAAGCAAGAGAAAGGGCACACCGGCGTGCAGAAAGCAGAATCGAAAAAAGGCACTCAAACTCGACATCCACTATTTAGTTTCAGAATGTCACTCTCTAACAGACCTGCCGTCGTGTATCATGCATCAGGTAAAACACCTAGGAATTTTAAAGCCTCCACCACAGATGAGGTTAAATGAAGTCAGAGAAAGATCAAGTAAAATGTGCGAATTTCATAAGGAGTAGGGGCACGACACGTATGAATGTATCCATCTAAAGAATGTAATAGTGTTTAGCCATTAGAAGGGGACAATTAGAAGGGTTTGTTAAAGACAAAGAAAGAGTACACCTGGCAGGAACGGGGGCGGCGAGCAAAAGAAGCTTGGATAAGGGATGTAAGGAGCCCTTGTGGCTACCTTGCTAAAAGAGAAGAAGTAATCCCTGTTGATGAAATTCAAAGTTACAAAACCCAATAAACAAAGCTGCCCCCCATGACCCCTTTGGCATTTGAGACAAGCAGTCACGAACGACGTCAGATGCAAAGCTTTAAACCATTTAGTAGTTGCGTCTGGTATCAAGGATGCGAGAAAATGACGACTTGTCACCAAGCAGAGGTGCATCAAACAGGAAAAGATACGACCTAACTCATCTAATTTGACGTGCATTACACATCAACTTATTTTGAATGCTTTAACACAAAATTTCAACTATATGCATCTATAAAAAGGGTTATTTTGAATACAATCACATATTTTTGTTCCACACTCTTGCATGCCCAGCATAGTAACTAGTAAATTAATTTTCCCATTCAAATACCTAGTAAGATTCATCAAGCTACTCCATTTCCAAAGCAAGCCAGCACAGATGAATAAAGGGTCATCTGAGCGTCCGCTACTTTTAAGAAGTGAGCATGAAGGAATTAGCTCAATGATTGCCGCTTCAAAAGCAAATGAGCACAAATGAATAAAGAGTCATCTGAGTGTCCACCACTTTTAAAAAGTGTGCATAAAGGAGTCAGCTCAACGATTGTTGCTTCCAAAGCAAACGAGCACAAATGAATAAAGGGTCGTCTAATTGTTTGCCACTTTTAAGAAGTGAGCATAAAAGAACCAACTCAATGATCGTTGCTTCCAAAACAAGCGAGCACAGATGAATAAAGGGTCGTCTAAGCGTCCGCCATTTTTAAGAAGTGAGCATAAAGGAATTGACTTAACGATCATAGCTTCCAAAGCAAGCGATCACAGATGAATAAAGGGTCGTTTGAGCGTCTGCCACTTTTATGAAGTGAGCATAAAGGAATCAGCTCAATGATCGCCGCTTCCAAAGTAAGTGAGCATAGATGAATAAAGGGTCGTTTGAGCGTCATTCACTTTTCAGAAGTGTGCATAAAGAAATCAGCTCAACGATCACCGATTCCAAAGAAAATGAGCACAGACGAATAAAGGGTTGTCTATTGCCTCTTCCAAAGCAAGCGAGCACATATGAATAAAGGTTTGTCCGAGCGTCCACCAATTTTAAAAAATGTCCATAAAAGAATCAGCCTAACGATCGCCACTCCTAAAGTGAGCGAGCATAAAACGAAAATGATTCTTTAACTATTTAACGTAAGAAGGGAATATAATGTTAATATTAATAGACGCATTGCAGTAATCTCCTACCTTTCTAAATCACAATTAATGCTAAAATCAAACAAGAGATTAAACATCTGCCACTACCGAATAAATGTCCAACGATCAATTAGAAAGTACCCGGGGGAAAAAGTCATCCCAATTCTACTTAATAGTGCAAATATACAGTTCGCTCTATGAAAGTGATATCGTTCCACCAAAAATGACGCAAAGCGAGATCTCCCAACAATCTAATTATAAAAAGAGACAAGAGTCCACCGCCCATTTTCCTACAAGATTGCAAACATCCAAGGTCCATATTTATATATCGCCACTTCCAAAGCAGGCGAGCATAAAAATAAGCAATGCTTGAATAAAAAACAACGCAAACATCTACTAGCTCCCAAATACATCATTCATAAGAACAGGGCCATCTTATTTACATACAAGAATAAAGAAAACGCAAATAACTGCAATAACGACAAAAACTACCTTACCATGCAGCATGATAAACACAAAAACATACATGCAAAGATAATTTGTCACCGTTTACACTACAAATTTCCTTACATTAGACCAAAACCTACTAGAAATCGCACGAAGAAAGCTCCCCATTATCTCCCAAGAAAAGGCATTTGAATAGACTCACTCCAAGAAAATAATCATACCCGCAACTGCGAAAACACCCCTCCAATGAACTAATCATGAAAAGAAACAAGAGTGTGCCACCAGCTTATGTCACAAACTTACAAACAATAGAGGTTTACATTAATGTATCCCCATTTTAACGAAAAAGAAGAACAATACAAACACTAAAATACAAGCGTAATTACAAACTTTGTAACCTAATCTCCATAAGTTCCTGATCATAAGGGGGCAAGAGCCTACCCTAAAGGAAAATTTAGCATGCTATTCTAATGATGCTGCACATATTCCATCACCAAATCAAGCGAGAAAGCGTGATCGCCAGTTAGCAATACACGATTCATGAGAGAAAGGATTTGTATAATCTACTCCATTTTGCAAGTGGGGTTTAATTTCTCCAAATCTTTGGCTTGAGTTACATTTGTGGCAACCAACTTCTTATTGATCTGCTATTAAGGACTGCATTTGATCCATGATCTCGGTGATGTCATCCATAATCATGTCTATTTTGTTAAACACAAGGCTCGTAGTGAATATAGGTTGTTCAACACTAATTGGAGAAAACATACTCCTTAATATAGAAAGCAGAATACATGAAGATGACAAATGTCTCTCATATTTTCGACTCCAAAACTTTTACTCTGCATCAAGAGGAAAACAGTCGAATTCTAACACAAATCAAATGCCTCGATAATCTACCTCTGACTCGCTCGCCTCCTCCTAATGTAGCAACGAACACCAATAGACAATAGTATTCGAAGAACATTGCACTCAAGATTTTCCAAATACATTGTTTGTTGATACTCCTTACTACAAGCGACTAATTATAGCCTTCCAAACACTATTGTATGGAGATACAAATAACCCAAATGCAAAATAACGCTCCCCCAAGATCTATAAAATGAAGTTCTTGCATACCACTCATCACCACGAACACATTCTCCTTTCCTCTTTTCAAAATGGAACAATCGTAGTTTTAAAAAGAAAACTACAAAAGAAACAACAAAGCAATTGTAAACTAGGTCGTGAGAATACAAACCAAGAGCAACCCTATTTATAGCAGATCGTAGGAATACTAGGTGAAATTGTTTCAAATTCCTATGAGGAGGGCTACCGATACGAACATTTAATTCCAGACCCCCAAAATCTCGAGTAAATAGTTAAAATCACGCAACTGTCAAACTTCCAATTAATAACTGCACGGGTAGGCACATGCACCTGTCATAACTAGTCAGAAACTTTCACTTTCATTACAACATGCCTTGAATTGTTTAAATTACCACAAAAAAACCAATAGATACCAATCACGAAAAATTAAACAAAAAAGAAACCAACAAAGAAACAACACACCATATTTTGCTTCTTAAAGTGACAAACATCTGTCTTATCTTACTTAACTATACCAAAGCTCCCAAATGTAACCCCTTGACCCGATATAGACGCAAGACCGAACCGAGCGAGCTACATTGGGCTTGTCAATTCGTAAAGATTTAACTCAAACTACGACCATTTTTTTCTTTTATCTTATCTAGATGCAATATTATAACCTATGGTGTGCATACTGACATCAGGTGAAAAATCAACTCAATTGGGAGTCGAATCGACATCTAATTGCATGCAATTTCAATTTAGGGACGAAATTACAATTCTAGAAACTTACATAGACTTCCTTAAATTCAAAGTTATCAATCCTTAATTAGTCAAGTTACATGCTTGCTTGTTAAATTTCAGCTCAAAATAATGATCCAAACTCATACAATTGCTTACATACGAATCAGGGACCAAAACAGAAGAATCTCAAAACATAAGACATCTCATAACCACCATAACGGCTAGCCATATCGATACAGTCCCAAGGCGTATCGGTACGCGGGTTACAATAACCAAAAACCAGATTCCAATAGCTCAAAACTGTACCGATACAGCTCTTCATGTATCGGTAAACCTTGCCAAAATACACTGGGTCGTACCGATACAGAGTCCCATATATCGGTACGTCTGGACCTATAGTGTCTAATTTGGCTGGTTTTGACACTTCCATGGATTTAAACACATTCTAACATGTCTCAAACATTTACACAATATTACTAAGGATCAATCCTTATCATAACATCACATAAACAACATCAAAACATGGCATCATGCTTAAAAAGAAAGTCTAGAGGCATGCTTCCTAGAAACCAAGCTATCTAACATCCAAAACATAAAACCAAAGCAATATCAACCACAAAAGGCTATTTATAACCTCACAATAGCAATATAAACTTGTCCCACATGGAGATTAGCATAAACCCTCCCAAAACACAATGAACCTCGTTTCTTTTATTACTACAAGTCTAGTTCAAAACCATACGTTCAATTGGCCGAAGTCCTTAGATTTCTGTTGCTTGCTCGCTACCTCCAACCTTTAGTTCTCTGCTTTAATGGACAAAGAGAGCGTAAGCACACTAGGCTTAGTGAGGAGTGCTCAAATAACACACCACCAATGCATTTTAAAACCATTTCCCAAAACCACATTGAAATCACCATTTCAATCATCTTATAAAACATCATTTAAACATCATGCTTTAAAAACATGCATTTAACACTTTCAAAAACTACCAGATTAAACCATATGCAACATGTACCATGAATCAACAACAAATCCCATTGCTAACCCTCAATTTAAGCCTTCCCGTGCATAACAATCCATATGCAAAGCTTAAAGAGTAAACGTGTATAAACCAACATTATACATTAACATCCAACAACATGATACATTAAAAATTATATTGGCTTTCAAGTGATCATAAACCAAGTTCCACTTTACAAAATATTTCATCGGAAACACGGATTGAACAAGTGTTCTCTCAATACTTCATGCCATCTTAATCGGAATTCAAGTACAATCATAACCGTATACAATCACAACCCAATCTTCGATTAGATGCATAATCCACTAACGAGAGTTTTCGGTACCATATAACCGCTCAACCGTTAGGGTACTCAGGTGGAGTTTTCGGTACCTTACAACCCCTTAACACCCAATGTGACTTTTTATAGTGCATTATCAATCCTATGGTTGGCCAACTATATCCGATAACATTTTAAACCACATCACTTGACAATATAATTCATTATTAACCATATACCTCACTGTTTTTATATGCATCGATTTAAAACCGTTTCCAAAGCAACAAACCATGCTTTAAACAAGTATTCCACATACTTACATGGATCATTTACCAAATGCATCCATCATCAATATATGATCAAATCAGTATAAAACATACTTTAAATCATGCTTAAACACTAGGACAATGTAATTCAAAACAAGTGCATAAAATCCATTTCATAAAAGCACGATTGAGGGAGAAATCTTTTTATACTTACTTCCGAGTTTAAGCTAGAGTTTCAAGCTAAGTTTAAACTCACAAAACAACCTTTAAACCATTTCAAAGCTGAAATCCACGTTCTCACTCACCGACGATGCAAAGCCTCATTCGCCGATGCGAATCACTCATCCAAAGCTTCCAAAGTGACACTTCAAGCTTGAGGATCAACTTCCCTTGGTTTTACCATACAGAAATATAGGATTCGGTGCATCAAAAAGCATTCCACATTCAATTGTTAAAATCAACTTGATAATATTATTAAAAATCAAAATCATGATTAAAACCAATCAATAACTCAACAAAACAGATCCAAAACGAAAATCACTTAATCTTATCAATTAAAGCTTGATTTAACTAATTTCCATAATCAAATCATTAAAACTCATTAGAACACATATGAAAATGCTCAAATACTTGAGAATTTTAGTAAAGAACCATTCATTAGAGGATAAAAACAAACCTTACCTCTAATGGATGAGTTTCCCCTCAATTGGATGTTTACTCTTCAAAAGTAAAAGAAAACAATGAGGTTTGGAAAATCAAGATTAAAGAATCTAATAGAAATCATTAGTTTAGAAAATCAATGTCATTACCTGAAATCTTTGATGAACAAAAGAGTGTTTTGCCGAAGGAATTTTGAGAGAAAACTTGAGAGAAAGAAAGTTACGTCAATATTGGTTTTTAAGAAAATAACAATCTCATCCTAATTAATCCTCTTAAATATTTAATTAAAATTATTAAAATAATCCCAATTGAGAGAAAACTCTGATAAAACATTTAGGTAAAATAGCTCCTTAAAGATTCTAAGATTTAACTCTTTTACAAAATAGGCACTAAAAATAGTTTTGCATTCTTTACATTTTGGTCACTAACCAAAACATCAACTTTCCAAATTCCATGTTCTAAAATTGACTTTACCAAAAATATCTATAAATTAAATAATGATTTTTAGATATTTTCCCATATTTTTCTCACACCCAAAATATTTATTTTGATTTTAATCTCGAATCTCTAATTCTATCCACCAGACCGTCTATTTACCCTAAAAACCTCTAGGCCCAAAACCGGGGTGTTACAACTCTCCTGCACTTAGGAAATTTTGTCCTCGAAATTTTACATGAAGGAAACAAATACGGGAACTGCATCAACATGTCCGCTTTGTTTTCCCACGTGGCCTTCTCAACTCCCCGATGTCGCCACAACACCTTCACAAGCTTAATCATCTTGTCACGAAGAACTTTACTACTAAAGTCAAGGATCTATATAGGTTCCTCATCAAAAGACAAATCTGGTTGCAACTCAATATCCTCCACCTGTATAACATGTGATGGATCTAACTGATACCTCCGTAATATTGACACATGAAACACATCATGAATCTTTTCCAACTCATGAGGTAACCTCAAACGGTAAGAAACAAGACCAACATGCTTCACAACCTCATACAGTCCAATGAGCCTCGGACTAAGCTTACCCTTACGTCCGAACTGTATCACCTTCTTCCAAGGTGACACATTCAAAAACACGCGATCACCAACCACATACTCAATCTCTCTACGCTTTAAATCCGCGTAGGATTTTTGATGATCTAAAGCTGCCTTCAAGCAATCACAAATGAGCTTCACTTTCCCATTTGTATCTTTCAATACATCCGGCAAGGATATATACTTTTCCTCAACCTCAGCCCAACACAAAGGTGTATGCCACTTCATACCATATAAGGCCTCATACAGTGCCGTTTGTATACTAGCATGATAACTATTATTATTATAAGCGAACTCCACCAAAGGCATTTGTTTCTCCCAGGTTCCTTGGAACTCAATGATACAACACCTAAACATATCCTCCAAGACCTGGATCACACATTCAGACTAACCATCCGTTTGAGAATGATACGAAGTAATAAAATTCAACCGTGTACCCAAAGCTTGATGTAAACACTCCCAAAACCTCATTGTAAACCATGGATCTCTATCCAAAATTATGGACTTAGGCACCCCGTGCAAAGACATAATCTCAGCAATATACAAATCCACCAACTTATCCAAGGTATACCTCATATGCATTGGCACAAAATGTGCACACTTATAAACCGATCAACAATCACCCAAATGGAATCTTTCTCAGATGGTGTCAGCGACAGTCTGGACACAAAATCCATGGTGATTCTCTCCTACTTCCATTTCGGTATTCTTAACAGTTGCAACAACCCGGAAGGAAACTGGTGCTTAGCCTTGACACGCTGACATACCATGCATCTAGCAATAAAATTAGTCACATCTTTATTTAAACCAACCCAATAGTACTCTTCCTTCAACCTACGGTACATCTTAGTACTACCAGGATGCATAACAAAAGGACTAGCATACGTCTCAGTCGAAATGGTACGTCTCAACTCATCATCACTAGGCACCACTAACCAACCTTTAAAACACAACACCCCATCATCATTAAAGCAAAAATTCGTAGGATTTTCATCCATAATATCCTTTACATGCGGTACCAACGCCTCATCATAAGGTTGCTAGTCCTTAATCAACTGTGACAAAGATGGTTTTACTTTCAACTTGGCCAACAAGCCTCCATCACGTGTCACACTCAACTGCACAAACATCGCCCACAACTCAACTACAACTTTCCTACTCAAAGCATCGGCTACAACATTAGCCTTTCTTGGATGATAATCAATCGTCAGATCATAATCTTTAAGCAACTCCAACCATCTACGTTGCCTAAGATTCAAATCTTTTTGTGTTACCAAATACTTCAAACTCTTGTGATCCGTGTACACAACACACTTCTCACCATAGAGATAATGCCTCTAAATTTTTAGCTCAAACACAATCGCGACACGCTCAAGATCATTCGTAGGATAGTTACGCTCGTGCACCTTCAACTGCCTAGATGCATAAGCCATAACTTTCCCTTCTTGCATCAACATACATCCCAATCCTACATAATCGCTATAAAGTACAAACTCCTTACCCGACTCAAGTTGAATCAAGATTGAGGCTTGCGTCAAAGCCTCCTTTAATTTTTCAAAAGCTCGTTGTCTATCCTCCATCCACTCAAAACGTACATTCTTCTGTAACAACTTGGTCAAAGGAGTAGCAATCTTCAAAAAACCATCCATAAATCTACGGTAATAACCAGCCAACCCAAGGAAACTACTAACCTCCATCATAGACTTCGATGACTTCCAACCCATCATTGCCGTAATCTTGTTGGGATCAACCCGAATTCCTTTGGCTAACACAACATGCCCAAGGAAAACAACCTCCTTAAGCCAAAAATCACACTTGTTCAACTTGGCATACAATTGATTATCCAAGAATGCCTGAAGCACAATTCGTAAATGTCTACCATGATCATTCTCGGTACGAGAGTACATAATAATATCATTAATAAATACAACCACAAATTAATCCAAAAACTCGTGGAACACCCGATTCATCATATCCATGAACACAACCAGTGCATTGGTCAAACCAAACAGCATCACCAAGAACTCGTAATGCCCGTACCTCGTACGAAAAGTAGTCTTAGGCACAACCACATCCTTCACCTTTAATTGATAATATTAGACCTCAAATCAATCTTAGGGAACACATAAGCACCTCTAAACTGATCAAACAAATCATCAATCTACGGCAAAGGATACTTATTCTTAATTGTCAACTTGTTCAGTTGTAGATAATCAACACACATCAGCATCGAGCCATCATTCTTTTTTACAAACAACACCGGCGCGTCCTACGGTGAAACACTAGACCTAATAAACCCTCTATCAAGTAGCTCTTGAAGTTGTGTCATTAACTCCTTCAACTCTTTCGGTGCCATATGATAGGGAACAACAGACACTGGAGCTATATTTGCATACAACTCAATGCCAAACTCAACCTCCCTATCCAGTTGCAGACCCGACAACTCCTTCAAAAAACACCCAGAAACTCACATACCATACGTATGTCGTGAACACGCACCTCCTTTGTTCCCACATTCGTAACATAGGCTAAGAATGCATGACAACTAGAATCCATCATACGACTCCCATCTAGAGCCGAAACAACATTGGACAAGAACTTAACATTCTTACCCACGATTACCACCTCTTAATCATCAAGCAAGATAGTTCTATGCTCAGACAACCAATCCATACCAAGATTATATCATAATCGTAAAATGGTAACTTCATCAAATTAGCCTAAAAAACATGACCTTGAATCGTCAAAGGACACCTCCTAAACAACATTCTTGTATTAACTGTCTCACCAAAAGAGCTAGTTATTTGCATACCCACCTCTAACACCTCAACAGGTATATCAAGCAAACGTGTATGCTTATGCAAGATATATAAATGCGTAGAACTAGAATCAACCAAAGAAACATCGGTGTCGTTGCATTCCTCACGATGTGCGTACACTATCGCAGGACCACTACCTTTAGGTTGAATCGCAACGTTATAAGCCACCATCGCAAACCCTCATCCCTACGCTAAAACTGTCCTCGGCCACAACCACGACCCCTCTGTAGTGCAGTCGTAGGTGCCCTACCTTGTCCACCACCAACTAACAACGGACAATCGTACCTCAAATGATCGCTCGATCCACAATTCCAACAAGAATTGGCAACAAAAATAGCAAATGCCTTTCTCTCACAAGCCAAACATGGACAATCTCGTCTTATGTGATCACGTGATCCACTTACCCAACATGTACTAAATACTGCTCTAGCCTGGGTACCCCAACCCTACGATCCTCGCCCAACACTACCTCTACCTCACATTGACTCAGTACAATACCATTTATCACGATGCTTCTTAAACTGATCACCACTAAAACTAGAATCTATAACTCTCTTGCCAAAGCCTTAAACTCCCACACGAATTGATAAACCCAAGTTCTACTCAATGTCCTTCGCTCCTGTAACCAATACATCGAAATCGTTGTAGTCAGAAGCCAACATATATGTCTTAACATCCTGTAAAAATCCGTAACAAAATCAGTCACAACAATGTCTCTCATCTGGTACCAGTTTAAGAGCATACCGACTCAACTAAACAAACTGTACCTCATACTCAGCCACAGACATACCACCCTGAACCAAGGCCATGAACTCACATTTCTTTTCATCCAAGTATCTAACTCCTAGATACTTCTTGTTAAATGCAGCTTCAAAGAACTCTCAATCCATGTTATTGGGTTCCATACCCGTAGTTACAGTTATCCACCAAATATATGCGCCTCCTTACAACAGAGATGTAGCATATTCCAACTTATGAACGTCATTACACCCCATTTGATCCAAAATCTGAACAGTACTGGCCATCTACGCCTCAGATGCCTCAGGTGCTAACCCTCTGTACTCAACTCTTACCAAACTACAAAGACGTTCTAATGGAAACCCCGTTTGCCTAGCAACTGGCATCGGCATATGCACTCTAGCAACAACAACTTGAAAAGCTCTAGTCATCGCCTGGATCAAAGGCGCCATATCACCCAACACTGGCCCAACTGGCGCAGATAGAACTTGCTCCACTTCTATAGGTGGATTAGGCGGAGGGGGTGGAAACCCTCCAGGAGATATAACATCCTCATGATTTCCCTACCCAACGGCAGCAACAATCGTACCAAATCTCAACTCTCTCCTCAGACCCATCGTGCTAAAATATCTAAGCCACGATAATTCACTAAAACAAAAACAATTAGGCGAGATTCAAGAAAGGATCCAAGAGTTTCATTTCAAATCACAACTTTTCAGACTATAGTAATAAAGCAGTATGTCTCCAAGACATGCCCCAACATGGCATATAGCAACCAACGTCCATTTAACAATCACCGTGCATAAAAACAATATAAATCAACCAATAACATCATCCCAATTATCACTAACTTGTCTCTGATACCACCAACTGTAACCCTCTTGCCCGGTCTAGACGCAAGACCGAACTGAGCAAGCTACATTAGGTTTGCTGAAACAAACCCGTAAAGATTTAACTGGAACTACGACCATATTTTTCTTTTATCTTGCCTAGATGCAATATTATAACCTATAGTGTGCATACTGACAACATGTGAAAACTTAACTTGTTTGGGCGTCGAATCGACATCCAATTGCACTCAATTACCATTTAGGGACCAAATTGTAATCATGGAAAATTACAGAGACTTCCTTAAATTCAAAGTTATTAATCCTCAATTAGGCATGTTACATGCTTGCTTGAAAATTTTCAGCTCAAATGATGATCCAAACTCATACAATTGCTTACATACGAATCAGGGACCAAAACAAAAGAATCTCAAAACATAAGACATCTCATACCATAACTGCTAGTCATAACGTTACGGTCTCAAGGCGTATCGGTACACGGGTTACAATAACCAAAAACCAGATTTCAGTAGCTCAAAACCATACTAATACAGCTCTTCGCGTATCGGTACGCCGTGCCAAAATACATTGGGTCGTACCGATACGGAGCCCCGTGTATTGGTACGCCTGGACCTATAATGTCCAATTTGGCTGGTTTTTGACACTTCCATGGATTTAAACACATTCTAACATGTCTAAAACATTTACACAATATTACTAAGGATCAATCCTTATCATAACATCAGAGTAACATCATTAAAACATGGCATCATGCTTAAAAAGAAAGTATAGAGACATGCTTCTTAGAAACCAAGCCATCCAACATCCAAAACATAAAACCAAATCAATATCAACCATAAAAGGCCATTTACAACCACACAATAGCAATATAAAATTGCCCCACAAGGAGTTTAGCATAAACCCTCCCAAAATACAATGAACCCTATTACCTTTATTACAACATGTCTAGTTCGAAACCATACGTACAATTGGCCGAAATCCTTGGATTTCTATTGCTTGCTCGTTGCCTCCAACCTTTAATTCTCTGCATTGATGGACAAAGAGAGCGTGAGCACACTAGGCTTAGTGAGGAGTGCTCAAACAACACACCACCAATTCATTTTAAAACCATTTCCCAAAACCACATTGAAATCACCATTTCAATCATCTTATAAAACATCATTTAAATATCATGCCTTGAAAACCATGCACTTAACACTTTCAAAAACCAACATATTAAACCATATGCAACATGTACCATGGATCAACATCAAATCCAATTGTTAAGCCTCAATTTAAGCCTTCCCATGCATAACAATCCATATGCAAAGCTGATAAGTCATATATTTGCATGTTCTTCACATATTAAATCCTATGTTTAGCATATTAATCTATCTTAAAGCCCTTGATTCAGTTCCTATTTGGTTTTGTAGGTGTTTTTGGGCCTTAATGACATTTTATACGTAAAAGCCAAGTTTTAGCTCCATTTAGGCGTCGCCTCTAGAATTTGTTAATTGCCAAGGCAAGTCCTAATTGCCACGAAAAGCTCTTCATAAACCACCTTAATTGCCTCGGCAAGTTGCACTTGCCATAGCAATACTATTTTTGAGAAAATACCATGCGCAAGACAGATTTTGGCCTAGAGAACAAGCAGATTTGTACTTGGAGGGCAAGCAATCCTACTACAAAGTGGACTTCTACTTTTACCATAATTAAAGTAGTTTAGGGTTGTTGTATTTAATGTAAAGTCTTCCCCTTTATTCCCTATAAGTAGAGATCAAAGGGTGAAGAGAAAATACGAAGTAGAAACCCTAGTCTAGTTGAAACCCTCTTCCCTCTTCTCTTGTAGCCGTCGACCACCATGAGTGGCTAAACCTTTCTTTTCTAGTCAAGTGTAGATACAATGATATTATTTCAAGTTTTTAGTGAGATTTATTGTTTCTAAATTATCTTCATCTTTATCCAAGTATTTTCATATCGTCTGTGCTTCATCTTCATGTGTATGTTTTGTTAAATATATGCTACAATCAATTCAATGGTATTTGATACAAGTGGTAAATAAATTCGGGTTCGATTTCTAAATGTATGAATTCATGTTCTTAATAAGTTAACGGGTTCGTGCTTAGGAAGAATATGTGCTTTGGGTCTCTTACAGAGCATTAATGCTATTTGATAGATTATAATTCTTTAGTGGTATCTAGGAATTTAATATTGATAGTAAGAGTTAATCTTTTGATGGTATTTAATTGGTTATCTATCTTAGAAGAGAATTAGGTTTTTTTGTGCTATTCATCTAATCTAAAACCAAGCTATTTGAAGTTGATGTTGATTTATCTTTTGTGGGTCAATGATCTAAATTCTTGATTTAATATTCCAAGTTCTACCTTGACTAGAGTTTCATCTTATATAGATTTCTTCCTTAATTCATTTGGTTTATTCAAATCAAACACAAAACCCCTTTTTTACTTAGTTGCTTGTGAACTTGATTTCTTAACCATTCTTTGCGAGATCGACCCTACTTGCCGCTACTACAAATCCAAAGAACAAGTAGGTATTATTTTTTGACGGATTCGACACCCATAAAAAATTAGAGCCGTTGCCGGGGAATGGTGTCAAGAAGCTAACTTTACTTTTATTTTATTTTATTATTTTTATTTTTAATTTTTTTTTCAATTTTTTCTTCTTTCTTTTCTACTTTTATTCTTCGCTCTTCTCTTGCAGACAAATTTTTTTGTTTGATCCTAATATCGACAAAACCGAAAGTCGACTAAGGAAGAAAATGAAGCAAAGAAAACAAACGACCACATAAGGAGACTTGGAAGCCGACTTGGAGAACACTCAAACCAACAACATGGCTGAACAAACCCTTAATCAACTTTCAGCCCCCCAAGATCGCCCCACAACCACTTTGCATTGATTACCAAGAACCTAAAGTACATTTCGAATTAAAATCTGGACTAATACATCTTCTTTCTACTTTTAGGGGATGCGAGAATGAGAATCCGTACAAACACTTGAAGGAATTCCATGTGGTGTGCTCGAGCATGAAACCCCACAATGTCACCGTTGATGAAGTCAAGTTAAGGGTGTTTCCATTCTCACTAGCCGACCATGCCAAAGATTGGTTGTACTACATACCAACCAGATTGGTTGAAACATGGACGGACACGGCAAAGCTCTTCCTCGAAAAATATTTTCCAGCATCAAGAGCAACCAACATTAGAAAAGAGATTTGTGGAGTTTGACAAAAAGATTCTGGGACGCTTCATGATTATTGGGAACGATTCAAACAACTTTGTGCAAGCTATCCACAACATAGAGTGTCCGACCAATTACCCATCCAATATTTCTACGAGGGTTTATTACCCATGAAGGATGATGGATGCCGCAAGTGGAGGTGCAATTGTGAACAAGACGCCTACCCAAGCCAAAGACCTCATCAACATTATGGCAGCGAACTCTCAACAATTCAGCTCGACACATGACACCGTCTCTCGACATGTGAATGAGGTAAATATTTCATCCTTTGAAAGCAAGATTTCAAATCTAACTTCTCTTGTTGAAAAGTTGGCATTAGGTAATATGCATCAAATCAAGGCATATGAGATTTGCACAAGGCAAGATCATGCAACCGATATGTGCCCCACACTCCAAGAAAAGAGCACCGAAGAATCCAACGCCATATGAGGATTTTACGGACAAAAGAAGTACAATCCGTACTCAAATACATACAATCTGGGCTGGAAATAACATCCAATTTTGAGCTATGGGCTAAGGAACAATCAACAAGGGAATTTTGCGCAACCATCTTTATCTACAAAACCACCATTAGAGGATGTCGTATACAAGCTTACTCACAACCTCGAGCAATTCCAGCAAGAGACAAGGTCAAGCATTAAAAATCTTGAAACCCAAGTAAGTCAATTTGCCTCATCACTTAGTCTATTCGAAACTCGAAGTAAGTTACCTTCTCAGACTATTGTGAATCCAAAACAAAACGTGAATGCAATTACTTTGAGAAATGGCAAGAATTTGCATGATTCTTCAACCTAGCAAAAATTGGCGCCGTTGCCCAGGCAATCGCACCATTCCAGTTGCCCAGGCAATTCGACTGGTCATGTTTCCAAGTTGTTTGATTCTTCAACCAAGGAGGTCGACAAAAAGGAAAAAGGGAAGGCTAGCAAACCAACAAAATTTTGGCAAACCCCTTTTTCCCGTAAAAGATGGAAAATTGCACAAAGCTGAACCAGGCAAGGAAGATGTCGACACAAGCAAGGTAATTCAGCCATTCTTTGTTCAACCACATTTTCCTCAAAGGTTGTCAAAGACCAAGAAAGAAGAGCAAGAAAAAGAAATTCTTGAGACATTCTGCAAGGTCGAGGTAAATATTCTATTGAATGATGCTATAAAACAAATACCTCGATATGCAAAATTTCTTAAAGAATTATTCACCAACAAGAGGAAGTCGAATGGCAATGAAAAGGTAAGAATGGGTGAGAACGTATCCGCCGTACTTAAACGAAAACTCCCTAAAAAGTGAAAGGATCCAGGTATGTTCACTATCCCTTGTCAAATCAGAAGCATAAAAATTGAGAAAGCCATGTTAGATTTAGGAGCATCTATTAATGTTATGCCATATTCTATATATTGTGCTAACAATATGGGTCCTCTTAAAGATACATGTGTGATCATACAGCTTGCTGACAGGTTGAATGTTTTTTCAAAAGGTGTTTTGGAGGATGTTTTGGTGCAAGTTAATGGACTTGTATTTCCTGCTGATTTTTATGTTTTAGATATGGAGGAAAAAGATTCATCTAGTCATGCTTTAAATTTTGTTAGGAAGACCATTCTATAAAACATCTATTAATGTGCATGATGGACTACTTACCATAGAATTTGATGGAAAAATCATAAAATTCAACATCTATGATGCCATGACACGCAATGAGGATGCATGTTCATTATTTGCCTTAGATGTTACTAACTCTCCAATGCAGGAAACCATCAAAGAGCTTGATTGTGATAAAAACTCGAGGACAACTCCTTGCGTACAAAGACATCATACCATGGTATACGGACATCACATACTTTTTGTGAAAAAAGATATTTTCAACATGTACATCGCAGGTTAAGAAAGACAAGATCAAATGCGACACAAAGCCGTACCTACAGGATGACCCAAACCTATGGAAGATAGGAGTTGATCCAGTCATAGCGGCGAACATCAACTGGGATCCAGGAATCAATCCAATCAATGCCAAGCCTCTTGACAAGCCTCTAATGCACCAACATGCCAAGCCTCCAGACAAGCCTCTAATGCACCAACGTGCCAAGCCTCCCGACAAGCCTCTAATACACCAACCATGGAAGGTAGAAGTGTTCAAGTCCATCAAAGATAAACCACCTGACGAGCATCTTCTCACCACAATATATGGATTAAAGGGAGTTGCGTCTAGCCAAAGACGTTAAAGAAAGGCGCTTCTTGGGAGGCAACCCATGATTTTTATTTTTTAGGTACACTTGAGTAGTATAAGGCATGCCCATAATTTGGAATCCAGTCCCAGTTGCTGCGGCATATCCAGTTGCTACGGAAATCAAACCAGTTTCAATTGCCACGGCAAATTCAGTTGCCCGGGAAACTTAGTCGGTCTTAAGGCAAACCAAAGGGCATACTTCGAGCACGCAGATATCATATCACCACACACATATCGCTGCATGTCGCATGAGGGAGCACTCTTCTCCCTTCATGTTTTAATTGCTTTCTTTAATTTTCTGTATATAGGTTAGGGAACATTGAGGTCAATATTAGGTTTAAGTGTGAAGGGGAGTTAACTTTGATGTGCTTAATTTGTGATAAAACCATGGGATATAGTTGTGTGAAATTGCATGCTTCTTGATGACTTTGAGTGTTACTTTCACATGAAAATTCGACTAGACTAGGGTTTCTACTTTATATTTTCTCTTCACCCTTTGATCTCTATTTATAGGGAATAAAGGGGGAAGACTTTACATTAAATACAACAACCCTAAACTACTTTAATTATGGTAAAAGTAGAAGTCCACTTTGTAGTAGGATTGTTTGCCCTCCAAGTAAAAATCTGCTTGTTTTCTAGGCCCAAATCTGTCTTGCGCCTGGTATTTTCACGGAAACAGTATTGCCGTGGCAAGTGCAACTTGTCGAGGCAATTAAGGCGGTTTATGAAGAGCTTGTCGTGGCAATTAGGACTTGCCTTGGCAATTAACAAGAATTCTAGAGGTGACGCCTAAATGGTGCTAAAATTCGTCAAATTTTCATCCATGATATCCTTTACATGCGGTACCAACGCCTCATCATAAGGTTGCTTGTCCTTAATCAACTGTGACTAAGATGGTTTTACTTGCAACTTGGCCAACAAGCCTCAATCCCGTGTCACACTCAACCGCACAAACATCGCCCACAACTCCACTACAACTTTCCTACTCAAAGCATCAGCTACAACATTAGTCTTTCATGGACGATACTCAATCGTCATATCATAATCTTTAAGCAACTCCAACCCTCTATGTTGCCTAAGATTCAAATCTTTTTGTGTCATCAAATACTTCAAACTCTTGTGATCCGTGTACACAACACACTTCTCACCTTAGAGATAATGCCTCTAAATTTTCAACTCAAACACATGCAATCACGGTACGCTCAAGATCATGCGTAGGATAGTTGCGCTTGTGTACCTTCAACTGCCAAGATGCATAAGCCACAACTTTCCCTTCTAGCATCAACACACATCCCAATCATGCATATGATGCATCGCTATAAAGCACAAACTCCTTACCCGACTCAAGTTGAATCAAGATTGAGGCTTGTGTCAAAGCCTTATTTAATTTTTCAAAAGCTCATTGTCTATCCTCCATCCACTCAAAACAGTCATTTTTCTGTGACAACTTGGTTAAAGGAGCAACAATCTTCAAAAAACCATCCATAAATCTACGGTAATAACCAGCCAACCCAAGGAAACTACTAACCTCCAACAAAAACTTCGATGACTTCCAACCCATCATTGCCTCAATCTTGTGTGGATCAACCCGAATTCCTTTGGTTGACACAACATGCCCAAGGAAAAATACCTCCTTAAGACAAAACTCACACTTGCTCAACTTGGCATACAACTGATTATCCAAGAACGCCTGAACCACAATCCACAAGTGTCTACCATGATCCTCCTTGGTACGAGAGTATAGAAGAATATCATTAATAAATACAACCACAAATTGATCCAAAAACTCATGGAACACTCGGTTCATCATATCCATGAACACAACTGGTGCATTGGTCAAACCAAACAGCATCACCAAGAACTTGTAATGCACGTACCACGTACGAAAAGCAGTCTTAGGCACATCCACATACTTCATCTTTAATTGATAATACCAGACCTCAAATCAATCTTAGAGAACACAGAAGCACCTCTAAACTGACCAAACAAATCATCAATCTACGACAAATGATACTTATTCTTAATTGTCAACTTGTTTAGTTGTAGATAATCAACGCACATCCACAGCGTGCCATCCTTTTTTTTACAAACAACATTGGCATGCCCTACGACAAAGCACTAGACCTAATAAACCCTCGTTCAAGCAGCTCTTGAAGTTGCGTCATTAACTCCTTCAACTCTTTTGGTGCCATGCGATAGTGAGCAATGGACACTAGAGCTGTATTTTCATACAACTCAATGCCAAACTCAACCTCCCTATCCGGTGGCAGACCCAACAACTCCTCTGAAAAAACACCCAAAAACTCGCATACCATGCGTATATCTTGAACACGCACCTCCCTTGTTCCCAAATTCTTAACATAGGATAAGAATGCCTGACAACCAGAATCTATCATATGACTCCCATCCAGAGCCGAAACAACATTGGATAAGAACTTAGCATTCTTACCCACAATTACTACCTCGTAATCATCAAACAAGATAGTTCTATACTCAAACAACCAATCCATACCCAGAATTATAGCAAAATCGTAAAATGTCAACTCCATCAAATTAGCCTCAAACACATGACCTTGAATCGTCAAAAGACACCTCCTAAACAACCTTCTTGTATTAACCATCTCACCAAAAGAACTAGTTACTTGCATACCCACTCCTAACAACTCAACAGGTATATCAAGCAAATATGTATGCTTATGCAAGATATATGAATGTATTGAACCAGAATCAACCAAAGAAACATCAGTGTCATTGTGTACCTCGCGATGTACATACACCCTCGCAGGACCACCACCTTTAGGTTGAATCGCAATGGTATAAGCCACAATCCTTGGACCCTCATCCCTACGCTAAAATTGTCCTCGTCCACTACCACGACCCATTTGTAGTGCAGTCGCAGGTGCCCTAGCTTGTCCACCACCAACTAACAACGAACAATCACTTCTCAAATGATCGCTCGATCCACAATTCCAGCAAGAATTGGCAACAACAATAGCAAGAGCCTTTCTCTCACGAGCCAAACGTGGACAATCTCGCCTTATGTGATCATGTGATCCACATACCCAACACGTACTAATGTTGCTCTAGCCTGGGTACCCTGACCCTACGATCCTTGTCCAGCACTATCTCCACCTCACCTTGACTCAGTACGATACCTTTTATCACGATGCTTCTTAAACTGACCACCATCGAAACTAGAATCTGCAGCTCTCTTTCCAGAGCCATAACCTCATACACAAATTGATAAACCAGGTTCTGCTTAATGTCCTTCGCCCGTGTAACCAACGCATCAAAAATTGGTGTAGTCAGAAGCTAACATATATGTCTTAACATCCTGTAAAAATATGTAACGAAATCGGTCACAACGACGTTTCTCATCTGGTACCAGTTTAGGTGCATACTGACTCAACTGAACAAATTGTACCTCATACTCAACCACAGACATACCACCCTGAACCAAGGCCATAAACTCACGTTTCATTTCATCCAAGTATCTAACTCCTAGATACTTCTTATTAAATGCAGCTTGAAAGAAATCTCAATCCATATTATTGGGTTCCATGCTCGTAGTTACAATTGCCCACCAAATATATGTGTCTCCTTACAACAGATATGTAGCACATTCTAGCTTGCGGGCGCCATTAAACCCCATTTGATCCAAAATCTGAACAATACTGGCCATCCACGCCTCGGATGCCTCAGGTGCCAACCCTCTGTACTCAACTCCTACCAAACTACAAAGACGTTCCAATGGCAACCCCATTTGCCAACAGCTGGCACATGCACATGCGCTCCAGCAACAACAGCTTGAAAAGCTCTAGTCATCGCCGGGATCAAAGGTGCCATATCACCTAACACTAGCCCAGCTGGCGCAGGTGGAACTTGCTCCACTCCTACAGGTGGATTAGGCTGAGAGGGTGGAAACCCTCTAGGAGGTATAACATCCTCCTAATTTCCCTGCCCAACGGCAGCAACAATCGTGCTAGATCTTAATTCACCAAAAGAAAAACAATTAGGCCAGCTTTAAGAAAGGATCCAAGATTTTCATTTCAAATCAAAACTTTTCAGACTATAGTAATAAGGTAATATGTCCCTAAGACATACCCCAACATGGCATATAGCAACCAATGCCCATTTAACAATCATCGTGCATAAAAAATAGCATAAATCAACCAATAACATCACCCCAATTATCACTAACCTGGCTCTGATACCACCAACTGTAACACTCTTGACCTAGTCCAGACGCAAGACCAAACCGAGCGAGCTACATTAAGTTTGCCGAAACAAACCCGTAAAGATTTAACTCGAATTACGACCATTTTTTATCTTATCTAGATGCAATATTATAACCTATGGCATGCATACTAACAGTAGGTGAAAACTTAACTCATTTGGGCGTCGAATCGACATCCAATTGCACTCAATTACAATTTAGGGACCAAATTGTAATCATGGAAAGTACAGAGACTTCCTTAAATTCAAAGTTATCAATCATCAATTAGTTAGGTTACATGCTTGCTTGTCAAATTTCAGCTCAAATGATGATCCAAACTCATATAATTGCTTAAATATGAATCATGGACCAAAATAAAAGAATCTCAAAACAGAAGACATCCCATAACCACCATAACCGCTAGTCGTACCGTTACGGTCTCAAGGCATTTCAGTACGCGGGTTACAATAACCAAAAACCAGATTCCAATAGCTCAAAACCGTACTGATACAACTCTTCGCATATCGGTACGCCGTGCCAAAATACACTGGGTCGTACCGATATGGAGCCCCTCGTATCGGTACGCCTGGACCTATAATGTCAAATTTGGTTGGCTTTTGACACTTTTATGGATTTAAACACAATCTAACATGTCTCAAACATTTACACAATATTACTAAGGATCAATCCTTATCATAACATCAGAGTAACATCATCAAAACATGGCATCATGCTTAAAAAGAAAGTCTAGAGACATGCTTCTCAGAAGCCAAGCCATCCAACATCCAAAACATAAAACCAAAGCAATATCAACCATAAAAGGCCATTTACAACCACACAATAGCAATATAAACTTGCCCCACAGGGAGTTTATCATAAATCCTCCCAAAACACAATGAACCTCATTTCCTTTATTACAACAAGTCTAGTTCGAAACCATACGTTCAATTGGTTGAAGTCCTTGGATTTCTGTTGCTTGCTCACTGCCTCCGACCTTTAGTTCTCTGCATTGATGAACAAAGAGAGCATGAACACACTAGGCTTAGTGAGGAGTGCTCAAACAACACACCACCAATGCATTTTAAAACCATTTTCCAAAACCACATTGAAATCACCATTTCAATCATCTTATAAAACATGATTTAAACATCATGCCTTAAAAACCATGCCCTTAACACTTTCAAAAACCAACATATTAAACCATATGCAATATGTACCATGAATCAACATCAAATCCGATTACTAACCCTCAATTTAAGCCTTCTCATGCATAACAATCCATATGTAAAGCTTAAAGAGTAAATATGTATAAACCAACATTGTACATTAAAATCCAACAAAATGATACATTAACAATTATATTGGCTTTCAAGTGATCATAAACCAAGTTACACTTTACAAAATATTTCATCTGATACACGGATTGAACAAGTCTCCTCAACACTTCATGCCATCTCAACTGGAATTCAAGGTACAATCACAATCGGGTACAACCACAACCCAATCATTAGTTAGATGCATGATCCACTAATGAGAGTTTTCGGTACCATATAACCCCTCAACCGTTAGGGTACTTGGGTGGAGTTTTTGGTACCTTACAACCCCTCAACACCCAAGACGACTTTTTATAGTGCATTATCAATCCTATGGCTAGCCAACTATATCCGATAACATTTTAAACTACATCACTTGCCAATATAATTCATTATTAACCATGTACCTCACCGTTTTTATATGCATCGATTCAAAATTGTTTCAAAGCAGCAAACCAAGCTTTAAACAAGTTTTCCACATACTTACATGGATCATTTACCAAATGCATCCATCATTAATATATGATCAAATCAGTATAAACATACTTTAAATCATGCTTAAACACTAGGCCAATGTAATTCAAAACAAGTACATAAAATCTATTTCGTAAAAGCACGATGGAGGGAGAAATCTCTTTATACTTAATTCCAAGTTTAAACCAACGTTTCAAGCTAAGTTTAAACTCCCAAAACAACATTTAAACCATTTCAAAGCTGAAATCCACGTTCTCACTCACCGACAACGCAAAGCCTCATTCACCGATGTGAATCACTCATCCAAAGCTTCCGAAGTGACACTTCAAGATGAGGATCAACCTCTCCTGGTTTTACCATACAAAAATAGAGGATTCAATGCATCAAAAGGCATTCACAACCCATCAACATCCACTCATAACGATCCTCAACGAACTCTAGCCGAAACCTTTCCAAAACTACCGAAATCAACATCAAACATCTTCCAAACTTAACCCAGCCAAAACCTAAAGGTTTAATCCATCAATTAACTTCAATTGACATCCAAGAACAACCTATTATCATCCTTATACTTCCAGCATTCTTTAAACAACCAAAACTCGCCAAAAACACAACACTAACAACCTAGTAAATTAGAGATTCACATAACTTCGATGTGTCACAAGTTAATTCGATGAGAAAATTAATTCGATGTGTCAACACCAAGACTCTTCCCAAGTGACACAAATTAATTCGATGTGTCAACACAACCAACGATAGAAAAACTTTATTACAAATGAAAGATAAGAAAATAATAACCTCTGACAAGCCTGATTAGATCACAATAATAGCAACCACTGCATACACCAAGTTAAGTAGTCTGTACCACACAACTCATGTTATTCTGCACAACAACCGTAAATGCAACAAAAGAATAAAAACAATGGAGATAACAAATGCGCACAATAACAAGTAAGAATATCGCACCCAGGAGACAGAAACCAATCATATATTTACTTCCTCCATTATTAGGGGATTAGTTAAACCAGATCGCACCACAATGATACTTGAAAATCACACAACCAAAGAAACATGAATTCCATTAATATTAGATACTGACATACGTTACAAAACTCCTTATATCACTATTTAAGTTGGTTTGTTGCAAAGCTAACTTTGAGCATACATAAAAAGTGCCTCAAACAAGGATTAAATTCCTCTGCGTATACTGCCTACCCAAGGATACTAGCCAAGATACATAGCCTCATTTATAGCCATCACAAAAAATCTGCTTTAATGGGACTGTCGAAACTTTAAGAGAGAATTCTCTGCGAATATCCAATATTCTAAAATTTGAAATTTAAAAATCCATCATCCATTGAAAAATAATTTAGTAAGACCAAAACCAACGAAACAACAAATTAGATAAATAAATAAAAAGAGAGAATAAGATAAACAAAGTCTTCTTCATGCAAAAAAAAAAAAACAAAAACCAATAACAATAACAATCATATATCCCCACTAGAACCACCCAAAACGCCGCTACCATCTATTCTATCCACAACACCTCTAATACCCCAAAATTTACTAAGTTGATTAAGGGTCATTTAGTACTAAGATAATAGCTTAAAAGCTAACTTAGTGACTAAAATGACAAAAATGCGAAAGTGGGGATTTCTTTAATTATGGGTTTTGGAAAGGAAATTTCTAAGGTTTAAAGGTATCATGTGATAGATAGTGAATTGAATAAGGTATTCTCAAAGTTTGGTTGAATACCAAGGAAAATTAGAATGGAAATTGAAGTTTAAAAGTTTAGTGACCAAAATGTAAATTTTGAAAATTTTATGGCTAAAACATAAACTTTGGAAAAGTTTGGAGACTAAAGTTGTAATATCCAAAAAGTTAAGGGTTTTATTTCATAAATAAATATATCACCTAAGGGTGTGAATCGAATGCAGAATTTTTGGTTCGATCTGATACTTCAATTATTGGGAAAATCGCAGTTAAAGTTTAAGTGGAATTCGGATACCCGGATCGAACTGAAAATTTTTGAAGTTTTACCATATGATAGAGAAAGAATATAAAAGTCATTTCCAAGTGTTGGAAATATTTTTAGTTTGATTCAAGATGAATCCTATAGTTTATTTCTGAGTAAAGGATTATTTATCAGTATATTGGATCAAATTTGGGGCTTTTGAGATTTTATGATTCCATGATTGAATTCAAGTTGAAATCAAGCTATTATGATGTTAAAAATCATGATATTGAGTTGGGATTTAAGTTTTACATGTTTTGATTATTATGATGATGATTAGGGTTTATGGATTCAAGTTTAATTTAGGGCTTGGGATGTTGAAACAATGATCTAGTAAGCTTGAATTGTTGTTTGGCAGCAAAACCCTAAGTTAAATTGTGTAGGGACCATTTCAGCAAATTGAAAAGTTGAAGGACCAAATCTGAATTTTTAGAATTTTGAGTGTATTTATGTTATTAATGATGTTAGAGATAAGGAAATGAAGTTAGAATGCCCAATTGATGTTGAATTGAATTAGTGACCATTTTGACAATTTGTCAAAGTAAAGTGACCAAACCAAAATGGAAGTTTTGTAAGGGGGCTAAATCTGATTTTTAGTTGTAATGATGGAATTAAGGTAGTAATTTTGAATTGAGGATTAAATTGCAAAGTTAAGAAGCATGAATCCTTATCTTTGCATGTTAGTACCTATTTTGGTAAATAAGGAAAATTAGGGAGAATTATTGTGAATAATTATTTGGTGAAGAATGTGATGAGTTGGTGGTCTAAAGCTAGTGATTGGACTAAATTGAAAAGTAGAGAAGTAAGGAGAAGTTAGTTTAAAAGTTGAAGTTGTGCAGAAAAACTAGTTTATGGCATTAACTTTGAAAATTCACCATAAATTCTACAAAAAATAGTTAGAAGGTGAAATTTATACCGATGTACAGATTTGTTCGTCTAGTTTCGTTTCCAGCAAACGAAAACTGATTTTGAGTTCCGAGTAAAACGATATGAATTTTTAAGTGGTGAAAGGTCAGAAAATAGTATAGCAGGCTGTTCCGAAATTCAATACTATAAATTGACTTTGAAAATTCGCCATAAATACAAGTTGAATTTGGGCTATTAATTTATATGGTTGAAAATCTTATTGAATCTAGTATCTTTCAGAACAAACGGAATCAAATTCCGAGTTGTATATTATTTTATAGAAATATTTCTTGGGAGGTACTGCAAACAGCCAAAAAATGAGAATTGATACACTTTGTATCTAAGGTTGATTAGTAAGCTTGAAAAGGGTTAATGGAAGTTCAAATTGGTCACTAAGAACCATAATGAGTTTTTGAACAATACAAGGAAGAAAAGAAAATGTTTGGAGATTTTGTATTCGAATGATTATATTGGACAATATGTAACATATTGTTAGATTGTGATCTAACAAATATTTTACTTATTTGAATTATGAAGTTAAGTTCGAATCAACGGAGGTTCAAGGTACAATGAAGGAAATGATCGAATAGGACTTAGTGAGGCATACTAATACATGGCCCAGGTGAGTGCAATGCATACATAACATTATATATGGATTTTCATACATCACCGGTAGGACTTGCGATGAGTCTACCTAGTTTATATATTGCCATGATAATTATTTCATTGATCATACATTTGACATACTTTAAATATGTCAAAGGTTGAAAATAAATGCATTGATCACTAGTTATTGATGATGATTTACTATTAATGTTATTCGGTTATGAACTGGTTCATGTTAATATAAATTGATATACATTGCCATGGATGAAATATTTGATGATATAAAGCCCAAGTATGATATAAAGGTTCAAAGGTATAGTTGGCTAGCCATAGAGTCATAAACAACTGTATAAAGATTCTAAGCACTTCAAGTAAAGGGCAAATTTTATAAATACTCATTGAGGAGTATACTTATGCATGGTTTGAGTATACAAACTTATTACGGGTGCGAAGCACTTTGGAGTAATTTCATAAAAACTTAATGTGGGATATATTGTATACTCTGGTAAGTATACAGAAGCACTTCAGTGCTAAGCACTCCCGGTAGAGTGCAAATAATATACATACTCAAGAAAGGTTGGGTATGGGGGGATGACTCGTGTATATAGAATCTCTTAATTCAATACCTTGGGCTAAGTAAACTGAATTGAAATAAAAAAAAATAGAATGATAAGCTTGAAAGCTTGCAGACAGAGTTGGATAAAGGTATTGGTAAGCTTTGAAAGCTTACGGATGGAAATGGCACCAATATTGGTAATATCTAATCTTATCACTTTGATATACATATATGCTATTACATAATTAATTATGTTAATGAGCATGTAATGGTAAGGTGATCATATGCATTATTAATAATTAATAATTAATATTGAGATTGATATTATGACAATTGCACTTAAATTTGAATTATTGCCTCACTAAGTAAATACTTAGCGTGTAACTGTTTTACACGTAGGAAAGAAGAAATTGTTGGAGTAAGGAGCATATACGGACATCATCAATCAATAACAGATACATCGGTATCAGTAAGATATCTTTTGATACTGTTTGATATTTACTAGTTGGCATGTATATTAAAATGGTATGCCTGCTCTGATAGAATTTGTATTTTATTTGGTATCTGGATGAATTTTAAATCAGGCAGTTTTTAGGCAGTTTTATTAATTATATCAAGACAAATTAAATTGATAAGTTGCTGCCTGAAAATAAATTCGATTTGAAGATCAAAATATTATTTTTAAACTTTACACGAATAACTAGATTTGTAAATAAAAACTAAATATATTGTAACATTTTTAAAGAAACAAAATAATGTAGAGGGTTTTACAAATGTTTTTTGATATCTCAGACTGATATTCAACTATGAATACGAGAAAGGGGTATTACATTTATTGGTATCAAAGCTACAGGTTTAGCTGATTCTCGGCCTAAATGAAAATGGTTTTATGTTAAAAAGAGTATACATGCCACTAGGATATCAATATTACTGATATGATGTTTTTACGATTTGATTAATGTCGCTCTTTACTAATGTAAATTGAGAGGAATTATAAGAAATATTTGAGTCAAGAAAGCGTGATGAACTGGTAAATTGGAAGTTTTGGAAGGAATCAAGAGTAGTAACAATAAGGTTAATAATAACCCTTCGGATAAATCTGAACAAGAAAGGGGCACTGGTACAACAAGAAGTGCTTGTGCCGGATTAAGGAACTGAAAAGTTTAGAAACACCTGAATTGAAAGGAAAATCAGATTAAGGTCCAGTGATTGTTGATTTATAACTAAATAATCTAATGATTACACTGGACGAATACCGAGAAATTGGATGGATCTATTTTGTTGCTCCGAGATTTAAGGTAGATTAGAAAACCATATGAATTTGCTTCATAGCCAGGATTGCACATATCTGTTCGAGTTTATAACATCAGGACTGATAAAGATTGGGATGATTCGAAAATCATAGAAGGTACATCTCATCTTTTTGGATAAACTTGTATTGATGTTGATGGGTCCTAGCTTTACACATTCGTATATAAGTACAAAGTTGAATGATGAATGAGATATCCTTATAGAACCTATTTCAAGTAATATAGAGGTCACGAATTTGTTGGGATGTAATGTAAGGGCGAGCTGAACATGTGGAATTGCTCGATAAAAACATAAGAAATAGAGTTCCTGATAAACTTAATAGAATTATCTTTTGAGGAGTCTAAGATGATTGTGGACATGAATTGGTTACCTTCCTATCGGGCCTGATGAATTGTCGCATAAAGCGATTAGTATTGAAAAACACGGAAGGTACAAAAATAGTAGCAGTTGATAAAAGGGTAAATCCCTTTTCCAATGTAATTTTAGTTATTTTATTAAGGAAATTGTTGTTATAAGGTTGTTAAGTTTTCTTTGCAAATATAGTGGATACTCAGGCTGTTGAAGTTAAATTGGAAAATAACTCAACTGTACAAAAATATCTGGATGTATGCCCAGATGGGTTACTCGGAATTACCTCTAGATTGAGAAGTGAAATTCAAAATAAAGATGATACCAGGTATTGCGCCTAAATTAATGGCGCCGTATAAAATAGCTTCGACCGAACTTCAAGATTTAAAGGTACAAATTGCAAGGAATGTTAGGTCGATGTTTTATAAAGTCAAGTGATTCATCTTGAGGGCACACCAGTGTTAATTGTGAAAGTGAAAGACTGATTTCTATCAGCTCGAGAAGGTAATAGTAAATAATAAATATCTTCTTCCAAAGACTGATGATCTTTTGATTAGTTAAAAAAATCAAGGAAGAAGAAATTCTAAATATGGCTTTTCGGACGGTATGAATAATATGAGTTCGTGATGATGCCTACGACATTTATAGGCCTAATGAACCAGGTATTTTAATTTTGCTTGGACCAATTTTTGGTAGAGTTCACTGAGTATATTTTGGTCTATTCGAAGGAAAAAGGAAGAATAAGATGCCCATTTCTGCATTGTTTTTCAGACCTTTCGAGAAAAGAAGCTATATGCTAAATTGTTAAAGTATGAGATTGGTTGTCTAAAGCTATTTTATTAGTTATGTGGATTGGGCAATGGGAATAAGAATAGACCTCAAGAAAGTACAAATTATAGTTGAATGGAAACCTCTGAAAAATGTGTTAAAGGTTCAGAATTTCTTGATGATTGCCTCCTCATTGACCAAGCTATTGAGGAAAGAAATGACATTCAATTGAATAGATAAATGCCAAGAAAACTTTGAGACATTAAAGGAGATCTTAATAGAAGCCACGGTACTAGTACAACCAGAATCGTGTAAAGATTATGTAGTATATAGAGATGCTTCTCATAACGGTTTGGGATGCATACTTATGCAAAAAGGAAAAGTAATGGTCTATGCTTGAGACAACTTACATATATGAGAGCAATTACCTTACTTGGGATTTGGAGCTGATAATGGTTGAATTTGCTTTAAAAAATATAACATCATTATTTATACAGTGAACGATGCTATATTTATATAGGTTATAAAAGTTTAAAGTATATGCTTACTAAAGAAGAGTTGAACTTGATGTAAAGAAGTTGGATCGAGTTTCTTAAGAATTATGATATGGTCATTGACTATCATCCAAAAAAAGCTAATGTGGTAGCTGACGCTCTCAGTCGAAAGACAATTGTTGTCTTAAGAGTTATGAATGCAAGATTTGCGTTAAAAGAAGATGGTGTTTTGATTGTCAAGTTAAGAATAAAATTTACCATATTGGATTAAATAAGATATCTTTAAAGAAATTATGAAAATGTTGTCAAGGTGCAAACAAGTGGAAAAGAGTGAAATTGAAAACTTGAAAGTTAGGTTTGATAGATATTTGTATTATCAAGGAAGAATTTCTATCTCAATGATGGAAACTATATGTTGACCCTAAAAGAAAAGATATTTAATATGAAGTTAAGGATAAAGTATTCCTTAAAATTTTCACCTTGGAAGAAGATGTTATGGTTTAGACAAAGAGAAAGTTAAGTTCAAAATTTATTGGGCTATAAGAAATTTTGAAAGGAGTTAGTCTGATAGTTAAGCTTAATAGTTAGCTTTATCTTTGGAAATGAACAAGATTCATAATGTATCGATGCTCGGGAAATATTGATTAGACCCCTCACATGTTGTTACTCTGGAGAAAATAGAGATTCAGCCGGATTTAAGCTATTAAAAAGAACTGGTAAAGACCCTAGCAAATGGAGTCAAAAAACTAAGAAAACAAGACAATCATGTTTTTTAAAGTTCTTTGACAAAAAATCACATGGTTAAAGAAAATATTTGAGAGAAATAAGAAGAAAATATAATAAAATAGTTTCCTCACCTTTTGGAACCAAGTAAGTATTGAAAAATTCGAGGACGAATTTTCTTAAGGGGGTGAGAATTGTAATACCCCAAAATTTACTAAGTTGATTAAGGGTCATTTACTACTAATATGATAGCTTAAAAGCTAACTTAGTGACTAAAATGACAAAAATGAGAAAGTTGGGATTTCTTTAATTATGGGTTTTGGAAAGGAAATTTCTAAGGTCTAAAGGTATCATGTGATAGATAGTGAATTGAATAAAGTACTCTTAAAGTTTGGTTGAATACCAAGGAAAATTGGAATGGAAATTGAAGTTTAAAAGTTTAGTAACCAAAATGTAAATTTTGAAAATTTTATGGCTAAAGTATAAACTTTGGAAAATTTTAGGGACTAAAGTTGTAATTTCCCAAAAGTCAAGGGTTTTTATTTCATAAATAAATAGATCACCTAAGGGTGTGAATCGAATGAGAAATTTTTTGTTCGATCTGATACTTCGATTATTGGGAAAATCGTAGTTAAAGTTTAAGTGGAATTCAGATACCCGGATCGAACTGAAAAATTTGAAGTTTTACCATATGATAGAGAAAGGTTATAAAAGTCATTTCCAAGTGTTGGAAATATTTTTAGTTCGATTCAAGATGAATCCTACAGTTTATTTCTGAGTAAAGGATTATTTATCAGTATACTGGATCAAATTGGGGCTTTTGAGATTTTATGATTCCATGATTGAATTCTAGTTGAAATCAAGCTAGTATGATGTTAAAAATCATGATACTGAGTTGGGATTTAAGTTTTACATGTTTTGATTATTATGAAGATGATTAGGGTTTATGGATTCAAGTTTAATTTAGGGTTTGTGATGTTGAAATAATGATCTAGTAAGCTTGAATTGTTGTTTGGAAGCAAAACCCTAAGTTAAACTGTGTAGGGACCATTTCGGCAAATTGAAAAGTTGAAGGAACAAATCTGAATTTTTAGAATTTGGAGTGTATTTATGTTATTAATGATGTTAGAGATAAAAAATGAAGTTAGAACGCCAAATTGATGTTGAATTGAATTAGTGACCATTTTGACAATTTGTCAAAGTTAAGTGGCCAAATCGAAATGGAAGTTTTGTATGGGGGCTAAATCTGATTTTTAGTTGTAATGATGGAATTAAGGTAGTAATGTTGAATTGAGGACTAAATTGCAAAGTTAAGAAGCATGAATCCTTATCTTTGCATTTTAGTACCTATTTTGGTAAATAAGGAAAATTAGGGAGAATTATTGTGAATAATTATTTAGTGAAGAATGTGATGAGTTGGTGGTTTAAAGCTAGTGATTGTACTAAATTGAAAATTAGAGAAGTAAGGAGAAGTTAGTATAAAAGTTGAAGTTGTTTATGGAAGTTGTGTAAAAAAACTGGTTTATGGCAGTAACTTTGAAAATTCACCATAAATTCTACAAAAAATGGTTAGATGGTGAAATTTTTACCAATGTAAAGATTTGTTCGCCTAGTTTCGTGTCCAACAAATGGAAACTGATTTCGAGTTCCGAGTAAAAATATATGAATTTTTAAGTGGTGAAAGGTCAGAAAATAGTATAGCAAGCTGTTCCGAAATTCAATATTGGAAATTGACTTTGAAAATTCGCCATAAATCGTACAAGTTGAATTTGGGATATTAATTTATATGGTTGAAAAGCTTATTGAATCTAGTTTCTTTTAGAACAAACGGAATCAAATTCTGAGTTGTAGATTATTTTATAGAAATATTTCTTGGGAGGTACTGCAAACAGCCAGAAAATGAGAATTGATACACATTGTATCTAAGGTTGATTAGTAAGCTTGAAAAGGGTTAATGGAAGTTCAAATTGGTCACTAAGGACCATAATGAGTTTTTGAACAATACAAGGAAGAAAATAAAATGTTTGGAGATTTTGTATTCGAATGATTATATTGGACAATATGTAACATATTGTTAGATTGGGATCTAACAAATATTTTACTTATTTGAATTATGAAGTTAAGTTCGAATCAACGGAGGTTCAAGGTACAATGAAGGAAATGATCGAAGAGGACTTAGTGAGGCATACTAATACATGGCCCATGTGAGTGCAATGCATACATAACATTATACATGGATGTTTCATACATCACCGGTAGGACTTGCGATGAGTCTACCTGGTTTTATATATTGTCATGATAATTATGTCATTGATCATACATTTGACATACTTTAAATATGTCAAAGGTTGAAAATAAATGCATTGATCACTAGTTATTGATGATGATTTACTATTAATGTTATTCGGTTATGAACTGATCCATGTTAATATAAATTGATATACATTGCCATGGATGAAATATTTGATGATATAAAGCCCAAGTATGATATAGAGGTTCAAAGGTATAGTTGGCTAGCCATAGAGTCATAAACAGCTGTATAAAGATTCTAAGAACTTCAGGTAAAGTGCAAATTTTATAAAAACTCATTGAGGAGTATACTCATGCATGGTTTGAGTATACGGACTTATTACGGGTGTTAAGCACTTCGAAGTAATTTCATAAAAACTCAATGAGGGATATATTGTATACTCTAGTAAGTATACAGAAGCACTTCGGTGCTAAGCACTCCCGGTAAAGTGCAAATAATATACATACTCAAGAAAGGTTGGGTATGGGGGATGACTCGTGTACATAGAATCTCTTAATTCGATACCTTGGGCTAAGTAAAATGAATTGAAATAAAAAAAAGAATGATAAGCTTGAAAGCTTGCAAATAGAGTTGGAAAAAGGTATTGGTAAGCATTGAAAGCTTACGGATGGAAATGGCACCAATATTGGTAAGATTTAATCTTATCACTTTGATATACATATATGCTATTACATATTTAATTATGTTAATGAGCATGTAATGGTAAGGTGATCATATGCATTATTAATAATTAATAATTAATATTGAGATTGATATTATGACAATTGCACTTAAATTTGAATTATTGCCTCACTAAGTAAATACTTAGCGTGTAACTGTTTTACACGTAGGAAAGAAGAAATGGTTGGAGTAAAGAGCATATACGGACATCATCAATCAATAACAGATACATCAGTATCAGTAAGATATCTTTTGATATTGTTTGATATTTACTAGTTGGCATGTATATTAAAAGGGTATGCCTTCTCTATTAGAATTTGTACTTTATTTGGTATCTGGATGAGTTTTAAATTAGGCAGTTTTAGGTAGTTTTATTAATTATATCAAGACAAATTAAATTTATAAGTTGCTGCCTGAAAATAAATTCGATTTGAAGATGAAAATATTATTTTTAAACTTTACGCGAATAACTAGATTTGTAAATAAAAACTAAATACATGGTAACATTTTTAAAGAAACAAAATTTTATCAAGTTACAAATGTAGAGGGTTTTACAAATGTTTTGTGATATCTCAGACTCATATTTAGCTATGAATACGGGAAAGGGGTATTACAACACCACTACGGTAATTCAGGGAAAATGACGCATTCGGATCAAAGGTGGAAAAAGCCACAACGTCTCTGTGCTTTGCAGCAAAGTTTTCCTAGGAAGGCCTAGAAGGATTTCTTACGTCAAAATTCGTGACTACCCCGCAAAGAGTGTCAAAATCCACACCCTAACATCAAAAGAACCACGCGCTAACTGGAAACCAAGAATGGCAGCATCTCGAGACCTTTCAATCCCTTCAATCATGAAGGCAGAGGTTGTGTCTGCAGCTGCATTTACCCTCCCTACTATATCAACATCATGAGTAGCTTCCAGCACCATGATTTCATTCTCATTCGATTCTTTAAGCTCACCCAACCTCCTTATGAAACTTTTAAAACTTTCGTTTGCTATGTTCTTGGTCTGCTCCAACTCCTCCTTGAGACTTTGGATCTCAGTTTTGAAACTCTGCTCCGTAGTTGCAAGCAACTTACTTTCAACCCTCAGAGTGCGATCAACCTCAATCTCTTTTCTAGAGATTTCCTTTGTATACCTTCTGTGCAACTCCTTCACCCGTACCCAAACGTCCGCCTCTTGTTTTTCTTGTAGCTCCTTAAAATGAGAAACATAAATTTCCACCTACGAACATAGCTTTTCATTTGCCTTAAACAGACCAGTGTATCTTCCCACTCGCAAACACAATTTTGAATTTTCTTCAAGAAGGGCATTCGCGTTCCTCTCCATATTAAATTGAACGCAACATAGTTCTTGAATAAGACCCCAACCTCTTTCAACAGTCCTTCTAAAACTACCACAAGGTTTGGAGGCACCAAAGCTACCTGAGTACAACTCGAAAAACCTCTTAGAAGCAACCTCATGATGAAACCAATTCTTTGTTTCCGGACACCCCCTCCAAGGATAGAACACACTCAACAGGGCAAAAGGTTCACAGCCCCCACAAGGAGAAATACCAGTGGACGATAGCGCAAAGGGATCATCGCAGTATCTGAAAAATGACACAGTCCTAGCTGGCGCAATCACGAGGGACCTGTCTTTAGTAGAACAATGAACAATACTAGAATTTGTAACAGTTACCCATGAAAAAACCCAATAAAAAACCTTATCACAAATTAAGTAGCAAAACTATCAAACTAAAGGCAACAACACATTACTTAAAACACCTGAAAACACACAAAAACAAGTAGGGCAGCACCTAAGCTGGAAGAAGTAGTGGTCACAGCAACACCATATGAGAGGAACTAAGAAATTCGAACGAAACGAGTGGAATATCACGATTCAAGCCAAACAAAACTCTGATAACCCCAACATCAAACACTAGCCTTTTTCCCAACATCTTCTTTTCGGCACCCAAAAGGCACCTCCTTGAGTTATAAGTTCTCATTTGCCTCAATGGGCTTTCACGTGCTGCCTCTACAAATCCACTGAGACTCATATAGAGGCATTTTGACTACCATGCCCTTGCAAACCTAACAGATCATTACCAACCACAGAAAGTGGAATATTCAACATCGTAATCTGATCTCCTATTTCACCACCTGCGGCCCGCAAGGGAACAAGCACTACCCTACAGAGCACATAACACAAAAATAATAAAAATAAGAGACAAAAAACACAAATAATGAATGAAACACAATACGAATATAAAAGTTCATTATTCTTCAAGGCTACAACAAACTATTACCCGTATCCATTCGCCTTTTCGACCTACGTTCCAACCGCCGGCAACCCGCAAACTCAAAACTACCCGTTTCTTCCCCCTCACTACGGCCAAAATCAGACAGACCAACACCAATACAACCCCTTGGGACAATGGGAGCAGATTCTCCACAAACCCCATCTAGAGGCGCATCTTCTCCAAAATATTTCTAAGGACATGCACGAACGTCGGTATACTCAAAAAAGAAATCCGCTGGTTCATCTTCACCATCTAGAAGAATCCTAGCAACTCGTTTATTTCCCTCTTCACCAAAGGGCCAAGCTTTCGCGCAAATAGGTACGTTCGCCAGAGATCCTTTTGGAAATATATCAAAGTCTCATTCATCCCAACCATTAGGGCTTTTCTCCACTAGACAATGCAACCAAATATTTCTAAGGGTGCATACCTCTTCAAAACAAGAAGGTTGGTCTCTTTCTAGCCTTCTGAGAAGCCTCCACTCAACAGGTGGCAATTTCCCCACGTTAGGTGACATAACCTTGTCCTTTGTCGGCCGACGCCATACAACAGGAAATGGAAAACTTCCAGCATTACACTCTACCTTGGCATACTTTGTCCTCTCTAGGTGACGATGCTCAGCATAGTTACTCATTATCGGCATCTCCCCCTGTGATGACCAATGGTCACAAAACCCTTTGAATTCTCGTTATAGCCAGCCATTACATTATAGAAGTAACAAAACACATTAACAGAAGGTTTGTCTCCATAAATCTTGCAATTCAAGAAATACGTCATCAAAATCCGCCAGCTAGTCTCACTCAACTGACCCGACACTACATCAAACCAATGTAGCCACTTTACAAAGAAGGGATATAATGGTAATGAAACCCGACCTCAAAAGTGAGAAGAGGAATCAGACACCACGACTTCTCCCAATCGGAGCATGCACTATGAAGAAATATTCCTTTCAGTACATTAAACTAATAGCAAAAATAATTAAAGGTAAAAAGGCCCCGACATTCTAGTATCTTCAACAATTTATTTGGATCAGTAGTGTAGGGATATTCATAACTTACCACGAAAAGCAAACTAGCCATTAGCGCAAAAACAATTTTATTTTTCTTCTTTTTTCTTCTCTTCCTCTTCGATGACTCAAAAACAGCTAGTACGACAAACAAAACAAGACCCTACAAATATTGTCAAGGCTAATTTACAATCAAGGTACATGTCTTCCTTGATACGCTTTGTTAATAAAAAAAATTCTTAAGTGACGTTTCATATGCAACGATTTATCCTTAAAGAAAACTAGACTATTTATTACGTGGCGCTTCGTATAACTTTTGTAGCCTTTATAGAAGTGATCTACACTCCAAATTTGAAAGTATTTCACCATAAAAGCCCCCGCCAAAAGAGCTCTCTCCACGCTCTTCAGGTTTGCCAAGGTCACTTTATAAACTTCCTTCAATTGGGGGCAATTGGTAGTACCTATAAATACCTACTGCCACGTGTCGAGACCAGGGGAACAAGATTACGGACAATGTATCATAAAGAATGTCCAGTAGTCAACGTGAAAACGAACGAGGACCACAACACATGGGGTCACCCACGAACTAATCGATACCCTTCACAATCTGTGGCGAACAGACAAGATTACAAGCAACATCGCATCTCATCTGGCGACCATGTGACTACATACGTGCTCGCTACAGATGATGAAGTAAACCTAGGACGTCAAATCATAGCTAGTCTAATCAAGGCGCCATGACAACCCGGTCATGACACTTGGCTGAGTAGTATAAAACACGACATGTAACAGGAGAGAGACCATGGTCCAAAAAACCAGGAGCAACACATGAACTTTGGCCCAGAACGACCATCCCAACTATTTTCGGACCACCATCTCCTACTCTTGTTCACTTTGACAATCAATATTCCTCGTTTTTCTTCTTCTTCCAGTCAAACACTTTTTGGGGTTTTAGAGTTTAGAAAACATGCTAGGGATAATCAAAACTTTAGGATTTAGGGATCAATGGGGGCTAATGCGGGGTCCATTGGAGGACCCAAACTCCACGATCGGGATACTGACGAGAATACGAGGGGTGGGAAATGAATGAGACAAAATTATATCAAAATTAAGATTATGTTTTAAATTGATGGATTTTGGACTAAATTGATGATGTGTATAAGTTTTTTGGACTAAAATTGTGATTATATCAAGCCACATCATCATCTTTGCTAGTTTTGAATGGCTGGGTACCAAAACAGAACAAAAGCGTAATGTTAGGTGCCATTTTACCAAAATAATAGTCGAGGTACCTAAACAGTAGTGCATGTATAGTTGGGTACTAAATATGTATTTTTCCTAAAATAGTAACGAGATTTATTGAGTTGTCCAAGTCTCTTGGCTGGCAAACTACATTAACGGCACTAAACGTGACAAGTTCTTTTTGCAGTTTACTAGTAGTTTCTTCTTCAGAAAGAACTTTTGTCATATGATCAAACAATGAACAACATCTTGCTTGATGCATCTCAATCGTGGAAAATTTTATCAGCGAAATATTTTTCATATTTTGGTCGCTCCCTTGATTTGAAGAGAATTATTTTGATATTGAAGAAGATAAATATGCTGTAATTATAACTTCTATTTTCTTCTTGTTATGCCACAATACTTGAAATGCTTAGTATAATGCCACGTAATAACTTTTCGTAATAAATCGTCAAGTTTTCTTTAGGGATAAACCGTTGACATTTTTAATAATGAGTGACAATGCTTGAGATTGTTGTATTTAATAATATAATGGGTTATGCACATTCCACACGGATAATCATATGCACAATATATGATAATTATATAATAATATATCTTTGATATTGAATTAGATAATTTAAATTTGTCACGCGGTTATTATCCTCTTCCTAAAAGATATGTCTTTTGGGAAGAAGATAATGGTCTCGTGACAAATGGTATCGAAGCCACCCTTTGACTGTCTAATTTTATGTCGAGCGCTCATAAGTGAGGTAGGCAGGATGAATCGTGACAATATATCATCACGAGTGTAGCTGACTCGTGATAAGGGTGTCACGAGGTTAAGTGGGGGAGAATGTCACGCCTGGAAGAGGTAAAGACATTAATCCCACATCGGAAAGGAAAAGAAAGGTCTTGGGATATATAAGCGGTGACACTGCACATCCTATCAGACATGTCTTTTAGGAATAGGGCAATGGACCCGTGATAGAATTGTGATTTGTAAAAAATTACATATTTTAGTGAGACTCGTCGCTAGGGTTTCATAGAGCCTAAAATTTTCTCTCTGGCAATTTTACTTTTTCATCTTATTTGGCCTCCTACAGCGGCATTAATCTTAATGTTGACTGTCGACCGCCAATAATCTTTCTTTCTTTTTGTATTATTATATTATATTTTTGTATTTTTTTTAGTTTTTATTAAGAATAACTCTACCTTTGTGACACGATCTTTATAGCACGCTTTTTTCTGCCTTTTGGCAAGTCATTTCTGTCTTTTGGCACGCTTTTGTCTTTATTGACGGTCGTTTGGTAATTTCTTTTTATTTTTATTTTTCTCAAGGTTGAATTTGACATCGTCTCAACTGATCAATATGACACTTATTTGATTATCTTGGACTGAATTTGTATATGCCGGTTTGTGTTTGTGGATGATTTTGTCATGACACTTGACTCTGATTTACGGTTTGTTGGTGGTCTTTCAGTAGTTTGATTCCTTTTGTGGTTCGCTTGTCAATGCAATCAGTTATATTCGTATCTATCTTTTGTTCGAGACTTTTGATTTAGTTTTTAACCTTTTGATTGTATGGTCTTGTATGATCTAAAGTGACTAGTTTCTTATGTCATTAGTTATTAGAAAATGTCCAAAATATGTATTTAGTTTTCGTTTATGATTATGATCTTAAACCATCATTATAATTTAGATTTTTTTTAATAAAACTAACTTCTTCTAATATTTTTTTTAATGAATTAATTTATACTCTCGGTTTATTAACTCAATGATTAAATTATTTGTTGGATTATTCTATATATATATATATATATAACTTAATTCAATGATTTTTTTAATCTTATATAATAATCATGTGCATTATCTTTGTATTGGGTAAATATTTAAATCGATTTTCTTATTGATATGTGTTAGGAAAATTCTACAACGTGCGACGAACACCGTTGAACACCACTAACGTTGAACACCGCTAACCACCATTAAATTTATTAATATAGATTAAAAAATTTAAGGACTCAACATACAATTAATAATTATTTTTAAAAAATATTTAATTAAATTATTTTTCATATATATTGAAATTTTGAATTTTTTTAAATAAGGGTAAACAACATATTTAGTACATCGCCTATTTATGTATATCTATTTTTAGTACCCAAACTAATTTTTTAGCAAAATGATACCTTACGTTAAATATTGTTTTTATTTTGGTACTCTTACTGTTAAAAATAAACGGAAACAGTGACGTTGCTTGTGTCAAATAATAGTTTTAGTCCCTAAAACTTATACAAGCTATCAATTTAGTCCAAAATATTATCAATTTAAACATCATTTTTAATTTTTGAATTAAAAATATAAATATATTATTTCTTCTTCTTGCATTCGAAGTATGAAAAACTAATTATCGAATATCTTCTTCATTATTACCACAGTTTCCTATAAATTTTCATCAATTATTTTTTTTAATTCATAGCCGATTGTTAGGTGAGATACTAACAAGTGCCATTATTGTGAAGTTGTTTAGTACCTCACCTACATCTTCTTTTTTTTAATTCGTAGCCGATCGAGATGTTGTTTAGTATAAATAGAGATGACAACACGCTCCCGCCAAATCCTGAGAAGAGATAAAGGATTCCAATCCGTACTGCCAAAATTGTGAAGTTGTAACAAGTAACAACAGATATCAGGCATCTACAATTATGACCAAGCCTTGATATGAGCTTCAAACAGATTGAGAAACGTACCGAAACTGAACTATTGCTCGAGGCAAATACCGATAAAGACAAGACTCAACATGTTGCTAGAAGATGAATGACTCCGGCATGTAGCCAGATGCATGTTACAAGCCTCCATCCTTGATGGTTAACCACAACCCTGTTCCATTCCAGAGCTCCCAATTTCAGCAACCTGTAATAAAGTGAACAAATCTTCATTTTAGATACATAAACACAATAAAAACAGCAAAATTTCCGACAAATCAATCCAAGAAACATTGCAGGGTGGCAAGAAAATTTACGTGGAAGAAGAGGGACCGAAGAGAGGGTTCTCCCTCAAAGGCTGGAAAGAAAAAAACCTCGCAACGCACTTGCCGACGACACGCCTAGTACGAGTCTTGTTCGGACAATTGTTGACATACATAACGAGTACAAAAACAGCAACATTAGCCACCACGAACACAGGAACCAACCAAGATGTCCATTGACTATCTGTATCTTCTGTCGATGAAGCTATGTGGCCAACGCCGCTTCTGTTATTAATGCTATTGTTGTTTCTCACTTTCTCTTGGCCCTTCCTCTCCTGTTCTCTACATTATACCCTGCCATTTTCACCTTCTTCCCCAAAACAAAACGGAAAAATGATAATAAAAGAAGAAAAAAAACAGTTCTTTTGGCTTGGGGTTCTTAACAAAAACTCGATAGAAGCATACATTGTGCTTTAGCCTCTATACATGAAGAAAATCATTCTTAACAAAAACTAATAATAATGCATCAATGCAACAACAATTTGAAGTTTGCTGCAATTTTTGTTGCCATCCTTTTTTATTTTTCAAGATAAATTCATTACATAACCTAAAGCAAGAAGATTTTATTTTATGGTTAATATTTGATGTACTATCGGAATAAGTTTTTTTTACTAACATGTTTATTTAAACTTCACAATATAAAATTTAAATCCTTACACCCAAAATTCAAAACCCTAAAATCTAAATACTACACCTTAAACTTATAATCTCTAATCTTAAACTAAACATCTAAATCATAAATTAAACCCGTTTATGAAAAACAAGTTTCTCATTGCTATCTCTTTCATTTATTTATTTGATTTGGAATAGTACAGAAGTCAAGGAATTATGCGAGTTTTAAGAGTAATCCAATACGGATCCAAGGGCCTGATTAGTTATCCAAATTTAAATATGCACCTGAAATTTGAAGGAGTTGGGACAAAATTAATTGTCGAAAAATAGGTTTAGACAAAAAAAATTGACATTGAGTTTAAAAATTTGTAACGAAAAGAGTTGTTTTTTAGTAAAAAAAATGTTTTTGATTGTTCTTGGTAATTCAAGTTAGTAATCTTTTTCTTAGGAGGCCAAATGAGATTACAAGTGATACTTGAGTATTAGATCTTAATGAGTGGTATTCAACTAGAGATGACTACAAAGAATCTAGAATTGATGAGTTTCGATCTGATTCATGTTTCGTATTCGTATTCATGTCGTGTAAATGCTAGTGAATGCGGCAGAGCTGTTCATCAACCCCAGTCTGGGTTCAAGAATTTTTGAGACTCTGGAAAAGTTCAAGCAAATGGGCATTGGTAAGCTTAGCCTTCTTGGATAACTCCCTGTTCTTCTGCTTAAGCTTGCGCTTGGAGGAAATGCCCTGCACTTAAGCATCAGCTCTTCTTTTTGTCGTGTTCGTAACAGGTTTCATTCCATTCTTCTGGAGATCTTTTTCGATTTTGAGCATGTCTTGTGGCAATTCGATTGTCCTGCATTTGAGCAACAGCTCTTTTTTTTTTAAAAAAAAGATAACTACAGTTTCCTGAAAAACAAATACGTAACATTAAGTACTATTTTGTTAAAAAAATTAGTTTGTGTACTAAAATAGAAATACGAAAATAGGTGAGTTACTAAATATGTAGTTTACCCTTATTTAAAAAATAAAAAATTAATATATACGGAAAATAATTGATTTTTAGATAATTATTAATTGAATGTGGAGTCCTTAAATTTTTTAATTTTTATTAATTAATTTAATAATGTTTAGCGGTGTTCAACATTAGTGCTGTTCAGCGGTATTCGTCGCACGTGAAAAACTCATCTTATGTGTTAAATAATAGAATATTAAAAGTAACAAAAAAAAATACTTCATTTACTTTATTATTGAAATGCGTTAAATGTAAAGTATTCAATCCCTCTAAAAATACATCGTAATTAGTACAAAATGGTTACTACATATATCTAATTCCTGAAAAAATCATGGAGATTATTTATTAAAGGTTCCATTGTCCCTAACTATACACTTTGTACCAACTTGTTCTCTAAAGTATTTTTGGAACGGTTTACCCCTAAATTTTAAATCATTACTTCAGTTATCCCAAACTGTCAATTCTGTTAAAAAATTTTATAGGCCAATCAGAATGCAACATTTGTCACTATTTTAATAAAAATTAGCTGACTTTAAAAGGAATTAGAGCCAATTTCGGCTAAAATAAAATTTTAAGGACTAAAATGAACAATAATATCATCATATTAAAAATATTGGACTAAATTATAAAAAACTGGAAATAAATGTGGGTAAATTTTGGGTTAAATATTGATTTTTAGGGACTAAAATGAACAATAATATCATCATATTAAAAATAATGGACTACATTTTAAATTTTAGGAAGGAATACAAGTGAATTTTGACTAAAATAAAATTTTAGGGACTAAAATGAACAAAATTACCATCATAGTAAAAATATTGGACAAAATTATAAAAATTAGAAAGAAATAGGGGTCAACTTTGGGTTAAATAAGTTTTTAAGGAGTAAAATGAACAATAATATCATCATATTAAAAATATTGAAGTAAATTATAAAAATTTGAATGGAATATGGATGAATTTCGGGTTAAATAAAGACTTTTAGGGACTAAATGAACAAAAATATCATCATACGAAAAATATTGGACTAAATTATAAAAATTAGAAAGAAATAGGGGTGAATTTCAAGTGAAATAAATTTTTAGGTACTAAAATAAACAATAATATCATCATATTAAAAATATTGGATTGAAGTTTAAAACTTAGAAAGAAATATGGGTGAATTTTATATCAAATGAGGACTTTTAAGGACTAAAATGAACAAAAACATCATATTATTAAAAATATTGGACTAAATTATAAAAATTAGAAGGAATGGGAGTCAATGTCGGGTTGAATAAATTTTTAGGAACTAAAATGAATAATAATATCATCATGTTAAAAATATTGGACTAAATTACAAAAATTAGAAAGAATTTGGGGTAAAATTTGGGTTAACTAAAGATTTTTAGGAACTAGAATGAACAAAAATAAAATTTGACAGACTTAACGTGCAATTTAGCCTTTTTATTTAAGTCACTTTTTTTATTAACAAAGCGACACATGACGCATTTTGATTGGTCCATAAAGGTCTTTTAACGAAGTTTACGATTTGGGGGTAATTGATGTAATAATTTAAAGTTTACAGGGCAAAACGTCCCAAAAAATATTTTATGGGGCAACTTGGTACAAAGTGTATAGTTTATGGGGCAATGGAGCGTTTAAGCCTTTATTAAATAAAACCATAAAATTTTAAAAGTTAATTGCACTACACATTCTTAAATTATGATCTTCATTCTAAGTTGGTCCATGAACGTTTAAACATTACAATTTCATTCTTAAACTATAACTCTCATTTTAAATCAGTCCCTAAATTTTTTAACATTGATGTGTATTGTGTAATGATATGATGTGATATAAAAAATAATTTAAAGATGAAATTGGAATGTTAAGAAGTTTGAGGACCAATTTATAATGAAGATTATAGTTTATGGAAAAAATTGGAATGTTCAAAAGTTTTGGGACCAATTTATAATGAGTGTCACAATTTGATGATGAAATTGAAATGTTCAAAATTTTGAAGACTAAGTCGAAGTAAAGATCATAGTTTAAGGACGTGTGATACAATTAACTCAAATTTCAATATTACACGCATTTTCGAAAAGAAAGAAGTTGAGATTTATTAATTAACTGAATAATCAATGATGCTCATATTATTCTTATCTTATGTATGTTCAAATCATGATATTAATCTTGTGAAATAATTACCTCTTTATTTAATAAAAAATTAATGTAAATTTGTTTATGACTTTATATATATTAAAAGTGAATAAAATATTCGGTGATCTAATTGCATCAATAAACAATGTATGGATTTGAAAGGGATGAACCTTCGTCCTTGAGAATTTGTTATATTAACACTATAAAAAAAATGTTAGCAAAAACTAATTTCATATCAGAAAAGTAATTTTAAATGAGTTTAAATTTGATACATAGTTTGTGTAAAATAAATTTTATACAAGCCTAGATATTTATACTATAAATTAAAATTAAACCTAAACCCTAAAAAATTAAACTATAAACTTTAAGTTCTAAACCCTAACCTTAAATCTTAAACCCTACAACCTAAACTCTAAACCCTAAACAAACTCTCTAACCCTTAGAACTAAAAGGCTTGTGTAAACTTTAATTTACTCAACATATGTATAGAAGCTTTTCTCCTTTTAAATTACAATCACCTCTTAATAATATCTAGTAAATTAAAAAATAGAATAGAACCTTAAAATAACAATAGAGATACACATGAAAGAGAATCCAAGCATATACACAAAAGGTCTAAGGAATAAAGGAATTAAAAATAATGATGGTTACCAAAAGGAACATACTAGAAATATAAATTAACATCTTTGAAATTAATGGGTGGTTCCAATAGAAAAGATGATAATGCTTATCTTAAGAAGTCCGAGCTCAAGCACTTTATCGCAAAGCGTATGTCTTTTATCAAAGAATTAAGAAAAAATATAAACAAATACTTTCTCGTAATCACTTTAAGATTATTCAAAAATACTCAACATTTTTTATTTAAGAGTATGGAAGAGTTTGGATAATCTATGTATTGTAGGAAAAGCTTCGTTTAGATGGATATTTATACGTACATACAGGGGCGAAGCCAAGAATTAAAAGTAAAAGGGGCCGAAAATAAAATGTTTCGATAAGAGTTTTTAAAAAATTCAAAGAAAAAAACAAGACTAGAAACGTCAATAGTAAGGTTCCATATGTTTACTTCAAATAAAATAAGTTTATTTTCACTTACACACAATACCACTAAGGTAAGAACTATTTAATGATATCAAAATAAATAAAATAAATTATAATTTAAAATTTTGTAGGGGCCAAAATAAAAAAAAATCGTAAAAGTAAAAATATAGAGAGTAAGAGTAGGCCACGGGGGTCAGGCCTCTGCCAATCCCTGCTTACATATTCAATTAAACAAAATTCAACGCATTGATATTTATGCTCAAACACATTTGCCTCATAGTTTGTCATTGCTTTTGAAAAATAATTTTAAAAGTGCGGTCAGAAAATGATTTCAAAAGTGATTTTGAAAAGTTAATTGTAAGATTTTAGTGTTTACATTGATCAAAAAGTGATTTTAAAAAGATAAATGCTCATTTTAGTCATGATATTGTAAAATAAAAATAAATGAACGTAAATGATATTTAAATTCTATCGTATACTTTATTAATATTATTATATATAAAATAAATCAAATTAAATAAAAAATTTAAAAATCATGACAATTAATTAGCAATTATTTATATATAAAATATAAACTTTAAATATTTCTGAATAACTAATATAAAATTTTAAATTAAATATAAAAATTTAACCTCTAAAGTCTGAATTATAAGTTTTTTTATATTATTGTAATATAACTAAATATTAATTTAATATTAAAAATTATTATACTTAATATTATTTTATAATGTTAAAGTTTATTATTATTATTATTACTTTATTTAAAAATCAATTTTTTAATAATTATTATATTTAATACGTTAATAATTATTGTATTTAATATTAAAATATTAGTTTAATATAATAATTATTTTTATACTTAATATTATTTTAATATATTATTATTATTAATATTAGTGTTAATAATTAAGGGTAAAAAAGTAACTTCACAGTTAAAAGTGATATTCCACCCGAAAAGCCCAGCAAAGTCTAGTCTAGTTTAGTCCAAAGTCCAAATGAGACAGAATTCATTCCTGTAAGCTGAGGGCCTAATGTGCATACAAAATTTTGAATAAGGTGATATACATTCCTTAGCGTATCTATACAAGTCTATTTATTTAATATTTAAAATATTTAATAAATTAATATTATATTATTGTTACAATAATAAATTATTTTTAATATAATTTGAAACTTCATAATAATATATTTTGACAACATTCAATATTATTTATTGAATTATTTAAAAATCAAATAAGATAATAATTTAAGTTATTATATATTACGCTTGATATACATTTTAGTATATTACCCGTACATATATATTAAAAGGGTGAATATTACATACATTGTCAGTTTAATTTTTTTTACATAAGCATGCCTATTTTCAAGCCTAAATTTAAAATTTAAATTTCTAACCATAAAACCTTAAAACTCTAACCTCAAACATAAACTTTAAACCTTGAATTCTAACCACATGTCTTAAATTCTAAACCATGCAACCTAAATCCTTAACCTCTAAACCCTAAACTAAAACTCTAAACCCCTAAATAACATTACTCGTAGAAACTTTATTTTTCATCCGTGTATAAGATAATAATCCATATTAAAAATACATTTTAAAATGTATTACAATTGTACATTTTAAATATGATTATTTTGAAATCATTTTTATTAAATTCCTATTTACTGCATATTTTTATTAAATTCCGTGTTGAATGGCCGAAATGAAATAATAGTTAAGTTTGCAAATGTGATAGCCGCCCACGGTAATAATTAATTAACTTTAAAAGTTTTTTTAATAGTCTAAATGTGATTATAAGATATATGTTCATACATATTTTTAATCTTTTGATAATGTACACACATTATACACAGAGCTTCTTAGGATGAAGATTATCCGCTTTTCTACTGAGAATATTTGTTGGATTCAGTTCAAAAGTCAAAATTGAAGATTAAGAAAGGATGCATGTATCCATGTCTTCTATTAAACCTACTCTTAAGAGACTATTGGTAATCACCAAGTTAATCTACCAATAATTTATTTATTCCTACTTGTTAAGAAACATTAGTTTTTATGATATATAAATATATAGGGTTAATGTTTGAAGCACAAATAATATTTTTTTCTATAAACTTGTCTATTTAGGCTTTAAAATATAAAATTTAAATTCATAACTTTAAACTCTTAACTACTAAATCATAAATCTTAAGCTCTAAACCCTAAATTCTAAACACTAAAAATCTAAACTCCTAAACTAAACGTATAACCTCTAAAATAAGCATATTTGTATAAACTAAAATTTTCACTGACGATACATTAAATATTTTTTTACGAAGTGCATGTTTTTACTTGTGAAGGTTGTATGTATCATTTTTTTATAATTGAATCTTAATCCGTATAAGCAATAGTATTAAATGGAAAATTAAATAGTTTAAATTATAAAATCATGTCAAATAATGAAAATTTAGAGATATTATAGTACCTAAAAAAGAAATTGAGGGTGTAAATAAAGCTTTACTTGTAAATTTTAATGGTTTTTTATTCGTGAAAATACAAATTTTCTTGGGGTTGAGCAAAAGTCAACGGGAGTTGAACAAAAAAATTGATTTTTTTTTCTACTTGATTTGACTCGAATCGTAATTTTATAAATTTGACTTGATTCAAAAACATTAAAAGAAAAAGTAATAGTTATAAAGTGAGACTTAATAACTTGAAGTTTTTAGTAATTAGGAGATCAATTTTCAAGTTCAAGTATAGTCCATCAACTTTGTCTTATACATATATATCATATATGAAAAATATAAAAATATATACATATATATTATCGTATATGTTACATAAAGCCGTTTAAATTGGAACCAATTAGTATCTTTAACATTATAAATATTTACAATTAAATTTAAACAGAAACTCGAACAATTTAACTCGATTTGAATTTCATAATCTCGACTTAACTCGAAAAATATTCACATAAATTTAAGTTATAAAATATAATTTGACTAAGTCAAAAAAATTAATCGACTCGATCGAATACTTATTCCTAACTCTTCTGATCAAACTTAATTAATAAAAAATAATATGATTTTGTTAAGGGACAACATACACAATCAACCACTTTTCTAAAGAAAATGAATAAAATTAAAAATCCAATAATCAATCGGCATAGATTGTTGTGTTTTTTTAGAGTCGGATTAAATTTAAGGCAAAAGGTTAAAAGGTAGCCTCAACATTTGATTTTTTGGTTACTTTGGCTCATATTCTTTTTTTAATCCAAACAATTATCTAACGTTTTATTTTCATTCAATTTTCACCCCCGTTGAATGAAAACGTTAGTCAACTAACGGTCAGCGCCTGAGGCTGACGTGGCATGTTTGTATGGCATGAGGAGATGACATGGTAATGCCGCGTGGCATTTTGCTGACGTGGAATTTAAAAAAATATTTTTAACTAATTGAATGATGCCATGTGGCACTTTGCTGATGTGGCATCATCTGATTGGTTAAAAATATATATTTAAAAATTTATTTTTTTAAAAAATAGCCTTGAATTTTCTAGATTTCCCAAAATAGCCCCCAAATTTCAAAATCCCTAATTCCCCCAAACTCAAATCCCGATTTGAGCCGATTCCGCCCCCAATTTCCACGTTGCTGCCCACCATATCGGTCGTCGGACCATCACGATCATTTACCCCAACATCTCATTGTCGGAAGTCGACCGACGTGCGAAACGCCGGACGAAGGTAAAATCGTCGAATGGTTCATTTCAATGATTCACGACGACAGAACGAACGATGAACGATGTGTGGATTGTTCGGCGTGGGGAGGGTGCTTTATTCCGTTGCTGGCAACTCGACCAATGCCGATGGGAGTGACTGAATTTGGGGATTTAGGGTTTTGAGGACTATTTTGAAAATATTTGAAAATTTTAAGAATTTTTTAATATATATATAATTATTTTTTAAATATATATTTTTAACCAATTAGATGATGCCACGTCAGAAAAGTGTCACGTGGCATCATCCGATTGGTTAAAAATAATTTAGAAAAAATTAAAATTTTTTATTTTTTTTAAAATTCCACATCAGCAAAATGCCATGTTATCCTCATGCCATGTAGACATGCCACATTAGCCTCAGACGTTGACCATTAGTTGACTAACGGTTTCCATCTAACGGGATGAAAATTGAACGAAAATAAAACATTAGATGGTTGTTTGAACAAAAAAAAAGAATAAAGTCTAAAATGACCAAAAGATCAAAGGTACTTTTGACCTTTTGCCTAAATTTAATTGAATAAAAAAGTAGGGATAAAATATTAATTTTTGAAATTTTGAATTTTATCTTAGATATAAATCAACTTTAAAATTTATAATCTACCCGTGGTACTAGTTTCGATAAATATAAGGAGTTTATTAAAACAAAATCAATGGAAAACATAGGGCAGAAGCCCACAGGCCAAGAGGAGTCGGAAATTCCTAGGAAGTGGGCGGGTTAAGGTTACTTGAACAACAATCACACGTTTTTTGGTTCCGTTTTTTTGGTCAAATCCACCGCCACGTCACCTCATATCTCTCCTGGCATCCAAATCCCGTCATCAACTGTCGGTAATCGTCACTTCAACCCAACCAATTCCACCAATCCCAAGTGAAAATCACTGCTTATTCCTTATGAACTCTTCTCTGGGAGGAGTCTTATCTCTCTGTTTTAAAAAACAAAACTCATTCTTGCAACTGAAGTGAAGGTTGAAAACTAAAAAAAAAAAGAAGAAAATTTGTGGGATTTGCATTTCATCACCGTATCTGAAAATTTGGGTATTTTGCCTCCTTCGTTGGGGAAGGTTTTAAGATACTTTGTTTGTTGATTTTTTGTTCTTTAGAGTTTCCAATGAATCTTCTTCTTTATTGAAACACCCTCTTCTTTGTTTTGCTTAGCATCCATCGAAGAAGGAAGCTTTTATCTTCAACGTGTCCACCATTTTTTGAGGGGCTTTAAATGATTATTCTGTTTGTTATTCATTAAGAAATGTGAATGAAATTTGGAAAAGAAAGCTTTTAGTTTTATGGTTATTTTATTACCAAATTTGAAATCTATTTTTAGCAGGAAAAGAAAGATATCTTTTTTCCCCTCTATTTTTGTGATGGGAATTGTCCGAGGTTGTATTTGTTGTTGCCTCTAAAGGAAAATTTGTTTATCACAAAGATGGGCACATTGTGATATGAAGCCAATGAAAATATATAAGATTTTTAAAGTTCAATTTAATGGTTTGTTTTGGCTGCATCTAATTCCTTCGGTGAATTCTGGGTTGAATGCAGTTTGTTAAGCATGTGATTTGTTTTAATTGCAGAAAGTTGTGATGAAATTGCTTATCTTCTGATTCAGATTCTTCTGGGGGCTGGATATTAGCTATATTTGTGTTTCGTATTATACATATGGCTTTGGCCTTTACTCATCATTCATGGTGGTTATGGAGTGGGAAACATCAAGAGCCTAGAACTGCCAATGGATTGTCCTTAAGTTCTTCACCTGATTCGGGGTTATGGGAATCAGATAACTTGAAGTTTTCTCGGATTAAGAGGGCTAACATGACTTCTTCGCCGAGAAGAATTAAGAGGAAATGGCATAGTCGAGAAGAAAGAAAGATCGATAGGGAATATGATGTAGTTCTTGTGCCATCTGATGGAGGGTGTGTTTCGGGGTCTGAGTCTGATGGATCTGATTACTCCATCGGATGGTTGGAGCCTCATGGACCTGGATTCCAGAGTGATGATGATTTGGATAACAGTTTTGCAGTGTTGGTTCCGTGTTACGGGCACAATCAGGAGAATGTGGTGGCAGATTCTAAGAACAATATTCTGGGTGCCATTGTGAAAATTCCCGACAGTTATTCAGCTGGTAAGAATGTGTATTAACGTTCAATTTCGTTGTCTTCATTTCTTTAGCTTCTGTATTTGTGAATTAAAGCATATTCAACGTGGCGTTAACCTAGATGCACTTCTTTACGTTTTGAACTTGTCCACAGATGTTCAAAGTATTGAAAAAATGTTCAAGCTTGCGTTAGGAAAAGTATTTGCAGACTAACAATGTTCTAGGTTTGACGTTTACTAGTTACAAGGCATTTCTCGTTGATTTCAGTGCTCTAACAGTGATCTGAAAACTAGGAAAAAAGTATTTTTTAGTTACTAGTGAGATTTATGCATGGAACTGTGAAAATTCCATTGAAATTCTTATATATGTTGAACTGTGAAAAGTTCCATTGGAATTCTTATATACATTGAACTGTGAAAAGTCTGACATTTGACTTGATATTCTTTCTTCTGATTGGCGAGACGCTCTCTTAATTTCTCATTCCCTGCATACTCTGCTACTTAATTGTTGTATGAGTGTACTTAATTGGGAATAGAGAGACCTATTAGATTTTTTTGCCGATCTTCTATTGAAGATGATGTTTTTTGAGTATTATGCTATCTATTAGCGTAAAAGGCCATTTACTTGGCTCTAAGGCTGAAATGCTTGGTCGTTCCAGCTTGGAAGCCGCTGTTCAGCCATTCTTTTAATTTGTCATTTTTACCAACTACTCTCTTTGTTCGACCCTTTTAAAACTGAGTCTCACATGCATCTCTTTGTATGTTTAGGTTATACCTAGCTTATACTGAAGTTTATTTTCTTTTAACTCATCCATAGTTATTATAACTTGCCTTCTGTTAGACTTAACAATCCTTGGGAAGCCATGTGCTTTTAGTTTCCAATCATATGATAATCTTCTGTAAGCTTTTCAGAACTTGCTGAAGCACATACATTGTTCTGAATCCTTTTCTTTTTGTTCTTCGATTTGCAGAAAGCCAAAAGTACGTGGAACAATGGCTTTCTTCCCTGCAGACTAACTGATACCATGCTCTGTTGAAGATTGCATATGAATGCCCGTCTGCTGGAAGAACGTGGTGCGGTGTTTATAAATATTGTATAAAGATATTGCAGATAATGTAAAAAAAATGTAAAAATATGAGAGAACGGAGGTGGACGAATGGCTTGCTTCATTGATTTGTTGGTGCAAATAGAAGAGAATCTGAACTGATATCAACTGATGAGCAGCAGAAACAACAGCAAAGGGACCAACATGGTGTGAATATTAGACAAGACATGTCCTTTCTTCTGCTGTTTCATTTGAGACCTAAAGAGAAAGGAGTCGGCAATACGTCTTCCTTACGTGCTGTTCAGATGAAGTAGAGTAATGTCCATTTGTTTGTGTGTGTGAGAGAGAGAGATTTATTGAGAGATTTGGGTAGAACATAAATGGAGAAAGTTGTGTGTGCATGTGTGTGTGCGTATTCTATTCTTTGCTGTAAATATCAGTGTACGTAATAAAAGCTGAAGCAGATTCATGTTTTCCTTGTATTAAAGTAAATCATGTATGAGTAGCTTTTGAGTATTGTGTATATGACAGAAAGTCTTTCTTTCTCCGAACGTTATCATCTCGGAACACTACACAGGATGGTTTGTTGTTGCGGTTTTTCCTCGTCGATTTCTTTATCGAATTTGGCAGTGGAGGACAAAATGATTTTGTTAGTTTTCCATTATTTTATGAATGTGTTTTACTCCACAATGGTGTTTTTTGTTTGCCAGAAAAATGACATTCAGAACATGAATGGTTAGGCCACAAAAGGGTTAATCAGTTTGATGGAAAACAAGAACTTCCACCGTCATTAACCATTTTGACAGAGAAAAAGGTAAAAAAAAAAAAAACCTTGTATGATTCTTGTAAGAAGAAAAAACAAGAACTGAAAACTGCAACATTAACTGAATGAATCAACTTGGAATAGCAAAAAAACATGTTTTTATCCATTAAACATCCATTTCGTATAAGAACATTCAAATATCATTAAAATTAAAGGATTGTTCGGTACACACAGTCCCCATTAGCATCAGCAGCTATGAGAGGGGATAAAACTAAAGGGGGAGAGAAGCAAACACATAACAGTTCATGCAAGTAAAAACCACATACGAGGGAGGCAGTTTGAAAATGGCCCCTAAACGCGCCAATGCATTCGCACAGCTGTTGGCTTCGTTAACAGAAGCTTGCTCCATAGTGGCCGAGAACGTCCTGCATTCATGGTTGTCTCTATATTGGAACTAATTCCATTCGAATTTGTTCTGTTTATGACCGATTGATGTATTTCATGATTATCTTTAGGCCAACAACAGCTAATGAAGCCGCGCAACTCGTCTTTCCTACGCCTCCCTTGCCGCCTAGCATGCAATGCAATACCTGGGTTGCATCGTGTGGAGCTCGATATTTTCAATCGGATTGCTTGCCAAGTGGTGGAGAAGATATAATTTAGGTGATGGTGGTGGAAGCAAAAAAATAGAAAAGAGACAAAAAGAATTTAGAGTGGTTCAAGCTTCTAACCAAGCTCTACATCCACTACCTTAGCTTCCCTACTAATGATTTCAACAAATTCACTCTTGAATTTCTTCCCCTTTTTTAGGCTAAGGAGGCAACCCTTGCACACTCAAAGCTTGAGTAAACCCTCTTTTACAACAAAAATAAAAAGCAAACTTGTAAAATCCTCACAAGGTAGATAGGTTGCATTCTTAAGCACTCACCCAAATCCTAATAAACTTGAGCATACATTTATAATTAAGCTCACAAGTGTTGTCTATACAAGAAATTTGACAAATTGAGCACTAAGACATTTCTTGATCATATGATTGTTGACTTAAGGATCATTAGTTGTTTCTTGGTGCTTGAAGGGTCCTTTTAACTTTTTAAAATGAGTTCCTAGTCGTTGGTGACCGTTGGGATTGAATTGGAGTCGTTGGGGGCTGATTTACATGCAATTTTTTCCAATCTGGTGCAAGGTGTATCGATACGCGGGGTACCCGTATCGATATGGCCTCTTTGGGAAAGAGTCGTTGAGCCTGGAAACATGAAGGTGTATCGATACACTTGAAGGTGTATTGATACAACCTTGTTTGGAAATAGCCGTGGGGGGTTTGACACTTTGGCGTATCGAAACACCAAAAGGCGTATCGAAATGCTTGACCACCGTATTGATACGGACTTGCCTGTATTGATACGGGTTTTGGCAAAAGGAAGGTTTTTGTAACTGAAACCCTAAGGTGTATCGATACTGTCATGCTGAAAACATGAGTTTGGCTACTTTAAAACATTTTGAATCCTTCCAAAGTCTTATAAAAACCCATCAAAAATATTTTCAAGTTGTTAGGACTTAAAAATACTTTTGAAATCTTTTTAATCTAGTCCAAAATTATTTTTCAATTATTATATCAAAACAAATATCCTAATAATCCCCCCTTTTTGATATAATAAAACCAACTTGAAAAATTGTTTGTGATTCTCCCCCTTTATAAATAATTTTTGAAAAAGAGATTAAAGATTCAAAAGAGATAAAAGCTCCCCTTATTCATTTGAAAAATCAAATTTTCAAACCATTTATCCCCTTTTTGTTATATCAAAAGGAAATATGTAATTTTAAGTTCAATATAACAATGGAGGTTTAAAAACAAAGTTTGACAAATATAAGAATTTTGTTTAAAAATGGCTCCCCCTTACTCAAGCATCAAACACATGGTTAGTCCAACAATATATGATTACCTAGTTGAATTAAAATAAATAAATCAAAATAAAGCAAATCAATTCAACTAAAATTTTTACCACTTGAACCAAAGGTAGGATGTAAAACCTTCCTTCTTCAAGTGATCTTTCTTGTGTGTATGGAGCTCCCCTTAATGTTGTACTTTGTTGATCATTTTTCATCACACCTAAAATAAGACAATCAAGTGATTTTTGGTATCCAAATTGCTTTGGTTCCATAGGCATTAGTAGCACAAAGTTTAGTCCCCTTAGGAATCAATTTCACAATTTCATCTTTTTTATTTGAAGTAATTAGTTCTTTTGGAACCCAAATACTTTTAAAACATTTTCCATTAAAAAATCCAGGGGTACTAGATTGTCTTTGATAAAAATTTTATTTTCCCAAATTATTTTTCTTTTCAAGTTCTTTGGAAATCAAATATTTTTTCTTTTTTAAGATCATCCATCTCTTTTTGATGATCTTTTTTTTAAACTTTGAAGCAAATTTTGTAAACTTGAGACTTTAAGTTCAAAATCTTTCATTTTTGCTTCAAACTCTAAATTGGTTTTCAAGAGCAAATCATTTTCGGTTTTCAACTTTAAAATCATCCTTTTATTGTTCAAAAATAAAGCATTGAATTCAAAAACCAATTCATCATAGGCTTCTTGTAACTCATCAAAAGTATATGAATTTGAACAAGATGGGTTAGAAGTTACCTCACCCTCTTGGAGGGCCATAAAGCATATATGAACAACTTCATCTTCATCAGTGGAATCTTTATCACTCCATGTTGCTACATATACTTTCTTTGAAGATAATCCCTTTATGTTTGAGTGAGGGCAATCAAATTTGGTGTTGCCTCGTCTTTTTCATTTTTGGTTTTTTTGGGGATCCTTCATCTTCTTCTTCGATTCATGCTTGGATTTTTTCATTTCACTTTTCATGAACCGAGTGAACTTTTTGAAGAGATGAACCATATCTTCATCCTCACTTTCCTCCTCACTTGAATCTTCTTGATGGCTTGTGGAGGAATTAAGAGCAATGATATTCACGTTAATGCCTAGCTCTATGATCATTTTCTTCCCTATCTTCTTTATCTTTTCTTTCTTCTTCTCTTCTTTTTTTTTCCTTTCTTCATGATTTCATGAGTGAGGAGAGACCCCATGAGTTCATCTAGCTTTAGAGTCTTGAGACTCTTGGCTTCGATGATGGCGGTCTTCTTTGAGTCTCATGACTCGGGAAGAAAATAAATGAGCTTTCGGACAAGCTTGTCTTCCGGAATGATTTCTCCATATTCTCTGAGTCTATTGATGATGGTGGAGAATTTATCGAACATCTTCGTGATGTCTTAATCCGGTTCCATTTTGAATTTCTCATACTCAAGGTTGAGAAGACCAATCTTAGTCTCTCGTACTTCGTTTGTTCCTTCATATGTGACTTCAAGTTTGTCTCATACTTCCTTGGCATGTCCACAAGAAGAGAGCTTGACATATTCTTCCAGGCAAAGTGCACAAAGGAGAATGTACAACGCCTTTGCGTTTAGTTCCATTTTCTTCTTGTCATCCGCACTCCAATCTTGCCTTCTTTGTTGTGGCATGAACGGTCCATCTTCAACAAGATCTCAAAGGCGGTAGTCATTGGCCTTGATGAAGTACATCATCCTATTCTTCCAGTAGGGGTAGTTGGTCCCGTCAAAGAATGGTGGCCTATCGATTGACTGCGCCATTGAAACCAGTTGATTGTTTGGTTGGTCGAGCTTGTCGGGATCACCTCAATAGGATGTTAATCCACTCGATTGAGCCTCGCTCTGATACTAATTGTGGAGCTTGATATCTTTAACCAGATTGCTTGCCAAGTGGTGGAGAAGATGTAATTTGGGTGATGGTGGTGGAAGCAAAAAGATAGAAAAGAGACGTAAAGAATTTAGAGTGGTTCGAGCTTCTAACCAAGCTCTAAATCCACTACCTTAGCTTCCCCACTAAAGATGTCAACAAAGTCACTCTTGAATTTCTTCCCCTTTTCTAGGCTAAGGAGACAACCCTTACACACTCAAAGCTTTTTATCCCAAAGTTTGAGTAAACCCTCTTTTACAAGAGAAATAAAAGTAAACTTGTAAAATTCTCACAAGGTAGATAGTTTGCACTCTTAAGCATTCACCTAAATCCTAATACACTTGAGCATACATTTACAATTAAGCTCACAAGTGTTGTCTATACAAGAAATTTGACAATTTGAGCACTAAAACATTTCTTGATCATATGATTGTTGATTTGAGGATCATTAGTTGTTTCCTGATGCTTGAAGGATTCTTTTAACTTCTCAAAATGAGCTCTTAGCCATTGGTGACCGTTGGGATTGAATTGGAGCCGTTGGGGGCTGATTTCCATGCAGTTTTTCTTAATATGGTGTAGGGTGTATCGATACGCAGGGTACCCGTATCGATACGGCCTCTTTGCGAAAGAGCCATTGAGCCTGGAAACATGAAGGTGTATTGGTACACTTGAAGATGTATCGATACACTGAAAGTGTATAGATACACTTGAAGGTGTATTGATACGGCCTTGTTTGGAAATAGCTGTTGGGGGGTTTGACACGTAGGCGTATCAAAATACCAAGAGGTGTATCGAAACGCTTGACTACCGTATATCGATACGGGTTTTGGCAGAATGAAGGTTACTGTAACTGAAACCTTAAAGTGTACCGATACAGGATATATTGTATCGACACGGTCATGCTGAAAACATGAGTTTGGCTATTTTAAAACATTTTGAATCCTTATAAAGCCTTATAAAAACCCATCAAACATATTTTCAAATTGTTCGGACTTAAAAATATTTTTGAAATCTTTTCAATGTAGTCCAAAATTATTTTTTAATTATTATATCAAAACAAATATCCAAACACGTGGTCGAAACCATTTCATCAAACCCTGCAACATCTTCTGCAGGAGCAGCCACCGATCTCACAGCTACCCACATATACAAATGAAACATCCTTGTATGCACTTCTTTATTGCGTTGAGCTTGCGTATTTTGATACGTGTATGCAGAGTTGCTATTCAAAACTTATGGAGATTGGAAAATGCCATCTTTTTCTTATTTGTTTCCCCTCTTTTATTCGCAATTCCAAACAAGACAACGGAAGAAAAATAACCATGTAAAAAGAGCAAAACATCCAGCTTTATATTACTACACTTTTTTTATTTTATTTTATTTCACCATGACCATGACCATGACCATCCCAAATAACCTAGAAACAGCATTCACTATGTTTTGACATCCCTTTCTCAATTTTGGATGAATCCAGGGGAAGTCTAAAAACATAATTTCCTTCTATTCATAGTATTATCTGAGTTTACTGGAAAAAAAGGTAGATTAACATCTACAACTGACTCCTACCTCCGGAAGAAACCGGGTTTTGTTTCGGGTATCATACTACCAACTGCTTTTACTCCGGACGGGTAGAGATGAAGCAGTGAAAGACGCTAGAGCTAGAAAATATAAACCTAACCAACCACCATATTTGGCATGGATGTTTTGAAGAACTGCATAGGAAATGAAAATGGCCATCATCACCAGACATCTCTAAGATAACGTCCTTTCATCTGGAGTTTCTTCACCATAGACTCCGCCTTTGACGAGTCCACCTTTGCCTGAAATTCATAGACAAGTTTCGAGATTAATGTTGCTACTAATCGAGAATTTCATCTTCAACAGTGGACACCGAGTTTTATAAATAGAAATGCCAACTCCCTGGACGTGGTGATAGACATGGTGAAACTCGCACTATTATCGTTACAAGCATACATGAAAAACTTTTAAGTTTATCCGAATAGAGAACGAAGAAAATAGAAACCAATGATAATCAATACCTGCTCTTGAACAATGGTGTGCAAAGTGCGATGAACATCTCTAGCCATACCCTTGGCATCGCCGCATACATAAAGATATCCTCCCTTACAAATTAAGCTCCATATATATGCTGCCTGTATGTCGGAAACAGATGTTACAACTTATAAAATGCTCCATTTTTATATCATTGACAGCAACCTTCCTACTACTACTTACTTTCTCCATCATCTTATGTTGAACATACTCCTCCTGTGGGCCCTCTCGTGAGAATGCAATGCTGAGCTCAGATAGAGCACCTTGCTCCACAAAGTTGTTGAGCTCATCCTCGTAAACGAAATCCTAAAAAAGTTACCAGAAAAAAGTAAATAAATAAAATCCTACAAATGAATATCAACATTGGGTGGAAAGAAAATGAGACATGCTAATAATGCAGTTAGAAGATCATTATTATCAGAATCAGATCCGAACCATTCGCCGATTCCTACATCCAAAAAAGAGTAGAGAAGGACCAAGTTCTGCACCATCTTCTTTAAGGACCGCTCTTTCCTGTAAATAAGAGCTAGCTTAAGATATTTTCTTCTTTTTCCAAAATAAAAGAAAATGTAAAACAGAGTACTCAACCTGTAGAAAACCTCGGAAAGGTGCAAATCCAGTCCCAGGTCCAACCATGATAATTGGAATTGAAGGATCTGCTGGTAGCTTAAAATTAGATTGCCTGATAAAAATAGGAGCGTAGCTACAATCATTGTTTTGCTCCAGAGGAACTGCATTCTGAATTTTTTTCAATACGGTTAGATGTTAGATGTCACTAGAGTCCGAGTAATGTCTGCCAGGTACATGTAACATGAACACTATGCATATATAAGAAAGTAAAAAATCAGAAGAGCTACATAAGAGAGGTTAGTCACTACCTTCATCCAGGTTGAACACACGCCCCGGTGAATTCTTCCGGTTGGAGTTGGACCATGAACTAAAGCACAGGTTACATGAATTCTACCGGGTACAAACCTGCTCAAAGCAACCAATCTTATTAATCTGAAGTTCTGAAGTGTAAGGTAATGCTGCATTGATATGCAGATTGAATAAATTCACTCACCTAGGGGAGGATGAGATAGAATAATAACGAGGCTGTAAATGAGGGGCTATCGCAGCAAAAAATACACCAAGCGGAGGCTTTGCAGATGGGAACTCAGCCATAACCTCGAGAAGGCTTCTATGACTTCCGACAACCCATTGTGAGTACTCATCCTGGGCAAAAGGAAGAAGAGCACATAATCAATGGGAAAATATAAACAAAACATGAACAAATGAGAGGGAGAGAAACGAAAGCAACACTAAGTATCTCATCAACCTTCCCTTGCGGTGATGATAAGAACTTGAGTCTTTCTGCTTCACTGGGTTCAGTGGCATGAGCAGCCAAGGCAATCAAAGAAGCCTGACAAAATAAGAGTTCGGATGCAAAGAAAAATGTTATTTAAGCAACAAAAAGGGACTACAGTATCAGGCAGAAAACAGCTGGAATTTTTTCCATTCTTTTCGAGAAATTTTGTGGGTGGTGGAGGTGAGTGTTGTTTTACCTTTCGTGAAGGGTTTAAGAGATCTGCATATAGAGCCAACGCTGTTCGGAGTGTACATGGACTGCTGAAAGGAGGTGGCAATGAGCTTCCACGGGATGTGCCATCCTCGTTGTCAGTATGTATAGAAAACAACATATCCACAGGTTGACCCAACAATCTTGCTGCTTCCTCAACAGTCTCAATGCTATTCTCAGCATAAACACCGACATGATCTCCACTTTCATATCTGCGACAATTCAACTTATTAATTGCATGAGTATACGACCATAAATCAGAAAGAGATGTTATCTATTTTTTGAAACCAAATCTATCATGTCAAAAGCACTTAAACACAGCAAAATTGGAATACTACTTTCACATATATTGATTCCAGGAAATCAATTTTATAGAGTACTGTTGGAAAGCTGTGAAAACTTACGTTATACCAGTCCCTGATATGTCGAATTCCAGATGTACGCAAGAACGATCAGATTCAGGCTTGTGGAGCTCTCTCTGAACAGCAACATTAACTCTGTGCAAATCATTTAACAGTGATCTCAAAATGGAAAATAGAAGTGGGATGGGGAGAGAATCAAAACAAACACACATCCGTTGTTACCTGTATGGATGGTGGATGTCATGTGAAGCATTCCCATTTGCAATATTTGAGTAGTTATCCTCATTGAGCATCACAGAAGGATCATGAATCACTACTCTATATTCAGGAATAGCAGCTGTATATGGGGTAGACACGGTATTTTCGTCATCTTCACCTCTAAGAAGTTGATCTAACTCTGGCCATAGCAATTCTCTCCTAAGGAGCAAAAAACAAAAAAAAAAATGAGAAAGATTTACAGTAAAGCTAGCAGAGCAAAATATTGAAGTGTTGTCCCAAGAAAAGCTCCAGAGTCACCATGCAGGTATGACTGAAATAGGATTGCCTACCATGCAGCGAAATCATCTTCAATACATTGATCATCATCACCATGACCAACTTCGATAAGACGTTTGGCACCTTTTTTCACACAAGAAAAAGTCATACGCTTAGAAGAATCTCATCAATTAGATCAGAAGGGTGGAATCTCAAAATAAGTAAAATAGAAAAATACCTTGTTCAGAAAGTTTCTCATCAAGAACCTTCGCTATCTATTTATATATAAAAAAATCATAAGATCATATAACACAAATGCAAAGGAGAAAGTGATTCTGTGGGTGAGTCCTGAGTATCTGTGTCAATGTTACCTTATTAAAATGTTCGTACTGACGGTTGCCCAGACCAAAAACACCATATGTGAGTTGTTGAAGCCATGGCTCCCTTTCATTCCCCTAAAGTTGAATAAAACCATGCAATTGTGAGTGTTAATTAACAAAAAAAAAGATGGATGATGGCATAAAGGAAGTCCAAATTTGAATGTTCTTTCAAGGCACCAACCTCAGTAAACCATTTGTAAAATCTAGCAGAGTTATCGGTTGGCTCCCCGTCTCCATAACTACAATGTCAGGCCCAATTATATTAAACACCCCATACTTTATATAACACTGAAACAAATGCAAAGAGTAACGTCAGTAGAAGTGAGAATCTACTTACGTGGACACCAAGAAAAAAGCCAGAGTCTCCTTTTTAAGCTTCTCTTCATATTGTTCATCATCGGCAGCATAATCATCCTAAGATTAGACGTAGAAAATTTGATGGACGTGATTGTAAAAACTAGAAGAAAAAGAAAATCTGAAGTAAGAAAACAAGGTAATGAGTACATACCAGGTCAATAACTTTGACTGCCGCTTTCTCATATCTTGCCTTGATCTCTTCACCTAAAGCCTACAGCAGGAAATCCTCACATCAACACATGAACCGTTAAATAAAACAGACATCTTTTCCGATCATGCAGCGCCACGTTCCAAGCACACATCGATTTCGGTCAAGTGTAACGGCAAGTAACAGAAGAAAACAAGCACACCATGCAGCTAAATTATCCACTATTGACGACAAAACAATTAATAGCAAAAGATCTACTAACGAGAACAATTGTCGCGGCGTTTCAATCTATATTTATGTCCTGATTTCTTTGAGCTTGGAATGACGAAAGCTACAGAGTAAGGACATCAAAACTTACCAAATCAACAATGCAAGTAAATCTCCACAGAATAAACAATTTATTACAAGTAAATTTATAGCTAGATAATCCGAATCTCCGAAAGCACTTGAAAGGTGCAGTGAACTTCAAATATTGCCTAAAGCTATAAAATTTTCATGAAATATGACTTTAAAAAAGAACATTCCCTTCATCTCCTTGCAAGTTGCAGCTTCTTAATCTTGATCTGTATCATGTAATTATTATACCAGCAACACAAATTTCCAGTTACTGAAAAAGCAAACTTGATTAGCAATGTTAACATTAATTTTCTTCCAGATTCCATCATTAAAAAAGGTTTCATTTAAGTCAAGCAGTGAACACTCATTTCATACATCTTCAAGACAACAAATAACAATCAAATCATCATACTAAGCAATTGAAATCAAAACCAAAACATCAAAGTTTCTTCCTTTTTTTTACCTTAGCGAATCCCTCGGCGGTTCCCGCCTGGGTGCCGAAGAAAACGGCGACTTTCGTTTTACCGGCGGCGATGTCATCATCATCTCCATCAGCCTTGAGTGAAACAGGGTTAGGAGCAAGTAAAGGCTTAACATCACGGCTTCGTTCAGTGGCTGATTTTTTCCAGAGAAAAAACAAAAGCCCCGGAACCACCGCCAACGACGTCATTGCCATCATAATCATAGAGTCCGTTACCGAACCACCTAACGAGACTCCCATTACCGACTCAACGAAACTCACCAAATCGGAGCTCGAACTCATCCTTAACCCCCAAAGGAAACGAAACAGAATAAAAGCAAAGGCAATTTAGAATGAGAATTCTACTAAAAGAGCTACTAGCTTTGATAGTGATCGGAGCTAAAGAAGCTTGAGTTTAAACAGTGCAAAAGACACAGGCTTGACCAGAAATTTAGAGGGATATATAAAGAGGGTCCCCCGGCCGTTACATTTTCCTCACTTTTGTACTGGATTCGAGTGTTCGAACTCGAATCTCTAAAAGGAACAAGATTTTTTCCCAAAAATTTATTTAAAATCAATATTTATAAATTCGAAAATAAGTAGTGACATGTTTTATTCAAACACATATATCAAATGAACACATTAACGACAAACTGCATACATATGATAAAACCATGAATTACAAGAAATGTACACATTATTCAAATCATCTGTTTTTTGTTAATTAAGTTGCCTTAATTAATTGGCAAATTTCCAATCATTTTCAAGTACATTCTTTAGCCTTTCAATTGGATCCTCGGGCAGGGTCATGGTCACCATCTTCCCATTGTCACCGTCTTTTCCATTGCTCGGAAAAATCAGGACCGTTCCTTCATCGCCAACTCCATTAACCATATAATTCACAAACAATGGTTTCAGTCCCTTGAGTTCTAGTCCATAAAGGTCCGCTCCTTCCAAGTTTACGAATGTCAAATTCGCTCCGTAAACTATAAAATCCGATTTTTCTTCGTTCCACGATATCGAATCTTCGATCAAACTGTTCTCGGGCACCTTTTTATCCGCGACCAACTTTGCTAGTTCGGCTATTTCGACTTTCGAAACACAGAAATCGACTTCGATCGTGCTCAATATCATACCATTAATCGGCAATGTCATTGTTTTGCCGTCTCGAACGAGAGGATTGTTAGAACAAATAGTAATGGTTCTCGGACCCGAATCGGTTCTAACTTTTGACATTGATTGCCATATTATAGCCGAAACGATTTCAAAACTGGAGATCCTATTGGGTCGGGTCGGGTCATGAACGGAACTTGTTGTCATGTGATGATGAAGTTGTTTCCCAGGGATGTAAAAAGAGTGAGTTACCATTTTACTGCTATTGGCGGTAAACCAACGGTCACCAACCGGGTCAACTTTTTTCAAGGAAAATGGTTTCCCGGAAACAAAAGTTGGGAAGTTGGATTTCTCGGCAGGATTGTTCACCTTTGATGGAATTTGTTTTCCCGCCACGATTTCCCCCCATGAATTGATGAAATCCGAGGCTGAAAATGCATCCCCTAACACATGAGCCCAGCTGAGCCCCACAGATATGCCCCCACATTTGAACCATGTGAACTGAAAAAAGAAATGTTTAATATTGTTAAAAAATAAATAAATAAATTAGAGTTAATAAATTGGAGAAAAATTCGCATGTACTATTGACAATCTCATTTTAGATTAAACTTTAAAATTTAGTATACAATAGAACTATATATTTTGTCGATTAGATCTTAATTTGATTAGTGTTACATTAAATACAATAATTTGAAAGTTGTAAGTTTGAACGTGCAATTTTCTTTCATATGGAGTTTAAAGGTTGTGGTAGTTTAAGCATTGTATTAAAATTTATCCAAAAAAAAAACATTGTATCAAAAAATAAAAAATAATTTTATTTTTAATTTATTATTAAATAAATAATACATTAATAGTATTTAACTTTTAAATTCTTTCACCCAATACATTAAATACGGATTATATTTCTCTAAAATTATAAGTATTTATTATTAAAATTTGTAATTTTCTATTAATAACCTGTTGAGTTAGTGAGATGAAGCATTAGATCTGTTAAGCAATGTCAGAGATTCGAATTATAATTTTGTGAATAGAAAAAAATTAGATTAAGAGAGTTAACCATAATAAACTTTTGTAAAATTTAATCTGAATTAGTCAGAGTCGAAAACTTGTGGTTAAAAAAATATAATTTTCTTAAAGGTTGATTCATGAATAAAGGGGTGCTTAGATAAATGTGTATACAGGTAAGGGATTAGTGCAAATTTATTACTATCATTTAAGGATGTTTGGACTATAGTGACCATTTCGAAAATGTAACAAATTTCCAAAAAAAAGGGGGGGCAAAATGGTAAATTCATGATTCACATAACATTTTCTCCGTGACAACTCAGAAAGAATCAGCAGCATTTATCTTTTTACCTCAGACACCGCTTGAACAGGTTTGCCTAAACGACGGTTACAAATTACAACTTCATTACCATTAACAATGGCTGATTCTTCTTCTGGATTTTTTTAATCATTTACTTTTTTGAGATTTTTTAATAAAAAGTACTGAACTGTAATAAAAAATATAATTTTTATATAACTATTAATTTTAATCTGAATTAAATAATACAAAAATTTATTTTAAGGGCTATCTTCACAATTTAATATGCTTCATTTATAACATTAAAAATTGAACATTTATGAATCTAAAGCATATGTTAGTTTAAAAGATTACTATGCAAAGTTAATATATTTTTAATTAGGATGTGCAAAGTTCAATTAAAAATGAATTAATTGACTGAATTAAAATATCTCGATTAATTGATTAGTTTTTAAAGTTAATTCGATTAAAATCGATTTAATTGTTTTTGAAATTTCAATTATTGATTAATTAATCAAATTAACTATTTTACCAAAACTAATAGTAATAAATATTGGATATACGCAGGTATATAAAGCATAATATGGACACAAGAAGCATAAAACGGTAAGGATTCATGCTCGAATAAGGGTCTAATATTTTAGGGCATGACTTTTTAAAATTGTTGAATAAGGACATGACTTTTTCAAATCTGCTCAATCGAATAAGGGTCTAACATTTTCTAATCCGTAACACAAGGCTTAACATTTTTGAATTTACTATATGATAGGCTTAAATAAAAAATCAACCCATGCACTATGTTTTTTTGTTTACTTTTACTTTTTAGCCCTTAAACTATTTTTTAGTCAAAATAAGTTCTAAACTATTATTTTTAGTCACTTTAAGTCAGATAGTTATCTAATTAAAGAATCATTTAAACCAATAAAATGTTGACACGTCACAAATTTTTTTGACCAATTGATAGTTTAGAGACTAAAAGAAAAACATAATATTTTAGGTACTTGTTTGGACCAAAAAATAATTTAAGGACTTAAAATGACCAAATATAATAGTTTAAAGACTTATTTTGACCAAAAATTAGTTTAAGAACTAAAAACAAAAAACATAATTTAAGGGCTGCTTTTTCATTTAAGCCTATATAATATAACATCACACTTTAAGAGTGAAAGAAGAAAAATAATATTTAAAAAGGTGATCAAGTATTTATAGGTATTTTAAAATGAAAAAGATAAGAAAATATTTTTACATATTAAAAAATAAATTACTTGAATTATCATATTAATATAATTTTTAATTTTTTATGGAGTCGGTTTCTAACGACGACACCAAACTTAATAAAAACATATAACATTGTAATACTATTAATATTTCTCCTAAAATAAATAAAATTAATTTTAAATAAATGTTAACTTAAATAGAAATTTTGTTAATATATTACCAAGTAAACATTATATCTTTTAATATGAAGATCTAGGTTAGAGTGCCTCTAAAGGCATAAATACTTTTTTTCTTAATTCCCTCCGGCTATAATTTAACTTAAGTAAATATTTTGTTTCGACAAAAAATGACACATATCATTTATTTGAAGAATTAATTTTTTTAATATTTAATGCAAAATGTCACATGATTATGCCACACCATCACATAACAATCTTAAAGAAATAATTTTAAACAACCTTAAAAAAATGTCACATGATCATATCACGTCATTGTATAATATTAATAGTTTAATATTATCTGATGTAGTTTATCATAATATATATTGATGTAGTTTCCCTTAATATATATTAATTTTTTTTGAGTAAGTACATTTGGCCAGTTGTCCAAGTTGTTTATCTTTGTTCTCTCATAATTCTTTAGGTATAAATTTTAAACCTTTTAAGAACACCTATTCTTTCTCTTAAACTCTCTTTTTTTTTTTCTCTAAATATGATTAAGATTGAATTTAGAATTCTTTAAAAAAAATTTAAAGAGCACCGGCAATTAAAAAGGTTTAATCAACGTCAATAAACATGGGGTAGTTATTAATAGGGTAAACTACACATTTAGTATCAAAATCTATTGTCGTGTTTTTATTTTGGTATTTTATCTATTATTTTTCGTAAAATAGTACTTAACGTTATGTTTTTGTTTTATTATATTATTTTACCATTAAAAATTAACAGAAATGATGAAATAGCTCATTTTTAATGAGGATAATAACATGTTTAGTATAAGAAAACTTATACATTTTTATCAATTTGGACCAAACTCTATTAATTTAATCGTCATCTTAAATATTTGGATTAAAACGTAAATTTTTTTCTTCCCCAAAAATCCTAACACTTTTTTTCCCTTGATCCACCATCAACCCTAACTGATTTAAACTATAAACCCAATTCCAAACCATAAGCCCTCATCCGGACACTGAATATTTTACTGTAAATAGTTTCTGAAAAATTGCATATTATTTAATTAAGAGCCAAATTCAGATGATGATGATTAAGATTATAGGTCTATGATTTTCTTATTTACTGAAAACCTGCATATTATCATCTTGAGCCGCGGTCTGCATGTTACTTCACATCTCCATTTAAACCATCTTTTTTTTGTTCTTATTATCTGGTTTGGTGTTTTATGTTTCTTTTTTTTATGAATGATTGTTCTGGAAGAAAGGTGTTGAGCTAATGGTGTGAACAATGATAAAATGAAATTGGTGTTAGAATCTAAAAACAACCCACAAATCCTCCCTCGTTAACCCCAAACCCCAAAGAAATTGAACAGATTCGATTGAAAAGAAAGGTAATTTGTAATTTTACTCCCAAAATCAAGATGATGTTTAAATTGATAAATTTTGGACTAAATTAGTAGAATATATAAGTGTTTTGGGCTAAAAGTGTGATTTTATCAAATCACATTATCATATCTGTTATTTTTAATGACCAAGGTACCAAAATAGAATAAAAACGTAACATTAAATACCATATTATCAAAAAATAGGTGGAGTATCAAAATAAAAATACAGTAATAGGTTGGGTACTAACTAGGCAGTTTACCCTTTTTAGTATTAGAAATATTTTTAAAGAAAAATGTTTTCAATTTTCGGTAAAAAAGAAGAAGAAGGGTATACTCTTATTAATTAGCCTAAGTTCTTTGGACTGGGCCCTAGATCCTAACCAAACTAAATGAGCCTTAGCTACCTATAAGATTAAAATTAAAAAAACGGAGCATATTTTAACATCATCCTTAAAATTAGTGATTGATCCAAATTATTAATGAAAAGACAGTATTCCTTCTGTCCTATTAAACTTATCATTTATTAATATTTTTCTTGGTTAATTGTTTTAATTTTAATTTATTATCGATAAAAATATGAAAAAATATATTTTAAAACTTTTTCAACCATGTAGTTTCTAATATATATTTTATAATTTTTTTAAGTTAATAAAGGACAATTATAGTGGGATGGTTAGAGTAATAAAAGAGAGGAAGAAAATTACTATGAATGAGTGAGTAGATAATGGCGAGAGTGGAGCAAGCTATTTATAGGCTTAGCAAAACAGTTAAGAAGAGAGAAGCATGCCAGTCAAATTCTTGAATTGGGTATGGTAAACTTTCGTTGTTGTCACTAAAAATGTTTTGTAAATAAAAAAAATATATGTTCGAAGATTCATTAATTGATCGAGTATTAAAGATGTTCATGTTGTCTTATTTTGTATGAAGGTTGAAACCTAAATTATTATATAGAATCAACAATACTAAAAGAATAAATTTTCAATTAAAATAATCTACTTGAGATAAGACACATTAACAAGGTAAAGAGTCATTTTATTATGTCCTTGTAGGATTCAACATTCGAGAAAATATACTCATGTTGCCCTATCGTTAGATCTAACAAAAACATAATAAGATGGAATTTTATGTTAGCGTTGTCTTATCTTAAGCAGACTATTTCAATTGAAAAAGTATTTCTTGTAGCATTGTTGATTTTTTTATAATAACGTAAGTTTAAGTGTATTGAATAAGCCTACCGACTAAGATATAACATTTTTTTAAAAAATTCGATTGTTCTACTATTAAATGTTATTTTTGAAAATTTCTAAATTTCAATATAAATTCTAACCCATATATATTCACGCTTCGGACTTTTGACTTAAAAATTTACTAATTTTCTTTGTTTTTTTTTATTTTTTTCACTAAAATATAATTAATAATGTTGATGAAGTCTCTTTCAATTATAGAACAAATTGTCAGTGTCATTGGCCTTTAAAAAAAACTATATATTTTCACATCAAAATTAGCAGGCCATTCAATAAGTAGCCGCACAAATTGATGAATCATAAAAAACGAACTCAACCTTAGTTTTTAATCCTAATTTTTTTCCTATAATCTTCTAAAAAGTTTATATTTTATAATATGGTTTGAGATTGACGCAATAATCAAAAAATGGTACTAATAAAAAAAGAAATACGACGGTATTCAAGTTTGAGCAGTTTTATTTATATTAAGGAAAAGTGTTCGATCGAGTCAAAAAATTTAAGTTATTTAGGTTAACGCGTCGTATTTTACAACTCAAATTTTATTTAAATTTTATTCGATTCAAGTTGAATTTTCGAGTTCTTATATAAATTTAATTGTAATTATTTATCATGTTATAAGTATGGTTTGATTATAATTTAAACAACTTTCTTTTATCGTATAAGATATGCATGTATATATTCTTTTTTTATTTTTTATACGTTACATATATTTTTTCATATTTTTATATCGGTATATATATTAAGAAAAATTGAGGGACTTGACTCAAACTTAAAAATAAATCCACTAATTATTAAAAATTTCGAGTTATTCAAATTTCTATTTTACAACGCAAACTTTATTATCGTGTCGAGTCGAAAAATTTAATTTTTTCTACTTAAGTTTTGCTCTTCCCGAATTCATACAATATGCGTGAGTTTTTATGATTTAAAAATAGATATAATCATAAAACACCATTAAAAAATATTAAAAATCAAAGACGTTAGGTATTCATAAAAAGTTATTTTATTTAGTTTCGTGACTGAGATGTAAACGTATCCTTAAATTATACTTAAAATATGTAATTTTAATTATTGTAATAATAATGATGTCAATTCAATTAACAGCCGTAAAGTTTGCAATATCATGCATGATGCATGTACTTTACAAAGTTTAAAAACCGGTAGCAAAAACAAATTTTAAATGCATGAAACAGTTCACATGACAAACAGTTGGTTAAGAATTCTATTAAAGATCATTGGATTGGGGAATTGCACTAAAAATAGAACAGAGTTAGAAATTTATTTAGAAGTATCATATTTAACGCTATTTAAAAGATTAATTATTTATCAGGAGTAAATTAGACCCAAAGTCATTTATCTGAATATGTCTTTTTCCTCTAAAAATTACAAACAAATTATTGAATTAAAATATTGTTATAAATAAATTTATTTGTCGTTAAAATTAAAAAAAAAACGTTTATTAGTATGATACAATTATATTTTGAGTCTCAAAAACTTATATTTTATTAATTTTATAGTAATTTAAAATAATTTAATAAATTTCATAATTTATATTTAAATATTTTATCAATTTAACTTTTTTAATGTTGTCACAAACGAGTGTATCAAATATAAACAGTAGTTGGATAACTACACAAGTTTTTCGAGATACTAAAATGATTAATTTTTTTATATATAAAAGGTTAAACTTATTAAATTATTTTAAATTATAACTAAATTAATATTTTGACGACTAAAATTATTATTATACCGTGCTACGTAAAATAGTATATTTGTTATAAAAATCATAATTAAAGAACTTGTGATATAGTTTAACTAAAGTAGAGTATAGAAAACAAGTACCTGGACAAAAACCAAAGGCGAGAATCCCAAATCAGGGCCGAGAACTTGATCGTAAGCAAGTAAATGATCACTGTTTCTAGCCATAGCCAGCCATTCATCGACGGTCTTATCGCATTGAGCTTCGACGATACGGACGCCGCCGTCGTTGCATTTGATAAACGGCCGGCCAGTTTCCGATCTCCGAATCCTCCCCGAGGCGGTGAAGTAGTGTTCCAGAAACTGAAACATCGGGCTTTTCAAATCATGAGCCGACAAGCCTTGAGCCGCTTCGGATTGGAAGAAATAAACACCTTTGATGTAATGAAGTTTCATTGCTAAATCCAAGTTTGTGAGCTCGAAATCCTTGTTGCCGCCGGTTACTTTGGCGGGAACCACCGATGAGAGCCTATGGCCCCAAACCAAAGAAGCCGATACCATTGTGATTAAAAGAAACAGAGAGAAAATTTACCCGAAAAAGAGAGGAAAAAAGATGGAAACCAACGACTGACAAAAGCAGAAGGAAAGTGGTGGCTTTTAATAAAACTGGGTGAGGGAAGGTGAGGAAACTTAATAGGGACTACAAATTAATGACATGCAATGCCATAAAAAAAAACATTTCCTTAATATATATATACACATATGGATTCTTTTATACAATGTAAAACTTAAAATTTTTATATTTTTTGAACCATTGAGAATATATTTATAAAAAAATATCGCATGCACTAGCATATAGGAAATAAAAAGTTTCTACAAGCGTGTTGATTTTAGGGTATGAGCTTGGTTTAAAGTTTAGGGTTTAGGATTATAATTTAGAGTTTAGAGGTTGTAGTTTAGGTTTAGGGTAATATGGTTAGAGATTTAGGTTTTATCCTATAAACCTAAATTGTAACCCTAAAACTTAAATTCTAATCACACCCCTAAGTTTAAAATTCGTACACTTAAACCCCTAAACACTAGAACCTAAAAATTCTTAAACCCTAAAACTAAAGTCATCGTGAAAACAAAATGAGCTATATTTATACATATCGAGTACCCGCAAGTCGTTTCACATGATATCTAGAATAAATTTGTGATTTTTTTTTATAAACCATACAATTTAGAACAATTCGAATATAATTAAGAAGTCAAAATTATATAATTCGGAGATTCACTCATTGGCCTAGTAGCTAAGGATGCTCATCTTGTCCCATTTTGTATGGGTTCGAATCTCGGTATGAGAATGTAACACTTCACTATTTAATAAAAAATACATAATTCAAATATACTTCAACAAAATTAGAAGAATCTACGATAAATGTCATATATCGATATGAACTATTAACACTACACACAACTATACATAACTATTTTTTTATTTTTTAAAATCAATATTTAAAATTTCAAAGATTGAAAGCACACTTAACCCTATTATAAATAAAATTTCAGTTTGTGTAAAGTTTACACGTGGTCACTAAACTATCTTAAATATTACAAAATGATTATCAAACAAAAGTTACATAATAAGCATTAAATTTTAATTTTTGTTACAAAATAGTTATTGAATTGTTAACAGGGTGACGTGACAGTTAAGAAAACTTGTATAATAGTACATTTAATCCGTCATGTTTGCATATTCAATCAGTTTAATTTTAATTAAAAAAAATAATAAATTTAGCGCTCATTATTTACACATCCTTTAGTTACAAATAACAAGAAATATATTATATATGTTATATTGTTTCTTATTGTTGAAAGATAAATAGAAGAAAAGAGAATGGGGGAACTCGAACCTAGGAGTGAGAAAGGGATTGGGGTACACCTAACCATTAGATTAAAGCAAATCTTTGATTAAAAATGACAATAATCTACTATATATGTTAAACTGTAATTAATTTGAACAAGCTTAATGTCAGAGCTCAAATTCGTAATTTTTGTCAAGGTAGTACATTTTGAACTTTTAGACGCTTCTTGTTGATCATAATTATAATGTCTTGCTTAATTGTATGATACTTGTTGGATGTTCTAGTTGTTAAGCATGCTTGATGATCTAAGTAGTGAATTTGGTGGATAAAATGTTATTGAATGATCCTTGGATGCTCCAAAATGTCTTGATGACCTTAGATGATCATTATGGCCTTATAGGAGATGACTTGAAGCATATTAGAACTTAAATTTTTGCCTTAAAATTTATTTCTTGGTTTGAGGTGTCAAAACCCTATGAATATGTTTTGATATCCTTTGAATTTCTGAGTAAAGCTGTGTATGTTTGGATAAAAAGTTTTGATACCTCCTTCAAAAAGGTTTCAAAACTGTTCATCAAGTTTTGAAACCCTTGAAATGAGTTTCGATACACTAAACTTCGAAGCTAAAAAGGTTTCAAACCCACAAGTAAGATTTTAATAGCATTGGGGGTAAAGTTTTCAAACCTTTAAGAAACTTTTGATACTTTATAAGAAAAAGCTGTTGTAGCGATGTTTTAAAATTTCAAATAGGTTCGGTGTATCCCTGTTTTTGAAAATATTTATCTAAAAGGGGAAATTTTCTTTTAAAACCCATTTTTTTAAAAAGGGAGTCGCCACCGGTCATTTGGATTAGGTAGACCAGGCACCGAAAATAAAACCAGAGATTTCGAATTCGAGAGTCAGTTACGAGTGGGGAAGGTTTCGCATCCCCACTAAGCCCGGAGATCGATATCAAATTAATTATCGCTTTGTTAATATAAGATTTCGCGCATTAAAGTAACAATTAAACCAAAATTTGGTTATACATACGAGTTAATTTTAAGGGTCCCGCTATTCGAGAGTAAACAACAAAACCGCCACCACTACGACTGGTACTAGCTGCGCTTACCTTCAAATAGAAGGGCACTGCATTGACAGTTAAAATCCCAGATACAATACTTAGCGACATGGCATACAAATCAAAGAACAAAACATAAACAAAAGAATCACATGCCCAATTTTCATTTAACATACACATATATAAAGAAACATGGCAATGGCAGAATGTACATAACATTTCCAACTATGTTATATGACAAGAATGTACATAAAAGAAATATACACATAAATATACATGTATTAAAGACAACAAATATATAACATATAATATATTGTCCAAAATGTATATTTAATACTATATGTTATATACTACAAAACTATAGGTTATACACTATATATAAAAGCAATACATATCATAGAAGGTATACATGTAACACATATGTACGAAAACTATATATTATATCATATAAAACCATAGTATGTACAAAAAAAAACTATATATTATACGAGAATACATGTATTATACTAATATGCACATACCAAGACTATATTATACACATACACATCAAAATAAAAAACATAGGCATCAAATAGGACTGTAATATAAATAAAAAAAAATTACAGTGGTAAAAAATAAATATGCATGAAAAATAGAGGTCGATTGGCAAAGACTCAAAAAAGGGACTAGGCTAAGATTTTAAAAGGCGAAAGGATCGCGAGCGTGGTTTCAAAAATGTGGAGGGATTTAATAAAATAATTAGCCCTTTTATCGTTTTTAAACCGAGTGTAAAAGTCAAATTTTTGCTGAAAATAGAAAAAGCTTTAAAAATGATAACCCCCTTTTTTTTCTTTGGAAATGGATGAACACCGTCGTGGTGTTCATCGTTAAACCCAAAAAACCACCACTGTACCCAGATTTCGGTGGCTCCTCTGCCGCGTAGGCCACCGTTTGACGGCGTCTGGCAAACCCAAATACACCCCAAAATGAAACATTTTTTTCTCCAAACCCTGATCTAACTAGATCTAAACCCTATTTCGCTTGAAAACCATAAAACACTTTTTTTTGCAAAAAACAAAGACCGAAAACAAACTCCTTTGTCTGATTATCCTTTCATCGATTCACCACATATGGCCTCGAAGAGGCCGGTATGCTTATCACCGGTGATGGAGAACAATAGACACGAAGAAGAAGAAACGTCGGGAAGACTAACTGACTCCTCGATAAACATTAAACCCTACTTTTTTTGTACGTATACTTAGATGATGATATGAAAAGAGAAGGGAAATGCTACCTCTGAAGCTTTTTGGTTTTTTGCTTTTTTGTTATCTCCTTTCAAATTTCCAGAATGAATCCTTACAACTATTTAGGGATTTTTGTTTTATACCCCGATATTACATGCATTTTTTAAAAACAAAAATGAAAAATAGAATCCTAATATCCTATTGGCTGCCTATGTAATCTGATATTTCGTTGCATCATCTGAAATGTTGGGTTGCTCTCTTATAGCAGTTAGTTTTTCTGATAATCGTCATTTTGTATCTCTTTACATGCGGTGGTGGATTGTGAGGTGGGGGGGACTAGAGGGATAAGCGGCTTGGGGAGCAAGACTCTGCCGTGGCCTGAAAATGGCGACGTGAAGCACAGCCATTGACCATCTTTGCCGACATGGAGGTGTACTGGGAAGATGGGGTGATGGGCACACGCAAGTGAGGAGCTGAGAGGTCACATGTGAGCTCCACACGCGCGCGAGGTATCTGAGAGGTCGCCTGTGCGATGCGTGATGAAGCTGGAGATATATCTTTACTGAAATATGGACCGTCAGATCTAATTTAGATCTGACGGCTGTTATATAATTGTGCAAAAACAAGGCAGATTAGGGTTTCCTATTTATTAGGTTAGGTTTTTAGGGTTTGGGCCTAACGAGCTCTTTTGTATACATATTTTTTGGGGTTTTAATTAAATGTAAATGAACTATTATATTTATACTTGGGCTTTTATTTATATCTTGTTTGTTTGTTGTTTGGGTTTTCAGATAATAACAATGATAATAATAGAAAAAACTCTAAAATATGGACAAAAATTAGTGACTACAGCTACCCCTCTTTGCTCATTCTAGTAAAACAAGAATAGAGCAAAGATCAAAAGCACTAATTTTGTCCCACTTCCCTTTTTGAAGATTCTGAGCTGTGGGTTCCTCCTATATAGAACTGTTCACTCTTCCTCTTCCTAAACCATGGAGCTACAAGTTTTTCTATATAAAACTCTTCACTCTAAAGCCCTTGAGCTGTGGGTCCTTGAGCTACGGGTATATGCCCTTTTTGAACTAAAATCCTGATGTCGCGAGTTTGAAATCCCTCGCTTGAAATCCTTGAGCTATGAGTATCCGCTTCCTTCGCTCTAAAATCTTTGAAGCTACAGGTCCTTCCTATATAGAACATTTCACCTCGAAATCCTAATGTTGCGAGTTTGAAATTCCTCGCTGGAGGTCCTTTTCGGGTTTTCACTTTGTTGTTTACTCCTCTTCTCAGGAAATATTCGATCTAACCTTCAACTACCTGTAAAAGAGATGAAATACTGTGTTGGAATGAGATAGAATGCTCCTATCTTAGGGATGTCTAACTAAGTATGATGCATGAATGGTGAAAACTAAACATTGTTTAAACGCCCTCGCTTTCGTGGTCGATCCTTCTTGACATTCTCTTTACTTCCTTCTTATTCTTGATCTTTGCACTGATGGTACTTTATTTTATATTCGGTTTCAACCATTAGCTTTTTCCTTTCAAACCTTCAAATCTTGTTCCAAATCGCCTTCGCAGGTTTTCGCTTTAGGCTTGCTTTTCTTAAAGCGCCATTTTAGGTTTTCACTTTGGTTTTTCTTTTCTTTTTTTCTTCTCTTCTTTTTCTTCTTTTTTATTTTTTATTTTTTCCTTTTTTCTTCTTTCTTCTTTAGTGGCCTTTTGGGTTTTCACCTTGAAAACATTTCACTTTTGCAATCCTCTTGTCTACATGTAACTAGCTTAGATTCCGACAAGGTCGTCGCTCTTCTTCTTATTTTAGCCTATTTTCATATCCTGACAATTAAAGTCTTTTCTTAGTTCGAGCTTAGCGTACCTCTTTGTACCACATGTACTTAGAAGGTTAGAACATAGTAATACTAAGAAATCTTTTGCTTTTTATGAATCTATGTCAACCTACTTGCAGAATGCTTCTAGAAAGAGGTAAGAGAAGACACAAAATAATACTTCATTAATATTTTGAAAGTTCGGAGTGATTTACAAAAGGTCATGGGAAACATGAAAGGAAAAGAAAACAAAATATGATGAAATATCCCAATCATCCACAATATGAATGATGCAAGAACCCATTGACCAAAGTGGATCCCTCGTCAGAAGTACTTCACTAAAACCCTTAACAACCAAGAAGGTCTACTTGCCGGATGCATATCCTCAAAGATTATCTGAGCCGCCCTGTTCGGGTTTTCAACTCAAATCCTCATTTGGTTTTAAGATGCCCATTTTGGGTTTTCATCTTGAACCTTCCTTTTTGTTTCTTCTTCTCTTTTTTTCTTTCTTCTCTTTTTTTTTTCTTTTTTTCGTTTTCTCTTCATGCATAGTACTTCTTGACTGAATCTGAGTTTACCGAATTGTTTAACACCTTACCATCTATTTTTGTTAAAATCAATGCTTCTCCGAAAAAGGCCTTTTTAACGACATGAGGTCCTTCCCAATTAGGCATCAATTTCCCAAAGGAATCCCTTTGAGTCGACAAGATCCTTCTTAGCATTAGATCTCCCCCTTGGAGTTCTCTTGGGTGAACCTTCTTATCGTAAGCTCGCATGATTATCTTTTGGTACATCTGACCATGACAAATGGCTTTCATCCTTTTCTCGTTGATGAGATTCAACTGGTCAAACTGAGCTTGCACCCATTCGGCTTCTTCCATCTTTACCTCATTTAGAATTTGAAGCGATGGAATCACCACTTCAATAGGTAGCATTGCCTCTGTGCCATAAACCAATGAGTATGGTGTTGCTCCTGTTGAAGTGCGTACGGACATTCAGTAGGCAAATAGAGCAAATAAAAACTTTTTATGCCAGTTATTGAAGGTGTTCGTAGTCTTAGATATGATCTTCTTGATGTTCTTGTTTGCCGCTTCTACCCATGTTCATCTCGGGACGATAAGTGGTGAAATTATTATGCGTTATTTTGAATCGTTCGCACACCCCAGCTATCGTCTTGTTGTTTAGGTTGGAAGTATTATCGGTAATAATCTTTTCTGGCAAACTATAGCGACAAATGATCTCTTTCTTTAAGAACTTGCAAACTGTTGCTCTTGTTATACTGGCGTAGGAAGCTGCTTCTACCCACTTCATGAAATAGTTGATAACAACCATAATAAAACGATGCCCATTGGATGCCTTTGGATGAATTTGACCAATGACGTCCATACCCCATACAACGAAAGACCATGGTGAATTCATAGTGTATAGAGGTAATGAGGGAGAATGGATTTTGTCAGCATATATTTGACATTTATGACATTTCTTCGCATAGTCAGTACAATCCCCTTCCATAGTTGACAAAAAATACCCGTATCTCATGATTTTCTAGGCCACCGAGAATCCGTTGGCATGCGTCCCGCATAATCCATCATGTACTTTGGCTATGATGCTTTTAGTTTCTCAAGCATTGACACACCTCAGCAGTATTTGGTTTTTGCCCCTTTTGTATAAGACCTCTCCATTTAGAACATATCCCACAACCATTCTTCTAATGGTTCTTTTATCATTCTCCTTAGCCTCTTTAGGGTAGGTTTGGAACCTGATATATTGCAAAATATCATAGTACCATGGATTGCCATCCGCTTCCTCATCCAGACTGTAGCAATGAGCCGGTTCTTCAAAAATTTACATCTCAATTGGCTTTATTTCTGCTTCGGTGCTTGCTTTAAACATTGCGGCCAACGTTGCTAAAGCATTTGCCATTTGATTATCTTTCCTCGGAAGGTAAGTAAAACTAATCTTCTCGAAGCTTTTGACTAACTCTTGGATCAAATCATAGTACTTAACCAACTTCGGGTCTCTTGTTTCCCATTCTTTTTGGAGCTGATAAATTACCAAAGATGAATCTCCGAAGACTTGAAGCACTTTGACTTTCCTTTCAATTGTTGCACACAAGCCCATAACACAAGCCTTGTACTCGGCTATGTTGTTTGTACAAAATAATTCTAATCTACTTGTGAAGGGATAATAGATATTTTTCAGAGAAATTAGCACTGCCCCAATCCCATGGCCTAGAGCATTGGATGCACCATCAAAATAGATCTTCCACGACTCAAGCTCTGAGGTAGACTTTTCTTCAACAATTATGCACATCAGGTCTTCATCAGGAAAATGAAAGTTCAAAGACTCATAGTCATCCGAAGCGCGGCTTGCCAGGAAATCCGCTATAGCACTTTCTTTTACTGCCTTTGACTCACATATAGTATGTCAAATTCAGACAACAGTATTTGCCAACGGCCCATTCTCCCATTTAGAGCTGGTGCTTCCATCAAAAACATTAATGGATCCAACTTGGATATCAACCAAGTTGTATGATACAACATGTATTGCTTGAGCCTTCTGGTTGCCCACAGTAGAGCACAACATAATTTTTGAATCGATGGGTACCATGTTTCACAATCGGTAAACTTCTTGCTCAAGTAGTAGATCACTTTCTCTTTCTTCCCAAACACATCATGTTGCCCCAGAACACAGCCCATCGAACTCTTAAAGATTGTCAAGTACAATATCAAAGGCCTATTTGGAACCATCGCTACTAGAATCGGAGCATTGTTCAAATACTTCTTGATCTTGTCTAGGGCCTCTTGGCACTCTTCATCCCATACCCCCAGATTGTTCTTTCGAAGCAATCTAAATACAAGGTCACACTTGTTAGTCAACTAAGATGAACCAAGATATATAGTTTAATCTCCCTAAGAAACCTTGAACTTCTTTTTGCTTCTAAGGTGGTGGGAGATTCTGAATGGCTTTCACTTTGTCGGGGTTAATCTTAATCCCCTTTTGGCTAACCACAAAGCCCATGAGCTTACCGGACGTAACGACGAAAGTGTACTTAGCCGAGTTGAGCTTTAGCTGATACTTTCTCAGTCTTTGGAAGAGCTTCCTCAAGTTTTGGATATGCTCTTCTTCAGTTTGAGACTCGTCAATCATGTCATCCACATATACCTCGATCCCCTTATACATCATATCGTGAAAAATGGTTACTATGGCTCTTTGGTAGATTTCTCCAGCATTCTTTAACCCAAAGGTCATCACCTTGTAATAGAATGTCCCCCACATACTCACGAACATAGTTTTATCCATGTCATCAGAGTGCATTCTTATTTGGTTGTATCTTAAAAAACCATCCATGAAAGAGAACCACGAATGTCCCGTGGTGTTTTCGACCAAAGTGTCAATATGGGGTAAAGGGAAATTATCCTTGGGGCTTGCTTTATTGAGATCTCTATAATCTACATACATGTGAACCTTCTCTTCTTTCTTAGGTTTCGGGACTATATTCGTCACCCACTCTGGGTACTTGGTGACCTTTAGGAAACCAGCCTCATACTGCTTTTTCACTTCTTCTCGAATCTTTAACAACATTTTTGCCTTCATTCTTCTTAATTTTTGTTGGGCTGGTTTATATTCCAGCTTGATTGGTAACCTATGTACCATGATATCCATGTCTAGCCTCGGCATGTCTTGATAAGTCCATGCGAAAACATCCTTGAATTCTATAAGCAATTCGATCAACTCATGCATGGTCTTGGATGAGAATGCGGTGCCAATCTTTACTCCTCTCCTTTGTGCCCCGGTTCCCAAGTTGAGCATCTCTAACTCTTCTTGATGGGGCATGATTTGTTTGTCTTCGCTTTCTATTAATCTGAGTAATTCATCTAGGACCTCACATTCTATTGCATCACCTCTTCCTCGATTTCAGCTAGATACAATGGTTGCTCAAAATCTACCTCGGGATTAGATTCTGAATCATTCATACAGTTAATAATCGGGACGTAAACAATTTTGAAATGAATATGTATTGGGAAGAGAATGAGATACTATTTATGGAATGAATACAATGAAATAATACAAGTGGGTAAAATGGATTTGACTCTAAAAGGCACAAAGAGGTTGGATTTTTGCTTTGATGTTTTTCACTTGATCATTAGTTGTTGTTGTAGCTTTTGAGGCTTGCTTCTATATCCCTTCATTGATTTTTAACCGTTTGGTTGGTTGGCATCATCAATATAGCTATTGGGTTGCATTTTCCCGCAATAAACGCTCAACTACAACCGATTGTATCAGTACACGTGAGGTCATATCGATACTTATTCCAAAATAGAAAGAGCTATTATGCTGAAATAACAAAAGGCGTATAGATACGCAGGAAGATGTATCAAAACACAGTAAGAATGGCATATCGAAACGGATATGGTTGTATCGATACCGTTTTGTTTACTTGGGAAACTGTCAAAACTTGTTTCGGTACGCATCGAAGGCGTATCGATACGAGTTTAACCATTTTTCAAAAATGCTGATTCCCCATAATTGACAAGGTAACAGTAAAATAATAAATGTAAAGATTTAAAAAACTTAACCCCGTATTGATACGATTGTGCCAGCATCGGTACGTTACTCTTAAACCTTAAGCGCAGATGAAGACCATATCAAAACGGATGGAACTGTATTGAAACACCCGTATCGAAACATGATCACCTGTATCGAAATGGATTCTTACAGTGGCCTTATAGGCGTATCGAAACGCTTGGGCAAAATTGTTCAATTTTGCTTTGAAAACACTTAGAAAGATTTATGGGGTTTAAGTTTTGACTTAGAAATAATTTTTAGGTTTAAAATCCTTGTCAATTGTGATACTTTAAAGTACTTAAAATTTTATTTTCTTTTACAATTAAATCCTCAAATAATTTGTTATATCAAAATCAAACTTAGGTTTTACAATATCCATTACCATAAACTAAACGATATACTCAGTAGGTCTGATTAGCAATGGAATCTCGATCTTCCTAATCACATCCCTTTGGATCCCATCAAATGCCCTAACATAGTTTTGGCATGGCTTCATATGTGAACTATCAATAGGCAACCTTTGAAAAGTCGCCATTGACAACACATTCTAAGCGGATCCATTGTCAATGAGTACTCCCCGTAAGACATATCCTTTACAGTGGGTAGTAATATTCAAAGCTTTGGTCGATCTCAAGCACCCATCCGAAATTTCATCATCACTGGAAGTGACATAGTTATCCGCGACAATGTGCCCCACTATTCGATCTAATTTTCTTACCGAGATGTCATTTGGGACGAATATCTAATTTAACACCTTCAATAGTGCGCTTCGGTGTTTTTTCGAACTCAAAAACAACTAAAGCACTAAAATCCTTGCTTGTTGCTTTCGGAGCTGCTCGACGATGCCATACTCTCTGTGCTTTAAGAACCTTAAGAATTCTTGCCCTTGTATCTCCGTTACAGGCTCATTAATCTTCAAAGGAGGCTCTTCCCCAAGAATCTTCTCAGGTTCGGTCATCACTTTTTTTATCATTGTCCTTTGGCTCTTATAATGCCTTCGAGGTTTCTGGTGAATAACACCTACCACTTCTTGTAAAATGGCCCACCTCATTTACTGTTTCGGCTTTTGACTCCACTGGGTCCTCATTCTTTGTGGGTTTCTCTCCATCCCAAAGCTTCTCGTCTACTTGTGGCTCTGAATTCCCCAGTATTGAGACATGAGAAGTATAGCTCTACGAAACTTTTTGGGTATCTTTCAATAGAAAGGAGGTCGGGGCTAAAATTTAGAGTTTTGGAGCTACTTTCGAACTTTCTCCTTGAGATGGATTTTCTTTCTTTGACTTAAGTGATATGAAAAACGGCCTATCTACCCCATACTTGACCATAGGGCTATCTGATGTACATACGTCTAACTCATTTCTTTCCTCGCATTTCTCTAAAAATTCAATCTCCTTATTATCCACCATCTTCTGGATCACTTGTTTAAACTCCTTGCAACATTGAACATCATGTCATTTTTCTTACTGAAATTCGCATTATGGTCCGCACCCTTCCTGCACAATTTCTATGTCCCGAACAATCAGGCGTGCCACACACAGTTGTTGGAACACCCACCTCAAATGGGACTTGACTTCGAACACATCCGTCTTGGCCTTTGTAGTGTACTCTTCCTCGATTACATTCACACCACGAACTCCATGATTTGGCAGTATATTGGTGGCCATATTTGGTTCATCTAGCTGCAACACCTCAGTTTTTATCATGTTTTGCACGAATTTTTTAAATGCAATACAGTTCTCAATTGAGTGTCCCAGAACTCTGGTATGATAATTGCAGTGTGTTGTCTCGTCATACCACACAGGGAATGGTGGCTTGAAAGGTGTGATGTAATAAGGCCGAACCAAGTTAGCTTCATGCAAGTACGAATATAATTCGGCATAAGACACTGGCAGAGTAGTGAATGACATCTTCTCATTTTTTTTCTTCGGGGCTCTAGCCTCTTTTTTATTTGAGCTTTGTCCCCCCTTCGGTTATGACTTATGGAGAAGAAATAGTGAAACTCTTCGGGGCCGTATAAGTGCTCGTGGTATTCACCTCGTTATCTTTTCTCTTGTAGTTCTTCTGAGTGTTCTCCCCGTGGAAAGTGAAACAAAAAAGACAGGGTTCCAAAACTAAAATAAGGCTCGAAACAATGGTTCATTGTTTCTGACATACATCAAATCGGCTACATCACCATAGCTGTCACGGAACACATTCTTTAACCTCGAATCCCAACTTTCCCATATCTTTTTCAAGTCATGAAGGTTATTTGGTTGTAGACTCACATAAGTATACCCCGATACTATGCGCTCGCTCGACAAACTATTACCTTGAACTCTTTGGTTGCTTTCGGACCAATTTCGGACTTGTGAGTTGATCTCCTCCTTCTTAAGATACCTCACATCCATAATGAAAGATCTCTAACTGAGTGAAAAGCTTCAAATCAACACCTTTCTGTCATGCCATGTAAATGCAAAAAAAAATGAATCAAAAATAAAAACAAAACAAAACAAAACACAAAAGAATAAGTTAGTATCGAATAAACAAATAAATGAAACTAGAATCAAAGCGAAAATTTAAACATGCAAGACATGAAATAAACCTAATTGTATCCCATCTAAAGCACCTAGGTTATCCGCATGGCTCTAAAGGGGTAGGCTTTCTATATTCGCTACATGAAGTTTTGGTGCTAGGAGGGTACCCGAACTGTCCTCGTTATCCCCTACTAAGGGTAGCAAGGCCCCCGATCATCACCCATTATAGGCACATTTCGACCGAGTTTAATTCAAGGGGACCCATTCGCTATGTCCGTACGGAGAAACAATATTCCCACGAAGAAATAGGGCACTCGAGCCCCGAAGGTACTTACTAGACCTATACGGAGAAACAATGTCCACATAAAACCCCCACTTAAACAGACGGATTTATTTGTCAATTTTTAAAATGCGTTAAAATGAACTCGCATTTATAAACAAATATTAACCTAATTGTCAGTTTAATTCACAACTTCCAATATTAATAAAGCAGTAACTATATTTTATTTTTCTTGAAAAAATGGTCTGACTCACTTAAGCTTCCTTTTTAAAAAAAAATCAAAACCATTTCCCAGAGGAGTCACCATGCTGTAGCGATGTTTTAAAATTTCAAATAGGTTTGGTGTATCCCTCTTTTTGAAAATATTTATCTAAAAGGGGAAATTTTCTTTTAAAACCTGTTTTCTTTAAAAATGGAGTCGCCGCCGGTCACAAGGATTAGGTAGATTGGACACCAAAAATAAAACCAGAGATTTCAGATTCGGGAGTCAGTTACGAGTGGGGAAGGTTTCGTGCCGCCACTATGTTCGGAGATCAGTACCAAATTAATTACTGATTTGTTAATATAAGATTTCACGCATTAAAGTGACAATTAAACCAAAATTCGATTATACATATGAGTTACTTTTAAGGGCCCCGCTATTTGAAAGTAGCGACGAAACTACCACCACTACGACTGGTACTAGCCACGCTTATCTTCGAATAGAAGGGTACCACATTGACAGTTAAAATTCCAGATACAATACTTAGCGACATGGCAAACAAATCAAAGAACAAAACATAAACAAAAGAATCACATGCCCAATTTGCATTCAACATACACATATATAAAGAAACATGGCAATGGCAAAATGTACATAACATTTCCAACTATGTTATATGACAAGAATGTACATAAAAGAAATATAAATATAAATATACATGTATTAAAAGACAACAAATATATACCGTATAATATATTGTCCAAACCGTATATTTAATACTATATGTTATATACTACAAAACTATAGGTTATACACTATATATAAAAGCAATACATATCATAGAAGGTATACACGTAACACATATGTACGAAAATTATACATTATATCATATAAAACACATAGTATGTACAAAAAAATCATATATTACATGAGTAAACATGTATTACACTAATATGTACATACCAAGACTATATCATACACATACACATCAAAATGACAAACATAGGCATCACTAGGAATGTAATATAAATGCAAACAAATTACATGGGCAAAAATAAATATGCGTGAAAATATAGGCCAAATGATAAAGGCTCAAAAAAATAGAGGCTACGATTGAGGTTTTGAAAGGCGGAAGGACTGAGGGTTTTAATGAAATAATTAACCCGCTTTTAAACCGGGTATAAAAGTTAATTTTTTTACTAAAAATAGAAAAAGCTTTAAAAAAACAATAACCCATTTTTATCCCCCTTTTCTTTGAAAACGGTGGTGTTCATCCCCAAACCCAAAAAACCACCTCCGAACCCAGATTTCGGTGGCTCCTTCGTCGCTTCGGCCACCGTTTGATGGCGGGTGACAAACCCAAAAACACCCCAAAACGAAACCTTTTTTTCTCCAAACCCCAATCTAACTAGAACTAAAACCTATTCCACTTGAAAACCAAAAAACCTTTTTTTTGCGAAAATAGAGACCGAAAACAAACTCCCATTTCTGATTCCTTTCACCGATTCACCACACGTGGCCTCAAAGAGGCCGGTAGGCTTATCATCGGTGAGGGAGAAAAATAGACGCAGAGAAGAAGAAACGTCAGGAAGATAAACTGACTCCTCAGTAAATGCTAAACCCTAATTTATTTTTGTACCTACGTTTAGATGATGATATAAAAAGAGAAGAGAAAGGATACCTCTGAAGCATTTTGGTTTTTTGGTTTTTCGATCTCTTTTCGAATTTCTAGAATGAATCTTTACAATTGTTTTGGGTTTTATGTTTTATACCTCGATATTACATGCGTTTTTTTATAAAAAAAAATGAAAAATAGAACCCTAATATCCTATTGGTTGCCCCTATAATCTGATATTTCGTTGCGTCCTCTGAAATGTTGGGTTGCTCCCATACAGTAGTTAGTTTTTTCTTATAATCATCCTTTTTTGTCTCTTTGCATGCGGTGGCCGATTATGAGGTGGGAGGGGACCAGAGGGATAAATGGCTTGGGGAGCAAGGCTCTGCCGTGGCCTAACAACGGCAACGTGGTGCTCAGCCATTGGTCTTCCTTGCTGACATGGAGGTGTACTGGGAAGATGGGGCAATGGGCACGCACGAGTGAGAAGCTGAGGGGTTGCATATAAGCTCCACACGCAAGTGAGGTATCCGAGAGGTCGTGTGTGCAATGCATGATGAAGCTAAAGACATATCTTTGTTGAAATCTGGACTGTCAGATCTAATTTAGATCTGAAGGTTGTGATACTGCTGCTCAAGAACAAGGCAAATTAAGTTTTCCTATTTATCAGATTAGGTTTTTAGGGTTTGGGCCTAACAGACCCTTTTGTATATATATATTTTTGGGTTTTAAATAAATGTAAATGGACTATTATATTTATACTTGGGCTTTTATTTATATATTGTTTGTTTTTTGTTTGGGTTTTCAGATAATAACAATGATAATAATAGAACAAACTCTAAAATATGGACAAAAATTAGTGACTACAACTGTAAATGAGTTCTGAAATGTTGGTAAATACCTCGACGGGCTTAAATGCATCCATAATCTACAAATAGGTTATGAAGTGATCAAATCCTTGAATAAGGCACATTTCACTAAAGGCAATGATGTTGAAGATATATTGTAATAAAGCAATATTAAAACTTAACTGGTGATAATGATTAATTATCCTCTCATAATTTACTAAAGATACAGTAATCAATAAATCATGTCATAATGACTATATGTGATAACTCATGTGCGGTAGTGAACCATGTGATGATTGAATGTCTTGAGAGAATTGCTTGGTTGTTGGTTGAGTGACGTTGGAGGAACCTTCCTTGTATTGTGATGATGAATGGTAAGGAATACATATATCCTATAATTAATACTACAATACCTCTATAAGGGAATACTTGTGGCTTATGTGATCCAAGTAACATTCGGCATGCTCTTGGTTAATGTGATTCAGATATGATTAAAATATACTCCTAGCTAAAGTGATCTGAGTACAGTCAGAATAAAATTGATAGCTATGTGAGCTCAGGTAAGAATGATTCATTGTAAGGAAATCGTAAGTATAGGTATTATATTATTGATGGATTTGCCGAACTAGTTTCTTTTCTTACCTTTGTTCTTCCGAATCTAGCTTGTAATCCACTCTCGCAGATCTCTTTTAATCATTCTGACTAACCACCATGGTTTTCCAGTAGTGAATGCAAAACTAGGCGTGAGAGAAGAAAAAAACTATACGGAACGTGTTCAACAAAATTCCCCAACCAACAAAGCTTAAAGGAAATTGTGTTTGTGTCTCAGACGAAGGGTGCAACAAAGGTTGACAACCGAGTTTGGACCTTGTTTGTGAATAATATAGGGGAATCAATTCACTAAAAGGGGCTTTGGAAGATTTTTGAGCACCATGGAGTGGTGGTTAAAGTATTTATTCCTACAAAGAGGACGAAGGCAGGTTTCCGATTTGGCTTTGTCAAGATGCAATCGGAGGTGGATGCCAGATGAGTGTAATCAATAATTTTTTCCGGGGTAACCCATCTTTAAAATGAGAGGGTTTATATTTACTAGGGGCCTATAATTAACCTTCTTATATAATTATCATTCTATGTTTCAAAAATAGTACGGGTATTACTTCGTTTATCCATTTTCTTTTCTTTTTATTACTATCATCATGTCCTTTTATCGTTATATATTACTACTATTATTGTTTGCATCTTTGTTATTATTAGTGGATAATGGGCCTAGGTTATATTAATAGGTCACATTAGTGTGTTATATATCTTATTGTTGTTTTTTTAATATTATAGTTATATATATTATTATAGTACATAATATAAGTATATGCTTCGAATCAGATGAAAACCCGTGTGAATTGAATTGAAGGAGATAAGTGATATGTTTATTTCTTTTTATTTTGCCAGCCCCATAATGAAACACAACAGATAAATAAAGCCCAAAATGTCCATTTACATTTAAATAATAAAAACCAAAAGTCCATTTACAATGTCAAGCCCGGTAAGAGCCCCAAACTTGGGAAACCCTAGTCATAATCTGATAACTTCCTTTATTCCCGCCGTAGCTACATATCCACCATTGGGTCAAGACTTCATTTGACAGCTCAGATTGAAATAGGAAAGTTTCCAGAATTCGTCACGCGCAACCCTCGATATTGCCCACGCACGCGTGCGGTTCAATCGCTCGACCCCTCCAGTTCCCGGGATCATTTGCATTTAGGCCACACCAGGGCCACCTCGACGCCACGTCAGTTGTTACACGCCACGATGACCGCCATGCTGGCATGTAGCTGGGCCCTCTTCCACAACCGCTCAGCCACGGTAGCATGCGCAACAAAAAGGACGAGATTAGCAGAAAAGTCAGAAACAAAAACAACATAAATACCAGGGAGCAATACGAATTAGGGACAGGCCGACAATTGCAGAGATGCATAACAATTTTAGAGAAAATAGCAGCAACCAATAGGATTAATTGATGCAATTTCCATGTATTTCGGAATTTCATGTAATTCTGGCTATAAAAGCCGAACTCAAGCTAATGTAAACCCTAACAAGTAAAAATGGGGATATTCAAAGAATCAATAGAAAATAGAAACGACGTCAAGTTTTAGAGATATAATCTTTTCTTCCTCTTCTATTTAGAGCATTTATATAAAGAAAAGTATATAAGTTTAGGGTTTGTGGGTTTTCTTACCCTCGCCATTTTTCTCTCTTTTTGGGCCGCTTCGCATCCTACCACTGTTAATAAACTCTACAACCTCCCTGAGTCGTGTGTGGTGAAACAAAAGGGTGCGAACGGTGGGGTGGTCTTTCTGGTCTCGTTTTCGCGTCTGGTTTTTTGGTTTTTGAGGAAAGGAGGGGTTAGATCTTTTTATAGGGTTTTTTAGGGGTTTCGGCTTCATCGACCCCTGTCGTACGGCGGCCGGCATAGCGGTTTAACACCCGGATTCTGGGTTTGACGGCGGATGACCACCGGAATCTGGGTTAATCAAGAACCCGGATGAACACCGGTGAAGGTGTTATAACAGGGGGAGGTTTCGATTTTTGCCGAAAGAGGAAAAAAAATAAAATAGAGGGGGATTTATAATGTTTTCATGTTTTAAAAAGGGGAAATAGCATAATAAGGGCCTCTGTGTCGTTATAATCTCAGCTTTAGCCCTTTTGCTTTTTTTAATTACACAAATAGTCCCTCCGTGTCCTTGAAACCCCCTCTGAGGCCATTCCGCCTTTCATAATTACAGTCTGGGTCCTTGTAGTTTTATATGTTCTTGTAATTTCGTCGCGACTATCTTTTTATTTAAGTCTCAAGTTTTTATTTCTTTTTAATTTAGTCCTTTTTTAGTATGTAATTTCTTTCTTCATGCATTTTATTTATAGTTTATCTTGTTCGTTTGATTATTGCCTTTATTTGTGTTTGAATCTATTTTTTGTATATCGGTTGAAATATTTGTGTTGGATGTTCATTTTTCTTGAGCATAGGGATTTGTGGTGTTTGTGACATATGGTTTAGAGTGTGGAATGTGTGGTTTTTTTTTAAATGGTAATAAAAGTTTTTTTAAAATATTTGTGATATATAATTCTTGTAGAAAGTGATAGTTTTTATAAAAATATACACTAACAAAAATGTTTTTATATACATATATGATTTAAAGAAATTCATAATATATATATATGTATCATTCTTTCTCTACATATAATAGGTATTTTATAATATGTATATATATGTTATACATAATATGCATACATTTAAAAGGGGTGCAATATTTTTGGTGATGTGTGGGCTTGGGCTTTTAGTTTAGGCTTTGTTTGGAATAGTTTAGGTTTGGCATAGTTTTAGTGTATGCTTAGTTAGTTTAGTTTGGGCCTTTGGGTGTTTTAGGCCTAGTTTGTTTAATTAGTCAAGTTTTGGGCCTTTAGGTTTTGGGCTTAGTTTTTTGGGGGGTTTTAGATTAGGTTAAATAAATTAATTCAATTAATTTAAATCGCATGCTCGTCCTATAGGGGCGTGATTCCTAAATTAATTAAGTTAATTCTAGATTTAGATTCCTTAAGGCCTTGGTTAGATTAAAGTTCAGGTTAATCTAATGAATTTTAATTTGCTCTTGGCTCATTAGAATAAATGCTAAATTCGTTAAATTAATTGAACGTTTCTTAATGGCTTAGGTTAAAATTAATTTCAAACTTAGATTGACGCTTAAATTCCCGATTAATTATCATAATTTGTTAGGATCTTAGTCATTTAGGTCTAATTAATTTAGGATTAAATATTAGAATCACTTAATTAACAGTTAGGTCACTAATTGAACTTCAATAATTTGGGCTTTTTAGGTTAGGTCTTGGGGTGGGCCTTGCGTGCTTATCTTTTATGCCTTTTGTTTGCCATCTCCTATTTTGTCATTCATATGACTGTAATGTTTGATTGCACATTAATTAACTCAGATCACCAAAAGGGGAGGTATTCATTAGTTCCGATATTTAGGTCGCAACAGTCCGAGCTTAAAGGATGTTGACCAAATATCTGAATTAATCCTTACCGACTCAAGAAAGAATTAAAACTTGACAAAGCCATTACATCATCCCCTAACTGCTTGCACCATGCATAAAGGTGACGTACATGATTCGAACCGTAAATTAACACGACAGTTGGGTTTATTCGATGTCAGTTTAATCTATGGTCCGATGTACCATCAATCTTATTAATTAAATGTCCAATTAATTGAACCCACCAATTTGACGAAGCTCGTTCAATTAAGGTTAATTTCCAATTAATGTCACCAAATTAAATTCTTTCCAAATTTCGACAATTTCCTTCGATTAAAAGCAACAAATATTTTGGTACCGATTTCCGGGCGTGATGGGGGTGCTAATCCTTCCCCACACGTAACCAACTCCCGAACCCTTTCAAAATGAATCTCTGGTTTTATGGTGTCCAGCCTACCTGATCCAAGTGGCCGGTGGCGACTCCTAGTTTTCAATCAGTTTTTCCAAATAAAAAGAATTTTCAAAAGAAATCCCTTTAAACCAAGATTACAAAGAAATGATTTTTGAGATAACCCGTAGCGCCGAACTTATAATTTTTTCTAAAGGGTTTTTTTTTTTCAAAAAACGTCGTTACAATGAGAAATCGAATGTTTACACGGGTTTTTGGATATATGGGGATAAGATGCATGTGGCAATTACGCAATGAGAGGATCAGTCTATTTTTTGGCGGCGTAAAAGAGTGACACTGATTCAACCTATGGTGGGTACACCATCAAAGTTTAAGAGGGTAAGTGGTAGTATAGATGATATCAAGTTGGAAATTCTGTGGCAATGCGCTATTGGATGGTGTCACTGACCAAAGAAGATCAATGACATTGTAAAATAATTGGAGGAAACAGGAATACAGGGTTTTTCAATCATGTGATTGTCGGGTTCGATGGTGCTATTGATGTTTGGTAATGGTGAGGTTAGGAATAAAATTTTAAAAGATTTAGATTTAAGTAGAGGGGGTTTGCTCATGTCGAGATATGGGCACCGAAATATGCAGTCAAGAATAGGCTGGCTTGGCTAGAAGTTTGTGGTTTGCCGGCTCATGCATGGTTGGAGAACACGTTTCATAATATTGTTGGTTTTGGGGGGCCATTAGTACGCATCGAGGAAGAAAATTACTGTTCACGCTCATTTGAGAGAGGAAGAATTTTAATCGAAACTGAATTGTAGCTACTAATTAATGAAATGGTGGAAGTGGACATGGCAGGATAAATGTTTCATGTTCGGGTAGTCGAGACTGCTAGGCCAATATTGTTTGAATGTCAATGCAAGGATGAACAGCTGGAGAATAATAACACGGATGGGGATTCCTTTTCGTCGAACGATGGCAGTTTTAAAGAATTTGAACAACAAGAGGTTGGTGGTGATGTGCATAAGCATTACTCAATGGATACGGTGGTACCTGATTCAACAGCAGCTCGAAGCTAGGAAACAGGTTTAGGGAAATTTATGAGGGTCGATAAGGAAGTGGGTGATTTCATGTTTGATGTATTGGAGACAAGTGATGTTGATAGAATTTTGGGTGTTAGGGATGATGCGGTTGGGGTGCCTGAGGCCGAGTGAGTTCAGGATAGTTTAACAGTTGTGGTTGACCGTTGTGATATGAGTTGTTTGCGTTGTGAAGATCTACGGGTTCTAGAAGTACCGTGTGAAGTGTCATCTTGGTCATCGAATAAAAACGTTGCCATTGTGAATCAAGAGGACGGCGTTGTTCAAATAGGAATGGACATTGAGAAATTTGAGAAACAACTGGGTAATGCCATGAAAATGGAGCTAGTTGTCGTGGTGACTGGTAGGGATCTCGATGTGCAATTTGTTCAGTTGAATGTCAAATTGAGAAAGGTTCGTAGTGTTTCTGATGTGGTTTTAGTTTAATGCAGCCAGAGGAAAGACAAGTAGTGAAAAGAAATTATCGAAGAACGGTAAAAAAAAAAGGCCAAGGAAAAATCCTCCCACTTCGCAGGGGATAGCTAATAGTTCATTATCGAATTCAGATTTTATTCAATGTAAAAAGGTGATATTTCATGAGGCAAGAGAGACGTTGGCCTTGGGTAAGATGGTAGGGGCTAATACGATAGGTAACGAAGATCCTATTGTTGGAGATATCACGTGTCTTATTGAGGAGCGTGAAAAAGATTTCTAAGGTGTTCGACTGTGGGTGAAGTCGTGAGTGTCTTAGGGGCTGTGTGTATTCCGTGAGTGAATGTCGACAAGTATAGGAAGAATTGGTTGTTGTGTTGAATTTTGTTTGAACTTTGTTTAGTTGAATTAGGGGCGGGTCACTTATGGCTCATTTGGTGCTGGGTAGGTGGTTTGTTTGTTTGATGAGTGGGGATATGCATGTTTTCTTGATGAGTACAATTCTTTCTTGGGGTTCTATTTTTTGGTCTATGTGTGTCTGAATAAGAGATGAACTAGGGGTGTAGTTTTTTTTTCTTCTTTCGAGTAGTTAGGATTTGAGGTAATGTCGATTTGTATAGGGTGTTAGTTTTTTCTGGTTGTGTCTCGTTTTTCTTTTTTGGGTATTTTGCCCGTTATGTTGTCAAGGTTACTCTTTTCCTCCAATATAAGTTTAGGGGAGTTTTTAACAAGGTCTTAGACAATAATTTATTTTGTGTATGATTCTGTTCTTTAATAAAATCATGCATTGTTGATAAAAAAAAAGAATGATTCATTATACGATATGCATTATGACTTGCTTGTAATGATTGAGCATGCCATTGTTGATGCTTTATGATATTGATCTATGAATCCTAAATTGAGTAGCCTAGATAAAGTATAATAGAGTAGAAATGTGTCACAAAACTTTGTAAGCCCAACATTTATAATTATTGTTTCCGTTCGTAGGTTAGTAGATTGTTTCGTGATCAAAAAGCACATCATCGAGAGATTTTCAACACCGCTCCATTCAGAGTACAATGCTTTAATTTTAGATTTTGGGATTATATATTCATATGACCTTACAACATTTGAGTATGTAACTCTATTTTGTTATAATATTTGGATATACTGTGTATAAACCTAGAACTCTGGTTTTGTAAAATGTTTTATACTATATCATTTACTTTATTATATGATTATGAGAATGTTTTATGTATTTAGGCTAAACTTAGGGTTTTAAAAATTCGGTTGGACGTTTTGGTGGCCTAATGTGACACCTTAAATCCTTTAGATTTGTTCGGTCAAATTTAGAGCGTTATACTTAAAGTTTATTAATAAGAATTGAGACCAAAGTGATTAAAAAGAACTAGAAAGTCACAATGTGCTAAATGACTAATATGGGCATAATAGTCTAAGAAATGTGTGATGACTTGTAATAAATACTTGTGACTATTCGACGTAATTGTACGGTTATGTTATTATGTTATATTGTAAGAGCAATGTATGTTTGCAAGGCTATCTTATTATCTGTGTACCCGATGTTAATATGAATTGAGTATATGAGAGTGAGTGTTGGTATCCAATACCTTATATTGATTGAGGTAGTGTTGAGTGATTAGTGTTGAATGCTTGTCTGATATAGATATAGATTGAGTCATGGGCATTGATTATGTGTGATACAATGTTATAATTTATTTGTGGGATTACTATGAAATTGAACTATATTGTATGTTTGTGATATGTTTATATGTGAATTTCTCTCTGAGTTTGTACCTCATGCTTATATTATACACACATGCTTATGTTTATAAACATCATGAATTATAGTAGAGTAAAAATATACTACCGAACGCGTAAAGTGCAGGTTTAGAATGTTTTCATTTGCAGGAGTTTGTACCCGTAGAGCACCAACGACTACTTTCAGAATATAGTGCATTGTCTTCTAATAGGCTTATCTATTTATAGGACCTTATGATATTCGGTCTCTAAGTATATTATTATTATTAGGGTAAATACTTATTTGGTACTCCACCTATTTGTATATTTTTATTTTGGTCACCTAACTAAGTTTTTAACAAAATAATAACTAACGTTATATTTTATTTTTATTTTAGTACCCTGCTGTTAAAAATTAAAGACAAAGCTAACATGGCATTTATTACTATTACTATTATTATTTTCTCTGTCCTTATAGAACTGTCATGTCAACTTGTGGCAATGTTTCAAAATAAATGTCAACTTGTGGCAATGTTTCAAAATAAAAACAAGATGTAACATTGAATGTCGTTTTACTAAAAAATAGTTGCGAGACTAAAACATAAACACGATAATAGGTGAAATACCTAATAAGCAGTTCATCCTTAATATTACTTTGACATACAATGATTTATAGTTTGGAGCCCAGATTTTGTAAACCGTTGTATAGTCGTAATGATTATTTACCAGTATGTCTTATTATGCGGAATCTTTTAAATATTAAATTACAGTTTAATAAAAAAACTCTAGTAAATACTGAATTACATTTTATATTAATTTTAAATTACACTTTCATCGTGAATTAAACTATTAAATTTTAATGATAAGCATGTAACAACCTAAATATATTCAATACGAATATAAACCCTAGGTCGATATGTATGTCAAATCATAAGAATAAATACTAGATTTGCGGAAGCGTACCTGAATCCATTGATGGAGATTTTTCAGAGGGTTTGATCTTCCAAGATGATAGATTACCTCTTGGCACACAACTCTCAGACGGGGAAAAGAGATATGCAAGTTAACCTATATCTCGGGGACCACTACCCTTTATATAAACTGAATTAAAACAGTTTATTAATATTTACAACTCTGCCCCTCATTGAGTTATAAATCTAACTTATGGTATCTACACTTTTAATTCCATGACAATTTAGTACCTATAACACGTGCAACATAATTGGTCACTTAATTACGTGTTAAACTTTATAATAGCAACGTACATTATACATATGTGCCCACTATTATTGAATTTTAATCCAACAATCTCCCACTTGGGCAACATATGTTACCTGACAAATGTACGACCTTATGAGCTCAAAAATTTGCTATCATGTAATAGGTATTCTATAACAATCTCGTCCATCAATTATATCCATATAGGATCAAAGCGGTCTTTGCCATATCAATCATGATTTGGACCCATCAATGGTCACGTATACAAACATAATCAAATGACATAGATCAATCATGGATGCGTAGCATGGAAATTACATGTAAATGTGAACCGAACATGCCTATTTCCAACTGGTCCTCTTTAAACATAAGTGAGGTCCTTATCCAAATAAGAAAAGAGTGAATTAACTGAATACTTTATTTCAGATCAGAAAATAACCAAATACATAAATGTCTGAAAATAAACATAAACATAAAGTGAACAAATAACAAATTCCCACTCAAACAATAATATCCTTAAATGATGTAACACCCATATGAGCAGTGTGCTCATGAAAGACCTTGGGTGGTAAACCTTTTGTGAGCGGATCCGCTATCATAGAGTTTGTCCCAATGTGTTCTATGGATATTTGTCCACTTTGCACTCTTTCTTTCACAACTAGGAACTTTATGTCAATGTGCTTTGACTTAGACGAGCTTCTATTGTTGTTGGAATACAACACTGCTGATTTATTGTCACAAAATAATTTAAGTGGTCTTTCTATATTCTCCAAAATACGCAGCCCAGTGACAAAATTTCGCAGCCATATTCCATGATTAGATGCCTCGTAGCATGCTACAAAACTCTGCTGCCATAGTGGAAGAAGCTACAAGTGTCTGTTTGGCACTTTTCCAGGATATAGCTCCACCAGCTAACAGATAAATATAGCCTGATGTAGATTTTCTGCTATCTTGGCATCCAGCAAAATCAGAATCCGTATACCCTACGACCTCCAAATGATCTGATTTCCTGTATGTGAGCATATAATCTTTTGTTCTATGAAGATACCTCATAACCCTTTTGGCTGCTTTCCAATGGTCCATACCAGGTTGCTTGAGTATCCGCTAACATCCCAACAATGTACGCAATATCCGGACGCGTACATACCTGAGCATACATTAGACTCCCAATAGCTGATGTATAAGGAATCTTATGCATTTCTTGAATTTCAAGATTACTTTTAGGGCATTGGGCAAGACAAAACTTGTCTCATTTAGTGGCAGGGGTGTCTATTGGTTTATTATTTTGCATGCCAAACCTTTTAAGTACTTTATCGATCAGATTCTTTTGTGACAATCCAAGAATACCCCGAGATCGATCTCGATGTATCCAATTCCTAAAACAAAAGAAGCGTCCCCAAGATCTTTCATTTCAAAATGCTTAGATAGAAATCTCTTGGTTTCGTGCAGTAAGCCTATATCATTTATGGCAAGCAAAATGTCATCGACATATAAAACCAAAAATATGTACTTACTCTCATTAAACTTGTGATACACGCAATCATCAACAATATTCATCTCAAAACCGAACGAGACAATTACTTGATGAAATTTGTGATACCATTGACGAGAAGCTTGTTTGAGTCCATAGATGGATTTTGTTAATTTGCAAACTATATTCTTTGGTCTCCCGACTCAAAAGTTTTCAGTTGCACCATATAAATTGTTTCTTCAATTTCTCCATTGAGAAACGCAGTCTTAACATCCATCTGATGTAACTCAAGATCAAAATGAGCTACAAGTACCATGATTGTCCTAAATGAGTCTTTCGATGAAACTGGAGAGAAAGTCTCTAAAAAGTCAATGCCTTCTTTTTGAGTATAACCTTTAGCTACAAGACGTGCCTTATACCTCTCCACATTACTATTTGCATCCCTCTTGGTTTTAAAAATCCATTTACAACCAATTGGTTTTGCACCTTCAGGTAATGGGACAAGTTTCCAAACTTTATTGTCTTGCATGGATTTATACTCTTCTTGCATGACATCAATCCACTTTTGAGAGTTAATACTTTGCATGGCCTGATGAAAGTTGATCGGATCATCTTCCATCATTCCATTATCATTTTCTTGGAGAAATACAATATAATCATCCAGAATAGCATTTCTCCTTTCTCTCGTAGATCTCCTTAATGGCACTTGTTCTTGAGGTTGTTGAGTTTGTTCTTCTGGAACAATTACCTCATCCTGAATAAGAGGGAGCTGTTCGACATTGTCTTGTTGAGGTTCTGGATTCACTTCTTGATTGATGATCGGTATAGAAACTTGAACATCATCAAAAGTGATAGTAGGAACTGAGTTAAAACTCAATTCCTCCTCAAAGACATTGTCTCTTACCTTATTTCTCCCTCCAAACTCAACATCCTCAAAAAATATTGCAATTCCCGTCTCAAAAATATTCTTAATTATGGGATCATAAAATTTATAGCCCCTAGATCGCTCAGAATAACCAATAAAGTACATGCTTACTGTTTTAGAGTCCAATTTCTTTTCAAGTGGCCTATAAGGCCTTGCCTCAGCTGGACATCCCCAAATGTGAAAATGCTTTAGAGTGGGCTTTCTACCCACCCAAAGCTCATAAGGTGTCTTTTCAATTTGCTTTAGTGGGTACTCTATTCAGAATAATGTACGCTGTTGTCTTTAATGCTTCTCCCAGAGTGACTCGGGTAAGGTAGAATGAGCAATCATACTTCTTACCATATCCTTAAGAGTCCTATTACGTCTCTCAAAGAACACCATTCATACTAGGTGATCCCGGCATGGTGTCTTTGTGGGACAATACCATATTCCTCTAGGAACTTTGCAAATGGTCCCGAACGTTGTTCACCTGATCCATCATATCTACCGTAGTACTCACCACCACGATCGGATCGAACTTTTTAATCCTTTTGTTGAGTTGATTCTCAACTTCAGCTTTATAGGATTTGAACACGTCCAAAGACCGAGATTTTTCATGAATGAGATATAGGTACCCATAACGTGAGTAATCGTCTATGAATGTTATGAAATATTGTTGACCATTCCAAGATACCGTAGGGAATGGCCCACAAATATCAGTATGAATTAATTCTCAGACGTCTCGTAGAGAACGATTGGCACCTAATCTCTTAGTTTTGGTCTGCTTTCCCCTTGATGCAATCAACACAAACATTAAAGTCTGTGAAGTCAAGGGACTCTAAAATACCATTAGACACAAGACGCTCAATCCTACACTTTGATATATGACCTAAGCGTTTATGCCATAATGATGCTGAATTTTCTTTATTTAATTTTCGCTTAGTACCACGTGATTCCACATGCAAGGTTTCATTATAGGATGCAATTGTATCTAACAAATAAAGGTTGTCATAAGCATTTAAATAACCAGTTCCAACAATACTTGAATTTAAAGACAAAGTAAACTGATTGTTTCCAAATGAACAATAATAACCAAATTTGTCCAACAAAGAAACTGAAACTAAATTCCGCCTAAAAGACGGAACAACAAAAGTGTCTTTCAAATCCAAATAAAAACCAGTTCCTAATAACAACCTAAAATGCCCAATTGCTTCCACTTCCATCGATTTTCCATCGCTCACAAAGATGTTTCTTTCACCATCACTTGGCTTTCGGTAGCTCAGGCAACCCTGCATAGAAACACTTATGTGAGTAGTAGCACCAGAATCTAACCACCAAGTGTTTCTAGGTACTGAAGCTAAATTAACCTCAGTACAAACCAAAGTAAGATTCATACCTTTCTTTGCACGCCATGCGTGATATTTGGTACAATCTTTCTTCATGTGTCCAGGCTTGTCACAAAAGAAACAATTATTTGGAACATTTTTTTGTTTCTTTTGAGCTGGACCCTTAGCAGCTTCATTATGATATTTCCTTTTCTTGCCCTTGTTTTAGAGGCACTAGACAAATGAGCACTTTCAGTTTTATCACGCTTCAACCTTTCTTCCTCTTGAACACAATGAGAAATGAGCTCATTTAGAGTCCACTTCTCCCTTTGACAGTTATAACTAATTTTAAATTGGTTAAACTGTTCAGGAAGCGATACCAAAACCATAAGGACGAGTAAATCATCAGAAAACTCGATCTTAAGTGCCTTAAGTTTTGAAGCAATATGAGACATTTCCATAATGTACTCTCTTATATTTCCTTGACCCTTGTACTTCATAGACATCAAAGAATTCAGAAGTGATGTCATCTCAACCTTATCATTTTTGACAAAACGTTGCTCAATATTGTCAAGGAAATCCTTAGCCTGAATAATTTCCTCAGATTCTGCACCCCTAAAGGTTTCCGGAATACTATGTTTCATGATCATCAGACTCATGCGATTAGAACGTTCCCACATCTCAAAATCCCTTTTTGCATCATGGGTGCTTGCCGCAGTGAGAGGTGCAGGTTGTTCTTCCCTTAACGCAAGGTCTATGTCCATACAGCCAAGCACTATCAGTAAGTGCCTTTTCCATTCCTTGAAATTCGTCCCATTAAGCATGGGTATAGAATTGACATTAGCAGATATTGTGGCAGCAGAAGAACTAGCTGAATATAGAACAAAAGAATAATAAATAAATAAATATGCTCACACCAATAATTCATAAGTAAACAAATAAATTCAAAATAATGACTAATTCCCCTCAAGATACCAAAAACAACATTAATATCAAGTCTTTGGACAAGTAATATTAATCAGAAGCGGTACTCTTGTTGTAGCAATCAAACATTGACAATAAACTATGTTGAACAACAGGTTAATCTTTGGACTAACGTATTGCACACATAAATTACCTTATAATTGTCACACATTTATCACCATTGTGTGTTATTTGAAATTCAGCCAAATATTAATTTTCCTTTGGGCCAATTAATAAACGCATGAATTACAAAAACACAAACATCTTAATATTTTAAATAAGTTAATCTATTTGAAGCGGTCACTTTGGTGACATTGTGGTTCAATTAACCCACTAAAATATGGATATAGCCAAAACATGAATTTATCTGCATTTCTAAATATTTGTCTTTATACCTAATGATCAAAATCAAATTTTGATCCAACCGAATTAAATATTTATTTTAAATAAAATATATATTCCATACATTAAGTTACTGTATCATAATGTATGAGCAATTACATCTTCAAGAAGGGTTATAACGTAACTAATGAATTCATAAAAGGGCACAAATATTTATTACTGTTAAAAAAACCCTAAATTCAACGATGCAGTAAAGGGTTCACACATGATGAATCAAAACATGGAATATCATGCAACCAGAAATATTATGTTGCCGATTTCAATTGCCCATTAATAATCCAAATTAAAAACACAATTAACAATTGCAATGTACTAAGGTAAGAAACGACAAAATTTTAGAATCCAATTTGTCGATTAACAAAATTAGGGAAATTTTGCCCAGATCAATAGTGAAGCATTTAGGCTTCAAAATTATGCGGCGCTTGAACAATCAAAGAAAAAACGATTGTTATATTTTGTATAAAATTAATTGTTTTCTCAATGATTCGACATAACCTGCCTCTGATGCCACTTGTAACAACCTAAATATATTCAATACGAATATAAACCCTAGATCGATATGTATGTCAAATCATTAAGAATAAATACTAGATTTGCGGAAGCGTACCTGAATCCATTGATGGAGATTTTTCAGAGGGTTTGATCTTCCAAGATGATAGATTACCTCTTGGCACACAACTCTCAGACGGGGAAAAGAGATATGCAAGTTAACATATATCTCGGGGACCACTACCCTTTATATAAACTGAATTAAAACAGTTTATTAATATTTACAACTTTGTCCCTCATTGAGTTATAAATATAACTTATGGTATCTACACTTTTAATTCCATGACAATTTAGTACCTATAACACGTGTAACATAATTGGTCACTTAATTACGTGTTAAACTTTATAATAGCAACGTACATTATACATATGTGCCCACTATTATTGAATTTTAATCCAACAAAGCAATAAATAATATAAATATTTTTATAATTTTTATTACATGGAATATATATATAATCAATTAAATAAAAATAATTAAACACGTTAAAATACAACGCATGTGACTAGGGAAATTAGTTAAAATTTTAAAAGTAACAAAATTTGAAAAAAAATACAAAATAAAATTTATAAAAAAAAATCATTTTTCTAAATCATAAAAATTTAAAAATTATAGCCTATATGAGTAATTAAGATAAATCAGGGTTGGAAAATAAAATACTAATGAAAGAATATGAGTTATATGTGATTTTTATTCATTAAAATATTCAAATCGGCAACTCAACGAGTGATCTTAATGAAAAAAATAATAATGTTCATTTTAAGAAATCCAGATTCGAATATTTTTTATAAGATGTATATATTATCAAAAAATTAAAAAATATAAACTTATAATCACCTTAAGACTATTTAAAATAATTATGTTGGGCCTACATTTATCATAAATATTAGTGTAAGGCCAGTCATTCATGAAATTCATAAATTAAAGTAAATTTCTAGAATCTTATATTGTTAAATATGGTTGTTGGAGGTTGGTAGTTCACACTAATTAATTACTTGCGTAGCCCGGAAGGATTCTCACTATTGAAATTGAAAGCCCACTTTTTCGGATACCAATAATAAATAAAATTAAGCACTAAACTCATAACAATACATATTTTGAAAAACCATAAAAATACTATTATATTGATAAATTAAAGTTTTGAATCGATCTTCCATATTATATATCAAAAAGCAGTATGATTTTGTTGGGCTCGATATCTTCAACTGTTTTAATTGCCAAGTGGTGGAGAAAATGTAATTTAGGTGATGGTGGTGGAAGCAAAATATAGGAAAAATTAGACACAAGATTTAGAGTGGTTCGAGCTTCTAACAAAGCTCTACATCCACTACCTAGCTTTCTACTAAGGATTTCAACTAATTCACTAAGAATTCTTCACATTTCTACGCTAAGGAGGCAACCATTTACAACCTAGACTCACTCACCAAGTCTAGCATCCAAAGCTCACAAACCGAGCTTTGGGAACACTCTCTAACAAGAGAAAACTTAGCAAACTAGAAATCCCTCTAAAAGGTGATTGCTGGGACTCTTAAGCTCTCACCCAAATCCTAATACACTTGAGCATACATTGACATTTTAGCTAACAAGTGTAGTCTATACAAAGACTGAGAAATTAAGCACTAAGACAAATTTTCATCATAATGTTGTTGACTTGTGGATCATTAGTCTTTCATAGATGTTTGGAGGTCCCTTTTATACTCTCAATTGAGCTTCTAGCAGTTGGAGATCGTTAGGATTGAATTGGAGCTGTTGGGGCCTTTATTTCCTGCAATAAATGCAGTTCTGGAGCTGTCTGTATCGATACGCGGGTAGCCGTATCGATACGTGTTCTTTATAAACTAGTCGTTGGGATCTTTCCAGATGATGCGTATTGATACACGTAGGAGCGTATCGGTACGTCCTGTAGTTTTAAAGACCATTGGGAAAATAGCCATTGAGGGTTTTGGCCGTTGGGGTTTTTGCCACGTAGGCGTATCGAAACGCTAATAGGCGTATCAAAATGACCTCTCTTTGTATCGATACGGGCAAACCCTGTATTGGTACGGGTTTTGACAGTTTCAAATAGATTGTAGCTGAAACCCTAAGGTGTATCGATACAGAGCATACCGTATCGGTACAGTCAAGCTGAAATCTTTGGTTTGGCTACTTTAAAACATTTCAAACCTTACCAAAACCTTTTGAAAACTTCTCAAACATATTTTTCAAGTTGTTTTGACTTAGAATCATTTTTTGAAAATTTTTCAATTTAGTCCAAAACCATTTTTAATTATTATATCAAAACAAATATCCTAACAATCTCCCCTTTTTGATAAAATAAAACCCACTTGAAAAATTATGTTTGAAATTCTCCCCCTTAGTAAAATGAATTTTGAATAAGAGACTAAAGATTCAAAAGTAATTAAAGTTCCACATTATTCAATTGAAAATTCAAATTTTCAAAAACATTCTCCCCTTTTTATTATATCAAAAATGGTTCAAACCAAAGTTTGAAAACTTTTAAGTCCATAAAAATGGAGAATTTTAAAACTAAATTTTGACAAGAATAAGAATATTGATTAAAAATGGCTCCCCCTTACTCAAGCATCAATCAAATTGTTAGTCCAACAATTATGATAAACTAATTGAATTAAAATAAATAAATCAAATTAAAAAGAAATTCAACTAATTTTTACCACACTTGAACCAAAGGTAGGATGTGAAGCCTTCATTCTTCATGTGTCATCTTTGTGTGTATGGAGCTCCTCCTCAATGTTGTACTTTATTGATCACTCTCCATCACACCTAAAATAAGACAATCAAGTAATTTTTGGTATCCAAATTGCTTTGGATCCATAAACGTTAGTAGCACAAAGTTTAGTCCCCTTAGGAATCCATTTTTCAATTTTATTCTTTTTAGTTAAAGTAATTAGTCCTTTTGGGACCCAAATACTTCTAAAACATTTTCCATTCAAAAATCTAGGGGCACTAGATTGTCTTTGGTAAAAATTTGATTTTCTAAAATTAGTTTTCTTTTCAAGCTCTTTGGAAATCAAATCGTTTTCTTCTTGAACTTTATGAAGCAAGTTTTGTAAATCAATACAATTTTGTAAATCTATACAATTTTGCTTGCTTTAAGTTCAATTTTGGTTTTAGAAATCAAATCATTTTGAATTTTCAAATTTGAAATCACTTTCTTGTTTTTCAAAATGTGATTTTTAAACTGTAAAACCAAATTATCATAGGCATCTTGTAATTCATCAAAAGAATATGAACTAGAAGTAGTGAATTAGAGGTTACCCTTGAATCTTTTTTGGTGGCCATAAGACAAAGGTTTGCTTGTTCATCTTCGGTGGAGTCGTCATCACTCTAAATAGCCACATAAGCCTTCTTCTTATGGCTTGAAGAGCTTGGTCCCTTCATCATCATCTTTGATTCTTGTCTTAGTTCTTCATTTTCTTTCTTCATGAAACATATGAATTTGTTGAAGAGCTTGGCCACCTCTTCGTCTTCACTTTCCTCATCACTTGAATCTACATGTTGGCATGTGTAGGTTGGAAGAGCAATGACATTCTTATCAATGCCTTGCTCTTTGATCTTCTTCTTCTTCTCCCTCTTCAAGGTTGAGCCATCATCTCATGGGTGAGCAAAGATCCCACGAGCTCGTCAAGCTTGAGCCCCTTTAATTTCTTTGCTTTTACAATGCCTGTCTTTTTAGAGTTCCATGATTCGAGAAGTGAGTAGATCAACTTTTGAACGAGTTTGTCTTTCGAAATTTCCTCGCCAAGACTTTTAAGTTGATTGACGATTATGGAGAAACGGTCGAACATCATCTTAATGTCTTTATCCTGGTCCATCTTGAAGTTCTCATACTCAAGGTTAAGAAGGCCAATCTTGGTCTCCTTTATATCGTTGGTTCCCTCGTATTAGACTTCAAGCTTGTCTTATACTTCATTGGCACTCTCACAATAATACATTTTCGTGTAGATGTTCGGGCTAAAAGCACAAAAGAGAATATGCAAAGCCTTGTAATTTAACTATATCTTCTTGCGATCATCCGTACTCTATTTCGCCTTGCTTCGTTGTGGCACGAACCGTCTTCAATAATGTCCCAAAGATGATAATCCTTGGCTCTCATGAAATACATCATCCTATTCTTCCAAGAGGAGTAGTTGGTCCCGTCAAATAATGGTGGTCAATGGATTACGCCATGGCTTCGGTTGATTATTTGTCGGTCGAGCTTGTCGGGATTGCCTCAATAGGATGTAAGTCCTCTCGAATTGAGCCTCGCTCTAATACCAATTGTTGGGCTCGATATCCTCAACCATTTTGATTGCCAAGTGGTGGAGATGATGCAATTTGGGTGATGGTGGTGGAAGCAAAATATAGGAAAAATTAGACACAAGATTTAGAGTGGTTCGAGCTTCTAACAAAGCTCTACATCCACTACATTATCTTCCTACTAAAGATTTCAACCAATTCACTAAGAATTCTTCCATTTTTCTAGGCTAAGGAGGCAACCATTTACAACCTAGACTCACTCACCAAGTCTAGCATCCAAAGCTCACAAACTAAGCATTGAGAACACTCTAACAAGAGAAAATTTAGCAAACTAGAAATCCCTCTAAAAGGTGATTGTTTGCACTCTTAAGCTCTCATCCAAATCCTAATACACTTGAGCATACATTGACAGTTTAGCTCAACAAGTGTAGTCTATACAAAGAATGAGAAATTAAGCACTAAGACAAATTTTCATCATAATGTTGTTGACTTATGGATCATTAATCTTTCATAGATGCTTAAAGGTCTCTTTTATACTCTCAATTGAGCTTCTAGCCGTTGGAGATCGTTGGGATTGAATTAGAATCGTTGGGGCCTTTATTTCCCGTAATAAATACAATTCTAGAGCTGTCCGTATCGATACGCGGGTAGCCGTATCGGTACGTGTTCTTCATAAACTAGCCGTTGGGCTCTTTCCAGATGATGCGTATCGATACGCGTAGGAGTGTATTGGTACGACCTGCAGTTTAAAATTGGTACAAGACCGATTAATTAACCGTATTAATTAAATTCACCGGAATTTTAATATATAATTAATATATTTATAATTTTAAGTCTAAATCCCAACAACTACCCCTATAAATCATTGCACAAATTATTTTATCTTTCGGTTACTTCCATCACAATATCTTGTTTGCCAATCCAATACCTTCTTGGCAGTTATCGGTTGATTAATTCGAGTCTAACAATTATCCCAAAAAAAATTATGCATATGTAAGTACATGACGACTTAGATACAATTATAAGATAAAACGCAATACAATATAAAAAGGGGACATTTACATGGATACAAAAGATCGGTGCACATTATCTTCAGGATCATGCCAATTAGGGCACAGGATTCAAATATCAATAATACGAATACGACATTCATATTAGATATTTTTTTTCTAAAAAAGAGGTTTTTCGAATATTTTCGATAAATTAGCATAATTAGGATTATTGTGTTATAATTTCGAGTAAAATGCAGTACATTATCAGAATCTGAAATGGATGTGTAGCTCTCTAACCGATTTACATCAAAGAAACTAATGTACCTGATTGCTATCTGTCTTCTTCTGGAAAAAAAGTGATCCTAATAGAACAGCAATACCTGTTATTGCAATTGTGAAAACAACTCGTCTCCTTGAATAATCCGGTCGCTGCCTTCTCGGACCACCTTCTTCTCTTTCAATTGCCCTCACATCCCTAAACAATCCCAAACACATTGATTAAAACTAATGACAATAGCTGCAGTTCTCCTGAGTAAGGGCAGATAACAAAGATGAATTTTGATACGTCTTTCGGATAAATTATGCACACGCACAACATACTCATTACAATCAATCAATCTAGTTGCACAACATACTTAAAATCTTAGGCTTTAACCAGAAATCTTTGCTGCAATAGAGCTACGTTTCTTATACAACCAGGTGACACACAAAGACTAGAAAAAATGTGCCATATTTCCCGACTTACAGGGTGTCCTTGTGACCGATGAATGAAAGCATTGATTGCATATCATGGCTAGATTCTGTACTGAAATGAATACCTTTTAAAATAAATTCACATTGGGAACTAGAAGCTCTCAATTCCAGAATGAAACTCAAAACTGGTGCAAAATGCTAATCTTGGATGCTAAATACTAAGAAGCGAAAAGTACAACTCCACATCACAGGGCATGAATAACAAGCTTAAAATGAGAAAAATATGTGTGGAGAAAACACTAACCGATTAAATATCTACCCTAACAATTCAATCAGAAATTATATTATAGCATATATACCTTGAAGATCCCACGTTGTTTTCTGCAATACCAGTACACCTACTTTCATGGTTATATCTTTCTCTCAGTCTAATATATCTGTTACAAAGATGACAGATCTCCGTCCGATTCCCGCATACTTCCTAAAATCACAACGCAACGTTGTAATAAGTTCTCACTTAGCAAGTACCATTAGAGTCATTCCATTCAAAAACTGATTCAGAATATGTACCTGATGCTCAGCCAGATCAATGGCGGGCAACGGAAACTCACAAAACTCACACGTAACAATCCTCTGGGGGCAATTTTCATCTTTATGAATACCTAGAATTTCGCGTTCCATTGTCTCACTGCACAGCGAACAGGCCACCTGCTTGCACAGATTTGTGGTCAATAGCCTCACAAATGTTAAGACATGCATCATGCTAAATTTTTAGAAATGCACTTGTACATAACATGGAGAATTGATTCATTTCAAAAGAAAAGGAAAGACCTACCGGAGCGTGGGTGTTCAAGAAATGTTCCTCAGCATGCTTTTTTGGAATCATATCACCACAAACTTTACATTTTTCTAGATTGCGGGAGCAATGAGCATAATGTAAATCAATGTTAGAAGAAGGTATGGCCCTGTCACTGAACAATTAAGAAGGATAAGTACCTGTTAAATACTCTTCTGTATGGGAATTTTAAAATATAGTAAAACCTAAATAAATGAATGTTAGATATATCAGATATTAATCATATATCTTGTTATTCTAACTCCGTTAGTTCACTAAAATAATGCATTTCTATATTGCAAAAGGATAAGACAATAGATGAAACTTGGTAATTTTTTACGCAACTCATATTTCACCTTCCTAGGGAAACATAAGAACATACTACAACGTCCGTATGAAATTGCTTCATGATAAATAGGAAAATGTGGAAGCCCTGAGCTTCTTTTCAACAATACTCAAATGCGAAGCACACTTTTCAGCATCAAGTGGAATGCAAAGATTATTCTTATTAGAACAAAGGAAGTCATAGCCTGGGATAGGGTTGTAGATGCTGAATGTGAACCTCGTATTTCCTAGATGTTACCTATTACGGATAGCTACATGAACCAACCGAGCTAAGCTCGGGAATTCAAAGTGGATTATAAAGTATTATTAACGCAGACTAGCATGCCATCAAAAAATAATCAACAATCATGTAGAAAGGTTCAAAATACCCTATAGTCAAAGCCAAGTTTTCCTAGTTCAATGACATTTCAACTAGTGACAAAGACAAAGGCTGTGATCACATGAACCGAAAACAACAACAAAATCATCAAACAAGCAGAATTTTAGGTCCTAATCCAAGCCAAAACCAGAGGGCAATTCAACTAAATTCACTCCCTTTTCCACTTAATTTGTTCAACTTAAATTACCAATAATTTATCTGTGCATCAACTAATCTACCACTACACAAAGTCTAAACAAACCAAAAAAACAAGGAATTCCTCCCGTTCGTCCATCTAAGCTCGAATAAACAAAAAATCTCAGCTAATAAAAGCATAGATAAACAAAACCGGAATCGGAAATACAAAAAATAGCACCGAAATCCAACGAAACAGAATTAATTATAAAAACCATCATAAAAGTGCTCATAAATACCAGTGATCGCATATGCGGATAGTTTCTTCCGAAGCAATTGCCATAGAGATCCGTTTCAAAATCTTTGACCGAGGAAAAAAGAGAAAAATTAAAAAAATCAGCGAAAATAATAATTACAAGAGAGAAAAATAGATAAGGGGAACTAAAATTAGTAATAAATATTAGATAATAAACCTGCAAAAAGACTTTGATTTTCCCTCAAGCTCTCCTCTTTCTTCTTTTATTATTGTTATATATATATATAAATTGGAAAGGAAATTAGAGCAAAGAGTGAGCGAGTTATTCTGATTACTGCTTTGATTGAGCCAACTACTTTGAAGTTTGTACAGTCCACGATTCAGCTTTTCCCCCACGCGCCTTCCAAAGGAGGTGAGTTGAACGGCTATTTTCAATTTGGGCCTTGCTATTTCTAAATGAATAATTATTTGATATACCATTGCTGTAAAAGTTTCTACAAGCGTTTAGTTTTAAGGTTTATATATTTAATTTAGGGTTTAGAGTTTAGGGATTAAAGTTTAACAAGTTAGAATTTAGTGATTGTGAATAGAATTTAGAATTTATGGTTAGAATTTAGAATTTATAGGTTGAAACTTAAATCCTCAACATATTACTCTAAACCCTAAACTCTAACATATAAACCCTAAATCTTAACCCATAAAGTATAACAATTACCCCTAAATTCTAAATCTTTACACCTAAACCCCTAAACCCTACACCCTAAACCAAGTCCCTAAATAGTAAAACTAGGACGTTTGTGGAAACTAAAAATTTCCACCGCCAGTGTATTAGATATAAATCCTTTCTAAATATAGGTTAAAAGATGACAAGTTCAAAACTTGTTCTCAAACTAAAAATGTTATACTTCTTAATAAAATTTTCGGGTGGCTTTTTGAGTTTTTTCTGCAAATATAGATACTTATTTTGTAAGTTTCGATACTTTGTCTCAAACCGAAAATTTATCAAAAAAATTAAGTATCGATACTTGCAGAAAAACTCAAAAAAAATCTAACTGTAAATATTATCAAGAAATCTAACATTTTTAATTAGAGAATAAATTTCAAAACTTACCGTCTTTTAGCCACACCCTAAACATGCCGCACCCACCTACCCCAAATATGAGCTTTTTTTCTTATTTTTTATTTCAAATAATAACTTAATTTAAATTAATGTGTTGTTTGATAAATTGAAAATTAAATATTGAAAAATTAAATAATATATAATTAATTTAAGGTAATTTGAATTTATTGGGCCATGATAGCTTGGTCTCTTTAGACCTAGCATTGGGCTAAGCTTATAGGTTTGGGATACTCTTCAAAGCCTAACCAATGTCATACCCTAAATGGGCTAGGCTCGTCATTCACTTTTCATGTCTTATCTTTCTCCAAAAAAAGAAAAAACAAACAAACAAACTATAGATCCAACCACCTATCGCAATTCGCAACAATTTTAAGACGACTACCTGGTAAATAGAGATAAAATTTGGATCGGGATATTTGTAGATATTTAATATTTCTCGATCTATACGTTAACATTATTATTTGTTGTGGATTTAGAGAGAATACGGATAGATATTCTTAAATATTTATTATTTGAATCTGTATTATTTTATATGAACGTAGTTTGTAGATTCAGACATTTGAATCTATTTATGATTACAAAATGAGTCTTGGTCCTTCAACTTTTAGAGAATTTAGATTTGTGTAAATTCAGATATTTGACATAGGATCATTCTACTACGCTCGACGAATACCGTTGAACACTACTAATGATAAACATCGTTAAATACTATTAAGTTGATTAATGAAGATTAAAAATCTCAAAGACTCAATATATAATTATAAATTATTTAAAATAAAATTTTAATTAAATTATTTTTATATATATTAAATTTTTTAATTTTTTAATAATTGGATCAAATATCAACCTTAGTCAATTTAAAAAAAATAAAAAATCCTAAACCTTAAATACAAACACCAAAACCCTAAACTTGAAACCATAAATCATAAACCCTAAACCCTAAAGCTAAAAGCTAAAAGCCAAAACCATAAACCTTATATACAATGTTCTAATTTAAGGTTTAGGGTTTTGAGTTTAGAGTTTTTGGTTTTTGGTTCAGGATTCATGGTTTTTAGTTTTAGGTTTTGTGTCTTAGAATTAGGGTTTTAGGTTTCGAGTTTTAGATTTAGGGTTTATGATGCAGGGTTTAGGGTTTTTATTTTTAAATTTACCAAGGTTGGTATTTGACCCAATTATTTTTTAAAAAATTAAAAATATTACATATATGGAAAATAATTTAATTAAAATTTTATTTAAAAAAATTATAATTATATATTGAGTTCTTGAGATTTTTAATATTTATTAATTAATTTAATGGTGTTCAGCGTTAGTGATGTTCAGCGGTGTTTGTCGAGCATTGTAGAGTTTTTTTTAGTCTATCTAAAATAAAATAGAAAATCATATGAAAAATATAATCGATCCTTTCATTTTTTGGGTTATGGCCATCTACCGAGAGTTTCGAGATTAATACCAATATTTTAACAACAAATTCAAAATTTTCCTTCGCCATATGATTTAAAGTTTTGAATTTGATTTTTTTTTGGATTCACATATCCAACGGATCATAATATTTATTTCAATTTTGAATCATAATAAGTGGATAATGTTCGGATAAAAAACATATTTGAATTATTAAGCAAATTTACACATATAAATTTAGACAATTCAAAAATTACAGATATTTGACACCGTAATTCTTAGGACAATATGTAATTTGCTCGACTAATCAATTATGATGACTATCTGCCTATTGCGAAATGATCTTTAGTGGACATTTGTCAATCTCGTTATTGATTAATATCAGGTGATATGAGTGTTTTCTTTGTGCTTATCCAAGTTTTTTTAGGGTAAATTACATGAGTGGCCACTATATTATACATTTGGACTTGATTTGATTATTATACTTTTAATTACAGTAATTAAACTATTAAATTATTAAATTAGTGTCAATGTGACCACTAACCGTTATTAACTAAATCGCGATGTGGCTGTTATTGACTAACGGTGAAGTACACTGTAAATTAAAAATAATAACAGTGACACGTTGGATAAATGAAGAACCAAAAAGCCTAAAACAATTTACCCTAACCATTCGTCTTTTATTCTCCACCAAAAATCTCTCTGAAAACTTCAACATTAAAAAAAAATTGACGATTCATTCAAAGGAAGCTGAGAAATTGTTGGAGAGAAACACGAGATGAGTGGATTTCTTCGCGAAAAAGGGAAACCCAATCCTAAATACGGTAAGTAGATTTGTTGTTTTTGTTCTGAGATTAATGTTATTATTTGAAATTAGGGTTTATATTTGGGGTTACTAATTCCTATCACCCTAAATTACTAATTATAGGATTATTAATTGGAATTAATAGAAATTATTAATTTTAAGGTTATTAATTGGGATTAACATAAAGTATAAATTTTAGGGTTAATATTTGAGATTCGGGTTAATAGACGATGTTAGGGTTAATATTTGGGTTTAGCGTTAATAAACGATATTAAAGTTAACATTTGTAGTTATTGTATAGATTAAAAAATATGATTCCCAATTCAAAAAGTTTGTTTTTGTTTTATTCTTATAAAGAAAGATAGATTTTGTCTGTTAATTGTGGGTTTGTACTAAAGTATGATTCTTTTCCAACAATAAAATAGTTAAATTTTTTATTAGTTTGCATGTGCTTTGTTTGTTCGAAGTGGAACTGAAAAATACTTGTGGGGTCTTTATTTGGTTGCTGTAGAGGACCTCCCGGACCAACCACCATTAATATGTGTTATAACACGTGCATTGTTTTGGCTTATATAGTATACTGTTTTTACTTGTGCCTTGATCCAAACTCATTTCCTTTTAATTTTTTTTGGATTGAGATATAAATTTGAATTGTGGAATGGTCCTTTTTCTTGCTTTATGTAATGTTTTTTCTCTTTCTTTCAAAAAAACAATAAAGATGATTTGGTTAGAGGATTTGAGTATTTTTAAGTAGATTAAGAATTGTAGCATTTAACATAGAATTTGAGTATTGCTAACAAGCTTATCAACTGAAGTATTTAACCCCTTTTCAACCTGTTGGTTGTAACTCGTACGTTTCTGTTCAAAATCTGGGAATAGTGTTTAACATACACAACATTTGATACAATGCTTGTTTGATGGTATGCCCTAAATAACCAGTACTTTATATAGGGTCCATATGTTTGTTTAATTGTAGCATCATTTGTATAATTAGGACTTCATTTTAAATTTCCTGTATAATGATTAGGTCATAAATGCATATTGTTTTGGTTATAATACAAAAAATGAGTAAGACTTTATTTGTAGTTATTTATGCTTTATTTTGTATTATATACTAATTGTTTAATTGTTTAATTGTTTCACTTGGTTTACCCTACTGCTTTTAAATAAATAACACTGTGTATTGTTTACCCCTTTTTACTTTGTTTTACCATGCTGTTTTTAAATGAATAAGATTGTGTGTTGTATTTAAATGCATATTGTTTTGGTTATTGTACAAAAAAATGAATAAGACTTTATTTGTGTTTTTAACAGGGATTAATTCAGAGAAATTTAGTATTGTGGTACATCATGGTGATTTTTTTGTTAGGAGACCTAGGGTAAAATTTACTGGATTATTTTGATAACTTAGATGTTGATACAATGTCTATGTTTGAAGTTTGAAGTATGATTGAGATATTAGGAATTGTTGCCGGTGTTCATGTGTTTTGACAATTGTTAGATAATCCATTAGAGGTGAAACAAGTGAGAAATGATAATGACGTGCTTGAGATGGTAAAAAATTTACCTAGGGATCATTATCTTCATATTTACTTAGAAGAAATTGTGCATGAGAACGACTCTGAGACTAGGGTAGAGTTTGATTCTGACTCAGAAGATGAGGAGTATGATGTTGAGTCCGAGTCATCCACTGATAAGTAACATTTACTAACAGTGAAAATGAACTTGTCAGTTCAGAAGATGAAATGTTCACTATGAATGTTGGGTTGGGCAGTGATGAAGTAGAACTTGAAAGTGACAATGGCAATGGACAATCTGACTCACTCTGCAGTGTAGATGAGTCAGATTCAGATGGTCCACCAAAAAAACCTAGATTTCCTGAATTTAATAGTAATTCAGATTTATCTAATCCTACATTTAAGGCTGGTCTAATATTTGCAAGCAAGAAAATACTTAAGGAGGCAATTAAGATGTACAGTATCAAGAATAGATATTGTGTTAAGTTAAAGAAAAATGACAATAAAAGGATCCAAGTTAAATGTAAAGGAGGTCCATGGGTGTTAAGGGCAGCTCCAATCAATGGTCAAGATCCTTTTACTGGTTCTTGGCAGATTAGGACTTTGAATGGTGAACACACTTGTCTTAGGGAGTGTAAAAATCCTAATGTTACTACTAAGTGGCTAGCTGAAAACTACTTTAGTAGTTTTTATATTGATCCCACTTTTTCAATCAGTTCCCTAAAACAAGCTGTACACAAAGATTGGGGCTTAATAGTAAATAAAAGTAAATGCATTAGGGCAACAAATCTGGCCCTTGAAAACTTGAATGGTAACTATAAAGAGCAGTATGAAAATCTTAATGCTTACCTAGGCGAGTTGAGGCACTCCAATCCAGGGACAACAACAGTTTGCAAGTTAGATAACAGAATATTTGAGAGACTTTATTTCTGTATGCAAGCAATGAAGGATGGCTTCAAAGTAGGCCGTAGGCCCATTATAGGTATGGATGGATGCCACTTGATGGGCTACTACAAAGGTCATCTTTTGGCAGCTGTAGGAATAGATGCAGATGACTCAATCTATCCCATACTGTTTGCAGTTGTGGAGAGTGAGAATGAGTCATCTTGGTGCTGGTTCCTGGAATTATTTGGCATTGACCTGGAGATTGAAAATTCCCAAAACTTAACCTTTATGATTAATAGACAGAAGGTATGAGTTAATTTCTTTAAAATTATTTGACTTTTTAATGTTGTAATAAAACTGTACTAATAAATTTTTGTTTAACTTTGTTGTGTGTAGGGACTAATGGATGCTGTGCCAGAATTGTTCCCCTATTCAACACATAGAACATGTGTTAGGCACTTGTACTCAAATGCTAAGACCAGTGAGGACTTTGTAGGAAAAGCAGTGAAGGACCAACTGTGGAAAGCTGCAAGAGCCACATATGTCAGAGAGTTTCAATCTGCCATGGATGAATTGAAGGTATTAACTTGTATGTGAATTTTTTAAATGTGACTAAATTTCATTATGACCATTGTGAATTTTATTTGCAGGTTTTGTCAGAAAAAGCTTGGAAGTGCCTGTCACCAAAAGACCCCACCCACTGGTCAAAGTCACACTTCTCTTTTGGGTGCAAGTCAGACATGCTTCTAAATAATAACTGCGAGTGTTTTAATAAAGTAAATAATCTCATTGTAATTTTATTATTTCTAAATATTGAAATACTTCTTTGTTTGCTAATTACTACTATTGATATATGGCAGGTAATACTTGAAGCTAGAGACAAACCTATCAAGCTGAAAAGTGGACATGGCTTCTATACCCTAAAATTCAAAAGAAGTTAGAACGTGCAACATCACAAGCACATAGGTATAACTGTTTTATGCTAACTATTTAGGAGAGTTGATTTATGTTGTTTAGAATAACTCTTTAAGCTATTTGTTTTACCATAATCTACATGTGCTAATTGTTTATGTTATGCCAACTATTTAGGAGAGTTGATTTATGCTAACTGTTTAGGATAACTCTTTACGCTATTTGTTTTATGCTAACTGTTTATGCTAGCTGTTTGTGTGTGCTAATTTTTTTTCCTAATTTTATACAGTTGTTGGCCTCTTTATGCTGGTGGACACATGTACCAGGTTTCATGTGGTCCTTCAATTCAGCATTCAGTTAACATTCAAATGTTTACATGCTCATGTAGAAAATAGCAACTAACAGGTTAACATCTTCATAGTATTAGTCTTAATTTGTTTAGCATTTAGATATAAAATCTTCATAGTTACTAATCAATTCTTGTTCTATGCAGGCATTCCATGTGTTCATGCAGTTTCAGTTATACTGTCAATTAAAGATAGGCCAGAAAAGTATGTTGACCCTTGTTACTTTGTGTCAACCCAAAGAGCAATATATTCCTATTTGATAAGTCCTGTAAGAGGTGAGAAACAATGGGCAACTAATCACACAATGGAGCCTATTTTGCCACCAATCTTTAGAAGACCCCCAGGAAGACCACACAAGAAAAAAATACATGGAGACTGATGAAGCACCACCTCAGACTGGTAAGGTGACAAGGAGGGGTGTCAAGATTTTTTGTAAAAGATGCAAAGAGAGTGGACATAATATTAGAACATGCAAGGGAAAGGTTGGTGCCAATCCAAGAAGACCTGGACAAACCTCCAGTTCTGCTGCAAGAAAAACTCCCAGAATTTCAAAACTGCCAGTAAGTTTCATTACCTAATCAAATAAATTACCACTCTTGACACTTGAATTGGTTGTTTGGTTGATGAACATTCGAGTAAACACATTACTTTTTTTTAAAGATTAGAAGACCTGGAACCACTCCAACAACAAGTCAGGCTGGAACCAATCAAGCTTCAAGGTCAACTCCAGCTCCAAGGTCAGCTCCAACTCAACCTTCACAAGTCCAAGGTTGGTGTCACTCACTCATCTCCAAGTCCAAGTTCAACACCAACTCAACTTTCACAGGCCAATATTGTCAGATGGATGCCCACACTTAGAGTACCTATGAGTCAAGAGAGTTGTGGCAATCACTCATCTCCAAGGATTGATCCTTGATTCTGTTGGCACATAATCCTTTTGTGAACTTAGTGGTGTTTTATATATATTTGACCAAAGTATAACATGGACATGTGATAAGAAATATCACAATTTTTTGTTTGACTTGCTTTAGTGGGTTAATATCTTTTGTTTCACATATGTATTGGTCAAACATGTGATGTATGGATTACTTTCCAAATTTAATGTCAATATGAAACTATGTTCTTTTGTTTACTTTACTGTGTTTTAGGTTCACTTAATGCATTATCTTTTGTTACAAAATTTCAACATATAACATATTTTTTCATTACAATAACTACATTACATGACATTTCAAAAACTGAAAATTACATTATAATAACTGAAAACACAGTACAATAACTAAAAACTACATTACCATATTGTAGAGGGTTAATGCAAAACACATTCTAAGATTCTATTACACTTTACTGTATTGGAATCTTACAAAAAAAAACCTAAATTTCCAAAATCCCCACTAATAGTTGTAACCTAATTTCAACGACCTAAATGCCCAAAATCCCATTAATAGTCATAACACTAGGAGTTAAAAACCACCAAAACCTCAAAACCCAAAAGCAAACTTCTGAAAATTCTTTCCTTCTTTCTTTCTTGCTCCATTGCATCGATTTTCTTTAGAAGACCAACAATAACCCTTTTTGACCTATCAGTCACTGTTGGATCATAACAGAAAAAAATTACAACCCCTAACCCCATTTCAATAATTTCCACAACCCCAAAACCTCATACCTGGATTTTCATAAGTCCAACTTGTTGCTAGCTTCGAACGAACCTCACAATAGCACACACGATCCATCTCTGCATCCATTTTTTTTCTACAACCTCTAGAAATATTCTTCTTTTCGGCAGAATGATGGGAAAGAATAGAGAAATTATTAAAATTTGTTTAGGGTTTCTTTAAGTAGACTCAATTTATAACGTGTTTTTTACATTGTTTAAGTGGCATGCTGATGTGGACGGATATTTATCCAACGTGGAAAAAATACCCTTTGAAAAAAATTTAAAAGCCACATCAGCTACACCGTTTGGTTTCTAACGGCTAGTGGTCACATTGACACCAATTTAAAAGTTTAGTGGTTTAATTGCTGCAATTAGAAGTATAGTGGTCGAATCGAGTCTAAATGCATAGTATAGTGGCCATTCATGTAGTTTACTCTTTTTTAAAATAATTTTATGGTGATTATAAAGTAATATTTATTTATATTTTTTTAATTTTTAAAAAGATACACATTTTGTCGACAAAGCTGCTCAAATCTAAATCTCTTAAGATGACCAACATCTTCTTTTCTATTAAGATCACCCATTGAGTTCTTTATTTTCTATGTTTGTTTTATGATTGATGTTGAAGGTTTATAGTTAACCTTTCTAATAATATTGATTCTAAATTCGTATCATTTTTTGAATAATTTAAAAGTGATTACAAGGTAGTATCAGTTCATATATAGTCTAAATTCGTACTTAAAATATCTTTTAAGGAGTACAATATATTTTATCAACAATCAGTTAGTCTAGCGGGATGAGATATTAGGTCCCTTAAAAAAAGTTAAGTGTTCAAATCTTAGCATTGTGAATGAAAAACTAGGTTGAGAGGGTTATTTTTATATTCAACTTCTATAAAATTTGATCCGAATTAATCGATCAATTAGTCGGATACCAGTATTTGAACAAAAAGAGTACAATATACTTTAGCAGTACACTAATCGACTTATCTGAGTGTTGAACCTAAACCCTATATGATTTGATAAAAACATTTAGTGGCTTTTTTTTATTTGAGCGGGAAACATGAATATAACAAAAGTTCCTTTGAACCCAAAAGTATTAGCAGTGCCGTCCGATTTGATTCAATAATTCTACGATCCCGCAATGCCAAACAAGCTATGCCAAGTTAGTCTAACATTGGACTATATATGTATACATGCGGTGGCAGATCTAGAAATTTAAGAGTAAGGCTCTAAAATAATTTCTTTTAAATGGGGATATAGATTTTCATTCCCCGTCTACATACTAAATTAAAATTTTTTAGAATAAATTTAACACTAAAAAATAACTTTTCCCCCCAAAAATGGGGGTGCAATTGAACCCTTCCAAGACCATGTGGCTCCACCGCTGTATACATGGCTTAATTGTAAAATAAGTGTTTAAATTAAATCCAACAAGTGGTCTCAGTTGAAAAGCCAATGATATTCATCCTAAGAGACCCGGATTCAATCGCAATGTCTGCAAGATGTGTGCATTGTCAAAAGGTTAAGAATATCTATGAACATATACTACTTTCTAATCAGCTTTAGACCATTAAAACATAAGTGTTTAAATTGTGTTGGGAGGCTCGAACAATCAACCGAGATAGCCAATAGGGGGTGAATTGGTTTTAAGGTGTTTGTAGTGGAAGCTATGAGAATTTAAAAATTGACACAAAGATTTATAGGTGGTCCAAGCTTCTAACCAAGCTCTACATCCACTACCTCAGCTTCTTAATAAGGATTTTCCCAAATTCACTATGAATTTCTTCACTTTTTCTAGGTTCAAGAGGATAGTTTTACAATCTCAAAGCTTATATCCCAAAGCTTTGAGAAAACCCTCTCTTACAAGAGAAAATCAAACAGCAAACAAGAAAACCCTCACAAGGTACAATGTTTACACAAATAAGCTATCACCCAAAAACTTAACACTTGAGCATATATGACAATTGAGCTCACAAGTGTATTCTACAAAAAAATTGACAATTAAAGCACAAAACAATTTCTCTATACATTGAATGTTGGCAATATATTTCTTGTTCTTCCATGGATGCTTGAAGAGGTCTTTTAAATCCTCTAATAACTTCATGGTCGTTACTATCCGTTGAGAGTTGTTAAGAGCCATTGGAGACATAAATTCCAGCCGTAAATTCACTTTTGGGCACTTTGGTATCGGTACCTGCCTTAAACAGAAAGAGTTGTTGGAGCATTTATTACACATGGGTTACCGGTACGTGATACACGATATTGGTACAGAGCCATCGGTACCGATACCAAGCCTATACCGATATTGATTTTGGATACTGGAATATTCCAAAACATGGGGACAAAGGGGTCTATCGGTACTCTCAAAACCGTACTAGTATGTGGTCCTCTAGGTATCAGTACGAGTCAAACCGTATCGATACTCAGGACCAGTTTTTGATACTTTGGCTGTTTAAAACATGTCAAAAACCCTTTGAAAACATTTCAAACATATTTTTCACGTTTATGGACTTTTGAAATATTTTTGCAAATTAGTTTAAGTTCAATTTTTTTCTTTAAAGTTATATCAAAATTTGATAAACCTATTTGATTTTGATATAACTTAAAGAAAATGTTTTTAGACTTAAACTAATTTGCAAAAACATTTCAAAGTCCATAAACTTGAAAAATATGTTTGAAATATTTTCAAAGGGTTTTTGACATGTTTTAAAATATTTTTAAATAGCCAAACATGTCAAAAACAAGCATTGAGCACCGATATGGTTTGACCTATACCGATACCCAGAGTGCCCGTACCGGTACGACTTTTAAGAGTACCGATACAATTTTTCATCCACAAGTTTTCCAAATTCCAGTAGCCAATTTCCGTATCGATACACGCCTAGCTGTATTGATACGAGAGGATTCATACTGATACACATGTAGTACCAATACCCTTGTGTAATAAATGCTCCAATGACTCTTTCTTTTTAAGGCAGGTACTGATACCAGAGTCTCGTGTCCGATATCGAAGTACCCAGAACGGAATTTATAGTTGGAATTTATGTTTCCAACAACTCTTAACAACCCACAACAACTAGTAATGGCCACAAAGTTGTTAGAAGGTTTAAAAGATCACTCCAAGCATCCATGGAAGAATGAAACAACAAGCCAACATTCAATGTATAGAAAAATATTTAGTGCTTTAAATTGTCAATTTTTTTGTAGAACACACTTGTGAGCTTAATTGTCATACATGCTCAAGTGTTAGGTTTTGGGTGAGTGCTTAGATTGCAAACAATTATTATTGTGAGGTTTATCATAGTTTGCTTATTTCTTTTTTCTTGTAAAAAAGGTTTTCTCAAGCTTTGGGGTAAAAGCTTTGAGGTTGTAAAGGTTTCCTCTTGAGCCTATTAAAAGGGAAGAAATTCTTGACGAATTTGGGAAAATCCTTAATGGGAAGCTAAGGTATTGGATGTAGAGCTTGGTTAGAATCTTGAACCACTATAAGTCATCGTGTCCAATTTTAATTTCCATAGCTTTCACCACTATGACTCAAAATCCTATTCACCTCCTCTTGGCTATCTTGGTTGATCGATTGAGCCTCTTAACAATAGATATCAAATCTTCATCTTTTTATCAGATTAACATCCAAGAGTCAATCCTAGAGGTGCTCAACCATTCTACATCAACCGAAGTTCATGACACAATCCATCGAAAAGCCTCCTTACTTCGACAGTGCCAACTATTCCTATTGGAAGAATCTGAAGATGTTCTTCTTGAGAGCCAAAGATTACCGTATTTAGGATACGTCTTTCACGGCTCGTTCGTCCCTCAAAGAAGCAAGGCAGAATGGAGTGTAGATGATAGCAAGAAGATGGAGCTAAACGTGAAGGCCTTGTACATGGAGCTAAACGTGAATATGCCAAAGTATTTTCTCATGAGAGTGTCAAGAAGATTTGGGACAAGCTTGAAGTTACTCATCAAGGAACAAATAAAGTAAAAGAGACCAAGATTGGTCTTCTCAACCTTGAGTATGAGAACTTCAAGATGGAACCAGATGAAGACATTACCAAGATGTTCGGTAGATTCTCCGTCATCGTCAATGAGCTTAAAGGTTATAAAGAAATCATTCCAGAAGACAAGCTTGTTTGAAAGCTTATATATTTTCTTCCCGAGTCATGGGACTCAAAGAAGACCCCATCATCAGTTCCAAGGATCTCAAGACCTTGAATCTCGATTGCTCTCTTGGGGTCTCTTCTCACTCATGAAATCATGAAGAAAGAAAGAGAAGAGAAAAAGAAGAAGGAAGAGCAGAAGATGGGGATGAAGATGATCGAGCAAGGCATTGGCGTGAATGTTTTTGCTCTCAAATCCTTCACAAGCCAACAAGAAGATTCTAGTGGAGAGGATAGTGAAAAAGAAGAGATGACCAAGCTCTTCAAGAAATTTGCCCGATTCATGAAGTGCCAAAAGGAAGATTTAAGGCATGAAACAAGAATAAAGAGGAAAGACCCCATTATATGCTTTGAGTGCAAGAAGCTGGGGCATACCAAGTATGATTGCCCTCATTTCAATAAGAAGGGATCGAGCTATAAGAAGAAGGCATATGTGGCTACATGAAGTGATGAAGAGGACTCCACTGAAAATGAAGTAGCTCACCTTTGTCTCCTGGCCATCGAATAAGACTCAAGGGTAACTTCTAATTCATCTACTTCAATTTCATATACATTTGATGAATTACAAGATGCCTATGACAATTTGGTTTTAGAGTTTAAAAATTATTTTTTGAAAAACAAGAAAATTATTTCAAATTTAAAAATTCAAAATGATTTGATTTATAAAGCCAAAGATGAAATTGAAGCAAAGTTCAAGGACTTTGAGCAAAAGAATTTTGATTTACAAAAATTACTTCAAAAGTTTCATGAAGATAATCAAAAGGAGTTGGATGATCTTAAGAAATAAAAAATTTTGATTTACAAGAGTTTTGAAAAGAAAAATAAAATTTTTGTAAATTCAAACTTTTATCAAAGACAATCTAGTTCCCCTAGATTTTTGAATGGAAAATGTGTTCGAAACATTTGGGTTCCAAAATGACTCATTGTTTCAAAGAAAAATGGATTCCTAAAGGGAATAAGTTATTTAGGACTAATGTCATTGGATCCAAACCAAATTGGATACCAAAAATCACTTGATTGTATTTTGTAGGTGTGCTTGATCAATTGGTGGTCAAAGTCAAATCTCGAAAGCTCTTGACACACAAAGAAGGAATGACACTTGAAGAAGGAAGGATTCACATCCTACCTTGGTTCAAGTGGTACATTTAATTTCATGCGATTAACTTGATCACATGCCTTTCATGTCTAATTTTTAATGATCTAAGCATGCTTGTATGACTCTATGTTGTGCAAAATTGTATATAATTAGGGAGAGTCTAATATTGCATGAATTACATGTTTTTAGCCTTATATGTCTATCTTTATGTTTTTGGACTTAAAATTATAATGATTCGTTGATTTTGGTGAAATCATGCTTTCTATGTGTTAATTGTTATGTTTTGAGAAGTATGTGTAGCAAAATGTGCATAATGTATATCTAGGACTTAATAGAGCCTTTGTATGAACTTAAAACTAAGTTATAAGGCCTTTTAAGTTGTCGTAAAACCAAAGGATATACCAAATTGATTAAGGACTTATTTGAAAAAGAAAATAATTTTTAAGTATCTCAAAGACTCACAATTGACAAGGACTTTTCGAGTACAAAATTATTCAAAGTCAAAAACTTAAACCCTATAAATTTTTCTAAGTGTTTTTAAAGCTAATTCAAGTTTTACGCCCAAGCGTATCGATACACCCTCAGGCGTTTTGATACGAGCTTAAATTAAAAGGCCACTATAATCATATGTTTCAATACGGTTCTATCCGTATCGATACAACCTTCATATGGGCTAAGTATTTTACTTAGGCTTTTTGATACGGTTCCATCCGTTTTGATACGACCTTCATACTAGGTTTAAGATTTAAGAACAACGTATCGATGCGGCTATTGGCGTATCGATATGGTTGTTGAGATTTTTCATTCATGATTCGAACGTTGCCTTGTCAGTTATTGGGAACATGCGTTTTTGAAATTCAGTTAACCCGTATCGGTACACCCTCAAGGCGTACCGATACAAGTTCAAACAGTAGCCCAAGTGAGAAAAATTACATCGATATAGCCTTGCCCATATCGATATGCCCCTTTGTTTTACACTAAGATTGTACCAAAATGGTTCCTCGCGCATCGATACGCCTCGACATAAATTGTACACAACGACTCTTTCTATTTTGAGATTGGTATCGATACGGCTGTTCGTGTACCGATATGAGTAGTTGCAGAAGTGCATTTATGGTGGGAAAAAGGCAACTCAACGTCTATATTTTGTTCCCAACCACTACAACGGTTAGAAATCAACGAGAAGGTATAAATACAAGCATCTGAAGCTACAACAAAAAGAAATTAACTTCCAAGAACATTCAAGAAAAATCCAAAACCTTCTTGAGCTAAAGAGTCAAATACTTGTAACCCCAATTGAGTGTATTTTCATTGTTTTATCTTTTTTCAATTTGGGGAGTGTGGTATATTGTAATTGGGCAAAAATCCACCAATTTGAGAGGTTATTTATTGTTTGCCTATTTCTCTTTGTAAAGAGTGGAGTGGATCAATCTTTGGGTAGAAAGATTGATCATTTGTAACGGTTTTCTTCTAAGCCAAGAAAAGGGGAAGAATTCTAATTAGTGAATTGTTGAAATCCTCAGTAGGGTGATGGGATAGTGGATGTAGAGCTTGTTCGAAGCTTGAACCACTCTAAAATCCTTGTTTCTCTAATTTCCAATTTTCTTTTTGCACCCTTTATTTTTTTAAACTACCAATTCACCCCCTCTTGGTGATTTGCCATCAATTGATCAACTCAACAATTGGTATCAGAGCTACACTCACTAGAAGGATTAACACCCTCTTAAGGAGATCCTTGGAAGAGTTCGATCAACCGACATCAAGCAATGGCATCCACCTTCGGGTCAAGCATGTACGAGTCACAATCGATTACCAAACCACCATTCTTCAATGGGGATAACTATCCCTATTGGAAGAATAGGATGAGACTCTTCATCAAGTCCAACGATTACTTACTTTGGGATGTGGTAGAAGATGTACCAACAATCCCTATGATGAGAGATGGAGAAGGAAGACTCATTTCAAAGACAAAGGTGGAAATGGGTGAAGATGATCGAAAGAAATTGCAAGTCAATGACAAGGCCTTGCACATGCTATTTTGCTCTCTTGGACCATACATCTACTCGAAAGTATCCTCAACCTCAAGCGCAAAAGAAGTATGGGACACACTTGAGACAACCTATGAAGGGACAAGCGATTTCAAGGAGACGAAGATTGGGCTTCTCAATCTTAGTTATGAGAATTTTAAGATCGAGGCCTATAAGAGCATAACGAAGATGTTCGAATGCTTCTTCTTCATCGTAAATGGTCTTAAGGGCTTCGGTGAGATCATTCCCGAAGATAAGTTAGTCTGGAAGCTCCTCTACTCTCTTTCGGAATCATGAGATAGCAAAAGAACGACAATCATTGAAGCTAGAAATTTGAAGACTCTCAAGCTTGATGCTCTTGTTGGATCCCTCCTTACTCATGAGATTATGAAGCACAGAAGGGAAGAAAAGAAGAAGAAAGAAGATAAGAAAGTGGAGAAGAAAAAGAGTGAAAAAAAGAAGCTTGGAATTACTCTCAAAACTTCTTTTGATGAGAGCGATTCAAGCGAGGAGGAAGACGGATAGATGGCCATGCTAGCCAAGCGTTTCACTCGGTTCATGAAGTCCAACTGGGGTAGGAAATTCAACCGAAGGAGAGTCGTCAAGAACAAAGACAAAGAAGAAGATAAAGACCAACTCATATGTTATGAGTGCAAAAAGCCGGGGTACATCCGAACCGAGTGTCCCCAACTCAAAAAGAAGAGCTTCATGAAGAAGAAGAAGCTTAAGGCCCAACTTGCCACTTGGAGTGATGAAGAATCATCTGAGGAGGAGGAGCAAGAGGTGGCCAATCTTTGCCTCATAGCCTTTGAGGAGGACCAAATGGTAAACTTTAACTCATCATCTCTTAATCTTACTTATGATGAATTATATGATGCATATGATGAGTTGCAAGATGTTTACGATGAGTTAGTTGAAAAATTCAAAGAATTAATTTTGAAAAACAAGAAAACTACTTCTGATTTAAAAACTCAAAATGATTCTCTTTTAAAAACCAACTCAGAATTGGAAAAGAAAGTTTTATATTTGATAAATCTTTCAAATGAGCTTAAAAAGAAAAATCTCAATTTAGAAAAACTTCTTTCCGATTTCCAAGATTATCATACAAAAGAGGTGGATAATCTTAAAACTTCTCTTACTATTGGGAAAAGTGTTTTTGAAAAAGAAGTTCTTCAAAAACCCAATATGTTAAGAGAAAGCCTTTTAACCCCAAACAAAGAAGCTTTCAAAAGCAATCTAGAACTAAAAGAGTTAGGAGTATATGGGTTCTTAAGGAACTTGTTGTTTCTAATAATATGAATGCTATTGCTTCTTGGATTCCTAAGGGGACCAAGTTTTTGGGAGCTAATACTCATGGACCCGAAATGATTTGGGTACAAAAAGTCAAGAATTAATTCTTTGTTTGTAGGGGGAGCATTGTTACAAGGCCAAAGCTTCAAGCAAAAACACATGGTACCTTAATAGTGGATGCTCAAGACACATGACCGATGACAAGAGTAGATTCTTGGAGCTCGAACCAAAAAGTGGACGAGTGGTGACATTTTGTGACAACTCCAAAAGCCATATTAAAGGCATTGGCTCTATTGGTAATCACTCATCAATCTTTATTGAAAATGTGCTTAATGTAAACGGTCTTAAACATAACTTGTTGAGCATTAGTCAATTTTGTGATAAGGGTTTTAATGTTCTATATGATGTTAATGGGTGTAAAATCATGAACATTGAAACTAATAAGATAATGCTCATAGGTCATCACATAAGTAATATCTACATGGTGCATTTAGATGACATACATACATCCAATGCATGCTTTGTGGCACATAATGGACATGATACATGGTTATGGCATAGGAAACTAGGACATGCTAGCATTAGTGTTTTAGAGAAATTGGTTTCCCTAAATCTAGTAAGAGGTTTACCTAAGCTAAATTTTTTCTAAAGATAAAATTTGTGATGCATGTGCTAAGGGTAAACAACAAAGAACCTCATTTAAATCCATTAATGATGTTTCTACTAATAAATGTTTAAAATTGATCCATATGGATATCTTTGGGCCAATTAGGACTATGATCTTGGGTAGTAAGTCATATGCATATGTGTTAGTAGATGACTATTCTAGATACACTTGGGTTCTCTTCTTAAGTACTAAGGATAAGGCTTTAGAAAAATTCATCACGTTTTCAAAAATCACCCAAAATGACCTTGATCTTAAATTTCACATGTTAGAAGTGATCATGGAACTGAATTTCAAAATATGGGTTTTGAAAATTTTTGTAATGAAAATGGTATTAGCCACAATTTTTCGGCTCCTCGTACTCTTCAACAAAATTGGGTAGTTGAGAGGAAAAATAGAACTTTAGAAGAAATGACTAGGACCATGCTTTGTGAAAATAACTTACCTAAATATTTTTGGGCGGAAGCTACTAATACGGCTTGCTATATAACTAATAGAGTAATGATTAGGCCTATTTGAAGAAAACATCTTATGAGATTTTAAAATCCAAAAAGCCTAACATTAGTTATTTCTACCCTTTTGGTTGTAAATGTTTTGTTTTAAACAATGGAAAAGATAATTTACGTAAATTTGATGCCAAAATTGATGAAGCTATTTTTCTAGGTTACTTTTTAAACTCTAAAGCCTATCGGGTATTTAATAAAAGAACTTTGGTTGTAGAAGAGTCTATACATGTTGTTTTCGATGATAACCTCCTTCTGAGGATGGATTCTTGTGATGATGATGATGTAGGGATCATTGAAGCCATTGATGGAGGACAAACATCAAAGGTGGATAAGATTCCAAGCAAAGAAGAGGAACCACAAGATCCACCTCTTGAAGCCTTGATGGACATGGCTCTTGAGAAAAAGGAGGTAACCTGTCCAAGGGAGTTCAACTATGTCAAAGGTGGTGAAATTTTGGGTAATCCATCCAAAAGGGTAACCACTAGTTCCTCTCTCAAACTTATGAATAATGTTGCATTTATTTCATGCATTGAGCCTAAGAATATCAAAGAAGCATTAAAAGATGATTTTTGGATATTGGCCATGCAAGAAGAACTTAATCAATTTGAGAGAAGTAAAGTATGGACATTAGTTGATAGGCCTAGTAATCAATCTACAATAGGAACTAAATGGGTCTTTAGAAACAAACTAGATGAGAGTAGTAACATAGTGAGAAACAAGACTAGACTTGTTGCTCAAGGTTACACTCAAGAAAAGGGAATAGATTTCGATAAAACATATGCACCCGTAGCTAGGATGGAAGCTATTAGGATGCTTCCTGCATTTGCATTCTTTCATGATTTCAAGCATTTTCAAATGGATGTAAAAAGTGCTTTTCTAAATGGTTTTATAAATGAAGAAGTGTATGTAGAACAACCACCGGGTTTTGAAGATTCAAAATTTCCAAATCATGTTTTCAAACTCACCAAAGCTTTATATGGTTTAAAACAAGCTCCTAGAGCTTGGTATGAAATGCTTTCAAACTGTTTAATTGAAAAAGGTTTTGAGAAAGGCAAGGTGGATACTACACTTTTCATTAAAAGATATAGCAATGACATCTTAGTAGTTCAAATTTACGTTGATGATATTATTTTTGGTTCTACTAATGAGTTTTATTGCCAAGAATTTTTTAAGCTAATGCAAGGTGAATTTGACATGAGCATTATGGGAGAGCTTTCATTTTTCTTGGGGCTCCAAATAAAGCAAAGGAAGGATGGCACCTTCATCAATCAAGCCAAGTACATCAATGATATGCTCAAGAAGTTTGGTTTGGAGAACGTAAAGCCTTAAGCCACTCCAATGAGCTCATCTATTAAGCTTGACAAAGATGGAGGTAAATGTGTCAATTCTAAGCTTTATCGTTTAATGATTGGCTCTTTGCTTCACCTTACCGTAAGTAGACCCGATATCATGTTTAGTGTTTACTTGTGTTCTAGGTTTCAAGCTAGCCCTAGAGAATCGCACCTAGTAGCCATTAAGAGAACCTTTAGATACCTTAGAGATACACCTAGTTAGGTCTTTGGTATCCTAGAGATTCCTCCTTTGATCTTTATGCCTTATCGGATGCGGATTATGGGGGATGTAAGATAGATAGGAAAAGTACCTCCAGAACATGACAATTCCTAGGTAGTATGCTCGTATCTTGGTTCTCTAAGAAACAAAATAGCATAGCCTTATCTACCACAGAAGCAGAGTACATATCCTTAGAGAGTTGTTGTGCTCAAGTCCTTTGGATGAAGCAACAACTCTTAGACTATGGTGTTGAAGTAGATATCATACCCCTTAAGTGTGACAACACTAGTGCCATTTGTCTCACTAAGAATCCCATCCAACATTCTAGAACCAAACACATAGAGATAAGACATCATTTCATTAGGGATCATGACTTAAAGAATGATGCTATTCTAGAGTATGTTGATACCTCAAACCAACTAGCAGACATGTTTACTAAACCATTAGACAAAGAGCATTTTTGGACTCTTAGGAGAGAGTTAGGTCTAACTAGCCTATCTTGACCTTTTAGAGCCCTTTAGTGCCATAAATTTGCTTGAAATTGAATGATGATCATGCTTTTGTGATTTTGCTTCTTGATGCATCTATGCTTGTTTCTAGGGGGAGTATGCATCTATCTTAGCCTATTCATGTTGTTCATACATCATACACATGTATTTCGGTTCAAATAAGATCAAACGTTTGAGCAACTTGTGGCCCAAAATGCCTTTTCTGGGTTATTCGTATTGATATTGGTGAATGTGTTTCGATACACCATTCTTGACTCAACCCATATTGCATTCCTCAACACAAGTGTATCGATACAGTTCCAACCGTATCGATACGGGTTCAAGAACATGTTTCTATATAGGTAAGTCTGTATCAAACGGTGCCTGTGTTTCGACACACCTGTATCGATACGCCATGTGGCGTATCGGTACGCGCGGGTGCGGATCCTTAAATGAGTCTTTAAATGGGCTTAACTTTTATTTAAACTCTTTCTCTCCAAACCCTAGCCGTCTTTCCCTTTAAATACACACCTAAATCCAAATTTTTTCACATCAATTCATCAAAGATTTTGAGGGGTTTTACCCTAAACATCATCCTAATCTCTTTCCATCAAAGATTGTGCATTGCTTTATCCTCATTCATCCATAATCCAAAATTAAAGGTATAAAACTCTTTTCTTTTCCTTTTAATTTCGTTTTGATTTCTATACTATTTTACTTAGCTTTTGTGTTTTAAACATATACATACTATAGTTTTGCAAGTTTTTGTAAAAATTTCTTCAAAATCTAAATTTTTTTATTCGAATATAAAAATTATACTGTATACTTTTATAATATGTTTTTTGATTTTTTAAATTTATTTTTATATTTATATATGTTTCTTTTAAACTATATTGTGTATAATTTTTTAACAAAAAACCTTGAGCATTGGATTATTTATTGGATAGAATATGATGATTTATGCATACAATATTTTTGTGCCAAAATTGTTTTTCAAATTATCCATGGCACCGAGAAAAAGAGCTAGAACAAGCAAGGTTGGCGAGTCTTCAATCGAAGACAATTCGGCACGTCCCAACCTCAATGTCATTTATCAAAAGAGTTTTCCAATCACGACGGCTTTAAATAACTTCAAGCAATACCAAAACTACAAAATCTGCCGCGAAAGAGTAACATTTGTTCATTTTTTAGACTCTGAACGTTTCAAGTTCAAATATCTTCATTTTTTGAGACGTTAGAACTTTATTCAATTTTTAACTATCCTCGGGTTTTTCTACCGTAACCTTGTTTTGATTTTCTTTGCTAATGCCTGGTGCATCCCCAATCAAGACCTATTGAGTCATTCTTAATGCAGAAGAAATTTCGTATTGATGTTCAAACTCTAGTCAATGTCTTTGGCTTTTAAGATGAGGGAATTGCCGATGAAGACTCCTTGAGACATGTTCTTGGCGGTTCTGTCACAGTTCTTGATGCTCATGATTGCTTCTTGCATCTCATGATCACTTGGTGGTTTGGGTCACCCGTTGGTAAGTTTTCTACTATCCGACAAGTGGACGACTTTTGGATAAGATGTTTTCATGACGAGAAGTAGCCCAATCTTGCTCAAATAATGTTCGCGGAGCTAGTTTACCTCATCCAACATTGACACACCCCTCTAGTTTCATCGTTCACTTATGGGACAACTTTGAGTTACTTGTTTACTTAATTGGAGATCGGTTGCTCGCAAGACTTTCCCGAGCCTCTTACTGATCCCATTGATGAGCGCTCTCTTGTTCGTGCCAAGTTTCACTATTTCAGTGGTGAGTGGCTATGTCTCACCGAGCTTCCACATGATGCAATCCCTAAAGAACCAGAAGCTCCTCCACAAGCCGCCCCTCAAGCTCTGGTAGGTCCACCGGCTATGGATGCTTTCATGGCTAATCTCAATAAGCAATTCACTTCATTGAAAACAACCATGAACGATGGGTTTGCAACCATTGATACTCAATTTACTTCCTTGGAGGATCGAGTTCAAGCCATTGAAAGCCAACAAGGTTCAATGGACACATCTCTTACGGCTTTCCATGGAGAATGGAGACAATCTCAGGCTACTCAAACCCATGACGAAGATGAAGATCAAGAGGACGAGGATGATGAGGATGCTCCATAGACATACATTGCATTGCATATCATATTAGTTTTTTATTTTTATGCACCTATATTATTTACTCTATGAACCTATGCTTTGATTTTAGTTTGTTTTGAGTTGGATTTGGATTATGTTGCTCTGAACTTTCCATGATAAGTATGTTGCTCTAATTATGCTTTGATTTATGATAAGTATGTTGCTTTGAATTATCCTTTAATATCATTGATTTTGATTTAACAAAAAGGGGGAGAATAAAGAGCTTAAAATTTCAAAAACGTGTTTGATACCTATCTTAAAGTAAGGGGGAGTTTTTCACAAAGACTTAAAAATTTAACTTAGTTTTGTTATATCAAAAATAGGGAGATTGTAAAACCAAAGTTTGATTTTGATATAACAAATTGATTAAGGACTTATTTGAAAAAGAAAATAAATTTTTAAGTATCTCAAAGATTAAAAATTGACAAGGATTTTTCAAGTACAAAATTATTCAAAGTCAAAAACTTAAACCCTATAAAATTTTCCAAGTGTTTTTGAAGCTAAATTCAAGTTTAACGCCCAGGCGTATTGATACGCCCTCAGGCGTTTCAATACAGGCTTAAATTAAAAGACCACTGTAAGCATCTGTTTTGATACAGTTCCATCCGCATCTATATGGCCTTCATATGGGCTAAGTATTTTACTCAAGCATTTTTATACGGTTCCATCCGTTTCGATACGGCCTTCATACTAGGTTTAAGATTTAAGAACAGCGTACCGATGTTGCCGCTGCCGTATCGATACAGTTGTTGAGATTTTTCATTTATGATTTGAACATTGCCTTGTCAGTTATTGGGAACATGCGTTTTTGAAATTCAATTAACCTGTATCGATACACCCTCAAGGTGTATCGATACACCCTCAAGGTGTACCGATACAGGTTTAGACATAGCCCAAGTGAGCAAAATTGCATCGATACGGCATTGCCCTTATCGATACGCCCCTTTTTTTTACACTGAGATCGTACCGATACGCTTCCTCGCGTATCGATACGCCCCGACATAAATTGTACACAACAACTCTTTCTATTTTGAGACAAGTATCGATACGGCTATTTGTGTACCGATACGAGTAGTTGCAGAAGTGCATTTATGGTGGGAAAAAGGCAGCTCAACGTCTATATTTTTGTTCCCAACCACCACAACTGTTAGAAATCAATGAGAAGGTATAAATACAAGCATCTGAAGCTACAACAAAAATAAATTAACTTCCAAGCACATTCAAGCAAAATCCAAAACCTTCTTGAGCTAAAGAGTCAAATACTTGTAACCCCAATTGAGTGTATTTTCATTATTTTATCTTTTATCAATTTGGGGAGTGTGATATATTGTAATTGGGCAAAAATCCACCTATTTGAGGTTATTTATTGTTTGCCTACTCTTTGTAAAGAGTGAAGTGGATCAATCTTTGGGTAGAAAGATTGATCGTTTGTAACGGTTTCCTCCTAAGCTGAGAAAAAGGGGAAGAATTCTAGCTAGTGAATTGTTGAAATCCTCAGTAGGGTGCTTGGGTAGTGGATGTAGAGCTTGTTCGAAGCTTGAACCACTATAAAATCCTTGTGTCTCCATTTTCCAATTTTTTTTTTGCACCCTTCATTTTTTTAAACTACCAATTCACCCTCTCTTGGTGATTTGCCATCAATTGATCAACTCAACAGTTGTTTTGTTGCATTTTTATACCATTTTTTGCCTTCGGTATCGATACCACCCATGTCGTTCCGATACGACCATCAACAAGTACCGATACGGCTTTTACCGTAGCGATACGCGTAGACAAAAAAGGACAGTTCTGTCTCCTTTTTGCCATGTCTTTTATGCTTATATGAGTATCTTGTTATATGACATGTTTTAATTGAATTTCTTGGTTTATTTGTCTTATTTATTTGAAATTCAATATTCTTTATCTTGATTGTTGGACTAACAATTTATTTGATGCTTGAGTAAGGGGGAGCCATTTTAAAATTCTTTTCATGTTAATTTTTTTAGCCTTTTCTCCAAATGTTATTTACACCAACAATTGATATTTACTATCAATTGGCACTAATTTTTCCAATAATTGGTATTTTTGAACTTAATGTGATTTCAAGCTTAGTTTTGAAATATTTTTGAGATAACAAAAAAGGGGAGAGATGGTTGAAAAATTCATTTTAAAAAAATAGGGAGTTTTAAATATTTTCAAAATATATACTCTTTTTCTAAAAATATATTCCTAAAGGGGAGCTTTCACAAAAATAATTTTTCAAGTGGTTTCGTTATATCAAAAATGGGAGATTGATAAACCTGCTTGATTTTGATATAACTTAAAGAAAAATGTTTTTGTACTTAAACTAATTTGCAAAAATATTTCAAAGTCCATAAACTTGAAAAATATGTCTGAAATGTTTTCAAAGGGTTTTTAACATATTTTAAATGTTTTTAAATAGCCAAAGTGTTAAAAACATGCATTGAGTACCAATACGGTTTGACCCGTACCGATACCCAGAGTGCCCGTACCAGTATGACTTTTAAGATTATCGAGATAATTTTTCATCCCCAAGTTTTCCAAATTTTGGTAGCCAATTTCCGTATCGATACACGCCTAACCGTATCAATACGAGAGGATTCATACCGATACACATGTATTTGTACCGATACCCTTGTATAATAAATGCTCCAACGGCTTTTTCTATTTAAGGCAAGTACTAATACCAGAGTCCCGTGTACCGATACCGAAGTGCCTATAACTACATTTATGGCTAGAATTTATGTCTCCAATAGCTCTTAACAACCCTCAACAGCTAGTAATGACCATGAAGTTGTTAGAAGGTTTAAAAGACCACCCCAAGCATTCATGCAAGAATAAGAAACTACAAGCCAACATTCAATGTATAGAAAAAGTGTAGGTACTTTAAATTGTCAATTTCTTTGTAGAACATACTTGTGAGCTTAATTGTCATACATGCTCAAGTGTTAGGTTTTGGGTGAGTGCTTAGATTGCAAACAATTAGACTTGTGAGGTTTATTCTAGTTTGCTTATTTCTTTTCTCTTGTAAAAGAGTGTTTTCTCAAAGCTTTGGGGTTGTAAAGGTTTCCTCTTAAGCCTAGAAAAAGGAAGAAATTCTTAGAGAATTTGGAAAAATCCTTAGTGGGAAGCTAAGGTAGTGGATGTAGAGCTTGGTTAGAAGCTCGAACCACTATTAACCATCGTGTCCAATTTTAATTTCCATAGTTTCCACCACTATCACTCAAAATCCAATTCACCCCCTTTTGGCTATCTTGGTTGATCGATTGAGCCTCCTAACAAAATCAAATAGGTTTATCAATCTCCTCTTTTTTGATATAACGAAACCACTAGAAAAAATGTTTTTTTGTGAAACTTCCCCTTAGGAAAATATTTTAAAAAAAGATAAGATTTTTGAAAATATTTAAAGCTCCCATTTTTTCTTTTTGAAATTAAAATTTTCAAACATATATCTCCCCCTTTTTTGTTATATAAAAAATAATTTCAAAACTAAGTTTGAAATCACATTTAAGTTCAAAACATCAATTGTTGGAAAATTAGTACCAATTGATAGAAAATATCAATTGTTGGTGTAATATAACATTTGGAGAAAAGAGAGAAAAAAAATTTATCATGAAAAGAATTTTAAAAATAGCTCCCCCTTACTTAAGCATCAAAAATATAGTTAGTCCAACAATTTTAAAAAAATATTGAATTTCAAATAAATAAAACAAGTAAACAAAGAAATTCAACTTAAAAACATGCTATAAATCAAGATACTCATGTAAGCATTAAAGGCATGTCAAAAAGGGTCAAAACTGTCCCTTTTGACTGTGCGTATCGGTACGGAGAGGATCGTCTCTGTACTGGATGAAGGCTGTATCGGTACAATATGGGTTGTACCAGTATTGAAGGCATGAACCTGGTGAATAAGTGCAGAAAAAACAACTTAAAAGGCCTTAAAACTTAGTTTTAAGTTCATACAAAGGCTCTATTAAGTCCTAGATATACATTATGCTCACTTTGCGGCACATGCTTCTCAAAACATACCATTTAGCACATAGAAAGCATGATTTCACCAAAATCAACCAATCATTACAAGTTTAAGGCAAAAAACATGTATGCGAGCATACTAGGACAAAAACAAGTAACTCATGCAATTTGAGACTACCCCTAACTATATGCAAATATGCACAACATGGAGTCATACAAACATGCTTAGATCAACATCAAAATTAGACATGGGAAAACATGATCAAGAAATTGCATGAAAATTAAATTTACCACTTGAACCAAGGTAGGATGTTAAGCCTTCCTTCTTCGAGTGTCATTCCTTCTTTGTGTGTCATGAGCTTCCAAGATTTGACTTTGTTCATCAATGGCTCAAGCACACATGTAAAAGACAATCAAGTAATTTTTGGCATCCAAATTTCTTTGGATCCAATGTCATTAGTCCCAAATAATTTAGTCCCCTTAGGAATCCATTTTTCAATGTCTTCCTTTTTCTTTGAAACAATGAGTCATTTTGGGACCCAAATATTTCAAACACATTTTCTATTTAAAAATCTAGGGGAACTAGATTGTCTTTGATAAAATCTTGATTTTACAAAACTAGATTTGAAGCATTCTCCAATTTCCTTTCTAAAATATTTGTAAATCAAAACCTTTCCCTTCTTAAGATTATCCAACTCCTTTTGATGATTTTTTTGAACTTGTTGAAGAAAATTTTGTAAATCGACATTTTTTTGTTTAAACTCTTTGAGTTTTGCTTCAAATTCATCTTTGGTTTTAGAAATCAAATCATTTTGAATTTTTAAATTTGAAACCATTTTCTTATTTTTCAAAAATGTGATTTTTAAACTTTAAAATCAAATTATCATAAGCATCTTGTAATTCATCAAAAGAATATGAAATTAAAATAGATGAATTAGAAGTTACCCTTGAATCTTCTTCGATGGCCATGAGACATAGGCGGGCTACCTCATTTTTGGTGGAGTCCTCTTCATCACTCCATGTAACCACAAATGCCTTCTTCTTATGGCTTGATCCATTCTTGTTGAACCAAGGACAATTGTACTTGGTATGCCCCAATTTCTTGCACTCAAAGAATATGATGAGATCCTTCTTCATTCTCGATTCATGCCTTGATTCTTCATTTTGACACTTTATGAATCGAGCAAATTTCTTGAAGAGCTTGACCATCTCTTCTTCTTCATCTTCACTCTCTTCTTCACTTGATTCTTCATGGATTCTTGAGGAGGATTTGAGAGAAACAACATTCAAGTCTTCAATGCCTTGCTCTACTATCTTCTTCTTCCCTTTGGACATCATCATCTCATGGGTAAGCAAAGATCCCATAAGCTCGTCAAGCTTGAGATCTTTCAAGTTCTTTGCTTCTATGATGGCGGTGTAACAACGGAGTGGCATCGGTTCCTTTTATTATATTAGGAGGACCGGAACCTAAAATCAAACTAGAGATTATGAAATCTTGAGGGCTCGAGGGCACAGTTACCTGTGGGGAAGGATTAGTACCCCCATTACGCCCAAAAAATGGCGCTTACTTAATCACTAGTATTTTCCTTATAACCCGAATGAATGCGTGCAAGGATTAATACAAAAATCCTCAAAGTTCTAAAACTGGTTCGAATTCACTCACAAATGAGAAAACCTGAATCAATCTAGACACAAGGGGATTAAAGCATTAATCCCTAAAATCTAAAAATACAGTCTCACATAAGGGTTTTGACCGTTCCCACAACGGCTAGAGGAAGACCAAATTAACCCTAATTGAAAAAGTACTTCGTTTTCATGATGCAACAAAACCCTTTTTGAATGATACTTTATTTTCCCTTTTTATTAATTTCTAAACCATGAAATGTCAATTATATGTGATAAAAGAAACTAATCCTAAAACGCTCTACTTGACAGATTTTTAATTTAAATTGTATTTAATTATCTAATGGGAGTTACCAAGTTAATTTAGAGAGTGCATTATGTAAAATGACCTAAACTTATGGGATTAGTTACTATGCATTATTAAGATTTAAAATTAAATTAAAGCTACCCTACAAATTTACATGCATTTAAAAACCTAACCTAGAGTGTTTATTGTAAATATTGTACAAATTTTAATTACAAGAAAATCAAATTATTTATTATCGTGAAGTTTCTTTATCCTACAATTTTAAATGAGCATGATGACATATGAAACAAACAAATTAACCCACATGTTAGACATATATAAAGCAAGTAAATGAATTAAATTGCATAAAATATAAAAGTAAATAATAAAAAGGACTAGAGTGAAGGAATTGCAAACAATGGGGGTAAAATCGTGAGTCTGTCGGAAATGGAGGGCGCGGGTCGTGTGTAGATTGGGTCGGATTCAGGTCAACTTGCGGGTCGAGTATAAATCCCAATTTCCAGCGACAAGTTTCATTTTTCTATCCCTTGATCAAATGGATCAAACAACCTTACAAAAAATCTCTGAAATATTCTTGGTGTTCGTCATGAAAATAAAGAACACCACCGCAACAACCCAGAACTCGGCCAAGAATCGTCGTGCGCTGTCGCCCGTACCATTGTGGGTCCTCACCGGTGGCTGTTCATTGACAACAACTCCCCCCGTTTTGGCTCACGGTTCTAATGATGATGATGGTTACTCCCTCTGGTGACTTAAACGGTAACCCGCACCCTCATTTTTTACTCGATTCGAACCAAAATATATATGTAAAAGAAAAAAAATAGATTTTATGTATGAGAAACCTCAAAAATTCATCTGGAAATTCTTGTATTGCTTGTAAAAATGGTGTGTTACAACTGTTGGATTTGTGGCTTTTTATAGCCATTACAAGGTATGAAAAATATGGTAATGAATTTCCCCAGATTATAATCGAATAAACCCTAGTACCTAAGGGATTTTCTTTCCCAGTTTAGCTCTGATTTGGTGTGATTTTAACTCTGATATTGCTTGCTCCGATTTGGTCAGACTTGGCTGATCTCTTCTCTTTTTTACTTTTGATTTGATTTGAAACCCTATATATATTGCCAATTTTGTTCGAATCAAAGGCTAATTCTCCTTTTCTTACTTGCATGACACACCTAGTCAAGGAACAAAGGAGCACAGTAGCGGTGAAAATGGTAGAGCAGCTGACGGCGATAGTCATGAACGCGATGGGAGATAAAGAGGTAGAACGTCTGGCACGTGGTCTTCATGTGCAGTTTTTGGTCCTTCTTGAAGCAATCTAGATCGTTAATCGCCTCTTGGATCTAATGGTGTGAGGCATAAGGCACTGAGGCTCTCCCTGTTAGGGTTCTTGAACGCTAATATGGACCGTTGGATCAAGGAACAATCCAATGACTACCAAGGTGTGACGACGCACACCAAGGGATTAACCCCTTATGGTTTTTTTGTAAAGCCAGATTGGGCCTATATATTGGACTACTTTTTTCATAATAAATTGGATCCTTTACAAATGGATTACCCTTCTTTTTTGTATATACATGTTTTCCAATATTCACATATGCAAAAATAATCAAATAAAAGGTCGGATAAAATTGGTGACTATAGCTGCCCCTCTTTGGTTATTCTGGTGAAACGAGAATGAAGCAAATAACAAAAGGCATAGATTTTATCTGGCCGAGCTGCTTGCTAAGCATTACGTCTTCTAACTTGAGGTAATGCCATGGAATCTGTCTCTCATCCCTGCGGACACCAAGTCGGTAATGTGATTTGCTTCTACAGCGAATAGTAAAATGAATCTTACCCTTGCGGACATTGAATCGGTAAGGTAACTCTCGCCCATACGGGCACTGAATCGGTAAAGTGACTCTCACCCCTACGGGCGCTGAATCGATAAGATGACTCTTGCCTCTATGGGCACTAAATTGATAAGGCGACTTTCGCCCCTGTGGACACTAAATCGATAAGGCAACTCTCGCCCCTACGGGTATTGAATTTGTAAGGTGACTCTTGTCCCTACATGCACTGAATTTGTGAGGTGACTCTCGCCTCTGCGGGCACTGAATCTATAAGGTGACTCTCGCCCCTGCGGGCACTGAATCTGTAAGGCGATTCTCGCCCTTGCAAACACTAAATTGATAAGATAACTCTCGCCCTGATTGGCAATGAATCTGTAGGGTGACTCTCGCCCTGCGGGCACTGAATATGTAAGGTGACTCTTGCCCCTACGGGCACTGAATTTGTAAGGTGACACTCGCCCCTATGGGCATTGAATCTGTAAGGTGACTCTCGCCCCTATAGGCACTGAACCTATAAGGTGACTCTCACCCCTACGGGCACTTAATCGATAAGGTGACTCTCATTCGAACTTGTGAAGAACACATGAAATAATGCTTCTTCAGATGGCATGAAACACTGAGCTGAAACTAACCATCTTCTGCACCTCTTTGCTTCATAGAAAATATTTGAATTAAAACTATCTGATCTTTGTATGTTTGCTCACTCAATCCAGTAATCTTGTACTTCTGATTGGTAGTTGTTCTTCAAGGCTTCTTATGAACTATTTTGAATTTCTTGTATGAGCATCTTCGCAGTAAAGCTTATTTCCACCTTAAATTTCTTTTAATGCTTAGGGAATCTCGCCTTCTTGGTTTGAGTAATTGCCCCAATCTGGTGCCGTCATCTGCACAAAATTCCATTCTCATACAAGTGATATGATCAGAGTCAGAATAATGAAATGCACTATAGTCCTTATACTTTTAAATCACGTTTAGAGTAATGCTAAAAAATCTTTGATGTCGTATGAATGCAGATCCATTGGTTCCTATTTCGATATGCAAATGTGGGTGAAAAAAATATACAAGAAGAGTGGTTTATTTATAGTGGCAAACACAAGAGTAATTATAAGGGAAAAATAAAGTGTCTAGATATCAAGGGCTAAAGCGTTCCGAGTCAATCCTTCGGGAGTTTTTCAAATGCAACCCTTGCTGAGAAGACTTCGAGGGTCATGAAAATGTCGAACAAACTGTTGATCTTCTTATCTTCGAATATTCAAACCGCCCTTTGTGGGTTTTCAACTTAAATCCATCTTTGGTTTCAAGACGCCCTTTGCGGGTTTTCACTTTTAAGCCCTTTCCATTTTTTTTCTTTTTTCCTTTTTTCTTTTTTTCTTCAAGCATAATATCGTTTGACCGAATCTGAATTCACAGGCTTTGTAACTCATCCCCATCCATTTTAGCCAAGATCAAGGCTCTTCTAGAGAGGGCTTTGGTAACCACATAGGGTCCTTCCCAATTGGGTGTCCACTTTTCATGAGAATCTCGTTGGATTGGCCGCATCTTCCTCAACACCAAGTCTCCTTCTTGGAATTCTCTTAGGTGAACCTTTTTGTTATGAGCTCTCATCATCCTTTTCTAGTACATCTTGCCATGGCATATTGCCTTCAATCTTTTTTCTTCAGTTATATTTAGCTGGTCACAATGTTCCTAAATCCATTCAGCTTCTTCTAATTCTGCCTCTATTAAAATGCGAAGTGAAAGGATTTCAACTTCAATTGGCAGCATGGCCTCCATGCCATAGACCAAGGAAAATAGTGTTGTCCATGTAGACGTCCGTAAAACAATCTGGTAGGCATATAAGGCAAATGGAAACTTTTCATGGCAGTCTTTGTAAGTTTCAGTCATCTTGGAGACTATCTTCTTGATATTCTTGTTTGCAGCCTCCACTGCCTCATTCATCTTTGGGCGATACATTACCTGTAACACCTCAACCTGGATGTCACATTTGGGCCTCAAGCTCAAACCAAAATCCATAAAATTCTCAAACCGGGTTTAGCTCAAACAAGTTATTTCTTAAAAGCATTAAAAGTCAACAGTTGAAAATATAGATAAATCATTTAAATAGCTACAAAGGAGCTCCATGTTAATTTAAAACATTTAAATACTTAACTTGATTAATGCAATTTCAAATATAAGGATTACAAACTCAACCATGTAAGTTCTTATGAATACATAGCCCACTAAACACAAGTACCGTACCTTGAGATCACCATATGTTGGAACCCCGTAATGATAGTGCTCCACGATTCCACGAACCAACGATCAACCTACGCACGAAAAAAATGATTATGAGCGCTGAGCTTACAAAGCTTAGTGGTACACACCTACTCTACTATACTTCATGTTAATCATAAACATATGCATGCAAGCTAGTATGAGCAATAAGAAGAGATAAATAAACACGTGGCACTACTACTAGTCGCCTAAACACATGCTCTCATCATAGCAATCATCATACGTGGTACACAAGGCCCAACCATACTCATAACATGGCAATATAACATCAAATACATATGACACTACATCTAGCTGCCTATCCGTGTATCAACAACAAGCACATAGGCTTTACATAGCATATAAGTATAATACCATAATATAGGAGTGAGGCTTGGTCCCACTAAGCATCGAGATCATACACTCTGAGTGAAGCCCGATTCCACTAAGCATCGAGATACATACACACTTTAGGTGAGGCCCGATACTATTATGCGTCAGGATACATACACCCATGCTCAGAATCTCTCATCATGCATCTGTGAATGAGTTCTGATCCCACTAAGCCTTAGGTTCATACATTCGGGAATCTTCAACCATGGTGTTGCAACGTATTCTTTATTGCACTAGGTATCTGAAACCCATCAATCAAGATGATTCAATCATCCAGGTGTCCATATCAGCACATAGCAAGGACACATCTACCACACAACACATGATATCACACGATCCACCAAGGATCCCTACTGTTACTATTACCATCAAATTATCCAATTAAGTTTACCAAATTATTAGTACATTATGGAAGTGTACATTAATCATCCTCATTAATTATATTTCTAAACCATATTATCTCATTTATATCCCGCGTTGATTCCCATCTTTATTAGCATTGTAGATTATTCTATTTAGTGGGCACCGGTACTAGAACATTAGTATTATACGGTACCTCAGGTACCGGTACTCATACGCGTACCGATACAGATATTACTTACTGGAAATCTTAGATTTCCTTAATTACTAGTACGGGTCAACTCGTACCGATACAGACCCTAATCGCGTACCGGTACAGCTAAAGCTCGTACCAATGCCCTATTCACGAGTTCGTACCATTTCTTTGAATTACGATCATTAGAGTTTGTTTACTAACGCATCCACTCAATTATTATTAATTATCGACTTCATAATCATTTAATCTGGTATTCGTCCCTAAAGCATGATTTCCATCGCATCACATCAATCCATTCAAACAAGCATACAAAGCGTCATATTTATCTCAACCAATCAAACAATCATCAATTAATCACACAAGTATCACAAACGAGCCTACATGGTCTCTAAAGCCTCCACTAGTCCCACCATATTCACAACATCATCATGCACGTCATAAATATCGAGTCTCATAATTACTGATCTCTAAACATGCTTAATTATTGTCTACCTATTTTGCAACCATTAACAAGCAAGGTATTCACATTTATGATGCTCATGAAGCGATAAGAGTTTGAGGTGTACTAACTTTAAGCCAATATCGCTAAGATCCTCATCCAAGCTTCTTGATCCACTTGACTGATTTTTGATCTCGAACAATCCTCGTATACCAAATAATATCATTAATATCTCTTACTCATATACTTTAAAGAATTCAAAGGGTCTCATGCGTAAAAACAACTTACCGAGTTTGAATTTGGTGAAACAAATTGCGCCATTAGATCCGAAACGTCAAGAAATCTTGGGTAACGTCCCCTAAAAAAGTAAACGTCAGTCAACGACAGTGCAGCGGTTGGCGGTTGGCTCGACTCGACTTTGATGGTCAATGATGCTAGCTTGGCTGGTTAATGCGGCTCACTGCTCGGCTGGTAGGCTGGCTTGACAGGTTGGCTCCACAGCTAGCCTAACGACTTGAGTCCAACGGCTCAGCTTGATCCGATTTCAGCTGCCCACTACAGTTGTGTCATGCCCACGCATAGAGGCAGCACGTGAAGGCGCATGTGGTGGCTCTCGGTAGCTGAATGTGCACGGCGAGCTCCAGATCGACACTCTAGGTGGCGGCGATCAATACTGTGGCAACATATCGCAACGGTGAGTACCGAAAGGTTTCTTTCCAACATCTTCGAATCTTTTTGACCTCCTTACTGACGAGTGACAACGATGATGACGACATGGCGACCACCGAAAGAAGCGTCTTGGTGAGATCTACTCCATGGCAGCAGCGATAAGCGCTACGATTGTCTAGACGGTGACGAGACAAGGCTTGAAAGTCCCTCTCCCTCACTTTCTCTTTTTTTCCTCTCTCCAACACAACTCCCACCTTTTTCATTTTCTCTATTTTCATAAAAACATTATCCCCTTTTTCCAACCATCCACACATATTTAAAATTCAGACATCACCAACCACGTCCTCTTTCCCAACTTGGATAAGACCATTAAATAAAGACCCAAAGCCCATGTCTAAATCTTTAATTGGGCTCCCAACATAAATGCCCAAAACCTGGATCCAAGACTCGATTTACTAACCCAAAATTCGGATCGATACATTACCGAGTTGTGATGCTTGATTTGGAATTGCTCATAAACCACAGTTATCATCTTGTTGTTCAAGTTTGAGGCATTGTCGGTGATAATACTCTAGGGAAGCCCATAACGACAAATTATCTCTTTTTTGAGGAATTCGCAAACTGTCAATCTGGTGACGTTTGCATATGATGCTGCTTTGACTGACTTAGTGAAATAGTCAATGGACACTAAGATGAACCTGTGCCCGTTAGAAGCTTTCGGGTGAATCTGTCCAGTTACGTCCATGCCCCACATTGAAAAAGGCCAAGGGGTTGTCATCGCATGAAGAGGTTGTGGTGGTGCATGTATTTTATCAGCATAAATCTGACACTTGTGACACTTCTGAGCATAACTGATGCAGCCTCCTTCCATGGTGGACCAATAATAGCCGAGTCGTATGATTCGTCTGGCCATGGTAAACCAACTAGGGTGAGTCGCACAAACTCCCTCATGAACTTCCTCGAGAATCAGTTGACCCTCTTTGGCATTCACGCATCTGAGTAAGACCTGGTCCCGGCTCTTTTTATACAAAGTTTCTTCGTCAAGAACATACCCCACAACCATTCTCCGAATTGTTCTCTTGTCATTTTAGTTTGCTTGAGGCAGATATTCCCGAAGCTTAATGTATTGCAATATGTCATGGTACCATAGGAGGCCATCTATTTCTTCTTCTATGTCATAGTAATGTGCTGGCAAGTCAAAAATTCTCATCTGGATGGGCATCATTCTAGCACCCTTGCTCGCCTTGAATGTTGTAGATAACGTGGCACAAGCATTCACCATTTGATTATCCTCCCTCAGGAGGTGCTTGAATGTAATTTCTTTGAACTCTTTAATTGATTCAAGAACCAACTTCTGATATTTGATCAATTTTGAATCCTTCGTTTCCCATTCTCTGCGGATTTGATAAATTACTAAGGCAGAATCTCCAAAGACTCTTAGAACCCAGACCTTCTTCTCTATGGCTGGTCGTAAATCCATAATACATGCTTTGTATTCGGCCATATTATTGGTGCAGAAAAACTTCAATCGGCTAGTAAAGAGGTAATGATCACCATATGGCGAGACCAGGACTACCTCGATGCTGTGACCCAAGGCGTTAGAAGCTCCATCAAAATTGATGACCCATGAATCATTTGAACCATCTTCTTTATTTGTGACGCACATCAAGTCTTCATTTGAAAGTTCAAAGTCTAAGGCTTCACAACTCTCGAAGGTGTGACTTGCCAAAAAGTCTGTTGTGACACTTCCTTTTACCGCCTTTTGGCTTACATATTAGATGTCAAATTCTGTTAACAACATCTGCCAACGGGCTAGCCTTCCTGACAGGGCTGGTGCTTCCATCTTGAATTTCAAAGGGTCGAGTTTAGAGATTAACCACGTGGTGTGGCACAATAGTATTGTTTGAGCCTTTTGGATGCCTAAGCTAGAACGCAACACATCTTCTCAATTTGTGGATACCTCAACTCACAATTCGTGAATGTTTTACTCAAATAATAGATCACCCTTTATTTCTTCCAGTCTCATCATGTTTACCTAACACGCAACCCATTGAATTCTTGTGCATGGTCAGGTACAAAATTAAAGGTCTTCTTGAAATGAGTGGCACCAATACTAGTAGATTCGACAACTGCTTCTTAATTTGCTCAAAGGTTTCTTGACATTCTTTGTTCCATTCTCTAGGGTTATTCTTTCTGAGTAATCTGAACATTGGGCTACACTTCTCTGTTAACTGGGAGATGAATCAAGCAATATAATTAAGCATTCCCAAGAAGCCGCATACCTCTTTCTGCGTCTAAGGAGGAGCAAGTTGTTGGATCACTTTTACCTTATCAAGGTCCACTTTAATTCCTTTTTTGATTCCAACGAAGCCTAAGAGCTTTCCCGATGCCACTCCGAAGGTGCATTTAGCGGGGTTGAGTCTCAACTAAAATTTTCTCAACCTTTTGAAGAGCTTTTCTAAATTCATGATGTGCTCCCCCTCTTTTCTGGATTTAGCGATTATGTCATCCACAAATACCTCGATTTCTTGATGCATCATGTCATGGAACAGGTTTTCCATGGTTCTCTAATAGGTAGCTCCATCATTCTTTAGCCTGAACAACATTACCTTGTAGCAAAAGATTCCCCATAGCATCACAATGTGGTCTTTTCCTTGTATTTGGGACACATCTTGATTTGATTATAGCTCGAGAAACCATCCATGAATAAAAATAAGGAGCGGCCAACTATATTGCCCACCAAGGTGTCAATATGTGGGAGTGGAAAATTATCTTTAGGGCTTGCCCGATTAATGTCTCTGTAATCAACGCACATCCGAACTTTCTCATCCTTCTTTAGAACTGGGACAATATTGGCTAGCCACTTGGGATACCTAGCTTCTTGTAGAAATCCAGCATCGTATTGCTTCTTTACCTCATATCTTATTTTCAGTAGCTTTTCAGCCTCCATTCTCCGCTGCTTCTGTTGCACGGACTGGTATTTTGGCCTTATGGATAAATGATGTATTGCGATGTCTGTATCTAGACCGAGCATGTCTTGGAATGACCATACGAACACATCTTTGTAATCTTGTATAAGTTTGATTAAGCTCTTACGTTGTTTCGGCGGTAACGGTAGTGCCAATCTTTACCTCGCGCCTTTCTTTTTTAGTTCCGAGATTCACAATTTCTAACTGCTCTTTGTGGGGGACAATCTACTTTTTTTCGCTTTCCATTAATCGAAGTAAGTCTTTTGGGACATCACACTCGATTTCACCGTGAAGATCTTTAAACCCTTATGGACACATGGGTTGCTCGAAATGCACTCTTGTGTAATACACCAAAATCTAGCTCAAAAGGAACGATACTTTATTGATTTCTAAGCTAAACGTGGTAGCACGAATTGTTAATAGTTCAATTGAGCTTAGGACTAAAAAGAAAGAAAATTAAAGAAATGATGCTCAAATGCAAAGGATTAAACTGATTGAAATTCTAATTGGGAAGGTTGCATGTAATGTCCATGAAAGGTTAGTGGGATGGATACTTGTCCAAGAATTGGTAAGGCCAAGTGCTAGAGGAGTGAGGTTCGGCCATTGAGGGACAATCTCCCATTTTTCTCTTCTTCACCAGATTTGCCGAAACACCATTAGAAAGGGAAAGCTTGAAAAATTCGTAAGAGCATGGAGTAGGAACGAATTGATGCAAGTTTTCTTGAGATATTGGGTGTCAACTTGAAAGAGAAGGTAATTATAATCTTCTTTCTTGATAAATTCAGTTATAATCGAAGTGATGTTGTTGGTTTTTCATGATTTGGTGGTTGAGATAATTAACAAGAGTAAGCATGTGTCTAATTGATGGGGATTTGTAAGGGTGATGAGTTTCTAAGGTAGGAGCTCTCGATGGTTTGGGGGAAAATTTAAGAATTTGAATGAAATTATGTTGCATGTATAGTTGGTCAAGAGCAGAATTTTGCATTTTCATGATCATGAGTGTTTAATATGAAGATGAAAATGGTTTCATAAGTAGTGCCTAAACTGTTCGAAGCAAAAAAATTGGATGCTTGGGTGATTGGAAATAAGGGATAGGACGGTTAGAGTTATATAAGGCTGATTTGAATAAATGATATCTTATTTACGGTTGTTGGCATGTATAAACATGTGTTTATGAATGAAATTTGTTATGTAGTTATGAACTTAAACAATGGGTTGTTTCACATGTATTAAAAATCGTGAAGGGATTGTTTGAAAATAGGTACTAATATATATAAGAATTTGGGACATATTTGCATAATTAAGGGTATCAAGGGGTTGTTTGAGGAGTGTGAGATTATATGTATGTATAATGGACTGATTTAGACGTGTGCATTTATAACAAAAGCTCCTTTGATATGTTTGAGTATAAGTATCAATGTGAAGGACTGCTTGTTTTTTTATATATTTATTTGGTTGAGGACTGTCATAGGTATATGAGTAAGGAGAATAAACACTATGGCTGTTTTGCGTTAATAAAAAAGGATATTGGACAGTTTGGTGTGCTTTAATTTCCAATGGACTGTTTTGTAGAAGGATATATGTATGTAAGAGAAATTACGTAACATTTGTATGTATAATATAGTTGGAAATAGTTCTGATACATGTATGAATTCTTGATACATTAGAACATGAAGGAGATGAAGCATTAAAGGCAAAGTAAATCCTTTAGGAGAAGAGCAAATGGGGGACTTTGATTTGGGAACTAATCTAGCTATCGAAGAAATCGGTGAGTGTATTCAAAGTCTCAGGATAGGTCGAAAACTACCCCGAGCATGCTATTTTTGATTGTTTCATTTTTTTAATCGTTGAATTGTCAATCGAATGCTGCTCAAGCCTCTTGCTTGGATTATAAGGTATGTGATACCCTTCAAGTATCCCAGATTTGAAATGTATGAATTATCAAGAGACTATGTGCTAGTTCGAAAACTAGGTAGGTTTGACCTGTGAAGTTTATCATGAAAATTCATGTTATAGGGCATAGTACCTAATTGGTAAGAGTTCATGTGATGCTTATTTAAGATAGATTATGATAGAAAGGGATGTTTGCTAGATAGTTAAATAAATACACATAGTGAACCATTATTTGTATGTAAAGTTAATAGAAATTTTTTTGAATAAGTAGAATTGAAATTATGCTTATCTATGGTTAGAATCGAGTCACCTACTTGCAATTATGAATTTTTTTTGAAGTCACACTTAAGCTATCAACTATATATACATAAATGATGATTTGTTGTGAACAGAAGTTATGATAGTTGCGAGACTTGATAGTAAGATGATACATACTTGATAAGTAAAACCATGCTAAGTTAATGTTTGAGTTATAAAATACATACGAAATTAGAAAATTTGAATAATGTAATCCTTGACATGCTTTGAAGTGTTTGATGTATGGATGCAATGGGTCAACTATGGTTATAGTTTTAAGTATGTATCATGATATGAATTATTGAATGGCTTGAAGTAATTATTTTATCAAAAGAATGCTGCATTGAATAATACTAACAATTAAAGAGAATGAGTTTATTGAGAATATAGTGACTTGATCAAAAAAGTGGATTATATGATAGAAACTATATGAGTTCGGCTTTCAGACCAATTGAATAATAAGTAAACAGTGAAACTCACATGAAATGATATTAATTACCCAAATGAAATGGGGTTGTGAATCATTATGATATGATGTTGCTATGGAGCTATGCTCAAATTGTTACTAATAAGATAAATGATTATGGAAGCCTTGGTCTCGAGTCAGTCGTAGGTATAGTTGGCATGCCATAGGATCTATGAGCTCTTGTTTCAGGTTGGACTACGGCCCTTTATTGGCAGCAGTAGGAGGGAAGTTGTGTGGTCACTTGGCGACAATAGGAGGGATTGACCGGTACTACTAGTACCATTATATGGGCGACAGTTGGTTGGGGATTCGAGTACCTAGGCTAGATTCGATTCTCAAGGCTGTACTAAAATGAATTTACAAGACTATAAGTGATTTTAATAAAAAAAAGGGTTGTGACAACTTATCGGCTAAGCTATGTAAATTTTATTAAGAAAATTGTCCTTATAATCATATGCATAATTGATTCTTATACAAGACAGTGTGATTAAAGGAGAGCATAAAAGAATTAATTGGTAAAACACAAAAATGAGTTATGGCCATATGCCTTAAGTATAAAATCTATAATAGAAAATAAGTATTTCTAACCCTAGTATATAGATGTAAACTTGAAAGCAAATGTTATATGTGAATATGATTTGACTGTTGTTTAAAGAAAGACTGATCATACCAAATCCTTGAATGAGTTGTTTGTATGGTTTGTTATATATAAATGACTTGATGTGTAAAAAAGCTATTGTGTGAAAAGTGTTATGCATGTTACTTCGGTTTGCAAGGAAATTTAGGATAAAAGGTTTTGTTTTGATGACTTGGGTGTTAGGTAACATATATAATGTTAGGATTCGTTAAAGAGTAAGACATGAATGATCTAAGTAAGTAAATGAGTGGCGGTAATAACTTAATAAGTAAAGTATTTTCTTGCTAATTGATTTCTCATGTGATAAACAGATTTGTTAGTTTGAATTTCGCTTATATGAGATTGTGCGTGATTATGCCTATTTGAAACATTTATATGCTTAGTAGAACCTAGGAATATGCTTAGTTGAATCTTCATGATTTAAACCTAGTTAATGTGCTAACTAAATCATTTATTAATCTAGCTTTGATACTTTGAAATTTGGATTGGTTAGTTCCTATGATTTAAGTGATTTATGAAACTACTTCTTATAAGGTTTTCGAGGGTTGATTCGAATAGAATTTGATTGGCCATACTACTAGTAAAGTTTCATTGATTAGTTGTTAAATTATCCTAATTGGAATGAATTGTTGATCGAACACTCTTATTCTTAAAAAGGGGAAGAAAGAAGAATTAGACGTACTTCCAAACTTGAGCTTACGAGTTGATTTGCCTATTGGATAGAAGGATATATGTGGCTTCGATTTTGATTATTTGATTGATACTACCTCGCTAAGTGTTTATACTTACATAACCTTTCACCCTTTTTTAGGTTATGGTAACATTCGGTTAATCTCTGAGCTTGGACGTGATCATCAGGATTAATGCGTACGTTGTAAATCCCTTACTCAACTCCTAGATGGTGGCACAATATTCGTTTAGTATGCATCATACATATAGAGTTCATTTGAGGCTTATATATATAAGCCATATATGTATTTGTGATGTAAAGGCCGTTCTAATATTCTTTGCTGATTCCATTTGTGATGGATGCCGTTGAATGTGTCAATAGGAGATTAGGACATCGTCTGATTGATAAGTCTAAGAAATTGCCATAATCTGATTTAAAGGCTTGAGTATTAAGCATGAAGAATGGGTGAGACGTCTAATTAAAAAGGGAAATGTTTAAAATGGTCGATGCTTGATCAAAGTTATGCCTTAGTCAATATGTACCTGGTAGTTAGGATTATCGGGTTAACTTGTGATTGAATGCTTTTGAATGCTTAGGTTATAGTACCTAAAAATATTTTGAGATCTGTTGACATACTTGGATAAGTTATAATAGTGAATCTGGTCGATTATTTCGTAATTAAACTAGAGGCACGTTTTAGATATATATATGTATAAATTTATAGAGGTCGTTATTAAATGATTAAGATTTAAAATGTCACCTATGGTTTGTTGTTCAAGAGTGATATAAAAACACTACTCGCTCGTATGATACTAAATTTTCCAAGGCAATATACAAGGGAAGTTATTATGGATATTAATATAGTACTAAATCAAGATCTGACTGTAATGTGTTTCTTTGAGATCACCGTAATCAAAAAGTGAAAAACGAATATATATGGAGATATTAGAATAGCATATCGAACAGATCAAAGGGTTGATGATCTAGTTTTGAGGTTAGTGCGTTCATATGGTACTTAATTTAATAAATAATGTGATAGTCATGAATGTCTTGCCTGATACGCATGTTATAAGTCCTTGACTGTTTTTGATTCTTGATCGAATAGACTTGGAAATAGTTAGAGATGTATGAATTCGTAATTAAACTTTGAGTTGTATATTTTTGTTACTGGATAATTACTCCCATGGATTAGTGTAGAAATACATTGAAATTTTTAAATTTTCTTGATTCTCAAAAAGCCTGATTACTTCTTTGCTTTAAAGTGGGTTCGAATGTCAGCATGTTTGTAAGTAACACCTTCTAAACCAGTTTATTTCTTAGACCGGGTTAGGGGTGTTACATCTTGATTCGGGCTCAAGATTACTTACGTCATTGATATCCAAAGACTTGTAAGGTAAAGGAACAAGAATATATATCGATGTTTGCGAAAAGGAAATGAAATGCTTGGTCTTGTTTTGTTTGTTTTTTCTTATGTTTAAGTGTTTAAATGTTGTTTGCCCCACAAGGTTTTATCGAATAAAAAGATGCATTTTATTGACTGGGTACCAAATGGTTTTTTTTGCATATGTCCTTATATAAAAGATCCTTTGTTGCTTTTGGGCTAAAATAGAGGGTTAGTTTCGAGAATTACTCTAAAAGAGATTTAAAAACTATAGGAAGTTCTTCTACAATTCAATTATTAAGCTCATCACATGGGCGGATCATGTGCAGATATCCACCCTCTTCTTCCTCTTCCAACACTGCATTGATGCTCAAATTACCAAACATCTCAGTAGTCTCATCTCGTTCCTCCTCGTCCCACGTTATACCAGGTTCACAAATCCCCGCGTTATACCAGGTTCACAAATCCCCTTAAAACGAAGGTGAAATTGAGGGGTGGAAATGTTTTTGGGTCCCATGCGGCCTCCTCCCCTTTGAGTCTACTCTTCTTCCTTTCTTGATTTTTCATCATAACGGCCTTGACACCTTTGCCTAAGGTTTCTTTTACCTACATCTTTGCACACTTGGATAATCCCGACCTTCACATCTTACTTCCCTCAGAGACAAAGGTCGCGCTTACCAGCTCCAACGAAATGAAGGAACACTCTAATGCCCCTGCATTAATCTCAATATAGGGTCCATCGCACCGACTGAATGGATCCACGGACGCCCCAGAAGGCATAAGTAGGTCGAATATCCATCACCACAAAGTCGACCTCGAAGGTGGACGATCCGATTTGTAGAGGGACATCTATCTTTCTGAGCACATCCCTTTGTGTTTCGTCAAAAGCTCTAACTGTGTTTTGATATGACTTCATGTAAGACTCATCTATCAATAATTTATTCAATGTCGCCATAGGGAAGACATTTAGGGCCAAACCGTTGTCTATAAGGACCCCTGGCAGCATGTGTCCTTTGCAGCTGGTAGAGACATGAAGAGCTTTGTATGATCCTCTTCCTCCCTCTAGAAATTTTTCATCACTAAAGGAAATAAAATTGCCAACAACGATATTTCCAACCAACTGGTCTATCTTGTCAGTGGTTATTTCCTTCGGCTCAAGTGTCTGATTGAGGATCGTGAGCAATGTATCGCGGTGTCCCTCAAAGCTTAGTAGGAGTGATAGCATAAAGATACGTGCTGAGAGCTTATGCAGTTGCTCCACTTCGTTGTACTCACTGTGCTTGAGGAATTTTAGAAATTCCTAAGCCTCAGACTCCTTTATAGGCTCATGTAATCCTACTGGACACTCCTCGTAAAAATCTTTTCCCGACTCATGGTTTACAACATTCTTCCTTCGAGCCACTTCTCGATCTTCCCTAATGGGCGGTATATAACATCTCTCGTTTTTCGTAAAAAGGTCAACCTCAATGATGACCTCCTCTTTGGTCTTGACCTTGGCTTACTTTGGATCCTCTTGGGTCACCACAGTGCAAGCATAGTTCCATGGTACTCTCTTGTTATCATTATAAGGAAAAGGGGTTGATGCTCTTATTACTAGTCGCGACACCACCTTCATTGATACTTCATCTGCTTTTGTCTTGGTTCTAATTACCAAGGGTTTTATTATGGAAAAACTTCTTACTGGGGATTCTTTAGATGCGCGCACCTCTACTACCTTGTATGTGCCCTTCTTTTCAAAAAATTCTAACTCTCCACTGTTCATCTTGGTCTGGACCAACTGTCTAAACTCTGGGCAACACTTAATCTCATGCCCTTCAATTACATGGTACTCACAGTGGGGTCCAATTTTTGAAAGCTTGACTTCGACATTGACAGCCAATAATCCAGCACTAATCATCTTGGACCACACCCATTTCAAAAGGGCCTTGACATCAACTATGTGTTGCTTCACCCATTTGTCATCCTCTTCCATTATAGCATTTACCACTGAACCCTGATGATTTGGCAAGGGCTTTCCTATTTCTTCTTTCGCCTCGAATGCCCACTTTTTATAAAGTATCCACCACCTTTTCAAAGGCCATGCAGTTCTCAATTGTGTGTCCAGTAAGCCTGGCATGGTATTCACAACGGGCTTTTACATCGTACCACATAGTGTATGGTGGCAACATTGGGGGTGAGGTGATGGGGTACCACAAGCCGTGACTCGACCAGCTGGGGGAATAACTCCGCATAAGTCACAGGTATAGGAGAAAAGTATGGCTGACTTCCTCGGTTTCTTGCCCAGTTTTTGGTGGATTTTGAACTGCCGGGCTTGTGCTCGTTGCATTGGGCTTATTGATCACTACTCCTTGAGAGAAAGTTGGGTTATATGTTGTCTTCATATTCACTTCACTTTCCTTCTTCTTGTAGTTCTTATTCGACTCACCTCCGTCAAGCTTCCCACACTTTATGGCTGCCAAGTTCAGTTCTCCGTTCATCAGCATACCCGTGAAGCTTTTATTTGTATGATTTATCATCCGGTCGTAGAAGTGCCCCTTCAGTGTCTCCACCAACATGGGTGTGATCTCATTTTCCAACAGTGGCAGCTGAACCTAAGCAGCTACATCCCGCCATCTCTACGCATATTGGTGGAAACTTACATTAGCCCTTTGCTCCATCCCCTACAACAATAAACAGTTTGGGATCATATCTGTCACATGTTTGTACTGGTCAATGAAGGTGCTTGACAGGTCCATCCACGTCTTTATATTATCCCCGCTTAGCTGCGTATACCAACGAGCAGTTGATCCTAACAAACACTCTTGGAAACAATGTACGAGTAGCTTCTCGTTGTTGAGATAATATGACATTTTCCTGCAGTACATCATCAAGTGTGCTAAAGGGCAAATAGTTCCCTCGTACTTCTTGAAATTTGGTGTCTTGAACTTTGGGGGAATGACCAAATCAGTCACCAAGCTAAGGTCCCTAGCATTTAGGCCACAATGGATGCTAACTCCTTGTAGGGCTTTGTCGATTCCCTCGAGCTTATCGTAGCGGTCTTCCAATTTCTTTTCCGTCTGGCTCTTGTCAGCCATCTCATCGAGGTCAGATACTTTGAAACTTTGATCGTCACCTTGACCAACCCCAAACTCCACCAGAGCATGAGTCGAAGTTCTCGGAAGATGAATTTGAACCTTCCCTTTGAGGGCCTCGCGATTTACCTCTCGTGGGAGCATCACTGCTTTTGCCTCTTTGAGGGCTTTGATAGCTTCGAGGTTTTTGCCAAGCATGGATGCTATCTGTAGCATAGTGTTTTCTTGGGCATTGGTGATTTTGTTCTTCAAATCCCCTTCAATCTTCTCAAGTTTTTCCTGGGCACCTTTCAAACTAGCCTCCACTGCTATCATTTTGTTTTCCATATCCATTTTCTAAGTCTGGGAACGAGTTCCAATCAGATGCGTAATTTTGTCAACTTCGATTAAACTTCCCGTAGTTAATTGTTTTATTCATTTACCTTAAATAAAAATTATTAGATGAAATAAATGTATGAATGCAAAAATAGTGGTATTCCAAAATAAAAGTTTACTTCATAGATCATAGAGTTTCAAGTACACATTATTTTAAAAATAAATAAAGTGGTCTTCTATTCTGAGTGCTTTGTTGCTCTGATGCATTTTGGTGCTGGCGGCTCAACTCCTCCAACTGGTGCATCCTTTCTTTAAATACGACAAAAAACTGGATAACTTGTTGGTACTAACCAATAGCCTCATCCAAGAAGTTTAACAAATTTTGTTCATCCTCCCTAGTTGGAAGGAATCTCATTCTCAAATCTCTGGCTCGATTATTCATCTCACAAGCCTTAGAAACTACTTTCTAGATTTGACGTTTTAGATGATCAATATAGAGCTGCCTACCCAAGCATGCGACATCCACAACCCGCTTGGTGTCAGCCCACTGGATCTTCTCATAGTCTAAATCGTGAATAAGGGTATGGATATGGTCTTTGTGTGCTTGCAGCTACTTCTCCAGGTCTTCAATACCATAACGGAGTAGTTCGGCCTTGACCCCCTTTGTCTCTTCCTCTTTTAGTTTCTCTTGAAGTTCCTGGTTCTGGTCACGGTATTTTGTAAGGCTGTGACGTACCTCTGAATATTGTCCTTCCGAGTTCTGATTTTCTCTGGCAAGTCGATCTTACTTCTCTTTCTTCTTTCGAGCCTCACATCTCTAAACTTTTAATTTTTTCTTTATTTCCTTGAGCTGTGCCTTTTCTTCTTTCGAGGCCTTGGATCTACTAGCACGTGCCCCTCGGGCTTTCAAGCGGTTGTTTTCTTGCGTCAGTTCTTGCACATTTTTTAGGTGGAGCTCTTACTTCGACATCAGGGTTTTCACCTATTTTGCTTCCTTCAAGTTCAGTAACCCGGTCAATAGGATGTCAGGATAAGGGTTATCTGATGGGCTCCCCAAGATCGAACCTATATTGTCAACCCTTTGCTTCCTCTAACTGATATATTTGAGCACAACATCGGCAAACAGGGCAACTTTCATCTGGAATGTTTGCTTCCACTTCTTAATCAACTCCATGACTCGCGTTGTGGAATTATCTTCTGTTTAAGAGAACTCTTCTTCACGTAGCCTACATGTTACAGGAATAAACTATCGAGACCCATACTGGCGTTGTACAAGCAAAGGGGCATAACTGGTAGCTCCCCATAGGGCTATGAGAGGGACCCAATCCATTTTTCCGCACTTGTATAGGATCGGTACTAGATACATCCACGAGGCTCTCCATGTGGCATTGGCATCGACAAGGTTTCTGAAGATAATCACCCACTGTTCTCATTTCCCATTTTGCGACCACTGATTCCTGGTAACCTCTTTGATTGGGACTAGATCTCTGGATGTAAGATGTCTGCTTATTTTCTTGTTGTCCTAGAAATGGCTTCGTAACCACAAGTAAAGGAGCTGTGAGCATCCAGTGAAGCGACCCCTTCCTCGAGTTCGACAAAAGTTCAAGGACCGAATAGTTTCTGCAAGAATTATTGGGACCATATTCACATTCTTCTGGGCCAGTAGACCCCAGGACTTTAGAAAAAATCACCAACCTGTAGATAGCTAAGGCAAGCAAATCAGGGACCCTTCCATGCTTTACATCCTTCATGATCTGGGCATAGATGAATTCCCATGTGAAGCAAGGGCTTTTGCTCTTTTTCAGCAAGATGGGTAATCACATCTTTCACGTCTAGACCAACAAGCTTGGCAAACTTCCCTCGATAGCCAGAGTTCTTATCTTTCTAGTATATCTTATCGAGCTTCTCTAATTCTAGGCGCAACAAAATCATGTATTCCTCGATAGTAGGGGTCATGTCCTCCTGATTAAAGACAATGCAACGATAGGCTGAATCCTAGAATTCAATAGTTGCTAGTACCATGGGCTCGTCTATCTCTACCCAAGCAGAAGGGTTATGTCTCCGTACCTCTTGGTGAATATAGCTCAGTCTTGGGCTTCTAGGCTTTCCCAAACAGTGTCCAGTCCTGACAGATGGTTGTGAGGAAAATCCATGTGCACATGCTTCGGTAGATCGATGGTGGTTTCCTCCCGCACACTGTCTACATGCTGGCGCTGAAGCTCCAAGGACTTATTTCGGACGTTGGTGTTCGAACAAGGGACCCCGACACTAGATAATGCAACCTGAACACTTATGATCTTTGATTGACCGGTTTTTAGAATACTAATTGGATGCAATGTGATAAATGCTCTATAGGATACATAAAAATGTTAGTACATGGTAATAACGAAATAAAATACAAGGATAAGATACAAAAAGTAAAACAATAACAATAATATAGAAAATAAAACCTATGGCTTTTCACATGGCTCTAATGGGATTGGCTTTCTAAAGCATACTCTCATGCGGGTTTGGATCTAAAAAAAGTTCTCGAACCATCCCTATCCCCTACTCCAAGGTGGATAAGATGTTCGATCCTAGCCCATCACAAGCTTGCGGATTGAACACAGCTCGAGGAGATGTATTTCTGTTATGCCCGTACTGAGGGTTACTCATGAAAGCGTAAGTACTTTGGACTCCGTAAGACTTTCACTAGCCCATGCAGAGGGTTACTCACGAAGGCATAGCTATTTTCTTCCACTTAAGTTTAATAAAGCCTAGGTAGAAGGCTTATGTTATGATGCAATGAGAGTTTATAACACGAAGAATGCACACAAAAAAATGCAACAAACTCCTAAAGAAAATAATTTGTGATCAAGTAAAAGTTGTGCCCCTTAAACAGTTCCCCGCAGAGTCGCCAAGCTGTAACAACGGAGTCACCACCGGTCCTTTTTATTATATTAGACGGACCAGAAACCTAAAAACGAACCAGAGATTACAAAATATCAAGGGTTTGGGGGCACGATTACGTGTGGGGAAGGATTAGCACCCCTATCACGCCCGCAAAATGACGCTTGATCACTAATATTTTCCTTATAACCCGGATGAATGCGTGCAAAGATTAATACAAAAATTCACAAAGTTTTAAAACTGGCTTGAATTCTCTCACAACTGAGAAAACCCGAATCAATCTAGACGCAATGGGCTTAAGGCATTAATCCCTAAAATTCAAAAATACAGTCTCACATAGGAATTTTGACCGTTCTCACATAAGCTAGAGGAAGACCAAATTAACCCTAATTGAAAAAGTACTTCGTTTTAATGATGCAACAAAACCCATTTTGAATGATATTTTATTTGACCTTTTTATTAATTTCTAAACCCTAAAATGTTAATTATTAAGTGATAAAAGAAACTAATCCTAAAAGGCTCTACTTGACATATTTTTAATTTAAATTGTATTTAATTTTCTAATGAGAGTTACCAAGTTAATTTAGAGAGTGCATTATTTAAAAGGACCTAAACTTATGGGATTAGTTACTATGTATTGTTAAGATCTAAAATTAAATTAAAGTTACCCTAAACATTTACATGCATTTAATAACCTAACCTAAAGTGTTTATTGTAAATATTGTATAAATTTTAATTACAAGAAAATCAAATTATTTATTATCGTGAAGTTTTTTTATCCTACAATTTTAAATGAGTATGATGACATACAAAACGAACAAATTAACCCACATGTTAGATATAAATAAAGCAAATTAAATTTCATAAAATATAAAAGTAAAGAATAAAAAGGACTAGAGTGAAGGAATTGCAAACAACGGGGTAAAATCACAAGTCTGCCAAAAATGGAGGGCACGGGTTGTAACATCCCCCACTCGGCCTGGTAGAAAACTGAGTCGAAGAATGCTACCGGTGAACGATAAGGTGATCGGTGCGAAAAAATTTCAATTAATGCCCAACCCTTAAACGATTTTGTGCTTTTTAAACATTACCCCAATATAAGGATTAGTCCAATTTGTTCAATATATAACAAAGATAAATCACTTAGGACTAATTTCTAACTTTTACAAGTTTTAGGGACTAAACTATAAATCTGATAATTTAGGGGTCCTTTTATGTAATTAACAATACCAAAATGAAATTCAATGCAATAATAGCGAGCCTAAAAAATTTCATGCTAATCGGAGTTCATTAGCCCTATCAATTAGGCTTATAAGATTTTAGTGACTATATTTCAAAAATTTAGAAGCTGTTCTTTATCACCCATAACTAATTTACCTGACACCGTATCGATAACCTGGAGACTGTATCGATACACCATGCTTAATTCAAGGATTTCAGATTAAAAGGGAACAAGTCTGTATCGATACACTTGAGACTGTATCGATACAGGTTGACCATGTTGACTTCGTATCGATACGGGTCAAGCTGTATCGATACGGCCTTGCATAATTGGACTTGGTAAAACAGAGTGTATCAATACGCGAAAGGGGGTGTATCGATACGGATCTTGCATGTCTTGTAATAATAGATTTTAATAGGTTTTTATTCGATTTGACCTACCAAACGATGTTCAAATACAATAAAACTTTACCAGTAAGTTTATAACCATTTAATCTACTAGCTTGCCAATTTTCATTTCAATATGAATTCATTTACCAAGCTTTCACCCTTTTAAGCCAACTATCCATTTTTAGCCATTTTTAACCACCATTAACATATCATTTAGGCCTTCTAAAGCCAATACAAAACATGGCCAATATACACATAACCAAAAGACCTTAATCAACTAGTTTAACTACTTTGCCACCATTTTAGGAGTTCATAAAGACAAAACACATTACTTTAAGCTTGTGGTGACTTGTCGAGCTTCCAACTAGCTCTGATCTCGATCCAATATACTTTCTTAACCTGAAATGTGGAAGATGAATGTATTAGACTTACATAGTCTTAACCTGAAATCTTGATCCAACTAGTCTAACCATGCTGACAAAAGACATATATTCAACATGACATAGTTATCATGCTCAACATGTAACATGGCATCAATAATCATCATAACAACAATAATCAATAGCATATCAATAATTTCATATCAATGATCAATAGCAATACTCAATGGTTTCCTTGGATCAATTTCACGATATATGGATACACGAATTCCACCTCCGCACCAATACCAATAATGGTCTAGTCATATTCCCTCCGCTGTACCAATTTGACCAATACAAATCAACATCCCTCCGTCGCACCACAATAAAGGTCGTAGCCTATACCCGTACCAATGAGATTATGAATTCTATGGCATGCCAATTGTATCAAATACTCTCGAATCCAAGGTTCGATAATCAATGATTTAATATCAATGTATCAATAACAATGGTTCAATAGAAATGATTCATACCAATAAATCAATAACAACGATTCAATAACAATGTTTCAATACGGTAATCCAATAATAATAGGCGTATATTAATGTTTCAATAGCAATATGCAACATTCAATGTCCAATACTCAATACTCCATGCAACAATGATTCAATGATTTCAATGGCAATAACAACAATGCTTCGGACATGAATTCAATGAGATACTTACCCATATTTACCAATATGGCCTTTCGGTAATATTTTATGCAAAATTCCTTCAATACCATGGTTAGCAGTGCAATAATCGATAATCAATGATTCGAGTTAGGCACCTAGCCAACTCTCGTTACTCTGACTACACTCACCTTGAATTCTGAAGCTCCTACAGCTTTTGGATCATAATTCCCTTTTTCCTAGCGTTTGTTGGAGATGATAGATTAGCTTCCTCCAACTCTTGAGCTAGGAAGATTAATAGGAAATTGTTACAATTAATATAACAATATCGGTAATCATTTCTAAGCTTAGAATAGTTATTAGCTATGGAATAGATTCATATATTGAAACTTGAGAAACAAGGGTTTAGCTTGAGAATCATAACTTGAAACTGGACATTCAATAATCCATGGAATCAAAAATAGATTTAGGGCTTTTACTTACCCAAGCGATAGCAATACAATGAAATTCTTGAAGCAAAGAAAGCTTGAGTTTAAGGGGTTCAATCGGAGATGTATGTGCTTGAGCTAGAGATTGAAGACAACAATGAAGGTGCTTGTTTTAAGAAAATAACGAAAGATAACAAAGAAGAGTGGGGTTTCGGTGAAGGTCAAAAGGTTTTTATTTATCCATTTAAGGTAACCACAATCTTAATCATTCCCCACCTTACCAAGGGCCAATAAAGAGGTTTCCATTAACCAAAGGAAAACTTAAAAAATGAATTTCTATTTCTTAAATTGGATGACAATTATCAAAATGTCATCTTTTAGGATAAAAGATGATTAACATCATGTGGGATGACAGCAAAAGAGGTGACTCAGCCCCAAACTCCCAATTCTTTCAATTTGGTCACTAAAACAAATTTTAACAGGGACCCATATCGATACACTCATGGCCGTATCGATACGGCTAGCTCAATTTCAGTAAGTTAGTTAGGAACAGTTCGACAGTACCGATATAGTTCATATTGTATCGATACGCCTACCCAATTTTTAGCATTTAAACACTCTAATAAGGTCTCTACTAAACATTGGACTTAATTAAGGTCTATTATTAATGAAATTAATCCACATAGACAATAATAAGACAATAATTTAGTCTTTTCGATATAGGATTTCCGATCGTCGAAACCCAATATTGACTAGACCAATTTTTGGGATGTTACACGGGTCGTGTGTGGCACGGGTCAGATCTGGGTCAACTTGCGGGTCGAGTATAAAGCCCAATTTATAGCAACAAGTTTCATTTTACTATCCCTTGATCAAATGGATCAAACAACCATACCAAAAACCTCTGAAACATTCTTGGATCTTCATGAAAATGAAGAACATCACATCAAAAACCCAGAACTCGGCCAAGAATCACCGTACGTTATTGCCCATACCACCGTGGGTCCTCGCCAGCAGCTGTTCATTGACAGCAACTCCCTCGATTTTGGCTCATAGTTTCAATGATGATGATGATGCTTACTCCCTCTTGTGACTCGAATGGTAACTCGCACACTTCTTTTTTACTCGATTTGAACCAAAATATATATGTAAAAGAAAAAATAGAATTTAGGTATGAGAATACCTCAAAAATTCATCTGGAAATTCTTTTATTTCTTGTAAAAATGGTGTGTTACAACTGTTGGACTGTTGGCTTTTTATACCTAAAAATAGAATTTAGGTATGAGAATACCTCAAAAACCCTTGATATCTTGCTATTTTTGTTTGAATCAAACATTGATTCTCCCTTTTTTACTTGCATGACACGCACGGTCAAGGAACAAAGAAGCACAGTTGCAGTGGCAACGGTGGAGCGGCTGCTGATGGTCATCAACGCCATAGGAGATGAAGAGGTAGAACGTTTGGCGCGTGGCCTTCACACACAATTTTAGGTCCTTCTTAATCCAACGGCTGCCAAGGAGTGACGTCGCGTACCAAGGGATTAACCCATTAGGGCTTTTTTGTAATGCCGGATTGGGCCTATTTATTGGACTGCATTTTGTAATAAATTGGATCCTTTACAAATGGATTACCTTCCTTTTTGTATATACATGTTTTCCAATATTCACATATACAAAAAGAATCAAATAAAGGGCTGGATAAAATTGGTGACTACAGGCGGTCTTCTTGGAATCCTATGAGTTGAGAAGTGAGTAAATCAACTGCCTCACTAGATTGTCCTCCGAAATCACTTCTCTATAGCCTTTGAGTCCATTCACAATGGTAGAGAATCGATCAGACATGGCTTTGATGTTTTCTTCCGGGTCCATCTTGAAGTTCTCATACTCATGGTTGAGAAGACCAATCTTAGTCTTCTTTACCTCATTTGTTCCTTCATAAGTGACTTCAAATTTGTCCCAAATCTCATTGGCACTTTCGCAAGAGGATACTTTGGCATATTCTTCTAGGCCAAGTGCACAAAAGAGAATGTGTGAGGTCTTTGCGTTTAACTCCATTTTCTTGCGATCATCCACACTTCAATCCACCTTGCTTCTTTGTGGAACGAACGGGCCATCAAGAACAATGTCCCAAAGATGATAATCTTTGGCACTCATGAAGTACATTATCCCATTCTTCCAATAGGAGTAGTTGGTTCTGTCGAAGTAAGAAGACCCATCGATGGATTGCACAATGAAGTCTTATTGATGAGAAATGTTGAACACCTCAAGGATCGAATCTAGGATGTTAATCAGGCATAGAGACGAAGCTCTTATACCAATTGTTGGGAGGTCGATCGATCAATCTAGATAGCCAAGATGGGGTGAATTGGTTTTAAGGGGTTTATAGTGGAAGCTATGAGAATTTAAAAAATGACACAAGGATTTATAGTGGTTCAAGCTTCTAATGAAGCTCTACATCCACTACTCTAGCTTCCCACTAAGGATTTTCCCAAATTCACTATGAATTTCTTCTCTTTTTCTAGGTTCAACAGGAAACCTTTACAACCTCAAAGCTTATACCCCAAAACTTTGAGAAAACATTCACTTACAAGAGAAAAACAAATAATAAACAAGAAAACCCTTACGAGGTACAATGTTTGCACAATTAAGCTCTCACCCAAAATCCTAACACTTGAGCATATATGACAATTGAGCTCACAAGTGTATTCTACAAAGAAATTGACAATTAAAGTTTGAAAACACTTTCTCTATGCATTGAATGTTGGCAATATGTTTCTTTTTCTTCCATGGATACTTGGAGAGGTCTTTTAAACCCTCTAATACCTTCAGGGTTGTTACTAGTCGTTCGAATTGTTAAGAGCCGTTGGAGACATAAATTCTAGCCATAAATGCAGTCTAGGCACCTCAGTATGGTACATGGGATTTCGATATTGGTACCTGCCTTAAACAGAAAGAACCGCTGGAGCATTTATTACACATGGGTACCGGTACGCGATACACGGTATCGGTACGGACCTATCAGTATCGGTACGGCCAAGCCTGTACCGGTACTGTTTTTGGCTACTAGAATTTTCCAAAACACGGGGATAAAAGGATGTATCGGTACTCTCAAAATTGTACCGGTATGGGGTCCTCTGGGTATCGGCATGGGTCAAATTGTATTGGTACTCAGGACTAGTTTTTGATACTTTAGTTGTTTAAAAAGATTTAAAACATGTCAAAAACTCTTTGAAAACATTTCAAAAATATTTTTCAAGTTTATGGACTTTTGAAATGTTTTTGCAAATTAGTTTAAGTCCAAAATATTTTTCTTTAAAGTTATATCAAAATCAAATAGGTTTATCAAATTGCATTTTTTTTATTTTAGGTGTTTAGTTTTTTTTTGGGTCAAAATATGTGTCTACCATTTATACCATCATTATTTTAGGTTCATGACCGTTAACGTCCGTTAAAAAAATTCGATACCTAATAAAAATGACATGTGACATGATTTTTTTAAAATTCCTTTATTTTTAGAAGAACAAATAAAAAATTAAATTTCTTTAAAAAACACCTAAACTCTTTAAATTTTCCAGAATCTCCCCAAATACTAAAATCATACCCCACGACTGAAAACTCTACTCTACTCTTTCGTCGCAAAAAATGACGAACAAACAACTGATTGCACCACAATTCGATCAACGGATGACCATCAGTGAGGGGAAAAAGGCTATTTGAAAGTATAATCGACGATTAAAGAGTGAGGAATGTCGATGGTGAGATACATGCCAGTTGGACGGTGAGCGACAGGGTAGAGGATGTTAGACAGTGAGGGAAATGAGATTTGTGGGATTTTTTTAAAGAAATTAGAATTTTGAAGATTTTTAAAGAAATTATATTTTTAATTTTTTTAAAAAAGATAAAAATCAAGTTATGTGTTACATTCTAATTGGCTAACGATTTTTAATGCCCTTTAATAGCTATACACCTAAAATGACAGCAATATAAAAATTAATCACTTATTTTGACAAAAAAATATAGCTAAAGTAAAAAAGTAGCTTTTTTTATATTAAGACTATATGCATATTTATAGTCTTCAACCCTACAAATGAAATTTCCACTGTCTGCCACAAAAACCTAATCAACATTGAAAGTGGATTTGGACTAACGATGCATAGCAACTAAAAAAATTGCATTTTCTGTTCTTTGATATCCTATTTCTGTTGACTAAGTTTTTATGGTCATCATCATTAGACTTATTTTTAAGTTACGAATCGAATCAAATTAGATAACAATCTCAGGTTTGAAATTATTATTCATTTTAGTATAAATAATATATAATTCAATATAAAATAATAATTCGAGCAAGTGCATTTTGCTATATAGAAAAATTGATATAGCTGAAAAATTGGGTTGTTTTTTTTCTTGAATAGAAGTCTTCTCCCCTTTTTAGTGTATTTTTTGGTGCCTTATTTATGTCACTACATCAAAAAATAAATTTAGAGTTTAGGGTTATATTTTAGGATTTGAGCTTAGGGAATTAGAAGTATGGTGTATTTTTTAGGGTTAAGAATTTAAGATTTAGTATTTAGGGTTAGAGCTTAGAATTTTTTTTCAGTATTGAGGTATAAAAAGGACACGAAAAGGGACAAAGGATTTTTGTTCGTTTTTTTTCAGTCTAAGTATTGCAACTCTTTTCTTATCTCTATTTGAGTTGTGACGACATCAGTTTTATACTAGTCGTGGATTGGTGGTATTCATTCTTTTTCTTTGCTTTATTATATCTCATCTCTATTTTTCTTTTATTTTTTTAATTTTTAATAAGAAAAATTTTGTCGTTGTATCATGTTTTTCTCTATCTTTTGGCACACTTTCTTCTATCTTTTTAGTACGTTTTATGTATTTTCGGTCGTTTGACCATTTTTTTCATTTTATTTTCGCATCAACTAATCAATACGACGCTTATTTGGTTATCCTGTTAATCTTCCATGTTTTGGACCCTCGAGCTGGATTTGGATACGCACCCGCAATAATTGTTTCTTGTTCGTGCTGTAGTTGTGGTATTGACCGTTCTGTCAACATACCTTCATTGTTATATGCATTTTTATGTTAGCGTTGATGATTTTTATCCTTTATTATCGATTAATAATGTTGTTTGTATTTACCTTTTGTTTGAGTCTATAAATTTTTTAACATTTTTCATGTACGGTTATTTTATAATCTTAAATACTAAAACTAATGGCTTAAAAAAATAAAAAAATCCAAGCAAGTGTAACCGAACACTTGTGTAAGAAAAATGATCTTGGCAATAAAGGAATTCCTCCATTATGCCAAATTGATAGAATAATTATTCTTATATGCAAAGTGTCACGGCCTTAGCCTTTAGTTCACTCGGTCGCTAAGCCGTGCGGCACTTGAAAAGGACTCTTCCCGATCAAGTCAGCCTTTTCCCTCGATTGATCTGCTCAAAATAAGCAAGCAACACATTAGTCTCGCGCCACAAAACCATTCTTCAAGCCATTGGCGAAACCGTGGGGCATAGCGGATGCACACAGTCGACCCCCAGCTTCCCCGTAGGAAAAAAGAACGGTTTTTATTTTATTAGAAAAAAAAGAAACATCGATTACATTAGAAAACTCACCCACACCATCGACTTGGGCGGTAGGGGCTGCCTCGATGGTGTGTAGGATACATACCTTTACCAGTGGATCAGCCCAAACTCTGCCGACTGTCCACCCCTACATATATATGAAAAAAAACATAATAGAAATGACCCGAGTAAAAATTCTATTGTTTGAAACGAGGACACTTTTTCCTAACTAAAGAAATAATTGAAAACAAAGACTCTTCTTCCTAAAACATTGATGTGCTTGAAAATGGGGCATGGTAGAAGTGACTCGGTTGTGGCCCCGGAACTCGGTTGTAACACCATGTGAGGGGATGGCCACAACATCCTCCCCACCTAACTTGTCGACGCCCTCGTTGACCGAGCTGCAAGGAACTCCTCGATTTTTCTCGCTTGAACGTCTTTAGGTCATGATCTCTCTCCCAACTTGTCTCTTCGGCTCCGAGACCTTCCCACTTGACCGGTACTCACGAGCAGGCTTCTTCTTGAACACCGTAACAAACCTATCAGCAAGGATCTCCTCAACTCGACGTTCTGATGGGGGTTTGGTACAGATGGGGCCCCGATCACTCTGTCCTCGGCTAATATCTGAGGGGCTCGCATGAAAAGGCTTCAAATTGCTCACATGGAACACAGGGTGAACTTTCATCCATGAGGGCGGCTTGATCTTGTATGAGTTATTTCCAACTTTGGCCACAATCGGTACTGGTCCTTCATACTTTCGCACCAATCGCCGATCTCTATTCCGTAAGAACCGCAACTGTTCTGCCATTAGCTTCACAAGCACTAGATCGCCAACTTTGAATCGCGGTCCCTTCGCCACGATCTGCCCACTTCTTCATATGTTTTGCAGCTTTCACTAGATAAGCCCGAGCAATCTCTGTATTTTGGCGCCATTCCTTTGAGAAATTAAAAGCTCGGGGACACTTTCCTTTGTATGACTCTAGAGTGGTGTGTGGAAGCCGCGGCTGCTGACCTGTCACAATTTCAAAGGGGCTTTTATTAGTAGCAGAACTCTTTTGTGAATTAAAACAAAGTTGTGCCACATCCAACAAAGAAGGCCAATTTTTCTGGTTGGCCTGGATAAAATGCCTTAAGTACTCTTCTAACAACCCATTAAAGCGCTCCGTCTGCCCATCCGTCTAGGGATGATAACTTGATGACAAATTCAGTTTGGATCCCAACATCTTGAATAACTCTCTCCAGAAATTTCCAGTGAACCGACCATCCCTGTCACTAACGATATCTTGTGGGACACCCCAATACTTTACAACATGTTTAAAGACTAATCGAGCTGTCTCCTCCGCCGAACAATATTTGGGGGCAGGGATAAATGTAGCATATTTTGAGAACCGATCCACCACCACAATGGCAGCTCCAAGATCCCCCACCCGAGGCAAGTTCACTATGAAGTCGAGTGAAATGCTCTCCCAAGGTCGTGCTGGCACTGACAATGGCTCCAACAATCCTGCAGACTTTTGTCGATCCACTTTGTCTTGCTGGCAAATAAGACAAGTCTTGGTATAGTCCATAATATTCTGTCGCATGTGCGGCCAATAATATCCTTGTTCCAATAGGGCCAGAGTACGCCGCCAACCTTGGTGACCTGCCCAGGGAGTGTCATGACATTCGCGTAGTAGTTTCTGTCTAAGTTCTCCCTGCTCTCGGGACATACATACATGGACCTTTCGTCATTAAGATCCCATTCTCTACCCAAAAGGTCTTTGATTGGCCACTTTCCACCATCCTCAATATTGCCATCATCTGCGGATCCTTTCCCATATTCTCCATTATGAGTTCCCGAATGTCATTTGTCACCCTACTAGCTGACATAGGAGCAATTAATCTAAGGGTTGCCAGATCGGCCCTTCGACTCAACGCATCAGCTACCTGATTCTTCTTCCCGACTTTATGCTCAAAACTGAAATCAAACTCCGCTAAGCGCTCTTACCATCTTGCTTGCCTTGCCGATAGTTTTGGTTGTGTCAGGATATGACTAGCAGCTGTGTTGTCTGTTTTAACAACAAACTTTGACCCCAACAAATAATGCCTCCAAGCCCCGAGACAATGGATCACAGCTAGAAGTTCTTTTCCCGAGTTGCATATCTCGTCTCGGCACCACTCAACTTCCGACTCTCAAAGGCCACTGGGGTGACCACCGCATGAGTACTCCCCTATGGCAAAGTCGGATGCATCGGTTTCAACTTCCATTGGTTTCTCAATGTCCGTAATACTAGGACTGGGTCGTTCATTACAACAGTTTTTAGTCCTCAAAAGCATCTTGACACTTTTTAGACCAGGCCCACTTCTCACCTTTCTTTAACAAATTGGTAAGTATAGCCGTCCTCCTCCGAGAGTAGCCTTCGACAAACCGTCTATAATAGTTAGCTAATCCCAAGAATGATCCGAGCTCATCGACACTTTTGAGTCGGCCATTCTTGGATTGCCTTCACTTTTTCCTCATCCATTCGAACATGTCCACCCCAACGAGGTGTCCTAGGAACTTAATTTGAGTTTGGGCAAAAGCACATTTCTCCCTTTTAACAAATAGCTGATTATCTCTGAGTCTCTGCAACACTAACCGCAAATGGTTTTCATGATCTGTCAAAGAGGAACTATATACCATTATATCATCCAAGTATATCACCACAAACTTGTCCAGAAAATCATGGAACACTCGGTTCATCAAGGTGCAAAAGGTTGCAGGCGCATTGGTTAGCCCAAATGGCATCACAAGAAACTCAAATGCCCCATATCGAGTAACACAAGTTGTCTTCGGTTCATCTCCTCGCCACTCTTACACGATGATACCCCGATCAAGATCCAGCTTTGTAAAATATTTCGCGCCACTTAGCTGGTCGAACAAGTCCGCAACTAAGGGGATGGGATACTTGTTCCGGACAGTCACTTTGTTCAGGGCTCTATAGTCCACACACAATCTCAGGCTCCCATCATGTTTCTTCTGGAACAACACGGGCGCCCCAAATGGCGCTTTAGACGGTCGAATAAACCCAGCTTTTAACAGTTCATCGAGTTGTTTCCTCAATTCAGCTAATTCCAGAGGGGACATACGGTACGGGCATCTCGCAGGAGGTTTGGCACCGGGGACCAGTTCAATCTCATGATCCACCGTCCTTCGAGGAGGGAGCCCTTCTGGCAACTGATCTGGCATGACATCTTTATAGTCCTCCAACACTCTCAAAATCCCATTTGGTACCCCTTCAAGGGTTGACTCCCCATGTAGGATAGGTAATATGACAAAAGAAGGTTCCCTCTTCTTCACCCCTTTCTTAAATTGTATTGCTGACAGCATCTTTCTGCTTCTTGGTAGAATGGTAGCGGGTACCACCCTCGGGCAATCTCCTAGAAGCAATAGGCAGCTCGCAGCAGGGACGGGGATGGCCTGGGCTTTTGTCATAAAATCCAGTCCCAACACAACATCAAAATCGTCCATAGGGGAAACAGTGAGATCCACGCTTCCCTCCCAGGACCCAAGCTTGGCCTTCACCCTCTTAACACTTCCACAAATTTCGGCGGCAGCAAAATTAACTGCTTTCATCTGTCCCACATCTCTAGTAATTGTTAAACCGCATCTCTTGACTTCCTCAGGTGAGATAAAAGTATCTGTTGCTCCCGTGTCAACAAGAGCCCTAGTCGCCTTCCCATTTATCACCAAGTCCACGTACATCAAGCCCTTTCCCGGTTCTTTCTTTATGTTGTCCAATTGCGATTGTAATGCACTCAAAAAACGAATAGACCCAATCCTGGCCAGATTGGTCTCACTATTCTCTGTAGGTGGGTTAGGGAGTGTGTCCTCAGGCCGTGAAAGTTCCAAAGCACTCAATGCACCCCTATGTGGGCACTCAGCCACGCGATGAGGCCCCTTACACAAGAAACATGCTAGGGGTAGCCTATTTGGCCCATTCCTCGGCGTAAAGCCATCATTCCCCCTATTATGCACTGGCTCCTTGTTTGGAAGTCCTCTCCCGGCTCCCCAAGTTATCGGCCTCTCCCCTCTAGCCATCTTACTCCCATTACCTGCATGGTTATTGCTCCCACTAGTTGGGGCCTTGCGTTTGTTTGAGCCATCATTGTAATCGTTAAGGCGCTCGGCAGCGGCCATGGTAGCGACTACATCCTGCACCCGTTGTCTTTGAATCTCAGTTCTAGCCCATGGCTTTAGGCCCTCAAGGAAAGCAAACATCTTGTCTTTCTCCGACATGTCCTTAATATCCAGCATCAATGCCGCAAACTCTCTCACATAATCACGAATAGTCCCAGTATGGGTCAAATCCCTCAACTTCTTCCGAGCATTATACTCCACATTCTCCGGAAAGAAGGTAGCTATTAATTCTTGTTTCAACTCGTCCCAACTTTTAATGGAACACACGCCATTTGTGAACTTGGACCTCCTTTGTCTCATCAGTGAGGTGTTTCACCATGTGAGCCAACTCCTGATGAGAAACTTCAATTGCTCGAACTCGTTCACTGGTCACCACATGAGCCCTCAGGGCCGCCACCGCGGCTTCTAGCTCCTCATACCTATCGGGGTCTATGGTCCTACCCCCTTGTGCAGGCACTCTAGCGCCATGTTGCGCCGAAGTACCTGCGCCCGCTGGCACCTCAGTTCTCGGGACGGCTCTTGGCCCCTGATTCTTACGCGTAGTCACCATCCTTGGGTTGACTCCCACCACACTAGTTCCTGCACAGGAAGAATAATAAGCACCACAATGCCTATTAATAACTCAGCACCACTGTGCTTTCCCACTCAAAAAAAACTCGGCACCACTGTGCACAAGAAGCAAGAGAGCACCACTGTGCATCAAGAGGGAATAAGCACCACTGTGCTTTCCCAATAAAACTAGGCACCGCTGTGCACTAGCAACAAGAAAGCACCGCTGTGCTTGAATAAAAAAAATTGAGCACCATTGTGCCACAATTAAAAAGCACCTCTGTGCTATTGATTACGCACCTCTGTGCTTTTCACCGCAATGAACAGGCAACACCACCCGAAATTGAGTGCTACAACCTTGCTCAGATACCACGTGTCACGCCTTAGCCTTTAGTTCACTCGGTCGCTAAGTCGTGCGGCACTTGAAAAGGACTCTTCCCGATCAAGTCAGCCTTTTCCCTCGATTGATCTGCTCAAAATAAGCAAGCAACACATTAGTCTCGCGCCACAAAACCATTCTTCAAGCCATTGGCGAAACCGTGGGGCATAGCGGATGCACACAGTCGACCCCCAGCTTCCCCGTAGGAAAAAAGAACGGTTTTTATTTTATTAGAAAAAAAAAGAAACATCGGTTACATTAGAAAACTCACCCACACCATCGACTTGGGCGGTAGGGGCCGCCTCGATGGTGTGTAGGATACATACCTTTACCAGTGGATCAGCCCAAACTCTGCCGACTGTCCACCCCCTACATATATGCGAAAAAACATAATAGAAATGACCCGAGTAAACATTCTATTGTTTGAAACGAGTACACTTTTTCCTAACTAAAGAAATAATTGAAAACAAAGACTCTTCTTCCTAAAACATTGATGTGCTTGAAAATGGGGCATGGTAGAAGTGACTCGGTTGTGGCCCCGAAACTCGGTTGTAACACCATGTGAGGGGATGGCCACAACACAAAGCATAATTAAGTAGTGACGCAACTGCCCACCGTAGAGTGAGTGGATCCCTATGACACAGGATTAATAAGCTCGCATAATAGAAATCCTTTAATCCTTTTAATTTCTATGTCCCTATATATCATAATACTAGAAAAATAAGATTTAGGATTTAGGATTGTAGTTTAAAATGTAAAATTTAGTTTTTAAAGTTTAAAATTTATAATTTAAAATTAAAATTAAAATATATAATTTAATTTTTTAGTATTAGAATATATATAGATACTAAAAAGAGGCAAATAATTTTTTTATTAAGCCGGCATGTTCACGCCCTTTGATCATTTTGTACAAGGAATCAAAGCATATGCCAACATTCTTATAAACCAACCAAATCAATTAGAAAAGAAAAACATCAGCCTAAAGTAGTTACGGAGAAACAAAGAATACGCTATGAAACTTATAGTGGTACACTTTTTTGGATCGTTGGATGTGTGAAGTTGATGATTGAGATTAACAGTGGGTTATTTGAAAGATTATCACTTAAAAAAAAGCATATAAATAGTCTCAATCATTCAGTTCACTTATCTAACGATCCAAAAAACGTGTAAAACTATGAGTTTTACACTCCGTATAAGTGGATCATGTCCTATATATATATATTATATATATTGATTGGTGTGAACTTAACGAACCGGATAACCATGAATTTAAGCTATTGTAAAGTGAATGGTCGCAGATATAAGCTAAGCTATATAATATGTTACTGAAATGGACAACGTGACGCAACAATCCTCCAAAATTTCTGACATAGACACGCACATTTCATCATGTTAAAATAGAACCTATTTGTAACTAAAAAAAAATGTGACTCCCTGGAAAACAACGGTGACGGACGATACCAATTTGTCGCCCATATCATATCAAATGTATACGTAATCCCAAAATTAATAACCACAACTGGCCATAAGGGTCAAAATGTTTAAAACACATTGGTCATTATTTTAGATATCAAAATGTTTATGAAACGAAATCAAAGATAGAAGAAAAGGGTCAGTGTTGACTAATTCTGTTCATTAGTTGGTGACTTCCAGTTCCTCCTCTGCAGCATTGTCATTGGCAGAATCTTTGATCTGGAATTGCTCAATTTCATAAGGGATCCTCATTCTTCCGCAATTAGTGTTTTTCATTAGTAAGGCATCTGATCCCAATCCAATTATACTGCAAAATGAAAAGAGAATTTAGAGAGTAGGGCTTTGCCGTGCCTAATTCAGATTAACCCGCGTCGCACATCTGAATTTGGAGGGTGAGTCTCCCATCAGAGAATTTCTGCATACACAAGGCCTCAAACTCGAGATCTGCTTAAGCGATACCAAGTTGCTTACCACTTGGACCAACCACTTGGACCAACCTTGTTGGTAAAAAAATAATAAACTTTATCGCTTCATTCAAAACATTCATTTCTATTAGGATAAATTACATCAAATATCACTGAACTTTATGTTTAGTATAGATTATATACTTAAATTTTACTTTAGGCTTCAATTATACCATTGGGCATCTTAAAAGTCTGGGTGCGATGACCTGGAGGGATTTTTAATGGCACATGGTATAATTGAAGCCTAAACTAAAGTTCAATGCTAAAATAGTGTCGACTTTTAGTTCAATGGTATAATTGATACTAAATTTAAAGTTTAGTGATATCGGGTGTAGTTTATCTTTTTTCTATTAATAGAAAATTCAATTGTTTTTATGATTAAATTGCTAAATATATGCTCTCACCTTTCATTAAAAATGAACACTGAACGGATTTCACAATTTTTAAATCTGCAAGAACAAATTGCCAATAATTTAAAAAAATTACGAGAAAAAACAATTTTGCATATGAAAGTAGGTAGATATTGAAATATAGAGAGAGGAGAGTGACCGGGAGAGTGGGTCATTGTGTAAAGGGTAACACAGATTGTCTTTAATAAGCTCAATCATTGCCTGCTGCAAATACACTCCATGGGTCACCACTGCTATCTCCTTCTCTTCCCTTCCCTTCCCCACAACCTAAACCATTACATGTTTAATCAAGTATATCCAGGGACGAAGTCAAAATTTCGGGTCGAGATAAAACATATATATTTGAAAGTAGGGACAAATTTATAAATAATTTAAATATTCTTTTATATATAAAAATAATGGTAAAATTTTTTTTGGGGCGTGGGCAATTGCCCCTGACCCTATGCAATTCCAAACATATGATATTTAACTAACCAAATTTTATATATTTGATCACCATTGGATAAACTTCATTGAATTAGAGGGAGACAAAATGGAAAGCTCACCATTGGATAAACTTCATTGCCCTAGCTCTCACTGCTTCATGTGTTTCTATTTGATCACCTCCTTTCCACAAAATGTCATCTTCATTTTCGATCTGAAAATTAAAGCTGTATTAGATTAGTTATGGAAACAACGAATTACGATTTAGCGTTGATCCGATTTATAATTTTATATATTATCAGTAAAATAAGATGATGACAAGTAAATCAAAAGTCGCGGTGAAAATCAAGAATATACTTATAAAGTAACACTTGCCAATGAAAAATCAACAGCGGGGAAACGGGACTGGAATTGGCTGATACTTCGTCTTCTATCACATTCAAATTTCCCCTACATGTCACAACAATATCATAAATAAGCTTTCAATACTGAATTACACATGTTTGTTTTGATGGGATTTTCTTTAAAGAAAGGATAATAATAATAATAATAATAATAATAATAATAATAAAAAAGCAATTTTTCTTTCGTTTATTCCCTTCTTTGGGTATGGAAAGAAAGAGAAAAAATGGGTCAATTTACCTTTTTTAGCTATTACTCTTTAATGTTTTTTTCCCCTGCTTTATTACCATACTTTTAAATACAAATATATAGTAGAGAAGAACTCAGCAAGAGTCCCGGTGGAAAAATGTACGATGTTCATTTTAGGAGATATGAGTTTAAATCGCTTTGTTTACGAGATGTATGCCCATTGTCAAAAGGTTAAGAATATGTATGAATGGATACTACCTTGTAATCACCTTTAGACTATATATATATATACATTAAGTAGTTTAAGAATAAGGTAAATTGTTTTAAAGGATAAAATAATTTTTAGCTCTTGAATTTGATATATATATATATATATTTAATTAAGTCCCTATTTTGTTGTCATTGAGCTTAGATCCTTGACTTATTTTTAGTCCTTTAGGTGATGTAACACATCATCAAACTCAAATGAAAAAAGTTGTAAAGTTCAGGGATTAATGTATATTAAAATAAAGTTTTGGGATTATGTTGGAAAAAATTGTTAAGTTCAGGGAGTAGAATGTTGTTTTATCTCTTGTTTTACTCGGTTAAATTTTGAGTATATTATATAAGAACGAAATTAAGATCAAGCATTAAGAGAACAAATTATCTAATTTCAAAATTAAGAAGATCTGATAAGTATTAAACCCAAAAATATAGAAAAGTCAAAATTTTAATTTAACAAATATTAAAATTGACATACCTAAAATATCATTAGACCAAAAAAAATTAAATAACGTCTCTTCCCAAACTCCACGTAGTTCCATCACCACTATTTGAGGATGATTGTGTGAATAAATAACTATCAATGTGAGATATATTTATATATAAGGATAAGAATTGAAATTTGGAATTCTTAAATCTATAATAAAATTAATTTTGAATAGTTCATTTAAAATTAATGTTTCCTCTTTTTTCTCCTCTCTAAATTGCACATTTCATCTCCTTCTTCAGAGGATTCCAGAGTTATCTTCTCGGTGATTTTTTTGTCTGCTTGCATCTTTCCATTACTGTTTGTCTTCTGAGTTGTTTTGCTCTTTCTCCTAAATGATGGTACATAAAATTATACATTTTATCAAATTTATCACTTTAAAATAACTTATTTTAGTTAAATATATTTTAGTCGGTCGAGTATTATTTTAATAGGTATTATTGGCGGTGTAACATCTAAAAAAATCATATGTTCAAGTACATTTAAACGTAATTACTTTCGATTCAAGGTCAGAATTATGAGTATCATTAAGTCAAATATGTTTTTTAAAGGAGGGTAACTGAACTTGTCTAATTTTTGTAAAAAACAAAAAATATTTATACCAAAAATTTAGAGGATAGCACAACCTTGGTAGTCCCGTTCCTCCCCTATGACATCTTTCTATAATAAATGCATATATCTTTTTAAAGTGTAGCGCTCGATTAAGTCTTCGTTTTTTTTGTTGTGTTTAACAACCTGAATAAACCTTTATTTTTAATTTTTTTCGTCAAATATGTATTAGTTTAGTCTTCAATAGGCGTTTACCTATTTTTTTTTTTATTAAACGGCCGTTTGCTCACACTTAAAATTTTTAGTTTTTATCAACGAGCGTTCAGCTCGAACGGGCGTTTGCCCATGTAATGACAAACTAAGCCTAAGTCTAGGGAAGGAGGCAGGCGCAGCAATGTGACCCTTGCCTAATCTAGGCTATTGCTAGTTTAGTTTAAGTTAGAATATGTGAACAACATACCAGTCGTTCTCGGCAAAGCTCATGTGCTATGATTCCAGGTGCATTCACTGTTGTTGCTTCTTCGTCTTCACCATGAAAGATCCCAACAGCTGTTTGCAGTGTCCTACAAACATCAACCCAGAATTGTTGAGAGATTAAAGGCAGGCATCTTTGATCAAAAGATGAGGAAATTCTGGGTACCTTGACATGGGTGAAGAAATCACCACTTCAATCCCCTTTAGAAATCCACTTGAACAAACATCTTTCCGTTGATCACGAACCTGTTAAAGAACAGAAAAATGGAAAATTACTACAAATGTCGTTTATGAAGGAAAATTGATTCAGCTCTGATTACTGACCTGTTGCCAGCCTAGAGGAGATAGTTCTGCATCCAAATAATCAAACGATGTTAATGGGTCTCGGCACTTCTCTGCTTCCAGATTGTGCCTTCCTTGTGCATGCCTCACCTGAAATGTTTTTGTTTTTTTTTCACTTGCGTATTTCATCGAACAGCTTTAAACAATGAAAATATGAACTGAAACTGTAAAAATATCCATCATGTTTACACTGTGGGATTGTTTAAAACTTTCACATGATTTGGCTTAGCAAACACTCTTTTTCTTGTTTGTTTGGTGGAGAAAAAACTGGGTTTCTTGTCTGTGATGGCATGGTTGTTTTTTTCTTCATTCTTAACGCCGATCACCCCACGAACGAACCCCATTTTTTTTTCTGGGGAAAATAAAGGAAAAGAATATTAATAAGAGAAGAAGAAAAGGGCACAAACCAGATGAAGAAGTTTATGACGGCCAAACTGAGCTGCTGCAATTGCTTCCATTTCTGGAAATTTGAAGAACAGAGGAAGGTGAAAAGAAAGAACCGTAAACGAAGAATATATGGAGGTAACTGGTAAGGGTTTTTTTTCTTCTTTCTAATGCAAGGTAAGCTTTTGGCTTCTTATACATACGAGGTTATCAATGAAATTTCAAGACTATTGCTAAGCTATTAATTTATTGATAATATCAACTGATTCGAATTTGACTTAATTTTTGTCATTTTTATAATAATAATATTCTAACTTCTCAGTCAATTTAAGTGATTTAATCAGACTAATCCACTTAGTAATTTATCACAGTGGTAGAACTGAACATTATTTATTGAGAGGGTCAATTAAAAATATTTAAATTTAAGGGCCAATAGCATAAATTATATGTTTTTAGGATACTAAAAATATAACTTTACCATTACACCAACTTAATATTTTTTTAATTTTTAAAAATTTTGAGGGAGCCGTGGCCCCTGCCGGTCCTAACTAGGTACCATTTCTGGTTTATCATAAACTATTAATATAACAATAAAGACCACGACTTTAGACATTTTGATTTTCTATTAATAAATTGTTGTACTTTTATGATAATATCTTTATTTATTCTTAGCCTTTTAAAGAAAACATGAATCATACTCGAATTCGGATCAATTAAGAAAAACAACATCATTCTTTTTTGTTGAACCATTCAAAGACTTTTATAATAATTATTTCCAAATGTAGCTACATGATGAGTGTACTAATTAAATTTTATTTATATGAATGTGAACCCATTATTTTTTTTAGAAAATGTAAACTCATTTGATTTCTACATAGAATAAAAGAAAAACGTGCCTTCTCTAGATATTATGTGACTAGGAGAAAAGACAATAACAAATGTATGGAAAACGTAGTGGATCAAGGAAATTTCCTGCCTAACGCTAACCAAGTTTGCCTTCCATTGTTTATGCCTAGCTAGACTTGTTTATCGGCTGGACCCAACCACGATTCAGAAATTTTACGTTCTTTTACTCTAATTCCAATCAATCACGATTTGAACATATGGGATTAATCAAACATTACTTTACAATTTAAAAACTATATTTCAATAGAATAATGTTTTATTAATAAATAATAATTAGAATAGAGGGAACTAAAACTTTGAAGCAAACTCTATTGCGTAGATACATACAGAGAGATGTCAAAAGAAGCAACTTAATTATTTGTTTTTTTCCATAGCTTTTAAGTTGTTAATAATCAAAGTTCCAAAAACCAAATGTTGACGAAAGGAAAGGCTTGGAATTTCCACATGACCTTATTATACAATTAATGCAATATTTAATTCAAAGATAATCGAATCAATTGAGTAGTTTTAATGGTAAAGGATGATGTAACTCCTCTATGAAGATCCGAATTCAAATAGCGTAATCTGCTCGGTGTTTGTATGTTTGTACATTACCATCCATGTTAGTTTTCTTTTTGAAAACTCATTTGCACCCTATGGGCTTAATCCCTATAGGTGGGTCAACCAAGGTCCAAACTTGGTTTTTTACATGGAATCCATCTCAAATTTCATGGCCTCTAGCCATTTCTCAAAGTCTGGGCCCGTCACTGCTTCTTGATAAGTCCTAGGCTCATCTTGATCCATGAAGAGAACATCACCATGCAATGTGACAAGAATCCATATTTCTCAGGCGTATTGCATTATCTCAAAGATCTTCGCAGTGGTTGTGTTTCCAAAACTGTTGGATATTCCTCAACAACTTCTGGAACTTGTTGTTGTTCAATCTCTTCTTCAATGATATGTGGTTGATCTTGAATTTCATTGAGTTCAATATTTCTCTCACTTCATTTTCAGAAAACAAATTATCTTTCTAGGAAGATTCATGTTTGAGCAACAAGAACTTTTTTCTCAGTAGGATTGAAGAAATAATATCCTTTAGTTTCTTTAGGATAACCCACAAAATTACATTTATAAGATTTGGGTTCGAGCTTTGTAGACATCTTATGTTTAACATAAGCTTCACATCCCCAAATTTTCATAAAAGACATACTATGATATTTCTCAGTCCATGTCTCATATGGTGTCTTTTGAACTGATTTAGATGTAACACCATTTTGTGTGAAAGCAGTTAAATTTTAGCGTATGTCCCCAAAAAGAAACTAGAAGATCAACGTGGCTAATCATTGATCGAACCATGTCTAATAGTGTTCGATTTCGTCTTTTTAGAAACTCCATTCCATTGTGGAGTACCAGGAGGTGTGAGACAATCCCACATTCCTTAAGAAGGTCACCAAACTCTAAGCTTAAGTATTCTCCTCCTTGATTTGATCGAAAAGCCTTAATGCTTTTCCTAGTCGGTTTTGTACTTCATTTTTAAATTCCTTGAACTTTTCAAGGGCTTCATATTTATGATATTGTAACACCCCCTAACCCGAATTAGGAGTAAACCGAATTAGGTGGTGTTAGAAAACAAACAATCGGACAATCAAGTGATAAGAAGTTATTTTTCGACCAAGTGGTAATCAGAAAATCAGGGAAATTTTAAAACTTTTTAAAATTCATTCATGAGACTATCATCAAGCTCGTTCTAAACAATTAACAAGAAAATCCAAGGCCATATGCTTCCACCACAATAATAAATCAGAACAACAAACTCAAGCTCAAGCTCAAGCGATTTCTTACTCTTATTCACGTAATTGATTTCTAGATTGGTTATGCTTATACCCATAATCACCACAATAATCATACAACCATTTTAGAAATCACATGTCTGTTTTTACATAAGCAAGCATTCAGATAAGAATAATTATGATCTCATTATAAAAACCAACATATTTCAAACACGTCTCAATTAAACAATCAAGTTTTTAGAAGCACATTCTCTATCAAAAAAACACATTAAAGTGTTAGAAAAGCCACCAACAATTGTTTGGGACTCCCAACAATTATTCAATCATCCATTTAGTAGCATACTAAGAAGCAATCAATCAAGTCAAGAATATAAGTTTCACTCAACTAACAACCAAAGTGAAATGGGTTAAGCCCTTAGCAACCATGACTTATCACACACAGCCACCATTAAGACATGAAGAGCACTTTACAAAATCTTCAAGAATAAACCATAGAACTTAATTATACATAAATCACACATGAAGAATTGAATATGCAAAGATGCATTCTACCACTATGTGTCACCATCTAGGAGTCTCAAGAAAAATGACCACATATCTCACCACCAGTGATCTTGTCCAAGCTCAAGGGTTACTTGTTGTCCAAACTGACCTGAAATTACAGACAAGGGAGTGGATTAAGCTTCAAGCTTAGTGAGGTAGATTACAATGTATTTATAAGTATATACTTAAAAGATCTCCCTTGAAATCCTTTCTATTTAAGACATGACTAAGCTTGTTCAATTCAACATGATTTATACGTGCACCCATAATATTCACATAGTAATAGGTTTGTATACTTATAACCTTCCTTTTTGAGTATTCGAATGATTCAATATCCTTTCCTTTTAAAAGAACTCAATACTCTATGTATTCTTTGTTTATTAGAAGGTTTTACTCCAAATTTGTTAACTGATCTTATACGTGATCATGTCCTGCAAGTAATTTAAGTATTCTGTCCCTACATTTATTCATATACATGTAGTAATTCAACCTGAGTTATGACTATAGATTTACATTCCAATTGTACAAATTCACAAACTTCTAATCAAGAAGGATAGACAACCCCAATCCACAATTATATATATCGTTAGATGCTAGTCATTCTATTTGTTCACTTATTTCATCGTGATCTTGCAAACTAACCTCTAACATGGTCATACTTGTCCTTAATGTCTGCAAGCATATGTATGTCTTATTATAAGCTCTTTAATCTATGTGTTATATTCAAAACAACCAAGATTATTACTCTTACTATTATATTACCTATAACATGATTATTATCCATCTTATAAACTTTCTTGGATTCTTAAATAACAAGTGGTTAGTACAAGGTTAACTACAATTAGTTAACAAGCAACTTCTCAAACACGATATTATAAACTTAGCAATGTTATTATTATTAGTTTAACAAATAACCGATTGTAAGCAAGCAAATACTTTACTTCTCGATATTCTAATAATTTTCCTTCGGCCCGAATGTATATTTCTATTATAAACTTTCAATTAATTCCTTAGAAGCATACTATACACATCAAACACTTTAATCACATGATAAACAAGTTTATCAAGAGATCAGTCATAACTTTCTTGTTACAAAAGGCATTGATCCAGGCTTAATCTGATTTACTTTTCTTAGCATGAATTAATAAGATATATTTTCCATTTATTCATAGCTTTCCACCATTTATCTTTTTATCATAGCCTAGGTACTCTATTTCAAAGGATAACCCTTGAGTTTACTAACTACATTCTAGCAAGCATAAAAGTATTCAACTTAGCTTGTGATCAATTTCATAATAGACATTCTATCGAAGTCATTTCAAAAGGGAAACCAAATCCAACATTTCATTCTATTCGAGTTTATTCAAAACACCCTCATTTGAAGAGCTTACTTCGAGTACTTCCTAGGGGCATATAGTCCAAATAAAATCAAGGGATCATAATCCAATTAAGCATCAAGGGAGCCTAGTCCAACTTTTCATTTCATGATATCAAGATTCATTATTATGAATATTTAAGTTATCTTGAGCCTTGATTAACAAGTTACTAGACACTCGAATCCAAAATAAGTGTAACAACAAGGGTACACATAGTACCGGAACAAGGGTACACAAAGCACCGAATTTATTTCTTTATTGAACAAGGGTACCAATAGATCATTTGATCTTTAACAACAAGGGACCATAGTCCAAACTAGCGAGCTCGACGAACTCTATGGCATGCCAAATTTGTCTAAACTAACTCGAATCAAGGCTTTATTGCTTTTACTTGTTATCCATTTAATCAAAAGATAATGTAAGCTATAAATCATTATTTTGTTTGATCAAAATCACATTCAATTTCGACCTCAAGTAGCATTGAAAGTGTAACTTGAACAATCAACTTAGCTAAATCACACTTACCTCAAACTACTTATCTCATCTAGCATGCATTCGCATATTCAATTAAGCCAACATTACACAAATACATTTTCATTGAAATCCAACATTTAAAAGAATCGAATCTGCTATAGGTTTATCCTTACTTGAAGTTACACTTACTTATTTTCATACACAATTTTTTTTTACTAAAGCAAGCTTATATTCCAAGTATGAGTGTAATCTTTAATCAAAAATATGGTTTTCAAGTCAACTTCAAATTAAAGGTACTTTCAAGTGAAGTACGTACCTTTTTCCAAGCTTAATCTTACATGCCTCTCTAGTTAAATAATCCAATAAGATTAATTGGGATAGCAACAAAGATGCTAGGAATATTTTTATTCTATTCAAGACTCTAAACTACACTCACATGTTATCCCGAAGTTACGGGATACCTAAATCTGCGATTCCTTATACTCCTAATTGGTCTCTCCTTCAAGCCTTTATTCCATTCCCCACTTTCTTATCTTGGTAAATACCTCTAGATGAATTAACAAAGAATCAATACCAATTCAAAAATCATTTACTATTAATCCTAACACACAATTATACACATACATACAATTCAGCTCATTCAAAACTCCTTACTAACTCAAACAACCCCTTAAACAAGTGTGTACATTTTTATTTTCGAAACAGTCCACTTCCTTTCTATTATGACATAACAGTCCTTAACATGTAAATTTTCACATGCATTTTCACTAATCAGCCTACTAACAATTTTATTGATGCATAATATTCCCGTAACCTACCTAATTTCCATTTATGCATTCGTAAAACAAATCACACATTGGCACACATAGTCTATTGTTTCAAAACAGTCCCGATCAGCTCTTTAGTTCCTTAAAACAGTGTTCTATACACTTGAATCATGCCAAAACAGGGCAGTACCCGGTATACACATTCATTCACATCATAACAATTTATTTATGTAGTTCCAACAGCCCCTAAATTAGCTTACATGTGTAAAACAGTCCTTAAACTTCCAGTTTTCCAGCAGCCTCACAGTTTAAAGAAATAGCCTTATTTCTTTACACCACAAGCTCAACAAATTATAATTCAGTTCCTTAGTTCATTGTATCAAAAAATCTGCCCATTTTCCCTTGCTTTAACATCAATCCAACAGTTTCAAAATCAATCCCCTAAGCTCAATTCATCTCCGGTCAGCACTAAACCAATTTAGCTTAAGGGTTCAAAAGTTACCACACTGGGATTTCTAGACAACTATTTATTATATCCTAATTATTCTAAAGTAGAATGTAACTAGATTCATTCACATAACTTCAAAATAATTCTTTGTTCATTGACACTCGAACAAACATGTGAAATCATCTATTTAAAACTGTTTATTCCTCCTACATGACATTACTCCTAATTGACTACCATTCATTCGAATAAGGACACCAAATAGATGAACAACCTAAGCATGATTTCAATGCAAGCCAAAATAGATTCATGATGTAAAGAAATATTTCTATCAACATCCGAATATTTAGATACTCAATTTTTCCATATGTCTCCTTCCAATAACTCAAGTCACCAACTAAATCACAAGGTTCTCAAACAGAATAATCATACATGCCTTCACTCAATTCTATCAAGGCTTCATGAATTGGCTTAATCAATTTGAACAAATATAAGAACTAGAAAGAACATCTCACCTTTCTTGACATGTTGATCAGATTTAACTCAAAGGAATGCACCCATTCATAGACGATTTCTTCAAGATTTTTTAAGTTCTTCCTCCATCTCTCTTAAACCCCCTTCGGTTTTGCAAATGGGGTAGGAGATGAAAACACTGTGAGTCTTTCCTCTTCTATTCCACATGGTTTGATCAACAAAAGACATGTGTAAGGCCACCTAGTTTCATTTCTTTTGCATGCAAATCTTAACTTTCCATATGCTTTCATTTTAGTACATAACACCTTAATCGGTTCCTTTATCTATTCTTACAATTTGGTCCCAAATTCCTTAATTAATCCCTCATGGCAAATTTTATTACCAATTTGATAGCTAAATTATTAAAATACTTCTAGGCCCACTTTTGGGGTATTAAAGATGTATTAGGTAAATGTACCCATATCTACTAAAGTCATTTGTGAAAGTAATGAAGTATTGAAAACCTTCTTTTCGCTTGTGTATTAATTGGTCCATATACATTATTATGTCTTAATCCCAATAAATCACTTGCTCGCTCACTTTTACCATTAGAATGAGCTTTGGTCATCTTTCCCAATAAGCAAGGCTCGTATACATCAAGTTGTTTGAAAACAAATGAATCCAGAAATCCATCTTTATGAAGTTCTGAAATGAGTTTTTCACTTATGTGACCCAAGTGACAATGCCAAAGATGATTTTGATTAGATTCATTTGTTTTTATGTTTTTGTATTTATGTTGTAAATGGAATTCTCTTGATCCAAAATATAGAGGCCATTTATTAATTGTGTCACACCATAGAAAACATTATCAAGATAAAAGAACAACAATTATTCTTAACAATTATCTCAAAACCAATCTTGTCTAAACAAGAAATCGAAATGATTTTTTAGTCAAACTAGACAAAAAATAACAATCCTCTAAACATAAATTAAGTCCAATAGGCAACGATAAAGTATATGTTCCTATAGCTAATGCAGCAACTCTTGCTCCATTACCAACCCATAGGTCCACCTCTCATTTTCTCAAATTCATACTCTTTTGTATTCCTTATACAAATGTACAAATATGATAACCACAACCGATATCCAATGCCCAAGAAGTACGTGTTGATAAATTAATATCAATGACATAAATATTCGAGGCGGACGCTCCGCTTTCATTTGCCTTCTTGACTTTTTCAAGATAAATGGGGCAGTTCCTTTTACGATGACATGTCTTATTACAATGGAAACATTTTCCTTCGAGTGACTAGTCAATGTAGCTTACGTCGTTCAACTTGTCATTCTCAAGGACCGATCGCAATGATAACAAATTTGTATTTGCCATAATAAGTCTACAACAGTAAAATATGAATTTTGAGTACGTTTACCAAGTTTGTTTATAAAAAGGTCTTTATACTCCCACTATTTTTATTAAAATTAATAAACCTCAAATATTAATGTCGAAAATACTTTCTATAAAGCTTTTTTTAGTGGGCAAGGATCCAAGTTTCACATTCTCTTAAGTCAGCTTTGACTTTTCTCTTAAGATTATGGTCTATCTAGGTAAGCAACACTTGCTAATTACATCTCATGGAACTCCTTTATTTGGTGAACAACTCTTGTTTGCAATCATTTTATGATTATCCAAATAACTAACTTTTAGGTTTTCTAATCACATTAGAGTAACCTAGTTAATTTCTTTAACCAATATTACAACCAACGAATATCGCTTGCTTATTCTTTGTATTTGTCCAAGATAGATACAAGTACCTCGCTTTAGCAAAACCTACATTGTAACAATCTAGACTTTAACGAGGGTTAACATTGGGAAACAATAAAAGACTTAATATTTTATTTAGGGGTTTTGTGAATATTATCTCACCATTTAACATTTGATCTTATCAATTAACTAGCATGCATCTCATACATTCTTTTTATCACATACATAAAAGGCAGTAAATATGAATGCAATAGTTATATCTCATATCCTAAGGTGCCCCGTCCCAAGCCAATGTGAGAACCAAATTATTCTAAGGATAAAACACATCTCAAGCATCTTTCGTAGGCCCATACTTCTGTTCCTCTAGTCCATGCTTCATCGTATAGATTACAATTTCAAAAACTCATTTTACACACAAGGGAGTAAGATGAGAAGAGAATTAGAATAAAAGTAGAGAAAGGCACAACACGTAGGCCGTATTTATATAACCTTATAAATAAAACTAGATGGGTCATTGGGCTATAACTATGCATTCCAAACACTGTGCATATCAAACATAATAACAATGCGGTTTGTTATTAAGGACTTACCAGATTGTTCCTACGCAAGGATCAAGCCCCCCTTGTAGGGTTTTAAGAGTCCATATTGAATATGTTAACAATTAACATATAATATTTAAAACCATATCGAAAAAGATCCTAATGATTAACTCTTAATCATCGATCTTAGGAACATCTTTTAACTGGATTAACAGATTAACTGTGATTGAATAGTTTTGTAACACCCCCTACCCCGGGTTAATAGCAAGCCGGCTCGGGAGCGTTACCAAGAACGTTAAAAGCAAGAACGAGGCAATAATAGGTTAACTCATCCCTATTGGATGAGTTACATAACTAGCAAGCAACCAAGCATTCATAACTTAACACGCAAGCAATCTCATATTTGTTTGCAAGAAATTATAGGTTACTTGTTCAACATTTTAATTAACATCACCATACACTAGCATTCGAATAGCCTAAGTGAAAACACATGCTTCCATTTCATTTCATTGTTCCTTAGATTGATACATGTAACATTTCATACCTAAATTTACTAAACATGATCATTTGAACATACAATTGCATGTATCTTGTCTCCAAACAAGCCATACCATTCGACATTTACCATACACACACATAAAAACACCTACAACATGGTATATTCACACAAGTGACTATATAATTTCACAAGGCATCAGAATGGCACAATAGGCTAGATCAATTACTTTGAAACATTCAAAGTATACACATATGCGCTGCAAACTACATTTCTATTACATATAATTTGAGTTCATTACATACTTTAGTCTTAACAACTATGTTCTTAACATGGAAGGCCCATACAAGAGCATATATATACAAGTATTCAAAACATCAAGTAGCCATTTTCATGCATATATACAATCCTCCCAAAACAAACAAGATGCATGGTCTAGTCCTAGCTACATGTATATGTCTAGGTGCCAACAACTAGGAGAAATACAAAACAAGTATGAACCATACTCTAGCTATGCTTGTGTCTTGCTTCAATCTCAAGAAATCAGGCTTCAAGATCAAGCAACGATCGAATCCCTTATCCTGTATTTGGGAAGGATGAAAACAAGACTAATAAGTACAAGAATGTACTTAGTGAGGTAGTAACTAGTTCTAACCAAATGTTATATCAAATTAAGTGTCAATTAGTCAAGAATGATCCTAGCTAAGGATTTCAAGGCTTTCAAATAGCATAAGAATTAAGAGACAATGAATCATAATTTCATGCTCATTCCATTTCATGTAATCAAGCTATTCATGGTCACATATCAAGTAGCCACACAATTCATGCTTACATAACAAGAAATCAAGCAATTCATGCTTACATGACAAGAAATCAAGCAATTCATGCTTACATGAAAAGTAATCAAGCTATTCATACTTATTAGCTCATTTATTATCTTTTTAACACAATCCTTGGTTCATAGTTTGTCTAAGTAATCGAGTCTCCAACCAACTGTTTCCCCAAGATGTACCGTAGTACTGGTCAACCCTCATACTGTCGCCAAAGACCACATATGTACCCTCCGTCTATCGCCAATTAAGGGCCTTAGCCCTGGACCGTAGTCCACCCTGACACAATAAGCTCTAGACTCTAAGGCATGCCCTTCTACCTATTCAACTAGCAACCAAGGTTGTTTGATTATAATTCATTTATTCAAGGATTTCAAGCTTTTCAAGTTCAAGGTCATGTATCATTCAAGTGTTCAAGTTCTTGTCAAGCATTATCTTTTTCAAGAGTCATTTCGAGTATTGCATGGCAAGTGTATACATGCATTAAGCCCTTAGGCCAATAGAGCCATAACTCAACATTTCAAGTGTTCATTGCATCATCTAAGCTAGCACATCAAGCATTCGGTTTAAGCAATTGGTCACAATATCATGTCATATATACAAGTATCAATGTTACCACATATACATGCTAGCATTCTATTTATACAACATTTCAAGGATGTAGTCAAGTTTCATGTATTATCTTATTTCATACTTCCCTTATTAGGTCAAGATCATATTAAGTCCAATTTAACAATTCAAGAATTTAGACATGCTTACTTTAGTTAGGACCTAGTCCTAACTGTAGAATAAACTACACTCAAAATACTCCCCAAGCTAGCTAGTCTCGAAAGACTATTCCCTTTTTCTTGTACCTTGAATGCTTGACTTTAGATCCTTCTCCAAAGTCCTCTCCTTGCTCTAGTAAATCACATAGATAGAACAAGGTCAAAACATGTAATCACAAAACCATTCAACATGGCAGCATGGTTAATACATTATATATACAAAACATATAGCATCTTCATATACACACCTTACTGCACATTACCAAACTGCCTACATTCCATATTAAGGCAAAACAGGGTAGCAATTAAACTGTCCCAAAACTGTTTACAAAACTGCCACAATACCTAAACTGCTGCTACAAGGCAGCATGTACTCTATTTACTTAAACATGCATAACTTTCATTCCGTAAGTCAGAATTTCAATTAGTTTACATCGTTGGAAAGCTAACTTAATTGTATTTCTAACCATATAGGTCTTGCATTTTAATCCTTTTCCAATTAATACATTTTTAGCTTAAATACAGGGCAATTTACAACACTGGACAGTTTGCACTTTCTCTAGTGTTTCTTCTCTACAATTTATTCTACAATCCAGAATTTAGTTCTGTTTTCTCCTAATGAATTTAGACATGTTAAGGCACTGTACATAACAATTTCAGCCTTAAATTCCATTTATAGAATTTATGGTGATTTTTCAAAGTTACTGCCCAGAACAGAGTTTTCTGTGCAGATTACACTAGGTTAAGCTTCTAGCTTCATAATTTATCTAAACAAGATTCTAACATTATAATTCAACTTATTTTCATAATCCTACATGTCTAGGTCAGTCCAATTCACCTATCAATGTGATTAAAATAGGGCATTATAGTACTATGTTAAATTTGATCCATTTGATCAATAACATTCCTCTAATTCACCATTTTGAGCAGTCCATTACCTAGCTCTAACCAATCCAACTATAGTCATTCATTTTCCAGCAAGCTATTTACTCTATTCAAGTCTCAATTCATCTAGCAATGTGATCAAAACAGGGCAGCATATACAATTAAGTATGTTTACCCATTTTCATCTAGCAAAACAGTCCCTAATCGAAACTAGTTTCAACCATGATCCCTATTCTCAATTTCCAGAAATCCATACACATTCTCTTTAGCAATTTGACTACTAACACTCACAATTTCAAGGATCATTAGAAGCAACATCATTCTAACATGCATAACAATCATCCTATTCAAATTAGGCAACAAGTATATCACCAATTCAAGATTCAAACATGTGATTGAAGTGAGGAATCAAGCATTTTACATTCTCCTAAGCTAATTTGATAGTTCAACAAGAAACATGAATTGAAGATAATCTAAGAAGCTTTTTCTCCTTCTCTGTCTCTCAAACATTTGGCTATGATGGATGAAGAAGATGACATAATTTTTTTCATCTTTCCCTTCTAGTTTGCCGTGAGTCATCTCTCAAAAGGCACATGTTTTCATCAAATGAGAACATGTGTCTAGGCCTCCAACTTTAACTCAACTTACATGCAAACTCTAGAGCTTTGCATGTTCACATTTCCATCCTTCCATTTAAGATCTGGATCAATTTGTTGGAGTTCTTTGATTCTCAAGATTAGACTAGATTGAACTTGAAGTTCAAACAAGAATTTCCGTCCTTTGGATAAACGGAAATGTGCATTGATAGCCAAGGAAGCTACAAACGAATGGACAATATCATTAAGAGAGATTTTTAAATAGTTTCTTGTAAGTCAAGAAAGGTTTAATTTGAATGGATTATTCTAGGATTTAGATTTCGAGGAGTTACCCGAGTATGGTCTGCGACTAAGGGCATCAGCAACCACATTTCTTTCCCCGGATGGTAGTCGATAATCAAATTGTAGTCTTTAAGTAACACTAGCCATCTCATTTGCCTCAAATTCAAGTCTTTCTGAGTTAGGAGGTATTTGAGGCTCTTGTGGTCTGTGAACATGTTGCATTTCTCCCCGTACAAGTAATGCCTCTAGACTTTGAGTGCAAACACGATAGCTACCAATTCTAGATTGTGTGTAGGGTAGTTTGACTTGTGTGGTTTTAATTGCCTTGAAGCGTAAGCTACCACGTTTCCATCTTGCATTAAGACACATCCTAGTCCCAATGAGATGCATCACTGTAAACAGTGTACTTCTTGCCTGATACTAGTTGGATGAGAACCGGAGCATGAGTTAGGGCTTATTTAAGTTGATCGAAGCTTCGTTGTTGTTTCTCCGACCAAACAAAGGGTGTATCTTTGCGAGTTAGCTTAGTCAAGCTTGAGGCAATGGATGAGAATCCCTTGACAAAACGTCGATAGTACCCGATTAAACCGAGAAAGCTTCTGACCTCACCAACATTCCTTAGAGGTCTCCAATCCAGGATTGATTAAATTTTGCTCGGGTCTACTTTAATCCATTCTGCCGAGATGGCATGGCCAAGGAACGAGAGTTTAGATAGCCAAAATTCACATTTAGAGAACATTGAAAACAATTGACGTTCTCGGAGAGTTTTGAATACAATTCGAAGGTGTTCAGAATGTTCTTCCTTATTCTGAGAATGCACTAGGATGTCATCAATGAAGACGACCACGAACTTATCAAGATAGGGCTTGAATACACGGTTCATGAGATCCATGAAAGCAGCCGGAGCATTCGTTAACCCGAATGGTATTATAAGGAATTCAAAGTGGCCATATCGAGTACGAATGGTTGTCTTGGGTACATCTTCCTCTTTTACCCTCATTTGGTAATATCCCGATCGAATATCAATCTTTGAGAATACCGCAACATCTTTGAGTTGGTCAAAAAGATCTTCAATTCTTGGGAGAGGATATCGATTCTTGATAGTAAGATTGTTCAATTTTCTATAGTCAATATAGAGTCTCATAGTCCCGTCTTTCTTTTTCACGAACAAGATTGGAGCACCCTAGGGAGACGAGCTAGGTCTAATGAAACCATTTTCTTGTAGCTCTTGGAGTTGCTTCTTGAGTTCTTTCAACTCAACAGGTGACATTTGATTAGGTGTGATGGACACTGGAGTTGTTCCAGGTTGGACATCGATCCTGAACTCTACTTTTCTGGTTAGAGGGAGATCAGGGAGTTCATCGGGAAAAACATCGAGATATTCAGATACAATAGGCACACTAGGTAAGCCAAATTCAAGTTCATCTTGTAAAACCATAATAGCAAAGATTGAGATCGGTTTCTTGTCAATTAGAAGGGTTGATTCCTTTCCTAAACCTAGGCTTTATGCTTGCTTAACCAATCTAGTCCTAGCACTAGATCGAACTCACAAGTTGGCAATGCATATAGATCAATAGGAAATGGTGTGTTTCGAATGATTATGGAACATTCCTTGCAAAGGAAGTTAATGGACGCGATTCCCCATATAGGGTTCAAAATTATAAGGCCTTTATCAATAGTTTCAGGTTTCAATTTCAATTTAGCAATAAAAAATAAGCAAACAAAAGAATGTGTAGATCCCGAGTCTATTAAAGTATAAACAGAAGTTGAATTTAACTCAACGGTACCTGCTATGACACGGTGATTATTCATCTTATTTTCCCTGATATGATAGATTCGAGCAGGAGCCTGGGATTCCTGATGAGTAGGGGCGTTCAAATGTTGTCCCTTGCCCTTCTCTTGATTTCCAGACTGAGCTTGTCTATGGCCTTTGTTTCGAATGGAAGGAGTTAAGCTAGCATTTGCAGGATCTTGATTCAGAACCTGGTTAGGATTCTGAGGACAATCCCTGATATAGTGATCAGAGGCTCCACATAAGAAACATAGATTCTGTTGAGTTCTACATTGGCCATTGTGGTGCTTCTGGCAAAACTTGCAAGTAGGATATTGAGCAGCTTTACAGGAATTCCATGTACTATCAACAAAGATGATCGAGGCTGAAGGCTTGGATACCGATTAGGGTCTCGGTATGTAGTTGCTCTTTTGAATATGATTGTAATTCGAAAGGTGTTATTTGGAGTGTTTAGACTTCTTTGACTGCCAGTGAGGCTTGTCATCATTCCTGGATCGCTTGTCTTTCCAGGAATAAACATTTTTGCGTTTCTTAGAGGCCTTCATCTTCACCTCGGTTGCAATAGCCCGATTCACCAAATTCTAGAAGTCAGTGATACCCAGGGCAGTGAATATTAGACTCGGTTCATCATTCAGTCCATCGGTAAACATCCGACACTTGTCAGTATTAGTCTTGATGTATTCCGACCTGTATTTGCAATATTTACAAAAGTCACTCACATACTGTTCGATAGGTCATCCATCTTGCTTGAGGTACAAGAAATGCTTTCGGTGCTCGGCCAAGTATTACTCATTGATGTATTTCTTCCTGAATTCCTCAAGGAAGAATTTCCATGTTATAGCTTCAGCAGGAGCAGTCAGGGTAGTGGTTTCCCACCAGCTCAGAGCTTCATCTGCCAACAGGGCTATAGCACATTTGAGTTTGTGTTCATCAAAACAAGGCAATTGTTTGGTCAGGATTCGAGTAGTGGCCTCTAACCAATTCTCAGCTATTTCAGGATTGGCTTCATCAATACCAGTGAAGGTATAAGCCCAGTGTTGAGCTAGTTTATCAATAGGTGCTCTGTTTGGCACAGCCGCAATAGGTGGAATCAGATGGTCCGGTTTTAGAGTAGTTACAAGATGATCGAACATCTCCTTCATGCTCAGGAGACATTCCTGTTGCACAGGATTTATAGCAGGAGTTTCCTATTGAACATCAGCTTGGGCTCGGGGTTGAGCTTGTTGTTGTGGAGGATTCTGCTTCATCCTCACACTATCTCCTTTATTCGAGGAGCCTTCAGGACTTTCATCGTCCCGAACGAGCCTTGTTTCAGACATTCTACGTTGAAATAGAACAATTAGGAATTCGGTTTAGTTAAGCAAAGACACAAGCTATACAATACAAGTCTCCTAGGTGGCACAACTATCCTATATGATGTAAGAGAGCCCGGTTTAGTCCTAGAACTGAATAAAAAGCTCGGATTACCAATAAATGTAACACCCTTACCCCGGGTTAATAGTAAGTTGGCTCGGGAGCGTTACCAAGAACATTACAAGCAAGAACGAGGCAAGAATAGGTTAACTCATCCCTATTGGATGAGTTACTTAACTAGCAAGCAACCAAGCATTCATAAATTAACATGCAAGCAATATCATATTTGTTTGCAAGACATTATAGGTTACTACTTCAAGATTTTAATTAACATCACCAAACACTAGCATTCGAAAAGCCTAAGTGAACAAACATGCTTCCATTTCATTTCATTGTTCCTTAGATTGAGACATGTAACATTTCATACCTAAATTTACTAAACATGATCATTTGAACATAGAATTGCATGTATCTTGTCTCCAAACAAGCCATACCATTTGGCATTTACCGTACACACACACATAAAAACACCTACAACATGGTATATTCACATATGTGACTATATAATTTCACAAGGCATTAGAATGACACAATAGGCTAGATCAATTTCTTTGAAACATTCAAAGTATACACATACGCGCAGCAAACTACATTTCCATTATATATAATTTGATTTCATTACATACTTTAGTCTTAGCAACTATGTCCTTAACATGGAAGGCCCATACAAGAGCATATATATACAAGCATTCAAAACAACAAGTAGCCATGTTCGTGCATATATACAATCCTCCCAAAACAAGCAAGATGCATGGTCTAGTCCTAGCTACATGTATATGTCTAGGTGCCACCAACTAGGAGAAATACAAAACAAGTATGAACCATACTCTAACTATGCTTGTGTCTTGCTTCGAGCTCAAGAAATCAGGCTTCAAGATCAAGCAACGATCGAATCCCTTATCCTGTGGTTGGGAAGGATAAAAACAAGACTGATAAGTACAAGAATGTACTTAGTGAGGTAGTAACTAGTTCTAACCAAATGTTATATCAAATTAAGTGTCAATTAGTCAAGAATGATCCTAGCTAAGGATTTCAAGGCATTCAAATAGCATAAGAAGCAAGAGACAATGAATCGTAATTTCATGCTCATTCCATTTCAAGTAATCAAGCTATTCATGGTTACATATCAAGTAGTCATACAATTCATTCTTACATGACAAGAAATCAAGCAATTCATGCTTACATGACAAGAAATCAATCAATTCATGCTTACATGACAAGTAATCAAGCTATTCATACTTATTAGCTCATTTTTTATCTTTTTAACACAATCCTTGGTTCATAGTTTGTTTAGGTAATCGAGTCTCCAACCAACTGTCGCCAGAAGATGTACCGTGGTACTGGTCAACCCTCCTACTGTCACCAAAGACCACATACGTACGCTCCGTTTGTTGCCAATTAGGGGCCTTAGCCCTGGACCGTAGTCCACCCTGACACAATGAGCTCTAGACTCTAAGGCATGCCCTTCTACCTATTCAACTAGCAACCAAGTTTGTTTGATTATAATTTATTTATTCAAGGATTTCAAGCTTTTCAAGTTCAAGGTCATGTATCATTCATGTGTTCAAGTTCTTGTCAAGCATTATCTTTTTCAAGAGTCATTTCGAGTATTGCATGGCAAGTGTATACATGCATTAAGCCCTTAGGCCAATAGAGCCATAACTCAACATTTCAAGTGTTCATTGCATCATCTAAGCTAGCACATCAAGCATTCGATTTAAGCAATTGGTCACAATATCATGTCATACATACAAGTATCAATGTTACCACATATACATGCTAGCATTATATTTATACAACACTTCAAGGATGTAGTCAAGTTTCATGTATTATCTTATTTCATACTTCCCTTATTAGGTTAAGATCACAATAAGTCCAATTTGACAATTCAAGAATTTAGACATGCTTGCTTTAGTTAGGACCTAGTCCTAACTCTAGAATAAACTACACTCACAATACTCCCCAAGCTAGCTAGTCTCGAAACACTATTCCCTTTTGCTTGTCCCTTGAATGCTCGGCTTTAGATTCTTCTCCAAAGTCCTCTCCTTGCTCTAGTAAATCACATAGATAGAACAAGGTCAAAACATGTAATCAAAAAATTATTCAACCTGGCAGCAAGGTTAATACATTATATATACAAAACAAATAGCATCTTCATATACGCACCTTAATGCACATTACAAACTTCCTACATTCCATATTAAGGCAAAACAGGGAAGCAATTAAACTGCCCCAAAACTGTTTGCAAAACAGTTTACAAAACTGCCACAATACCTAAACTGCTGCTACATGGCAGCATGTACTCTGTTTACTTAAACATGCATAACTTTCATTCCGTACGTCAAAATTTCAATTGGTTTATATCGTTGGAAATCTAACTTAATTTTCTTTCTAACCATATAGGTCTTGCATTTTAATCCTTTGCCAATTAATACAGCTTTTAGCTTAAAGATTGGGCAATTTACAACACTGGATAGTTTGCATTGTCCCTAGTGTTTCTTCTCTACAATTCATTCTACAATACAGAATTCACTTTAGTTTTCTTCTAATGAATTTAGATATTTTAAGGCACTGTCCATTAAAATTTCAGCCTTAAATTCCATTTATACAATTTATGGTGATTTTTCAAAGTTACTGCCCATAACAGAGTTTTCTGGGCAGATTACACTAGGTTAAACTTCTAGCTTCATAATTCATCTAAACAAGATTCTAACATTATAATTCAACTTATTTTCATAATCTTACATGTCTAGGTCAGTCCAATTCACCTATGAATGTGATTAAAATAGGGCATTATACTGTGTTCAATTTGATCCATTTGATCAACAACATTCATCTAATTCACCGTTTGAGCAGTCCATTACCTAGCTGTAACCTATCCAACTATAGGCATTCATTTTCCAGAAATCTATTTACTCTATTCAAGTCTCAATTCATCTAGCAATGTGATCAAAATAGGGCAGCATATACAATTAAGCATGTTTACACATTTTCGTCTAGCAAAACAGTCCCTAATCGAAACTAGTTTCAACCATGATCTCTATTCTCAATTTCGAGCAACCCATACACATTCTCTTTAGCAATTTGACTACTAACACTCACAATTTCAAGGATCATTAGAAGATAACATCATTCTAACATGCATAGCAATCATCCTATTCAAATTAGGAAACAAGAATATCACTAATTAAAGATTCAAGCATGTAATTAAAGTGAGGAATCAAGCATTTTACCTTCTCCTAAGCTAATTTGATCAAAGTTCAACAAGAAACATGAATTGAAGATAATCTAAGAAGCTTTTTCTCCTTCTTTGTCTCTCAAACATTCGGCTATGATGGATGAATAAGATGACATAATTTTGTTCATATTTCCCTTCTAGTTTGCCATGAGTCATCTCTCACAAGGCACATGTTTTCATCAAATGAGAACATGTGTCTAGGCCTCCAACTTTAATTCAATTTACATGCAAACTCTAGAGCTTTGCATGTTCACATTTCCATCATTACATTTAAGACTTCTATTTTTAATTTCAATTCGATTTGGTTCTAATTCCGCATATTTGATCTAAAAGATGTCAAATAGATTTCAAAAGCTATTGAGCATGTTAAGGTATACTTTTAAGCTAGGATTTGGGGTATTACAATTCTCCCCCTCTTAAAATAAATTCGTCCTCGAATTTACCTGAATCGAATAGGTAATGATATTGCTTCCTCATAACTTCTTCTGATTCCCATATTGCCTCTTCTACCTTGTTGTTTCTCCACAAGACTTTGACAAGAGGAATGGTTTTGTTCCTGAGCTTTCTAACTTCACGATCAAGAATCTGGATTGGTTCTTCTTCGTAAGACAAGTCATGATTCAGTTCCACTTCTTCAGGCGCTAATACATGTGATGGATCAGATCTATACCTTCTGAGCATAGATACGTGAAAGAAATTATGAATCTTGTCAAATTCATTGGGAAGAGCCAATCAGTAGGCCACTGGCCCTATCATTTCAATGATTTCAAACGGACCAATGAATCGGGAACTGAGTTTCCCTTTTCTTCCAAACCGAAAGACTTTCTTCCAAGGGGAGACTTTGAGGAAGACTTTGTCTCCAATATTGTATTGGATGTCTCTCATTTTCAATTCTACATATGCTTTCTGCCTATCGAAAGCTACTTTCAATCGATCATGAATGATCTTCATTTGTTCTTTAGTTTCTCTGAGCATTTGAGGTCCCAATACTTTGTTTTCTCCCAGTTTAGACCAGCACATGGGAGTTTTACATTTCCTTCCGTATAGAGCTTCGAAGGGAGCCATCTGGATAGATGTCTAGTAGCTATTGTTGTAAGCAAACTCTACTAGAGGTAGAGATTTCTCCCAGTTCTTTTTGAAGTCTATAACAAAAGTACGTAGCATGTCTTCAAGCACTTGGATGATTCTTTTAGAGTGACCATCTGATTGAGGATGAAAGGATGTACTAAGGTGCACTTTAGCTCCTAGAGCCTTCTGTAAGGAATTCCAGAATTGAAAAGCAAATCTGGGGTCTCGATCAGAGATTATAGCTGTAGGTACACCGTGTAATCGAATCACTTCACGGATGTATAGCTCAGCTAAGGTTTCCACGCTCATGTTTATTCGAACATGGATGAAATGTGTAGACTTTGTGAATCTATCAACAATCACCCATATAGCATCATTCTTTCTTGGAGTGGAAGGAAGACCAGTAACGAAGTCCATTATAATCTGATCCCATTTCCACTAAGGGAATTTGATGGGTTGGAGCAATCCAGTAGGGACTTGATGCTCGACTTTGACTCTTTGATAAATTAGGCACTTTGAAACAAAGTCTGTGATAGCCGATTTTATGCCTGGCCTCTAGTATAGTGGCTTTAGGTCCTTGTACATCTTAACTTATCCCGGGTGAATTGAGAAAGAGCTTTGGTGAGCTTCTTGAAGCATCTCTTATTTTAGTTCCTCATTGTTAGGAATACATACTCTATCTTTGAAATAGAAGAGTCCATTCGACTTGAGGGAGAATTCAAAATTAGACTCAGAGTCTAGCTTGGACATGATCTTCTGAAGATCTGGATCAATTTGTTGGAGTTCTTTGATTCTCGAGATTAGACTAGATTGAACTTGAAGTTCAGACAAGAATTTTCATCCTTTGGATAAACAGAAATGAGCATTGATAGCCAAGAAAGCTACAAACGAATGGAAAAGATCATTAAGGGAGATTTTCGGATAGTTACTTGTAAGTCAAGAAAGGTTTAATTTGAATGGATTATTCTAGGATTTAGATTTCGAGGAGTTACCCGAGTATGGTCTGCGACTAAGGGCATCAGCAACCACATTTTCTTTCCCTAGATAGTAGTCGATAACCAAATCGTAGTCTTTAAGTAACTCTAGCCATCTCCTTTGTCTCAAATTCAAGTCTTTCTGAGTTAGGATGTATTTGAGGCTCTTGTGGTCTGTGAACATGTTGCATTTCTCCCCGTACAAGTAATGTCTCCAGACTTTGAGTGCAAACATGATAGCTACCAATTCTAGATCGTGTATAGGGTAGTTTGACTCGTGTGGTTTTAGTTGCCTTGAAGCGTAAGGTACCATGTTTCCATCTTGTAGTAGGACACATCCTAGTCCCAAATGAGATGCATCACTGTAAACAGTGTACTCCTTGCCCGATACTGGTTGGATGAAAACCAGAGCATGAGTTAGAGCTTGTTTAAGTTGACCGAAGCTTCATTGTTGGTTCTTCGACCAAACAAAGGGTGTATCTTTGCGAGTTAGCTTAGTCAAGCTTGCGTCAATGGATGAGAATCCCTTGACGAAACGTTGATAATACCCGATTAAATTGAGAAAGCTTATGACCTCACCAACATTCCTCATAGGTCTCCAATCCAAGATGGATTGAATTTTGCTCGGGTCTACTTTAATCCCTTCTACCAAGATGACATGGCCAAGGAACGAGACTTTTGATAGCCAAAATTCAAATTTAGAGAACTTTGCAAACAATTGACATTCTCAGAGAGTTTGCAATACAATTTGAAGGTGCTCAGAATGTTCTTCCTTATTCCGAGAATACACTAGGATGTCATCAATGAAGACGACCACGAACTTGTCAAGATAGGGCTTGAATACACGGTTTATGAGATCCATGAAAGCAGCCGGAGCATTCGTTAACCCAAATGGCATTACAAGGAATTCAAAGTGGCCATATCGAGTACGAATAGATGTCTTGGGTACATCTTCTTCTTTTACCCTCATTTGGTAGTATCCCGATCGAAGATCGATCTTTGAAAATACCACAACATCTTTGAGTTGATCGAAAAGATCTTTAATTCTTAGGAGAGGATATCGATTCTTGATAGTAAGCTTGTTCAATTGTCTGTAGTCAATACAGAGTCTCATGGTCCCGTCTTTATTTTTCACGAACAAGACTAGAGCACCCTAGGGAGACGAGCTAGGTCTAATGAAACCCTTGTCCTGTAGCTCTTGGAGTTGCTTCTTGAGTTCTTTCAACTCAACATGTGACATTTGATAAGGTGTGATGGACACCGGAGTTGTTCCAGGCTGGTCATCGATCCTGAACTCTACTTCTCTGGTTGGAGGGAGATCAGGGAGTTCCTCAGGAAAAACATCGAGATATTCAGATACAATAGGCACACTAGGTAATCAAAATTCAAGTTCATCTTGTAAAACCATAATAGCAACGATTGAGGTCGGTTTCTTGTCAATTAGAAAGGTTGATTCCTTTCCTAAACCCCGGAGATAAAGTCTCATATTTTGGCAATATACCTAGGCTTCATGCTTGCTTAACCAATCTAGTCCTAGCACTAGATCGAACTCACAAGTTGGCAATACATATAGATCAATAGGAAAAGGGTATGTTTCGAATGATTATGGAACATTCCTTGAAAAAAAGTTAATGGACGTGATTCCCCCTATAGGGTTCAAAACTACAAGGCCTTTATCAATAGTTTCAGGTTTCAATTTCAATTTAGCAATAAAAAATAAGAAAACAAAAGAATGTGTGGATCCCGAGTCTATTAAAGCATAAACATAAGTTGAATTTAACTCAACGGCACCTGCTATGACATTGGGTGATTCTTCATCTTCTTTTCTTCGAATATGATAGATTCGAGCAGGAGCCTGAGATTCCTAATGAGTAGGGGTGTTCAAATGTTGTCCCTTGCCCTTCCCTTGATTTCCAGACTGAGCTTGTCTGTGGCCTTTGTTTCGAATGGAAGGAGTTGAGCTAGCATTTGCAGGATCTTGATTCAGAACCTGGTTAGGATTCTGAGGACAATCCCTGATATAGTGATCAGAGGCTCCACATAAGAAACGTAGATTCTGTTGAGTTCTACATTGGCCAATGTGGTGCTTCTGGCAGAACTTGCAAGTAGGATATTGAGCAGCTTTACCGGAATTCCTCGTACTATCAACAGAGGTAATCAAGGCTGAAGACTTGGATACCGATTGGGGTCTCGGTATGTAGTTGTTCTTCTAAATATGAGTATAATTCGAATAATGTTATTTGGAGTGTTTAGACTTCTTTGACTGCCAGTGAGGCTTGTCATCATTCCTGGATCGTTTGTCTTTCCAGGAATTACCACTTTTGCGTTTCTCCGAGGCCTTCATCTTCGCCTCAGTTGCAATAGCCCGATTCACCATATTCTGGAAGTCGGTGATACCCAGGGCAGTGAATATTGGTCTCAGTTCATCATTCAGTCCATCGATAAACATCTGACACTTGTCATCATCAGTCTTGATGTATTTCGACCCGTATTTGCAATATTTGCAAAAGTCACTCACGTACTGTTCGATAGGTCGGCCACCTTGCTTGAGGTATAAGAAACACTTCCGGCACTCGGCCAAGTATTGTTCACTGATGTATTTCTTCCTAAATTCCTCGAGGAAGAATTTCCAAGTTACAGCTTTAGCAAGAGCAATCAGGGTAGTAGTTTCCCACCAGCTTAGAGCTTAATCTGCCAACAGGGCTATAGCACATTCGAGTTTGTGTTCATCAGAACACGGCAATTGTTTGGTCAGGGTTCGAGTAGTGGCCTCTAACCAATACTCAGCTATATCGGGATTGGCTTTATCAGTACCGGTGAAGGTATAAGCCCGATGTTGAGCCAGTTTGTCAACATGAGCTCTGTTTGGTACAACAGCAAGAGGTGGAATCGGATGGTCCCGTTTTAGAGTAGCTACAAGATGATCGAACATCTCTTTCATGCTCAGGAGACATTCCTGCCGCACATGATTTATAGCAGGAGTTTCCTATTGAGCATCAGCTTGGGCTCGGGGTTGAGCTTGTTGTTGTGGAGGATTTTGCTTCATCCTCACACTATCTCCATTATTCGAGGAGCCCTCTAGACTTTCATCGTCCCGAGCGAGCCTTGTTTCAGACATTCTACATTGAAATAGAACAATTAGGAATTCAGTTTAGTTAAGCAAAGACACAAGCTATACAATATAAGTCTCTTAGATGGCACAAGTATCCTATATGATGCATGAGAGCCCGGTTTAGTCATAGAACTGAATAAAAAGCTCTGATTACCAATAAATTGAACACCCCTACCCCGGGTTAAAAGCAAGCCGGCTCGGGAGCATTACCAATAACATTAAAAGCAAGAACGAGGCAAGAATAGGTTAACTCATCCCTATTGGATGAATTACTTAACTAGCAAGCAACCAAGCATTCATAACTTAACATGCAAGAAATCTCATATTTGTTTGCAAGACATTGTAGGTTACTACTTCAATATTTTAATTAATATCACCATACACTAGCATTCGAATAGCCTAAGTGAACAAACATGCTTCCATTTTATTTCATTGTTCCTTAGATTGATACATGTATCATTTCATACCTAAATTTACTAAACATGATCATTTGAACATACAATTGCATGTATCTTGTCTCCAAACAAGCCATACCATTCGGCATTTACCATACACACACATAAAAACAACTACGACATAGTATATTCACACAAGTGAATATATAATTTCACAAGGCATTCGAATGGCACTATAAGCTAGATCAATTACTTTGAAACATTCAAAGTATACATATATGCGCAGTAAACTACATTTCCATTACATATAATTTGAGTTCATTACATACTTTAGTCTTAACAACTATGTTCTTAACATGGAAGGCCCATACAAGAGAATATATATACAAGTATTCAAAACATCAAGTAGCCATGTTCATGCATATATACAATCCTTCCAAAACAAACAAGATGCATGGTCTAGTCCTAGCTACATGTATATGTCTAGGTGCCACCAACTAGGAGAAATAAAAATCATGTATGAACCATACTCTAGCTATGCTTGTGTCTTGTTTCAAGCGCAAGAAATCAGGCTTCAAGATCAAGCAACGATTGAATCCCTTATCTTGTGGTTGGGAAGGATGAAAACAAGACTAATAAGTACAAGAATGTACTTAGTGAGGTAGCAACTAGTTCTAACCAAATGTTATATCAAATTAAGTGTCAATTAGTCAAGAATGATCCTAGCTAAGGATTTCAAGGCATTCGAATAGCATAAGAAGCAAGAGACAATGAATCATAATTTCATGCTCATTCCATTTCAAGTAATCAAGCTATTCATGGTCACATATCAAGTAGTCATACAATTCATGCTTATATAGCAAGAAATCAAGCAATTCATGCTTACATGACAAGAAATCAAGCAATTCATGCTTACATGACAAGTAATCAAGCTATTCATACTTATTAGCTCATTTATTATCTTTTTAACACAATCCTTAGTTCATAGTTTGCCTAGGTAATCGAGTATCCAACCAACTGTTGCAACAAGATGTACCATAGTACTGGTCAACCCTCCTATTGTCGCCAAACACCACATACATACCCTCCGTCTGTTTCCAATTAGGGGCATTAGCCCTGGACCGTAGTCCTCCCTGACACAATGAGCTCTAGACTCCAAGGCATGCCCTTCTACCTATTCAACTAGCAACCAAGGTTGTTTGATATAATTCATTTATTCAAGGATTTCAAGCTTTTCAAGTTCAAGGTCATGTATCATTAAAGTATTCAAGTTCTTGTCAAGCATTATCTTTTTCAAGAGTCATTTTGAGTATTGCATGGCAAGTGTATACATGCATTAAGCCCTTAGGCCAATAGAGCCATAACTCAACATTTCAAGTGTTCATTGCATCATCTAAGATAGCACATCAAGCATTCGGTTTAAGCAATTGGTCACAATACCATGTTATACATACAAGTATCAATCTTACCAGATATATATGCTAGCATTCTATTTATACAACACTTCAAGGATGTAGTCGAGTTTCATGTATTATCTTATTTCATACTTCCCTTATTAGGTCAAGATCATATTAAGTCCAATTTAACAATTCAAGAATTTAGACATGCTTACTTTAGTTAGGACCTAGTCCTAACTCTAGAATAAACTACACTCACAATACCCCCCAAGCTAGATAGTCTCAAAATACTATTACCTTTTTCTTGTCCCATGAATGCTCGAGTTTAGATCCTTCTCCAAAGTCCTCTCCTTGCTCTAGTAAATCACATAGATAGAACAAGGTCAAAACATGTAATCACAAAATCATTCAACATGGCAGCAAGCTTAATACATTATATATACAAAACAGATAGCATCTTCGTATACACACCTTAATGCAAATTACCAAACTGCCTACATTCCATATTAAAGCAAAACAGGGCAGCAATTAAACTGTCCCAAAACTGTTTACAAAACTGCCACAATACCTAAACTACTGCTACAAGGCAGCATGTACTCTGTTTACTTAAACATGCATAACTTTCATTCCATACGTCGGAATTTCAATTAGTTTACATCATTGGAAATCTAATTTAATTGTCTTTTTAACCATATAGGTCTTGCATTTTAATCCTTTGCCAATTAATACAGTTTTTAGCTTAAAGACAGGGCAATTTACAACACTGGACAGTTTACACTTTCCCTAGTGTTTCTTCTCTACAATTCATTCTACAATCTAGAATTCAGTTCTGTTTTCAATTAATAAATTTAGACATGTTAAGTCACTATCCATAAAAATTTCAGCCTTAATGTCCATTTATACAATATATGGTGATTTTTCAAAATTACTGCCCAAAATAGAGTTTTATGGGCAGATTACACTAGGTTAAGCTTCTAGCTTCATAATTCATCTAAACAAGATTCTAACATTATAGTTCAAATTATTTTCATAATCCTACATGTCTAGGCCAGTCCAATTCATCTATCAATGTGATTAAAATAGGGCATTATAGTACTATGTTCAATTTGATCCATTTGATCAATAACATTCCTCTAATTCACCATTTGAGCAGTCCATTACCTAGCTCTAACCAATCAACTATAGGCATTCATTTTCCAGCAAGCTATTTAATCTATTCAAGTCTCAATTCATCTAGAAATGTGATCAAAACAGAGCAGCATATACAATTAAGCATGTTTACACATTTTCATCTAGCAAAACAGTCCCTAATCGAAACTAGTTTCAACTATGATCCCTATTCTCAATTTCCAGCAACCCATACACATTCTCTTTAGCAATTTGACTACTAACACTCACAATTTCAAGGATCATTAGAAGCTAAGATCATTCTAACATGCATAACAATCATCCTATTCAAATTAGGCAACAAGAATATCACTAATTCAAGATTCAAGCATGTAATTGAAGTGAAGAATCAAGCATTTTACCTTCTCCTGAGCTAATTTGATCAAAGTTCAACAAGAAACATGAATTGAAGATAACCTAAGAAGCTTTTTCTCCTTCTTTCTCTCTCAAACATTCGGCTATGATGGATGAAGAAGATGACATAATTTTGTTCATCTTTCCCTTCTAGTTTGCCGTGAGTCATCTCTCACAAGGCACATGTTTTCATCAAATGAGAACATGTGTCTAGGCCTCTAACTTTAATTCAATTTACATGCAAACTCTAGAGCTTTGCATGTTCACATTTCCATCCTTCCATTTAAGCCTTCTAGTTTTAATTTCAATTCAATTTGGTTCTAATTCCACCTATTTAATCTAAAAGATAGCAAAAAGATTTCAAAAACTATTGAGCAGGTTAATGTATACTTTTAAGCTAGGATTTGAGGTATTACAAGTTTTGCTCGTAAAAATATCATATATTCGCTAAATAAATTGAAAAATAACATGTATCTCATACAATTACATCACCCAAGTAATTAAAATCTGAATATGTATCGTACAAATGGCTCTTATACCACTATTGGGTCACGTCGGTACACCCCATGGCGATTACCACCAGAGATTCATGTACGAGGAACGAATCGGGTGAAGAATTACCTATTTAAAATATGGAATTCTAATTTTTGGAGGAGATAGATATCCAATCACAATTCCACGATGTCGACTCCTAAGCCGCAATGATAACACTCTGACCTCTACGTAGTTCACCCAATTGAAACGAGCATATAAAACTCTCCAAACTATTTAAAGGGTTTTTCCAAAAGCATTTTTGATTGCTAGATCTCTCATGCCTTATATAGCCTTTGAAATCCTAATTCAACTCATATTAGGATATATATATATATATATAATCCTAATTCAACTTTAATTAGGATTTCAATATATATACATATATATAATCCCACTTCAACTTAATTAGAATTTCAATATATATATTAAATATATATAATCCTAATTCAACTTTAATTAGGATTTCAATAAATATATATATTAAATATATATAATCCCAATTTAACTTAATTATGATTTCAATATATATTAATATATATATATAATCTCAATTCAACTTTAATTAGAATTTCAATAAATATATTAATTTAAATCGAATTATATTATTTATATATATTAAAAGAGTCATAATTATAGTAATTATTTTCTTTTAATATTTATAAAATAGTTAAATTATATATATATCAAATATATATTAATTTAACTAAATTCTTGTACAACAAAATTGTACATATATAATTCATTTAATATATGCTCATTTCAACCGTGGGTGTGACCTTGTTGGTTCATGTAACGTTAGTAGTAAGTATTAGAATATTTCTAATATTACAAACAATGAGTGACATCTAGCAATATGTCATTATCACCTAAGTTACAAGAAATCATGATTCGACATAACTTTTTCGTGATTAACTTTTTTTTCATGTATTACATCTAGGGGTGAGCTAAATTCGACTCGAATAAAAAAAATTGATATTTTTTTCAATTTCGAGTTATTCGAGTCAACTTGAGTAAATCAAAAAAATTTCGAGTTCGAGTCGAATTGAAATTTGCCCAACTTGAAAAATCAAAAAACCAAAATTTACAATTTTGCAATTTAGTCTCTGATTTCATTTTTCTTCAATTCCTCCTTCATTTTAAGTCCATTTTGACCAAATTTGAATCACATATTCCTAAACCAATGTATAATACTTATTTATCTTCAATTTATATTTTTGAAAATAAATTTCATATTTTTTCAATTCAACCCCTTAACTTTGTATGATTTCCTCATTTCTTCAATCACTCATTCATTTTAAGTCAATTTTTGACCAAATTTGAACTGCATGCTCCTAAACCAACGTAGAATACATATTTAGCTTCAATTCATAGTTTTTAAACTAAATTTTCAAATTTTGCAATTTAGCCCCTCAACTTTGATTGATTTCCCATTTCTTCAATTTCTCTTTCGTTTTAAGTCTATTTTTGACCAAAATTAAACCACATGATTCACTAAAACTATATAATGTCTATATAAATTCAATTCATATTTTTTAAAAATATATATTTTTTCAATTTAGTCATTTAACCTTACATTTTATTCAATTTGTTCATTCAACTGATTTTTTGTATTTTTTTCTTCACATCAATTCATTGACTCATTTTTACTCCCATCAATACTTTATCCCCAAAAGTTACTTATTTAAAAATAATATTATAAATATATTTTAGAATATTAGATTATATTTTTTTATTAAATAACATTACAAATCTTACTTATACATGTGAAAAATAATATGAAGAAATATATGCATATCTTATATGATTAGAGAAAGTTGTTAAATTGGAATCAAGATGTACGATAACATGGTAAATAATTACAATTAAATTTGTATAGGAACTCGAAAACTTGACTCGACTCAAATTTCATAAACTTGACTCGAATAGAAAACATTTCAAATTAAGTTCAAGTTGTAAAATATGATGTGTCAACTCAAATAACTCGAATTTTTTTGACTCGACTCGACTCGTTCGAACGCTCACCCCTAATTACATCCTTTGTCCTTTATATCTAGATTGGGCACAAGTCATGGAACAGTCACACTTGTATAGACCATCTAATATTTCTTGATATCTTGAGTAGATTATTATAAACGAATAACTATGATATCTCATATCAACTTATTCGAGCATGGCCATGCATTTCTAGTCTCACTCAATCAAGTGGCCTACGATATTACTCCTATTATGTAGGAGGGACAAATCCTATCTTGATCAACCATATCCCACTACATAGATTGTGATATATCCAATATCAGTCTTTATAGAGTAGTCAGTTACGACACACGTTTGACTGTATCAAAATATGTCACTCACGATGTTGAAATAATGATGATCTCAAGTATGAGGATCATACATGTAGTTATCACTATGAGCAATATTGTGATTGTCACATAATAATCCAAGAAGCATGCTCATAGCGGGTCAGTCCAGTATGTCGTTCTCTAACACTTACTTATGTATTGATTTTGACATCTCCATGTCAATGACAACACTTTGTCATAAATCAACTATATATTAGTCTTAATGCATTATTGTTGTCCATTCTCACAATAATACTCGGCTAAAAACATTTAAGAATAATCATATTATTCTAAGGACTTTATTATAATCCAGTTTATTTATGCACGCAGAATTGTAACTGAAAATAATAATGGCAATGCCTCTTTATGAATGAACAAGATAAAAACAAATATCATTTACAATCATCTTATGATTGGTCTTTGGGAATACTCTAACAATCCATACACGTCTAGATATCATGTTTGTTGTCCAACATCTAAGTTAGTTCATGAAGGCAACCAAGAAGATCCACTATGAAGCAGCACTTCGAGTTGTTCGATATATTAGAAAAAGCCCAGGACAAGGAATATTATTAGCAGCTGCACAATACACCACAACTGCATGCCTTTTGCGATTCAGACTGGGCATCGTGTCTCATAACGAGGAAATTAGTAACGGGGTATTGTGTCAAGCATGGTCAATCCTTGATCTGCTGGAAATTGAAGAAGCATAATACAATATCCAGGTCATCTGCAGAAGCAGAATATCGAGGGATGGCATCTACGATAGCTGAGTTGGTCTGGTTGAAGGGTTTGTTAAAAGAGCTTGGAGTTGAACATGAGACACTAGCAATGTTATTCTGTGACAGCCAAGCAGCAATACAGATAGTGACCAATCCATTTTATCATGAGCGCATCAAACATATAGAGATCGATTGTCATTTCATTAGGGAGAAGGTTCAAAAGAGAGTTGTTCGAACGTTACACATCTCAATCAAAGATCAACAAGCATACATTTTGACAAAAGGGTTTGGAGTTAGCCAACACGAGTTTCTTTTGTCCAAGTTGGGAGTGAAAGATTTGTATCACCCACCAACTTGAGGGGGAGTGTTAAGGGTTGGTTAGTTAGTTACAGTGGTGTAGGCTAGCTTTAAATAGTCTTCTTCTTCACTGTAAATATAACAGAAAATGAGAAAGTTCTTCTTCTTCTTCTAAAAACTGCTCACACTCTTTGCATGATTCATTGCCGGACGTTGGTCATCTTAACACATGTTAATTTTTCTTTTATGAAATTGGACTTTCTAAACTATATTATATATATTTTTAAATTAAATAAAATTTATTATTAAAAATAATTAGATAAAACACGTTTAAGAACTAAAATATTTTTTGAATATTTAATTACTGAAATTAATAATTAAGGCTAAAGTAAAGAAAAATTGAAAAAAAAGTCCATTATAACATTTTAATTAATTCTTAATTAAGAAAAAATTGTTTAAATTGTGCATTTTTTTGTTTTAAGTGTTTAAATTTTTTATCAAAATAAATGCTTAACCTTTATACTGTGACCATTTTAGGTGGCTAACATTTTATTCTATTAGTATTTTAAGGTCACTCCGTTAAAAAAAATTAGCAACCAATCATTTCTTGACATGTGGCTGGGTTTTTAATTTCTTTTTATTTCAAAAAAAATAAAAATCTAATTTATAAAGCCCAAAACTCTCATTTTTTTCCTTCAAAATAACCTTAAATCCTTCACTGCCGAGAACACATCGCCACCACCGAAACAATGAGAGTTTTTTTTTTGAGAAAATTAAAGTTTTTTATGAATTTATTTTTTAAAAAGTTAAATGAATTAAAAATATGCTACATGTCATGCGTTCATTGGATAGCAAATTTTCTTAACGAAAAACCTTAAAATATAAAGAAAAAACTTTATGCACCTATTTTGACAAAAAAAAAATAGATACCTAAAACGGAAATAAAATATAGTGTGGACACTTTTTTCAATTAAGCATTTAATTAAACAAGGAGAGTAAGGATTCACTCATTAAATATTTTATGTCATCAACTCACGCACGCGCACGCGCATACACACATGCACACACGTACACACACGCGCGCACACACACATGCACACACGTACACTCACGCGCGCACACACCCTATTTAATAAATTATTAATCATTTTGAAACCCATGCGTACCCCAATTAGAACTGAACCTATGCTTGAGAATCTAAGAAGCCCACCCCGTTAGAGCCATGCGGATAACCTTAGCGAACTAGAATTCATGCAGTTAGGGTTATTTCTTTATTAGCTTGCCTTATGCTTAATTTGTCTGTGTTTATCGTTTTCTAATTTATTGCTTATCTTACGACTAACGCTTCCTATCATTTTCTCCTTTTTCTTTTTACCCTTTTGTTTTGCATATTTTATCATATCATAAAGAGCACATTGAGCTGGAAATAGTCCAAAATTAAAGACTAGATTAATGAGTGGTTTGGTTTGAAACAATGATGAAAAGAAACTTTACGTACAAATATGGTTAGAAGTGGAACATTTACATGACGAGGGCAATATTTCAGCCGGAGGGTCAAGTCAACAGTGTCAGCCGAAACCTTCATGAACGCAAAAGTTAATGATGTGTCCAAGTGGAAGTTATTGTGGAATGATCGACATTTCGAGGCAAGAGATGCTTGCAAAGATGAGTATAGTGACATCACATATCCGCTAGATGTTCTGATCAACCAATCACTACTTCAAGCATTGGTAGGGTTTTGGGAACTCCGCCTACGGTTGTTTCACGATTGATGACTTTGATTTGACCCTAATAATTGAGGAGTCTCAAGCCCTTGTAAAAAGATCAGCGAGAACAGCATCTACTCAAAGAACAAAGCTTTCCGGGGCAAGCTCGAAGGTTTCTCGGGCACTTTGCCATTTTGGGTCGACAATCAAGTCTCGACTTAGACCGAGAAAGAATATTTTGAGTGGGAAAGAATCCTGGCCTTAGCTTTAGCACACCCCGAGGGTCGAACTCAACGGGACTCTTTCAAGGGAGAAGTTTAAGTACACCAAATGCCAACATAGGAGTGACTATAATTCGCTGCCTACATCACTTGGAGGCAAGACCAAGAATTGGCATATGTGATAACTCCAATGCAAGAGATCGCCCAAAGTTACAATTCTTAATGAAAGATGTTGCCAAGCTTCTAAAAAAGGAAGAAGGGATTGTTTGTATCTTAGAGAAAATCGTTGACCTAGATACCAGCTTGAGGACCACATATGTAGTGGGTTCCTTTTGATCATGGTAACAAACCAATGTTCCTATGAACGCAAGTCATTTAACGAGGATATTTGCCGAACTCAGTGTCACTCTTTGCATTCATTCATATGTCCACAGTAGCATTATCTTGTGTTGCGTTTATTTTTGTTTTCTTGTCTTGTTCAATTCCCTTTGTGCATATTCATAGCATTCTTCGCATGAAATGTTGATTTGAGAACAGTTCAAATTTAAGACTTTTATAACGGGAGAAAGAGTCTTTAATAACGAATTAAAGAATCTCAAAATTTACGATCACAAGATGAACAAGGCCAACCCAGTTATTGAGAAGGAACTCAAGTTTCAGTTGTACCATACGTGGAAGCTCTTATTCTTTACTCGTTGTAACGGGACTCGATCTTCGTTGTGAAAAGTTACTTAATAAGAATGTTCGTCAAATCGATGCTTCTTTGGATTTCAATTGTACCTTTTTGTTTGATTACCTTTTATCATCTATTTCTGTGGTGCATACGACACATCGCACACATTTATTCATGTTTTCATAGTATCATTATTTTGAATGCATTACTATTTTTGACCAAGTGATTTTCATTCATCTTCTCATAATAGCATTGTCTTGTGAAGCATTATTATTTTTGTTCAAATAATGCATTCTTGCTCATTTATTACATCATGTGCATCACTAATCGGGGAAAACATTCGCCTCAAAAAGTATGAGTAAGGAGGGAATAACTTCTGACCGGTTTGACTTCAGAAAAATGAATAACTTAGTAGCTAGAATGGATAAGCTTGAACAACTTCAGGAACAATTGGTTTGGAATTAGAAGGAGACAATATCCTATGTGGAAGAGTTCCGAGAGGAAACAAGGGGAAAATCGATGAACTAAGGGGTATGATGGCCATCATGACCAAAGAGGAGGGTATGAAAGAAGACTATTTCATGAAAGAGGAGAGTGAGAGTCGGGATTGTGACTTCATAGCGGAAAGGGTTTTGGATGATGAGGACCAAGCTATCCTTAGCCAATATGGGATAGCATGCAGTGCCTCCGAATGCCCAACTGATCTGGTTTTGGATAAGGCTGAAGACTCTCTCTTAAAGATCTTGTCCTCGACAGCAAACAAAAAACCAAAAAAGCTTGAGCCACATAGTGAGAAAGGTACAATATGTAATAAGAGGAAGAGGATGTCGACTACACTATCTTCTGAATTTTCATTCCTGCAATCACATGATCAGCCTTTGATTCCAAAACCTCATCAGTCGTCAGTTAGCCAGGCTTCCATGGCTCAAGAAAAGAAAGAAGAATCGAAGGACTTCCAGTTCACCCCCAGTCCTTTCACCTACTGAGACATGTATTCCAAGCTACTACACGCCCGATTGGTGGCGCCATGCTTCGTCAAAGCCCAGTCACATCCGTATCTGAATTGGTTCAGTGAGAAAGATTATTGCGATTACTGTTGCGCGTAATAAGTGCTACGCAATTGTGCAAGTATACACGTTGCAAGTTATAGTATAAAAGATATCGTCTCCACAAGGATTGGTGCCACTTCAAGAATCTAGTCTCTTGCACTGTAAAAAGTAAAAGAAAACACAAGTAAAGGATTATAGGAGTTTTAACTAAAAACTAATCTAGAAAGCAAATAAGTAAAAGGCGATGTAATTAGATGAGAGAGATAGGCCAGGTTATCGTGAGTTGAGGTGTGATAGCCGATTGGATCGTCTTGGTAAAAGAGTGCACGGGAAACTCAGTTGCCATGGCAACTTGCACAACGGGGTTGCCTTGGCAACTAATCGATGGTTGCCTGGGCGACTAGTTGGGCAACTACTTGGGCGTCTAAGCAGCAACCTTCAAGGTTCGGCATAGCGTTTTTCAATGGTTTCTTCTTATCCCTAAGTCGAAACTCTAGCTACTTGTGCATGCCTTGATAATACATCCCTGCGTGAATCAAGGGTGAACAACAACCAATCTTGCGCTCCTTTTAGCCGTTGAAATCCTTAACTTATTCCTAAGCCGGATTAATCTTTACCATCAATAGATTGAATAAAGATCATATTCATTCGTTTCTTGAATCTAACTCTCCCGATATTAGATAAATAGATGAAGTTACGAGATCCTCTCCCAATTCACTCGCAAACAAGAATAAGAACCAAGAATGAATAAACCTTGAATAGAAAAGTGCAAACTCTTATTACCTAAACAGAATCCAATAGTTTCTCACAACCACAAAACACAATAACCATAGCCAAATAGATTTAGTTCATGGCTAGGTTCCAAAGAAACACAAGATAAATAATCCCTAGCATGAACCTAATTGAACAAGAAAGAAAAAGATGAAGGATGAAGCTTGTCGAAATCCTCCTTGCCCTAGATTCTTGTCGAAAATTCTCTCTTCTTCCTCTCCCTTTGGAGTTGACGGCATGGCCTCTAATTTATAGGGCTAGGTCAAAGTCCTTCTTTGAGGAGGAAGTGAAGTTGGAATTAAATTATCTTTAAAGAATATAATTCTTTATTATAATTATATTCCTTCTAGAACTTCTCATATCTTCTTGGAATTTAATTCTTCTTTAATCTCTTCATGGAAATCAAATTCCTTTGGGATTTAGCTTTGCACCACGTCGTCTTGGGCTTGTCTAGTCATCAATTTCGACTACCATATCACCTTATTCTTTGTCGACAATTGCCCTAGCAACTGGCTCGGTGTCTCCTTCATGCATTGCCCTGGCAACTAGCTCGACATCTCCTTCATGCATTGCCCTGGCAACTAGCTCTAGCCTTGCTTTGGCAAGTGATCCTGCACATACACACAAAACACACCAAAGCAGCATTTTTCCCCACAAAAACTACCAAGTTATGTAATCAAGCTCAACGATGGAAGGAAACATGGATTAATGCATGAATGGCTAATTATGCAACTAATATGAGCCTAAGTCTAACAATAATATGAGTAAAAAGGGTAAGAAAAATAGTACTTTTGAACACTTATCACACCCCCAAACTCGAACTATTGCTTGCCCTCAAGCAATGCAAACTAATAATTACCTGCCAAGACTTCAATTTTCACAAACTTAGCTTTGAACTTGATTTCAATTCTCAGAACCGGGGCATAAAGTATGACTGGCTTTTCATTTTTCGGAAAACTTAGGAGTTACTCGGAATCAAACTATAATGCTTCTGAGTGTGTGCGGAGTTGTGTGCAAGTTGATTTTTCAGATTCTATGCAAACAAGAGGTTTTCAAATTACTTCATTGGGTTCTTTTAACATGTTTTAACTAGAGCCAGTTTTGGGCACCTCTAGTGTTTTGTTTTTATTTTTCTTAAGTTAATTAATTTATTCGACTAGAGCTGGTTTCGGGCACCTCTAGCGATCAATTTTTAGCATATACTAGAGCCAGTTTCGGACAGCTCTAGCAATCAATTTTTTTAGCACATGCTAGAGCCAATTTCGAGCACCTCTAGCGATCAATTTTTTAGCACATGCTAGAGCCAATTTCGGGCACCTCTAGCATTCATCCAATTTTTATTCTAATCCCCCAATTTGTTTAATTATCAACCTAAGTTCACTAGAATTCCTTAAATCAATCAAACCACAACAGTGTTTCATCAAATTTAGCATCCTAGTAAAATTTTAAGTTTTTCCATGGTTATCCTAGAATAAAAATTCTATCAATTAAGTGCATTGGCAAAGTCATCATCGGATATTCATCAAATCTAAGCAATTCTTGTTCCAACTAAAGGCATGACAAGCAATTTATGTATCCTAAAAGTAATACTTAAGATGAATGTAACCAAACATGGTAACTACTAATAACAATCCCCCCCAAACTCGAGTGAGGCCTTGTCCTCAATGCATGCATTAAAGAAAAAATAACGAAAAATAAAATGCAAATGAGGACTTACTCTGAGAGTTTGTCGTCATGGATGATTAGTTTCCTTTTGGTCGGTGTCTTGATTCTCTTGCTTGAACGCGATGGTTGTTTTCTTGTTGCCAGTGGTGGAATCGATCCTCGTACGGGGTTGTCCTCATCGTCATCTTCATCAATGTCATTGGCTTTTCGCTTGGAGGATTCAATTGGTGCGGTCTTTGTTGGTGCAATGGAGGACTCGTCTGAATCTGAAAAATCAGACAATGATTCCGTACGACTTGATTCGGGCATAGGTGCTTTACCTTTGGCTTTTGCAATGGTTGCTGGGATGTCTTTAGCTTTGGTTGCCGTGGCATCTTCAGGGTTGGTTGCCATGGCATCTGCTTGTGCAGACACGATGTAGGTTGCCGCGGCATCATCTGTTGCAGTTGTCGTGGTGACTGCTTCATTGGTTGTCGGGGCAAGGATCTCGGCAGGAAAGATTGAGAACGACACGCGATTGTCCGGGTACTTTTCTAGGATGACTTGGGTGATGGCATTGTTGTGCTCCTTCATGTACCTCATGAACATTAGTTGCCGGTCTTCAATTTGCCTTAGGTGGCTCGCTAGTGGTTGCAAGAGTGCTTCAAAGTGTCTCGGTGTTGATGGCCGAGTTGCCCGGGCGTTAGGTGCTTGGGCATTAGGGATTGTCGAGGCGACAGGAGTTGTTGCAGCAATTGGAGGCCTTGAGGATTTTTCCGGTGCCTCTCCCATTAGTTTCCGGATTTGTGCTTGATTCCAACCGGACTTTGGTAGGGCCTTTTCATCGGTTGACTCACTTGGGACATGCATCTCCTTGAAAAGATTAGAAATTAAGCAAGGGAATAAAAAAGAACCCTTATCTTTTGAGCTACATACAAAAATCTCATCACAAATAAATTTTCCAATGTTAATGATGCGATTATGCAAGATAGAATGTATGAGCAAAAGACGTGGTATATCAATGGTAGTATTGTGTGTGGTAGGCATTAAAGAAGTTTTAACAAACTTATTCCATAGTTTTGCCTCAGGTTTAAGCCGAAGGCGATTTACCGTCGTTCCAATGAGTTCCTGGTTGAGTGAGTTCTTGAAGCACCTTGTCGAGTTGCTTGGGCGTGATTTGATCAACGAAGGCTTGATGCTCGTCCTTCTCAATGTAAAGCCCGTAAAAGGTGTAGACGTTTTCGGGGCTTATGAGTATGGCCTTGTCACGAACAAAAGCATAAGGATTATATGGGTTAGGTGAGTGAGCATAGAATTCTCTTACCCATGATGTTACCCAGTTCCGATTGATGGCAAAAGATTTGCCACTTTTGATGTGTAATCCTCTCGAAGATGAATGGTTCAAGGCCGAAATCTTGACGAGAGTTGGAGTATTCAAAGCCTTGTTCTTCGTAAATCTTCCGGCTTTCGAACTTGGAGTGAAATCTTTCTTGAACCACCGGTGTAGCAAACTTCTTGTATCTTGGTTCTTTGGAAGAACTTGGATGAACTAAAAATTTACTTTTGGATGCCATGGATGATCTTGGTTGTGAGTTTTGTAAAAACAAATAAAAGAAAATAAAAGAAACTAAAGAGTTGCAAGATGAAAAGTAGGAATAGGTTTCTTGGAAGTTAAGGGTGATGAGTTTTATAGAAAAGATAGGTAGTAAATATGGTGGGTGGGATTAATTTTTGGAAAGACGAAAAAAGGGGTTTCGGTTTAGGGGAAGGGTGACGACAAGGGGGGTTTAATTAGGGTAAGTTGAAGGCTTTATATAAGCCTTAGATTCAGCCCATTAATTTCCTTGTTGAAGATGTTTTCCTTCTTGGATCAAAATTCCTCTTTATCTTGAACTCTTTTCCTACAATTCAAAGACAAATCAAATAAGGATTAAAATTAAAGATAAACTAATAAAAGAAAATAAATAAAGATGTGTAAAGGGATTCTTAAACTTAAAGAAAGATAAAACAAAAGAAAATAAATCTATCCTAAAAAATAATCGAAAGTAATAAAAAAATAAAAATTAAATAGTTCGACAAAATTAAAAATAAAAATAAAAATAAAATATCGAAAGGAGAGCATGCTCATGCATCTCCTAAGGTGACCACTTCTTTGTTACATTCCACATGGGCACCATTGTAGTGCTTTAATCTTTATCCATTAACTTTGAATTCATGTTTGTCAATGATGGACTTGATTATCACGGCACCATGGGAGAATGGTTTGACAACTTTGAATGGTCCCAACCATCTTGATTTCAGCTTTCCCGGCAAAAGTTTTAGCCGAGAATTGAATAAGAGAACTAGTTGCCCTGGCGTGAATTATCACGACAATAGTTTCTTGTCATGCCATTGCTTTGTTTTCTCCTTGTAGATTCGTGCATTGTTATAGGCGAGTGCACGAAATTCTTCTATCTCGTTGAGGTCTAACAAACGCTTTTGTCCGGCACTTTCCCAATCCATATTCACGGTCTAGATTGCCCGATATGCCTTGTGTTTGATTTCCACCGGTAGATGGCATGTTTTGCCATAGACAAGTCGAAATGGGGACATACCTAAGGGTGTTTTGAATGCAGTGCGATATGCCCAAAGTGCGTCATCTAGTCTTAATGACCAATCCTTCCTAGAGTGGTTTACAACTTTCTCGAGTATACCCTTCAATTCCCGGTTGGAAATTTCTGCTTGCCCGTTGGTTTGTGGGTGATATGTCGTGGCAATCTTGTGTGATACGCCGAAGCGTTGCAACATCTTGGCAATAAGTCTGTTGTCAAAATGCTTGCCTTCGTCACTGATAATTGCTCTCGGCATCCCAAACTGAGTAAATATGTTTTTTCTGCAAGAATCGTTGCACGGTCTTGGAATTGTTGTTGGGAACTGCAGCTGCCTCAACCCATTTAGACACGTAGTCGACGGCAAGTAGAATGTAGAGGTTGCCGAATGAAGATGGGAAAGGTCCAATAAAATCGATCAATTCCACCTCGATGATGTTCTGGAGCGGCATCTCATGTCGTCTAGAGATATTGCCCGTCCTCTGGCAACGATCACATTGCTTGTAAAAGTCTTGGGCATCTTTGTACAATGTTGGCCAATACAAACCGGATTGCAAAACTTTGGCCGCGGTACGAGTTCCTCCAAAATGTCTTCCATAGGGTGAAGAATGGCATTGCCGGAGTACATTTTGTTGCCCTTCTTCAGGGACACATCGGCGTATAACCTGATCTGAACATTGTTTAAAAAAAAGAGGCTCGTTCCAAAAGTAATGCTTAGCATCATGGTGGAACCGCTTCTTCCCTTGGTGAGTAAGGCCATAAGGTAAAATACCACAAACAAGGAAATTAACTAAATCCACGTACCAGGGTATTGCTGAGGCATGTGCTGTCGTGGCGACTGCTCCCAAAATTGCCGAGGCGTGTGTGTCAAGGGCTGTTTCGGCATTGAGAGTTGCCGAGGCGTGCGCGTCCATGGTTGACGAGGCATCGAGAGTTGCTGAGATATGTGCGTCCATGGTTGCCAAGGCGTGCGTATCAATGGCTGTTGCGGCGTCGGGGGTTGCCGAGGCATGCACATCCATGATTACCGAGGTAACTAAAAGTTGTTCATCCGGGAATGCATCGTATATCTCTAAATCCGCGTCCTCCTCCCTATTGCGGTCTAAACGTGATAAGTGATCGGCCACTTGATTTTTTGTTCCTTTCCTGTCTTTAATTTCAATATCAAATTCTTGTAAAAGTAATATCCAACGAATCAGACGAGGTTTGGCATCCTTTTTAGCAAATAGGTATTTGATTGCCGAATGGTCCGTATGAACAATTACCTTTGTACCAATCAAATAGGATCGGAACTTGTCAAATGCGAAAACTACAGCTAGTAACTCTTTCTCCGTTGTTGTGTAATTCACTTGAGCACTATTAAGAGTTTTACTAGCATAGTATATCACATGGAAGGTCTTACCTGTGCGTTGGCCTAGGACTGCTCTTACCGCGAAATCACTTGCATCACACATGAGCTCAAAAGGTATCGTCTAATATGGTGGAACGACAATAGGTGCTGAGGCAAGCTTTTCCTTTAGGGTTTCGAATGCTTGGGTGCAATAATCATTAAAATCGAAGACTTTATCCTGCCCAAGAAAATTGCACAAGGGTTTAGTGATTTTAGAAAAATTATGAATGAACCTCCTGTAAAAACCTGCATGTCCAAGAAAGCTTCGAATTCCTTTCACCGAACTTGGTGGGGGTAATCTCTCGATCACGTCCACCTTGGCTTTGTCTACTTCAATTCCCTTGGATGAAATCTTATGGCCGAGCACTATTCCTTCATCTACCATAAAATGGCACTTCTCCCAATTGAGGACTAAATCAGTTTCTTCACATCTTGCCAACACCTTCTCTAAATTGCCGAGGCAACTGTCGAAGTCATTACCAAAAACGAAAAAATCATCCATGAAGATCTCAAGGAAGTCTTCGACGTCTGAAAAGAGTGCCATCATGCATCTTTGGAAGGTTGCCGGGGCGTTACATAATCCGACTGGCATCCTTCGAAAAGCATATGTACCGTATGGGCATGTGAAGGTTGTTTTTTCTTGATCTTCTGGTGCTATGGCAATTTGATTGTAACCTGAATAACCATCAAGAAAACAATAAAAGGGTTTACCTGCAAGACGGTCAAGCATTTGATCAATAAAGGGTAATGGGAAGTGATTTTTCCTAGTGGCTTTGTTTAGCTTTCGATAATCCATACAAACCCTCCAACCGGTCACAGTCCTGGTTGGAATGAGTTCATTATTTTCATTACTTACCACTGTTGTACCTCCCTTTTTCGGTACACATTGTACCAGACTTACCCATGTACTATCAGAGATAGGGTATATAATGTCGTCGTCAAGCCACTTGATGATTTCTTTCATTACAACCCCTTTCATGGCATGATTCAGTCTCCTCTGGGCTTCAATTGAAGGTTTGTGATCATCTTCCAACAAAATCTTGTGCATGCACACTGTCGGGCTAATTCCCTTCAAGTCGGCAATTGTCCACCCTATTGCCTTTTTGTGTAGCTTCAACATTTTGTTCAGCTTCTTTTCATGCTCATGCTGTAACTTAGAAGAAATAATTACAGGCAATGTATTATCGGTTCCTAAGTATGCATATTTTAGTTGCTCTGGAAACTGCTTCAACTCAAGAATCGGTGGTTGTTCAATTGAGGGTTTTTTGAGCTTACCTTCCTTACCTGAGTAATCCAGTGGTTCAAAGTATGTACCTGGTCGATTGACTAGCCAATTTGCCTCTTCTTGTTGTTCCTCATCGACCGGTTCTTCATACTTCTCAGGTTCCTCTTGATCGGCAATGTAGTTGTCGAGGCAACTAAATTCCTCGTCGAAGTTAAACTCTGTCGTGGCATGAAGAAGTTGCCATTCTTCTCGATCATCGACATGCCTTAGTGTTTGGAACACATTTAGTTTAACTTGCTGGTCATTCACCCTTATTGTGAGTTCTCCCTTTTCAACATCGATCAAGGTTCTCCCTGTTGCTAGGAATGGTCTACCGAGAATGATAGGTGCATGCTCATCTGCTTCACAATCCAAAACAATAAAGTCAGCGGGAAAAATAAATTTATCAAATTTTACCAGTATGTCCTCGATTTTTCCCTCTGGATGCACATAGGATCTGTCGGCTAGCTGTAGCATAATTGTTGTAGGTCTTGCCTTCCCGATTCCTAGTTTCTGGAAAACCGATTTAGGCATCAAGTTTATGCTAGCCCCAAGGTCTCATAATGCTTTCCCGACATAGTGGTTTCCAATGGAACATGGTATTGTGAAACTTCCGGGATCCTTCAACTTGGGTGGCATACGATTGTGCAACATGGCCATGCATCCCTTTGTTGCGGCAACTGTTTCAAACTCTCCTAGCCTTGTTCTCTTGGACACAATGTCTTTAAGAAACTTGGCATAATTCGGCCACTTGATTTTCTGCTCATTTCCTGTCCTTAATTTCAATATCAAATTCTTGTAAAAGTAATATCCAACGAATCAAACGAGGTTTAGCATCCTTTTTAGCAAATAAGTATTTGATTGCCGAATGGTCCGTATGAACAACTACCTTTGTACCAATTAAATAGGATCGTAACTTGTCAAATGCGAAAACTACAACTAGTAACTCTTTCTCCGTTGTTGTGTAATTCACTTGAGCACCATTAAGAGTTTTACTAGTGTAGTATATCACATGGAAGGTCTTACCTGTGCGTTGGCCTAGGACTGCTCCTACCGCGAAATCACTTGCATCACACATGAGCTCAAAAGGTAGCCTCCAATCTGGTGGAACGACAATGGGTGCCGAGGCAAGCTTTTTCTTTAGGGTTTCGAATGCTTGAGTGCAAGAATCATAAAAATCGAAGACTTTATCCTGTTCAAGCAGATTACACAAAGGTTTAGTGATTTTATAAAAATTATGAATGAACCTCCTGTAAAAACCTGCATGTCCGAGAAAACTTCGAATTCCTTTAACCGAATTTGGTGGGGGTAATCTCTCGATCACATCCACCTTGGCTTTGTCTACTTCAATTCCCTTGGATAAAATCTTGTGGCCGAGCACTATTCCTTCATCTACCATAAAGTGGCATTTCTCCCAATTGAGGACTAAGTCCGTTTCTTCGCATCTTGCTAACACCCTCTCTAAATTTCCGAGACAGCCGTCGAAGTCATTACCAAAAACCGAAAAATCATCCATGAAGATCTCAAGGAAGTCTTCGACCATGTCTGAAAAGAGTGCCATCATGCATCTTTGGAAGGTTGCTGGGGCGTTACACAATCCGAACGGCATCCTTCGGAAGGCATAAGTACCGTATGGGCATGTGAAGGTTGTCTTTTCTTGATCTTCTGGTGCTATGGCAATCTGATTGTAACCTGAATAACCATCAAGAAAACAATAAAAGGGTTTACCTGCAAGATGGTCAAGCATTTGATCAATAAAGGGTAATGGGAAGTGGTCTTTCCTAGTGGCTTTGTTTAGCTTTCGATAGTCCATACAAACCCTCCAACCGTCACACATCTGGTTGGGATAAGTTCATTATTTGCATTGCTTACCATTTGTTATATACCTCCCTTTTTCGGTACACATTGTACCGGACTTACCCACGCATTACTATCGGAGATAGGGTATATAATGCCGACGTCAAGCCACTTGATGATTTCTTTCATTACAACCCCTTTCATGGCATGATTCAGTCTCCTCTGGGCCTCAATTGAAGGTTTGTGATCATCTTCCAACAAGATCTTGTGCATGCACACCGCCGGGCTAATTCCCTTCAAGTCGGCAATTGTCCACCCTATTGCCTTTTTATGTAGCTTCAACATGTTGATCAGCTTCTTTTCCTGCTCAGGCTGTAACATAGAAGAAATAATTACAGGCAATGTATTATCGGTCCCTAAGTATACATATTTTAGTTGCTCAGGTAATTGTTTCAACTCAAGAATTGGTGGTTGTTCAATAGAGGGTTTTTCGAGCTTACCTTCCCTTACGAGTAGTCCCGGTGGTTCAAAGTATGTACCTGGTCGATTGACTAGCCAATTTGCCTCTTCTGGTTGTTCTTCATCGACCGGTTCTTCATACTCCTCATGTTCCTCTTGGTCGGCAATTTAGTTGCCGAGGCAACTAAATTCTTCATCGAAGTTAAACTCTGCCGTGGCATGAAGAAGTTGGCATTCTTCTGGATCATCGGCATGCCTTAGTGTTTGGAACACATTTAGTTTAACTTGCTGGTCATTCACCCTCATTGTGAGTTCTCCCTTTTCAACGTCGATCAAGGTTCTCCCTGTTGCTAGGAATGGTCTCCCGAGAATGATAGGTGCATGCTCATCTGCTTCACAATCCAAAACAATAAAGTCAGCGGGAAAAATAAATTTATCAACTTTTACCAGTATGTCCTCGATTTTTCCCTCTGGATGCACATAGGATCTGTCGGCTAGCTGCAGCATAACTGTTGTAGGTCTTGCCTTCCCGATTCCTAATTTCTGGAAAACCGATTTAGGCATCAAGTTTATGCTAGCCCCAAGGTCGCATAATGCTTTCCCGACATAGTGATTTCCAATAGAACAGGGTATTGTGAAACTTCCGAGATCCTTTAACTTGGGTGGCATACGATTGTGCAACATTGCCATGCATCCCTCTGTCGCGGCAACTGTTTCAAACTCTCCTAGCCTTGTTCTTTTGGACACAATGTCTTTAAGGAACTTGGCATAGTTGGGCATTTGTTCAATTGCTTCCACCAATGGCAAGTTGATGTGGACTTGCTTTAGGATATCAAGAAACTTTTTGAATTGGTATTCTTGCTTTTGTCGCTTCAACCTTTGTGGGAATGGTGGTGGAAGTCGGATATCTTTGATCCTTTCATTGGTTTGAAACCTGATTGACGGCATTGCCGGGACATCTGGAGTTGCCGAGGCATTATCAACTGGGGTTGCCGAGGCATGCTTATCGCAGGTTGCCGAGGCGTTGTCGGTTGCTGAGGCATGTTTATTGCGGTTGCGCGGCAATTCCCGGTTCGATATCGAGGCTTTGCCGCTAGGTTCATCTTGATCTTTTTGTGGAGTTTTGTTTGACGAGCGGGTTTGAACCTCTCTAAGTTGTTGGCCACTTCTGGTGGTGATTGCCTTACATTGCTCATGGTCAGTTCCTCTTGCGACTTCAGTATCGCTAGGTAAACCTCCTTGTGGTCTAGTGTTGATTTTGAGCAAACTGTCCGACTTGATTTTCCAATGATTTGATTGCCGCCTCTTGGTTTTGCAATCTCATCTCGGTCTGTTAATAAAAGCATCAGTTCTTTTTATGAAATTACTATTCTCAGCCATATAAGATTCAGTTTTCATCATAAAAGCATTTAGAGAATTTTCCAAAGAACTAGATGTCGTCGGTTGTTCTTTGCGGCATCATTGCCGTGGCATATTCTTTTGGAATCCCGATGCTTGTGCATTCTAATTGTTCTGGTTTAGAGCATTGTTGGGATTACTCCATGAAAAATTTCGGTGCTTCTTCCAAGCTGGATTGTATGTATTTGACATCATGTTGTTGCTCGATTGTAATTCCCCACATAGAAGCTAGATTCGGATTCGCATACATTGGAAGAATTATGGTTATCGCCACATAACTCACAAAAAGAATCCATTACCTTGACTTCATGTGTGTTGTTTGGTTTTTGCATGTTCTGGACCATCTTGGTTAAAGCGGCCAATTGTGTCGAAATTGAATCTGATGATCCTAGTTCATGTATTGTGGCTTGGCGTCTAACTCCTCCTCTTCTAGTAGATGGGAATTGATAGTCATTCTTGGCCAGCCTGTTTAAGATTTGCATTGCTTCTTCCGGCGACTTATCTAGGAGTATGCCATTTGCCGAGGCATCTAGCATCATCCTTGTTGGTGTATTCACGGCGTTGTAAAACATTGTTACTTGAGTCCACACCGGGAATCCGTGTAAAGGGCATTTGTGTAGAAGTTCTCTATATTGTTCCCAAGCCTCGTACATGGATTCATCATCATCTGCCGAAAAAAAAGAAGTAATGTCGTTCTGAAGCTTATCAGTCAAATTTGTAGGATTAAATCTAGCAAGGAAATCACGACAAAGATCAGTCCAAGATGCTATGGATCCGGCAGGAATGCTATTCAGCCATGCTTTCGCCCTATCCCTCAGTGAATAGGGGAATAGTCTTAATCGTAGGACATCAGGGGTGACTCCGTGTATCTTGAACGAGTTGCAAATCTCGAGGAAAGATTTCAGATGTTGTTGTCGTCGTCTTGATTCTTTGAGCCGCCAAATTGACCTATTGTGTTGATCATATTAAACATTACCGGTTTCAACTCAAAGTGGTCGGCTTCAATTTCAGGTGCGACAACTCCTAGGTTAAGTCCATCAAGATCTTCTTCAAGATAGTCTCGAATAGTTCTGTTTCGTGCAAGAATCACTCCTCCTCCTCGCTCGAACATCTTGATTCATATTGCCGTCTTGATTTGCCATTGCTTCTCTTATCCTTCGTCTAAGTCTTTATAAGGTTCGTTCGATTTACGGATCAAAGGGATATTACGGTGAAGTCGGTCTCATACTGGTCATATACCAATGCAAAACCAAAGTTTGTTAGCCCATTGAATTTTAAACAAGAAAAATAAAAAGAAAGTGCAAGAAAGTAAAAACAAAGTCGCTATTGCCAATCCCCGCAACGGGGCCAAAAACTTGTTGCGCGTAATAAGTGCTACGCAATTGTGCAAGTATACACGTCGCAAGTTATAGTATAAAAGATATCGTCTCCACAGGGATTGGTGCTACTTCAAGAATCTAGTCTCTTGCACTGTAAAAAGTAAAAACACAAGTAAAAGATTATAGAAGTTTTAACTAATCTAGAAAGCAATAAGTAAAAGAAAAGATGAATTCAATTGAGAGAGATAGGCTAGGTTATCGTTAGTTGAGGTGTGATAGCCGATTGGATCGTCTTGGTAAAAGAGTGCACGGGCAACTCAGTTGTCGTGGCAACTTGCACGATGGGGTTACCTTGGCAACTAATTAATGGTTGCCTGGGCGACTAGTTGGGCAACTTACTTGGGCGTCTGGGCAGCAACTTCAAGGTTCGGCGGGGCGTTCTTCAGTGGTTTCTTCTTATCCCTAAGTCGAAACTCTAGCTACTTGTGCATGCCTTGATAATACATCCCTGCGTGAATCAAGGGTGAACAACAACCAATCTTGCGCTCCTCTTAGCCGTTGAAATCCTTAACTTATTCCTAAGCCGGATTAATCTTCACCATCATTGGATTGCATAAAGATCATATTCATTCGTTTCTTGAATCTAACTCTCCCGATATTAGATAAATGGATGAAATCACGAGATCCTCTCCCAATTCACTGCATAAACAATAATAAGAACCAAGAATGAATAAACCTTGAAATAGAAAAGTGCAAACTCTTATTACCTAAACAAAAACCAAAAGTTTCTCACAACCACAAAACACAATAACCATAGCCAAGTAAATTTAGTTCATGGCTAGGTTCCAAAGAAACACAAGATAAACAATCCCTAGCATGAACCCAATCGAACAAGGAAGAAAAGATGAAGGAGGAGGCTTGTCGAAATCCTCCTTGCCCTTGATGCTTGTCAAAAATTCTCTCCTCTTGCCCTACTTGGACTTGTCGAAATTTCCCTCTTGCTCTCTCTCTTCATCTTGTCGAAATTCCCTTGATATTTATAGGGCTAGGCCAAAGTCCTTCTTTGAGGAGGAGTTTGAGTTGGAATTAAATTATCTTTAAAGAATATAATTCTTTATTATAATTTTATTCTTATTAGAACTTCTCCTATCTTCTTGGAATTTAATTCTTCTTTAATCTCTGCATGGCAATCAAATTCCTTTGGGCTTGGGCCTTGCTCCATGTCATCTTGGGCTTGTAAAATCATGAATTTCGACATCCCTATTGCATTTAGTTTTTTTTGTCGACAAATGCCATGGCAACTGGCTCGGCGTCTCCTTCATGCATTGCCCTGGTAACTAGCTCGGCATATCCTTCATGCATTGCCCTGGCAACTAGCTCGGCATTGCTTTGGCAAGTGATCCTGCACATACACACACAAAAACACACCAAAGCAGCATCTATTTCCACAAAAATCACCAAGTTATGTAATCAAGCTCATCGATTGAAGGAAACATGGATTAATGCATGAATGGCTAACTATGCAACTAATATGAGCCTAAGTCTAACAATAATATGAGTAAAAAGGGTAAGAAAAATAGTACTTTTGAACACTTATCAGCCAGCCTGTTTAGAATTTGCATTGCTTCCTCCAGCGACTTATCTAGGAGTATGTCGTTTGCCGAGGCATCTAGCATCATCCTTGTTGGTGTATTCACGGCGTTGTAAAACATTGTTACTTGAGTCCACACCGGGAATCCGTGTAAGGGGCATTTGTGTAGAAGTTCTCTATATCACTCCCAAGCCTCGTACATGGATTCATCATCTGCCTACCGAAAAGAAGTAATGTCATTACGAAGCTTATCAGTCAAATTTGTAGGATTAAACCGAGCAAGGAAATCACGACAAAGATCGGTCCAAGATCCTATTGATCCGGCAGGAATGCTATTCAACGATGCTTTCGCCCTATCCCTCAGTGAATAGGGGAATAATCTTAATCGTAAAACATCGGGGGTGACTCCGTGTATTTTGAACGAGTTGCAAATCTCGAGAAAAGATTTAAGATGCGGTCGTACATCTTCAGCTGTTGAGCCGCCAAATTGACCAACTGTGTTGATCGTATTAAACATTACCGGTTTCAACTCAAAGTGGTCGGCTTCAATTTCATGTGCGACAACTCCTGGATTAAGTCCATCAAGATCTTCTTCAAGATAGTCTCGAATAGTTCTGTTTCGTGCAAGAATCACTCTTCCTCCTGCTGGAACGACTTGATTCATATTGCCGTATTGATTAGCCATTGCTACTCTTATCCTTCGTCTAAGTCTTTGTAAGGTTCGTTCGATTTCTGGATCAAAGGGATATTCTGGTGTAATCGGTCTCGCCCTGGTCATATACTAATGCAAAACCAAAGTTTGTTAACCCTTTGAATCTTAAACAAGAAAAATAAAAAGAAAGTGCAAGAAAATAAAAAAACAAAGTCGCTATTGCCAATCCCCGGCAACGGCGCCAAAAACTTGTTGGGCGTAATAAGTGCTACGCAATTGTGCAAGTATACACGTTGCAAGTTATAGTATAAAAGATATCGTCTCCAGAGGGATTGGTGCCACTTCAAGAATCTAGTCTCTTGCACTGTAAAAAGTAAAAGAAAACACAAGTAAATGATTATAGGAGTTTTAACTAATAACTAATCTAGAAAGCAAATAAGTAAAAGGTGATGTAATTAGATGAGAGATATAGGCCAGGTTATCGTGAGTTGAGGTGTGATAGCCGATTGGATAGTCTTGGTAAAAGAGTGCACGGGCAACTCAGTTGTCGTGGCAACTTGCACAACGGGGTTGCCTTGGCAACTAATCGATGGTTGTCTGGGCGACTAGTTGGGCAACTACTTGGGTGCCTGAGCAGCAACCTTCAAGGTTCAACAGAGCGTTCTTCAATGGTTTCTTCTTATCCCTAAGTCGAAACTCTAGCTACTTGTGCATGCCTTGATAATACATCCCTGTGTGAATCAAGGGTGAACAACAACCAATCTTGCGCTCCTCTTAGCCATTGAAATCCTTAACTTATTCCTAAGCCGGATTAATCTTCACCATCAATAGATTCAATAAAGATCATATTCATTCATTTTTTTTGAATCTAACTCTCCCGATATTAGATAAATAGATGAAGTTACGAGATCCTCTCCCAATTCACTCGCAAACAAGAATAAGAACCAAGAATGAATAAACCTTGAATAGAAAAGTGCAAACTCTTATTACCTAAACAAAATCCAATAGTTTCTCACAACCACAAAACACAATAACCATAGCCAAATAGATTTAGTTCATGGCTAGGTTCCAAAGAAACACAAGATAAATAATCCCTAGCATGAACCTAATTGAACAAGAAAGAAAAAGATGAAGGATGAAGCTTGTCAAAATCCTCCTTGCCCTAGATGCTTGTCGAAAATTCTCTCTTCTTCCTCTCCCTTTGGAGTTGACGGCATGGCCTCTAATTTATAGGGCTAGGTCAAAGTCCTTCTTTGAGGACGAAGTTAAGTTGGAATTAAATTATCTTTAAAGAATATAATTCTTTATTATAATTATATTCCTTCTAGAACTTCTCCTATCTTCTTGGAATTTAATTATTCTTTAATCTCTTCATGGAAATCAAATTCCTTTGGGATTTAGCTTTGCTCCACGTCATCTTGGGCTTGTCTAGTCATCAATTTCGACTACCATATCACCTTATTCTTTGTCGACAATTGCCCTGACAACTGGCTCGGCGTCTCTTTCATGCATTGCCCTAGCAACTAGCTCGGCATCTCCTTCATGCATTGCCCTGGCAACTAGCTCTAGCCTTGCTTTGGCAAGTGATCCTGCACATACACACAAAACACACCAAAGCAGCATCTTTTCCCACAAAAACTACCAAGTTATGTAATCAAGCTCAACGATGGAAGGAAACATGGATTAATGCATGAATGGCTAATTATGCAACTAATATGAGCCTAAGTCTAACATTAATATGAGTAAAAAGGGTAAGAAAAATAGTACTTTTGAACACTTATCAATTACCATTCCGGAACTCAGGGGTATTTCATCGAGAGGTGTGTAAGTTTTAAGCATAAAGTTCAACATCTCCTAGATATCGGGGTATTCGAGTTTGAGATGATTAGTCCAAGTTTGAAGATAAATTTTCTAGACATGACTGGTACTATGAAATTAGGAGAATCTCGAATCGCTGTGATGAAAGAGGTGGATGAGGTAAAGTTGCCAACATCGACAAAACCAGAAAACATCAGCAACCACCATAAGCACAATCGTTTCACAAAAATCTTGGTTTCGAACCCACTCAAAAGGTCTGAAGAAGCTCTAAAAGAGCTCCCAAAGTGACATGCCCTAATAATAGTGATGTCTTCCGAGAAGGGGAGCCATACTTAAAGGAAAATGGGGAAAAAGAAAGCTAAAGTGCATGATGCAAGAGGGAGTGACAAGAGGACAAAGATGTTATTCCCGATGACAAATTCGAAACTGTTACATCTGTTAGTTCAGAATAAACTCTTGAGGATACCTCTCCCGAAACGAAATGCCTATTTCAATCCCAATGTGCTTGGTAGTATGGTTCCATGCGAATATCATCACGGTGACTTTGGCCACACAATGGAAGAGTGCGTGTTTTTTAAGGGCAAGGTCTATGAACTCGTTAAGAACAAAGTGCTTTCCTTTGAGAATGGAAGACTTATGTTTAAGAAAGAGGCCATGTTTTTGGGAAGGTTTGGAGCATCGAGATGAATGGCCAATGTTGCAAGGGTCAAGGATTTCTAGGGCATCCTATCCTTGTTTTATTATTTTTGTTGTATTTGTTTTTCTATGCATGTTAACTTTGCTTTTGTTTACCTGAAGACAGTAGTAGTGATCTTTTGGGAATATTCATGTTATGTTTGTTTTTGCCATTCCAATGAAAGGATGCTCTTTTCTTAAAAGTGTATATGCATATATTCTTTCCTACCTTCGTAGACCTCCGAATATCACGTGCATGATGCAGCATTGATTCTAATGAAAGAGATCAATTGAATGTTGTGATAACGATGAAGCGTGATTCCCTTGCAGTCTGCTCTGGTCGGTAAAGCGAGAGAATCAAGATCACTACTCCTTCGATGATGTTTGATGATTAAGAAAATCTCCTAGGCGAACTCAAATGGATTTTCTTGAATGCGCCTAAAAAGGAAAATAAAAATAGAATAAAACGAATTGATTTAACTTTCGGAGCCTGGTAATAGGCATTTTTCAAAAACAAATTACTTCAAAGCCTGGTATTAGGCATTAATCAAAAAGCATTCCAATATTCGAAACCTGGTAATAGGTATTTTTGGATACGAGTGCGGAACTTTAGGGGCACTCCGCTGAAGCCCAAAACTCCTCGCTTCATGAGTGATGGTAATATTTTCAAAATCGTGACTATGCCGAGTAACTCAGGGTATTATTGTATGCTCCATCATTATCTTCGAGACAAATGACTGTGATGAGATAAATTCCCTTAAGAAAAAGGAAATGAATGAACTAATTGAATAAGTCCCGGGGCATTCTGATGGAGCTGTGGGAGGAGAACGAATCTAATAAGGAGCTACGCTCCACCTATTCAATACCCTAGCGTCAGAGATGAATCCTTGAGCACACTAACACAATATTGAAGCATATACTTACACTTGAGAATTCCTAAATTGACATTATCTGCGTTCCATGGGCTAAATAAAAGTCGAAAAGCTTAAACCTTTGTTAATGGAGAGGGATAATGAGAACTAGAAGGAGTAGTTTTCGAACGGATCAAGCGAGAACCATAATCATGAGGATGAACTGGACAATCTGGTCGGAATTTCACTATTACGAGTATTGCCACATCATTCAAAGGCAAACTGCTGATCACCGGAAGGGTTGAATCTAAGACGCTCCTACATTCTTTTTCATTAATTTTATTTTTTATATTAACCCAAGAAGCATCCTTTGTTGAAATGTTAATTAGCAATCCAGTGTAAAAAAGAAAAAAAGAGAAAGAGAAAATAAAAAGGAAAGAAAAAGAGAAGGAAAAAAGAGAAATAGAAAAGAATAAGGTCTTCGTGTTTTAGAATGGAGTTTAGGGCACAATGCCAGATGTGCATATAATTGACCCGATACAAACCTAGCAGCAGTCCTGAAAAGAATAACAGTAGGTCGTAGTATGTTACACAATTTAGAGACTTGAAGTGAGTATCTACCATAAAACCTTGGTCGGCCCAGAAAAATAAGGATTGAATTCTATATGAAATTTAGACAATCATGGGGCATATTTTCAACCTAACATTGAGATGGAAGAAGGACCATACCAAAGAGTCACGGATAAATGACCGTCGAACCCAAAGAAGAGATAGAGTACTACTAAGATCAGTAAAAATGGGCATCTTAAGAAAGGCCTCAACTCAGTTGACCGACATTGGTCAGGAGTTAACCAAAGTGCAAGGCGACGATCTATCAAGCGAGTGAGGTATGCTTATATTGGCTTACAACGAAACAAGTTGCGAAAGTTGAAGCAGATCTAGAAGGGATGAGATCGATTGTTGATGGTTCTGCGAGAATTATAGTGACATTGCACGCTTGATGTATGTCCGAATTAATCAGCTTTTATTCCGAGCCATCTTTCAATTTTGGAATCCTACTTTCTATTGCTTCACTTTTAACAAGGAAGATTCGATGTCCATGGTTGAGGAATATTCTGTTTTGCTTAAATCAAAAGAATAGTCATAAGGGTTGGGTTTGCACAAATCCGTTGAAGTCCTATGATTCCCCTTTGAAGCTTAAAACCTTTGCCGAAATGAGTAAGGATTGGGGTAAATGTTTGATTCAGAATCGCCAAGGTAATACCTCTCTTTTGTGGGAACATACCAACACACCTGGATGTGGATATGGAGCTTCAGTTCAATGGTCTACGTGATTGACCATCATATTTTTAATAGGATTCAGAACAATAGAGATTGAAAGTAAGAAGAATTTAGAAGTCTAGGGGGAAAGCGTTCACCCCAATGGCGAGAATAAAGAAGACTCGTCATGAAGAGTCAATGAAGAGAAAATAACGAAGCCCAAGTTGAGAGGGGCAATGTTTCGAAGGCAGACTCAAGGAAGTGACAGATTTTAGTCAAATCAATTTTGGGCAACAATATCCTTTCAAGATAAGGTACAAGTAAAGATTTAGTGAAGACAAAAAGCCCGTGGAAGTTAACGGTGATCAACCGGAATGCAAGAATTTCTCCTCGGCATCTCTAAAAATGACTCCACTCATGCATCACATTTAGTTAGAAATCCATAGGATAGGAACATGCTAACTCATATCATCAAATCATTTTTTATTGTTTTGACAGATTCGAGGAATTGAGAAAATTTTGACCTGAAGCTTCCCATTTTGAAAGGTAGATCTTAGTGGAGATAAAGAGTCTCTAATGAAAAGAATACACCTAACAAAGATTCAAGGAATTTCTGATGAGAATGATTCACTTACCAAAGAGAGAGAGTTGACCATAACGAAAAAGATTGAGAAGAACTGTTCAAACATCAAGCTTGATGGAAAAATAAGAACCTCAAGAACTTGTTTGTAGTTGAGAAGAACAACTCCAGACTCCAAATTATGTTAGAGAATCCAAGAAATTTGTAGTGAGAAAAGCTTTAAGCTTCGTCGACCAATTTATTTCTCACCAAAAGTTTCGGGTCAACAGTAAGCCATTCGAGAGTGATGCTAAGCTGCCCACACAATAGAAATTAGGGCATAATGGAATTCGTAGTCTCAACCACGGAAAAGTGAAAAGTTTCGAAAGAATCGACGATCTTAAGGCCATAGTTAGGGAGGCGAGATAAAATTAGCGCTTTTCCCAGACATTAAAGAAATCTGCCAAAACTAAGACGGGGGAACATTAGGTACAAAATTGGCAAAATCAATCAAGAAAGGACAACGAATGTTTCTCATCAAAAGGACCACAGGCGAAAACTCGTACGGGGGCCTAAAAGGAAAAGAAAAAGAGAAAAAGAAAGAAAAAAAAGAAGAAAAAGAGAGAGAAGAAAAGAAAAAAGAAGGATAAAAGAAAAGAGAAAAGAGAAAAAAGAAAAATGAGAGAGAAAAAAGAATGAATGAGAGATAAAGGAGAAAAAGAAAGAAAAAAGAAGAAAATAAAGAAAAGAGAAAGAAGATAACAAAAAGAGAAAGAGAAAAAAAGAGAAGTAAGTCTAAAGTGAGAACTTAAAAAGAATTTCAAAGCCAAAGGTTCTATATAGAAAGAACTCGAAGCTTTAGGGTTTCAATGCCAAAGGTTCTATATAGGAAGAACCCAAAGCTCAAAGATTTCAGGTGAAGGATTTCAAACTCCCCGTGTTAGAGTTTCCGAGCGAAGAAGGCATATACTCATAGTTCGGAGTTTTCAGAGCGAATGAGGTAGATACTCAAAGCTCACGGACTTCAGGTGAAGGATTACAAACTCACCACATCAAGATTTTAGAGCAAAGGAGGCGGATACTCAAATCTCAAAGATTTCATATGAAGGATTTAAAACTCGCCATGTTAGAATTTTCGAGCGAATGAGGCAGATACTCATAGTTCGAAGTTTTCAGAGCGAAAGAGGCAAATACTCAAAGCTCACAGATTTCAGGTGAAGGATTAAAAACTCGCCACACCAAGATTTTAGAGCGAATGAGGCAGATATTCAAAGCTCAAGGATTTCAAGTGAAGGATTTCAAACTCGTCGTATTAGAACTACTGAGCGGAGGAGGCAGATACTCATAGCTCGGGGATTTTGGAGCGAAAGGGGCAGATACCCGTAGCTCATGGACTTGGGGGCAAAGGAGGCAGATACTCATAGCTTCATGTTGTAGGGAGAGAAAGAGTGAACAGTTCTATATAGGAGGAACTCGAAGCTCAGAATCTCCTAACGGGGAAGTAGGACAAAATTAGTTCTTATGGTCTTTGCTTTATTCTTGTTCCACAAGTATAAGCAAAGAGGGGTAGCTATAGACACTAATTTTGTCCGGGTTAAATTAAATACTCGAAATAAAATTAATCCACATTACAAAGTTTTAAGCTTTGACTTGATCACTTTATTGTTTTTTAAGCTTTATTAAGAAACTCAATGTAATGGGGTTAATAACTTTTAAATGAGTTTTTCATTTGATATGTGTTTCATGTTAACTTATATTTGTAAAAAAGTAAAAGTTCTTTTCTTTTAATGTTAATTATATTTTACCGTCTAAGTAATGTCAATTAAAGTTAATCACATAAAGTAGTTTTTTGTATGTTCAATATTTCATATCAAATTTTTTTTAAAAAAATAAAAGATATGGAGATCATCTTTAAAGAAGGAAATATGATAAAAAATTAAAATATTTTCAAACATTAACTAGTAGTGTAATAAAAAGGAACAAAACATACATGATTTTACAAAGTAGATAATAATAATAATAAAATAAAGGGTAAAATACACAAATGGTCCTCCGATTATGCTCCAATTATCTTTTGCATCCCCCGACTATCAGAAGTTACAATCTGGTCCCCAGACTTAAAAAAGTAACAAATTGGTCCAACGCCATTAAAAATTTAACGGTTAATGACATGTCAGTTAATATAAATTGATATGATTACACAATTAGCCCTTAATTTCTACACTTATTTTAATTTGAACCTAATTCTAAAGAATTAACCCACATAATTTTAATAATCTATCAATAGACTCATTTCTTTTCTATTTCTCCTCTCCTTTAATTCTCTAATTCATTTTCACCCCAAAATCCATTTAAGAGCCCCAAAAAATAATTAGCTCAATAGACTTTTGTTATTCTTTATGCTTGATTGCCTTTGTGTGTTGTGGTTTCTTTTGATTAGTGTTTTGTTCTTTTACTTTAATGAAATATCTTGATTTTTATTACCCGAGCTCTGGTTTTTTATACCAAAACTGAATAATTCACAGTAAAGGAAGAAATGCCTTCGCAGAAGATTGAAACTGGCCACCAGGACACAGTCCATGATGTGGCCATGGATTATTATGGCAAGCGCTTTGCTATTGCCTCTTTAGACAGCACGATTAAGATAGTTGGGATGAGCAACAATATGCATCAATATTTAGCAACTCTGTCAGGTCACCAAGGACCAGTATAGCAGGTGGCTGGGGCTCATCCTAAGTTTGGCTCTTTGCTTGCTTCTTGTTGTTATGATGGGCGAGTGATTATCTGGACGGAAGGGAATCATAATGAATGGAGTCAGACTCATATGTTTGATGACCATAAGTCATCTGTGAATTCGATTGCTTGGGCTCCTCATAAACTTGGACTTTGTTTGGCATGTGGTTCTTCTGATGAAAATATATCAGTTTTCACCGGCAAGCCAGACGAAAGCTGGGATGTATCAAGGATTGATCAGGCTCACCCGGTTAGTGTAACATCTGTTTCATGGGCTTTATCGAAAGCAACCAGCGCTCTTGTCGGTTCTGGCTTGCTGGACCCTGTTCAGAAACTTTGCTCCGATAGATGCGATAGCATTGTCAAGGTGTGGAAGCTCTACAATGGAATCTGGCGCTCTTCAAGTTTTTCATGCATAATCTATATTTTTGAGGGGCTCTTAAATGGATTTTGGGGTGAAAATGAATTAAAGGAGAAAAGAAATAGAAAAAATGGACTAAATTGATAGATTACTAAAATTATGTGGGTTAATTTTTTAGAATTAAGGTAGAATTAAAATAAGTATAGAACTTGAGGGCTAATTATTTAATATATCAATTTATATTAAATGCCACGTCATTAGCCGTTAGATTTTTAACGCATTAGACCAATTTGTTACTTTTTTAAGTCGGGGGACAAGTTTGTAACTTCTGATAAATGGAGGACACAAAAGATAATTGGAGCATAGTTGGGGGACCATTTATGTAGTTTACCCAAAAATAAAATATTTGTTTACTCCGACTCAATTATAGGGTTAAAATTAGATTGATGCTTGGTTTAGATTGAGTTTGGTTAAAATAAATTTGGATTGCCTTCTGTTCGAGAGAAAATTGGTTCGGGGCTGCCTTCGGTTCGGGTGAAAATTAGTTCAGGTTACCTTCGGTTCAAGTTTCCTTTGGTTCGATTAAAAATCGATTTGGGTCCATGTTGGTCAAACTAAAATTCGGTCCGATATCAGTTCCGTTCAAATTATTTCGAGTTTCAGATCAAATTTAAATAAATATGTTCAAATTAATATCAAATCTTAAATCAAATAAATGGGTTTGAACAATTGAATTCGGAACAATTTTACCAAGTCTACTTCTCACCCACGACAATAATGTATCTTATCTTTACTATTGACAGTGCTGGGAAGCAATAAAACAGACTTTCTTTTTAGTCGAATGTGGGGAATGTTTTTTTTGGTCTCCCACGTTTTTGGGTGCAAAATTCGGTTCGAGAAAAAATGATTTTTTTGACTTGATTTGATTTGTTATTTTACAAATACAAATTCACTCGAATTATTTTAAATAAATTTTGAGTTATAAAATAAGATTTGAGTAATTCGAAATTTTTAGTAATTAGTGAATTGATTTTTAAGTTCGAGTCAAGTCACTCAACTCCGTCTAATATGTACCACATATGAAAAATATGAAAAAGTATAATATATATCGTATATTGTTATAAAAAGTTGTTCAAATTGTAATTTCGTAAACTCGAATAGACTCCAATTGTAATTTCATAAGCTAAAACCGACTCAAAAATACTTTAAATAAAATTTGAGTTATAAAATGATACTCGAATAACTCAAAAATTCAAGTTTGACTACATGGTGTAAAACTCATTTAGTTTTCCACTAATCATGGCCATTGGATGAGTAAAATGAATGGATGAGATTAACAGTAAAAAATGTTAAGATTATCACTTGGGAAAAAATATAAGAAATCTTAGCCATTTATTTCCATCATCCAACAGTCCAAAAATAGTGTAAAGCTTATTGAGTTTTAGACACTTATTTAAATGTTAAGCTTAAATTCAGGGTTGGTCCTGAGGGTGGGCAGAAGGGGCACCCGACCATGACCCACTATTTATATTTTTAATTAACTTGCTGGACATGTTAAGAAACTTTGCTCCAATAGATGCGATAGCGTTGTCAAGGTGTGGAAGCTCTACAATGGAATTCGGTGCTCTTCAAGTTTTTCATGCATAATCTATATTTTTTGAGGGGCTCTTAAATGGATTTTGGGGTGAAAATGAATTAAAGGAGAAGAGAAATAGAAAAGATGGACTAAATTGATAGATTATTAAAATTATATGGGTTAATTTTTTAGAATTAAGGTCAAACTAAAATAAGTATAGAATTTGAGGGCTAATTATGTAATATAACAATTTATATTAAGTGCCACATCATTAGCCGTTAGATTTTTAACAGCGTTGTACCAATTTGTTATTTTTTTTAATTTGGGGGACCAGTTTGTAACTTTTGATAGTTGGAGGACACAAAAGACCATTTATGTAGTTTACCCAAAAATAAAATATATGTTTACTCCGACTCAATTATCAGGTTAAAATTATATTGATGCTTGGTTTAGATTGAGTTTGGTTAAAATAAATTTGGATTGCCTTCTGTTCGAGAGAAAATTGGTTCGGGATTGCCTTCGGTTCGGGTGAAAATTAGTTCAGGTTACCTTCGGTTCAAGTTTCCTTTAGTTCGATTAAAAATCGATTTGAGTCCATGTTGGTCAAACTAAAATTCGGGCCGATATCAGTTCAGTTCAGATTGTTTCGAGTTTCAGACCAAATTTCAATAATTATGTTCAAATTAATTTCAAATCTTAAATCAAATAAAAGGGTTTGAATACTCGAATTCGGAACAATTTTACCAAGTCTACTTCTCACCCACGACAATAACGTATCTTGTCTTTACTATTGACTGTGCTGGGAAGCAATAAAACAAACTTTCTTTTTAGTCAAATGTGGGGAATGTTTTTTTTTTGGTCTCCCACGTTTTTGGGTGCAAAATTCGGTTAGAGAAAAAATGATTTTTTTGACTTTATTTGTTTTTTTATTTTACAAATACAAATTCACTCGAATTATTTTAAATAAATTTCGAATTATAAAATGAGTTTTGAATAATTCAAAATTTTTAGTAATTAGTGAATTGATTTTTAAGTTCGAGTCAAGTCACTCAACTCCGTCTAATATGTGTACCACATATGAAAAATATGAAGAAGTATAATATATATCGTATATTGTTATAAAAAGTTGTTCAAATTGTAATTTCGTAAACTCGAATAGACTCCAATTGTAATTTCATAAGCTAAAACCGACTCAAAAATAGTTTAAATAAAATTTGAGTTATAAAATGATACTCGAATAACTCAAAAACTCAAGTTTGACTACATGGTGTAAAACTCATTTAGTTTTACACTAATTCATAGCCATTGGATGAGTAAAATGGATGGATGAGATTAACAGTAAAAAATGTGAAGATTATCACTTGGGAAAAAAAGATAAGAAAACAATCTTAGCCATTTATTTCCATCATCCAATAGTCTAAAAATAGTGTAAAATTTATTGAGTTTTAGACACTTATTTGAATGTTAAGCCTAAATTCAGGGTTGGTCCTGAAGGTGGGAAGGAGGGGCGCCCGCCCAAGACCCACTATTTATATTTTTAATTAACTTGCTGGACCCTGTGCATAAACTTTGCTCCAATAGATGCGATAGCATTGTCAAGGTGTGGAAGCTCTACAACGAAATCCGGTGCCCTTCAAGTTTTTCATGCATAATCTATATTTTTTGAGGGGCTCTTAAATGGATTTTGGGGTGAAAATGAATTAAAGGAGAAGAGAAATAGAAAAGATGGACTAAACTGATAGATTATTAAAATTATGTGGGTTAATTTTTAGAATTAAGGTTAAATTAAAATAAGTATAGAACTTGAGGGCTAATTATGTAATATATCAATTTATATTATGTAACGTCATTAGCCTTCAGATTTTTAACAGCGTTGTACTAATTTGTTAATTTTTTTTAATTCGGGGGACCAGTTTGTAACTTCTGATAGTTGGAGGACACAAAAGACCATTTATGTAGTTTACCCAAAAATAAAATATCCGTTTACTCCGACTCAATTATCGGGTTAAAATTAGATTGGTGCTTGGTTTAGATTGAGTTTCGTTAAAATAAATTTGGATTGCCTTCTGTTCGAGAGAAAATTGGTTCGGGATTGCCTTCGGTTCGGGTGAAAAATAGTTCAAGTTACCTTCGGTTCAAGTTTCCTTTGGTTCGATTAAAAATCAATTTGGGTCCATGTTGGTCAAACTAAAATTCGGGCCGATATCAATTCAGTTCAGATTGTTTCGAGCTTCGGATCAAATTTGAATAATTATGTTCAAATTAATATCAAATCTTAAATCAAATAAATGGGTTTGAATAATCGAATTCAGAACAATTTTACCAAGTCTACTTCTCACCCACGACAATAACGTATCTTATCTTTACTATTGACAGTGCTGGGAAGCAATAAAACAGACTTTCTTTTTAGTCAAATGTGGGGAATGTTTTTTTTTTTTTGGTCTCCCACGTTTTTGGGTGCAAAATTCGGTTAGAGAAAAAAATGATTTTTTGACTTGATTTGATTTGTTATTTTACAAATACAAATTCACTCGAATTATTTTAAATAAATTTCGAGTTATAAAATGAGATTTGAGTAATTCGAAATTTTTAGTAATTAGTGAATTGATTTTTAAGTTCGGGTCAAGTCACTTAACTCCGTCTAATATGTGTACCACAAGAAAAATATGAAGAAGTATAAAATATATCGTATATTGTTATAAAAAGTTGTTCAAATTGTAATTTCGTAAACTCGAATAGACTCCAATTGTAATTTCATAAGCTAAAACCGACTCAAAAATACTTTAAATAAAATTTGAGTTATAAAATGATACTAGAATAATTCAAAATTTCAAGTTTGACTACATGGTGTAAAACTCATTTAGTTTTACACTAATCCATGGTCATTGGATGAGTAAAATGGTGGATGAGATTAACAGTAAAAAATGTGAAGATTATCACTTGGGAAAAAATATAAGAAAACAATCTTAGCCATTTATTTCCATCATCCAACGATCTAAAAATAGTGTAAAACTTATTGAGTTTTAGACACTTATTTGAATGTTAAGTCTAAATTCAGGGCTGGTCCTGAGTGTGGGCAGGAGGGGCGCCCGCCCAAGACCCACTATTTATTTTTTTAATTATATATATAATTTTTCAAATTTAAATATTTATTAATGTAGTCCACTATCTATAATTAAAAATTATTTAGTCTAAACATTAATGAGTCCTAGTGTCCTAATTGAGATTTTAAAGATAATTTAATTTTTTAATATTTTTAATAGAGGCTCAATTTTTTCTCAATTTTTATTATTAGGGGCATACTCTTAAAATTATTTTTTATATTTGTTATTAGAGGTCCAATTTTTTTCAATACTTGTTATTTGAGGCCCAATTTTTTTAAATACTTGTTATTAAAGGCTAATTTTTCCTAATATTTGTTATTAGGGCCTACTCTTAAAATTCAATTTTTTTGTGCATTGCTCTTAAAATTTATATTTTTCAATGTTTGTTATTAGGTGTCTAAATTGTTCAATACTTTTTTTTTATTTTTGGTCCAATTTTTTTTAATACTTGTTATTTGTGGTCCAAAATTTTCAATACTTGTCATTAGAGGCTCATTTTTTTTAAATATTTGTTATTAGGGGCATACTATTAAAATTATTATTTTTTAATAACTTTTATTAAGGCCTACTCTTAAAATTTATTTTTCAATATTTTTTATAGGGGGCCGAAATTTTTCAATAATTTTTATTAGAAGCTTAATTTTTCCCCAATATTTATTTATTATAGGCTTATTCTTAAAATTCACAAATTTTAAATATTTGTTATTATGGGTGTACTCTTAAAATTTATTATTTTTCGATATTTATTATTAGAGAACTCCTCTTATAATTCAATTTTTTCAATACTTATTATTAGGGGTGTAACCCCCTTGACCTAGTCTAGACGTCAGACCAAACCGAGCGAGCTACATTGGGTTTGCCAAAACAAATCCGAACGGTTTACTTAAAAGTAGATCCATTTTTTCCTTTTTTATCATGTCTAAATGCATAAATTAATTCCTAAGGTAGCAACAATAGATCGAGAAAATAGGCGATGGACACCTCCACACGCGTATCCCTTGTACTGTGTACGCTATATTGGTAAGAACGCAATTAAAAGGTAGAAAAAACCCCACCTTTCTAGCGCGATTTTAGGCATGGGTAAGCAATTTTCATTTTTTCAGACTCGACTGTTTATGTGTTATGAATTTGTCAATGCTGCTGCGTTCTTGCCTAATAATATATTACGGAACGGGATACGAACTACTACAACCAAATTTTGAGCGGAAGTTGGCAAATTTACACATGAAGTATGGCAAAAATGTTTGGGCGCGGGCAAATAGTATAGAGAGGGAAAGATGGACCCAATCGTATGATGAAGGTCGACGATACGGGCAAATGACAACCAACCTTGTAGAGTGCATAAATGGTTTATTAAAAGGAACACGCCACCTCTCAATAGCTAGCTTGGTGAGATAGACGTGCTACAGGTTGGCTAAGGTTAGGTCCGATAAAGGGTCAAAAATTCAAGCTATGATAAATAGGGGACAAGTCTGGTCTCTCGATCTTGTGACAAAAATGCAAAATTACGTGGAACCGGCAAGATTGATGGTTGTTCACGGGTTTGACCTAAATAGATAGATTTTTTATGTTGTTGATTCCCTGTGCAACAACGAAGGAGGGCACCACCAACATTTCGAGTCAATTTTAGGCAAAGATGGTATGACTGTGGTGAGTTTAACTATTGCAAAATATTTTTGGACTAAATTCAACTATTGCAAAATGTTTTTGGACTAAATTCAGAGTACATGAAATCATTTTCTATACAATTTTTTTCCATGTAGGGATGTGGTCGAATCGTAACGCCACATTGGTCGTCGATCTCATTGCGGTATTCGGGATGCATTATCATCATCTTCTTTTTCTTCTTCTTTTTCATCATCATCATCATCATTATCAATCACCTGAGGCATAAGAGGTGGCACTGTAAACACATAGTCACTACTATGTGGTGAAAACGTGGAACTGCTAATCAACGTAACCACCATAAAATCTGTGATCCCTTGATAGTCTATGTTTCTACCAAAGCTCGGGTACATAGGTGTCTGTGAATGATTAAAATCTGGTACGTATGCTCCAGAAACATTTGCACCCGAACTCCTACCCATTAATGGATGATAAAGAGGTGACTATGAATGATAAAAATCTGGTACGTATGCTTTAGAAACATTCACGCCCGAACTCCCGCCCATTGATTGATAATAAATGGGTGGCTATGGATGATAAAATATGGCATCTACTGGATTAAAAACCGAGCTCCAGCCCATTGCTGGATGATAAATGGGTGGCTGCGAATGATAAAAGTTGTCATCCACCGGATTGGCAAACAAGCTCCCGCCCATTGCTGGATGATAAATGGGTGGCTGCGAATTATAAAAGCTGTCATCCACCGGATTGGAAAACGAGCTCCACGCCATCACTGGATTTCCACCCGTGGTTAAAGGAGTATCGACATACATATTCAATGTACCAAATTCACTATGAGATTCATCCTCTTAACTTCAGCCCGCGGTACTCTTAGTTGATTGACTACGACCACCAAATTTATTTAGAAATACTCGGTATTGTTTCCGTTCGTCCACAATAGTCAAGTACGGTTTTCTATTATTTCGATAAAATATAATGTACTCTAAATTATCTGACTCTAAATCATCGGCTTGCATTTCAGAGCGAGGTGGCAACCGTTCACGTCTGTTGTTCCACCTTTCAACGTGCTTCCAATGCTTTATTTCCCATGTATGATGCCCCTTACCGCGAAAGTCCACAAGATGTAGGTTGTCATGATTGCTGTCATGATTCAATGGATCTCTCGGAACAGGCTGGTGGAAGCCAAACTGTCTTAGGACTCTATCTTTGAACTAGTATTCCACAAAAGCAAAATGGATCATTGGTGTAACCGCACACCAGAGATAGGAATCAATCATCAATACGTTTGGTACGGTTACGCGTCCGTCGGCGTATGGCCTCCAAATAAACTTTAAAAAATAATATATTTAACTTTAAATATTAATTATTAATCACATTAAAATATAACGTGTAAAAGTAACTTAAATCGGGTACCTCATTTTTTCAAGATAAATCAATACAAGCTCTAAACACTCTCATATTGTTGTGTGCTAACCTTGTGTGAGCTTTTTTCGCATTCTATCTGCATACACATCCAAATAATAGTCGTTTGATTATTTTGTAGATAAAAAATTATTTTAAAACCTTGTAAACTTAAACTTCCAAATCAAAGTAAAGAAATTACCAACTAACAAGAGGAAAATTTCTTGAACTTCGAGTAATCGGTGTAAAAAATAGAAGTCGTTCCCATGCCCAAGCTTGCAATAGCAACATACATCCACCAATACCTCTGCCTTTACACCATTACTATCTAATAGAGCGGCCTTGCACAACTCACAATACAAGAACGTTAATATTGTTGATCCCCAACTATAATTAGCATCTTCTGAAGGCGATGACAAATATGGAAGATACCGTGTGTGAACAAGGTTGCCAGATTTATCAGGTATCATTATTCCCCCAATAAGCTGTAAAATATAGGCTCGACTCGCACAACTAATTTCTTGCGGTGTGTTATTGCTCCCAAGATTGAATTATCTCTGCAACCAGCTCAATTTAATACGAGATCCTCTAATATCGGTTCCAGTTGGAACCTTTTTGAGATAATCATAACAAAGCCTTTCAGCTGAATTCTTCGTCTCCTTAACTAATGGACTCCCGTTTACCGAGACCCCGATTAGCATCTCCACGTCTTAAAGCGTAATGGTACATTCTCCACACGGCATGTAAAACGTATGAGTCTCCAGTCTCCGGTGCTCAATTAGTGCAGTAATTAAACCAGGAATCAGCTTGTAGCCACGAATAAATGTGGCATGATCGAATCCCACTTCTTGCAACCATTCAGTCATATCGGGGTGTGGTCCATTACTCCCCGTGCTCAGATGATGTTTGAAGGCTACCTCGGTTGCTTGCATTAAATTAAAAAATTCTTAATAATAATAAATAAGATAATAAAATAATATTAATCTCAAATTATCTTTTTTAAAAAAATTACCATATCATCAACCGCAACACTAGAGACGTGTCGATTTTCTATTCTCAACATAGGATTTGAGTCAGCCATCCTTCTAATAAAGCTACATAGAGGACAAGCAAGAAAATATTAGTAAAAACAAATACCACCAAATTTAATCGTAACTACTAGTTTAAAATATTAATAAATGTAATTTTTTTTTAATAAAAAACAAGCCAACTTACTTGTTTACAATTTGACACTAAAATATTCGAACTAAAATTTCTTCAAATCTTCTTTCTTCCTCTTCTTCTTCAAATTTCTTCAAATCTTATTTACAATTTGACAGAAAAATATTCGAACTAAATTTAAAAGTAAAATATATAAACTTAAAGACTTACAATATTTTCTTCAACTCTTCTTCTTTCTTCTACTTCTTCACCGAGTTTCTTCACAACTTTTCTTCTAAAATTCTCAACTTTCAACCCCTATTTAACAACTAAAAATTCATACTCAATCACTCAACTCACCACCCCATTCCCGAAAAAATTAAACCAACTTTTCAGATTTCTGATACACCCATCCCATCTTTTATTCAGGTCTGAAAATTGGCCTGCACCCCTTACCTGCACCCCTTACCTGCACCTTATGGTTACCATTGCACCTTTTTTTAAGCAAACCCGTGACCTGCACCCCTGCCACCTTTGTTTTAATTCAATCTGTGAAGGAATTTTTTCCCCTTGAGGTTGGAACCAAAGCAACATGCCCTCAATTTTTTTTTATATATTTTCAACATGAGGTCGAATAGAAATTAACCAGCTCTCATCAATTTTTTTATTATTTTCGACCATGAGGTCGGATTGCTTTAAAGAAACCCTCAAGAATTTTTTTTATTTGACCATGAGGTCGGATAGAAAACAAGGGGCCTTCAACTTTTAAAAAAAAAATTAATTGTATAAGGCGGTTAGAAAGAAATCCGACCTCACTGTTAAAAACACTATAGTTCTTGAAATAATTTCAACTATACGGTAGATTTTTAAATATTTTGTTAGGATGCAATATCCCACCAATTTTACCATGTGATACATAACGTATCCTTTCTTGGATTTGTAAGCTTGTAACTATTAAAATAAATATTTTATTTTCTTGTTCACCCATGCCAAAATCTGACCAATTTAGTACTTACCAACAACCAATAGGTAAACTACACAAAAGTCCATTAAACTATTTGAAAACTCATACCTAAACTTCCATTTATCTATTTATTTAGTCTCAAAAATAAATTCTCCAAAAATTGGATATCCTTCCCGAATTACTAATTCGAAAACCAGGTCATTACAACTCTCATCTTCTAAAAGAAAATTTCATCCTCAAAATTTGTACCCATAAAACAATGAAGATTCTAAAACCTTTACAACTCTTCAACATCCTCAAAGATTTTCCGTTGCACTACTCTAATCTCTCACAACACTTTTCAATTATAACCCTTGTCTTCTAACGATATAAACATAATCTCAACTGATTCTCTCCACTGAAAGGAATTCATCTTCGCTCGGAATATTACAGACGACAAGCAAATCCCAATGGTACCTCAACAAAACTATAGGACCCAAAAGATTTTTGCACAATAAAATATTTCCATAACTCCATACGATCTAAAAGAATAGAAGGTTATACAATCATTGTAACCAAAACGAAGTAACCCCTCTCGTGGCGACTCCCTGAAGGAGACTCCAACTCTGATGAAATTGAATCTCCTAAGATGAACATCATCATCTTTTTTACTGTGACCACTTGTTGAGTTCAGATATGTTAATATATTTATTAAGTTTCATTATAGAATGATCATATTCCATTTGTACAATGTGATACGGGAAAAATTGGTGGGATATTGCATCCCAAAAAATATTTAAAATTCTACCGCATAGTTGAAATTATTTCAAGAACTATGGTGTTTTCAACAGTGAAGTCGGATTACTTTCTAACCGACCTCATACAATTAATTTTTTTTAAAAAAAAAGTTAAAGGCCCTTGCTTTCTATCTGACCTCATGGTCGAATAAAAAAATTCTTAAGGGTTCCTTGAAAACAATCCGACCTCATGGTCAAAAATAAAAAAAAAAATTGATGAGGGTTGGTTAATTTCTATCCGACCTCATATTGAAAATATAAAAAAAAATTTGAGGGCGCATGGATTACAATTCGACCTCATGTATTAAAAAAATCATAAGGGCGGGTTACTTTGGTTCCAACCTCAAATTAAAAAAGCTGGGATATCCCAGAGGGTGCAGCGTGCGGTCACGGGTTAAATTCAAAGAAAAGGCTAGGATGTGCAGGTCACGGGTAATAAAGTGAGAAAAAATAAAAGATGGGATGGGATGGGATGGGATGGGTGTATCATAAATCTGAAAAGTAGGTTTAATTTTTTCAGGAATGGGGCTGTGGGTTGAGTGATTGAGGTATAAATTTTTAGTTGTTAAATAGGGGTTGAAATTTCAGAAATTTAGAACAAAATTTGTGAAGAAGCTCGGTGAAAAAGTAAAAGAAAGAAGAGGATTTGAAGAAAATACTGTAAGTTTTTAAGTTTATATATTTTTCTTTTAAATTTAATTCGAATATTTTTCTGTAAATTTTTGTGTGTTGTGTTTTTGTGTTAAATAAGTGAGGTGAAAGGTAAAAGTTGAAGAAAGTGAAAAAATTTGAGTGAAGAATGAGAAGAAGAAAGTGGAGGAAGAAATTTTGAAGAAATTTTTAGTAAGTTGATTTTTACATTTTGTTTTGAATATGTAGATTCTTTGTTTATGTTTATTTTGTTGTTTAGGTAAAAAAATTCGTAACAATATAATATAACATTATGATAATTTTGATTTATGTATTTTGATTCAAAAATATATATGGTTTTGAACGTGCAGAGACAATGAGCAACGTGTTTACGGCTATTATCCATTACGATGGAGAAATTGTGAAAACTGATATCGATGTCGTATTTGACTTAAAAACACTACAAAGATGAGGTTTTCAAAGAATATTTCCCTTTGAGAGATTAAACATGACATAGAAAGAAAAATAGAAGCTGAGATTGTTCGTTTGCAGTACCGGTGGAAGACATGTGATGATCCAGCCAGATATTCTGCAATAGCTCTTAAAGATGAAGATGATGTTGGACTCATGATTGCAGAGCCTGGTTCAGTACGTATTCGAAGTGTTGAGTTACATGTTAAGTTGCATGGGAGATATGACGACTCGGGCCCATCCATAAATGTATTTGGAAGTTCTTCTCAAATGGGTTTCAGTAGTGTGGTTGAGGACCAGCCATATAGGTTTGGAGACATTTTGTTGCTCTGTTGGAAAGTGGGACACCAGATTCATTTCATCCATATGCCAGATCTTCCACGTTCCCAACGGTTGAGCCGACAGTTGATCCAAGTGTTGGCATTAACGTTGAAAATCTCCAAGGCCAATGGGGAGAAATGCTTGTTGATTCTACTGAAGATGAAGATGAAGAAATCGGAGATCCTGATTTGAGTGGTGATAACCTTGGTGATGAGTCTGTTTTTGGTGGTGGTGAGTTCATGTCGGGTGGGGATGACATTACATGGTACGAACCTCCTGCTCACATGAACTTAATAGATTATGATGCAATGAGGGCACCCGAATATCCGGTCATGCCACAATTGAGTTCGAGTTCCTCTGATGAATTATCGATTAGGATGCAGTTTAAAGACAAGGAAGAAGCTACATTGGCAATTAAAGAGTATTCTATCAGAAAGCATGTAGACTTTACTGTGAAAGAATCTACTCCGAGAATAATGTTTGTGAAATGTATTAAATATGGAGAAGATTGTAATTGGAAGATTCGAGTGTCTAAACTTTAGAGTAGAACTGCTTGGGAGATTACAAAGTACAACGGTGGACACACTTGTTTACGAAATTCAATCAACCAAGACCACCGTAAGTTGGACTCTGATGTAATAAGTCGCCACGTGAAGATGTTGGTTGAAGCAAATCCTAGGGTTATTGTTTCAACGATTATGGAATCTGTGAAGCAATAATTTGAATACCAAATAGAATATGAAAAGGGTTGGTATGCAAGGGATAAGACACTGAAAAAGGTGTACGGTAATTACGAGAAGTCATACAATGAGCTACCAGCACTATTACAAGCAATGTTATGTTTTATTCCGGGAACCATAGTCAGGTATAAAAACAAGAATGCATGCAACTGAGAAGGTCAGCTTCTTCAAGGGAAAAAATATTCCACCAATTATTTTGGGCATTCAAGCCATGTATCGAAGGCTTTCTATTTTGCAAACGGATGGTCCAAGTTGATGGTACATGGTTGTACGAAAGATACAAACATGTTTTGTTGATTGTCGTTACACAAAATGGTAATCAAAATATATTTCCAATTGCCTTTGCAATTGTAGATACAGAGTCGGTGGACTCTTGGAAATTCTTTTTAAGTAATTTACGTGAACATGTTGTTCAAGAAGATAGAGTTTACTTGATTTCAAATAGAGCAACGGGCATCTTAGCAATAATTGATCGAGAAAATAGGCGATGGACACCTCCACACGCATATCCCTCGTACTGTGTACGCTATATTGGTAAGAAAGCAATTAAAAGGTAGAAAAACCTCACCTTTCTAGCGCGATTTTAGGCATGGGTAAGTAATTTTCATTTTTTCAGACTCGACTTTTATGTGTTATGAATTTTGTCAATGCTGCTGTGTTCTTGCCTAACAATATATTACGGAATGGGATACGAACTACTATAACCAAATTTTGAGCGGAAGTTGGCAAATTTACACATGAAGTACGGCAAAAATGTTTGGGCACGGGCAAACAATATAGAGAGGGAAAGATGGACCCAATCGTATGATGAAGGTCGACGATACGGGCAAATGACAACCAACCTTGTAGAGTGCATAAATTGTGTATTAAAAGGAACACGCCACCTCTCAATAGCTAGCTTGGTGAGATAGACGTGCTACAGGTTGGATAAGGTTTGGTCCGATAAAGGGTCAAAAATTCAAGCTATGATAAATAGGGGACAAGTCTGGTCTCCCGATCTTGTGACAAAAATGCAAAATTACGTGGAACAGGCAAGATTGATGGTTGTTCACGAGTTTGACCTAAATAGACAGATTTTTGATGTCGTTGATTCCCCGTGCAATAACGAATGAGGGCACCACCAAACATTTCGAGTCAATTTTAGGCAAAAATGGTATGACTGTGGTGAGTTCCAGGCATGGCGATATCCATGTAAGCATGCAACTGCAATTTGTATGTCGAAAAGGGTTGACCCGTACAACTTTACGGATGAATGCTTTAACTTGCACAAGATAATAAATATTTACATATGTGAGTTCCCACCAATCGCGAATTCACAATATTGGTCACCACTGGAGCATGACGAATGGTTATCGAATCCGACACTCCGTAGAGAACCAAAAGGCCGTCCTACATCTACTCGCATCCATACCAGTATGGATCTTCATTACAGGGAGGCAGGAGAACCAAAGCGATGTACAGAATGTAGGGGTATAGGATATTCCAGAAACAAATGTCCAAATCGACCAAATTACATGGAAATGCCTCAGTGATTTCATCACTATTCGTGGTAGAACTAGTTTCATTTTTTATATTTGTATTCGAATGAACATTTGTTGAGATGTTTATTTTGGTAATGAATTATTTGTGGTAGTTAATGCATGTTCGGTGTTTATTTTGGTAATGAATTATATACTCAATTTGTTGAGATGTTTATTTTGATATAACAAAGTTAAAAATATTTTTAGATTAAATTCAACTATAGCAAAATATTTTTGGACTAAATTCAACTATTGCAAAATATTTTTGGACTAAATTCAGAGTACATGAAATCATTTTGTATACAATTTTTGTCCATGTAGGGATGTGGTCGAATCGTAACGCCACATTGGTCTTCGATCTCGTTGCGGTCTTCGGGATGCATTATCATCATCATCTTCTTATTCTTCTTTTTCATCATCATCATCATCATTATCAATCACCTGAGGCATAAGAGGTGGCACTGTAAACACATAGTCACTACTATGTGGTGAAAACATGGAACTGCTAATCAACGTAACCACCATAAAATATGTGATCCCTTGATAGTCTATGTTTCTACCAAAGCTCGGGTACATAGGTGTCTGTGAATGATTAAAATCTGGTACGCATGCTCCAGAAACATTTGCACCCGAACTCCTGCCCATTAATGGATGATAAATAGGTGACTATGAATGATAAAAATCTGGTACGTATGCTTTAGAAACATTCATGCCCGAACTCCCGCCCATTGATGGATGATAAATGGGTGGCTATGGATGATAAAATATGGCATCTACTGGATTAGAAACTGAGCTCCCGCCAATTGTTGGATGATAAATACGTGGCTGCGAATGATAAAAGTTGTCATCCACCGGATTGGCAAACAAGCTCCCGCCCATTGCTGGATGATAAATGGGTGGCTGCGAATTATAAAAGCTGTCATCCACCGGATTGGAAAATGAGCTCCACGCCATTACTGGATTTCCACCCGTGGTTAAAGGAGTACCGACATACATATTCAATGTACCAAATTCACTATGAGATTCATCCTCTTAACTTCGGCCCGCGGTACTCTTAGATGATTGACTACGACCACCAAATTTATTTAGAAATACTCGGTATTGTTTTCGTTCGTCTACAATAGTCAAGTACGGTTTTCTATTATTTCGATAAAATATCATGTACTCTGAATTATCTGACTCTAAATCATCGGCTTGCATTTCAGAGCGAGGTGGCAACCGTTCACGTCTGTTGTTCCACCTTTCAACGTGCTTCCAATGCTTTATTTCCCATGTATGATGCCCCTTACCGCGAAAGTCCACAAGATGTAGGTTGTCATGATTGCTGTCATGATTCAATGGATCTCTCGGAACAGGCTGGTGGAAGCCAAACTGTCTTAGGACTCTATCTTTGAACTAGTATTCCACAAAAGCAAAATGGATCATTGGTGTAACCGCACACCAGAGATAGGAGTCAATCATCAATACGTTTGGTACGGTTACGCGTCCGTCGGCGTATGGCCTCCAAATAAACTTTAAAAATTAATAAATTTAACTTTAAATATTAATTAATTAATTACATTAAAATATAACGTGTAAAAGTAACTTAACTCCGGTACCTCATTTTTTCAAGATAAATCAATACAAGCTCTAAACACTCTCATATTGTTGTGTGCTAACCTTGTGTGAGCTTTTTTCGCATTCTATCTGCATACACATCCAAATAATAGTCGTTTGATTATTTTGTAGATAAAAAATTATTTTAAAACCTTGTAAACTTAAACTTCCAAATCAAAGTAAAGAAATTACCAACTAACAAGAGGAAAATTTCTTGAACTTCGAGAATGTCGTGTAAAAAATAGAAGTCGTTCCCATGCCCAAGCTTGCAATAGCAACATACATCCACCAATACCTCTGCCTTTACACCATTACTATCTAATAGAGCGGCCTTGCACAACTCACAATACAAGAACGTTAATATTGTTGATCCCCAACTATAATTAGCAGCTTCTGAAGGCGATGACAGATATGGAAGATATCATGTGTGAACAAGGTTGCCAGATTTATCATGTATCAGTATTCCCCTAATAAGCTGTAAAATATAGGCTCGACTCGCACAACTAATTTATTGTGGTGTGTTATTGCTCCCAAGCTTGAATTCTCTCTGCAACCAGCTCAATTTAATACGAGATCCTCTAATATCGGTTCCAGTTGGAACCTTATTGAGATAATCATAACAAAGCCTTTCAGCTGAATTCTTCGTCTCCTTAACTAATGGACTCCCGTTTACCGAGACCCCGATTAGCATCTCCACGTCTTAAAGTGTAATGGTACATTCTCCACACGGCATGTAAAACGTATGAGTCTCCAGTCTCGGGTGCTCAATTAGTGCAGTAATTAAACCAGGAATCAGCTTGTAGCCACGAATAAATGTGGCATGATAGAATCCCACTTCTTGCAACCATTTAGTCATATCGGGTTGTGGTCCATTACTCCCCATGCTCAGATGATGTTTGAAGGTTTCCTCGGTTGCCTGCATTAAATTAAAAAATTCTTAATAATAATAAATAAGATAATAAAATAATTCTAATCTCAAATTAACTTTTTAAAAAAATATTACCATATCATCAACCGCAACACTAGAGACGTGTCGATTTTCTATTCTCAACATAGGATTTGAGTCAGCCATCCTTCTAATAAAGCTACATAGAGGACAAGTAAGAAAATATTAGTAAAAACAAATACCACCAAATTTAATCGTAACTACTACTTTAAAATATTAATAAATGTATTTTTTTGATAAAAAACAAGCCAACTTACTTGTTTACAATTTGACACTAAAATATTCGAACTAAAATTTCTTCAAATCTTCTTTCTTCTTCTTCTTCTTCAAATTTCTTCAAATCTTGTTTACAATTTGACAGAAAAATATTCGAAGTAAATTTAAAGTAAAATATATAAACTTAAAGACTTACAATATTTTCTTCAACTCTTCTTCTTTCTTCTACTTCTTCACCGAGTTTCTTCACAACTTTTCTTCTAAAATTCTCAACTTTCAACCCCTATTTAACAACTAAAAATTCATACCTCAATCACTCAACTCACCACCCCATTCCCGAAAAAATTAAACCAACTTTTCAGATTTCTGATACACCCATCCCATCTTTTATTCAGGTCTGAAAATTGGTCTGCACCCCTTACCTACACCTTATGGTTACCATTGCACCTTTTTTTTAAGCAAACCCGTGACCTGCACCCTGCCACCTTTGTTTTAATTCAATTTGTGAAGGAATTTTTTTCCCCTTGAGGTTGGAACCAAAGCAACATGCCCTCAATTTTTTTAAAATATATTTTCAACAAGAGGTCGAATAGAAATTAACCAGCCCTCATCAATTTTTTTATTATTTTCGACCATGAGGTCGGATTGCTTTAAAGGAACCCTCAAGAATTTTTTTTTATTTGACCATGAGGTCGGATAGAAAACAAGGGGCCTTCAACTTTTAAAAAAAAAATTAATTGTATAAGGCGGTTAGAAAGAAATCCGACCTCACTGTTAAAAACACTATAGTTCTTGAAATAATTTCAACTATACGGTAGATTTTTAAATATTTTGTTAGGATGCAATATCCCACCAATTTTACCATGTGATACGTAACGTATCCTTTCTTGGATTTGTAAGCTTGTAACTATTAAAATAAATATTTTATTTTCTTGTTCACAAAATGGGCGTATATGGGTTTTCTTGGTAAACTCATTTGTATCAGACAAAAAGGTATGTTGGGCTTTTTCTATATAAAGTCCAATTTTATGGATAGAGTAAAAATATTTGGTTTTCATTCTTATTTTAGAAACTAAATTGGGTTACTATCTGATTTGTATTTATATATGGGTTATATTTTGATATATAAGCTGTATAAAAAAATTTATACAACCTTTTTATAAAATTTTAAACTTAAATCTCAAATCTTAGAACCCTAAAATCTAAACTCTAAATCCTGGCCATACACTTTAAATTCTATACCCTACATATTAAACCTCTAAACCCTAAAATTAAAAGGCTTACACAAGTATTTTAGTTTTAGGGTTTAGAGATTTAGGTTGCAATTTAGGTACTAGGGTGTAGAATTTAAAGTTTATGGTTATAATTTAGAGTTTATGGTTTAAGATTTAAGTTTTAGGGTGTTAGGACTAGGGATTTAGGTTTTAGATTTTATAGCTTAAATATAAAGGGTAGTGTAATTTTTTTTATACAGCTTGTGTACGAAAATATAACTTATAATATACCGAGACCTCATTAATCTAATGCATTGTGTTTCTTAATTCTTTGTTGATTCGACAGTGAAGATTATAGATCCAACCAAAATAAGGTCAAAATTTTGATTTGAATTTTGTTGATTTGAGTTTTCATTTTTATTCCATTTTTCTTCTGTTCTTTCTTCATCTTTTATTCTCATTTGATTTTAACTTTTTTTCCTTATTTATTTTTTCATCCCATCTCCTTTCATTATATTTTTATTTTTTTGGTTCTTCATTTATCATTTCTTGCTATTACATGCTATTTCTTAGTTAATAGTAGTTGTTATTTGTTCTAATCTTGATATTTCTCTACTCTTGTTCTTTAAATTTTTCTTGGACAACACCCACTTTAAGAAAGAAATATTTTGTGTATTATTTCAATTTTTTTCTCTTTTCTTGACATTTCTCAGATTTTTTTTTTTAGAAACGATTCATCTTTGGTAGCTGAAATAAATGAGGTCTGTTCTGGTAGCAGATGTGAAGCCAATTCCCAATGGCTTATCAACTTCAACAAAAGCAGATTAAAAATTTAGACAAATATAATAAAAACATATTACAGTTAATCGAACTCTCTTGCATATTTGGTCCAAGAACTTTCGGTATTCGGTAATCATATTAAATTTTATTTTCAGAGATCAAACTCAATCAAGAACCTTTTTTCCCGACGTCTATATTTTTTTCATTTACAAAAGTCAAAACAATGACCTTATTTAGAGGATATCGAACCCCTTTATTATCCAAAATATCATAAGCATATATCATTAAATCCTAAAAGAATTTTACATGTACATAAAGTTTATAGGTGAATGGTGATTGATGAGTGAGGGATAATAAAGGTATTGAGCAGAATGATATCTATTCTCTGTTGTACAAGACAGATGGGCAGGTGGATATGGTTAGGGACAGAGTTAGGATTTAGGGTTAGGAGGGCAAAATATAAATATTTAAAAGTAAGAGGAGGGACAAATTCATAAATAATCTAAATTTAAAAGAAAAATTATATATAAAAAAAATTGCCCCTTCCCACCTCTATTCAGTTTTCGTCGCTGGGTATAGCGATAAAAGAGATTATGTAATTACATAATTGGAGGTGAGTATGGTCATAAATCAAGTGTTTTAGTGATGTTATTCTGTCACAATTGCTTCAAGCCTTTTGGAAGGTAAGGGTACAAACTAATAATAATCATGTTTGGAAGGTGGCGGCGGTAGATCTATAAATTTAAGAATAAGATTTAATTTTTTTTTCTTCTCAAATGGTATGCAAATTCCCTCCCTTTACTCACTATATTAAGAAAATTACGAAAAAAATAACATTAAATTAAATTTATTTATTTTTATCAAAAATAGAGATGCAAATGCTTATTTTTATCAAAAATGGAGATACATACCTCCCTATCGAGGTTCACTACATCCACCCCTAGATGGTGAGTTAGGAAAATGGAAAAAATCTAACCTAATCTTCCATAATCTATAACTTCATGGCCTGATTTTTGCAGGCCAAATAGTCCATGTACAAACCTATTGTGTTAAATCACAATTTCCTTAATGTTTAGACCAATCTATCAATTACTCTCATCATTTGATTTTCGAAGTTAAGGAAAAGTTTCATTTGAAAGATAGGGTAACATAATTCGACTTGACTCGAAACAACTAAATTTTTTGAATCGAAACAATCTAATTTTTAATTCGACTCGAAAAAATTTTAAATAAAGTTTGAATTATAAAATGGAAATTCGAATAACTCAAAATTTTAATAATTAGTGGATTAAATTTTAAGTTAAAGTCGAGTCACTCAATTTTTCTTGATATATATATAATATCGGTATAAAAAATATGAAGAAATATATGTCACATATGAAAAAATATGAAGAAATATATATGTGCTTACATTATATGATTAGATAAAGTCGTTTAAATAGGAATCAAACTGTATTATAACGTGATAAATAATTATAACTAAATTTATATAGGAACTCAAAAATTTGACTTGAATTGAAAAGAATCAAATAAAATTTGATTTGTAAAATATGGCGCATCGACTCGAATAACTTAAAATTTTTTAACTCAACTCGACTCGATCAAACGCTATCTCTGTTCTTTGGAGGGGATGAAAATTGCAGGAAAAGTGTGTATATTATTGTTATCCTCGTACAAAATGTGTCCACTTCCTTTTTTTAATTCTATAAGCATAAAATTAAAAAATATCTCCAACGTTTAACTGAATAGTCACTTTGGCTCATATTTTCTTTTGGAGTAATTTAACCTTCAACGTTTCATTTTGATCAAAATGGACCCTCTGCAGATGAAATCCGTCAGTCAACTGACGATAAATAACTTGAAATGATATAACAAACCTATATGGCAGTGGACGCTGACATGGCAATATCATAGAGACAAATGTGTTAAATTTGAAAAAACGTTACATCAGTTAAAAAGTAATTGTGTAAAATTATATAAAAATATAAAATAATTTTTTGTTGACTTATCATTTTGTCAAATTATTTCAAACTGTTTATCGTCAGTTTTTTAATAATTTTTATTTATAGATGGGTCATTTTGACCCAAAATAAAACATTGATGGTTGGATTGCTCTAAAAAAAGAATAAATACCAAAGTGACTATTTAATTAAATATCGAGATATATTTTGACTTTATGACAATTCTATATATCAAGGGCTTTCTTGCCGACATTATTTTGACACAACATTGTTGCATAAACGTGAAGCCTAATTCAGTTAATTTAAGATTTCACTTGAATCACATTCTGTAAATTATTCTAAAGTTATAGGTATTATTTTAATCAAATAAATTATTTTCCCTATTATTTTAAAACTACCGTGATGAAAGGCTTTCTGATTAATTTATACAATTACTGTTAAAATATATGGTGAAATTAGTGGTTGTCAGGGGTATTGACCCGTTGTAAAATGGAAAATTACACACACGCTCTTTAAAAATCATAGAAGTACTAATTAATACACGGTGAAATACATTCTGGCCCCTTAAAATGATAAAATTATAATTCAATACTTTTAAAAGTATAAATGGCTTCAACCCTGAAAACCTTCTTTACATATATATTCTTTCCATCTAAAAAATCGAACCAAGAATAGATCAAACACATGTTGCATGAATTTTATATATTTTTTAAAAGAGAGAGATCCATTTGCATATTTTCAAGGGTAAACAACACCATTGGTAATTGAACTATTCTGCTTTTCCGTGTTAGTCACTAAACTATTATTTTTTACAACCGTTATTAATATTACGTTTTTTTCTTCTATTTTGGCCATTAATGCTACTTTTTGTTCTTGTTTTGGTCACCAATATACTTTTTCTTTCTCGTTTTGGTTACCAAACTATTATTTTTCCATGAATTTTTTAACGGTGGGTGACCAAAATAGGAAAAAAACATAACGTTAGTAATAATTTTACCAAAAACTAATAGTTTAGTGACCAAAACAGAAAGCGGTAATAGTTTAGTGACCAATAGTGTTATTTACCCTATTTTCAATATGAAATCATGTGAGCGGAGATTAGAGAAAGAAGGGAAAACTTTTCCTTGGAAATATTGGCAAATTTCCTAGACCATCAAAAGGAAGCATCAATTCGTCAAGAAAGCACTAAACCCACAACACTAGAACAAAGCACATAACTAATACTCTTTATCCACTTTCTTGACTTGGTTACGGACATGTACGGACGCAAAATTTTATATTATGGGATAAATCTATAAAATTTTAAAGGCGAACTTATAAAATTTTAAGAGAGACAGAAATATATTTTTCAATAGAAAAATTTTAAAAGAACTTTTAAATCGTATATAATTTAAAATTTTCCATCCTTAATTATAGGATGTTGCATACGGACGAGGATTGAAGAATCATTTTATGGATTGAACCAAATAAACATCAATGAGAAATCTCATTCCCATGCCCATTCCTTTGTTAGCAATAAAAGTATGGCACCCTTGCATTTTACTTAACTAATTAGTTGCGGATCTAAACTTCATATTAAGTGGGTTCAAAAAATTAAAGTTAAACGAACTAAGTGGGGTCATGTGGGTTCAAACATATTAAATTTTCTCCTCTACCCTTAATTTTTTTTACCAGAATTCTCTAGAACTGACATTTAGATCCGTCTCTACTAATTAGTTTGCGTTTTACTGCTTAAAAAGCGAGTTGTAAATTAATATGAATTTCGGCATCTTCAATATTTATTTATGATCATACTATATATTATAAGTTAAACTACATAAATAGTCATCTCAGAATTAGTGTTTTTCTTCTTCTTTTTTTGTCACTCGGTTATCAAAAATTATTATAGGCGTAGTTTTGCCAAGAGTGTTCAATAGAGTGACAACAACTACAAAATAGTCTTGAAACACTACTAAAGGAAAACTTAAAATGCGTAAAGTAAACCATACAAGAAAATGTTTACGCAGTTTAAATCAATAGGTTGATTGTACCTCAATGGAGCCTAGCTTAGAGAGAAGTCTACTATAACAACTTCGGTACTATTAAAGTTGTGACCTAAATTCTTGTAAGATTTGCTTTAAAGTGAGAATCTTACTTTTAAGAGATTTATTTTACTTTACATTAATTAAAAGTAGAAAATTTATGTTGAGTATAATTACTTTCTATGCAAGTGTGCTTTGTAAACAAGTAATCTACCGCTATAAATAAATACTAGAGATTAAGGTTTTAGACACAACACAATACAACAATAAGTAGATCAAAATCTCTACATATCGTTAAAACGCAAATTACATGTAATCTTTTCTTCTTCGTCGTAGTGAAAGTTTTTATCCTCTACCTGTGTTTTTTCTCATTTGAGTTTTCCCTGTAAATCTTGATGTTCTTTATTTTTCTTGCTTTGTTTGAGATAACCTTCTTTATTTCGTCATTATCATTTGTTTCTGGTATATCTCCAATATAACAAATTGGTATCGGAGTCTCGAATTGTTCTTCCTAGTTATGTTAATGGCAACAAAGAAGTATGATATTTCACTATTGGGTCACAACACTAAGTTCACATTATGGCAGATGAAGGTTTGTAATATACTTGCAAAAATGAGCTTAGATGATGTGTTAGGAGAGTTTGATAATATGCTTACAGAATGGTCGGATGCAAAAAAAATATCGTAGGGATTGGAAAGTGGTACCCAAAATTCGCTTGCATTAATGAAACCATATTTTGTAGGATGTACTAAAGGAAAAGACAAGTGTCTCATTATAGGCAAGATTGGATCAACTTTGCACGAAGAAAAATCTAACCAGCAAGTTGCATCTAAAGCAACTTCTCTACTCACATAAACTAACAAAAAGTTCGTGTCTAGGAGACCACTTAACAGTCTTTAAAGATTTTGTCTTAGATCTTGAATCCATGGAGGTAAAATGCAATCAATAAGACCTAAGTTTGATTTTATTGTGTTCATTGCTCTCTCATACTCGTCCTTCATAGGCACCATCATGTACATTCGTGAAACACTTACTTTTGAAAAAGTATATAATGGCTTGCATTCACATGACATAATAAACACACCTCGTAAGTGGATCTAAGCCTAAAGTAGAGGACCTCGTTGTTCAAGGATAGACTAGTACTAGTCATGAAATCAAAATTGAGGAGGAATAACATGGGCATAAGGAAGGCCTCAAATCAAGGTAGAATTGTAAATTTTACAAAAAAATAAGTGACACATTAAATTAGAGTGCTACAAGTTGCAGAATAAGATAAAAAGGGAGGTTGAAAATCAAAATTTCAAAAAAGCTGAAGTTGGAGGAGTACGATGATAGAGAACTTTCAGTAGCTTTTGATGACAACACAAGAGCAAGCGAGGATTGGATCCTCGACTCCACATGCTCTTTCCATATGTGTCCCAAACAAAAATGATCTACAACTTATCCCCGGAACTCTTACGGTCGAACTTGCGGAAGCATGGACTTTCTTGGAAGGCACTAAGATGGCGGCGTTGAATGGATGGACTAGCGTGATCATAGAGGGAGATTCTATCGACATTATCAACCGGCTATCGTCCACAAGTCCGGATCTTTCTTTGGCAGCGATCATCTTTGAGGAGGCAAGGCAAATCCTTCGCGAGCATGCCAGTTTCTCCTTAGCGCCTACTGGCCGTGAGGCTAATCGTGTAGCTCACTCACTTGCCCATTGGGTCTTACTTGTTTCGAGCCTTTTTATTTTTCTTTTGAGATGCCGGACTGTGTGGCTACTTTTATTATAGATGATGCGATTTATAGTCAAGTAATGAAATCTTTATTTTCCCTAGAAAAAAATACAACTTTTTGCAGAATTGTCGAAGTTGGCACTGTCAAAATCATGCTGCTCAATGGTATTGTTAGAACTCTCAGTGACATATGACACATACCAGATCTGAAGAGGAATATTATTTTCCTAATTTTTCTTGACTCAAAGGGGTAGATGGGTTGTACATCTTGTAGGGTTCCACAATCACAGGTGATGCTGCCATTACCACTTCTTTTAAAGAGAAGGATAATACCGAATTTTGGCATAGGTGTCTAGGACATATGAATGAGAATGACATGATAGAGATATACAGAAGATGACTCCAAGACAACCAAGGGATCTGCAAACTCAAGTATGTGAATATTGTAATTTTGGGAACTAGAATAAAGTTAGCTTCACAAAAGAAACCCACAATTCGAAGTGCACTCTAGAATATATCCATTTCGACCTTTAGGGATCGTTTAGAATGTCTTCCCTAGACCAGGACTCACCGAGTTTGAGTAATTTTTTCATCTATAAATTTGAGGAATGATATATTCCGATTGGTGGTCTCTCGAATGACTGACTAAGGAGATCATCGATTCTAAAGCTTGAGGTTTGGACTTTGATTTCATGTTTTTAAGGAGATTTTTGTAAAGGGGCATTTTGTTCGCAAAATGTAACATTACCTTTGAGAATAAGATTATCGGAATGATTCATTATTTTACATTTTTTTTGTTTGACATGAATGTAAAATTATAGTGTTTGGTCGGTGGATTATAAAATTACTATAATGAATACTTTACAAAATTATCATTATAATATATTTTCTATTTAACAAGTCGAACTTCCAATATTAAAGTAAAAATATTTGTACGAAAATTCATAGGAAATATATTTTTTTATTATTTTTAATTTATATACTTTTCTTTTATAAAGTTTTTACACAAATAATTTAATATATATTTTCTAATTTTAGAGTGCAATATTATATATCTAAATATATGCATACACAATGTATAAATTAATTGTGATTTATTATAATTATATATTTAAAAATTCTCAAAAAGAATAAATAAAAAAATTCCAAATACACAAACTTTTTAATGATTATCATATTCGCCACTAAATAAAATATACTAATAACCAACTATAAATATTATATTTATATATTTATTACTCAATTTACATTATTTTCAAAATCTAAACCCATTCTTTAAAATCTAAAATTTCAAGCATTATTTGTAAAGTATTTTAAAATTGAATAACACATTTTCCAGTAGAAATAATATTAAAAATTATTATTACTAGTTACTATTTATTTTTAAATGATGAGTGTGATTTAAATATTGGCATAATGCTAAAAAGTGCCCTTAACGTTTGACTGAATTGTCACTTTGGCCCCTATTCTATTTTATGAAGCAATTTAGCCCTCAACATTTTATTTTGGGTCAAAATAGCCCCTATACGGATAAAAACTATTAGTCAATTAACGATAAACAACTTGAAATGACTTGGCAGAAAAAAATATTTTATATTTTATATTTTATACAATTTTATGAAATTAATTTTTGATTGGTGTGGCATTTTGAAAAGTCAGTATATTTGCCTATATGACAATGTTATCACCACGAACACTGCCATGTAAGTTTTTCACATCATTTCAAGTAATTTACTGTTGGTTAACTAACAGTTTTCATCCGCAAAGGACCATTTTGACCCAAAATGAAACGTTGATGGCTAAATTGCTTAAAAAGAATAGGGGCAAAAATGGAAATTTAGTCAAACGTTAGAGGCATTTTTTGGTATTATGCCTTAAATATTTTATTATTAACAATTTAGGCAAGGTAAAAAATTGTTTTAACATAGGATGAGTTTACCACGTGCGACGAACACCATTGAACACCACTAATGCTCAACACCGCTGAATACCATTAAATTAATTAATAAAGATTAAAAATTTGAAGTACTCAACATACAATTAATAATCATTTTAAAAAATTGAATTAAATTGCTTTTCATATATATTAAATTTTTGAATTTTTTAATAAGGGTAAACTACATATTTAGTGCCTCGCCTATTTTTGTATTTCTATTTTGGTACCCAAACTAATTTTTTTTAATAAAACGGTACCTAACATTACGTATTGTTTCTATTTTGGTGCCCTGACTGTTAAAAATAAACCGAAACAGTGATGTTGCTTGGTCAAATAACAATTTTAGTCCCTAAAACTTATACGATCTATCAATTTAGTCCAAAATATTATCAATTTAAACATCATTTTTAATTTTTGGATTAAAAATGTAAATTTATTCTTTCTTTTTCTTCCATTCGAAGTATAAAAACTAGGTATCGAACATCTTCATTGTCACTACAGTTTCCTGCAAATTTTTATCAATTACTTTTTTTAAATTCCTCCAAAAACAATATCAACTTGAATAACAACAAAAAAACAAAGTATGAAAAAATAAAAATAAACTAAAATCTACAAGAGCAAGAAGAGCAAAAAATAATAACCACCGTGCTGTCATAGCCGGTTCCCCAATGGTGTTGGGTTTCTTCGAAATTAAAATGAAATTTAATTGATGTCAAAGCCCCCATATTTTTTATAATGAATTGTTGTTGTTTTTTTTGTTTCTGATTTTAACAATGGCGGTTTGGTAGTTGGATGGAACTGTTTCAAGGGGAGAAAATGGACTCAGAGCCTGGGAGATGTCGAAGAACTGATGGGAAAAAATAGAGATGCTTGAAACAAGCTTACATCAATTCCAAGTACTGTGAAAGACACATGCACAAAAGGAAAAATCGTTCAAAAAAGTCTGTAGAACGTAGTGCTGCAACAATGGTCTTGTCTTTCTCCGACAACCAAAAGGACCACCATGAAATTGGTTACATTGGTTGCCACTTCAAGCACATGCCACTGAGCCTCATAAGAACTTCTCAGGTTCATCAATAGAGGATTCATGGCAATTTACGCCATTAACAACATGTTCATCTTCTTCAAACCATAGGACAAATACAACCCATCGTTTCTTTGATGAATGGCCACCAAAACATAGAGACTTATCATGCGTTGATTTGTATGAGAAATCATCAAACAGTTCATCTTCATCATCACCTTCAAGAACCAAGCCCTCAATCTCCATCTTCAATTCAAGACCAGACAATGATACATATTAAAGACACGAGTTGAGACATATGCAGGGTGTTTTGGTTTTAGCCGGTTGTAAGAATTAACATAAATTTTTGTTTCTGCAGGTGGTTGAAATTTGAATATCCCAGTTTTGGACCTTTCTACAATTAAGTCTATAGGCCAAAAATTTAGTCAGTGGGGGAACACTCGTTTCTCGGGATTCTTACTGTTTTAGTATCTTGTTTATCATTTTCGTTTGGCTTTTGTTGGTGTCTTTTTAATGAAACAATGACAATCTATCATTCTGGTTACTGTTGTTTCCTGCAGCAAAATTTATAGTAGTTCATAGATGTAAGATTGAACGGCTCATCTAAATGTGTGCTGATATGTTGTTCTGGGTTTTAATTTCAAGCAATTATTACTCACCCTGCTGCTTTATTTGGTTATAATCATCTACATCAAAATAGAAACAATACCAAAGAGGTACCATTTTACTAAAAAAATAGTTTAGGTATCAAAATAGAAAACGGAAATAGGTGAAGAACTAAATATGTAGTTTACCCTTATTAAAAAATTCAAAAATTCAATATATATGAAAAATAATTTAATTGATTTTTTAAATAATTATTAATTGTATGTTGAATCCTTGAAATTTTAATCTTTATTAATTAATTTAATAGTATTCAACAGTGTTCAACATTAGTGGTGTTCAGCGGTGTTCGCCGCATGTTGTAGAATTTTCCTTTAACATATCAAAACAAAAAAATATATTGTTGGAAAAAAGAAAAGAATGATTTACATGAATAAAAGACATTTTTTCAAGACTATTTTAGTCCAAGGTGGTGAGAATTGTGTAATACCTAAGAATAGGGTGAGAATAGCATTCCTACCATTTTGGGTTAAAGAAATTACTATTGGGAATGTAGTATTACCCCCACGGAGAGAGTACTCTTAGACTAAACGTGGATATGTGATTCTAAAAAAATTATTTCCTTTGATAATGATCTTTTCAGCGAACCAAACCGCCTCTAAAATTTATTAAAGATTTGGAAAGACGAGCAAGAAAAGAAGATTTGATGTCATTATCGACTACAACATAGCAATGACAATTGACGACAGTGAAGGAGCAACATCTTTGTTGTCTGTTACTGGTTCTGGATGAAGAATGAAAAAAAATGATATAAGGGGTAAAAGTCTTCAAAATTTTTAAAAAATTTATTTAAGCTCGTGAATTTTTTTTTGCATCCAATTAAGTTATTGAACAAAAAATTTAAATCACATAGGCTCTCTGACCAACATTGACCATTAAATCTTAACAATTTTTTCTTTAGATATTACTGCGAGATGATACACTATAGTTCTATCATATGACATTTATAATTTTCTTAAAAATATTTTTTATAATTTTATAAGTTCTTTTAAAAAAATTTAGGATTTTTAAATTTAAATATATATATATATAATCTACTTTTCAAAATATATAATCTTAAATTTATGAGCTCTAACTTGAAATTTAGTCATACTATTGACAATATTTTGATTTGACGTATTTGAATAAATATATTGGATTTGAATTTTATTTTACTTGATTCAATTTGAAAAAAAAATATTTAACTCAAATTAATTAAGATTGTAACGTATGACTTTTCAATTTGAAATTTTTCATGTAATTCGATCGAATATTCACATCTAGACAAAACTCTCCCATAAAGTATTTAATATTGTTGCTTTCCTTTGGACTCAAACCCAAAGCCTTAATTAAACTAAAACAGCCATCGCTAGTTGATCCAAACGCTTAATGATATTAATATCGAGTATATTGAAATGTAAATTATCATATTGGTCAACATATAGTAATGAATCCTATGGAATTCTCAATTTTGGAGACAACACTGAATTAGAAATTAGAAATGTGGTCACATACGTGCGGCCGGTCTATACCAATTGACCCCATGTGAAACACGAGCCATGTGAGACATGAGTCTATGTCAATTGACTCAATTCTTGAGTGGATAAAGCCAACGTCGTCCACTCAACCCACGTCTCCCAGGTCGATTCGCCACACACCTGATTCCTCATTCTGAGCTTGCAAACCTAATCAAGCCTTAATTACACTAGAAAAATAGATTTTTTTTGTCCAGAATTCAAAATTTCTCGTCTTTAGGTTTAAATTCCAACCTTTATAGATTTGAGCTTTTCATTAAATAAACTGAAAATTTACCTTTTAAAATTAATTCAAACAGATTCCAATATTAGATGACTCGAAGTAAAGACAGCCAAAACTCACTCATGAGGGAGGCAAATTGCTTAACTTTGATATGGATAGTGATTGCCCTAAACCAACCTTATCAAAGGTTAGATAGCTAATAGTAATTGCCCTTAGCAACGACTTTAGGCTGGACCTTGATCGTAATAAACACATGTTCGGCATAACTCCTAGGCTATGCATCACTAAACATAAATGTCACGTCAATTAACTTTTCTTTACCACTCACAACAATCTACTTTGATTTTATTGCATTCTTCATCATGCTCCCAGAGATTGAATAAGTAGTGGCAATTAGTTACAACTCACATATGGTAGGGATGCAGACCTGAAATACCCGATAATCGTGCTACAACACTAACAATAAAGTTAGTTGGATGTAAGTTTCTAACTTTATGTGACCCTATGACTCATCCGATGGGACCTAGCGTTGTACAATACCATGTATGTTTTCAAGCGGTGTAACTTGACGCAATGTGATATGTACCCATACCCTTGTGTGAGCATATTGTATGATGGTTGATACCTCATCTGTGTGAATATTAACTCTATGCGGTTAAAGGCATGACTAGAATTTATAATAATCATAGATGTTGTGTGATTATACTTTTTTTCATTTTCCTTTTGCGTTGTATATTTATATTTATGAAATATGTTTGAAATATAGTAGAGTAGAAGTGTACTATTGAGCTTGTAAAATTTAACGTTCAGATGTTTTTATTGGCAGGTTAATTGATTGATTGTGCCTGAAGAGCATAATTAGTGAAAGATTTCATTACCTATGTTACTAAGAGTACAATACCTTAGTTCTTTTGTGGGCTATGTATTCATATGACCTAATCATTTATTTTTGGGCCTGTAACTTTATATTTCAATATTTTGTGATACATTGTTTTAACCTTGAAGCTTTTGTTTTTTTTATAAACACTATACCTTATTATTTATGTATTTACAACTTAATTTGCAAACATGATGGATGATTTTGGTTAATCAAAATTTGAGAATTTTGGTCAGCCATTTCGGTGATCTAATGTGACATTTTAAATCTTTTAGAATTGTCGGGTCTGATTTAAGGCGTTACATGTTAGATTTCGCGTGAATTTGGGTGGATTATTTGGCATTACAACTATAGTTCATCTCAAACATTAATACTTTAATTTAATCCCCTTTAACCTTTGTCAAATAGAATATTTGTATTTTTGGCCCCTATAAAAAAAATAAAATTCAAATTAATCCGTTCTAACACGAAATTGTAACTTTGACCTCCTATATTTTTTTTAATTTTCATCCCAACCCCTAAAACAAAATTCCAAACTTCACCTCTAGGTCCGTGAGTAGGTCTAATTACAATACCTTTATTCAATATATAAAGAATTAATGGATACAATCGAAAGAAAGTCATCTTTATCATCTAGACAATAATAATAATTAAAAAACCCTTGAGGGAAAACAATAATAATTCCCATTTAGAAAAGGTGCTAATATGTTTGGAGTATCCTACTTAAAGTTGTTGAAATGTGCTATATTCAAAGAATTGGACACTTTTTTTTTGGTTTAAGATAGACAAGATCACACAAGTGGATGGAAATGCGATTGCATTATACTTCTTTAGATTGAGAGGAATATATATTATATATATAAATATAGAAAGTTAATTTAATGTATTGACATATTCCCATGTGATTGTTTAAAATATGATATTCTCAAGTATTAAATCTGAAAGAAATCTTTTGTGTCAATCCAATTTGAATGAGACTTGTAATTTGAATGTTAAAAAAAAACCTGACTCGATTTGGCTCACAATAATCACTTTAATATTGATTAGGGTATGAGACTTGTAATTCCAATGTTTCAAGTCCAAAATTGTATCAGTTTTACAAGAATTCATCATCCTAAATTTCCCGTGTCATTTAATTTTTTGGCTTAATCAACAAATTGACCCTTGAAATAGATACTAATTCTCGTTTTGGCCTTTAAAGAATTTTTTTTGTCAAAAGTGATCCTTAAAGTTTCATTATATCGCCACTTTTAGGCCGTTTTACTGGTTTTAAAAAAAGCAAATAATCAGTGACATGCATATGGCTAAATTGGAAATAAGATGTAGCTTAAGGGCCAAAATGGAATAACGCTAAAACATTTTACATTTTTTCTTCACGATTCTCTCTTTGCAGTCAAAAGGCGTTTAAGGACATAAGTAAACCACAATGAAGTTTTCAATCCAATTTGGAGATCAAAACGTATGTATCCCAAAATAAATCTTGATTTCATGATTTTTGAGATTTTTTTTAAAATATAATTACAATTTAGGGTTCAGGAAATGATGAAGACAATTTTAGAGTAAAAATCAGTTTAAGAAGAAGTCAGAGCATAGTGAAACACGATGGTTGAAGCATTCTAGAACAAGTCAGAATATGAGCTTTTGAATCACAATTTAACTCATAAAGTATAATTTATTATCAATTTAACACTTTACGTGTCACTCATTAACTGAATGGAAGAGTCACACAATTTTTTAACGCCGTCGAAAATAAGAGCCAAAGGTACTGACAGAATAAAACTTTGAGGGTCATTTTTGACAAAAAAAATCTTTAAAAGGCCAAAAACAAGAATTCAAGTATGGTTTAGGGTCAATTTACCTATTAAGCCTTTCTTATAAAAGTATCATTTAATATGGCTTATATATCATATTAGTACCTAAAGTATACAAACTTTTTCATTTTGATACCTAAAGTATTTTTTGGTTAAAATAAGTACCTAAAGTATACTTTTTGGTTAAATTAGGTACCTAAAGTATACTTTTTGGTCAAAATAGGTACCTAAAGTATTTTTTCGTCAGAGTAAGTACCTAAAGTATATTTTTTGGTCAAAATAAGTACCTAAAGTATATTTTTCGTTAAAACATGCACATAATATTTTTTTAATTAGGGTAATTATTCTATACACAAATGCTTGTGGAAACTTTTTTACACAAATGCCTTAGTTTTAGGTGTTAGGGACTCCGTTTAGGGTTTAAAGTTTAGGGGTTTAAGTGTAGTAGTTTTGAATTTAGGGGTTGATAAAATTTTGGGTTTATAGGTTAAAACTTAAATCCCTACACATATTACCTTAAAACTTAAACCCTAACCTTAAATCCTAAATTCTAACTATGAACCCTAAATTCTAAACCCCTATACTAAACATCTAAACTCTAAACCATAAACTAAAACCCTAAACCCTATAATTGAGGCGATTGTAGAAACAAAAAGTTTATACCGCCAGTGTATAGGATAATAGTCCTTTTAATTAATGTCACATGACAATTTTTAGGAACCTATATAAAAAATATGTATACTTTAAGTACCTATTTTGTCCTAAAAAATACTTTGATACCTGTTTTGACCAAAAAATATTAGATACTTATTTTGACCAAAAAATATACTTTAGATACTTATTTTGACGAAAAAATATTTTAAGTACCTATTTTGACCAAAATTATACTTCAGGTACCTAATTTAACTAAAAAGTATACTTTAAGTACTTATTTTGACCAAAAAATACTTTAGGTACCAAAATGAAAAAGTTGGTATACTTTAAATACTAATATGATATATAAGCCTTTAATTATTACTATATAAATTAAGAGTTTGTTTGGACGAGACATTTCAGAGATTTATTTTTATCAAAATTTTTAAAATCAAAAAGTAAAATTTTCTTGTTTGGATAAAAATAAGAGAGGAATTCAAATTTTACAAGGAGATTCTGGTAATCCAAATCCTTATTCAAATTTCATATAAAGAGTTGATTTATTAAAGTAATGCATTTTGAAATACTAGCGTTTTTAAAATACTGAATTTAAAATTTCTCATCCAAATTAAAGTTTGTTTTTTTTAAATAAACAATGGAATGATTGCTGAACGAGGTATTGCTTCCTAGAAATACTTTTCAAGGTTAAGACAATAATAAGAGGAAAAGGTGTTAATTAATCATTTAATTAAATACTATATATAGAGTAGAATGAACTTTTAGTATCAACAAAAGAAAAGAACGAACTTTTATACATATATATATATATATATATATTATATTTTGATATATAGGCTGTGCAAATTTTTTTATAAAACTTTCATATTTAAGTTATAAAATATAAAACCTAAATCCTTAACCCTAACACCTAAATCTTTACCCTAAACCCTAAATTCTAACCATAAACCTTAAATTCTACACCTTACAGCATAAAGTTTACACAAACTTGTGTATCAAAGTATTTATATATATATATATATCACTTATATTGTGTAAAACTCAATTAATTTTACACATTTTTTAAACTATTAGTATATATATTTCAGTTACACTATGTAAAACTTAATTGTTTTTACGCATTTTTTGAACTGTTGGATGAGGGTAAATATTTGACTAAGATTATTTTCTTATATTTTTTCCGAATAATAATTTTCTCATTCGCTACTACAAATCTCAGTTATCCATTTATTTTTATCAAACGGTATAAAAAAGTGTAAAACTTCTAAAATACCTTGTGTAATATATATATTGGGCAAATAGCTTCAAATTGATTCCAACATGGCACATATGGACCCAATAGATATAGAAGACACCTACCTAAAAATGGTTGAAGAGACCTTAAAAAAAGAATTTGATTAGACAAAGTCATCCAAAAAGTCCTTTTTTTGAAAAGTAAAAATTGTGTGAACATATTATGGGATGTCATACAATACAAAGTCCGGATATAAATCTCATTAAAAAAATTCTTTAAACTTAATTAAAAAAAAAAAGAGTACACTATATCTGTGCTGCTAAGGTACCGGCTAATACAATTTCTCTCAACTAATTTTAACCAACCATACCACCACACAATCTACAAAGAGCTAAAGTTGACTAATAATAATACACTGTCGCAAAGAGCAAGTCAATGCCACTCATCTCGATCCAAAGCAAACAGTATCAAATCCACCTCTCAAGAGATCAAATTTAGAGAGCACACTAGAGCAGAAAGCATGCTAATTAAAACTTGCTATTACTAAACCAACCACTACACTTGTCTGCTTTCTTAGCTAGTGGCTCTAAGCCTAGCAATCACACTATTTGACAACTCAGAAAGAAAAGAAACAGTAGAATAAATGTTTTCAAGGGTAGCCTCAAACTCCCTTTTTGATGTATATATCTCCCATTTTGGAATTAAAAAGAATAATCAAAACTCAATTATGTTTTCAAGGGCTTTCGAAAGTAGAATAAATGTTTTTTATAGGAGAAATGAAATAAATGTTAACCAAAGAATGATGTGTAACTTGATATAACGACGGTAAATTCTTTTTAACGGACGACGCTAATTCAATTAATTAAATAAAATTAATTTCCACACCACACAACAAACTAGTTTAGTTAATAAATAATTTTTCTTTCTCTCTTCAATTCAGATTATTCCATATTTTATATCATCATCATCATTATTAAATAGAGAATTTATATTCTCATACCGGAATTTGAACTTATACAAAATGAGACAATATAAACATCTTTTAGCCACTAGGTCAATTAGTCGATCTCTATCAGCATTGTTATTATTGAAAGAATTTTATGTTCAAATTATAATTTGTTTTCTTCAACATTTCATTTTCTCCAAGTTGATGATGGGTCTTGCTTAAAAGACTGGAGTTTCGAATAACTTTGCTAAGTATAAGTATTCCATGCCATTTCCATTTTATCCAGTTTCAGAATGGAGAAAGTTATCCCATGTCATTTTCAGTATTGTGTTGCCTAACATTTTTTTTTTCCTTTTGATATAAAAAATTGATATATCGTGATTAAATTCTAGGTATTCTTCTAGATAAATGCAGGAATCAATTTAATTAAATGTTAGATTTTTCACACGATGGTCAGACATATTGCATTTCCAATAGCCTAGGTATCGTACTATTGTTGAAAGGGATAATCACAATCTCAAACATAAATTGTAAAATAGGCATAAAATATACAATATATATATATATATATTAGATTTTACTAAAATTTATTTTGAAAACTGTTAATTAAACTAAACTCTTCACTATAATAAGTTAAATCCATTATCTTCAAATTTTTGTTATTATTGATACGTTTCCTATTTCAAACTATGGTGTGTATATATATAGTTCAATAATTGAGAATCCAATGAAATTTATCCTTCCATTTAATTTGATTTTAAAATTTCATATACATTCAATCCAATTGATTAGCACAATAATAATTATTGTTGATGCTGCTGCTTTTTATATGGTTTTGGGAATAATATACATAATAGCGAAGACAATAATTATTATTATCGACTATTATTTTATTTTTGAAACTCGTTTAGTCTAGTGACGAGTAAGAGTTCATTCATCAATTTAATTTAAAAGTAAAACTTTGATATACAAGTTGCGTAAAATTAATTTTACACAAATTTGTGTTTTTACCTTATAAAACATAATTTTTAAATTCCTAACCCTAATACTCTAAATCCTAAACCCTAAATTTTAAATTTTAATCACTAACCTTAAATTCTAAACCCTACAACTTAAACCCCTAAACTTTTAATCTTAAACTGAACCTCTAACCCTTAAATTTAAAAAACATGTGTAAACGTTTGTTTACAGTATCAAACTTTTTCTCTTAATTTAAAGGTTTGAATAACAAGGTTAAGGATATAGTATGATGATGTGTGAATTTTTATATCAGTAAAAGGACCTATGAGGTCCCTCTCAATTTGGATCCTCTCAAAATAAACAAAGCAATTTAGTTTCTGTGAATTTCAAAATTGAGCAACGGAGGACAATATATAACGATGTTCATTATTTCATCTATTTATCCTACTTTTAATCGATAAAATAACAAATTTAGCTCTTAATATTAATTTGATCAAATAATATTTTTTTCTTTTAGTCTTTAAATTATTTTTTGTCAAAACAAATACTTACATTTTTGTGACGTGTCAACATTTAATTGGCCGAAATATTTTTTTAACTTAGACAACGGCCAGACTTAAAGTAGTTATAATAATAGTTTAGGTAATTATTTTAACCAAAAAATAATTTAAGGATTAAAAGCAAACAAAAAATGTAGTTTATGAGCCGATAATAATATTTATTTGTATGTTTTATTTCTCTAAATTATCTGGTTGAGATTTTAATATTTTTAGTATATTTTTTATGGAATAAGCTAATGACGTATATTTATAAAAACATAATCAAGATTGACATTAACCTCCAAATAAACATCATGATATTTTTCATCCCAATATGGAATCTAATTATGATATTTTATTTGGTTTAATTTCATTGGAATTTTATCCCAACTACATAGATGTGTACATGATGGGCACACATCCTCTCAACAATCAACACCATTAGCTCCTTTTTTTTAGCAATCAATAACAAGAGAGATTCTATATGTTGCTTCAGGACTGAGACCTCCGACCTACATTTCTTACAAGGATTATCAAGAATATAGAATAAAGACATACACAACTATCCAAAATTGATTGTATCTACAATTCAATGTTAAAACTATTAATTGAGTTCAAATTGGACTCTCCTTTTGGCATCAACAACGGTCCTCACACAACCTCAAATCAAAACTGATATGTACTAGCCATTGAGCCACATGTTAGAGAGCAAATAGAAATGTTGAGGGTCAGGTTACACTATGTCAGTTTCCTTCTTTCCTTTTTTTTAATGAGTAAGTTACGTAAATCATTATTGAATTTTACTTTCAAACCTAGTTTGATCATTAAAGTTTTAAAACGTTCAATTTACTCACTAAAGTTTATACATTAAACGTTTTTGGTCACTCATTCTACCGTTCACCATCGTCGGGCGCGCATCATAGATGGCGGTCGTTTGATACAAAATTTCGCTAGTCGCTTTGTCTCGCCCCTTGAGTCCAAATCTAACATTCATTTCGCCGGAAAGTGCCCCGAAGTACACGAATCGGGAAAAAAAACTATTTGGTTTCTTTTTTGTCTATCTCCTCCTCTATCGTCAGATGGAGCCCGTTTCTATGATATTACTTTCCTCGTACCGATGAAGTTTTCCACCGTTCAGATCTTGGAGAAGTTAATTCGTTCGTCGATAAATGGACGTCGTCAAAAAGTTAACAAAAGAGTGACAAAAAATATTTAATGTCTAAACTTCTGTGAGTAAATTGAATGTTTTGAAACTTCTGTGACCAAAATAGGTTTGAGAGTAAAGTTCAGTGATAATTTATGTAATTTATGTTTTTAATATAGAAATGTTGAATCTTATATTATCAATGACCCTAACAAGCCCTCTTTTTAAAAAGAAGATCGATTTTATGACTAGAAAATATTGATATGAGTCTTATTAAAAAAACTCTTAAATCTAAATGGGGGAAAAAGAGTGCACCATATCAATGCTAGTTGGATTCATTATCACATTATTAAAGATTGTGATGTTATTTTTTTTAATAATCTTAAGGTGATTATAAGGTAGTATATGTTCATATATATTTTTAACGCTTTGACACTGCACATGCTTTTCCACTGAAACCACTTGTTGAATTCATTATCATGCTATTAAGTGTGTTCGGATCTATAACTTTCATAGTATAACAATAAACAATATTGTCAACTAAATTAATATTCAATCAAATACAACATATCAATTTCAAATAACAAAAAATATAATGTCGTCTTACTAAGTCAAATTCTATTATTAAAGGTTAATAAGATTTTTTTTCTTGTTTATATACCTAAAGTTTGCTTTGTTAAGTATTTTTTAAATAATTATTAATTTAATTTATTGATCGATTAAATCAGATAAAATATTGCAGAATTTATTACGGGAGAACTGTCCAGTGTAAGTAATAGATAGGTTTTATAAAACTTGTATTAAATTAGTTTTGATATAAACTTGTAATTGATTGAGACGGTAAAGAAACGGTTAAAGTTTGTTAGTCTGTTTTCTAACTAACTTCTTAGTCTCTCCTTTGTATAAATATGAACTGGCCTTCAATCAAAGATATTACAGTTCAGAGTGTCACCTCTCTTTTCTCATTCTCTTTACTTCTCTTCTTCACACTTCTAAATATTTATATAGATCTTAACAGAAACACTTTTAATTCATTTAATTTTATTTATAATGTCAAAATTTTAACTATAAATATTATTTAAAGTCTTATTCTACTAAACGAACCGATAATCGGTGTTTTGTTAAGCAAATTGATCGGTTTAAGTAATGAGTTTAGTTAATGATGAGGTGCCAAATAGTGTTAGGAGACGTGTACCAAAAACATCACCTCAACACTGCCGAATTAAAAAAATAAGAAACAAAATATTAAGTATAAAAGTTCTAAAAATATATAAAAATGAAAGAAAAATAAAATTAACAATTTTTTTAATTTAAAAAATATATAATATAAAATATATACAAGTTAATAAAATTCAAAATAAAAATAAATATATTGTTTTACTATATATTTTATATTATTTTTATAAAATAAAAAATTTAATAAAATTCTGATTTTTACCATATATTAAACTATTTAAAATTGTAAAAATAAAAATGTTCTATAAAAGTTATTATTTTTTGAATTTTCTAAAACTTTTATAGTTTTCCATAATATTTTCCATGTTTCATTTTATAATTTAAAAATCATAAAATATTACAGCAATATTAAAATAAAATATACTTTTATGGAATTTTATAATTTAATTTTATATAAGATTTAAAAAAATGAAAATAATTTATATATATAAGGTTTTAAAAATGCATCATTTTTAAATTTTGTATTTTACTATTTTTCTTATTTTTTATTTAAATTTTTAGAATCTTTTATATTTCAAAATTTCTGATTTGATTTTTTATTTTCTAATTATTTCACTTTATGATAATTTGGTAGTGGTGAAGTGGCATTTTGCAACGTGTCTTCTTCATGTTGGATATTGTTTTATGAGTAATTGTATCATTGGTTATTTCCGTCATATCATTCATAGGACCAACTAATAAAAATCACTCATTTTATTGGCCCTAGTTAGTAATAGCGGTTTAAGCCAAAATTAGAGGTTTGAGCTAATATTAGAGGTTTGATCAGTCAACTCCGCTCATTTGGATGTTTGGTGAATATCAGATTGGATTAGCGGTTTTAAAATTAGAGGTTTAACATAAGAGTTATAAATACCATTTTACCCTTAATAATTATAAAAAATCTCCAAATAACCTAATTTTTAACCTTTTCTATTTTAACTCTCCACTTTCTTGTATTTACATTGTGGCATTTATAAACTAATATTTTATTTTTTATTCTCACACATTTATATTTGTATTTAAATTTAATAATTAATTAATTTTTTTAAAAAAATATTTATATAAATAATAAACTTATATATATCCTTCAAATATGCTTAGTAATATTATATTAAAAATATTTTCATAATCAAATTAATTAAACAAGTATTGAATATAATCATGTCCTTACAAGTCATTTTGCTTGTTTAAATAATCAAATATTTATAAGCTATCGATTAATTTTACCAACCAGTTTTATACAATCAACTAATACAATCCGCTAGTCAAATCAGCTATCCGCTATCAGCTAATTACTAAACAGAACTATTATTATTTCCAAATTATATTTTTACCAAATGAATCAGCTATCCGCTAATTAAAAAAAAAAAAACTAACTATCGCAACTTGAGAATGTGTCACTAATTTTTTTCTTTTAATTTTTATGTTGAATTGAATGAGTTGGTGGGGTAGTCAAAGGTGGCAACTCTGTGTGATGCTTATCAATCTCTACCTTTGGCCACCACTCAAAAGTGGTTTCTTTTGGGTATACAGCACCATCATATTCGTACCCAACAAATTAGAGCTTTTCCCAAATTAATATAAACAAGATGTTTGTTTTAGTTAATCCATGTTTATTTTGATAAAATGGGAACTTAACCCACATGCTTAAGCAAATTATTCTCAGCGTTTATGGTTGGTATTCGCCACTTGTTTCCTCTATATCAATTGTCGGTCACTCATTCATTAATTATTTACTTTGATTCACATTCTTGTTGGGACAAATAAATCTAGGGATGTTCTTTTATTATTTTTAAGCCAAATTAATAAAATGAATTTATTTTTTTTCTTATTTCATTTATTGGATTATGTCGATAACTGTAAGTGAAGTGATAAAAGGATTTGTATGTAATTTTTTAGTTAATATTTTTCATTGTAAGTTGATTATCAAAGATGGACCGAAAGAAGTATTATGATATTCTTGAAAATTTAAAAATTTTATATGACTTAATATATTTTTTTAATTTCTATTAATAATCTAATTTTGTGTCTACGGATTCCTTTCTTTCCTCCCTCGTTGGTAACTAAAGACAGGATATAGCTACTGATCGTCCGCCCACCAATCTCAACCTTTTTGTTTTTATCATAAAAGAAGCATTTGACTGTCATTAGTTAACTATTATTGATATTCAATCCTCAAAATCATTTTTTTATTCAATTTTTGAATCATCAATAAATAAAAAATATTATGTAAAGGAACCTAATTCCCCTTCAACAAGGATGGAGGAGAGAATTTCTTTTAATCAGAGGTGGTCCTCTATAGATTAATTTATTAATTTTTCAACCCCTTTTTTTATTTAATGATGGGAATTTTAGTTTCAGCATACTAGGAGATGGTTAAGGAAGTTTCGATTGATATTATCTTTTAAATATTAATATCAATCGACTGAATTAAAATCCGGATTTAAAAGCTTTCCCCCGGTACCAGCGCATTAAAGATTGTTACTGGAAATCATAGTAGCAGTTGTAAACATGTTTTAAATCCCATCATATCTACCAACAATCAGCTGATTTAGCAAGATAAGGCGCTAAGTCGCTTAAGTAAAGTCAAAGACTCGAATCCTGACATTGTGAATAAAAAAAATTGGATTTAGACTTGGGACGATGTCTCCATATTAGGTGATAAACTCGAATTCCTCAACCGATTTGCTTGCTAAGTTGGTGGAGAAGTCCAATTTTGGGTGATGGTGGTCGAAGCAATGAAAAGAAATGAACACAATAATTTAGAGTGGTTTGAGCTTCTCAACTAAACTCTACATCTACTACCTTAGCTTCCCACTAAAGATTTTCCCAAATTCACTATTGAATTTCTCCCCCTTTCTAGGCTAAGGAGACAATCCTTACACACTCAAAGCTTTCTATCCTAAAGCTTGAGCAAACCCTCTTTTACAAAGAGAAATACAAAGCAAGCTAGGAAAACCTCTCAAATGTAATGTGTTAGCAATATTTAAGCACTCACTCAATCCTAAAACACTTAAGCAAATATTACAATGAAAGCTCACAAATTTGTCTATGAAAAATGAGGAAATTTGAGCACTAAGACATTTTACAATCAATGAAATGTTTGCTTGTTGATCATTGGTTGATTTTGGTGCTTCAAGATCCCTTTTAACCTTTCAAATGAGATTCTAGCCGTTGGTGATTGTTGGGGATGAGTTAGAGCCGTTGGAGTTTAATTTCCAACCAAATCTACCATTTTATAGCAAGGGGTATTGATACTTGTATAGGGGTATCAATACCGTTCTAAAATGGAAAGAGTTGTTGGAGGCAAAATAGAAAGGGTATCGATACCAGGGGATCGATATCGGTACCGACCTACAGGTATCAATACTGCTAGGGCAGTATCGGTACTAGTTTTTCATTTTGGAATTATCTTTAAACACGCGTATCGGCACTCGAAGACTTGATACCGGTACGGTCCTCCCGGTATAGATATTGAGGGTTTGGTATCAGTATTAAGGGTTTGGTTTTGGCTGTTTTGAGCTTGGAAAACATAAGTTTGAATCAAAAACATTTTAGACATATTTTTCAAGTTATTTGTGTTAGAGTATGCCCAAAGACCAATCATAAGATGATTGTAAATGACATCTGTTTTTACCTTGTTCATTCATAAAGAGGCATTCCATTATTATTTTCAGTTACAATTCTGCGTGCATAAATAAACTGAATTATAATAAAGTCGAGTATTATTGTGGGAATGAACAACAATAATGCATTAAGACTAATATGTAGTTGATTGATGACAAAGTGTTGTCATTGACATAGAGATGTCAAAATCAATACATAAGTATGTGTTAGAGAACGACATACTGGACTAACCCGTTATGAGCATGTTTCTTGGATTATTATGTGACAGTCACAACATTGCTCATAGTGATAACTACATGTATGATCCTCATACTTGAGGTCATCATTATTTCAACATCGTGAGTGACATATTTTGATACAGTCAAACGTGTGTCGTAACTGACTACTGTATAAATACTGATATTGTATATATCATAATCAATGTAGTGGAATATAGTTGATCAAGATAGGATTTGTCCCTCCTACATAATAGGAGTAATATCGTAGGCCACTTGATTGAGTGATACTAGAAATGCATGGCCATACTCGAATAAGTTGTTATGGGATATCATAGTTATTCGTTTATATTAGTCTACTCAAGAAATATTAGATGGACTATACAAGTGTGATTGTTCCATGACTTGTGTCCAATCTAGATATAAAGGACGAAAGGATGTAATACATGAAAAAAGTTAACCACGAAAAAGTTATGTCGAATCATGATTTCTTGTAACTTAGGTGACAATGACATATTGCTAGATGTCACTCATTGTTTGTAATATTAGAAATGTTCTAATATTTACTACTAACGTTACATGAACCTACAGGGTCACACCCACGATTGAAATGAGCATATATTAAATGAATTATATATGTACAAATTTGTTGTACAAGAATTTAGTTAAATTAATATATATTTGATATATATATAATTTAAATATTGGATAAATATTAAAAGAAAATAAGTATTGTAATTATGACTCTTTTAATATATATAAATAATATAATTCGATTTAAATTAATATATATTGAAATCCTAATTAAAGTTGAATTGGGATTATATATATATATTAAAATCCTAATTAGTTGAATTAGGATTATATATATTGAAATCCTAATTAAGTTAAATTGGAATTATATATATTCAATATATATATATATTAAAATCCTAATTAAAGTTGAATTGAGATTATATATATTTAATATATATATATATATTGAAATCCTAATTAAGTTGGATTGAGATTATATATATATTTAATATATATAGTGAAATCCTAATTAAAGTTAAATTAGGATTATATATATTAATATATATATTGAAATCATAATATGAGTTGAAAATCATTAATGCTTTTGGAAAAACCCTCTAAATAGTTTAGAGAGTTTTATATACTCATTTCAATTGGGTGAACTATGTAGAGGTCAGAGTGTTATTGTTGCGGCTTAGGAATCGACATCGTGGAATCGTGATTGGATATCTATCTCCTCCAAATTCAGAATTTCAGATTTTAGCAGGTAATTCTTCACCCTAATTCACCCCGATTCGTTCCTCGTACATGGATCTCTGGTGGTAATCGTCGGATAATTTTTTCGCTATACCATGGGGTGTATCGGTTGACCCAATAGTGGTATTAGAGCCACTTGTACGATACGGATTCAGGTTTTAATTACTTGGGTGATGTAATTGTATGAGATACATGTTATTTTTTATTTATTTAGCGAATATATAATATTTGTCGAGCAAATCTATTCAATCACGGTTAATATGTTAATCTAGTTAAAAGATGTTCCTAAGATCGATGCTTAAGAGTTAATCATCGGGATCTTTGTTGATAGGGTTTGAAATATTATATGTTAATTGTTAACATATTCAAAATATAGTTTTAGGGTTTTAGATGTTAAGTGTTAACATACGCGAATTATAGTTATATATTAGACTAATGGTTAGTCTATAGATTTCGTGCAAGAAAGTAACAAGAGTTGTTTCAGTAAAATCCTCGTGGATTTTAAAATCCTGAAAAACACGATAATGTTGATAAAAGTTATCAAATCGTGAGGTTTTTACACAGCAATTAAAATGCTAATCTTTAAAAACTTCCCCGCCCTAACCAAGCAGCAGAAACCTCGCCGGCGGCTACGGGGCCGTCGAAACCTCGCCGGCGGCTACGGGGCCGTCGAAACCTCGTAAGGGGCTTGACACATGCGTAGGAACAATATGATAAGACTTTAATAACAAACCACGTCGTTATTATGTATGATATGCACGGTGTTTGGAATGCATGGTTATAGATCAATAGCCTATTTACTTTTATTTATAAGGTTTTATAAATACGGCCTGCGTGTCGTGGCTTTCTCTACTTTTATTGTAATTCTCTTTTCATCTTACCCCTCGTATGTAAAACGAGTTTCTAAAATTGTAATCTATACGAAGAAGCATAGACTAGAGGAACAGAAGTGTGGACCGATAGAAAGATGCTTGAGAAGTGATTTTATCCTTAGAATAATTTGGTTCTCCCATTGGCTTAGGATGTGCCACCTTAGGATATGGGTTATAACTATTGTATTCATATTTATTGCTTTTCATATATGTGATAAAATGAATGTATGAGATGCATGCTAGTTAATTGATAAGATCAAATGTTAAATGATGAGATAATATTCATGAAACCCCTCAATAAAATATTAAGTCTTTTATTGATTCCCAATGTTAACCCTCGTTAAAGTCTAGATCGATACAATTTAGGCTCTGCTAAAGCGAGGTACTTGTATCTATCTTGGCCAAGTGCAAAGAATAAGCAAGTGATATTCGTTGGTTGAACAGTGGTTAAAGACTTAACTAGGTTACTCTAATAGGATTAGAAACCTAAAGGTTAGTTATTTGGATAATCATAGGATGGTTATGAACAAGAGTTGTTCACCAAATGAAGAAGTTACATGAGATGTAATTAGCAAATGTTGCTTACCTAGATAGACCGTAATCTTAAGAGAAAAGTCAAAGCTGATTTAAGAGAATATGAAATTTGGATCTTTGCCCACTAGAAAAACCTTACAGAAAGTATTTTCAACATTCATATTTGAGGGTTATTAATTTTAATAAAAATAGTGGGAGTATCAAATTCTTTTATAAGCAAAATGGTAAGCGTACTCAAAATTCATATTTTATTATTTTAGATTTATTATACAAATTTGTTATCATTGCAATCGGTCCTTGAGAAGGACAAGTTGAACAACGTAAACTACCTTGACTGGTTACTGGAAGGAAAATGTTTCCATTTGTAATAAGACATGTCATTGTAAAAGGAATTACCTCATTTATCTTGAAAATTCAAGAAGACAAATGAAAATAGAGCGTCCGCCTCGAATATTTATGTTACTGATATTAATTTATCAACACCTACTTCTTGGGTATTAGATACCGTTTGTGGTTCTCATATTTGTATATTTGTATAAGGACTGCAAAAGAGTAGAAATTTGAGAAAATGAGAGGTGGACCTATGAGTTGGTAATTTAGCTATAGAAACATATATTTTATTGTTGCCTAGTGGACTTAATTTATGTTTAGAGGATTGTTATTATGTGTCTAGTTTGACTAAAAAATCATTTCAATTTCTTGTTTAGACAAAATTGGTTTTGAGATAATTATTAAAAATAATTGTTGTTCTTTTATCTCGATAATGTTTTCTATGGTATGACACAATTAATAAATGACCTCTATATTTTGGATCAAGAGAATTCCATTTACAACATAAATACAAAAAGATCAAAACAAATGACTCTAATCAAACTCATATTTGGCATTGTCACTTAGGTCACATAAGTGAAAAACGCATTTCAAAAATTTATAAAGATGGATTTTTGGATTCATTTGTTTTCGAACAACATGATGTAAGCAAGCCTTGCTTATTGGGAAAGATGACCAAAGCTCTTTCTAATGGTAAAAGTGAGTGAGCAAGTGATTTATTGGGACTAATACATAATAATGTATGTGGACCAATGAATACACAAGCCAGAAGAAGGTTTTTAATACTTCATTACTTTTACAGATGACTTCAGTAGATATGGGTACATTTACCTAATGCATCATAAATCTGAACCTTTGAAATGTTCAAGGAATTTAAAAATAAAGTACAAAACCGACTGGCAAAAATCATTAAGGCTCTTCAATCAGATCGAGGAAGAGAATATTTAAGCTTGAGTTTTGTGACCTTCTTAAGGAATGTGGATTTGTCTCACACCTCATGGTACTCTACAATAGAATAGAGTTTCCAAAAAGAAGAAATCTAACACTGTTAGACATGGTTCGATCAATAATGAGTCACGCTGATCTTCCAGTTTCTTTTTGGAGACATACACTAAAAAATAACTACTTTAACACAAAATGGTGTTCCATGTAAATCAATTCAAAAAACACCATATGAGATATAGACTAGGAAACGTCGTAGTATGTCTTTTATGAAAATTTAGGGATACGAAGCTTATGTTAAACATAAGATGTCTATAAAGCTCGAACTCAAATCTCATAAATGTAATTTTGTGGGTTATCCTAAAGAAACTAAATGATATTATTTCTTCAATCCTACCAAGAAAAAAATGTTTGTTGCTCAAACATGAATCTTCCTAGAAAGATAATTTGTTTTCTGGAAAGGAAGTGAGAGAAATATTGAACTCAATAAAATTCGAGATCAACCACATATCATTGAACAAGAGATTGAACAACAACAAGTTCCGTAAGTTGTTGAGGAACATTCAACAGTTTTGGAAACACAACCACTGCGGAGATCTTTGAGAGAATGCAATACGCCGAGAAATATGGATTTCTTGTCACATTGTATGGTGATGTTCTCTTCATGGATCAAGATGAGCCTAGAACTTATCAAGAAGCAGTGAAGGGCCTAGAATTTGAAAAATGGCTAGAGGCCATGAAATTTGAGATGGATTCCATGTAAAAAAAACCAAGTTTGGACCTTGGTTTACCCATCTCTAAAGATTAAGCCCATAGGATGAAATGGGGTTTTAAAAACAAAACTAACATGGATGGTAATGTACAAACATACAAAGTGCGATTAATCGCTAAGGGTTTTGGTCAAATTCATGGTATAGACTATGATGAAACCTTTTCACCTATTGTTATGTTTAAATCTATCCAGATCTTACTTGCGATAGCTGCATTTTATGATTATGAGATAAGGCAAATGGATGTTAAAATCGCTTTTCTTAATGGAAAACTAGATGAGGATGTGTACATGACACAACCTGAAGGCTTTGTCGATCCAAAAGATGCCAAAAAATATGCAAGTTACAAAGGTCCATTTATGGACTGAAACAAGCTTCTCAAAGTTGGAATCTTTGTTTTAAAGATGTAATCAAAGAGTTTGATTTTATCAAAAATGAAGACGAGTCATGTGTTTTCAAGGAAATTAGTGGGAGCACTATCATATTCTTGGTACTGTATGTGGATGACATACTGATAATAAGAAATGCATATCTAGCTTACAGTCTATGAAAACTTGGTTAAGAAAAATGTTTTTCCATGAAAGACTTGGGTGATGCAACATACATATTAGGAGTCAAGATCTATAGAGATAGATTGAGACGACTACTAGGACTGATTCAAAATACATACATAGAAGAAGTACTGAAAAAATTCAGTATGGAAGAATCTAAAAGGAGGTTTTTACCTATGAGACATGAAATTTCACTCTCGAAGGAAATGCATCCTTCGACCCCTCAAGAAAGAGAGCAAATGAGTAAGATTCCATATGCTTCAGCAATTGGATCTATCATGTATGACATGTTATGTACTCGTCTAAATGTATCATACACTTTAAGTATGACAAGTCGATACCATGTAGATCTCAGTGAAGGTCACTGGGTCGCAGTTAAAAACATCTTTAAGTACTTAAGAAGAACTAAGGATACATTCCTTATATAAGGAGATGAAGAAGAGCTAAGTATAAAAGCTATACTGATGTCAGCTTTCAAACCGATAAGGATGATTCACGATCACAATCGGGTTTTGTGTTCTACCTTAATTGAGGTGATATGACCTAGAAAGGTTCAAAGCAAGATACAATAGCTAATTCTACAATAAAAGCCGAGTATATTGTAGCAAGCGATGCTGCTAAAGAGGGTGTTAAGATCAAGAAGTTCATATCTGAACTAGGAATTGTGCCAATCATTTTGAATGCTATAGTCTATGTTGTGATAACAACGGAGCCATCGTACATAAAAAATATTATGTAAATAAACCTAATTCCCCTTCAACAAGGATGAATGAGAGAATTTCTTTTAATCAGAGGTGGTCCTCTATAGATTAATTTAATAATTTTCAACCCCTTTTTTATTTAATGATGACAATTTTAGTTTCAGCATAATAAGAAATGGTTAAGGAAGTTTCAATTTATATTATCTTTTAAATATTAATATCAATCAACTGAATTAAAATCTGGATTTAAAAGCTTTCCTCCGGTATCAGTGCATTGAAGATTGTTACTGGAAATCATAATAGCAGTTGTAAACATGTTTTAAATCCCATCATATCTACCAACAATCAGTTGATTTAGCAAGATAAGGCGCTAAGTCCCTTAAGTAAAGTCAAAGACTCGAATCTTGACATTGTGAATGAAAAAAATTGGATTTAGACTTGGGACGATGTCTCCATATTAGGTGATAAACTCGAATTCCTCAACCGATTTGCTTGCTATGTTGGTGGAGAAGTCCAATTTTGGGTGATGGTGGTGGAAGCAATGAAAAGAAATGAACACAATGATTTAGAGTGGTTTGAGCTTCTCAACTAAGCTCTACATCCACTACCTTAGCTTCCCACTAAGCATTTTCCCAAATTCACTATTGAATTTAACCCCCTTTCTAGGCTAAGGAGGCAATCCTTACACACTCAAAGCTTTTTGTCCAAAAGCTTGAGCAAACCCTCTTTTACAAAGAGAAATACAAAGCAAGCTAGGAAAACCTCTCAAATGTAATGTGTTAGCAATATTTAAGCACTCACTCAATCTTAAAACACTTAAGCAAATATTACGATGAAAGCTCACAAGTGTTGTCTATGAAAAATGAGGAAATTTGAGCACTAAGACATTTTACAATCAATGGAATGTTAGCTTGTTGATCATTGGTTGATTTTGGTGCTTCAAGATCCCTTTTAACCTTTCAAATGAGATTCTAGCCGTTGGTTATTGTTGGGGATGAGTTAAAGCCGTTGGAGTTTAATTTCTAACCAAATCTACCATTTTATAGCAAGGGGTATTGATACTCGTATAGGGGTATCAATATCGTCCTAAAATGAAAAGTGTTGCTGAAGGCAAAATAGAAACGGTATCGATACTAGGGGATCGATATCGGTACCAGCCTACAGGTATCGATACTGCTAGGGTAGTATCGGTACTAGTTTTTCATTTAAGAATTCTCTTTAAACACGCGTATCGGCACTCGAAGACTTGATACCAGTACGGTCCTCCCGGTATAGATATTGGGGGTTTGGTATCAGTACTAAGGGTTTGTTTTTGGCTGTTTTGAGCTTGAAAAACATAAGTTTGAATCAAAAACATTTTAAACACATTTTTCAAGTTATTTGTGTTAGAGTATGCCCAAAGACCAATCATAAGATGATTGTAATGACATTTGTTTTTACCTTGTTCATTTATAAAGAGGCATTGCCATTATTATTTTCAGTTACAATTCTGCGTGCATAAATAAACTGAATTATAATAAAGTCCTTAGAATAATATGATTATTCTTAAATGTTCTTAGTCGAGTATTATTGTGGGAATAAACAACAATAATGCATCAAGACTAATATGTAGTTGATTGATGACAAAGTGTTGTCATTAACATGGAGATTTCAAAATCAATACATAAGTATGTGTTAGAGAACGACATACTGGACTGACCCGCTATGGGCATGTTTCTTGGATTATTATGTGACAGTCACAACATTGCTCATAGTGATAACTACATGTATGATCCTCATACTTATATCATCATTATTTCAACATCGTGAGTGACATATTTTGATACAGTCAAACGTGTTTCGTAACTAACTACTCTATAAAGACTGATATTGGATATATCACAATCTATGTAGTGGGATATGGTTGATCAAGATAGGATTTGTCCCTCCTACATAATAGGAGTAATATCGTAGGTCACTTGATTGAGTGAGACTAGAAATGCATGGTCATGATCAAATAAGTTGATATAAGATATCATAGTTATTCGTTTATAATAGTCTACTCAAGATATCAAGAAATATTAGATGGACTATACAAGTGTGATTGTTCCATGACTTGTGTCCAATCTAGATATAAAGGACAAAAGGATGTAATACATGAAAAGAGTTAATCACGAAAAAGTTATGTCGAATCATGATTTCTTGTAACTTAGGTGACAATGACATATTGCTTAATGTCACTCATTGTTTGTAATATTAGAAATGTTGTAATATTTACTACTAACGTTACATGAACCTACAGGGTCACACCCACGGTTGAAATGAGCATATATTAAATGAATTATATATGTAAAAATTTGTTGTACAAGAATTTAGTTAAATTAATATATATTTGATATATATATATATATAATTTAACTATTGGATAAATATTAAAGGAAAATAATTATTGTAATTATGACTCTTTTAATATATATAAATTAATATATATTGAAATCCTAATTAATGTTGAATTGGGATTATATATATATATTAAAATCTTAATTAGTTGAATTAGGATTATATATAATAATATATATTGAAATCCTAATTAAGTTAAATTGGGATTATATATATTTAATATATATATATAGAAATCCTAATTAAAGTTAAATTGGGATTATATATATTTAATATATATTGAAATCCTAATTAAGTTGGATTGGGATTATATATATTTAATATATATATATATATTGAAATCCTAATTAAAGTTAAATTAGGATTATATATATTAATATATATATATATATATATTGAAATCCTAATATGAGTTGAATTAGGATTTCAAAAGCTATATTAAGGCATGAGAGATCTAGCAATCATTAATGCTTTTGGAAAAAACCCTCTAAATAGTTTAGAGAGTTTTATATACTCGTTTCAATTGGGTGAACTACGTAGATGTCAGAGCGTTGTCGTTGCAGCTTAGGAATCGACATCGTGGAATCGTGATTGGATATCTAACTCCTCCAAATTCAAAACAAAAATCCTAACAACCTCCCCTTTTTGATATAATAAAACCAACTTGAAAATTTGTTTTTTGATTCTCCCACTTTATAAAATAATACTTGAATAAGAGAATATAGATTCAAAAAGAGTTAAAAGCTCTCCTTTATTCATTTGAAAATTCAATTTTTTAAATCATTCTCCCCTTTTTTGTTATATCAAAAAGAGTTTTTATAACTTGAAGTTTAGTAACAATGGAGGTTTTAAAAAAAATTGACAATTAAGTACTTTTGTTTAAAAAATGGCTCCCCTTACTTAAGCATCAAATAACTTATTAGTCCAACAATTCATGATTAACTAGTTGAATTCAACAGAAATAAAACAAGATTAACAACAACAACAAAAATCAAATAATTTTACCACTTGAATCGAATGTAGGATGTTAAGCCTCCTTCTTCAAGTGTTTTTCCTTGTGTGCATAGAGCTTCAATAAATCGTCACTTGTTGATCACGCTCCATCACACCTATAATAAGACAATTAAGTAATTTTTTTGTATCCAAATTGCTTTGGATCCATTGGCATTAGTCTAAAAAATTTTAGTCCCCTTAGGAATCTATTTTTCAATGTCATCTTTTTCCTTTGAAACAATGAGTCCTTTTGGAACCCAAATGCTTCTTACACATTTTCCATAAAAGAATCTAGGGGCACTAGATTGTCTTTGATACAAAATTGATTTTCCAAAATTGTTTTTTCCTTACAAGTTTCTTGGAAATCAAATCTTTTTCTTTCTTAAGATCATCCAACTCATTTTGATGATCTTTTTCCATCTTTTAAAGCAAATTTTGCAAGCTTAAAACTTTTTGCTCAAAATTTTTAATTTTTGCTTCAAACTCCAAATTAGTTTTCAAAAGCAAATCATTTTTTATTTTTAATTTCAAAATCATCTTTTTATTTTTCGAAAATGAAGTCTTGAACTCAAAAACTAACTCGTCATAGGCTTTTTGTAACTCATCAAATGTATAAGAATTAGAAATAGATGAGTTAGAAGTTACCTCACCCTCTTGGAGGATCATAAGGCATAAGTAGGCTACCTCATTGTTGATGGAGTGTTCTTCATCACTCCATGTTGCCAGATATGCCCTTTTTGAAGATTATTCCTTTTTGTTAAAGCGAGGGCAATCGTATTTGGCATGTCATTGTTTTTTGCATTCAAAGCTCTTTAAGGGACTTTTTATCTTCTTCTTTGATTCATGTCTTGAAGAATTTTCTATTTTATTATTCATGAATCGAGTGAACTTCTTGAAGAGATGGATAATCTCTTCACTTTCACTTTCCTTCTCACTTGAATCTTCTTAATGACTAGTAGAGAATTGAAGAGTAACAACATTTAGATATTCTATTCATTGCTCTTTGACCTTTTTCTCCTTTTTTCTTCTCCCTTCTGGCATCATCTCATGGGTGGGCAAAGATCCAATAACCTCATCAAGCTTGAGCTCCTTCAAGTTTTTGCTTCTATAATTGCCATCTTTTTGGACTCTCGTGACTCGGGAAGTGAATAAATCAACTTTCGAACGAGCTTGTCTTCCGGAATCTCCTCTCTAAAACCTTTAAGTTCATTGACGATTGTGGAGAACCGATCGAACATGCTCTTGATGTCTTCTTCCGTTTCCATCTTGAAGTTCTCATACTCAAGGTTGAGAAGACTAATCTTGGTCTCCTTTACTTCGTTTGTTCCCTCATATGTTACTTCAAGCTTGTCCCATAATTCTTTGGCATCTTCACAAGAAGAAACTTTTTCGTACTCTTCCAGGCAAAGTGCACAAAAGAGAATATGCAATGCCTTCGCGTTTAGCTCCATCTGCTTGCGATCATACGCACTCTATTCCGCCTTACATCTTTGTGGCATAAACAAACCATCAAGAATAATATCCCAAAGACAGTAGTCTTTGGCTCTCATGAAGTACATCATTATATTCTTCCAATAGGAGTAGTTGGTCCCGTCAAAGAATGGTGGCCTATCGATCGAACGAGCCTCCCGAATCGTCTCAATAGGTGGTGAAATCTCTCGGTTGAGCCTCGCTCTGTACCAATTGATAAATTTAAATTCCTCAACTGATTTGCTTGCCAAGTTGGTGGAGAAGTCCAATTTTGGGTGAAGGTGGTGGAAGCAATGAAAAGAAATGAACACAATGATTTAAAGTGGTTTGAGCTTCTCAACCAAGCTCTACATCCACTACCTTAGCTTCCCACTAAGGATTTTCTCAAATTCACTCTTAAATTTCTTCCTCTTTTCTAGGCTAAGGAGGCAACCTTTACACACTCAAAGCTTTCTATCTCAAAGCTTGAGCAAACCATATTTTACAAAGAGAAATACAAAGCAAACTAAGAAAACCTCTCAAAGGTAATGTGTTTGCAATATTTAAGCACTCACTCAATCCTAAAACACTTAGAGCAAATATTACAATGAAAGCTCACAAGTGTTGTCTATGAAAAATGTGGAAATTTGAGCACTAAGACATTTTACAATCAATGGAATGTTGGCTTGTTGATCACTGGTTGATTTTGGTTCTTGAAAATCCCTTTTATCCTCTCAAATGAGATTCTAGTCGTTAGTGATTGTTGAGAATGAGTTAGAGCCGTTGGGGTTCAATTTCCAACCAAATCTATCATTCTGGAGCAAGGGTTATCGATACTCGTATAGGGGTATTAGTACCGTCCTAAAATAGAAAGAGTCATTTGAGGCAAAACAGAAAAGGGTATTGATACTAGGGGTTCGATATCGGTACCAGCCTACAAGTATCGATATTGCAGTATCGATACCAGTTTTTGATTTTGGAATTCATTTTAAACACGCGTATCGATACTCGAAGACTTGGTATTAGTACGGTCCTCTCGGTTTCGATATTGGGAGTTCGGTATCGGTACCAAGGGCCTCTTTTTGGCTGTTTTGAGCTTGGAAAACATAAATTTGAATAAAAAACATTTTAAAATATTTTAAACATATTTTTCAAGTTATTTGGACTTTTAATAAATATTGCAATAAATCAAACAAGTCCACAAATATTTTTTAAATTATTATATCAAAACAAAAATCCTAACATTAAGCCACTGTCTGAATTAATCAATCAACAAGTTGAATACCAATGGTTAACCAGAAAAAATCACATCGCATTTATCAGCTTGCAAACATAGTGCATGCTACTGCAGTCAAACTGTCAGAGTGATATATGGTCCACCTAGTAAATGGAAGCTAGCAAATGCAGATATGTAAGGAAATGTGTAAACTTGTTGGAAAGTCCTCTACATTCCTTTGTGGGTAACCCAGATTTGGCCGGAAAGATATGGAGTACAATATTTAGTTGGGACTTGGGAAGATTTAAAGATTTAAGGGATCCAAAATAACAATTTATTAAAATAATATTTAATAATAATTTGAAATAAATGATTTTAAAAAATAAATGTTTACTGTGCGTGACAAGTTGATTTTTGAATAAAAATTGAATCTAACTCGTTTTGAGAGGCCTATACAATCATTCACATTAGACTAGTTCACAACCGCCATTGATATTTAGATGATAGGCAGAGACGGAGGCATATGGGGAATGACAATTGCCCCCACCTTATTGTTTTTTACTTTAGTACCCTATATAATTTTTTATAAAATTTGGTATATATATGAATTTGTCATCTACTTTCAAACATTTATGTTTGTCCCTAACCCCAAATCCTGGCTCAATCGATAGGCCATGCTAATATTTAGATATTTGATCAATGTTTGTTGAATCTAGTATTAAAGAATTTGGTGTCCTTTTTACTATGATTTCAATTTTGAGTTTTATAAAGTAAAAAAAAAAAGTGGTTTGGGGCCAAGTTGTGGTGTGGAATGGTGGTGTTCGACATAAAACGCGGTTGTGGATTTCATTTGGACCACGTGCTGTACAAGTCAGAGAAATTATATATATACTCCACTCCCATTCTCCATTTCCTCACTTCAAATTCAATTCTTAGCTCTCCAGCTCCTGCAATACCCTTTCTGCTGGTTTTCCTGTGGACTTTGGGCAACACTAGTTTTGGTAGCTAGATTGTGTTGTTCGGACAAGCAGTAATTAAAGCCTTTTGTTTATCAGACAAGACAGTCCAAGCTTATTGTTATTTCTTGTTCTTTTAACAAAGATGGGAGAGCACCAGGTTTCTGGCTTCTCCATTGATGTGCTCCCACTAGGTGGCTCTAAATGCTTTGATGACGATGGCCGGCTCAAGCGAACTGGTAAACTTCACGAACATGATCCTTCTGCTTTTTCTTTGCTTTTATTACTTTTGTCAAAAGTAACAAATTCACTAGGAATTTCAACTTTTTCCATAAAGTTCAAAAGAAAGCAGCTTCTGCTGTATATTTTACCAAACACATGGCTTATGTCACTGTTTTTCCTTTGGCAGGAACTGTATGGACCGCGAGTGCACATATTATAACAGCTGTAATTGGTTCTGGTGTCCTGTGCCTGGCTTGGGCCACAGCTCAGCTCGGATGGATTGCCGGTCCGGCAGTCATGTTCCTGTTCTCTTTTGTAACATACTACACCTCTACTCTTCTCGCTGCTTGTTACCGCTCCGGTGACCCTGTCAATGGCAAGAGAAACTATACTTACATGGAAGCTGTCAGATCAAATCTTGGTACACCAGATAAAACTTCTCATTGCATTAACAAATGTGCTTGTTCTTTTCCAACTTCTAAACTTAACCCTTTTTTTTAATAACTCTTTAGGTGGATTTAAGGTCAAAATATGTGGGTGGGTTCAATATTTGAACCTTTTTGGAGTTGCCATTGGGTACACAATTGCATCAGCAATTAGCATGATGTGAGTTTCTTCCTACTTTAGCTTGCGTTTTTTGTAGTTGTTTGGGCTAACAGGGTGAGGTTTTGGTGTAACAGGGCTATCAAAAGGTCTAATTGCTTCCATGCCAGTGGTGGCAAAAACCCATGCCACATGAATAGCAACCCTTATATGATTGCTTTTGGCATTGTTGAAATCATTTTCTCTCAAATTCCCGACTTCGATCAATTATGGTGGCTTTCCATTGTTGCTGCTGTCATGTCCTTCACTTACTCCACAATTGGACTTGGACTTGGAATTGCTCAAGTTGCAGGTATTATTAAAACCTTCCTTTACAATATGCAACCTGGTAATCTGGTATGATTTAGCTGATTTTAAGGTGTTTCTTTGGTTAAATTTCCAGCAAATGGGAAAATTAGGGGAAGCTTGACTGGGATAACTGTTGGAACTGTCACTCAAACTCAAAAGATATGGGGGAGCCTTCAGGCACTTGGAGACATAGCTTTTGCCTATTCTTACTCCCTTATACTCATTGAAATTCAGGTAACAGTTTGTCTAACTCGAATAACTTTGTTTACTTGATAAGGCCATGAAGCATGAGCTTAACAATATGGTACTTTTGACAGGACACGCTTAAGGCTCCACCAGCAGAATCAAAGACAATGAAGAAGGCAACTCTGGTAAGTGTTGGAGTGACAACCCTCTTCTACATGTTGTGTGGTTGCATGGGGTATGCTGCTTTTGGAGACTTGTCTCCTGGTAACCTTCTAACCGGTTTCGGATTCTATAACCCATTCTGGCTCCTTGACATTGCTAATGCTGCCATTGTAATTCACCTTGTTGGTGCATACCAAGTTTACTGCCAACCCCTTTTCGCCTTCATCGAGAAATCGGCAGCGGAAAGGTTCCCCCATAGTGAATTCATAACCAAAGATATCAAGATCCCTGTTCCCAGATTTCGGCCTTACAACCTCAACCTCTTCCGGTTGGTCTGGAGGACACTTTTTGTGATACTAACAACTCTGATCTCCATGCTTCTTCCCTTCTTTAATGACATCGTCGGACTGCTTGGGGCAGTTGGATTCTGGCCACTCACAGTTTACTTCCCAGTAGAGATGTACATTTCTCAAAAGAAGATACCAAAATGGAGCAAAAGATGGCTTTGCCTCCAAATACTCAGCATGGCTTGCCTTATAATCTCCATAGCTGCTGCTGCAGGTTCTATTGCAGGGATCATGCTTGATCTCAAGTCGTATAAGCCCTTCTCGACCTCCTACTAGTCCGGTCGAATCGAATTCATATCACACGTCTCATGGATAGTTCAAGAAGCAAAGAAAATTAAAAGATATTTCTGTTAAACTACCACTACTGCTAAGCAGTTTCTTCTCTTTTTCTTCTTTTCTGTACTGTTCAACAAAATGGGGCCATGTTTTACAGTCTCAACTCGTAACTTTTCCCCATCAGTCAATGCAAAATGAACAACTTTGAGCATAAAATAGTATGAACTTTTACCATACAAATAAAGCTAACAATTTGAAAAAAGTTATTCCATTCCAAAATTGATGAGTGGAGATTCTAGATTTATCTTCTGGAAATGATTCAAACTGAAAGGCAAAGAAAATAGACTTGTTTCCTGCAATGTGTCAACTCCAATAACAGCAAAACACCATTGGAAGTGCCTGTTTATATTCAACACTGACACCAGACTGAAACCCTAATCTAGTGATCAGATGGTGGGGTTAGAGTGTTAAAAGGCAGCTATTTAAACCAACACTCTTATGAGTCCTGTTAGCGTTTGTCGCGGTTGCAAATGTAACGAGTACTATTAATAAAAAAGGCATTGAGATGCACAAAGATGGGTTATTACTGCTAGTCATGGCCAAAAGAATCAGATTTGATTGCAAATCATTGGTGAAACTGAAAAATGAAAAGCTGGAAACTGTTGTGTTAAGTGTTAACCAGGATTTGCTTATCATGCCAATAAAAGCTACATTCATCCAATTAATTATTAGCCCAAGTATTTTATAAAACTGATTATTGAACTCATTTCAAACTTGGCTCATGTTTCCTTCCAAAAGTTTAGTAGTATCGTTATATGCATAAAAAGTTTATGAGTTAATTCCATCCCATGTCCGTAAACTATGACTCTCATTCTAAATTGGTCCCTAGGCTTTCAAATGTTTCAATTTCATCTCTAAACTATGGTTTCATTCTAAATTGGTCCACAAACTTTAGAACATTCTAACTTCATCCTCAAATTATTGTTTACGCTATACCATATTATTACATAATACACATGCCTGTTTATATGGCAAATGATATTTTTTATAACAATTTTATTAAGATGGAATATGGTTAACATATATTGAAAATTTGGGGATAAAATTGAAAAGTTTGGGAATTAATTTAGAATGAAAGTCATAGTTTGGGATAAAATTGAAACATTCACAAGTTTAGAGACTGGGATAAAATTGAAAGTTTGGGAATTAATTTAGAATGAAAGTCATAGTTTGGGATAAAATTGAAACATTCACAAGTTTAGAGACTAATTTAGAATGAGGGTCATAGTTTGGGATAAAATTGAAAGTTTGGGAATTAATTTAGAATGAAAGTCATAGTTTGGGATAAAATTGAAAGTTTGGGAATTAATTTAGAATGAAAGTCATAGTTTGGGATAAAATTGAAAGTTTGGGAATTAATTTAGAATGAAAGTCATAGTTTGGGATAAAATTGAAACATTCACAAGTTTAGAGACTAATTTAGAATGAAAGTCATAGTTTGGGATAAAATTGAAAGTTTGGGAATTAATTTAGAATGAAAGTCATAGTTTGGGATAAAATTGAAACATTCACAAGTTTAGAGACTAATTTAGAATGAGGGTCATAGTTTGGGATGGAATTGAAATATTTAAAAGTTTGGAGACTAATTTAAAATGAAGGTCATAGTTTGGGATAAAATTGAAACATTCACAAGTTTAGAGACTAATTTAGAATGAAAGTCATAGTTTGGGATAAAATTGAAACATTCACAAGTTTAGAGACTAATTTAGAATGAAAGTCATAGTTTGGGATAAAATTGAAAGTTTGGGAATTAATTTAGAATGAAAGTCATAGTTTGGGATAAAATTGAAACATTCACAAGTTTAGAGACTAATTTAGAATGAAAGTCATAGTTTGGGATAAAATTGAAACATTCACAAGTTTAGAGACTAATTTAGAATGAAAGTCATAGTTTGGGATAAAATTGAAACATTCACAAGTTTAGAGACTAATTTAGAATGAAAGTCATAGTTTGGGATAAAATTGAAACATTCACAAGTTTAGAGACTAATTTAGAATGAAAGTCATAGTTTGGGATAAAATTGAAAGTTTGGGAATTAATTTAGAATGAAAGTCATAGTTTGGGATAAAATTGAAAGTTTGGGAATTAATTTAGAATGAAAGTCATAGTTTGGGATAAAATTGAAACATTCACAAGTTTAGAGACTAATTTAGAATGAAAGTCATAGTTTGGGATAAAATTGAAACATTCACAAGTTTAGAGACTAATTTAGAATGAAAGTCATAGTTTGGGATAAAATTGAAACATTCACAAGTTTAGAGACTAATTTAGAATGAAAGTCATAGTTTGGGATAAAATTGAAACATTCACAAGTTTAGAGACTAATTTAGAATGAAAGTCATAGTTTGGGATAAAATTGAAACATTCACAAGTTTAGAGACTAATTTAGAATGAAAGTCATAGTTTGGGATAAAATTGAAACATTCACAAGTTTAGAGACTAATTTAGAATGAAAGTCATAGTTTGGGATAAAATTGAAACATTCACAAGTTTAGAGACTAATTTAGAATGAAAGTCATAGTTTGGGATAAAATTGAAACATTCACAAGTTTAGAGACTAATTTAGAATGAAAGTCATAGTTTGGGATAAAATTGAAAGTTTGGGAATTAATTTAGAATGAAAGTCATAGTTTGGGATAAAATTGAAACATTCACAAGTTTAGAGACTAATTTAGAATGAAAGTCATAGTTTGGGATAAAATTGAAACATTCACAAGTTTAGAGACTAATTTAGAATGAAAGTCATAGTTTGGGATAAAATTGAAACATTCACAAGTTTAGAGACTAATTTAGAATGAAAGTCATAGTTTGGGATAAAATTGAAACATTCACAAGTTTAGAGACTAATTTAGAATGAAAGTCATAGTTTGGGATAAAATTGAAACATTCACAAGTTTAGAGACTAATTTAGAATGAAAGTCATAGTTTGGGATAAAATTGAAACATTCACAAGTTTAGAGACTAATTTAGAATGAAAGTCATAGTTTGGGATAAAATTGAAAGTTTGGGAATTAATTTAGAATGAAAGTCATAGTTTGGGATAAAATTGAAAGTTTGGGAATTAATTTAGAATGAAAGTCATAGTTTGGGATAAAATTGAAACATTCACAAGTTTAGAGACTAATTTAGAATGAAAGTCATAGTTTGGGATAAAATTGAAAGTTTGGGAATTAATTTAGAATGAAAGTCATAGTTTGGGATAAAATTGAAAGTTTGGGAATTAATTTAGAATGAAAGTCATAGTTTGGGATAAAATTGAAAGTTTGGGAATTAATTTAGAATGAAAGTCATAGTTTGGGATAAAATTGAAACATTCACAAGTTTAGAGACTAATTTAGAATGAAAGTCATAGTTTGGGATAAAATTGAAACATTCACAAGTTTAGAGACTAATTTAGAATGAAAGTCATAGTTTGGGATAAAATTGAAAAGTTTGGGAATTAATTTAGAATGAAAGTCATAGTTTGGGATAAAATTGAAAGTTTGGGAATTAATTTAGAATGAAAGTCATAGTTTGGGATAAAATTGAAACATTCACAAGTTTAGAGACTAATTTAGAATGAAAGTCATAGTTTGGGATAAAATTGAAAGTTTGGGAATTAATTTAGAATGAAAGTCATAGAATGAAAGTCATAGTTTGGTTGTGAAATTGAAACATTCAAAAGTTTGGGGACTAATTTAGAATGAAAGTCATAGTTTGAGGATGAAATTGAAACATTTAAAAGTCTAAGGACCAATTTAAAATAAGAGTCATAATTTGAGGACGTGTGGTGTAATTAACTCAAATAATTTTTTTAACAAATTCTTTACTACTTCATCTATATTTATTTAATGATTAAAATTTTATGAGTATTTAATTTTACAAAAAAGTCATCTTTTGTGAAATTTAGAACATTCAAAATTTATAGCAATTAATTTAGAATGAATCTCATTTTTTGGTTGTAAGTGAAAACATTCAAATGTCTAAACTTTAATTTAAAATAAAAGTCATAGTTTAGGGGTTGGAGTGGAAGCATTTAAGTTTGGGGATAATTTAGGAATTGAAGGAAGATTCCGAAGAAAAGGACGTGGGGTTTGCAGTGAAACCTGAACTGAGCACAAAACTCTGGCGAGTGGTTGCGGTAGCAGTGGTGGTGGTGGATAGTTTGGCTTGCGATATTGGAACCGATTTTCCTTGGGGCTTTAAACCATAACGCTGGGTTAAAACGCCAAATTCATCCATAATTGAGCGTGTTTATTTGAGGGCGGTGAAAACAAATTGGCGGGGGCAGACTGAGTATATGATTCTTCTGGAGCGAAATCGGAGGAAGGAGGAGGTGGAGGAGGGGTTGTTCCGTACGACAGATGGTTTTGGTGTCGGTGAGAAGGTAACGTGGAACCCGACACATTCAATAGCTGGAGCTGCGTCTGCTGGCCCATCATTTCTCCTTCTTTTTTTTTTCTTTCTCGCTACTTTGTTTTTGGTTTTCTTTTTCCCAACAAATTCATTCTATTTGCTAAATAATGTTGTGATTATAGATAAATTATTAGATAGATTCGGTTCATTATGTTACTTGTGATTCAGTTGACAAGGTCCATTTACTTTAAAATAATTATTCAATAATTATCCATTCTCTAGCAATAAGTAAAAAAAGAGGTGATGATTCACCTTAGAAAAAATAACATGAATAAATTTTATTGGTTGAGATCACGAATAACATGGTGAGTTGAGAAATCGTTAAATCCTCGAAAAATCTGATAACAATGCTCTTAATTTAGAATAATTGTTTTAGACAGGCTAAGAAAATTGAACAGAAAACATCTTATAATCACACCAGTATATTAAAAATGTATTTTTTGAATAAATTTAGAATAAATTTTATTATTTCAGAAGTTATATTTATAAAATTATTTGATATGTTTATAGACAGTAAATATAATTCTATTAAAAAAAGAAATTAAATATAATTTTAATCTTAATAATATAATATTTTCCTTTCGACAATAAGAAGAGTATATTTAAATAATAAATGAGTAATTGTTCCATAGAAGAAAAGTTTTTATAAACAATTTAATTTTAGGGTTTAAAATTTACTTCAATTTAGTGTTTAAGGATTTATGTATAGTAGCTTAAAATTTTAGAGTTGTGATTAAAATTTAAAATTTATAAATTTAAATTTAAATTTCTAATGATATTACCCTACCCAAAAACTCAAAATTTTAATAATAAACTTTAAATTATAAATCCTTAAACCTAAAAGCATAAGTTAAATACATAAACCCTAAATAAAATATAAATCCCTAATAAATTCATTTGAACGTTTATTTATTCCCACTAATTACTCGTGAAACTCGTGCTACCCATGACGAAGCAATCATGTGATCCAGCTGTAAGTGGAAGGTTGTTAGTTAGTTGATACTATTTTTTCATTCTTTAGCATAAATAAAAGGGGTAAAATACATCGTTGGTCTTTTTTGTTTTTCCGGTTATTTGATTTCGGTTACTAATTTTAAAAAGATTATTATTTAGTCACTTATGTTACGTTTTTGCTTTCTAACATTTAGGTAATTAAAACTTGAACCCTTGTTAGTCTCTTGGCATGTTAGTCAAAAGGATTTATTTCTAATATGACTCATAAACTTTAAATAAATATCAAATTGACCCTTAAACTATAGATAAATTATCAATTTGATCTATGAACTTTAGTTAAATCCATCGCCCCACTGTCTATTATCTCTTACCATTATAATCGACCATCGTAGATCCCGTCGAGAATGACCGTTGGACCCTAAATTTTTAATTCACCAATTTGTTATTTCCTGAACGTGAGTTCAGTGTTTGTTTCACCGAAAAATTCTCCAAGTTCTACAACTCTGTCTAGATTCATCAAATTCAAAATAGTTACCACTATATTTTAGCTTAATATTAAAATTGCCACTTTATTTATTTTTATCAAAATTTAACATTATTTTTAAAATTTGTAATTCAATTTTAGTTTGAAATAGTTTGAAACAAAATATAACAACAAGTCGGTCATGTGTCGTTGTTTTTATTAAATAGAGAGATATTGTATTCTCGTATCAAGATTCGAACCCATACAAGATGGGATAAGATGAACATCCTTAGCCAGACCAATTAGTGGATCTCGGTCGTGTGTTATTTTTAACTTGGTTATAAAATTGCTTTGTAGTATTTGCTCGTGCCTAACATAAAAGTTTGTTTAGGACAAAAACTCATTAGCGAGAAAATTCTAAAATTAGACCCCTTAAAATTAGACTAATATTAGGCATTTGATTTAGGTAGGTTCAATCTCATCCGTTGATTAAAAAAGGGAGCAAAAAAGGGAAAAATTAAAAAAAGGTAAAGGAGCAATCGGTTAACCGGTTGCCTAAAAAGAGGAATAAATAAAACCCGTTTATTGAAGTAGAATCGGTACGGTCAGAAAATTTTCAAACTAGCTTTAACTCTCCCTCGTCCAAAGCTTTGTTTCATCTTACAGCCGAAAATCGTCAAAGGTGCAATGCGTAGGGAGTAAAGATTTCTAGGTACTAAAGTGTTCTTTGCATGAAATTAATGTTTAATTTCTGTGTTAGTAGGAAACGAAATGATAGTTGTGTATGAAAAATTTCTAGGGTTTTGAAAATAGTTAGGGTTTAATAATGATTTTGAGGGATTATCGTTGATAGGTTTAATAATGTGTAGGTAGGCTTGTGAAACGCATCAATTTCTGTATAGTTTTAGGATTAGATTTGGTGATATTTGTTACGAATGTGGAGGTCGAGAAACGTTTGTGGGTCGGTAGCATCGGTATTGTTAATACAATATCGGTACTTGAATAGTAGTACCGATAGGAAATTAAGTGAATGACATCGAAGTTGAAAAAACTATCGGTATATGTTAGGGATATCGGTACTAGTCGTATAAAATTTCACATATGTAGTTAAAAAATATTTTTTAACACAAAGAGATGTTAATAAATTATATGTTCTGATAACCATTAATTAAATGTTTTGTTGTGTTTTATGAGTGGTATAAAGTTATGTGATATAAATAAACTTATGTTTTGTTGGTAGGTGTGTGAGCATAGATGAAAAAACAAATGTGGATGTAGAAGGTGCGGAGGATGAGACGGTCGCAGTGGCTGAGGCCCAAAAACCTGTGTCTGTCTTTTTGAACTTCTAGTAAGTTAAAGTTGAATTTGTATTGAATATTTTAAATTGGTAAATTTGTTAGATTGAAGTTTAAATATGATAACTTTGAATGAATACAAAGGAAGAAAGGGCAGGAAGAAGAAAATGACTAATGAGGTACGTGTGAAATTTTGGAATAGTTTAATGTGTTATTTAATTTTTCAGTAATGTGTACATGAGGTAAAATTGTAATATATTCTGAATGATAAAGGCAAAGAAAATATTGGGAAGAAAATGGGCCAAAACGACTGATGATGAAAAAATGTTGTATATTGATATGCACTTGCAGCAGAAGGAAGCATATATAAGAGCAACATCAAAACGCGAAGATACGACTACTGTTAAGAAGGTAAGAGTTGCATTAATTTGTAGACAGAGTAGTGGAGCTTAAAAGTAATTGTTAGTATTTTATAGATGTCTAATGTTGATGTAAATAACCGTATGTTTGTACTAGGCATCCACAAGGTGTAGCAAAAAGAAGTTGTCCAAGTTATTTACAGAGATGAAGAATAAAAAGATGGATGGTGTAGTTGTAGAACTTGGGTTTGGGGGTTTACTTGGACTAAAATCTCGAGGAATTCATCGTGATATCTGTCGTGACTTAGTGGAAAGCTTTGATGTTGAAAGCTGATGCAGTTTAATGGCCACAATATTTGTGTAATGCTGGAGGATGTGGAAGCTGTTTTGGGGCTAAAAAATGAAGGTCTTGATGTTGGACACGTGACTGAGAAATGTAATAGGAAAGATCTAGGGTTGAAGCATAATGTCAGCCTAAAGGTTTCAAATGTTGATTTGGAGGCAGAAATATTAAGTTGTGAATATGAGGGAGATGAATTGAAAATGAGGGTGATTGTTTACATTGTTGGCATCTTTAAAGAAATGTCATTTTGATCTTGTGGGAAGCAAGTGGAAGAGAAGGGGAAAAGACCAACAAATGAGACCTTAGATGATGTGTTGCGTGATGTTAACGATCCAGTTAATGACCCTCATAATGATGCTGATGGTAGTTCTGCTGATGATGCCCTTCCTCCACACTTTCGTGTCATGATGGAGGCTTTTGATATGAGATTTGCAGCTATGCAATCTCATTTTGATGGGAGACTTACAGACATTCACAATCAACAATTGGCCATGCAAACTCAAGTGGAGGAACTTCGTGCTGTTGTTGTTGCTCGATTAGACATATTGCCTGTTCAAGTTGCTGCTCCCTCTCTCTCTCCGGGCTTGACTATCCCACCACTGCTGTCCAATGCTTAATTAAGTTTGCCATGTTGGTTTTAATGTTAGTTGTTATGAACTTGTGCTGATAATACTTTGGTTAATTTGGTACTTTATATTTTGTTTCGGGTGATGTAGGGAATTTGATGATGTGGAAATATTCGCTTGTTACTTTTTGTTTATTTTCATATGTTTTAGCACATCATCTCGTGTAATTATGGATGTTTTTATTTTGCAATGGAACTATATTATGCAAGATCTAGAATTTGGCCTATTGTATTATATTCCAATGGTTTGTTGTTAATAGTTTAAAAATTCCACCAAAACCAGACCATCTTTTTAGTATCGATGCTACAAGAACAATATGCAACATGAACAGTATCGATGCAACATGAATAGTATCAATGCAACATTTTTTACTACTACTTTCGTTGGTTTACGATTAGGATATATGAGGTAATAAATTGAGTAGTTACGTTTTTACTATTACTTATGCACAAAATCAGGTAGGTATATATTATGTAGGTATCGTATTTCTCATGCTTTTTGTACCGAAAAGAGTAATCATTTATGTAATCACTAATTTTGTCCAGGGTGGACCCGTTTTTATTTTCGCTTTTGTTTTTACAATAATGTGCTTATATATATATATATATATATATGATACTACTTTCTAAATAATGTTAGGGGCTTTCTTTACTTCATCCTTTTTATTAAAACTTAAAAACCCAAAAATTAGTTAATTACTAGTACTATTTTAATTAAGCATTTATATTTGCTATCATTATATACTATTGTTATCCATTTGAAAAAAACATAAATATTACAATTATCTTATTATTATTATTATTATATTACTATCATTTATATTATATGTTACCATTATTATTACTTGCTATTATCTATTATTAATATGTTTTGTTACTATTATTATTTATCATTATTATTATTATGTTGTTATTTAAAAATTAGAAAAGAGATTAAAAACTATAAACTATATTATTTTATACATAAAAGCCCAACTTCGAACTTTATAACAGTCCGTATTACATTTGAAAAAAACCAAAAACAATTACATATTACATTTGGCCCAACCAATTAAGCCCTAATCTGGTAACCAAATTAACCCTAATCTGATATCCTCCTATCTTTGAGCAGTCGCAGACCAACCATTAGATCCAATTAAACCTGGTAATATTTTCAAAATCGTGACTATGCCAAGTAACCTGAGGTATTGTTGTATGCTCCATCATTATCCTCGAGACAAAGGACCGTGACGAGATGAATTCCCCTAAGAAAAAGGAAATGATTGAACAAATTGAATAAGTCCCGAAGCATTCTAATGGAGCTGTGGGAGGAGAACGAATCTAATAAGGAGCTATTATCCACCTGTTCAATACCCTAGCGCCAGAGATGAATCCTTGATGATACTGACACAATATTGAATCATATACTTACACTTAAGAATTCCTAAATTGACATTATTTGTGTTCAATGGGCTAAATAAAAGTCGGAAAGCCTAAACCTTTGTTAATGGAGAAGGATAATGAGAACTAGAAGGAGTAGCTTTCGAACGGATCAAGAAAGAACCATAATCCTAAGGATGAACTGAGCAATCTGGGAGGAATTTCACTACTACGAGTGTCGCCACAACATTCAAAGGCAAACTGTTGATCACCGGAAGGGTTGAATCTAATACGCTCTTACATTTGATATTTGGGGCATTCTATTCTTTTTCATTAATTTTGATTTTGTATATTAACCCAAGAAGCATCCTTTGTTGAAATGTTGATTAGCAAGCCAGTGTAAAAAAAGAAAAAGAAAAAAAAGAGAGAAAATAAAAAGGAAAGAAAAAGAGAGAAATAGAAAAGAATAAGGTCTCTGTGTTTTAGAATAGAGTTTAGGGCGCAATGCCAGATGTGCATATGATTGACCTGATACAAACCTGGCAGCAGCCCTGAAAAGAATAACAGTAGGCCGTAGTATGCTACACGATTCAGAGACTTGAAGTGAGTATCTACCATAAAATCTTGGTCGGCCCAGAAAAAATAAAGATTGAATTCTATATGAAATTTAGACAATCATGAAGCATGTTTTCAGCCTAACATTGAGATGGAAGAATGACCATACCAAAGAGTCACGGACAAATGACCGTCGAACCCAAAGAAGAGATATAGTACTACTAAGATCAGTAAAAAGGGGCATCTTAAGAAAGGCCTCAACTCAGCCGACCGACGTTGGTCAGAGGTTAACTAAAGTGCAAGGCGATGATCTATCAAGCGAGTGAGGTATGCTTACATCAACTTACAGTGAAACAAGTTGCGAAAGTTAAAGCAGATCTAGAAGGGATGGGATCGACGGTTGACGATTCTGCGAGAATTATAGTGACATTGCACGCTTGATGTGTGTCTAAATTAATCGGCTTTCGTTCCGAGCCATCTTTCAATTTTGGAATCCTACTTTCTATTGCTTCACTTTTAACACGGAAGACTCGATGTCCATGGTTGAAGAATATTCTGCTTTGCTTAAATCAAAAGAATAGTCGTAAGGGCTGGTTTTAGGGTTTCCTTACTTATTCCAAGCATTTTTGCATACAGTTTGTTGGTTGATGTATATACGGTTTTAGATGTTTTTTATAGTTTAAACATATATTATTATATACAGTTTGTTGGGAAGCCCGTTTTTAATATGTTTTATATCTTATACGTAACATTTCTTATATGTATATATATATCATATGCTTTAGGTATATATAGTATACGGCCTAAATATTACATAATATGTGGCTGCTAAAGTTTTTTTTATGTGATATGCGCATGTATATATATTATTATTATATAAATATATTTCTAATGCCTTACATATATATTATATGCCTTACACATATATTATATTACATATTTTATACAATATATAATGTGAAGGCTACTGCAAAAGGTTTTTATATACGTATATACATATGTTTACGTACATATAATATAGTTTTCATAACCCTTTTCCATTGTTTGTTTTTTGGGCCCTTTTGAGTTTTGGACCTTTTGGTGCTTTAGTTTTAGTTTGTTTGGTTAGTTTAGTTTAGCCCCCTAGTTTTTGGGCCTTTTGGGCCTTAGGGCTTATTAGGCTAGGCTATAGATTAGATTTAGGTAAATTAATTTAATTAATTTAGATCGTGTGCCCGTCTCATAGGGGCACGGTCTTTTAAATTAATTAAATTAATCTAGGTTAGATTCTTTAGAGCCTTAGTTAGATTATGGTTCAAATTAATTTAGTGAATTTAAATTCGCTCTTGGCTCCTTCGAGTAAATGTTAAATTCATTAAATTAATTGAACGTTTCTTAATTACTTTTAGGTTAAAATTAATTTCAAATTTTAGATTGACATCAAATTCTAAATTAATTCTCATAATTTGTTAGGGTTTTAGTCTTTTAGGGCTAATTAATCAATTTAGGGTTAATATTAGATTCACCTAGTTACTAATTAGAACATTAATTGAATTCTCATAATTTGGGCCTTTTAGGTTAGGACCTTTGGTGGGCTTTGTGTTTTTATCTTTAAGCCTTTACTTGTCATCCATTTTATTTGTCATCATTTGGCCCATTTAGTTTACATATTAATTAATTTAAACCAAAAGGAGGTATTCATTAATTCCGATATTTGTGTCATAACAGTCCGAGCTTAAAGGATGTTGGCCAAATATTTGAATTAATCCTTACCGACTCAAGGTAAAATTAAAACTTAACCAAACCATTACATCATATTTTAAAATGCTTGCATCATGCATAAAGGTGACGTGCGAGATTCAAACTATAACTTAACACGGTCGTCGGGCTTATTCGATGTTGGTTTAATCTATGGTCCGATGTATCGTCAACCTTATTAATTAAATGTCCAATTAATTTGAATTCACCAGTTTGATAAAGCCCGTTCAATTAAGGTCACCAAATTAAATTCCTTTCAAATTCCGACAATTTCCTTCGATTAAAAGCAACAAATATTTTGGTACCGATTTTCGGGCGTGATGGGGGTGCTAATCCTTCCCCACACGTAACCAACTCCCGAGACCTTTCAAAATGAATCTTTAGTTTTGTGGTGCCCGCCTACCTTATCCAAGTGGCCGGTGGCGACTCCAAGTTTTTATCGATTTTCCAAAGAAAAAGAATTTTCAAAAGAAATCCCTTTAAACCAAGATTACAAAGAAATGACTTTTGGGGATAACCCGTAGCGTCGAACTTATAATTTTTCTAAAGGTTTTTTTTCCAAAAAACGTCGCTACGCTTTACGATATAAGGTAGTTAAACAATTTCCTACCACAATTTTGGTTGGTTTAAGGTTATGAGATAGGGGTAATAAATTAAGTAGTTACATTATTTACTATAACTTACGTAAACAAATAGGTAGCTATGGTTAAATAGAAAGTAGGTATCTTATTTCTCATGCATTTTGTACCAAAAAGTGTAATCATTTAGGATTTATGGTAGTTACACAATTTCATACCATAACTTTGGTTGGTTTAGGCTTAGGAGATATGGGGTAATAAGTTCAGTAGTTACATTGTTTACTATTACTTACGTAATGAATTAGGTAGGTATCGTTAAATATTAAGTATGTATCTTATTGCTCATGCGTTTGGTACCAAAAAGAGTAAACCTTTAGGATTTAAGGTAGTTACACAATTTTCTACTTTAACATTGGTTAGTTTAGGCTTAGGAGATATAGGGTAATAAGTTCGATAGTTACATTGTTTACTATTACTTACGTAATGAATTAAGTAGGTATGGTTAAATATTAAGTAGGTATCTTATTGCTCATGCGTTTGGTACCGAAAAGAGTAAACCTTTAGGATTTAAGGTAGTTACACAATTTCCTACAATAACTTTGGTTGGTTTAAGATTCAAAGATATGGGGTAATAAATTAAGTAGTTACATTATTTACTATAACTTACGTAAAGAATTAGGTAGCTATGGTTAAATATAAAGTAGGTATCTCATTTCTCATGCATTTTGTACCAAAAAGAGTAATCATTTAGGATTTAAGGCAGTTACACAATTTCCTACCACAACTTTGGTTGGTTTAGGCTTAGGAGATATGGTGTAATAAGTTCGGTAGTTATATTGTTTACTATTACTTACGTAATGAATTAGGTAGATATGGTTAAATATTAAGTAGGTATCTTATTACTGATGCGTTTGGTACCAAAAAGAGTAAACCTTTAGGATTTAAGGTACTTACACAATTTCCTACAATAACTTTGGTTGGTTTAAGATTCAGAGATATGTGGTAATAAATTAAGTAGTTAAATTTTTTAGTATTACTTATGTCAACCATTAGGTAAGTGTGTTTAAATATTATGTAGGTATCTTATTTCTCATGCGTTTTGTACCAAAAGAGTAATCCTTTAGGATTTAAGGTAGTTACACAATTTCTTATCATAACTTTGGTTGGTTTAAGATTAGGAGATATGGGGTAATAAATTAAGTAGTTACATTATTTAGTATTACTTACATCAACAATTAGGTAGGTGTGGTTAAATATTGTGTAGGTATCTTATTTCTTATGCTTTTTGTACCAAAAAGAGCAATCCTTTAGGATTTAAGGTAGTTACACAATTTCCTACCATGGCAAGCTTTTCAATAACTATTGTTTTTCTTACAGTTACTGTAACAAATTAAGTGGCAAGCTTTTCAATAACTATTGTTTTTCTTACAGTTACTGTAACAAATTAAGTAACCGCATCGTAACAAATGAAGTAGTCACCGGGTACCGTTATAACCGGTCTGCCTAATTTTATCATACTTTTAACATGCCTAACGCTAGAAGCTCCCTTATTAGTGACAATTGTCTGTGCTAGATTTTACTGATAATTCATCGATAACACGCTAAGTAGGGGTGTTCAAAAATGCTCGACCCGATTGACCTGGCCCATTGACCTGTCGTCTCAAACCTTAAAAAAGATGGTAATTTTTTTAAAAATTATCTGACCTGGGAAATTTCTGGGTAGTTGGGCCAGGTTTGGGCCATATTTTTTTAACCGAGTACTCGACCTGACTCAGTACTTTTAATATATTTATTTTTTTAGTTTTAAATTATAGTTTTATTGTAGGTTCCTTAATATTTTTACCTAAAACTAAATTTATATCTCTAAATTCTTTCTATGTTTGTATTATGTACTGTTAAATTTTAAAATTTTCAAAAATATTTGTATTAATTTGTTAATACAAGACTCGAAAGAAAAAGAATGAGATTAATATTTTTAATGTCTTTTTGGTGATAAACTTTAATATATATATATATATATCCAAATATTTCCATCTTAAAATAAACTTTTAAATTTTATGTGTTTACTATGTGATTTATAAAAACATTTAACTTAAAAACAAATAAATAAAAATAGTGAACCAGGTACCCGTTACCTGATTTTTCAAATACTCAAATTTCACGAGTACCCGAATAATGGGTACTATACTAAAACGGGCCGGAACACGAGCCGACATATGTAATACCCGAAAGAACTGGGTACCTTACAATGAACACCCCTAACACCAAGTGCTCGGTGCCCCTCAACAAAGGTTATAGTTTCCTCCCTTGTAACAACGGCAAAAGCAGTTTTAGTATAAGCATTATAAACTCTCCCATCTATGTTACACTTGAGCCACCCGGGGACGGATTTAGGATTTTCATATATTGGGATTAATTTAGGATCATGTTACATTAAGAAACAAATAGTTTGAAATAAAACCTCAAGTGCACTTTTATATTATTTATAATTTATCAAAATAATACAAAAAATATTAGAGTTGGCTTCGACGAGGTTTCATCTTTTGAAAAAAATTGCATAACATCTTCATCATCGACATTTTCAAACATATCGTCTTCTATGAATGTAATCCAACAATCATTAACCCATTGATCACCCATTTAATTGCGTAATTTGTTTTTGATGTAATTCATAGAATAGAAGTCTCGCTCAACATTTAATGTCGCAACGAGTAAGATTAAGGCCAAGTTTAGAAATAAATACACTAAAGGATGAACAACGAGCGTCTCATTTTCAACCAACATGCAAGATAGCTAAAATAAACTATTTAGTTCACAAAATTCCTTCTTTGCACTCACTTCGACAATGTAATTCTCAATTTGAAGCTCAAGAGTTTCAAGATCTCTTTTAGGAAACCCAACGGGTAAGATTAAGGCCAACTTTAGAAGTAAATACAGTAAAGGGTAAACAACATGCTTCTCATTTTTAATCGATATGCAAGATAGCTCAGGTAAACTATTTAGTTTACAAAATTCTTTCTTTGCACTCACTTTGACAATGTAATTCCTAAGTTGAAGCTCAAGTGTTCCAAGATCACCTTTATCAAACTCAATTGGATTCAATCGAACTAATTTAAGCAATTTTTCCTCATCAAAAGCAGAGAATGAATTTTTTAGATTCAAGCAAGCCACACAAAGTAGGATATCTGTTATTACCTCATTGAAACGGTTGTTTTTAAAGGAATTGAGGCCTCGTTAAAAACATCCTCCCTATTATAAGGAGAAAAGAGTGCCCAACTAAGATTTTATTAGTATATCATCAGAAAATCAAACACAAGGCACTTGTCCATACAGACAGATAGTACATTTCGAGATCATATCCAAAACATAGATTAACCCAAAGTAAATGAGGATAAAACAACCCATTAACCAATTCCCTTCTTGGCAAGCTCTTCAACTTCTATATTGCAAACCTGAGGGATATGATGAATTAGCAGTGTTTCTCATACAACTAAATCTGTAATTTCTCGAGTCAAATGCTATAGATTCTACGATGCCAAACTTAGGTTAAGGTTGTAGGAAAAATGTTTGGTAAACCGAAAAAAGGTTGAAAATAAGACTTGCTTGAGGCGTGCACTAGACACTATCCTTAAGGATATTTTGCGGTGAAGCGTAGCCTCCAGGATTCAACAAGCACTTTTGCCGAAGCAAGCAACAAAAAGAGCAAAGAATTAATAAATACTCAGCTTTAAAATAAGAGAGGGAAGAAGAAAGTAAGTAGATGATTCTACTTTGAGATGAAATTTGAAGACATATGTGCATGGTATTTATAGTATCATGCATGCCCAAAAAGGGCATCTAAAAATAGCAATTAGTCAAGGGCAGATCAGTCAAAAATAAAATGAATGGTTAAGAATAAAGATACTTTTATTTGAAATGAATGGTTAAAATTAATCAAAAAATGGATGGTTAAAAAAGAATATACTTTTCATTTTAAAATAAATGGTTAAAACCAATTTTAAAAGTAATAATAATAAATAAATAAAATGGATCGAGCCTCTAGTTCATGTACATAAAGAAATCTAACGATTTGGACTTCTTGGCCAAACCTCGTGTGCGCGCGAACACCATCATATTTTCACTTACAAGCCTAATACCAAGTCTTTATATTTAAACACAAAATAAATACTATAAAAGATAGATGTGGGATTCTTTGAAATATACCAAGTAATCATATATTTTTACAGCAATCCCCCACATATTTCAAAGAATGATAAAAAATAAAAAAAAAAATTAGCTGAGTATTCTGACATAACGTATTCATTATGGTGTCTTTTTGGACTATGAACCAGAACTTAGAAAAATGAGACATAACCTATTGAGTAATTGGAGAAACACGTTTCTATGAACCAATAACTCATTATTGTAAGCTAACATTCTCATTAATCACATTATATCTATTCTTGCTCTTTATCGCGGTTGTGTGCTAATAGGCCATACGCGTGCCTGGATTTTCATAAGTGCTCTAGAGACTTTGCCATAAATCTCATAGAAGCAGCCACACTTCACATTTATATAGGTCAAGCCATCAAGTGTCTTTTGCAGGTCAATACACCACCTATAAAGGTTATGGACTTGATTAAGAGTTTTACTCACCCTCATCATCCTTACAGTTTTTAGCACTATGTACACTATAGGAAGGGACAAAAGAAAAATAATGTAGTGCTTTCCCTACAAGATCAATCAATGACTTGTTATCACCTATATGAACCTTCTTCATGGGATCGCCAATCACAAAGGTTGGGTTACCATCACTATTTATTTCTTATATTGGCATAAGTCCCTTTCCCCTCGATGTTTCACATATTAATTTTCTTCCCAGGGGTTTAGCTGAATGATTTGGCCAAAACCATATCTAACTTAACATAATCAATTGATATCACTTCACCTTTTTGCATATGTTTTATTACTTCATGGCATTAGACAAATATATCTACTTTAACCATTGAAAGTTTTTATTCTTTGCAATGTCTATTTCTACTTGGCAATCACAATGCATTGGCATTGAATCTATTAGTTTTGTGCCTAATAAAATACAGGCTAAGGGTTTTTTCAACCACTCAAGTTCATTACACAGGCTAAGAAGTTTTTCTACCACTTAGCTTCCTTATTAGCCAACTCTAATGCAATAAATGCAAACTTCATAGTAAATTTTTTATAAATGTCTCTTTTGTTAATTTCTAAGATATTGTTCTACCCCCAAGGGTGAACACATAACCACTAGTAGATCTAATCTCACATAAATAAGATATTTAATTATCATCATTGTATCCTTTTAATACAGCGGGTAATCCACTAAGTAGAATATCATAACTTATGATATCCTTTTCATATCTCATTAACTTTGTTACATCAACTCAACAATAATGATTTGAGTTGTGTATATTAGCTCAATTGAAGAATAACATGTGTCATTTCAGGTCTAGTAAAGTTCATCAAGTGCATCAAAATTTTAATAACTTTGTGCATACTTGAATCGAGCAACAAGATCACATGTATATTTTCTCATTTGAATATTAGCATCATAATGAGTATTTACAGGTTTGGTATCAATATATCCAAACTTCTTAAAACAATTCAACATTATGTTCTTGTGATAGCACTTTGCTACCATACTTCCTTATAAATACTCAATATGACATTTTCTTCATTCATGTCTTTCATATCGAATTTTGCAGCAAGATGCCTCTCAATCTTACTAATAATTACTAAGATAGGCATGTAATCAACATATAATAATCACATAAACATCGTCAATCACCTTGGTATAAAAAACATGCTATCAAAGAGATTTAAAGATTTAGGTCGTTTAAATATTCTTACATCATTATGTTCACAATCAAGTTTTAATCAGTTTGAATCATAGATAAATTAGAAGAAACAAACGTGCAATTTAATGATCTATTTTCTTTATACTACATGTTGCGTGTTTTAGGTGCTACGCAAACAGTGCAAGTATACACGTCGCAAGTAATAAATGATAAGTATCGAGTATCGTCTCCACAGGGATTGGCTTGGGCCACTTTGCTTAAGTTATTACACTGTAAAAGAAATATTATTGAAGATGATGAATATCAAGTAAAATAAACTAAACAAAATAAAGAAAATATAAATGAGTGATCGAATAAGAGAGAGTAGGCCCTGTTATCGTGAGTCGTAGCGTGATAATTGAATGGACCGTCGTGGTAATTGAGTGCTAGAGTAGCTCAATCGCTCTTCAATTGAATCTAGTCGGATTGGTTGGGCAATTCTGCGATTGCCTGGGCAATTGGGAATAGAGCGATTGCCTGGGAAATTGGGCGACAACCTTCAAAGTTCGGCGAAGCGTTCTTCAATGGTTTCTCGTTATCCCTAACTTGAAACACTGTTAACTGTACATGCCTTGATAATATATCCCTGTGTGAACCAAGGGTGGACAACAACCTATCTTGCACTCCTTTTAGCCGTTTGAAGTTTGCAACTTATCCCTAAGTCAAATTAGTCTTCACCATCGATTGATTGAATAAAGACCATGCTCATTCGTTTCTTGAATCCAACTCTCCCGATATTAGATAAATGGATGAATTCACGAGACCCTCTTCCAATTCACTCGCAAAATTAAGAACCAAGAATGAACAAACTTTGAATTAAAATTGCAAAGCCAAATACCTAAACAAATCCAATCGTTCTCACAACCACAAAAACACAATAACCCAAACCAATTTACATCAATTCATGGCTGGGTTCGAAAGATATACAAAGGAAAAATTCCCAGCCATGGATCGAATGGAACAATAAAGAAGAAGAAGATGTCGAACAGCCCCTAGCTTTCTTTCTCAAGTCGAACTCTCCCCCTTTGTGCTGTGCGATTTGGTCTCTTATTTATAGGAGAGTATTCGGTCATGTTTTTTGTTGAGGAGGTTGAGTTTTAGTTGGAATAAAATTGAATAAAAGAAATATTAAATTCCTTTTATTCTTATTCCTAAAACTCTTCTTGTATTCGACTTCTATTCTTCTTTAACCTCTGCGTGAAAGTCCAAGTCTTTGGGGTTTTCTCTTATTCCATCTTTATCTCTAAGGACTCCTCACAAATCTGAGTCTTTATCTCCATAAAATTCACCTTGTAAATATGGATTTTGGGGATTTATCCCTTGTTGTTCGAACTTATCCATAAATTGGGGCAGACTTGTCTAGTATTGTCGGCAATTGCCACGACAACTGGTTCGGCAAATCCTTCACTATTCTCCTGAATTGCCTCGACAATTTTCACTTGCCATGGCAATCCTAACTTGAACAAAATAAAGCACCAGAGCATCGACTTTTCCACAAAAACAACCATAAAGCTATACCGAGCTTAATAACAGAGGAAACTAGGAAATTATGCATGAATGCCTAATAATGCAACTAAATTGTGCCTAAGTCTAACAATAATATGAGTAAAAAAAGCAATAAAAGTAGTACTTTTGAACACTCATCACACCCCCAAACTCGAACTATACCTTGTTCTCAAGCAATGCAAAACTAATCATTACCTACCAAGGCTTCTACCATCAAGAACATGCTTCGAACCTGTCTTCAATTTTCAGAACCTAGGCACAAGATATGTTCAATTTTCGGATAGCACGGAAATTACCCAGAATCGGGCTATAATGCTCGTGACTATGTGTGGATGAAGTTGTGTACAAGTCGGCTACTAGGGTCTAAATGTGAACAATAGGTTTTTTTGCCAATTTAATCCTTAGGGTTTTTTTAGTTTACTATAGCCAATTTCGAGCAGCTCTAGCAAAGCAAATAATTTATTGTTTTAATGTTAATCAACTAGAGCCAATTTCGGGCACCTCTAGCGATTTCTAATGTGTGATAACTAAAGCCAGTTTCGGGCACCTCTAGCAAGAAATTATATTTAGTCCAATTTTAGTTGAGGCTAGAGCCGGATAGGCACCTCTAGCTCAAAATTTTAAGTTCAATTTTACCCAATTTTTTAAGCAACCTAAGTTCACTAAGTCCCTTGTAATCAACAAGTCACATTAGTGTCGAATAAAATTTCGCATTGTAGCAAAATTCTAAGTGTTTTCCGTGCAAATCCTAAAATTAAGGGTTATAAAAATTAAGTGCAGTGGAAAAAAATTCATCATTAGATATCCAAGAGGTCTAGATATTTTAATCCGACAAAAGATTTGGCAAGCAACACATGCAAACTATATGATATGAATGCAACTAGTGCAACAATCTAACAATAAAAACATGACCCCCCAAACTCGAGAGAAGCATTGTCCTTAATGCATGCAATTACACAAATTTTAAAAAAATTGAAATGAAATGCGAATGTGCTAGTTGGAGAGGTCGTCACCTCGAATGAGTAGTTTCCTTCGAGCCATTTGCTTGGTTCTCTTTCCGGCTCATGGCGGTTGGTGACGCAAAGCTAGCGGTGCATTTTGAAAGATTGTTCTACTTCTCTTAAGGAATTTGGCTTGGAAATGGTCTTGAGATTCTTGGTCATGGTGGTTTTGATTCTTGATGTGGAAAAGAAAAGAAAACAAAGAAAACCTGGAAACTAAAGATAATGAAGACAAATAAAATAAAATATCTTCTAAAATTTTTGAAAATAAATAAAGAAAAATAAAACAAGTCCAAAAATTAAAAAGAAAAAATTTAAATTTCTTAGAAAGAGCATTTTCATACATCTTCTAAGGTTACTGCATATCCGAGAAAGCTTGAGGTTGATCGTTTCGGATACTTCTTATAGTCCATCCGCACCCTCCATTGAGTGACAATATTGCCCAAAAAGAGTTAGGCCAATGTTCTCGCAACTACTTCCCTTTGCGTTACCATGGTGGAGGTGTCTTTCTTTCGTGTTCCCTTGTAGTCCATGTATACCCTCCACCTTGATACTGTTCCTGAAGGCACAAATATATTAATAGGAAAAACTATATCAACACCCAACCATTTTATCACCTCAGTCTCATCGGCTTCCATCATGGTTGGACATAGCCTTCGCTGTCGCAGCAATTGCTGCTCAAGCCAATTTTCGTGACAATCTTCTGCCAAAATTTGAAGTAAGTCAAGAGAATGACCAATTTTTGAAAAGCTTCATGAATCCAAACACTGTTTTCTTCAGGCTTCTCAAACATCTCCATCAGTAGAGATTTTGATGGCTTTAAATCCACCAGCGTTGGTTCCTCAAGAAATACCTGCAATGGATGAGGTGAGTTTTTAAAGAATTCAAAAGGTTCAACCATCACCTGCTCATATTCCATTGGCAAAGTATTGTCATCTCGTTGATCTTGCACGTGGTTGTGCAATTGCCGTGGCAAAGGTGGATGAAAGCAATTTACTGTAGCATTACTCTTCTCAGCCTCTCAGAATGTTTTCACAGCGTTGCTCTGTTCAGACTCCTCAATCATTGCCATGGCAGTTTGTTGCATATGCTCATAAAGTGGTGGGCAGTCTTTCTCATTGGCAGGCTCTCGACTTGGAGGTTTTAGTTGATCCTCACACAATGAGGATCTCTCTTTGTATTGCTCATTCTCATCTTGCCTTAAGATTTCAGCATCCCTAGGAATTGATCGTTGGGGCATGTTATATAAGAGATATGTTAATCTCCTCGACCGATATTCCGCTTCTCTCAAGAGCACATCCATTTTGGTTATCCTTGCATCCTTGGAATTTGATAGCTCTTGACGAAGACTACATTTCCATGATATATCTATTGTTGTGCAAAAACTATCATGGTAAAAAAAATTGAGCTTTTTGATCATACCATGAAGGATTTTACTGTCATTCCATCTATGGTCCTCTATGTAGCCATATGCACCAAGATTGTGAGGGTAATCTTTAAACACATGATGTTCTCCACAACAAGAGTATGAGTTCTGCACGGTATAGGCTTTTCTCGGTTGGTATAGGTAATCATCGGTGAGTGTAAGAAACTCTTGATTGGATTGACTCCTATCTTCCATCATCAACTCTCAAATAGATCGGCTTTTATTTCTCGACATGTTCATGTCCCTTAACTTGTAGTACACCTGAATTTTTTTGATAAAGCAAACAAAAAGAAAAGTTAGTAAAAATAATAAGAAAAATGCAATAACAAAAATAGCTAACACCAATTGCCAATCCCCGGCAACAGCGCCAAAAACTTGTTGCGTGTTTTAAGTGCTACGCAAACGGTGCAAGTATACACGTCGCAAGTAATAAATGATAAGTATCGTCTCCACATGGATTGGCTTAGGCCACTTTGCTTAAGTTATTACACTGTAAAAGAAATAATATTGAAGATGATGAATATCAAGTAAAATAAACTAAACAAAATAAAGAAAATATAAATGAGTGATCGAATAAGAGAGAGTAGGCCATGTTATCGTGAGTCGTAGCGTGATAATTGAATGGACCGTCGTGGTAATTGAGTGCTAGAGTAGCTCAATCGCTCTTCAATTGAATCTAGTCGGATTGGTTGGGCAATTCTGCGATTGCCTGGGCAATTGGGAATAGAGCGATTGCCTGGGCAATTGGGCGACAACCTTCAAAGTTCGGCGAAGCATTCTTCAATGGTTTCTCGTTATTCCTAACTTGAAACACTGTTAACTGTACATGCCTTGATAATATATCCCTGCGTGAACCAAGGGTGGACAACAACCTATCTTGCACTCCTTTTAGCCTTTTGAAGTTTGCAACTTATCCCTAAGTCAAATTAGTCTTCACCATCGATTGATTGAATAAAGACCATGCTCATTCGTTTCTTGAATCTAACTCCCCCGATATTAGATAAATGAATGAATTCACGAGATCCTCTCCCAATTTACTCACAAAATTAAGTACCAAGAATAAACAAACTTTGAATTAAAATTGCAAACCCAAATACCTAAACAAATCCAATCGTTCTCACAACCGCAAAAACACAATAACCCAAACCAATTTGCATTAATTCATGGCTGGGTTCGAAAGATATACAAATGAAAAAATCCCAGCCATGGATAGAATGGAAACAATAAAGGAGAAGAAGAAGATGTCGAACAACCCCTAGCTTTCTCTCTCAAGTCGAACTCTCCCCCTTTGTGTTGTGCAATTTTGTCTCTTATTTATAGGAGAGTAGTCGGTCATATGTGTTGTTGAGGAGGTTGAGTTTTAGTTGGAATAAAATTGATTGAAAGAAATATTGAATTCCTTTTATTTTTATTCATAAAACTCCTCTTGTATTCGACTTCTATTTTTCTTCAACCTCTGCGTGAAAGTCCATGTCTTTGGGGTTTTCTCTTATTCCATCTTTATCTCCAAGGACTCCTCACAAATCTGAGTCTTTATCTCCATAAAATTCTCCTTATAAATTCGGATTTTGGGGAGTTATCCCTTGTTGTTCGAACTTATCTAGAAATTGGGGCGGACTTGTCCAGTATTATCGGCAATTGCCACGTCAACTGGTTCAGCAAGTCCTTCATTATTCTCCTGAATTGCCTCAACAATTTGTACTTGCCACGACAATCCTAACCTGCACAAAATAAAGCACTAGAGCAGTGAGTTTTCCACGAAAACAACCATAAAGCGATACCGAGCTTAATAACAGAGGAAACTAGGAAATTATGCATGAATGCCTAATAATGAAACTAAATTATGCCTATGTCTAACAATAATATGAGTAAAAAGGGAAATAAAAATAGTACTTTTGAACACTGATCACTACAACAACTCATAAGAGGAGATAGATAATAGATTATTACTTTTTTTCCATTATAGTCATTAAACAAAATAAGAATCTCCTTTATCTTAGCCATCTTTTTCTTGTTTTATTCTTGAAATAAAATATGATATATTTCAAAAAAATATATACACTAAAATTGACAAAAAATTATAGCCATTTTATTTCAATCAAATATGTTATTATCCAAAGCATGAAGCATATATGCAACATTATGAGTATGTTATCTAATACTTTAGAGCCAATTGTTTTTCCTTACGTACTAGAAGCATAAGTTTGACATGACACTCCCACACTTTAAAATATTTTAAGAACATATATCTTTTATAAATTTAAGGTGTCTCTAAATATTTTCACATAAAAAAACCAACATACACATTTTACAAGTTATATTAATATTAGCGTGTCTTATTAACTATAATAGCACAATTTCTCACACTAGCATGTCACATAACATGTCACATAACATGTCACATAGATCATCATGATAACTTAATCAAACAAGAAATATAATTAACATGTATAACAACTTTGAATAAACATGTTACAAAACCCTTTTTCACAAAATATATTCTCGATTCGTCACATTTGAATGAATCTTAGGCTTAGATATTTTTTTGGATTTAACTTTGAATAATATCTTGCCTCTTCAAATACTTGTGCAGTTTTCAACGTTTTCTAGAATAGACAGTTTCTTCTCATTCCTCCGCAAGGGGGTATGACATAAATATGTGCCTAGTAGCACCATGGCTATCTTCCACTCTTTTGTATTTGTAAAAATATCAACTCTGAGAAATGACCACAAAAATTATCTTATCTGCTTCAACCAAATTAAAATTTGGCTTAACATGATTTTTCTTTTTTCCATTATTTTATCTATTTCAACCAAATCGAAATTTGACTTAACAAGATTAACAACGTCTGTTTCAACCAAATTAATGTCTGGCTTAACAAGATTAACGACATCTGTTTCGCCCAAATTAATATTTGGCTTAACAGGATAATTATTTCTCATTGAAATTTCTGCACTAAGTTATATGGTGGTTCAATGTGTCATCATAATTAAAGATAAAAATCGATAGTCAATGAATAATGCACCAGGTAGGTTCCTATGAAAAAGAGGTGGTGTACAAAGCACTCTTAAATACCAAGTCTTTGGTATGACCAATCCTAGACATGCATTTTCACATTATCTCCGCAATCAATTATGGAGTCTGTCACATATAAAATAATTTCATTTTTTCTTCTTTCTCAAAATATTATTTTGGGTTTATAACCAAAATCAATCATGCTTAAAGCTCAACTTACAAAATTTTGTAAGAATAAATATTAGGCATAAGAATAATAATTCACTATTATAGCATAGATAAATAAAATTATTATTTAAAAGCATCCACAAAAATTCATAAACAATACATACCTATTTTAGCAGTAGAGTTCGAATTATGATGTGCAGACAACATCGCAACTGTAAGGGGACGCACTAGAGTATTGCACGGACAACGTAACAACAACATCAACACCAACGAAAATCTTTTTAAGAGGTCGCATGTTTTTCGGTTTAAAATATGAAATGGAAAATATCCTTAGGATTGTAGGAAAAATGTTTGGTAAACCGAAAAAAGGTTGAAAATAAGACTTGCTTGAGGAGTGCACTAGACATTGTCCTTAAGGATATTTTGCGGTGAAGCGTAATCTCCAGGATTCAACAAGCACTTCTGCTGAAGCAAACGACAAAAAGAGCAAAAAACTAATGAATACTCAGCTTTAACATGAGAGGGGAAAAAAGAAAGTAAGTAGATGATTCTACTTTGAGATAAAATTTGAAGACATATGTGCATGGTATTTATAGTATCATGCATGCCCAAAAAGGGCATCTAAAAATAGCAATTAATCCATGGCAAATCAGTCAAAAATAAAATGAATGGTTAAGAATAAATATACTTTTATTTGAAATGAATGATTAAAATTAATCAAAAAATATATGGTTAAAAATGAATATAGTTTTCATTTTAAAATAAATGGTTAAAACCAATTTTAAAAGTAATAATAATAAATAAATAAAATGGATCAAACCTCTAGTTTATGCACATGAAGAAATCTAACGATTTGAACTTCTTGGCTAAACCTTATTTGCGCGCGACCACAATCATATTTTCACTTACAATTTCAATACCAAGTCTTTATATTTAAACACAAGAAGACTATAAAAGATTGATGTAGGATTCTTTAAAATATACCAAGTAATCTTATATTTTTACGACAAAAGTTCCACCTGACAACAACCTCACGGTCACTTTATAAAATAACTCTATATTTCCTGAACCATTCGGAAGCAATAAGTTTAGTTATACCCAATTCAATGGCCTGAGTTTTGCCAACAAGGAAGGACTAGCAATGACAGACTTGGAAAATAGGAACAAAATATGCCCAAATTTATTCCTCAGCAAACCTCCTACACCACCGTTTAAACCATTTCGGCACATAGCTCAACCTACTTTAAGTTGTAGAAAAACATTCGCAGATGGTTCCTGAGGATGAGGAGAGCCAGGAATAGAGCCAACACCTCCAGAATCTTCAATAATACAAAGATCAGCCATAATACTCTCTATCGAGACCAAGGATAGCAGCATGCCAGATTTGGGACCAGAAAAACATAGAGGCAGCGGGAGAAACAAGCCATACCAGATGAAGATCACAATATGAGCAAAAATGTATCCAAAGCTTCCAAGAGACATCACATGTGAAAAAGATATGAGAAACAGATTCAAAAACTTTCCTGCACAATGGACAGATATCATCAGGCAAGGAAATTAAAACCATTTTTAATAGCTCTATTTTCATAGAGACGCGACCCTAGATTGCTAACCAAACAAATAACTCCACCTTAGGTGGGGCGAGACCCGTCCATACAACTTTGCTCCAATAGTTGTATAAAAAATTTCAACTTGATAACGATGCAAATTTGTTATTCGATGAGCATTTCGCTTTGATCTCCGATCTATAAAGAAAGGATTATTCATGTTCGGAATGGAAATACCATGAGTCAAGAAATGCAACATCTTCTTCATAATGCGTGCTACCCACCACTTTTTTTTATGCTTTGTGCAACTTCATCAACTCTTATTACACAAAGTATGTCACGATGCTTACAAGAAGCTCCCAAAACATTTACCACACGAAAAAACAAAGTGAAAAAACTAGCAATGTCAACTTGTTTTGATGAAACTGCTATAGGAACGAGTTGAAGCAGGTGTGCGAAGCAGTGAATCGAAAATGCAGATTGATTCTCCTTCAAAATCAAGGTTTTTAGGCCACTAAATTCACCATATATATGTCTAGCTCCATCGTACCTTTGTCCACGGATCCTTGATATTGTCAAACCATGTTCCAAAAGTAAAAAATTAATTCTTCCTTTTAAAGTTAGAGTCGTGATATTAGTGACATGAATAATACCAAGAAACCTTTCATAGACCATGCCTTTTTTGTATTAACATATCACAAAACTACAACAATTTGCACTTTACATGAAACATCACGCGATTCGTCAACTAAGATTTCAAATAGGCCATCTGTAATATCTTTTATGATCTACTTAGTTGTCTGTACTTCACAAGCATGCACGATATCTTTTTTTTTTTTTTTTTATCTTAGAAGACATCAATTGCAAATTTTTGAGAGTATTTTTAAAAATAACTTGATCAATGTCTTCATTGTTGTCGCAAGAAATTTCAAAATTTTAATAAAAGTTCTTCTATTTCTAGAGTATATATATTCATCGTGCCCTCGAAATGTTAAACCCATTCGTAAAAAAGTTATCTTATGCATTCAAATGTTGCATATAGACGAGCCATATAATCTAATTTCTTTGATCAATTTTTTTATTCAAAAGTCTATCAATAGATTGCTCTTTTTTTAATAAATTCTCAAACATATTCATTGCTTGATCATGAATATTATTACAATCTCTAACATTTTTATTTAATCTTTCTCTTTTGTTCCAAGATGACCATTCAACTGTTGTAAAAGCATCACCACCTCTCGTTGGTAACTTCAATTTTGAACATGTAACAACATAAACAATAGGTTTAATGCACAAATTGTCCCTTAAATTTATCATTTTTCTTATCTTGATACTTAACGTATTTTTCGGGCTCTTGTGCCTCCTAATGTATGCGCTGTTACCCAAATCACCCAAAAATTTAACACTGTTTGTTAAAAAAAATTTGGACCAATAATATCACGCCACGTCATCATTCTTATATATATTTTTAAATTTTCAGATTAAATTTTAAAAAAATATGTTAAAAAAATAAAAGAAAATGATTACATTAAAATATTCATTACATTAGTTTTAAAAACCCAAAAAACCAACCCGATTGTTTTTTTCTTTCCTTTGATTTCTTTCAACTTAGGGTTCATGAATTTGGTGGCCATGAATCAAGCCATTTCAAGCATTGGTTAATTAACCTCGTTCCCCAACCAACCTTGATTTACCCAGTTTTTGTCCATTCATATCTGCATTTGATTCCCTTTCTTTCCTTTCGATTTTTTTATCTTTGGGGTCTGTTCTTTTTCTTGGTTTGTTAGTTTGGGTGTTGAAAATTTGAAGAATCAACCATGTTGATCGCATTTGGTCATGTGATGAATTGTGATGAATTCTCTCAAACAAGTTTTTCCCATGAGGTAAAGAACACAAAAATTCTTTCTTTTTGTCGTTTTTTTAAAAGTAGTGATTTTGATCGAAGAATATGCTGAAATAAAATTCAAGTTTTGCTTTAGCTTCCAACAGAAGAAGCATTAGCATAAACAACCTCGGTTTCCTCCATTAAAGACATAGCAAAACTTGAGAATGCCTATACAAAGAAGATAAATCTATTGACAATCAATTATTTACGAGACAAAAACATGAACAAAAGATGATGAAGATTTGGGTTGGTTTGGGGAAATTGGTTTTGATGAAGATTGGAGCTGGCTAAATGGGGTTGTTTTGGGGGAGATAATATTTTTTAATTAAATATATTTTTATATTATATTTAATTTATTTATACTTTTTATATTTATTTTATTTGATTTTTAATTAATTTAGATATTAATTCCAAAAATAAAAAAATAATTCGAGTGACGTGGTGAGAACTCATTGGTTTAGATGATTTTTTAAACGGCGTTACTTTTTTAGGCATTTTGGGTAACGTCATAAGCTTTAGGGAGCAGAAGAGCTTAAAAAACGTTAGTACCAAATTGAAAAAAGTAATAAAAGTTAGGGGTAAATTGTGCATTAAGAGTAAACAATATGCTACATCCTTCTCTATGCTATATTCTAGCCAATTGCCAGATGAATCATACAACTTAAAGATTAAGAGTAACGTCTTGTCTTTCCAAGATATTTTTGAGAAAATTCATGCTTGCGAGACTGAAAGAGCTTTTTAAGAATATAATGTCTCATAATTTTTTCTTGGTCACTTGAATGATATTCTGAAATTTTCTCCTAAGTCCAGGGTCAACAAGGAGAGAGCTTAAATCAATTTTTGCATGTTTAGATGATTTCTATACATGTTAATGTTGTGACGCCTGTAAATATTGATTTTATCTGGGTCAGACCCAGATTATTATTATTATTATTATTATTATTATTATTATTATGGTATGACAATAAATAAGCAGATCAGATATAATAATAGACTCATTTAATTAAATAGTCCAAGTCCATTAATATACAAATAGTCCGTTAGGCCCAAAACAGTTTAAACCTAAAAACTAATTTGATGAACCCTTTTGTTTATCCTTTGCGCACTCGCCTTGTGACCGTTAGATCAAATCTAATCCAACGGTCCAGATGAAGCCACGAGGTCCTCCAATTGGCGCGAGTGAAGATCACGCCTTGTCCCATCGTCTTTCATGCGCGCGTGAAAGACACGTCCCGACTTCCCAGCTCCCACGCGCCACGTGTCTTCATCCGACGCTGCCATGTCATTCTCCAGGTCTCATAAAGGCTGTCCGTTCCAGGCGAGATCTCTGTCGTTGGATCAAATCTCATCCAACGACCCAGATTGGATCTGCTTGATAGACTCTCTACCTCCTCTTCATCCAATGACCTCCACGTGTCTAAATCAACGACCCCCTCGCCACCGGAGAATGCCCTGCCATCTTACGACCACCAAATCTCTCCCAACCACCATTATCCGCAAAAATAATAAAAAACAAAAGGGATATCAGAACCCAAAATCATCTACAGTTTTTGCATGTAACGACCTCATTTGTAATGGGGGTTTTTCAGGAATAATCAATATAAAAAAAAAAGAAAATTCAGAAGGTATTCTCCATTTTTTTCTCTTTGCATGCAAACAAAAATAACATAATCAAAATTTAGAGTCTTTACCTTTTCGCCGATTCATTTTTCGGCTGTCCTAGGGTATCTTTGATGATGGACAAGCCCGTCGTCCAGTGACAAACCTCTCGGCCTCCTCTTGAGCCGTGTATGGTGAATTGGGCGGTTGGGTTTTCGAAAAGAAGAGGGATACTATTTTTACAAAAAAGGGGGCTTAGGGTTTCATTTTAAAAAACTAAGGTTAGATCTGGTTTTAGGAGTAAAAAAAGGGTAATTTTGGTCTGGTTTCGTCGTTCGCCGGTGCCGACAAACGATGACTGACGTCGATGGACAATGGTTGACGCGGCGGTGGTTGACACGGCGGGAGTTCGCCAGAGTCTGGGTTCGTTCCAAGACATGGATGAACACACATAGGTGTTCATCCTCTTTTAGAGAGAATGAGGAGAGCTTTAGAGGGGTTCAAAAAAAAAGAGAAAGAGTTTGTTTTTTTGGTTTAAAAGTATCTTTTATACTCTATTTAAACTTTTAAATGGGTTATTTACGAAATAAATCCCCCTGCCCCAAAAGAATCCGGCCGGCATTCATTATGCCTTTTTTAATCACGCCCCCAGTCCCTAACAATTTTCCAAGTCTTCAATTTCGTCTCTATCTTTGTTTTAATCCGAGTTTTAGTGTCCAAATACCCATTTTAGTCCCTAATTAAGCACGCATATTTAATTTCAATACTATTAATTTAATTTCTTTAATTTTAGTTCTTATTTTGTGTATTTCTATCCAAGCATTTATTTATTTATTCGATAAGTGTTGTTCATTTTGTTTATTCATGGTTGCTTGTTATTGTGTTTTAATATTTCCACATCATGTACATATTAAGTATATATGTATAATCTAATATGTATTATATAATATGGGTACATTATTATATCTTATATACATATAATATATAATATGTGTATACATATGTGTTACTTAGTTCATGTTAGTTGTGTTAAATGACAAAAAATGATGTTAATTATATTATGACTTTAATATATGTACATTATAGTATATAATATAGTTTATATTATTAATCTATATTTTTAGGTTATTATTTAAACCTAACCCTTCTTTTACATGTATATATGTGGTTATCCTTATTTTATTCATGTTACCATCAATATGTTCATTCATGCATGATTAATTGCCATGTTTAATTTATCGCTTTATTTTATTTTAGTGCTCGAGGTCCCGATATTCTAGTGGGAGTGTCGTCCCGAGTTTTCGGGCGTCATCTCCTTTGGTATCGTGGGTTACGGGTTAGGTTGTTCGATTTGTGTGACCATGCATTCATGAATCTTAGAGATTATTAATTAAGCTAGGTCAAATTTTAAATTTTCTTAATAAATACGATACGAACCCTTAGGTACCAATTTTGGGCGTTATGGGGATGCTAATCCTTCCCCACACGTAACCAACTCTCGAACCCTTTTTAAATCTCTGGTTTACTTTTTTTGGGTGTCCGATTTACCTTATCCAAGTGACTGGTGGCGACTCCAAATTTTATTTGAAAATACAAGTTTTTTTAAGAATTTCCCTCGTATGTCATCTTTTAATTAAAAAGGGGTTTTTCAAACAACCCCGAATTTTTTTAGTCGCTGCAGCATGACAACCCCGTTAAGGAAGAAATTTTTCAAAAAAATAAAAAGGAGAGTCAAGTCTTAGTCGGGTTAGTATTGTAATTATTAAGAAAATTTGAATTCGATTTAATTTAGTTTTTAAATCCTCAACCTTGTTTGTTTACTGCTTTATTTATTCGATGTTTGATATAATTTTTCATATATGTTAGTTCTAGAACTATTAAGTGGGAGCGGTTACTTCACCTCGTGGAGTGTTCACTTCTGTATGGTGTTGTAATTCACTTTCGAGATTCGGTCCTTATATTTCAGGCCCCCGTATGGTATACGGGTCGTATCCCCCAAATCGATGTCCTAGGGATAGTTCGGGTACCCTTTACTTTAGAACTTAACCGCATATAGCGAACCATAGAGCTCACCTTTGAAACCATGCTGAAACTCTTTCTGTTTGGTAGTAACCCTTTTAGGTTCTGCTTGATATATTTATACCTTGTTTACTATGAATATGTTAGCTACGTGCTTTTAATTGTTTTAATTTATTGAATTATTTATTTTTTACATTTAATTTATTTATTACACTGTACTAACTCTTTTTGTTTCGTTTTATTCTTTTTTCTTTTTTCCCTTTTTTGTTGCATTCAATTGGCTTTTCATATTATACATAGGTTTTGATTCAAGGACAGTTCACTTTAGAAGGCATTTGATATAGGAAAGATGTTCTGTAATACCAAAAGTAGTAATGCTACAACATGGGGTTGATCCGAGCGAATACAAATTGAAAGAGGGGACAACCTAGTAGTGGGACATGTGTCAGAGGTTACTAGGCCCATTCCGATCATTTCCATGCAAAACGACCTACAAGAGTTGCAATGGCATTGTTGAGATTCAGGTATGAAACAAGTCTTTTAGCAAGAGTTCGGTGACATAGCTCTTCTGCTAAATGTCCAAAATGACATGCATTTGTTCAGGGCCCTAACTTAGTTTTGGAAACCGTGATATAGTTGCTTCACTTTCGGAAAGGTGGACATGACTCTCACAATCGAAGAATATACCTATTGCTCCATTGCCCAAGGTTCAAGGAAGGGAAATTCTACACCAAACTTAAAGACCCGCCGCCCTTCTTAGAGAACTTGACTGATATCACCGGAATGAGCAAGGAATGGTTTCAAGGTAAGATCGTGAAAAAAGAAAAGACCGATTGTATAGCTTGGGGGCATGTTCAAAACTTGATTCATCTGCATCTTGAACCACCAAAGAAAAGGCGCTTGTTTGCTTTATGCATCTACATGTTGGTTATCTTCCCTAAGGTTTTGGGACACATAAACTACGCTACGGTAGATTTGTTTGAAAAACTTAAGAAATGGATCAATCCAGCACCAACTATCTTAGCAGAGACTTTCCGATCACTGAATGCATGCAGGAAAATGAGGGGAGATAGATTCTTAGGTTGCACCCCACTATTGGAGATTTGGATCCGTAGTCATTTTTGGGATTTGAAGTTCTCCCATCGGATGTGTCTTTCCACCTATTCTCCCATAAAAGTTTTTCTAGAAGAATACCAGGTTGAAACAATGATCGAGGATTAGTGGATGGCCAGACCGTGACCTCCGTGATGATACTGTTAGATGGAAGGTATTGTGGCTAATCCTAGGTAAATTTATATACCGTTGTGGAGAGTATGATTGGGTGCCTTTGCCCAATATTTGAGGTAGAGTTGGTTATTGTATGTTGCTTGTGTCACAACACTACGGTTCAATGCAATTTATTTCGGCCACTCACAGTCTGGATACATCTAGCTTCGAACACCAAGGTAATGGTTACAAAGCACAAGTCCTGAAAATGAACCGTTCTTGGAAGAATATGCACAAGGTTGAGGTCTATGAAGATGATTCGCTATTTACTCCAGGTTATGAATAGGGAGACTCAGCCGGGCTAATGATATCATTCCTCATACAAACCGAGAAAATGTTCGACCTATGGAAGAACATATGAGCAATGCTCTCCCTGACCTAGAAAAAGCTAGAAGGGCCCATATGAAAGAACTATGCGCTTTGGAAAAACATGTATCTGACCTTAAAGCTGCAAACTACTTAGCATCGGTTGACATGGACAAATACAAGTATCGAGAGAAGGAAGTCCTAAGAAAGAAAAAGATACTAGAAGATGACCATGAGGACTTGAGGAAGGATTGGCTAGAATTGAAGCAAAATTTGCGAAGGAATGGTTTGGGCACCACTGCTAAAGAACTAACGATTAAACTCGTGAAAGCGAGGAAGATGACTGATAGCTATACTTGGAAGTACGAAGCTAGCCAGAAATAGGTTGAGAAGAAGACTAAGGAATTAGAAGTTGTCACTCAAAAGTTAACTCTTAGCCAAGATCAGAATCAGGATTTGGCGGTTTAATTAGCACGGTTGGGACTAACTCACTAAACTAGTCAAAGTCTAGTCGAGCAAAAAGTAGAAGAAGTGAAAACAATTGCTCGAGAACTAACTATTAGTCAAGCTTGAAACCAAGGATTAACAACTCAGAATGAGGAACTTAAAGCTCAAATAATGCAGTTAGAAGGATTCCTACAGGAGTACTACAATCAAGACAATGTTGCTGCTCTGAATCTTACTTGAGACAAGAATGAGTTACTAAAGGCAAGGGTAACCGAGTTGGAAGCCACTCTACAAGATTGTAGGGAATGACTCGCCTCTTTTGAAGGAGCCTTACAAGAGGATAATCATCAGATAACCTTTGGACTCCAACAGGCCGGTCAGTTGATCAGGGACCAACATAGGGCAATGATTGATGTTATGGTGCAAGCGCAAGGAGTGGCTCAATATGTCAAGGCTTGGCAGGGGAAGCAGTCGAGCTGTATGCACGTGTTAGTCCAGGAACAGATTTAGGATCTCGAATCCGCACCTTACTTCATGAAGTCGAGTCCTTAGGAATAGAAGCTACCCGATATTTGTAACTTGTTATGTTAACTTTTTGTAATCAGACCTCTTCTTCGAATGAAAGTCTTTCTAAGGACTATTAAAGAATCAACGCCTTCATTGCATTCATTTTGACACATTATTTAATTACTTTAAATATTCCATATACATTATACACTATATTTAATTATTAAAACAAATAAAATTAATTGTGAAAACGTCATGGTAGAAAGTTTAAACTGCACCATTCTACACCAATACGGTACCCGTCTACAAGTAAAAATAATGGAGGATATGGTGGCTAATTTAGAACACGGTCAGAAAGACCTCAAGACTCATTTTGGTCGAGCCGAATAAATCATCATTGATTAGATTGCTCAATGGCAAGCTACAATTATGGCTCAAATGGCCGTGTTGCTTGAAAAAAAAGATGGTAAAGAAAAAGTTTCTGATAGTACTGTTGAAGAGCCAGAGGGGACTGCATCTCACGTAAGGGTTCAACCAGAGGTGCCTGAGAGAAGAATGTACATCAACACAGCCAGGTTATTTACAAGCCACCAAGCAGGGGCGTCTATAGGTCAACCCATCGATGTGGAGGTAGCCATGAGGATGAAGTGTCGGACCTGAATGTAATAGAAAAGATTAGAGTCGAAGTGGAGAAAAAATATAAAGAAAAGTTTTATTTTTTTGAGGAAAAATTTAAGTCTATGCAAAGGGTAAGAAAACTAGAGAATGAGGCCAATGACTTGAGCCTCGTGACAGATCTGATCCTCCCTCCAAAATTCAAGGTGCCAGACTTTGATAAATATGACGGGACTACTTGCCACTCAGCCAATATAACTATGTACTACAGAAAAATGGCAGCCTTTATAAAGGATGAGAAGCTATTGATTCATTGCTTCTGAGATAGCTTAACCAGCTTAGTAATTCAGTGGTATACCTAGCTTAGCCGAGCTAATATCAAGTCGTGGAAGGATCTTTCAAGATCCTTCATCGAACAGTACAAATATGTGTCAGACATGACCCCAAATCGAATCATGTTGGAAGGAATGGAGCAGAGGTCAAACGAAAGTCTATGTTAGTATGCCCAAAGGTGTCATGATGTTGCAGCCCAAATTCAACCACCCATTCACGAACATGAGATTACACCTATGTTCGTGAACACCTTAAGAGGTGCATTGTTTGATCCTTTGATAAATAATACCACTCAGACTTTTTCCAATCTGATGAGAACATGAGAATCAATTGAAGTGGCAATAAAGAGCAAAAAGATCGACAATAGAGAGAACTCCCGAAGAAGTTACAATAAGAAGGATAACGAGGTGAGCACTACGAGCACCTATTGTGTCCCGGTAAACATTACCATTTCCCAACCACAAGCTTCGACTGAAAATGTACAAAACTCGAGTAAAAAAGAGGATAATTATCCTAAGAAAGAAAGGGAGAAGTTGTCATTCCTCATTTATCAGTGTCTTATGTTGAGTTGTACTCTCACTTATATAAGCCTGATTTGGTCTAACCATATCATGTTACTCCGTAAAAAAACCCCTTTCCCTTCATAGTATGATGAAAAGGTGCATTGTGACTATCACGCTGGTGTCCTCGGTCATTTGATAGAGAATTGCGTTGCCTTTAAGAAGTTTGTCTAGAATTTGATAAACACTGGTTTTAAAATTTGATGAACCAAATGTGGTTGCTAATCCGTTACCAAACTACGAGGGTCATAGCGTGAACGTCATTGAAGATGAAGATAGTAGAAGAGCTAAAGAAAAAGTGTCTGAAGTTAAATCCCCTCTTAGGTGGGTGTTTCAACAGTTGTACATGACATGTCTAATAGAGAAGGGTATGGAAATAGTACAAGAAGGATGTGGATCTTACTGTGAGTTTCATCAAGAAGAAGCGCGCTAGATCCAACATTGTAAAGAGTTTAAACAATAGGTCTAGGGAATGATGGACAACAAAAAAATTGAATTTTTTGAGAAAGTTAAAGAAGAGAGAGAACTGGATATGTGTACGTCGGATAACCCTAAATACGGAGTGGATAGGCCATTTGTCATCTTGTTCAAGATGAAAGAAGATGGCTCTTCCCAAAGGGAAAGTTCGAAGGTGTCCACTAAGCTTGTCATCTCAGCCCCAACTCCTTTCCAGTTCAAAGACACGCGGAAGGTTCTTTGGCATTATAATGTCTCTATGCCAGAAGGATCAGAACCACAAAGAGATGAGGAGTCGCCTGAAGGTGCGAAACCTATACAAGAGGAGAAACCAATTGAGTCAAAAACTAAAGCTGTGAATGAAGTAGGGCACTTCACCAGAAGTGGCAGATGTTATCCGCTTGAAGCCTCGAAGACAGCAGATAAGGTAAAAGCCAAAAGGAAGGATGCGATGTTTGGGCCTGATAAGATATTTGGTGAGGAGCCTCCTATAAAAATCAATGAGCCTGTGACCGATGTACAAGCACAAGAATTTTTAAGATTTTTAAGGCACAATGAGTACAATGTTGTCGAGCAGCTTCGTAAACAACAGGAAAAGATTACAGTACTTGAGTTGCTACTGAGCTCATAAAAGCATCGTAATGCATTACTAAAAGTGTTGAATCAAACGTTTGTTCTAGATGATATCTCTGTGACCAAGTTGGACCGAATAGTGGGGTATATTGTTGTAGATAACTATATCCCATTTAGTGATGATGAAATCCCAGAAGAGGGTATGAGGTCCACTAAAGCTTTAAACATCACTACCCAGTAAAGGGTACGTCTTACCTGGGGTGCTCATTGACAATGGGTCTGCAATGAATGTATTGCCGATGGCAACTCTACAAAGGTTACCCTTAGATAGTTCCTACTTGAAGCCATGTTAGAATTCTGTGAGAGCCTTTGATGGAACTCAAAGAGAGGTGGTAGGGAAGATCGAGATACCCTTATTGATTGGACTAATAGATTATACCATTGAATTTGTGGTAATAGATATTAAGCTGACTTATAACTACTTACTGGGAAAACCCTGGATTCATTCTTCCAGTGTTGCTCCTTTATCGCTGCATCAGAAACTAAAGTTTGTAATTGAAGGAAAATTGGTGAGTGTTGGAGTAGAGCAAGACATTATTACTTCAGTGACATCCGATGCTCCCTATATTCCAATTGATGAAGACACCGTAGAGTGTTCCTTTCGAGCTCTAGAATTTGTGAACGTGACCTTTTTGGCAGAAGAAAGTAAGATCCCAGCCCTAAGTTATCCAATTATACCAAGATGACCATCTAGGAGACCTTAGGGCGGGGAGCTAAAATTGGAAAAGGTTTTGGGAAGAAATTGTAGGGGAGCCTACAGGCAAAAAAGTGTTATCTTCAAGAAAGATTGATACGGGCTTGGTCATAAACCTAGTTTGCTGCAAAGGAAAGAAGAGTAGAAAAAAAGGGAAGAACGAAAGAGAGCCAAGTTTAAGGGAGAAGATGTCCCGTGGAAGCCGATAACTTTTCTTCACCTAAGAGACATATTTGTGTTCGGTGGGATTGTCAATGCCGAGAAAAAGGTACATGAAGCAAACCAAGTGAATGACAAGCTTAACGATGAGGAGATGTTCAGTGAATCACTTGAAGGGATGCTTGTCAACATGATATCCGAAGAAGGGAATGGCAGTAGATTTTTTACCGGTATTTGCCCTTGCCTTCCGGGGATAATGCTTAATAATTGGAGCAGTATTGACCTGCATGTAGTTTTTAGGACAGAATCAGAGTAATGCTCCGAACCAACCCTCTTACTTTCGCCCGCGATCATTAGGGAACTTTTGTAAAGGGCTGCTATGTTAATCTACTTGAAATACAATGAGAATGATGTTTTCATGTTTTCTCAAATGAAAAACATTTCATTACCTACATACATTTATTAATTATTTATTATTCATTTTTATTCATTTCATACGAATATTATTCTTTTCCAAATACTTTTTTCTTTAGATTTGTGTAGGGTCCCTACTATTAACTGTATGAATGATTCTGAATCCGATCTTAAGATAGACTTCGAGCAAACTTTGTGTTTAGAAGAAATCTATGAGGGGGAAGATGAGATAGAATACGAAGTCCCAAAAGAATTGCTAAGATTGATGGCAAGTAAGGAAAAACAAATCCTACCTCACAAAGAGAAAGTAGATACTCTTAAATTAAGGACTAATGAAGATAAAAATGAAGCAAACATTGACACCACCCTCTCTTTAAAGACTAGACATGATTTGATAATTTTGCTTCAAGAGTTCAATGACGTATTTGCTTGGACTTAGCAAGATATGCCGGAGTTGAATATGGACATTGTAGTACATAAGTTGCCAATGAGGCCCAAATGTAAGCCAGTTCAATAAAAGCTCAAGATAATGAGGATCGATATGCTATTGAAAATTAGAGAAGAAGTAAGGAAACAATTTGATATCAGTTTTTTAAAGGTTGTCAAATACCCAAAATGGGTCGCAGACATACTTCTAGTACCAAAGAAGGACGAGAAGGTTAGCATGTGTGTATATTATAGAGATCTCAATAGAGCGAGCCCAAAGGATAATTTTCCTTTACCCAATATTGAAACTTTGGTTGATAATACGATGAGGCATTCACGGTTCTCTTTTATGGATGGCTTTTCGGGGTATAATCAAATAAAAATGCACCCAGAATATATGGAGAAGACTACATTTGTGACCAAGTGGAGCACGTTTTGTTACAAAATGATGCCCTTCAGACTTAAAAATATTAGGGAAACTTATCAAATGGCCATGGTGGCTCTCTTTCACGATATGATGCACAAGGAAGATTGAGGTATATATGGATGATATGATTGCTAAGTCTCGAACTGAGGAAGAACACATTCAGAACTTGAGAGAGGTGTTCCAAAGATTGAGAAAGTATAAACTAAAGCTCAACCTTGCTAAATGCACATTCGCAGTCACGTCCGGAAAGTACTTGGGATTTATGGTTAGTAGAAAGGGAATCGAGATTGACCCTAACAAGGTGAAAGCTATTCAAGATCTTCCACCACCTCAAACACAAAAAGAATTTCGAGGTTTCTTGGGAAGACTTAATTATATATCTTGGTTCATTTCTCAATTGATCGACAAGTGTGATCTTGTCTTTAGATTACTTCGGAAGAACAACCCAGGAGTACGGAATGAAGAGTGTCAAGAAACTCTAGAAAAGATCAAGAAGTACCTAACAAATACACCAATTTTAGTAGTACGGGTGTCGGATAGGCCATTGATCTTGTACCTAACCGTTCACAAGAATACGATGAGTTGTGTATTGGGGCAACATGATGAATTTGAAAAGAAATAAAGAGCTATCTACTATTTGAGCAAGAAGTTCATTGATTGCGAAATACGGTATCTGGTGATTCAAAAATTGTGTTGCGCTCTAGTGTGGGCTACCAAAAGGCTCAGGTAGTACATGTTATATCACACCACCTGGTTGATATCCAAGTTAGACCCTTCGAAATTCTTGATGGAAGCACCAGCACTAAGCGGGAGGATGGCATGTTGGCAAATGCTTTTGTCCAAGTTTGACATTATATATGTGAGCCAGAAAGCAATAAAAGGGAGCGCTATAACAGATTTTTTAGCAAGTTGTGGCTCAGATGATTATGAATCCTTAAACTTTAATTTCCCAGATGAAGATTTGATGTGCATCACTGCTGAAGAAATGATTGCTCTAGAGGAAAAGTCATGGAAGCTTTTTTTCGATGGAGCATCCAATGCCATAGATTACGGAATAGGAGCAGTGTTAATTTCTCCAAAGAATGTCTATCACCCTTTCATGAGTAGATTAGAATTCATTTTGTACAAACGACATAGCCGAATATAAAGCATGTGTTATGGGCTTGTATGCGGCTATTGAGAGAAAAATCAAGGTGCTTCAAGCATTATGGGATTCGTCCTTGGTAATCTACCAACTTCGAGGAGAATAGGAAACAAGAGATCCAAATTTAATTAAGTATTATAATTTAATCCAATAGCTAATTAAAGAATTCGAGAAGGTTAGTTTCACCTATCTTCCAAGAAAGGACAACCAGATGGCGAATGCTCTAGCAACCTTAGCTATAATGTTCAAGGCAAGTACAAAAGCGGAAATGAAACCAGTTGAAATGCAAATCTTTTAAATGTTGGCTCACTGTTGCAACTTGGTGGAGAAAACAGATGGAAACCCATGGTACTATGATATTTTGTAGTATATCAAGTTCTAAGCCTACCCTAAAGAAGCGAACGAGAATGATAAGAGGATTATTAGAAGAATGGCAGCTGGTTATGTCCTAAATGGTGAGATCTTGTACAAAAGAGGCAGAGACCAAGTACTGTTGAGGTGTGTTGATGCTCGAGAGGTCAAAAAATATTTTTTGAGAGGTACATGATGGGTTGTGTGGGGCACATGACAATAGCTTTTAAATGGCCCAAAAATTATGAGATATGGCTATTTCTGGTTGACCATGGAAGGGGATGGTATCGACTACGCCAAGAAATGCCACAAATTTTAGATATACACCAACAAGATCCATTCTCCACCGCAACCTTTGCACACCATGAATTCGCCATGGCCTTTTGCAATTTGGGGCATGGATGTTATCAGACAGATTCTCCCAAAGGCTTCTAACGGGCATCGTTCATTCTAGTTGTCATTGACTACTTTACTAAGTGGGTAGAGATAGCCTCATATGCCAGCATCATAAGGGCGATAGTTTGCAAGTTCTTTAAGAAAGAGATCATTTGCCGGTATGGATTACCATAAAGGAATATTACTGATAATGCTTCCAATTCAAACAATACAATGATAATTGAGGTGTGTGAAAAATTTAAAATAGTGCATCATAACTCCACCACCTATGTCCTAAGATGAATGGGGCAGTGGAAGAAGCAAAAAAGAACATCAAGGAGATCATATCTAAAGCAAAAGAAACCTTTAAGGATTGGCATGAGAAACTATTGTTTGCTCTGTTGTCCTACCGAACGTTTGTACGTACATCGATAGGGGCAATGTCATACTCTTTAGTCTATGGCACAGAGGAGGTACTACCTACTGAAGTAGAGATCCCATCACTTTGAATTTTGAACGAAGTGAAGTTAGACAAAGCTGAATGATACAAGGCAGGTTTGATCAGTTGAATCTCATTGAGGCAAAAAGGTTGAAAGCTATCTGCCATGGTCAGATGTATCAAAAGAGGATGGTGTGGGCTTATGAAAAAAAGGTTCGCCCAAGAGAATTTTGAGAGGGAGATCTAGTGCTTAAAAAGATCTTGTCAAAGTATAGAGATTTCTGGGGAAATTGATGCCTAATTGGGAGGGGTCGTATGTCATCAAGAAGGCTTTTTCTAGGGGAGCACTGATCTTAACAGAGATAGATAAGAATGAGTTGAGAAATTCAGTAAACTCTGACTCGGTTAAAAAAATACTACGCTTGAAGAAACCAAAAAAAAAGAAAGACAAAAAACAAAAAAAATCAGTCAAAAAAGAAAGAAAATTTTTAATAAACAAAAAAAAAAGAAAAAGGGTAAATTTAAGGTGAAAAATCGAAAAGGGTATGTTGAAACCAATGGAGGATTTGAGTTGAAAACCCGTAAAGGGCGGCTCTAGTGAATCTTGAGAATAGGCACCCGACAAACAAACCCTCTAAAAAATCAGACATCTCAATGAAGAGATAGGCGTTATTCATGCAAAGATTCTACCTTGGTCAATAGGATCATGCATCATTCATGCAGTGGGTGTTTAGAACATTGTATAGTCTTTTATTCTCTTTTCATGTTTGCCATGAACTTTCAAATCATTTCAAAATCTATCAATCTTAATGAAGTACTATTTTGTGCCTTTTCTTATCATTTCTATAAGCATCCTGCAAGCATGTTAACCTAGGTTCATGATAAGCAAACGATTTCTTGGTATTACTGTGTTCTAGCCTCTAAAATGCAGGTGATCCAAAGACCAATTTAGCCTCGACATTCAGGTTTCTTTGATATACCCAGAAAAAGACCCCAAACACTAAGATATGAGATTGCGCCGAGATCAGACCGCAAATGTCACTGACATCGAAGCTCAAGCTTGTCAGAGAAAAGTAAGAGAATCGTAAAAATAAAAGGATTCAAGGCAAAAACCTGAAAGGGCGCCTAAAAAGATAGGGAAAAAGAAAAAGAGAAGAAGAAAAAAAAACCCAAAGTGAAAACCCGAAATGGCACTTTGAGGAGAAAATCTAAAGTAAAAAACCTAAAAAGGTGCTGTAGAGAAAAAATTCAGAAGCCCGAAAGAAAAGAGCTAAAGTGGTTGAACCCGAATGTGAGATGAGGTACTGTCGCTACAAAGAGCTAGAAGAGTGAGGAAACAAGTAGAAGGTTGAGTTTGGTCGATCAGAAAAATGAAAACAGACGAGCCATCTGGAAATTCTACTAACCATGCATCATATGTAGTTAGACATCCCTAAGTTAGGAGCATGCTAACTCATACCATCAAAACATCTTGTCTATTTTCTTGATAGGTTGAAGAAATTAGCAAAATACTAGAGCTTTCACTCCACGTCCGAAGAAGTAGATCTCAAGCAATGAACATTTTCCATGCTAACACGATAAGAAATTGGGGCATTGTCTCAACACTTTCCAAGCTTTAGCTTTTTGGGAAGCAAAAGAAAAGTTTTATGGTGCTCATGACATAAGAAAAATGGGTCCCATTTCGGAGTGAAAAGTTCTACATAGGAAGAACTGTAACCCAAGGATTACAAAGCCAAAGGTTATATATAGGAAGAACCTAAAGCTCTAGGATTTCAGAGAGAAAAGTTCTATATAGGAAGAACTCGTAGCTCCAAGATTTCAAAGCAACGTTCTACATAGGAAGAACCCGTAGCTCCAAGACTTCAAGGCAAAAAGTTCAATATAGGAAGAAGTCGTAGCTCCAAGATTTCAAAGCAAAGAGTTCTATATAGGAAGAACTCGTAGCTTCAGGATTTCAAGGTAAAAAGTTCTATATAGGGAGAACTTGCCGCTGTAAGAATCGCTAGGGACAAGTTAATGGTTCTATATAGGAAGAACCCGCAGTTCCAAGGCTTCAGACGGAGGAAGAGTGCACTAGTTCCATATAGGAGGGACTCATGGTTCTGAATCTCTGAACAGGAAAGTGGGATAAAATTAGTGCTTATAATCTTTGCTCTATTCTTATTTCACCAGAATGAGCAAAGAGGGGCGAGTGAAGCCACTAATATAAAAATAAACATATCAGATATAATTATAAACTCATTTAATTAATAAGAAAACCAAATATAATAATAGACTCATTTAATTAAACAGTTCAAGCCCATTAATATAAAAATAGCACGTTAGGACCAAAACAGTTTAAACCTAAAACCCTAAAAACTAATCTAATGAACCATTTTGTTTATCTTTTACGCAGTCGCCTTGTGACCGTTGGATCAAATCTGTTCCAATGGTTCAAATGAAGCCACAAGGTCCTCTAGCTGGTGCGAGTGAAGATCACGCCCCGTGTCATCGTCTTCCACGCATGCTTGTAAGACACGTCCTGACTTCTCAGCTCCCACGCACCATGTGTCTTCATCCAGCACTACCACATCATTCTCCATGTCTACATCACGACCATTCGTTCCGGGCGAGATCTCGGCCGTTGGATCAAATATGATCCAATGACCCATATTGGATCTGCTCGATTGGCTCTTCGCCTCCTCTTCATCCGAGATTGCCACGTGTCCAAATCAACGACCCTCTCGCTACCGGAGAACGCGTTGCCACCGTACGACCACCAAATCTCTCTCAACCACCATTATCCACAAAAACAATAAAAAAACAAAGGGGATATCAGAACCCAAAATCATCTATAGTTTTTGCATTTAAAGTTTACTTGTTCTTGTAAACAAAAAAAATCAAATATATATGATGTAAAGACCTCATTTGTAATGGATTTTTTTTGGGATAATCAATACAAAAAAGTAAGAAAATTCAGAAGGTATTCTCCATTTTTTCTCTTTGCATGCAAACGAAAATAACATAATCAAGAGTTAGAGTCTTTACCTTTCCACCGCTTTGTTTTTCGTCTGTCCTATGGTGTCTCTGATGACAGACTAGCCCGTCGTCCGGTGACAAACCTATCAGCCTCCTCTTGAGCCGTGTATGGTGAATTGGGCGATTGGGTTTTTGAAAAGAAGAGGGATATTGTTTTACAAAAAAGGGGGCTTAGGGTTTTGATTTTGAAAAACTAAGGTTATATCTGGTTTTATGAGTAAAAAAAGGGTAATTTTGGTTTGGTTTCGGTGTTAGCCAATGCCGGCAGTGATGGACGGTGGTTGACGCGGTAGGAGTTCGCCGAATTATGGGTTCGTTTCCAGACATGGATGAACACGCGGTAGTGTTCATCATCTTTCAGAGAGAATGAGGAGATCTTTGGAGGGGTTCAAAAAAATGAGAAAGAGTCTGTTTTTTGGTTTAAAAGTGTCTTTTATAATCGATTTAAAATTTTAAATGGGTTATTTACGAAATAAATCCCTCCGCTCCAAAATAACTCAGCTGGCAGTCCTTCTGCCTTTTTTAATCACGCCTCCAGTCCCTAACAATTTTTCGAGTTTTCAATTCATCCATATCTTTGTTTTAATCCGATTTTTAGTGGCCAAATACCTATTTTAGTCCCTAATTAAGCACACATATTTAATTTCAACACTGTTAATTTAATTTTTTTTAATTTCAGTTCTTATTTTGTGTATTTCATTCCAAGCATTTATTTATTTGTTCGATAAGTGTTGTTCATTTTGTTTATTCTTGGTTGCTTGTTATTGTGTTTTAATATTTTCACATCATGTACATATTAAGTATATATGTATAATCTAATATGTATTATATAATATGGGTACATTATTATATCTTATATACGTATAATATATATGTGTATACATATGTGATACATAGTTCACGTTAGTTGTGTTAAATGACACAAAAAGATGTTAATTATATTATGACTTTAATATATGTACATATATAGTATATAATATAGTTTATATTATTAATCTATATTTTTAGGTTATTATTGAAACCTAACAATTCTTTTACATGTATATATATATATGGTTATCCTTATTTTATTAATATTACCATCGGTATGTTCATTCATGGATGATTAATTGCCATGTTTGACTTATCTCTTTATTTTATTTTAGAGCTCGAGGTCCTGATATTCTAGTGGGAGTGTTGTACTGAGTATTCGGGCGTCATCTCTTTTGGTATCGTGGGTTGCAGGTTAGGTTGTTCGATTTGTATGGCCATGCATTCATGCATCTTAGGGATTATTAATTAAGCCATGTCAAATTTTAAATTTTCTTAATAAATACGATACGAACCCTTAGGTACCAATTTTGGGGGTGTTAATCCTTCCCCTCACGTAACCGACTCCCGAACCCTTTTTAAATCTCTGGTTTACTTTTTTTTCGAGTTCGGTCTACCTTATCCAAGTGACCGGTGGCGGCTCCAAATTTTATTTCAAAATACAAGTTTATTAAGAATTTCCCTCGTATGTCATCTTTTAATTAAAAAAGAATTTTTCAAACGACCCCGGGGTTTTTTAATCGCTACATTACAGAGTTGTATCTAAACTTTCTTTAATATCTAAATTATCAATTGGTCTTCTTATGATTGAGTTGTTTTTTCTTCTAAATGTTGTTTTGATGAAAAATACTTAAACAATCCACGACTACTATTCATTCTACAATTATAAAATAAAAATATCAATTAAGCTATACCAATTAGCATATAACTCACGATATCAAAACTCAAATACTATTTTGATTACAAACCAAATACATAATAAATTATTAATTGAAATTTCGGATATCAACTAAAATTACTTTAGAAGATATTTGGAGAAAGAAAGAAAAAAAGCTTTACTTTAAATTGGGTCTTCAATTTTTTTTATTGTAGGCAATTCACGGTAGCAAGTGTTAATTCTTTTATGGTAAAAGTTTCTTATATAGTGAGGGTTTCTTCTATTGAGTATTAATTTCCTAGGGAATTCTAGACAAAAGGTCAAAAATTTAATTTTTAAATATTTACTTTTTAGATGAAAATTTAAAAGACAATACTATCCAATATCTTAATTTGGTCCTAAGACTCTCAGATTATCCTAACTTATCTTATTATTATTTTTTATTTTTTTCTTTGATGCTATTGCATGATTACATTCTACATTACAAATAGGTAAAAATACCTAAATCATCACTCGACTTTGTTCTCTGACTTTTTTTATACTGAACTTTAAAAACGATCAATTTACTCACTAAATATTATACATTGACCTATTTTGGTCACTCTTTAATGATATAAATTATTTTATTATTATTTTTATCCTAATATGTTATTTTTATTAATATTAAATAATAAATATGATTTGAAATTTTAAAAAAATATTAAAACCCTCCGCAACAGCCCACCTTCTTCACCATCTCGCCATCTCCTCAACCACAACAATCCCTTTGTTCACCATCTCGCCATCTCCTTAACCACAACAATCCGCCTTCTTCACCATCGCTGCGTTACATATGTACACTCTAATTGATAGTTGATTTACTTTGTAATTTCTTCAAGTTTCCCTAAAATGTGCTTATTTTCCCCCATCTATTATATTAACTCCTGTAATCACTCATTTTCACTTGTAAATACATATTAATATTGCATGTATATTTATTATATTATATGAATGTTACTAATATATATATAAAGTGTGGTGTGTGCATGTATATTATAAATTATGTATGTATACGTATTAATGATGTATGTGTGTCGTGTATGTATCTAGAGTACGAGCGTATTTGTTTAGTGTATAGAGATGTTATGTTAATTATGTGTAGGGTTATATATACGTATGCCAATATGTTATACTTGTATAAGTATATGTTTGTACCATGTATGGGTATTGCTGTTATAATTATATTATTATTAATATTAATGGACTGATATAAAATGAAATCAAAAAAATTAATTATATTAAACCCAAATAAAAATGAAGTCCAAGTCCAATTACAAACAAGTTACAAGGCCCGGTTGGCCCAAAACCCAAACCTTATCTAAATTACAATTATGGTGTGCAGGTAAATGTGGGCGATTAGATCAAGATCCGATCCAACGCCACGATATGACCAAGAAGTCAAAAAATATTCGCCACCGCGTGTTCCACACGTATGGACCGCTCGAGTGCCACGCGTGTGGTCCACGCGCGGACGCTTTAATATCCCACGCGCGCGTAAGATCCACGCGTTCTGACTCCTCGACTGCGGAGCTCCACGTGGCAAGATCTGGAGCCGTCTCATCAAATCGAGGCTTCGTCCAGGCTGTTCGTCCTTCAAGCTATCTCTCGACCGCCGATCGATCGATCTTAGCCGAGAGAACGTCTCCGTCGGCTGGCGAACACCCATACCGCCACCATGCCGATATTCAACCCCCGTTCAGAACATGCCCAACACAACAAGCAACAAGTTGTCAGTTCAGATCTGAAAAAGCAAGATGCAACTTGCGCTAGAACAAAAGACAATGATATATATGAAACGGGGACTTTTGTAACGGGAGAGTGATAACAAAAGGGGTAACAAAAAAAAACAGAGTGGTAACAGAAATCTTGTAATACAAAAACTGAAAGTTGTAAACATTCAAGTGATAATCGAAAGAAAAGTCCAGTGGTAAATCCTCTTTTCTTTTCTTTTTATTTTTGCATGCATATACAAAAGAGTAAAACAAAAACAAAAAAGAAGGAGCGTCGTCTTACCGTCGCCGTTTGTGGGTCTTCCCTTCTTCAGTGATAATCCTTTCGGCTTCTCCAAGCCTGATATGGTGAACTAAAGGGAGGGGAAGACCCCTTGTAGTTTCGTTTTGGTTTAAAAAATATTTTTTTCGCCCGTATTTTCTAGATCTAGGGCAAATAATGGTGTATCCTCCGAATCCAACCACGGATTCATGTTGAGGATGAAAATGGGGTTATTTTGGTGTGTTTTGGAAGCTCACGGCGCGCCGGTTAGTTAGTGGCGGGCGTGGCGGAGAACACAAATGGACGGCCGTCGGATTCTGGGTTTCAGAAGAAGGTTGAGAGAAAACGAAGAATGAGTTTTTGGTTATAAAACTGAAAATGAAACGAAATCGTGAAAATTTGATTTCGGTCTAAAAATAGCCTTTATATAGGTATTATTATTTTGCTAAATGGGCAAATTACACACTTAATCCCACCGCGTTTTCAATATTTTTGTTTTTGTCTTGCTGCATGGTATAATTACAATCCCAGTCCCTCTGATATTTTAAAATCTTGTAATCCAGTCCCTAAATTACACCGAATCAGTTTTCAAATGGTAAAATTATGCCTTTAGTCATCCCGCGTTTCTGAACTTTTCATTTTGGGTCTGCCCCTTGGTCTAATTACAGTTTTGATCCTTTTAGGTTTTGTTTGTTTCGCAATTTCGTCCCTAAATTACATATTATTGTTCTTTAATTTCTGCCACTGAATTTTATTTTTCTTTCATTTCAGTCATGTATTCTTTGTAAATATTCATGTTCGTATTATAATCGTATATGTTGATATTCTATTATTTTATTTTACGTCCCTCGTATATAACTCGTATTTTATGTTTATATGTATATGTGTGTTAAGCTTATAATAATCATGTATTTTTTATCCGGTTATTCGTATTAAAGCATGTTATGTTCTATTTGACTCATAAACGGCATTGTTCTTGTATTTTTGTACGTATGTTTTCTTGGCTTTTAGGTTACGTGTTAGTGTGTCTTCTTTTATGTATAATATATTGTTCCATATATGTTGAAATATGTTTTATTACTAGCATGTATGTCTTTTTGAAATATTTGTTTGTCTATATACGTAATTTTTCCTGCATTGTTATTCTGACTTGTTAAAGTTGTTTTTATCTATTATTTAGAATAATATGTATATATGCATGTTTTAGTCTAGAATATCATTTATGTTAGATTAGTATTCTGTTATGTCAATATTTATTACATTTAAATATTTTGCCATGTTTTATATTTTTGCCACTAAGATTGCATATGATTTATAACTTGTTAATGCGGTGCCCTTTTATCCGAGCGTAAACGGGGCCAGTATCAGGCGTAGTGATAGTGGTTGGGCGTTTACCTTCGGATAACAGGGCCCTTAAAATTAATTCGCAATTATGACAAAATTTTAAAATAATTGTCACTTTAATCCGGAAAATCCAATATTAATAAAGCGGTAATTATTAAAGTACCAATTTTGGGCGGTGTGTGGGGTGCTAATCCTTCCCCATCCGAATCGACTCGAACCCAATCTTTTTGAATCTCTGGTTTTATGGTGTCCGCCTACCTAAGTGGCGGTGGCGACTTATTTTTTTAAAATGCGGTTTTTTAAAAACCCCACGGAATAAATATTTTATATCCGAAAAATTCATAAACACCTTGAAAACCCTCGTTTTTAGCGAAAAAGACATCATGACAGATGGCGACTCATTTGTGGACAATTTTTGTTTTTTCGAAAAAAAACAAATGAGAGTCAAGCTTTTAAAATAATTACCGCTTTACTAATATTAGCAGTTCCGGATTAAAGTAATTATTAAATTAACATTCGGTCATAATTGCGCGTTTATTTTAACGCATTTAAAATATGGCATATAAACCCGTCTTTTTAAGTGGGGGAAAACGCTAATGCTTTCGTGGAGATATCGTTCTCTCGTATGGGCCTAGCAAGTACCTTCGGGGCTCGAGTACCTTATGCTTTCGTAAGGATATCGTTCCTTCGTACGGGCATAAGCGAATGGGTCCCCCTGAATTGAACCCGGTTGAAAGGAGCCTATAATGGGTGATGATCGGGGACCTTGCTACTCTTAGTAGAGGACAGCAAGGACAATTCAGGTACCTTCTAACACCAACACTGCATGTAGAGAACATAGAAACCCACCATGTTAGAGCCATGCGAATAACCATAGGTGTTTTAGACGGGATAAATAGGGTTGTTTTGTGTGTTTATTCTGTTTAATTTTGTCCTTTTATTTTTATATTTATCAATTTTATCTGGTACTGACTTGTTTTCTTTTCGCTTTTGTTTTTTTCATACATCATTGCATTTGCATCACATAAAGGTACTGGATCAAGTGGTTTGCCTGATCAGAAAGTCTTTCACCATGGAAAAAAGGTGTCTTAGGAATGAAGAGCTTAATTTGTCAGTCAGACATTGGTCAGAAGTCAACCAGAAAATCCAAGGGGACAGTTTACCGAACGAACGCGTAATAGCAGGATACACCTATGTGAGTCTCCAACAGAACGACTTATGGGATCTTCAAAACATTTGGGAAAGATGGGACCGAAGACTACAAGACTTGTTCTGCAATAGTTATGGCGACATCGCGCAGCTGTTATATGTTCGGATTAACCAGCCCCTACTCCGAGCTATAGTCCAGTTCTGGAATCTGGCTTTTTGCTGCTTCACCTTCAATGGGCAGGACATGATGCCTACGGTAGAAGAATACACTGCTTTACTTAACCAGAAAAATATTCAGGAAGATTGGATCTACGCGAAGCCTCCGAGGAATCAGAACTACACTGCGAAACTCAAAACCTTTGCGGGAATGAGTGACGATTGGGTTAGTGGCCTCCTTCAAATCCGAGGAGACAATACAGTCTTTGCATGGGAAAGTATTCGGGACATCATACCGACACATCCCAACGAGGCAAAGAAAATGGACTTGTTCGCTTTAGGAATATATGGCTTGGTGATATTTCCAAGAGTACTCGGGAACATTGACATAGCCATTCTGGATTTGTTTGAGCGGGTGAAACGGAAAGCAAACCCAGTGCCAGCTGTTACAAGTATGGATTCAGAGTCACATGTGGAAGACGCCGACGAGGGTCCTACCGGGGATATCCTTCCAGGGTTTTTCGCCTTTACGAGAATACTTAGCAAAGGAATGGCGAGAGGATTTGAAAACAAAAATGTGGACCAGTTTCTTCAGGAACATTCAAGATGAAGACATAGCATGGAGGGTCCCATGGCTCGGTAAAGTTAATTATTTTCTATACAGTTGTGGTGACTTCAACTGGCTGATGATGTTAGGATTGCATGGAGGAATCGTCTGTGCTCCGTTTTTAGTGTCTCGGCAGTTCAGATCACGACAGTTCATTCCTAATACCGCCGGATTAAGCCAAACTGAATTTCTTTTCAAAGGGGAGTTCAAAGGAAAAATTCAGACCATCATGAGGGCCTGGGATCATTGTTACCGGATCAGGGTGGAAGAAGATACCGAGCACATGACTACCCCAGATTACGATCTTTAGAGACGTTTGAGGGTTAATAATGTGATTCCTGAATCTGATCAAGGACCAGCAGTGTCACTCGAAGAGCTTACAAGGGTGGTACCGTCTGAAGCCGACATCTTAAGGAGTGAACTCGAAGAAGTTAAAAGGAAAATGGACATCCAACAGACCCAATATGCGAGCGAACTCTATAAAGCAAGCTTAGAAGTTGACGAGCGGGACGGGATCATTAGGCAATTGAAGAAATTAAATGCAGATTTGAGCGACAAGAACACTCTTTATCGAAAAGATGCCCTTCTATTACAAGAAAAAATACAGAAGGCTGGTCGGAGTCAGTTCATAGCTGTGGAAAGAGAAAGAATGAACGGCATCCGTTTGGTGGAAGAAGAACGAGAAATCAACAAGAGAGCGATCGAGAAAGAGATAGAAAGCTGTCGTTTGGCTATGGAGGAAGAAAAACGGTCCGCCAAGAAGGCCATTGATCAAGAGAAAGAAAGATTCAGGCAAGAAATCAGCAAGGGAAAACAAGCTGTCCATCATGAGAGAGAAAGCGTCACCGTATGGAAAAGAAAGTCCATGAGTAGTCGAAATAGACTGTTAGAAATGCAAAAACTGTACGATGACACTATTCAAAGGCTGGAGCAAAGCCAAAGTCAAAATGGCGAATTAAAAGGAAAGGTGGCGGAAGTCGAACACTCACTTCGAATGTACTACCGCAGGAATAACTTCGCTGAGCTGCAAGAAAGAGAACGTGAAGTGGGTGTGTTACAAGCACGAATTGGGTCCCTCGAAGGAACTGTGGAGGATTACAAGGAAAGAATTAATGTGTTCGAGGAGGTTGCAGCTGGAGGGGACACCTATTAGCAGAAGAGACTACGCGACGCTACTCGAATGGTACAGGACAGAGACCAATATTACGCAAACCTAATGGTGGACATACAGCGAGTAGCCAGGCATGTAAATGATTTAGCTGTCGAGGCTGAGACACTCCGACCTTTTATAGTCCTGGGAATGGAAGAAGCTCCTAGGTTCCTCAAGCTGCTCAGGGCAATTGAAAAATTAGGAGATAAAGCTAGAGCCTATCTATAGGACTCTGTGTTGTAATTAGATCTTTTGTACTAGGGATCTTTACTTTGTAACACGAACTTTGTTGTAATCAAGACCCTTTAATTCCCGTGGAAGTAGTTCAAAAGGGTGATTACCAGCGGAATCAGTACCTTATCTGCATACATTCTTGCATTTGCATCATAACATTCGCATCATTGTACATACATTTATTTTTTGGAACCATATTAACAATATGAATATTGTGGCGTTGTGTGTAATTAACCCGCAATCATTCATCACCCATACTTTACCCAGCTACAAAGAAAGCTCATGGAAGAAAGGATAATTAGTCTAGAAAGAGGGCAAAGAGAGCTCGAGACAAGGCTTGAAGAGGCCCAGAGAAGCCTTAGTGATCAGATTGCGCAGTCACAAACATCTATAGTATCTGACATAACCGCATTGCTGGCAAAGAGTCTTGGAAAAAGAGTAGAAGGAGAAAATGTTCAAGAACCATAAGGTACCCCGGCTCACTACAAGGTCCAACCAACTGCACCAAACCAGGCTAGGAAGGTGTATATTGACCCTGCAGGAATGTCTTCTAGCTTTCAAGTAGGGGCACCTAAGACTCAACCCCTCGATACTGAAGCACTCTATGAAGAAGAAGTGTCGGGCCTGAACATGGTCGAAAGAATCAGGAATGAGGTAGAAAAAAAGTGGGAGGAAAGATTTCGCCTCATGGAGGAAAATTTTAAAGCGTTACAATCAAATGAAGAATCAGGAAATGACGCTAGCGACTTAAGTCTGGTGTCTGATCTTGTCCTACCGCCAAAATTTAAAACGCCAGAGTTCGATAAATATGATGGAACCACATGTCCTTCTGCACACATAACAATGTACTGTAGAAAAATGGCGGCCTACCATAAGGACGAAAAGCTACCGATCCATTGTTTCGGGATAGTCTAATCGAGCGGCGTTACGTTGGTACACTCGGTTGAGCAAGGCAAATGTTAAGACATGGAAAGATCTGTCTAAAGCATTTCTCGAGCAATACAAACATGTAAATGTACATGACCCCTAGCAGAATTATGTTAGAAAATATGGGGCGTAAGTCCAACGAAAGCTCGCGCAATACGCCTAAAGATGGAGAGAAGTGGCCGCCCAAATCCAGCCACCCATCCCGGAGCATGAAATCACGCCATTATTTGTCAATACTCGAAAGGGGCACTCTTTGATCGCCTCATTATTAATAACACAACGCAGTTGCTTTACCGACTTAATCGGGATCGGGAGTCCTCGAATCGCAATTAAGAGCGACGGAATTGATGGTGGGGAAGGGTCTCGAAAGTATAACAAGAGAAATGAAGTAAACACCACCAGCACCTATACCGCCCCGAAGAACTTCACAGTCTCACAGCCACAAGCACCTGTGGGAAAAACACAAAACTTGAATCAAAGAGATGAGAGAGTCACCAGAAAAGAGAAAGAGAGGAGAACTTTCACTCCCCTACCTGTTTCGTACTCAGAACTTTATTCCCAGTTGTATGAAGCGGACCTGGTCCGACCATACATCGTTACTCCTGTCAATCCGCCCTTCCCGCCTTGGTATAACCCAAGCGCGCATTGCGACTATCACGGCGGTACCCCTGGACATCCCGCTGAGAACTGCCTTGCTTTCAAAAAGCTTGTGCAGAACTTAATCGATTCTGGGATATTGAAGTTTGAAGAACCGAGTGTAGCCAACAACCCGCTGCCTAATTATGGGAGCAGAGGAGTAAATGTCATCGAAGAATGCTTTACCAAGAAGATAAAGGATGACGTGTCAGAAATCAAGTCTCCTTTACGGTGGGTATTTCAACAGTTATGCATGGCTCGTGTGATCGACAAAAGCATGATAACAAGGTAGAAGGAATGTGGAAAGTATTGCGAATTCCACCAGACTGAAGGGCATGATATCCAAGAATGTGACGAGTTCAAGAAATTTGTGCAAAAATTGATGAATGAAAAACAAATAGAATTCTTCGAGGAGCCCATGGGGAAGAAGGGGTCGGACGTACACATGACGGATAGCCCCAAGTCTAAATACGGGAAGGATAGACCTTTTATCATCTCTCCCAGGCCAGGGAATGCAGGTGTCTCCCAGAGAGAAACCAGCAAGATAAGTCCCAAGATCATCATTTCAGCACCATCTCCATTCCCATTCAAAGATATGCGACAAACTCCCTGGAATTATGCTGTAAATGTGACCATGCCAGAAAAACCAGAACACGATAAGGTAAAAGAGCCTACACTGAAAGACCAACAAAGCCAGAACGATGTGAACGTTGGTGAGGCAGGCCATTTCACAAGGAGCGGCCGATGTTATTCCTCCGAGGCTTTGAAAGCGGCTGAAAAAGATAAGGGGAAGAGTACAGCAGTTAGCCCTACGCAGATATTTGGAGAAGAACCTTCCCTAAAGATAAATGAGCCGGTAACTGAGACCCAGACCAAAGAATTTTTAAAGTTCTTGAGACATAGCGAGTACAGCGTAGTGGAACAACTACGAAAGCAACCGGCTAGGATCACAGTGCTGGAATTACTCTTGAGTTCAGAGAAGCATCGGGAGACGCTATTGAAAGTGCTGAATCAAACTTTTGTGCCCCAAGACATTTCTGTAACAAACCTGGACATGATAGTGGGGCATATTACTGCCTATAATCATATCACGTTCAGTGATGATGAGATCCCTGAGGGAGGAATGGGGTCTACCAAAGCCCTTAACATCACTACCCACTGCAAAGGGTATGTATTACAAGGAGTACTGATCGACAACGGGTCAGCATTGAATGTCTTACCTATGGTAACCCTGCAAAAATTACCAATAGATGGTTCGCACCTAAAGCCCTGCCACAACTCGGTAAGAGCCTTTGATGGTAAGCAAAAAGGAACAATGGAGAAAATTGAGGTGCCCCTATTGATCAGACCAACTGAATATGTGATCGATTTTGTGGTGATGGACATAAAACCATCTTACAGTTGCTTGTTGGGAAGACCGTGGATCCACTCCGCAGGAGTTGTCCCATCATCATTGCACCAAAAATTAAAATTTGTAGTCGAAGGCAAATTGGTCACAGTAGAGGCAGAGCAAGAATTTGTTGCTTCAGTGACATCAGACGCCCCCTACATTCAAAATGATGAAGATGCTGTGGAATGCTCGTTTCGAGCATTGGAACTAGTAAATGCCATATTCGTTTCAGAGGGAAGTCAGATCCCCTACCCCAGGTTATCTAATTGTACCAAGATGACCGTCGCAGAAACTCTGGGCCGAGGAGCCAAAATAGGAAAAGGGCTGGGGAAGAAATTACAAGGAAACCTGAGACCCAAGAATATGATAACCAAGAAGGATCGTTTCGGGCTGGGTTACCAACCAAGTGTCCAACAGAAGAAAGAGGAATATAAGAGGAAGGAGGAGCAAAGAAAAGCCAGATCTAAAGGAGAAGACATTCCGTAGAGGCCGATGTCCTTTCCTAGTTTGAAAGCCACTTTTGTCTCCGGAGGGTTCTACCAGCCAGGTCAAGATATTGGAGAGGCAATGAAGAAAAATGATGAACTTAAACAGGAGGAAGTACTCAGTGAATCATTTGAAAGGATGTACATCAACATGATAGCTGAAAAGGACCGAGGCAGCAAAATGTTGACCAACATCCGCCCTTGCCATCTCGGGGAAACACTCGATAACTGGAGCTGCATTGATCTACCTGTAGTTTTTAGGAATAGATCAGAGTAATGCTCCGAATCAACCTTTTGTTTTTGCCCATAAACAATGGGGATCTATTGTACGGGGCACTTATGTTAACTTTTTGATTGAAATGAAAATATCCCCACTTTCCTAAAATGACCAAAGATTCATTTATTTCATTCATGCATTCTTCATATTCATTCCCTTCATATAAAGTCGTCTCTTTCCCAATACAATTCATTCTCATTTAATGCAGGTCGCTCATGATTAACGATATGAATGATACCGGATCCAATCCTGGAGTAAAATTCGAATGCCCTGAGGTCTCAGAAGGAATTGAGGAAGGATATGATGAAATAGAAATTGAGGTCCCGGAAGAGTTAAAGAGAATGGTGGACAATGAAGAAAGGCAGATCATGCCCCACCAAGAAGAAACAGAAATTGTCAACTTGGGGACTGAAGAAGAGAGAAAAGAAATAAAAGTAGGAACGATGATTTCCTCAAAAACCAAGCATGAACTGATAGCCCTACTTCAGGAATTCAAGGATGTCTTCGCCTGGACTTATCAAGATATGCCAGGGTTGAATACCGACATAGTGGTGCACAAATTGCCAACAAAATCAGAGTGCAAACCAGTACAGCAAAAACTTCGGAGAATGAGACCAGATATGTTGTTAAAGATCCGAGAAGAAGTGAAAAAACAATTTGATGCTGGATTCTTGGAGGTAGCCAAATACCCCGAATGGGTTGCAAACATTGTACTAGTACCAAAGAAAGACGGGAAAGTTCGTATGTGTGTAGATTATAGGGATCTGAACCGAGCCAGCCCTAAAGACAACTTCCCTTTACCACATATTGACACGCTGGTTGACAACACCGCAGGACATTCATGGTTTTCCTTCATGGACGGCTTCTCAGGGTACAACCAGATAAAGATGGACCCTAACGACATGGGGAAAACCACATTCATAACCATGTGGGGCACTTTTTGTTATCGAGTGATGCCATTTGGGCTAAAGAACGCAGGGGCAACATACCAAAGAGCAATGGTGACTCTTTTCCATGACATGATGCACAAAGAAATGGAAGTATACGTGGATGATATGATTGCCAAATCCCGAACAGAGGAAGAGCACCTACAGAACTTGAGAAAACTATTCCAAAGACTATGGAAGTACCAACTGAGGCTCAATCCTGCCAAGTGTACCTTTGTCGTTACTTCTGGAAAACTCCTAGGATTCGTGGTAAGCAGAAGAGGGATTGAGATTGATCCGGATAAAGTGAAAGCCGTCCAGGACCTTTCACCACCCCGCACGCAGAAGGAAGTCTGCGGTTTCCTGGGGAGGCTGAATTATATCTCTCGTTTCATTTCCCAATTAACCAACCAATGCGACCCGGTCTTCAGACTTCTTAGAAAGAATAATCCTGGCGTGTGGGATGAAGAATGTCAAAAAGCCCTAGAAAAGATCAAAAGGTACCTGACAAATGCTCCAATTTTAGTCGCACCAGTACTTGGTCGACCACTAATTCTCTACTTAACAGTCTTTGAGAATTCAATGAGATGCGTACTGGGGCAACACAATGAGTCAAGAAAAAAGGAGCAAGCCATCTATTACCTAAGCAGGAAATTCAATGATTGCGAAACACGGTACCCGCCAGTGCAGAAGCTGTGTTGTGCCCTAGTTTGGGCTACCAAGCGGCTTAGACAGTACATGCTGTACCATACTACCTGGTTGATATCCAAGCTAGACCCATTGAAGTTCCTAATGGAAGCGCCAGCACTAACGGGAAGGATGGCCCAATGGCAGATGCTCTTATCCGAATTCAATATCGTATACGTTAATCAGAAAGCCGTAAAGGGGAGTGCCGTAGCAGATTTCCTAGCTAGTCGCGCTGCAGATGACTATGAGGCATTGAACTTTAGTTTCCCATACGAAGACTTGATGTGCATTACAACCGAAGAAGAGGTTTCAGATGATAAGTCATGGAAACTTTACTTCGATGGAGCCTCCAACGCCCTCGGACATGGGATAGGGGCAGTGCTAATTTCACCTGAGGACGTCTATTATCCTTTCACTAGCAGATTGGAATTCTTCTGCACAAACAATATAGCTGAATACGAAGCTTGCATCATGGGACTGAACTCAGCCATCGAGAGAAAGGTTAAGGAACTTCGAGTGTTCGGAGATTCGTCCTTAGTCATTTACCAATTGCGCGGGGAATGGGAAACCAGGGACCCGAAGTTGGTCAAATATCACGAATTGATCCAAGAGCTCGCCAAAGAGTTCGAAAAGGTCAGCTTCAATTACTTGCCCCGAGAAGAAAATCAGATGACAGATGCATTGGCAACCTTGGCATCCATGTTTAAAACAAACACTGGGTCAGAAATTAAGCCCATTGAGATGCAGAAGTTTGAAAAGCCTGCTCATTGTTGTAATGTACAGGAAGAGATTGACGGAAACCCATGGTACTATGACATCTTGCAATATGTCAAGCTTCGAAAGTATCCAGAAGGGGAAAACGACAATGACAGAAAAACGCTCAGAAAAATGGCAACAAAATATGTCCTAGATGGGGAGATCCTATATAGGAGAAGTCATGATCAAACATTGCTGAGATGTGTGGATGCCCGGGAGGCGAAGGAAATCTTTGCTGAAGTACATGATGGGATCTGTGGAATGCATGCCAACGGGCTGTCTATAGCCCGGAAAATTATGAGATACGGTTATTTCTGGTTGACCATGGAGGGAGATTGCATCAATTACGCCAGGAAATGCCACAAATGCCAAATTTACGCTGACAAGATTCACGCACCCCCATCGCCTTTACACACCATGAATTCTCCGTGGCCTTTGGCAGCGTGGGGCATGGACGCCATCGGGCAGATCCATCCGAAAGCTTCCAATGGACATCGTTTCATTTTGGTCGCCATAGAATACTTCACTAAATGGGTAGAGGCAGCGTCTTACGCCAATATCACCAGGACTACAGTTTGTAAGTTCTTAAAGAAGGAAATTATTTGTCGATACGGATTGCCAGAAAGGATCATCACCGACAACGCTTCAAATCTGAATAACAAAATGATGAAGGACGTGTGCACTCAATTCAAGATAACACACCATAATTCCACAGTCTATCGTCCTAAAATGAATGGAGCAGTGGAAGCAGCAAACAAGAACATAAAGAAAATCATAGCAAAGACTACGGATACCTACAGGGATTGGCATGAGAAGTTGCCTTTTGCCTTTTTTGCCTATAGGACGTCCATTCGCACATCAACAGGGGCAGCACCCTACTCTTTGGTGTATGGTACCGAAGTAGTACTCCCAATTGAGGTAAAGATTTCGTCTCTCCGGGTCTTAAACGAAGTAAAATTGGAAGAAGCTGAATGGGTGCAGGCCAGACTCGACCAGCTAAATCTCATTGACAAAAAAAGACTAAAGGCAATTTGTCATGGTCAGATGTACCAAAAGCGGATGGTGCAGGCATACAACAAAAAGGTGCGCCCAAGAGAATTCAAAGAAGGGGATCTGGTACTCAAGAAAATCCTCCCTATCCAGAAAGATTCTCAAGGAAAATGGATGCCCAACTGGGAAGGACTGTACGTCGTAAAAAAGGCCTTCTCAGGAGGAGCCCTGATCCTAACAGAAATGGATGGGGACGAGCTGAAAAATCTCGTAAATTCTGATGTCGTCAAGAAGTACTATCTCTAAAAAAATGATGAAAAAATGATGATGAAAAATAAAAAAGAGAACAAAATGGAGAGCTCAGGACGAAAACCCAAAACCGGGCGTCTTGAAGCAAAGGAAGGACTCGAGTTGAAAACCCGCAAAGGGCGACTTGGGTAAATTGAAAAGTTGAATATCCGAAGAGAAGGGTATCCCCATGAACATCATGAAGAGAAGGCTTCAGGCAAAAAATTCTACACCGGTTGACAGGATCATGTATCATTCATATCGAAGATAATGAGGGATCTTGTATTTTCATACTTAACTCATGTGTGTCATACCTTTCTTTTTAAGATATCCCAAGCCCTTAGTCATAATAAAACCGTGTTTTTGAGTATCCATTCCTGGCCTTCTTGTCAATTTCAGTCAAATAAGATAACATAGGCTTATAATGAAACAAGAGATTTCGAAGCATTACTATGATTTAACCTTGAAAATGCAGGTGATCAAAGAAAACGCTGTTAACTTCGTCCTCTAGTTCCTTACATAATGGCTGTCGATAGGGAAGGCGGGAAGCTTCAAACAACCAGGTAGGATGACCAATGGCACACGTCCTATCTATTCAAGGAAAGCATACGAGATAACAAAAGAGATCTCTTGGGTGAAAACCAGAAGGGCACCCCTCTAAAAAAAACTCTCTCTAAAGTGAAAACCCGAAAGGGCACTTTAGAATTCCAAGTTGTAATTGGAGAAAAAGAAAGGTTGAGATGGTTGAACCTGACAGTGAAGCGGGGTATCGATGCCCGTAAGAAAGGAGAAAGCGAATATCAAGATCAAATAAGGATCAAAACAAGCCCACCAAGATATTGACTCTCATGCATCATGAATAGTCAGACATCACTAGGATTAGGAGCATGTCAATTCATTTGTCATAGCATTTTTTTTCATCTCAGACAGGTATCTGCAGATTCAAAGAGACATCGTTGGCCATCGCGGTGTGAATCCCAAATGAGAAGACAATGTTTTTACATACAAAAGGCACATGTTTTCAAGCTCCAGAGAGAGGTTCTATATAGGAAGAATCCTCCTCTCCGAGGCTTCAGAAGCTGAAAGTTCTATATAGGAAGGACTGACAGCTCCAGGGTGAAGACTCGCAGTTCTATATAGGAATGACTCCCAGTCGAAGGAATTCACCCATGACACGCAAGATTATATAGGAAATCCTGTTGTGTCGAAAGTAAAGAGTTCTATATAGGAAGGGCTCCGAGCTTCAATGTCTTAGAGTGAATGATTCTATATAGGAAGAATCCGTAACCCCAAGATTTTAAGATGCCGAAAAGTTCTATATAGGAAGGACCGACGGCTCCAAGGTGAAGACTCGCAGTTCTATATAGGAAGAACTCCCAGTCAAAGAAATTCACCTATGACACAGGGTTATATAGGAAACTTGTTGTGTCGAAAGCGAAGAGTCTTATATAGGAAAGGCTCCGAGCTTCATTGTCTTAGAGTGAAAGGTTCTATATAGGAAGAACCTGTAACTCTGAGATTTCAGATGCCAAAAGTTCTATATAGGAAGGACTGACGGCTCCAGGGTTTGAAGACTCGCAGTTCTATATAGGAGGAACTCCCAGTCGGAAGAATCCATCAGCGGCGCAAAAGGTTTTATATAGGAGAAACCAGCGTTGAAAGGCGAAGAGTTCTATATAGGAAGGACTCCAAGCTTTACAGTCTCGAAGTGAAAGGAATGACTCATAACTCGGGGTTCAGAGCGAAGGGTTCTATATAAGAAGAGCCTGTAGCTCCAAGATCGGAAGGTGACGAAGCTCTATATAGGAAGAACTTTTGAACCTGAAGATTCAGCCAAGGAAGAGCGGAGATATCCAAAAGAACACGTTTTTCCAAAGCTACAAACAGGGAAGTCTGATAAAAATGAGTGCTTATGAATCTTTGCTTTGTTTCCCATTCCATGAGAACAAGCAAAGAGGGGCAACTGTAATCACTCATTTTCACTTGTAAATACATATTAATATTGCATGTATATTTATTATATTATATGAATGTTACTAATATATATATAAAGTGTGGTGTGTGCATGTATATTATAAATTATGTATGTATACGTATTAATGATGTATGTGTGTCGTGTATGTATCTAGAGTACGAGCGTATTTGTTTAGTGTATAGAGATGTTATGTTAATTATGTGTAGGGTTATATATACGTATGCCAATATGTTATACTTGTATAAGTATATGTTTGTACCATGTATGGGTATTGCTGTTATAATTATATTATTATTAATATTAATGGGCTGATATAAAATGAAATCAAAAAAATTAATTATATTAAACCCAAATAAAAATGAAGTCCAAGTCCAATTACAAACAAGTTACAAGGCCCGGTTGGCCCAAAACCCAAACCTTATCTAAATTACAATTATGGTGTGCAAGTAAATGTGGGCCGTTGGATCAAGATCTGATATTTGACCAACTTCGGTATTATGCCAAACGATGGTAATGATCTTTCAAAACACCCATTCTCTCTAATAAAACTTTATGCCCTCTCTCTATAAATTTTTTCCTTTTCTTTACCCTAGTTGTTCCTCTTGGCGGTCAGCCGTTGTTTCTGTAGGCAGTTGGCATCCCTCTCCCATTCTTTTGTTTTTCCTTTTTTTCATCCTTCATTTTCTTCTCGACCCTTTTTTCAATCATCATTTTTTCATATTTATTTGGTTGATGGTTTCTTTTGATGATTTCCCTTGGTCAGGTTGATGCGTTTCTCATTTTCTGATGTTCTTGGTCTGAGATCGAACCACCTTTTGAACCAAGGAAGGTTGAACCATGTTTGTGTGGGTCATGGATAATTATGAGCCCTAAAACTTCCATTATTGCATTCCGTTTTTACAGATCTCATCTATGGCGTCATCTTCAGCTTTACAGTCCTATCCACTCTCTTTTTGCTCCCTTGATTGTTCTCTGCTTCAACAGCATCTTTTTCGACGAGATGGGTAGAGGTTCATTCGACCTTTGTGGCTTATCTCTTGATGTCAACGTCAGCTTGGCCCTTTAGAATACTTGTTGGTTTGCCTGACTATCAAAGACTTCCCATTTAGTGGAACATGATTTAGTCTTAAAGCCCAACATTTGCTCTCCACTTTGTTTGGTTTTTTCTCTCTCTCTATTTTCTAGGTCTATATATTTTCTAGGTTTATATTGAACACATTTGTTGTGGGACTAAGTTGCCTTATGTGTTTGTGTATCTTTATTTTTCTATGATGAAGGAATTTGCATATTTGGGGAAAAAGTGTTCTATCAACCCTACCAATTACAATAGAATCATATGCTCCAAATAATTGCTAAAGCTTTAGGGAAGGTTCCAAAACCTTTAGGGAATGTCTCGAAACCTTTAGGAAATGTCTCGAAGCCTTTAGGGAATCATATGTTCCAAAGTTATGAATCAATGACCAAAATATAAAATTTTAAGGAATGTCTCGAAACCTTTTGTAACACCCCGGTTTTGGGCCTAGTGGTTTTTAGGCTGAGTAGATGGTCTAATGGGTCGGGATTAGAGATTCGAGTCGGATTCGAGATTAAAAATCTGATTAAATATTTTGAGTGAGAAAATATTTGGGGAAAATATCGAAAAATCATTATTTAATATATAGATATTTTTAGTAAATTCAATTTTGAAAAATTGAATTTGGAAAGTTGACATTTTGGCTAGTGACCAAAATGTAAAGAATGAAAACTATTTTTAGTGACTGTTTTGTAAAAGGGTCAAAACTTAGAATCTTTAAGGAGCTATTTGCCCAAAGTCTAATATCAAATTTTCTCCTTAATTGGATATTTTAAAAATGTTTGGGGAAATACAAATAGATTTGAGGAATTAATTTTATAATTAATTCTTAAGCAAACTTTACGTAACTACATTTTCTCTAAAAGATTTCCGCTCAAATTATCTTCAGCCAAACACTTTTATATTCTTCAAAATCTTCAGGTAACTTCTTGATCTCACCAATATTTTGGTTTCAAAAGAGTTCTTAATTGATTTCTATCAAAACCTTATTATTTTAATCTTCTTTTCTCATGCAATCAATCCAATTATGGGGAAAGTCCACATTAGAGGTAAGCTTCGTCATTCTCCTCTAATGTATGGTTCTTTACTGAAATTCTAAAGTTATTGATCCTTTATAAATGTTTTCTATTGAGTTTTAAATGATTTGATTATGGAAATTGGTTAAATCAATGTTTAATTGATGACATTATATTATTTTGAATTGGATTTATTTTGTTGAGTTCTTGATTGATTTTAATCATGATTTTGATATTTTAGAATGTTAATAAGATGGACTTAACATTGGAGCCCCAAAGTTAGATGAATCTCTAATTTTCTAGGTTGTTAGTTATGTGTTTTTAAGGAGTTGTGAAGGTTTAATGTATGTTGGAGGTATAAGGTTGGTTTTAGGTTGTTTTTGGATATTAATTGAAGGTAATTGATGAATTAAGCCTTTAGATTTTAGCTGGTTTGAGTTTGAAAGGTATTTGATGTTGATTTCGGTAGTTTTGGGAAAGTTTCGGCTAGAGTTTGAAGAGGATCGTTATGAATTGATGTTGTTGGGTTTGTGAATGCATTTTGATGCATTGAATCCTCTGTTTTTGTATGGTAAAATCAGGGGAGGTTGATTCTCAAGCTTTGGAAGAGTAGTTTGCATCGACGAACGAGGCTTTGCGTTGTCGGTGAGTGAGAACGTGGATTTTAGCTTTGAAATGGTTTAAAGGTTATGATTGGGGGTTTAAACTTAGCTTGAAACATTGGTTTAAACTTGGAAGTAAGAATGACGATAATTCTATCTTGGTCGTACTTTAACAAAATTAATTTTATGTACTTGTTTTGAATTACATGGTACCGACTGTTTAAGCATGATTTAAAGTATGTTTTATACCGTTTTTGATCTTATAATGATGATGGATGCATTTGGTAAATGATCCATGTAAGTATGTGGAATACTTGTGAAAGCATAGTTTAATGCTTCAAAAATAGTTTGATTTGATGCATATAAAAACAGTGAGGTACATGGTTAATAATGAATTATATTGGCAAGTGATGTGGTTTAAAATGTTATCGGATATAGTTGGTCGGCCATAGGATTGATAGTGCACTATAAAGAGTCGTCTTGGGCGTTGAGGGGTTTATGTGTACCGAATACTCTACCACGAATACCCTAACGGTTGATGGGTTATATGGTACATAAAACTCTCGTTAGTGGATTATGCTTCTAACCGATAAGATGGGTTGTGATAGTATCCGGTTGTGAGCGTACCTTAATTTCAGTTGAGATAGTGTGAAGTGTTGAGAGGACACTTGTTAAATCCGTGTATCCGATGTAATTTTTGGAAAGTGAACTTGGTTATGATCACTTGAAAGTCAATATAATTGTTAATGTATCATATTGATGGAAGTTGATGTATAATGTTGGTTTATACATGTTTACTCTTTAAGCTTTGCATATGGATTGCTATGCATGGGAAGACTTAAATTGAGGGTTAGCAAATAGAATTTATTTGTTGTTGATCCATGATAAATGTTGCATGTGGTTCAATATGCTAGTTTTTGAAAGTGTTAAGTGCATGGTTTTCAAGGCATGATGTTTTATAAGATGACAGAAATGATGATTTCAATGTGGTTTTGGAAATAGTTTAAAAATGCATTGATGGTATGCTGTTTGAGCACTCCTCACTAAGCCTAATGTGCTTACGCTCTCTTTGTCCATCAATGTAGAGAACTAAGAGTTGGAGGTAGCTAGCAAGCAAAGGAAATCCAAGGATTTCGGCCAATTGAACGTATGGTTTCAAACTAGATTTGTAGTAATAAAGGCAATAGGGTTTATTGTGGTTTTGGGAGGGTTTTTGCTAAACTCCCTATTTGAGCAAGTTTTCTATGTTGTTTTGGAATTGTAATTGGCCTTATATGTTTTGTTAATGCTTTGGATTTATGTTTGGTATGATGGTTGGCTTGGTTTCTAGGAAGCATGCCTCTGGACTTTCAATTGAAGTGTGATGCCATGTTATGATCTTGTATCTGCGGTGTTTTGATAAGGATTGATCCTTAGTAATGTTGTGGATGAGTTCGGGGCATATTGGTTTATGTTTGAATCCATGAAAGCATGGAAATCCAAAAATTTGGGACATTTCAGGCTAGGTGTTTCGATACGCGGACTAGTGTACCGGTACGGGTATGCATAATTTGAACAAGGGTTTCAATACTGGAGCAACTGTACCAGTACGAGTTTGTGTATTTTGGCTGGTCGTTTTGATACTCGAGAAGGTGTTTCAATACGGTTTTCAGCTACTGGAATTTGGGATTTTGAAATGGTGCAAGTGTACAGAAACACTTGCTCGTGTATTGGTACATAAGGCTGTTAAGTTAGTTAAAGTAAAGTTTGTGTTTTATATTCTTTCGTTTTGGTCCATGATTGTTAAGTATGCAATGGGATGAGTTTGGATGGTTTTTTTAAGTTGGAATTTGACCTATGAGCATGTAATTTGACTAATTAAGGTTTGATAACTTCAAAATGGAATAAGTCCCAATAATTTTCTAGAATCACAATTTGGTCCCTAAATTACAATTTCGTGCAATTGGATGCCGATTCGACGCCTGATTAAGTTGATATTTCACCCGTTGGCAGTATGCACACCATATGTTATAATGTTGCATTTAGATAAGATAAAATAAAAAATGGACGTAATTCAAGTTAAATCTCTATGGGTTTGTTTCGGTAAACCCAATGTAGCTCAATTGGTTCAGTCTTGCGTCTAAGTCGAGTCAAAGGGGTTACACCTTTGGCACAAATTCAAAATTTTGACATTTTGGACTAGAGGTTTCGAAACCTTTTATAGGGGTTTTGAGACCTCTGTCATGTTTCACTAAAAAGTGTTATTTTGAGCTATATTTTACTCTTATTTGATTCTTTTATCATCTAGCAACTTCAAAACATAAATTTGAACATTAAAACACACTTACTCATACATTTTTTTGAATAGTCTAAAGGTGATTACAAGGTAGTATTTATTAATACATATTCTTAATCCTTTCACAATGCACATACACCTTGTAGATAAAGCGATTTGAACTAGTGTCTCCTAAGATGAACATCATCCGTTTTTCCACTAGGACACTTGTTGGGTTCCACTCACTCGCAAATTTGCCAATCAAATAAATAACCATATGCATAATCTTAAACCTAATGAGTTAATTGATTGATGTCTACTCCAAATGCATCATTCAAGCATAAATCCAAGTAGTACTTATGATATTTTTTTAGCATTTTACTTATTATATCTGAACTTAAACTTGCTTTGGGTTCTTCAGATTAACAAAAACTTAGCATGGCACCATGAACTTAACTTAATACTATAAGTATTATAAGATATAGATAATTTCAAAACTAAATCCACAACATGATTAAGTTTACACCACTATGTATCAAAAATGCAAAAAAACATAACATATGTTATATTCCATTATCTAGGAGTTTGCTAATAGATACATTACACAGAAAGCTTGTTGAGTGACTTGTAACTCCTAGGTATGATCTTGTCGTAGCTATTTTTTGAGCTCGACTTAAAAAATAACGGAGTCGCAACTAATCTTTTTTTGATGTGTGATTAGATCGCCTAAAAACGGGCCATTTAAATAAAACAATTTTGTTTTATTAAAACAACAATTTTGGTCTGCGTTAAAACAAAAGCGGGTTCGAGAGTCGGTTACGTGTGAGGAAAGGTGAGCACCCCCACAATGCCCAAAATTGTTACCTAGCTGATTACAAGTTGTCTTAATGGCAGAATTTGCAAGTTCGTGTAACATTTAATTTATTATCCATTTATGAATGTGAATTCATTTTAACGGTCTCACCCTTCGAGAAATAAAAAAATAATCACCGCTAACATTTCTGGTGCTAACCCGTTACCCCTTTTTGGTGAGACACCACATTGCAAATTATATATCTCGTTATTAAGCATTACATCAAAGAAACAAATTTACTTAAATTATGGATTAATGAGTTGTATTATTCTATGCTCGTTTATTAAATCTAATTAAGGATGGTTTAAATAAATTTTACCTAATGGAAATTCAAGTTTTATTAAGTATCTATTATTAATTTTACAATAAAGAAAAGATTATTTTAATGAGATAAAATTTAAAGACTCTAAACTAAAACAATGTTTAAATTAAAGAACCTAATTCTAGGGGTTTACACCTAAACTAAGAGACTAGCATTTCTAAGGTTTTTAGGAAGGTGGACTAAATTAACTACATGAAAATTGGAAACAAAACTAATTTAAATTACGGAATTAAATAAATACAAAAAACTAAACAAATTATTTAAGAAAAAGGATAAGTAAAATAATTTTAAAGAAATGTGTATCCGCCGAATAAAAATACGAGTTAGAAACAAAAAGTATGATGATTTGAAAAAGGGAATTTAATTAGAGTAGTAAATACGACTCGAATCAAGATAAAGAGTATGAATTAAAGAATAAAATAGTGACCAAATTAAAAAGAAACAAAAACTAAGCTGAATCAAGAAAAAGAAGTGACCAAATGGAATGGTTTGAAAACTAAAAGGCTCGCGGAGAGAATAAAAACGAGGCAGAAGGATTTAATAAAGGTAATTTTCCCACTTTGTTTTAAAACACATGAGTATAAAATCCAAGTTTCTTACACACCTTTTCTATTTTTTTAAAAAAAAATTTGGATCAAAATCAATCCTTTTACATTCTCTGAAACGTTCATCTATATTGTTCATAGGTTTAAGAACACGGTGGCCGACTGCCGTGCCGGTTGCCACCCAACAGCGCCGGCCGCCGCTCACAGGCGGTAAAAATTAAAAAAAAACTTTTTCAGTTCTTTTTAAAATTCCCAACCCAAATCCTCTTTCAAAATCACCTAAAACGTTTTGAATAACCCAAAACATTAAAAAACTTTTCGATTCCCCTTCCTTTTTAAAAAAGATTTCAGTTTTTCGGCGGCCTCTTATTCGAACACCGGTGACAATGGCTCAGAAAAAGGTAAAAGAATATCCCCTTGCTTTTTAGATTCAAAAGAATAAAAATAAAATAATAACAATAGAATAGCTAGAAATTTGCTTTATTGTCTCTTGTATTCCTCTTGAAAAATCAGTGTACAACTCGTACTTGATGTGTTTGTTTGGAATTACAAAGAAAAAGGGGGTTTATATAGGTATTTTCATACCAAAACTACAATTAAAAAATTGGAATTAAAGTCCCTAAATTTCGATTGATTACGTTTGATTGATTCCCTTTCCTCTTACTTGATTCCGATTGGTGATCTTGTTTCCCCTTTTCGATTTTCTTCCCATATTCGACTTAATTCAAATGGATGACTGATTCATTTTCTTTTTTTGCTGTTGCTGTTACAGTTGGAAATGTAGAAACGCCGCGAGTGCTGGCGTCGATCTACTGAAGGAACGACCGCCAGCAAACTAGAGCCACGGGGATCGGACGGTGCTGTAGTGGAGGAAGCGAGGAGTCTGGAATTCCAGCGCCTGGTCTTCATGCGTGCAAGGCAGTTGCACAGTATCTTCTCCAAATCAGATATGGACTGTTGAATCTCAGTGAGATCCAACGGTCACGAGTTGGATGCGGATGGGAAACAAAAAGTCATCTAGGGTTTTATTATTTTGGGGCCAATTGGGCAATTAATATAATTGGACTCTCTTTCTTATTTAAATTAAATAAACTATTTTATTTCTTTTGGGTTTTAGGTTTTAATAATAATAATAAATATAATAAATAACAATACGTTATGAATATCTTTATTTATGGTGGATATCAATATATTAAATGAGACTTTAATGTACTTTATTATTAGGGTTTAATAACTATTGGAATTAGGGTTTTCATCTTATGCCTATAAATATAGAGTTTGGAAAAAACATTGTATACAACCCTAGTTTGAGAATATAATACAAGTCTCTCTTTTTGTTTTTCATCTTGTTCTTGTTCATTTATTTTATTCTTACTCTTTACTTTATTCACAACACGTTATCAGCACGATCTCGTTCAATTATTGTGGTTCTTATTGGTAATTCCCAAAAAAGATTTCAACATGATATTGATGACTATATCTACCGTATATTCAACTTAACTTAAAAAGCTTGATATGTTTTTTTCTTATTTATATATCGATATAATGGTTGGTTAATCAGTCTTAAATTAAGGTTAGTATTTGATCTATTGTTTGGTTATTATAATTTTTATTTGGTTCTAATATTCCTTGACTTAATGTTTAATACTTCTTGATATACAACTATATTTTGAGTGTATTCGAATCAATTGCAGTTTCAATGCCAAATTTAATTAGAATTGTCATGGCAGAAAAATATGCCATGATTGCGGATAATAGAGTTTTCAATTGAAATCGGGAGATGTTGCAGTACAATTAAAAGCCCTATTGTGCAGAACTAATTCCCAACTCCAAAAAAGGTTTATATTACGTAAATTGTGCACATAAAAGAGAAAAGGTATAATTTCATATCAGATTCTCTATAGTTTCTTATCTATTTACTTTAGTCACTACATGTTTTCTTCAATCCTATTTTATTCCAAATAGTTGATTATTTATGTTATTCTATTAATGAATATTGATATTTTAATCATGTTTTGAGTTTTACATGATATGTTTGAATGACTTGAGAAGAGACATGAGATAAAGAGGTTATGAGAAGTTATTTTGGTCATTTGCTACGTCTCCATTGCCATCGAGAGGAAAATTATTATCGGTAAACTCTATTTTTATTCTTTAAATTACGATTTTAAAGTGCAATAAATTATGGTGATTTATGATCTACAAGAAGACTGTTATAAATTATGGTGATTTATGTTCTCTGTTCTGTTGGTTTAATCCAAGTATTTTGGCTGGACATCCCGTTCTGCGAGGCTATTGGTCTCAAAGAAGGTTTCTAAAGGACCTTGTGAATTGGTTTAATAATGTCGCGTATGAGGATTAAATCTTTGGAATAATCTGCTCAAAATAAGGCCAGAGCCATTATACTTGTTCGTCGTCACCTTCATGAGGGGCTGAAATCTAAATATTTAATGGTGAAAGATCCTCTTATTCCTTGAAATAATCTAAAGAAGCGATATGACCATCAGAAAACTGTTATTCTACCTAAAACTCAATATGGTTGGTTGCATCTGAGATTGCAAGATTTTAAATCAGTAAGCGAGTATAACTCTGCTATGTTTCGAATTACTTCACAACTGAAGTTATGTGGTCAAAATATTACTGATGAGGATATGTTAGAAAAAAATATACTCCACTTTTCACGCAAATAATGTTGTCCTTAGACTCAATATCGTGAAAAATATTTTAAAGGCCCACTGGCTCCACTCCATTCCCTGAAGTGAATGTGAGATTTTATAATGGAACAAAAAATGACATATTAGTAGTTGTGGTCACGGTCAAGGCTATGAGCATAGACATTATGGTCATTTTGAGAATAATTATACTCACCACAAGTGGAACAATAAAGATGACAATAGTACAAAATATCATTCCAAGAAAGAGGAATCTATGTGTCATAGATGTGACAACTTAAATCATTGGCTTTGTATTTGCCGAACGCTGAAGCATTATGGACCTTTATCCACAATCATGAATGATAAAGGAAAGAAAATATAAACAAATTTTGTTTACGGCAAAAATAATTATAGCATTTTTGGTCCAACTCAATTAGATATTGTTGATTTTCTCATAACCCTTGAAGGGAATAATTCGCTATTTATTTTATTTCCCTTATAACCTCTAAAAGGAATAGTTGTTCATTTATTTATTTATTTATTTATTTTGTTTTATGTTAATTTTTTATTTATTATTTATTTATGTTAATTTACTTTATGTTAATTTTTTTACATATTATTTATTTACGCTTTATGTTAATTTATCCTTTGAAGAATATAATTACTTTTGGAATAAACTATGCAATGAATTGTGGCGATTTATGCTTAGTAGACAGTGCAAGTACTCATACTATACTTAAGCATAATAACTATTTTTCCATTTAAATGCAAGGGGAAAATGTGAGTACTATATCTCAAAGTACTAAAATATCAATGCTCCGAAAGAGTAATAAGTTCTTGTGACATTATCTTCGATAGATAATTGATTTTATATGTGCTATATTTAATATTTTCATTCCCTGAAGTGAATGGTAGAAAGCACATATTTTTCATTCCCCGAAGTGAATGGAATAAATCACATAGTGAAAAGTGCATAATTAATCATATTTTCCCATTTAAAATACATGAGAATAATGTGTGTACTATATCCGCCAGTACTAATATCATAGAAAGCTTCAGAAGAGCAAATATGTTATTGCCAAATGGAACTTTATTCTATATTCACAATGTGTTATACTTGCCAAAGTCGCAAAGAGACTTATTGAATTTTAAAGATATTCACAGAAATGAATATCATATTGTGACTTTTAGTCAAAGAGATGTTGACTATCTCTATATTACGAGTATAACCCAAGGCAATAAGAAAATCTTGACAAAATTACATGCACTGTCATCCGGATTGTACAACACAAGAATTAGTGCAAATTGAAGCTCATGCTATTTTAAACCAGAAGTTTAATAATAACTTTATTATTTGGCATGACCGGTTAGGCCATCCCGGTTCAATTATGATGTGAAAATATATTGATACTTCATGTGGTTATTCATTGAAGAACTGATAGATTCTTCAAAGTAATGTCTTTCATGTGATGCTTTCTCTCAAGGCAAATTGATTATTCAACCATCACCAGCTAAGATAGATTATGAATCTATTAATTTTCTGGAACGGATACAACGTGATATATATGGGCCCATACACCCTTTTTATAGATCATCTAGATATTTTACGATTTTAATCGATACATCGACTAGATGGTCATATGTATCATTGTTATCAACCCGTAACTTAGCGTTTGCGAGGTTACTTGCTCTGTTGATAAAATTATGAGCACATTTTCCAAATGACCCTATAAAGACAATCAGTCTTGATAATGCTGATGACATGCCATTTTACATGCAACATCACTAATTTGCATCAAGCCAACAAATTATCATAAGTTCTCCCCAGAATTTATAAGTGTGCGGTATATGTTCTAATTGCTCCACCACAACGCACAAATATGGGTTCTCAAATGAGGTTGGGAATATATGTCAGATTCAAATTCCCCTTGATAATTAAATTTCTTGAGCTTCTGATGGGGGATTTATTTACAGCTCGATTTGCTGACTATCTTTTTAATGAGTCAGTTTTCCCAACATTAGGGGGAGAAAATGAATAGCTGGAAAAAGAAATAAGTTGAAATGAATTATCATTATTTCAGTTTAATCCACGTACTTAACAATGTGAACTATAAGTTCAAAGGATAATTCATTTAACAAATCAATTACCAGATGATTTTGCTGATTCTAAAAGAACAACTAAGTCACATATACTAGCTATGAATGCTCCGATTAAATTTGATGCCCCGGAAGGACAAACTCTAGTTGCTAATGAGTCTAACTTACGCTTGTAGCGTGGTAGACAAGTAGGTTCCAAAGATTAAAAAATCCTCAAAAAGAAAAGGAGTTGTATATTATTATGGTTTAATCGAGGAATCAACGGATTATGAAAATCTCTAGAAGAGATTAAAAGGTCTCCAATAGAGACATTATACATGACTCAGGTACCTGCTATGAGATCTCAATGAATTATGTCATGTCTGGTAATAAGTGGAACTGAAATTAAATCGACTCGATAATAAATTTGCATGCAATATAGCACTAGAGATTTTGATGTGGATCATGAACCATTGTCAATTGGACAATGCAAACAAAGAAATGATTGGCCAAAATAGAAAGAGGCAATTGAGGCGAAACTAAAATCTCTTTCAAGAGAGAAGTATTTGTGAGATATAAATGGGTCTTTGTGAGAAAGAGAAATAAAAGGGAAAATCACGAGATATAAGCTCGTTTGGTTGCACAAGGATTCTCACAAAGATATAAAATCGATTATGAGAAAACATATTCCTCGGTGGTGGATGCAACTACTTTTAGATTTTGATTAGTCTGGCAATAAATGAAATGACTTAGTTTCCGCCTAGATGTTGTTACATCCTATTTGTATGAGCCTCTTGATAATAACATTTATATGACACTTCCAGAAGGATTTAGACTGCCAGAAGCAGTTAATTCAAGTTCTCGAGAACCTTATTCAGTCAAATTGAACATATCTATTTATGGACTAAAACAATTTGGGCGCATGTTGTATAATCGCCTCAGTGAATACTTATTAGCGAAAGGCTATAAGAATGATTCAATTTCCCTGAGCATTTTTATTAAGAGGTTTAGCTTTGGATTTGTTATTGTTGTTGTGTATGTTGATGAATTGAATATCATTATGACTCATGAAGAGATCTTCCTAACAATAAAACCCTTGTGCACCAATCGACATACATAGAAATGTGTTTAAAGAGACTTTATATGCATAATGCACATCCGTTGAGCACGAGGCAAAGCCGAAAAATAATTTCTACGAGATCATTACCTTTAGATATTTCAAAACTTGATGTTTCTCTAAATCATGTGAATAATTGCTATGCACGAGGCAAAGCCGAAATATGTGTTTGACTAAACATATCCTGAAGATATGTGAATTGTTTTCACAAGATAAGATGCAAGCTATCTTGTAATGTTCCAAAGCTTAGGTTAACATGAAGCTTAATTACATTATGAACATACCTTAATTACAAGGCATCATAAACATTAATTAACATGAAATCCTAAATCCAAGAGATTAGGCTTTAATGTTCCAAAACTAAAAAAATCATGGAAAAATCATCCATCTCATTATTTTTTCTATGTCATATTTTTACCAAGTAGATCTTCACTTGGTAAAAATTGTTTTTAAAATTAATTTACAGTAAATATGAGTGGAGATTCACTTGATAAAAATATGACATGGAAAAAATAATGAGATGGGTGATTTTTACTGGTTGGTCCCATGAATGACGTGGCAAGAATGACCCATAATATAATTTCCAATTTGAAAGCTCTTTATTAGTTTCCAAGTTGATGCTCTTCAGGAGTTCTAGCGATATTCAAATTATCATAATGAATCTTGATCCAAACTTCCTTGTAAAATGCATAAGGAAATATAGTCATTCTTATAATATTTCCTCAATAAGTACTCACTAAGGCGATTATACCAAATGCGCCAAAATATAAATATTCAATGAGACATGTATAAATAAATTTCCTCATAAACTTCTAAATGATTCTAGCATTTTAAATCCTTCAAAGATAAATAGAGATCTACAAAACTAATTAGATGCATATAAAAATTTCATAACTGCCAAAGTAATTGCATCCATCATGAAGTAATTAAATTTTTTCATAAATCACAGTTCAAGTCGTATTTATATCTCATGACTATTTATTTGTACCCTACTTGCATTACACCTTTAGGTGTTTGGACTACTAGTCCAAAAACTTCACTTTTGGAAGTTCAAAACGTCTTTCTATATTGACCAATCATTTTAATATCTATATATTTCTATACAATATCGTCATTTTCTTTCTTTATTTCTATAGAAATGTTCTATGTTAAATTGTTGTTAACAACTTTTTTTGTTTCCAATCTTTTCTCGTATTGACATAACTTGTCGAGATCTCTTTTCAATATTTATTTCAGGTGCTTGAAACTCTTGTAGAGTTTTATTATTACTTATGTCTCGGGTTTCTTCAGGAGCACCCGCCTCCAATATATGATCATCTCATACTATTTTTTATTTATGAGAATTTTGATAATTGGAACCAATTTTAACTACCATGCTTCATGCATAATTTACATCTATTCTCTCTAACATGTAATTCAATTTTAGATCATTTTTAGCTAGTATATGAGACTTAATTACTCTCATTAGGTCAGTAAATATGTCTAGCAATTGACATGTAATAATATGAATTATCTTATGAACTTTTAGTTTATATATGAGGATCTAGAAAATTATAATTCAATTTCTTTTAAGGTAAACTTCAACGAAGGTCCCTTTTGTTTGGACTGTGTTATATTTTGGTCAGCCATTTTGAAAAAAATGTTATTCTTGCCAGTTGTGTTTTCGATCTGTTTTATCTTGTTCACTGTGCCGTTAACACCCGTTAGTTTGATTACGTAGCATGCTAGTGAAAAGGGTTAATTTATAATTTGACCCTTGAACTTTAAATAAAATATTAATTTGACTCCCAAACTCTCTCAACCTCACTTTTATCTCACAATATCACTATCATCCTTGTCTAACTTGTAATTTTTTTTTTATCATGGTCCATTTATTCTCTAGTTAGTTAATACATGGTCCTCCTAAAAGTTGAGAACTTTCTTCCAAATAAATGACATGAGAATATGTCATTGTGACAACAAAAGTTTATGAAGATTAGTCTGTGGCAAATTTTAAAAAAGCCACAAGCAATTCATATTCATGTTGGAGTATGTCCAAAGACCAATCATAAGATGATTGTAAAAGACATATTTTATCATGTTTATTAATATAAAGCCATTATTATTATTTCAGTCATATTATTCTATGCATATATAAATAAACTGAATTATAATAAAGTCATTAGAATAATATGATTATTCTTGAATGTCCTTAGTCGAGTATTATTGTGGGCAAGACAACAATAATATATTAAGACTAATATGTAGTTGATTGATGACAAAGTATTGTCATTGACATGAAGATGTCAAAATCAATACATAAGCATGTGTTAGAGAATGACATACTAGACTGGCCCGCTATGAGCATGTTTCTTGGATTATTATGTGACAGTCACAACATTTCTCATAGTGATAACTACATGTATGATCCTCAGACTTGAGATCATCATTATTTCAACATTGTGAGTGACATATTTTGATATAGTCAAACATGTATCGTAACTGACTACACTATAAAGAATGATATTGGATATGTCACAATCTATGTAGTGAGATATGGTTGATCAATATAGGATTTGTCCCTCCTACATAATAGGAGTAATATCATAGGCTACTTGATTGAATGAGATTAGAAATGCATGGCCATGCTCGAATAAGTTGATATACGATACTATAATTATTCGTTTGTAATAGTCTACTCGATATATCAAGAATATTAGATGGACTATACAAGTATGACTATTCCATGACTTGTGTCCAACCTAGATGTAAGGAAAAATGATGTAATACATGAAAAGAGTTAATCACGAAGAGGTTATATTGAACGGCGACTTCATGTAACTTAGGTAGCAATGATGTATTGCTAGATACCACTCACTGCACATCATTGCTTGTAATATTAGAATTGTTCTAGATATTACTACTAACGTTACATGAACCTACAAGGGTCATACCATATGGTTGAAACGAACAAATATCGTCTATATAGCATATGTGCAAACTTGTTTTACACGAATTTTTTTGCTCGACAATATAATTTTATTATTCAGTTAAGACGAGCTCATCCCTGTTACACGCCTCGTTAAAAACCTTCATAACCCTAAATGAAGGAAAAGAGTGCGACACAACCTGGTGACAAAAGTTCACCCGGATACAAAACTGGCAACAAAACAAACACACCTAACAGTATATTTTACACGAAATTAGTTAGAACCAAAATTATTATAATTATTGTAATTATATAGATAATTTTATTTATATATTTTAATACTAGATAATTCTTGTAATTATCAAATACTATTAAAATATATATATCCCTAAAGAAACCTAATTAATGTAGAATTAGATTCTACATAATTAATTAAATTCAGTTGAATATATTGTATATTTAATGAGTTTGAATTTAATTAGGATTAGGGTTTTGAATTCTATATAAAGGCATAAGGTCTAGCAGCCAAATATATATTTTTTTTTGTGAAAAACCTATCTAACAGTTAGAGAAGTTAAATTGTTTGTTTAGTTCGGGTGGACTGCGTAGAGGTCAGAGCATTTTGTGACGACTAGGATTTGACGTCGTGTTGAAGGAATTGGATTTTCTTACGTCACTGCAGTTATTGGATTTAATCGAGGTATCGTTTCATCCCTTTTCACCCCAAATTCGTTCCTTGACATGGATCACTGGTGGAATTCTCCAGATAATTTTTCTACTGTACCATAGGATGTACCGACGTTTCCCTTCAATTCCTTCATCTAGAATAGAAGGATTTAACTGCAAATGTGCTTGTAGTATATATTATCAGCAATTCCTTCATTTTAGGTGTAACACCCTATGTTTTGTTTTTAGTTGTTTAAAGCAAAAAAAGAGGAAAATGGAAGCCAAGGGATTTGAACCCATGACCCTATGCCTAGTAAACCTAAGCCTTAACCATTTGAACTAAGCTATTCTTCAATTTTAATTCCTATCAGTTTTTATGTGATTTATGCTTCTCGGTTTGGATCAAAAATTAAATATGCTTGAACCAATCCTGCCTACCATAATTTTATTTCTTATTCGAATGAAAAAGGAATATATCAGATCCCCTTTGGAATACCAAAGTTTTGACCCTTCATCTCCTTATTCAACCGCCGCTCAGATCTCGCCCCACTGCTCGTCGGTGGCGTGCACCGTTGACATTAGAATAAGCACTATCCTCCTCCGCGCCCGTCGTTGCCAGTCACTCGTGCATCACAGTCGCCGTTCGTCGTGGGCAATGGTTTGAAAGTTCTGTGAACCGACTCTATTTCTTGGCAATTGCACCGCTTTCTGTCATCTCCAGTCATCGTTGTTGCCACCACCGAACTCCCCACGACGAGCCGAGCAAAGCCCAACCAGCAAATCGTCTGTTCGACTCCGACAAGGGCTTCGTTGGAGTTACGATATAATCCTGCCTTTTTAAATTGTTGGGTAAGTTCTGGTCGAATTCCAGCATGTTTGAATGGGTTTTGGGATAAATATGATTCTGGGTTTAATAATCCCTTGATTTCTAACAGAATCGGCACCGGAGGGCATCTCCGGTGACCATTTTCAGCGACTGTCAGTGACCATTTGGTGATTCGATATCTGGGTAAGTAATTCGGTCTAACTTGGACCAATAACCCGGTTAGTGATCGTCAATGACCGGTCTAGCCAATACCGGCCTGGACTAATAACCCGAGTCAACTCATTGAGTCAACTCGTCCGAGTTAACTTAGCTGACCTATTGACCGTTGACTAAAAAGTCAATTTTTTTGAAAACCCCTATTATACATTTTTCAACGTCATAAGACCAATTTTGAAGTCTATTTCGAAAAATTCTGACCTGAAGGCCTCCAAATCTGACCTTGAACCCGAGAGTGCTTATGTGTTTAATTATTCGGTTAAGAGCTTTGTGAATAAGGTCAGATCTTGGAATTTGTGTAATTGAAGGTGTTCATAGTTCCGTGTATCCAAGTTGTTAAAGGACGCTGAATTCGGGTTCGAGAGTGATCGAATGGAGTATCATGGATCGATCGGTATAGAAAGGATTCCAAGTAATACATTACTACCTTCTGCATGCTTTTGAAACTTGTTGGTATACGATTAATGCTTGCATGACCATTACTGAGCATATGATTAATTCTTCCTATATCAATCAATTAAGAAATAAGAATAGTAATAGCCAAGGAAAAATATTCTAATAAGAAGTTTGATAAATCGAAAGGACTTCCGAGTTTAATAAACGATTAATAAAACAGTTGATCTCTAAGTTTGATCATTTTAATTAAAAGCATAAATGCCAGAAATATTTGGCTAATGAATGACAAAAATACCCTTGAGGTGTAAGAATGACTAAAATACCCCTAATAATAAAAACAACCCGGGAATCTAAACTTGATATGGTAAGATATTCTGATGCATTTGAAACCTCAGATTACTTGGAATATTATGGTAGCAAGACTTAAACCTTCGAGATTGTAAGTACTTGGGTTTTGCTAGGATTCTAAATAAATCTCAGAAAATAAATTTACGGAAAAATATTCGTATGTCTAAATTAATCAGTGTGGCGTAAAAGACTGACTTGTTTGGAAATGACTAAAAAAGATGGGAAATACTGTTAAGACTGAATTGGTCGGAATGACCAAAAGACTAAAATATCCTTGGGCATAATTATCAATCGACCGAAACGTTGGATATACCCTCGAGATCTGGAACGAATGAATTGTTGGAAGGACCGAAAGGCTCTGAATAATTGAAACACCTTTGAGCATCAAAGTGTCTGAAATACCCTCGAATGCTAAATAATTGAAAATACCTCTAAATTGGAATAAGAAATCCCAATAAAGCCAAACAAATGTAATGACTCTAAAGTGGTAATATATGACTCATGTTTGTTGGTCGTTTCTGATACTGGTGATATTGGGAGAATATCATTGGAGGCATGTTATTTTATTTGGAGAAAGTGTATAGTTAATAGTAAGAGAGATTTGTTCTCTAGAGGTACATTTGATGCTATGAACTGAGTTCGGGTGCGATGCACATGTTCGAATGCTAGGAAAAGTACCACTTGATTAGCTGTCTGATTTCTCGTACTACGTTCGGTGGTTGGTGGGTGAAGGCGAACTATTTTGTTATCCAATGTAGTCAGTTCTGAGAAATGAATGCTTAAGGTGTACCTATCCGGTTAAATAATAAGCATTGTGTTGTTGGGTTTTGATTAGTTCTAAGGGACTCAGAAACCTGCTGAGCAACTAGAATTTTATGAATTCTACACATCATCGTTTTTACCTTGTTGGTTTAAATTACCCCTGAAAGTTAAAATGACCATAATGCTCTCGTAGGCTTTAATGATTAGATCATTCATGATATATTTTTTGAAATCTCAATGATCCCGATGTATCAATTTCTGAATGTCTTGTCTGAGCCATTAGTATCGAACCCCTTTTTTATAGAGACCTTATTATGTAATCAGTCCAAAATGGTCAGATGTTCAGTGTTCTCTTTCTGATAATTACCAATTTCGAGGAATAAATTTGACCTTATTAGGCATTTCATGTGTCCACGAATATTTCCTCCGCTGTAAAACAAGACTGTTTGCTTTGAATTAAAAGTACGACTCTATTATCCGTATTGAAAGCTCAATTCCTAGCTTCTGTCTTTTGTCTTCTGATACAAATATATCTTATGCATATTTTTAATCGATATTATTATTTACTAGATAAAACCGATTCTATCTGGGTATACTACCTGGGGTTTGATTGAAGTTGTGTAGGCTCAGCGCTGGTAAGTCCTTCTAAACCAAAGCTCATACGCCCAACGGGCCTAGGGTAAGTCTTTCCGTAAGATTTATGCCCATGGGCTTATGGTAAGTCTTTCTGGATATTATTATGGGATATTGCATATCGGTGTATAGTTGAAGGGTAGTCAAGTAATTAAATAAAACTTTCTATTCCATTCTCTAATCCTACCTTACTAAATTAATTTACTAAAGTCTGAACTCTCTGTATGCTCCCAAGCTACGCCTAATGAAACACAAAACATCATGGTTCCACTTCTGTAATCTATCTCTCTCTTGATTATCTGAGCCATAGGCTTTTTGATAGTACTCAGGTGATTCGATTAAAAACAACCCTGCTACTTCAAGTGAACCGTTGATGCGAGTATCGAGTTATAATTGGGGTCTCTTGCCCGAAACATCATGTCAGTGTTATGCTTTCCATATATCTACTTGTGCCTTTAGCATCTCTTGGTAGTTCTGTACTACTGAGCCTTCCCAAGCTCACGTTGTTCTTACCATCGCAGGTTAAAAGAATTTGATCTTGGTGTGGTGACAACATCGGTATTGAAGTACCATTCGATTTTTCTTGTAGAGTACGGTGCTGGTACAATTGGTGGGCATGTATGTCATGTCTTATATAGTGTAAGAGTCTGTAATATACTTTCAGATTTTTGTTTCTTGATTTTCTGTAAGGATGTTCTGGCAAAGATTTTTACTTAATAGTTTCAAATGTATTAGAAAGAACATAGTTTTTTATATGAGTTTTACTGTGGGTCACTCTCGTGGCCCAAATGTGGCCTCTTAAAACTCGATGAAATGCATAGACGGGTTTAGGGGGTTATATTTAGTGGTATCAGAGCTTAGAGTTGCGTCATTCTGGGTAGATCGGCCGATCGTCTATTGTAGGGTGTCTGGTCTTTGCATGTCCCTAAATCATAATCGTACTCCTCTGAGCTGGAACTCTGATGTCGAATCCTTTTTCCCGTAATAAGTGAATCTAAGTATTCTATCTACTATAGCTTGATTCATACTGGCAAGAAATATCAATAACGTTCATCCGTAATTTGGGTTAAATTGGTGGATTTGAATTTGTATAAAGAACCTGAGATGGTTCATGTATGTGAAATTAAGGATCTGAATTAGATTGAGAATAAATGTTTGATCGTGTGAGATAATCAATATAAGATTACCTGTAAGGCTATTCGGTGATAATGATTATGTTTGAGAACATTCTGATGGAAATGTGATAAAAGTAGTATGAATTTAAAAGAAAGGTGTTCGTGAATGTGGTCAAAGTATAAATTCTATTGTGGCTCTGTTATACACGAAGGAAACAACGGCCCAAATATTACGTTGAAAGTAAGTGATATCCGTTAAAAACCTTGGATTGTGTTTGATCGGCTTGAAGAAAGACTTTTCGTTAAAAATGTGGCATGGGGTATTGTTATATATAACATCCCTGACCGAAATTCGATGTTACATTCTGATTTTGGAAAGCCCTGTTTCCTTGAGTACTTGCTTGGATTTTAGGTACCGTTTTTCATCCACAAATTGATGGTCAACTTAGTAGAGTAATTCAGATTATAAAGGAGATACTTCAAGGTTGTATGATTTACTTTTGTGATAGACGGGAAAGATTCTTATTCCTGAATGAGACCGTTTATAATAAAAGTTATGAGACGAGTGTTCGTATGGCTCCGTATGAAATTCTATACAGACTCATGTATCGTGTTCTGATCAGTTGGTCTGAGATGTATGATGGGATGGCTTTGGGTCCCAAAGTCAGGCCGAGAAATTGAGGAATGTTGCTAGATCGATCTGTGACCATTCTGAGATGATCGAGAAACAAGCATACTCTGATGGATAAGTTACAGTACACAAATGGATGGAAGGGTAGTCCCCACATCTGTTTAACTCAGGCAAATTTTGAGGATGAAATTTCTTTTAGGGGAGGAGAGTTGTAACACCCTAAGTTTTGTTTTTAGTTGTTTAAAAAAATAGAGGAAAATGACAGCCAAGGAATTTAAACCCATGACCCTATGCCTAGTAAACCTAAGCCTTAACCATTTGAACAAAGTTATTCTGCAGTTTTAATTCCTATAAGTTTTTATGTGATTTATGCTTCTCGGTTTGGATCAAAAATTAAATATGCTTGAACCAATCTCTCTTACCATAATTTTATTTCTCATTCGAATAAAAAAAGGAATATATCATATCTCCTTTGGAAAACCAAAGTTTTGACCCTTCATCTCCCTATTCGACCGCCACTCAGATCTCGCCTCACCGCTCATCGGTGGCGTGCACCGCTGACATCAGAAGAAGTGCTGCCCTCCTCCAAGCTCGTCGCTGCCATTCACTCGCGCATCGCAGCTGCCGTTCGCCGTGGGAAACGGTTTGAAAGTTTTGTAAACTGACTCTGTTTCTTGGCAATTGCGCCACCGACTGTCATCTCTGGCCTTCGTTGTTGCCACCACCGAACTCCTCACGGCGATACGAGCAAAGCCCAACCAGCAAATCGTCATTCGACTTCAGCAAGGGCTTCATCGGAGTTGCAATATAATCTAGCCTTTTTTTGAATTCTAGGGTAAGTTCCAGCCGAATTTCGGCATGTTTGACTGGTTTTGGGATAAATGTGATTATGGGTTTAATAATCCCTTGATTTTCGACAGAATCGGCACTAAAGGGTATCTTCGGTGACCATTTCCAGCGACCGTCAGTGACCGTCCGGCGGTTTGATATATGGGTAAATAATTCAGTCCAACCCAGTTAAACCGGTCTGGCCAAGACCGGCCTTGACCAATAACCTAAGCCAACTCATCCAAGTCAACTCAGTGAGTCAACTCAGTGAGTTAACTCGTCCGAGTCAACTCAATGAGTCAACTCGTCCAAGTCAACTCAGCTGACCTGTTGGCTGCTGACGTCAGCATTAAATGCTGACGTCAGCGTTGACTGTTGACTAAAAAGTTAATTTTTCTAAAAACCCCTATTTTACATTTTTCGACGTCTTGAGTCCGATTTTGAAGTTTGTTTCGCAAAATTCTAATCCGAAGGCCTCCAAATCTGACCTTGAACCTGAGAGTGCTTTTGTGTTTAATTATTCGGTTAAGAGCTTCGTGAATAAGGTCTAATCTTGAAATTTGTGTAATTGAAGGTGTTCATTGTTTTGTGTATCCGGGTTGTTGAAGGACGCTGAATTCGGGTTTGAGAGTGATAAAATGGAGTATCATGGATCGATCGGTATTGCAAGGATTCTAGGTAATACATTACTACCTTCTGCATGCTTTTGAAACTTGTTGGTATACGATTAATGCTAGCATGACCATGACTGAGCATATGATTAATTCTGCCTATATCAATCAATTAAGAAATAAAAACAGTAATGGCCAAGGAAAAAATATTCTAATAAGAAGTTTGATAAACCGAAAGGAATTCCAAGTTCAATAAATGATTAATAAAACAGTTGATCTCTAAGTCTGATCATTTTTATTAAAAGCATAAATGCCAGAAATATTTGGCTAATGAATGACGAAAATACCCTTGAGGCGTAAGAATAACTAAAATACCCCTAACAATAAAAACAACCCAGGAATCTAAACTTGATCTGGTAAGATATTCTGATGCATTTGAAACCTCGGATTACTTGGAATATTATGGTAGCAAGACTTAAACCTTCGAGATTGTAAGTACTTGGGTTTTGCTAGGATTCTGAATAAATCTCAGAAGATAAATTTAAGGAAAAATATTCGTATGTCTAAATTAATTAGTGTGGCGTAAAAGACTTGCTTGTTTGGAAATGACTAAAAAGGATGGGAAATACTGTTAAGACTGAATTGGTCGGAATGACCGTAATAACCAAATGACTAAAATATCCTCGGGCATAATTATCAATCGACTGAAACGTTGGATATACCCTCGAGATCTGGAACGAATGAATTGTTGGAAGGACCGAAAGGCTCTGAATAATTGAAACACCTTCGAGCATCAAAGTGTCTGAAATACCCTCGAATGCTAAATGATTGAAAATACCTCTAACTTGGAATAAGAAATCCCAATAAAGCCAAACAAATGTAATGACTCTAAAAGTGGTAATATATGACCTGTGTCTGTTGGTCATTTCTGATACTGGTGATATTGGGAGAATATCATTGGAGGCATGTTCATTTTATTTGGAGAAAGTGTATAGTTAATACTAAGAGAGATCTGTTCTCTAGAGGTACATTCTATGCTATGAACTGAGTAAGGGTGCGATGCAAATGTTCGAATGCTAGGAAAAGTACCACTTGATTACCTGTCCGATTTCTCGTACTGCGTTCGGTGTTAGGTGGGTGAAGGCTAACTATTTTGTTATCCAATGTAGTCAGTTCTGAGAAATGAATGCTTAAGGTGTACCGATCCGGTTAAATAATAAGCACTATGTTGTTGGGTTTTGATTAGTTCTAAGGGACTCAGAAACCTGCTGAGCAACTAGAATTCTTGAATTCTACACATAATCATTTTTACCTTGTTGGTTTAAATTACCCCTGAAGGTTAGAATGACCATAATACTCTGGTAGGCTTTAATGATTAGATCGCTCACGATATATTTTTTGAAATCTCAATGATCCCGATGTATCAATTTCTGAATGTCTGGTCTGAGCCGTTAGTATCGAGCCCCCTTTTCATAGGGACCTTATTCTGTAATCAATCTAAAATAGTCAGATGTTCAATGTTCTCTTTCTGATAATTACCAATTCTGAAGAATAAATTTGACCTTATTGAGCGCTCCATGTGTCCTCGAATATTTCCTCCGCTGTAAAACAAGACTGTTTGCTCTAAATTAAAAGTACCACTCTGTTATCCGTATTGAAAGCTCAATTCCCGGCTTCTGTCTTTTGTTTTCTAATACAAATATATCTGATGCATGTTTTTTTCGATATTACTATTTACTGTATAAAACTGATTCTATCGGGGTATACTATCTAGGGTTTGATTGAAGTTGTGTAGGCTCAGCGTTGGTAAGTCCTTCTAAACCAAAGCTCCTACGCCCAACGAGTTTAAGGTAAGTCTTTCTGTAAACTTCTATGCTCAATGGGCTTAGGGTAAGTCTTTATGGACACTGTTATGGGATATTGCATATCGGTGTATGGTTGAAGGGTAGTCAAGTAATTAAATAAAACTTTTTGTTCCCTTCTCTAATCCTACCTTACTGAATTAATATACTAAAGTCTGAACTCTCTGTATGCTCCCAAGCTAGCCTAATGAAACACAAAACATCATGGTTCCACTTCTGTAATCTATCTCTCTCTTGATTATCTAAGCCGTAGGCTTTTTTACAGTACTCAAGTGATTCAATTAAAAACAACCCTGCTACCTTCAAGTGAATTGTTGATGCGAGTATCGAGTTATAATTGGGGTCTATTGTAACCCGAAACATCATGTCATTGTTATGCTTGACATATATCTGCTTGTGCCTTTAGCATATCATGGTAGTTCTGTATTACTGTGCCTTCCCAAGCTCACGTTGTTCTTACCATCGCAAGTTAAAAGAATTTGTTCTTGGTGCAGTGACAACATTGATATTGGAGTACCTTTCGGTTTTGCTTGTGGAGTACGATGCTGGTACAATTGGTGGGCATGTATGTCGTGTCTTATATAGTGTAAGAGTCTGTAATATACTTTCATATTTTTGTTTCTTGATTTTCTGTAAGGATATTCTGACAAAGATTTTTACTTAACGGTTTCAAATGTATTAGAAATAACATAGTTTTTTATATGAGTTTTTAGTGTGGGTCACTCTCGTGGCCCAAATGTGACCTCTTAGAACTCAATGAAACGTATATACGGATTACATTAGGAATTTGTTGGACATTCCCAGCACTGTCACACTGTTACTTCTATGGGTTTAGGTGAGTATAAACTTCTCTAGACATAACTCTTTTTATAAGCCATAGGGTCCGTACAATTCATTCTTACAGTGTAATGGTTTCAAGTGTCGTAGCAAAATTGTCTGACCACGTGTTATTATAGCCGCAAGCATCCTAATACAACCCAGCACTGTCATTTCAAGAATTTGTTGGACATGCCCAGCACTGTCACACTGTTACTTCTATGGTGTGTTCAACTGTCATAAACTTAAAATTGTTCATGATTTGTATGTCGAGCTCAATTTTTATAATATATACTGACATAATCTCTTGTGTAATGTCATTGTTTAGACTGATGCTAACTATAAAACACAATCATGCATCTTTATACCTAAAACTGCGATAAGAGTATTATAGTTCTTCAAGTATTTTACCTCTTGCTAATAATCACCGTTGATTATGATCTCTGCAACTTTATTTCAATGTTGTTAGGTTTGGTTGTTCTATTCTGAAGTTTTCAGGTGAAATGGCTGAAGAAACAATTAAGCGTGTGACTGGGATTAACGCTAGTATTATACCTAGGCCCAACGTACCTAGTGTAGGCATGCCTTTCATTAGTAGTCCATTAGAAGAATCTACGGGTTCGGTGGCCGGGGAAAAGTGAGGTTGAGAGAGTATAGGGGTTAAATTAATATTTTTTAAAAAGTTCAAGGGTCAAATTAGAAATTAACCCTTTTGGCTAACGTGTCACGCCAGCAAACAAACAATGGTTAACAACACAATGACCAAAATAAACCAAATCGAAAACATAAATGGTAAAAATAACCTTTTTCAAAATAGGTGACCAAAATAGAACATGGTCCAAGCAAAAGAGACCTCCGGTTAAGTTTACCCTTTCTTTTATCCAGCTAATTATTATCTCCCTTAATGTTGAGAAAAATCATATTATAAATGATTCTCCGATTAAAGTTTAAGAATTTAAACATAAAAGAAGACTCATACTCAATATACATTCTCAACCATTTTTATATACCCATTTTGTGCGTTGTGGTGGAGCAGTTCAACTATATATCGCACATTCTAGAATGGGAAATATATGGATTTAAACCCAAATCCAATCATAACGGGGAGTTTTTTAGGTCCACTTTGGTGCCTAACGTTTCATTCTGTAACTCAGATTGGATTTCACCGTGACGGATGTTAGATTTACGCCGTTATCTAATCAAAAATGACCACGTGAAAGGCTTTTTATTATTTGAAAATGATTTTTGCGAAAATAAAAAAGACTAAATAAAATTAAAAGTAAATTAAAAATAAATTAACTTTCACTTTTAACCCAATGTAAATCAAGCTAACCCTATTCACCATCTTCCCCTCTTCCCGTTCGCCCTTTCTAAAAAATCACTTGAGCAAAAAGCCCTAAATCATTTCTCATAGAACTAGGGTTTATATTAAAGGAAGAAGATACGTTGATAGTAAAATCAAGCCCTCAAGTTGAAGGAAGAAGATACGTTGAAGAAGATAAAGTGCCATAAAGTTCAAAGTTAGTTCTGAAAAAGTAAGTTAATGTTGTGTAATAGCATTCTTTTCATTTTAATACTCATTATATTGCGTAATAGTATTCTTTTGATTTTAATACTCAATGGAACATATTCTTCTGATTTTGACAGTTTGTCTTGACATAAAGTTGAAGCACTTTGGTGTTGTAGATTCTGAGTTTGACCAACACTAGTGGAGGTAAAAAATTGTCTTTGCTTCAAATTCTTTTTGTTTGAAATTAGTAAAGTATTATATTAAATAAATATTTAAACAATAAGAAATGTTAAATATATGTCAACTTTTGTGCTTTGGGTTAAAAATGGTGAGTGTTAACTATTAAATACTTGTAGAGTGTATTGATTGTGTGTTTGATAATTGAGCTGACTTTTAAATACTTGTCAAGTGTGTTGACTGTTAAATATTTGAGTAATTGACTTTGTGATTGTGTAAGAAATGTATGAGCCTATTTTATACTTGTAGAGTGTATGAAATATGTATTTTGAGTCACTAACATTTATTATATTAATCTATTAGGTGATTCACATTAGGAACATGACTTTGGAGGGTTATGATAATGCTGATAGTAGGCCTAATGGGCCTATTAGCATTAATGCAAGTAGTGATGATGAGTCACATGCTAATCTTAGATGGTGTGATGAATTGGTGGATGAAGACAATTATGATACCCAAGAGGACAGTAATGATTCCCAAGAGGAAAGTGGACAAGTAGGCGGAGAGTATACATTATCTGACGATGATGATAAAGAGATAAACACCATTCATACAAACTTTAAACTAGTCAAAAGGAAGATGAAAAACAAAATTGTGACCGCAGTAGGCTTAGAAGCACATATTATTTTAGATGGTGGTTTGGGTGTAGCAAATAGGAATGAAGACTGTGGTTTGGGTTCAATAGATGCAAATGAGGCAGATTCAGATGGAAATTTAGGAAATTTGGGTAAAACAGCTAGTGTTGATAGTACAATGCAAAATGAAGCTCAATTACAAGGTTTAGGTAGTGGAGAGGATACTGATTACCTAGATTCTTCAGATGTTGAGTGCTACGAGACAGATTCAGATGGAGATTTTATTTTTAAGAAGATTGCTAAGGTATTCTTTGATCCTTCAACTGATGAACCTAGATTTGAACTAGGAATGATTTTTGAAAATCACAAATAGTTAAAGGATGTCTTATATGCTTATGTTGTAGCTCATAGGTTTGATTTCAAGTTTTTATCAAATAGAAAAGAGAAAATTAGGGCAGTTTGAAGAGAAAAGGTTGTCCATTTCTGATATATGCTTCTTGGGATGATGGTTGTTTTAAAGTTAAAACTCTTGTAACTGGCCACCAATGTTCTGTAACATTTAAGAACCAAAGAGAAAATTTTAAATTTGTTGGAAAACATTTTATTCCAAAGCCTAGGATTATTCCTAAATTGAAACTATCTGAGATGATGAATCTTGGTAGAGAAGAGCTAAATGTGGAGTTGAACAAACAATGTGTCATGAAAGCCAAGAAGTGGGCAATGGAGAAGATTAGGGGTAGTGTTGTACATGAATTTAGTGTACTATTTGGCTATGTTTATGCATTGAGGAATTTTTTCCAGAGGGTACATTTGACTTAATGGTTGTGAGACCCAATAGTATTGACAATCCTAAATTTAGGAGATTGTATGTTTCTTTTAGTGCATTGAAGGAATGTTTTAAGAAGTACTTTAGGCCTATGCTTGGGGTAGCTGGTTCTTATTAGAAAGGGTCATTTAAAGGTGAAATTTTGTCAGCAATGGGTAGAGACAGCAACTGTAACACCCTCAACCCGGTTTGGAAGAAAACCGGAATTGAAGATATTATTGAAACGAAAATCCAGAAACTATAAGATTAAATTGCGAAATTTAATCCAGACTCAGAACAAACTTGTCTAAATTCAGGGTAAATTAAAACTTTTCTTTAATTATGCTTTGCATTAAAGCAAGTCTTTCACAAGCTACACATTTTATGCTAATTGATAATTTTTTTCACCAACCTTTTTAAGCATAACTCAGGTCTAAGCGTATGTTTCCCATCAATTGAATTCTTAATTAATCAAGTATGAGAACACATATACTAATAGAAACCTATCTTTTAAGGATCTTATAAGATTCATGTTATCTTTTTATAACAAGCCTCATATTCAATGTTTCCAACTAAACCATGCATACTATCACTAGCATGCATACATAGCATTAAGAATATAAGTTTATGCCTACATGACTTAACACACAAGTAGATAATTGAACTAATTAAAACTTATTATCCAAGATCATCATTCAACATATAACACAACCAAGCAATTTATTGTAACCTCATGATTTAATAGACAAACTAGACTATACTTGAATATCACTAATCTAATCAATGGGGTACATTCGGTCATTTTCAATGATACTATTTAACAAACTAGTATTAAAAAAAAGAGTCGTCTCAAAACATAAGCCATTTACCAAGGGTTGCGCATAACTTACCAAGCACGACCTTAATATTAAACATTATCACTTTCTTACTTTCCTTTCCTCTATTTTAGTTATACGAAAACTCTACCATATATGAATTCACACTTAATGGGAGGTAACTACTTATTAACCCTTATATTCTTCAATATCCAAATAATTATCAATTTAGGACATATTTAGGTTTTATTAAAGCAACCGCACAAACACATATTTAACACAACTTAGGAAGCAAACAATAACCATGAGTTAGTTAGAGGCCTATTACAAACTTATTAAATAAATAAGCTTATACACTAAAACATAACCAAAAAGGAAATCAATAAGCACTATGCAATTTGATAACTATGTGCCACCATCTAGGAGTTCTAAAGATACTAATTAGTATCCTACTCGGACCCTTGCGATCATACCCAAGCTCAGGAGAAATTCTAAACACATTTACCCTTAAATGTAATGAGAGAATAGAGTAAGCAATTGAATTTCTTAGTGAGGTATTTAGAATAAAAAGAACATGAGTTAAATCTCTATTCTCTCTTAAAGACGATGGGTTTAGGTGAGTATAAACTTCTCTAGACATAACTCTTTTTATAAGCCATATAGTTCGTACAATTCATTCTTATAGTGTAATGGTTTCAAGTGTCATAACAAAATTGACTGACCACATGCTATTATAGCCGCAAGCTTCCTAATACAACCCCAATCCTTATTCCAAAAATGCTCAAATTTTATTCAAACGTTGGTTTCTTATCATACAAGACTTCATTGTGTCTTATTAAATCAGTTCATGGGTTCATTATCCTATCCAATCAAGGCATCTTTTAATCAAAGATACTTGATGCATAAGTTACTTTAATTCTATCTTACATGACTCTTGAAACCTCAAATATACCATAAACATAGAACATTTAGAATCATTTTTCTGACATTATCTTTATATTCTCCATCATACTCATACTTCTATTTACATGTTTTCTAGGTTCAAGTCATATAACCAGTTTAATTTTTAACAATACTTAAACCTATATATACCCTGGTGTATAGCAAGACACACTTATCTTCATGTACACATATTCATAAGTTCAAACCGGTTCATTAAGTCTTTAATTCCAAAAAAACAAATTCATTTACCAGAACACATAATTAAAGATTTAACCAGCCCATTAAGACTATATTTCCAGCAACACAGTTTCTTTTAGTCGCACACACAACTACAAGATTAAATTAGTCCACAATATACTTAAATTCATTCAAAACAGTTCACTATTCTTGTCTATACAATTAGACATCTAAAACAGCCCACAATGTGCTTAAATTCATTCAAAACAATCCACTATTCTTGTCTATACAATTAGACTCTAAAACAGTCCACAATGTGCTTAAATTCATTCAAAACAGTCCACTCGCACTCCAATCAAGTCACAAGCAGTCCATTAGACATATAAAAACATTTGTATTTGACAAGACAAGCCGTAAACTAGGCATTCTCAAAGTCATAACATAGCATGGTTAAATCATATCATTAATTACTTGTTATGTAAGATAGCAAGCCATGAATGGATAATCATGGAACAATAGTTACAAGTAAACCATTCGATTAAACTATTATCACACAAGTATTTCTAGCCAATTTAAGATATAATAATTCTCCATATCATGTTAAGAAACAGGCTTTTCTTCAAAGCATTTCTTTACATTAAATTAGTAACCAAATTTCATTAGAGGCTCCTTTCTTGATAAGTAAGATATTATAGTTCTTCGATTCTTAAGATTACAATTACGTGCTTTTCTTTTTAACATAGCCTTGTGAATCGACCTCAGCCTAGGTACACGAATCCAAAACATTATGTAACAACAAGGGTACATTAAGTACCAATACAAGGGTACACTAAGTACCATATCATCGTTTAACAAGGGTACCAGTGGTACCAATAGATCATCCGATCTTTAACAAAAGGGACCTTAGCCCAAACTAGCGAGCTCGACGGACTCTATAGTATTCCAACTATACCTAAGACTACTCGAAACCAAGGCTTTTCACTAATCATTCCTTAACTTATCAAATGATCATTGCTCCATTTCATTTTTCATAACTTGTATCATTTTCCCTTCCTCAATTAGGGATAACAATCTTGTTCACCACATGTGAACTAAGCAATTCTTTCTCTTTTAATCAAGGGCTCAAAAGCCAATATCACCTTTATCATTAGTTCATAAATTTCATGAGAAATTTAAGCTATCAATCTTGTATCACAAGCTCATAAGAGGCTGATCATCAATTAATATATCAACTTCCCCATTTAAACACAATGGCAAGCAATTCGAAACAACCAGCATACTACATCAAACAATCATTTAGTCTAAAAACATGCTTTCTCCGTCAAACTTCACATTACCAAGCATTTGTCAATGAAACACATACATTTATCAAACATTACTTTCAATATCCGAAACTATATACATATACGAGCATCCATTCGAATAGCATCCAAATTCTTTTCTAGGCTTTCATCCACCATATTTATCAATAAGTACTCACCTCGATCCAAGCTTAGAAGCATCACCGTACTTATTTATCAAACAACAAGGTGAAATAGTAACAAATAAAGGAGCTCAGGATAATTCAATCTATCCTGAGACTTTAAACTACACTCACCTCTTATCCCGACGTTACAGGATACCTAAATCCACAACCATATTTTGCTACTTATCCAAATTCCCCCTAGCTTTTCCATGGTTTAACAAATTACAAGAGAAGTAATTAATATATTAAAACCCATTTGTCAACAATTTATTTTGCAAGGTCACACAAATTGAAGCACTCAAACATGTAAACACACAATAATTCATAACCAACTCAAATTCCATGACCATTCCTACTTACACATACTCACAAATATGTGTACAAAATAAATCACAAGATTTATGTTCACATAACAGAACAGGGCAGCATACACAAGCTTATTTCTGTTCACTCAAGTCTGTCCACTATTCATATATATGTATGTATCAGATTCAAGATAATCCATATGCTTTAATTTACCATATTAATCAGGTCTCATTCTTAAGATTCATACAATATCAAGCTGTTCTTGCTTTTAAACTAGGCAATTATTTCCAGAATTTTGGCAGCATGCACTACCTTCAAAGATTTGCTTCTATAGAACAGAATACTCATTGTATTTTAACTTTTTTTACACCGTTAAAAACTAGATTTGAATATGCTTCTAACAGTATAAGCCACATAATTTAATAAAATTTACAAAAAAATATGAAAATTCCTAAAAGTCCTGAAACAGATACTGTCTAGAGCAGAAATTTGCTTCCAATTTTTTGTCCTACATTAGATTAAACATTTATATCTTTTAATCCAGGACTCAAAATCGATTACCATTTTCTTTAAATGAAACTAGACATACACATGATTCTGTACATATAAGATTCATCTTCTATTTTAACCTATGTGATTTTCTATGAATTTTCAAACTTACTGCCAGTGCATAACTTGTAGGCAGATTTCACTATAATCATGTTGCTTACTCAAACAGGTTACAATACTTATACCCCTATCTAACCAATTTGTTTCGACTTTTTATACATAGAAAGAATCAATTTATAATCATTCTAAAGGTACACCACTCAACAATCCATTTTAAATTATTTTTACAACTAGACATAGTATAAGAACTAAACACACATTCATCCTCTTACATACACTAATCGAATAGGAGAATTCATTCTAACAACCAAAACATAATCCATGGGTAATTTTAACAAATAGTCAAGTTTCTAGAAATAGCTAAATTTATGAGATGGAAAGGATGCTTACTTCTCTTGAAGTTATTCGAAAGAAAGATCCATGGAGCATCCAAAAATAATTTAAACTTTCAATTCTTATGATGTGTTTTACACTCTCTCACTCTTCTCCATTGATTCAACAATTGAGGAGCCAAGAAGAAAGATGATAACCAAAATTGTGGTTATCCTCCACCTAGGCCTTTTTACCATGACGCTTGTATGTGTCCTTAGATTTCTATATATGTTACATGCAATCCACCTATTATTTCAAGCCTTCTATGTGGTCCATTCTAATTTGGTTATTAAACTATTAGACTTTCATATTTTAGTCCTTGGTTCACATAATACTATCAAGTCTTGATTCAATTTAAAACTGTTCAAAGAATTTAATTAACACTCAAGATTCAACATAGTTCTAGACCGGTGTTTGGGGTATTACAGCAACAATCAGTTTTTTCCTATTGCTTGGGTAGTTGTTGAGGTGGAAAACAGAGAGACATGGGCATGGTTTTTAAATCACCTCAAGAATAACTTGAATCTAGGAAATAGTGAGAAGCTGACTCTGCTCAGTGACATGTAAAAGATAAGCACAGATTTTGATTTTGATTATATAAATTACTATTATTTATGTAAAACTAAGGTAAGCCTATTTTATTTGACTTTGTAGGGCTTTCTTGTAGAGGTCCCTTTTTGCTTACCAGATGTGGAGCATAGATTTTGGGCAAGGCATATTTTTGCCACTTGGAAAAAAATCACAAGGGAGGTGACCTTCAGCTGCTATTTTGGTTATGTTGCAAGGCTACAACAAAGCATCAATTTGAACAGTATGTTAACAGACTGGGTAAGCTAAAAAAAACATATGATGATCTTATGGATAGGCATCCTAGATACTGGTCCAAAGCCTTTTTTCTACTAGATCAAAGTGTGATGCCCTTGATAATAATTTCTCAGAGGCATTCAATTCTACAATAGTAGGAGCTAGGTTTAAGTTTATTATCTCACTATTTGAAGACATTAGACACTATATCATGCACATACTAGTTGAACACAAAAAAGTCACTTAGGTGGGAGGTGAGTTGTGTCCTATAATTGCAAACAAACTAGAAGAACATAAAAAACTTAGTTCTTTATGTCATGTGATATGGAATGGGGCTGAAATGTATGAGGTTCGACATGGCGAGGACACTTTTGTTGTTGATGTTAGGGGCTGTAAATGTACTTGTAGACTGTGGGATCTCACAGGAATTCTATGCTCTCATGTTGTATGTGTCATACTCTATAGGAAAGAACAGTTAGAATCATATGTGCATAATTTATATAAGAAAGATGTTTATCATGAGATGTACAATGCTATTCTAACTATTTCAAGTGAAAGTATTAGAAAGACACAAAAATGGGCAAGATTGATCCACCAGTTCCAAGAAAAAATGTCAGGAAGACCAAAGAACAAAAGAAAAAGAAAAAAGAGGAGAAGGTGAACCGAAGAGCAAGAATAAGATGAAAAGGATATGATTAAAAATGAATTGTAGAGTATGTGGGCTTACTGGAAATAATGTAAGAACTTTTCCAACCAAAAGGCAATCCAATGTAAGTTTACATTATATTCTTATTGTCAATTAATTGTTTTTGTTACTATTATTTAACTATTTTTGCTACTATTATTTAACTATTATTGCTACTCTTATTGTCAATTAACTGTTTTTGTTATTGTTTTTGCTATTATTATTTAATTATTGTTGCTACTGTTATTTAACTATTATTGTTACTGTTTTTGCTACTGTTATTGTCAGGTGCACCAGAAAGAAGATCAAGCAGCTCCTCCAATGTCAAAACCACCAGTTACACCAATGCCAAGACAATCATCTCCACCAATGTTAATACCAGCAGATCCACCAATGGTTTCATGCCAACTCTATCTGCTCATTCATTTTCTGCATTTGGTCAGTCTATTATGTCATATACTGCTTAATATATTGCTTGGTTTCATACATTGTTTGAATTTACATACTTTAGATTTGTTACTTTTAAGTAGATCTCAACTCACCATCTGCTCAACCACCTGCTGAACCAAGAAGCTCTACACCTAAAAAGAGAAAGGTCATAGCAAATAAAATACCAGTAAGCACTAGTGAGTATGTTATAGCACATGGGCCAAAAGGGAGAACAATCATGCAAGGGATTGGCACATACACAAATGAGGCAACATGACTACAAATTTTAAATGTAAGTTTCTAATTAAATATTTAATTTATTTTTAATAAATTTTTAGTGATTTTTTTAATTTTTTTTCCTTTCTATTTAACAGCCAGGAAGACCAAGTCAAGTGTTACTTTCTCCACCTAACAAAAGTTCATCTATTGCAGCCAGAAAGACAACTTCAATTGCTCCAATATCACAGTCAGCTTCAGCATCCAGGATGACAAATTTTGGTGGTACAACATCACAACCATCACCATCTTCAGCATCTTTTCAACCTGCTAGAACTTACATTGTTCCTCTACAAGCAAGACTCCCAAAGCTCACCATTAAGAGGCCTCTCCCTAAACCCACCATATGGAGACCATAGAATTAAGCTGCTACTTATTTTGTGTTGTTAGTTACTTTGTCTAATTTGAAACCATTCAGGTAAATGAAAACAGTGTGTTAAGCCTTTTGTTTGTTCACATGAAACTCTTTAGGTAGATAAAATAGTTCATTTTGTTTACACATATCAAACTAGTTTGGTTCATTTAATGTATCAAGATATGTGTTACTAAAACTGTTTTGAATCTGTTTAGGTAGATAAAACAGTTTTATTTTGTTTACACATATCAAACTGTTCACTTGGTGTATCAAGATACGTGTTATTGATGGTTATTAGTGGAGACAATTTCTTTTGTTTAGAAATCAAATTGCATTTAGTGTATCAAGATATGTGAAGATGGAAACACTTTCTTTTGTTTAGACTTATCAAATATGTCCATTTGAGAACTTGTTCTATCTAAAGACCATTACATTCTCCATAAACTGATTTCACCATAAATAATTTCTTTTGTACCTAATGAAAATGACCATTAAACATTTGAGGACTTGTTTAGACATATCAAATATGTCCATAAACAGTTTCTTTTGTACCTAATAAAAATGACAAATTAGATTTCACCATAAAAACAAACTATTACATTCATCATAAACTGTCATTACAAACCATTCCATTCTCTATAAACCTAATGTGAATAGAAATTCTTTCTATCTAAAGACCAAATTTCACCATAAAGTACACTATCCATGAAGTAAAAAAGCTATCTTATAGAACAGGTATTTTGTCCTCCTCTTTGCACATTTTGCTTTGTATGATCTTACAAGTTCCTTCAAGTGATTGTTTTCGGTCATTAGTATTTCCAATTGATTTTTTAAATTTTCCTCAATATTTCCATTGTCTTTTTCCTTGTTAAGCCAGTGAAAAAAAATTACACAGACTCCAGACAACAATAGAAAATCAAACCCGTAACAATAGAAAATGAGGGAAGATAAAGGAATTTCATAAAAAAATCACAAGTTACCTCTTTTGGTTTAGAACACCCATAAAATTTCATTCCTTTACTCCAAGGCTTATTGGAAATACACATTGGAGCTATCATTTTGCAATCACAAAGCACAACCCTTGAACTATAACGAGGCTTCGAACTTCCACTCAACATCCTTTAGAAAATCAAATCAGTAATTATTTAGGGTTTTTGCTCAAGTAATTTTTTAGAAAAGGAAACGGGAAGAGGGGGAAGATGGTGAATAGGGTTAGCATGAATTTATATTGGATTAAAAGTGAGTTAATTTGCTTTTAATTTTCATAATTTTATTTTTAGTTTTTTTAATTTTTGCAAAAATCATTTTTAGATAATAAAAAGCCTGTCACGTGGTCATTTTTATTGGAAACAGTGCAAATCTAATGTTCGTTACGGTGGAACCCAATATGAGTTACGGAATGAAACATTAAGCACCAAAGTGGACAAAAAACGTTAGGCACCAAACTGGAACAAAGGGTATAGGTTGGGCACCTTTTTTGACTATTAAGCCATTTTTACAATATATACTGACATAATCTCTTGTGTAATGTCAATGTTTGGACTGTTGCCAACTGTAAAACACAATCATGCATCTTTTTTCCTAAAATTGCGGTAAGAGTATTATAGTTCTTCAACTATTTTACCTCTTGCTAATAATCACTGTTGATTATGATATCTGCAACTCCATTTCAGTGTTGGTAGGTTTGGTTGTTCTATTCTAAAATTTTCAGGTGAAAATTGCTGAAGAAATAATTAAGCGTGTGACTGGGATTAACCCTGGTATTATACCTAGGCCCAATCTACCTAGTGTAGGTCATTGGAAGAATCTACGGGTTCGATGGTCGGGGGACAAAGTGAGGTTGAGAGAGTTTAAGGATTAAATTAATATTTTGTTTAAAATTCAAGGGTCAAATTAGAAATTAAACATTTTGACTAACGTGTCACGTCATCAAACAAATAGTGGTTAATGACACAATGACCAAATAAAACAAATCGAAACACATAAGTGGTAGAAATAACCTTTTTTCAAAATGGGTGACCAAAATAGAACACGGTCCAAGCAAAAGGAACCTCCGGTGAAGTTTACCCTTTCTTTTATCCAGCTAATTATTATCTCTCCTAATGTTGAGAAAAATTGTGTTATAAATGATTCTCCGATTAATTTTTAAGAATTTAAACATAAAAGAAGACTCATACTCAATATACATTCTCAACCATTTTTATATACCCATTTTGTGCGTTGCGGTAGAGCAATATATGGCTTTGGACCCAAATCCAATCATAACGGGAGTTTATTATAACTCATTGGCTTAATGCATATAAGTGTTGCTATGTGTGGAATACCATAGAGATAATAAATGTTTTTTCTCATAGTTTAGCTATTAAAGAGGAGCATCCAATCAAAATTTTGCTAAACTGTTTTGTTCATAATAAATAGGCTTTGTAACAATTATTTTAACCGGTATAGTCTAAAATATAAACTCACTAACTTTTTCAAGACGAATAATTTAATTGCATAATCTAAATCTTTTTCTAATCAATCTCACAAACTCCTAATTGTAAGTTGATAAAGCATATGTAGATGCATCTACTAAAATTATATAAAAACCTTCCACATTTGTGGATAAATGGGTCCATTTTTCATTCATATATGCAAGACATATAGTCTCAACTTTAGTGCAAGAACTTCAAGTTCTTTTGGCAAGTGGGATTTTAATCAATTCTTTTGAGAACAAGCTACACAATAACTTCAGGTTCTTTTAGTAAGTGAAATTTAATCAATTCATTTGAGAACAAGCACCGCAAGAACTTCAGGTTCTTATGATATATGTGCATGTAACTCTCAATACGCATCATTATTGATCAAGATGGTCAACCAGTCATGCCAACTATATATATGTGTATATATATTTATGAATTTGTAAATTTATTGTTTACCATAACATGTGATTCAATTTCTCTTGTACATGTGTAGTATAAATTTTGAAAAACAAGTTTCTTTAAAACAAGATAATACATTGTCTATCAAAAATTGTTCCTTTGAATAGGAATATATTTAGCTCTTGTGAAGCTTTCAATGAAAACTGTTCTTTTAGTAGCAATATATAGCTCTTGTAGAGCTTTCAACTGCTTTTTCAGTTACCAAAATTTATATTCACATTAGCTTAATTCGTGTGCCAATTGATAATATATGTTATCTATAATTCTCACAAGATTATTTTGAGAACTCGTATTGCTCTCTTAAAATTTTCACTTCTAGTGGTGACGATATTATTACCATTAGAGGTAATTATTATAATATTCATAATTATGCACATTTCATATTGTGTTTTCCATCAAGAACTTATTGCTCTTCTAGAGCATCAATATTTTTAGTACTTTGAGATATAGTACTTACATTTTCCCTTGTATTTAAATGGGAAAATATTTCTTATGCTTCTGCTAAGCATAAATCATCACCATAGATTGTATTTGATAAGTAATCATGTTAAACAAAATAAATAAAATTCACAAAATAAATATATTTCATCCAAGGTTATGAGAATAATTAGAAGACGATTTATTCTTTTCATGGGTTGTGAGGAAATCAACAACATCCAAATGAGTTGGACCAATATCATCTTCGTCATTTCCACAAACAATTTTTTTTTCTATTTTCTTTCCTTTATCATTCAATGATTGTTGATGCTTCAACGTACAATAAGTACGAAACCAATGATTTGTAGCATCTTATTGGTAATAAAAAAATTCACTTTCTTAGAATGATCTTTATCACTCGTGGCATCTTTATAACCCCACTTTTCGTGGGTATAAGCATTCTTAAAATAACCATATTGTTCATGTCTATTTCACGGCCTCAATTGCGACCACAACTATTAATGTAACCTTTATTCTTTCCATTATATAATCTCACAGTCACTTCAGGGAATAGAGTGGAGCCAATAAGCCTTTAAAAAAATCATGATATTTTGTCTGTAGGATAACATTATTTGCGTAAAAAGTGAAGTATGTTTTTATTAATATATCCTCAATTTTATTAACATGTCCTCAATTTTATCATGTTTGCATTCATATCAGGGAATGAAACAAATCCAATAATCTCATAAAATAAAAAAAAATGATGAGGGAATGCCTCCCACAAAAAATTTTGGATCGAGACGAATTTCCGTAACTTAAAATTGAGAGAAGCCTAAAATCGAGTTTTTCGAGCATAAGAAATTAACTTTATAACAGTCTTCTTGTAGATTCAAAATCACCATGATTTATCGCACTTTAAAATCCTAATTCAGAGAATGATTTATAACAGTCTACTTGGTTGCTTCTCATAATCTCTTTACGTGATGTCTCTTTCCAAAAAATTTGAAAATATCATGTAAAACTCAAAACGCGATTAAAAACATCAATTATTACCAATAAAATAAAATAAATAAATAATAATCTTTTAATCATGCGCACAAAGTCGCAACCAAGTAACTTGGCTTTTATTTTTTTTCCTTATTTTTCCAATTTTTTTAAAGACAAATTCTTTACAATTAATCTCATGTCTTTATAATTACTAATCCAACTGCATACCAACACAAATTAATCCGGCGAAGAATAAATATTGGCCTTTCATTTATGATTCTTCGTTTAATTATATACAATTACCAATTGGACTTTAATGTTTTCTTTTATTAATCAACACAAATTCTATAATAAGCTAATAAATTTAAATTTATAAAAATAAATCCAGCGCACCATTCTTTTGCTGCCGTGAATTCGTTTAAACAAAATTTTTTAATTTCTTTTAACAAGTGCACAATTATGCGTTGATTCTAACCCAGATTACCAATATATATAATTCGACTCATGTTCATTTTGTCACAAGATATCAATAGAGGTAATATTCTCTATTATTTTTTTAATAAAAGCAGTTAATCTTATTAAAAAGAAAAAAATATACAAAATTACAGCAAGGTTTACAACTATCATCATAAATTAATATACAATTTGGACATTTTCTTATAACATTGATACAAAACTAACCACTTTAGATCATACAAGGACCATACATAGAAAATGTTAAAAATCCAACCAAAAGACTCGAACGAAAAATAGATACGAATAAATCTGATTGCATCAGCAAACGAACCACAAAAGAGAATTAAACTATTGAAAGATACCCGAGAATCACAAATAAGAGCTGAGCATCGTGAGAAACTATCCACGAACGCAAAATCACATATCCAAATTCAATCTGAGGATCCAAAGCAGGAAAGATCAGCAGGATTACAACAAGCGTCATCTTGATCAGTCATGCCGTAAATTCGTCCTTGAGAAAACATAAGATAAAAAACGACTAAAATAACCAAAAAAAGAGATAAAAACATACTAAAAATCAAAAATAAAAATATCATAAAAACAGAAAAAAAATATATATACAACAAAGATATAATTATTTTTATTAAAGATTAAAACATTAAAAAAATATCGATGACGGCTGCCAAGCATCAAAGCTAGTGCCGCTACCGGCTAAGCAAAGTTAAAAAAGAAGAAGCTTCGGTGCTCTATAGAGATAAAACTTGGTTTTGGCGCTAAATTCTCCATTAATTTTTTTTAAATAATTCCATGTTGTGACATAGGCATCAAAAAGGATCCTCTGTTGATGTGTAACTGAATCTTTGGGAGCCATATGTAATTTACATGCAATTAATAGTTTTTAATGATTTCTCCCTAATTTATTGGCCCAGAGAAAACAAAACTAATTAATGGTTGTTTGGTGTGAAATATGGAAAATTCTAAAATAACGTTAGGTTAAGGGGTATTATGTGCAATTTTACAGTAAAAGTCTATCATTAATTTTAATTTTTTAACGCTTATATGTTGTGGTTTTAGTCTATATACTTTGATTAGTCGCTTTTAATCTTTGAATTTTTTAATATCAAATTTTTAAAACTGGAAAAAGTATAAAAGTTAAAACAATCAAATTAAAATATAAAAATTAATAGATCTATTAATTGACTTAGTGACTAAATATATTTATCTTGTCTTATTGTGCATGGGTTCGAATCCTGACATAAAAATATAATACTTTATTATTTAATAAAAAATATAAAAATTAAATCATGATGGAAGAACTTAATCCAATTTTATGTTACAATTTTCTAAAGAAACATCAACCATAAAGTTTTGAGAGTTTCGCAAGTTGATTTGAATTAATTACAATAAAATAATAGAAAATCACAAAACAACAACAACAAAGTTTTACAGTTTCCGAATTTTTAGAAATAAATGGATATATATGATTTAGGAGTAAAAGAAGATTCACCCGCGTAAAGTTTTAAGATTTTCGTAAAAAATATAAGTCTTAAATAAAAAAATAGGTGTTTAAATTATATATTTTTTTAAATTTTAGATGTTTGAAGTATTATTTTTATAAAAATAAATTTTGATTAAAAGTTATAATTTTAAGTGTCCTACCGTTAAAAGGTGTTAAAAATTTGTTAATCAATCAATGCTTGACACGTAGCATATTTAATTTATTTTTTAAAATTAAAAATCTTAAATAAACAACTTTCATTTTTTCATAAAATCTCTAAATTTTATAATTTTTATAAAACAGTCCTTAAATTCTTAAAATTATTCAAACTTAAATACCCAAAACGTCGCCGCTTTTGCGGTCGAACATCGTCTTTGAGCATATCTCTTTACTCGCCGAACAAAAATAATTATTTCTCTTAATACAACGTTGCAAAAAACGACGAACAGCATACAAGCATACAACAAAACGTGTAATGCGAAATCGACCCATCTGTTATCTCTACGTAATAAAGAATTAGAATAAGAGAAGACGTGAGCCAAATGCAAAGTTTAAAGGCGTTATCATTTTGAATATATTTTCCACAAGAGGAGGACAAACAAACCGACCAACCACGGCCGCAATTATTAGATGTTGCATTGCATGGTGTGGACACGTGTTCTTCATGTTTAAACTTTCTCTTATATAAAACCAACGAAAAAGACATAATTTGAAGATATCTTTGCAGAACACACCCAAATGGGACAAACAGAATTCAATATCTTTGAAAATAAAAATAATAATAATATTTTCCTTCATTCAATCATTCTCCATATATAGGAAGCTCCGTAACCCAATAATTTGAAGATATAAATACCAGCACGGCATACGTGGATGATACACTGAAATACAAAGCTTCAGAACATTTCACGTTAATGCTGACATTCTCTTTGATGAAATGTCTCTTCTCAGCAAGAACGACTTGCGACGGATTTTCGACAAGCTCGACAAGAGTGGCGACGGCTTGCTTAGCCTGGACGAGCTTAATTGGTTGCTGGGGATAATCGGAGTCCAATTTAGCCTCCAAGAGTTGGAGTCTTTGGTGGGGAAACCATGCCTGGGCTTTGATGAGTTCATGTTTTTCTATGATTCCATCTCGAACCGGAACACGAAGATGGAGTCGGAAGGCGATGATGGAAAGAGTGAGCTTGCCGAGGCTTTCAGGGTGTTCGACTTGAATGGTGATGGCTTCATCTCTTGTGAGGAGCTTCAGAGCGTGCTGGCGAGACCAATTATCAACCTTGTTTTCCGGAATGATCTCATATAATATATATATATATATATGTCCACAAAATATATGTATGTATGTATGTGTATATATGTGCTTTTTATATATTTTCTTTTCGTATTGATGGTGATTTTCTTTACTAGTATTTCAATATGCTAGTAACTATAGAAATATAGTCCCCCTATTCAATTTTATAAAGAAAATCCAATAAGAGAATCAATGGGTGTAACTTTAGATTTTTTGTTTTGTTTTTTAGCATATATATTCTCAAGTAGAACTCCAGACACTGTTCTTTCCGTCCATTTTTCTACTTGATTTTTTGTTATTATTATTGCATATATGTATATGGTGCACTTAGTACATAAAACGTACAAAAAGTACATGGCACGCGTGTTGGAAACGTACACATATAAAATGTTAGAAATTGATCATTTGAGCTATTAGGAGTTATAAAATAGTAGTTGTCATTAAACTTTAAAACTTTAGTGGTAAAGAAAGGAAACTTATCTAAATTTCATTGATCATTTGTGTAATTTACCCATTATATATTTGGTAATAAATATGTTATTTGTGACAATTTAGTCATTCAATTAAAAATTTTGTGACAAAGAGGTCAATATGCGATTAAAATTGAAACATATGATTTGGCATAATAAAAATTTAGCCCCAAAACATATAGAGTGTGTTAATTCGGTCCTAATTCAAAATAATTCAATAAGTTTAACATTTCATATTTAAAAATTCTATCAGTGAAGTGATTGTGTGTACTAGCATGTGACGTTAAGATCATAATAAGTATATTTCATTAGTCTATTAGTTGTCTTGTAGTTAAGTAATTGTGTTTATTGAGCTATTACATTTATCAATTATCGAGCTGAAGGATGTAGCATGGAGTGCGACAAGAGTGTTAGGAGGGTGTAATGTCGAATTTTTTAAATATAAAGAGTAAATTTATTGAATTATGTTTGAAGTATGACCAAGTTGATGGGATGTATTGCGTTTTGAGAATAAAAAATGTTATTATACCATGATATGTTTATCACAAAAATTTAATTGACTAAATTATTACTTTTAAAATAAAATTAACTTGTTTGTTATCAAACCTATAATAAAGTAACTTGTCTATTTTACCTAAAACTGTCTCTTTTATAATAGAGTGATTAAAAGTATTATATTTTGATATACAAGCTGTGTAAAAAAAATTACACAACTCTTCTTTAAAATTTAAAATCTAAATCTTTAACCCTAACACCCTAAATATTAAACCTTAAACTCTAAATCATTAACCTTACATTCTAAACCGAAACCCCTATACCCTAAACTAAACTTTTAATCTTTAAATTCTAATAAGCTCGGGTAAACTTATGTATCAAAATTTTATTCTTAAAATAAACTTTTAAGTATAACATAAACAATATTGTGATACACCTACTTTCGCTTTCTCAAATATATTTTTCTCTTAGACGGATACCTTGAAATGCAGTGAATAGTCATGTTGAGAAAACACAACATTCCTGGCAAAATAATAAGAAAAAACATATTTAGTGTCATAAGTGTGTTAAGTGACAGGTTACTTTCATTGTTGTAAGCAGGTGTGTTCAATCGGTAGGATAGGTTAACCGGTTGAACCGAACTAGCTAAATCTATTAATTAAAATTTTTAGGCTTTAACCGTTAATCAAGTTAAACTTTATTTGAAAATTTTTAATCGAACCGAACAAAGATCGATTAAATCGGTCAGTTTTCGAATTAACCAAAATTTGTTATAAGTTTATGAGTAAAGTACACAAGTGATCACTAAATTATGCTGGAATGATCTTTAGTCATTAAACTTTTAAAGTTATAAAACAATCATTAAACTTATCGAACTATTACAAAATGGTCATTGCACGTTATAAATTATTGACTAAATTATGTTGGAATGATCTTTAGTCATTAAACTTTTAAAGTTATAAAACAATCATTAAACTTATCGAACTATTACAAAATGGTCATTGCACATTATAAATTATTGATTGTAATCACTCATTTTTTACTGGGTTTTAGTGTTATTATAACAGTAATATTATTAATATAAAAAATCAAAAAATAATAATAATAATTAAAAAAAACAAAAAAAAAGAAATTTGAGTGGCTTTGGGATGACCACGTCACCCCCAATTGCCTATAAATAGGAAGCAGGGGTGGCAATTTACAGGCCAATTAAACGCCTAATTTGGCCAAAATTGGCACGCCAATTTTGAAATTGGCACCCCCAAATCGTGGGGGCTAGGCCGGCCACAAGGCTGGCTGGGGTTGGGGGCAGTGCACTCGACCTCAGTTGGTTCTATCTAATATTCGATCGGGGTCCTATTTTAAGTCCGATCTAGTTAATATTTTTGGAGGGGTCGCGGTAGATCTCGGTGGGGTTCAATCAGGGTTCGTCATTCGAGCTCCTAGTTAGGTATATTTTCTTCCCTTTTATTAGTGTTGTAATTTTTATAATTTAATGAAGTATTAGTTATTTTAAAATTGTAGTCTTATTTTTTATTTTTATATTTTAGATTAATATTTAATATGTTTTAAATTTGTGTTTTATATTAATATTTTATTTATGTTAGATATGTTTTTATTTATGAGTTACATTAATATTTATGTATGTATGTTTTAGAATAGTATTTTATTTATGTTGAATTTGTTTTTATTTATGTTAGATTAATATGTATGAATATTAGTATTTTATTTATACTAGATATGTTTTATTTAGGAGTTAGATTAATATGTATATATGTATGTTTTAGTTTAGTATTTTATTTATGTTAAATTAGTATTCTGTTATGTTAATATTTATTGCATTTAAATTATTTGCCATGTTTTATATTTTGCCCACTAAGATTGCATTGCAAGATATAAATTGTCAATGCGGTATCCTTTTATCCGAGTGTAAACGGGGCCAGTATCAGGCGTAGTGATAGTGGTTGGGCGTTTACCCTCGGATAACGGGGCCTTTAAAATTTATTCGTAATTATAACCGAATTTTAAACTAATCGTCACTTTAATCCGGAAAATCTAATATTAATAAAGCGGTAATTATTAAAGTACCAATTTTGGGCGATGTGGGGGTGCTAATCCTTCCCCATCCGTAACCGACTCCCGAACCCAATAATTTTTAAATCTCTGGTTTTATGGTGTCCGGCCTACCTAAGTGGCCGGTGGCGACTCCAATTTTTAATAACATACGATATTTTCAAAACCCCTACGGAATAAATATTTTATATCCAAAAAATCACAAACACTTCGAAAACCCGTTTTTTTAGCGAAAAGGGGCCATCGCTACAGATGGCGACTCCGTTGGGGACAATTTTTTGTTTTTCGAAGACAAGAAGAGAGCTTTTAAAAATAATTACCGCTTTATTAATATTAGAAATTCCGGGTTAAAATGACTATTAAATTAACATTTGGTTATAATTGCGCGTTTATTTTAACGCATTTAAAATATGGCATATAAACCCGTTTTTTTAAGTGGGGGGAAAACGCTAATGCTTTCGTGGAGATATCGTTCTCCCGTATGGGCCTAGGAAGTACCTTCGGGGCTCGAGTACCTTATGCTTTCGTAAGGATATCGTTCCTTCGTACGGGCATAAGCGAATGGGTCCCCCTGAATTAAACCCAGTTGAAAAGAGCCTATAATGGGTGATGATCGGGGGCCTTGCTACTCTTAGTAGAGGACAGCAAGGACAATTCGGGTACCTCCTAGCACCAACACTGCATGTAGAGAACATATAGAAACCCACCCCTTTAGAGCCATGCGGATAACCTCAGGTGTTTTAGACGGGATAAATAGGGTTTTTTGTTTGTTTACCTTATTTTATTTTATTTGTCCTTTTATTTATGTATTTATTATTTTTATCCGGTACTAACTCATTTTTTGTGTTTTATTTTTATTTTTATTTTACACCTACTTTTGTTGCATTATCATTGCATCCACATTACATAGAGGCGTTGATTCAAGTGGTTTGCCCTATTAGAAAATCTTTCATCATGGAAAAAAAGTGTCTTAGGAAGGACGACATTGATCCGATCGCGACGACATCGGTCGAGATTAATCAACAGATCCGAAGTAACAATTTGCCGAGCAAGCGTGTAATGCCAAAGTATACACACGAGACCCTGATGGTGGACATACGACGAGTTGCAAGGCGTGTGACTGACTTAGCTACCGAAGTCGCGGCTCTCCGACCTTTCGTAACCCCGGGACATGGAAGAAGCACCAAGGTTTATCAAGTTGCTCAGAGCTGTCGAGGAGCTAGGAGGTAGAGCTAGAGCTAGAGCTTATGTGTAGAATTTTATTTTGTAATTAAGACTTTTTGTAATAGGGACTCCTTTTGTAATATGGACCTTTTTGTAATCTAGACCCTTTAATTCCCATGAAAGTCGTTCGAAAGGGTGATTACCAGCGGAATCAACGCTTTATTTGCATTCATGTTGCATATCATGACATGGTGTTGATTCAAGAACAGGTTCTTTAAAAGGCTTTCAAAATAGAAAAAGTATGCTTTGCTAGAAACGATAATATTACAGTAACAAGTTAGGCCGAGCAAAGACCAATCAAGAAAGAAGACGGTACGTTAGTAAGGCACGTGCGACGTAGAAGATTCAGTCAGGGCCACAGCACCCCAATTTTAAATCTTCACATTTGACCATTTAAAAAAAATCTCAGATTTTAATTTAACTCATTTAAAAAAAATGAAAATATTATTATTTTGCTTTGAAACTTCTTCCTCATAAAACTTTTCGAATAATAATAATAATAACAAAAGGAAACCTAAAAGTTTCATTTTTTAAGTAAGTTAAAACTTTTTGATAATAAAAAGGGGAAATTTTTAAACCAAATGATCCTTGAAAATTTTAATTTAAACCCCAAAAAGTTTTAAAGTACTCCCTAGGATCGATAGAATCCATCCCCTGTTTAGACGTACCTGGATCTACTGTAAGAAAATATATTGTCCGATGTCCTTTTCGTAAGCCACAAAAATAAAAATCACGACGTCACGAGTACATAGAATAGAATAAGAGGAGAAGAATGAGTCATCCATCATCTCAAGACGACGTCGAGACGTGGAGCATGTGTTTTGTTTCCCAAGTCAAGGCCTCAGAATAAATTCAATGTTGTCTGTAATTCATTATTAATTTCTTGCAAACATACATTTTCTCTATTGAAAGTTTTTCAAAGACTGTTCGAGAATCAACATCGCATTTGCATGCATTATCGCATTTATAGGGTATTGATTCCCGAAGTGGTCCCTCAAATCTCGTAAATCGTTCATAATCGCAAAGGGTCGTGCCGTCGATATTAGAGGGCACGGATTCAGGTTTTGTCCCGAATAAGATCTCGAGACAATAGAAGAAGAACCATCCAAGACTTTGGTCAAACACGGTAAGGAGACACAGATCGGGTAATGAGCAAAGTGAAGTGCAAGAGTTGAAAGAAGCAGAAGGAAGACATGATGAATTAGATGAATACTTTGACAAACGGTAGGCGATCCATCAAAACGAAAGGTAAGCGATCCATCAAACCGAAAGAAGAACCGATTAAGGATCAGAATAGAGAGCGAGATAGTCAGAATCCTACCTCCAAGTCAGCCAAATACGACAAATTGAACCCTTGTTACCTCGTTGAAGTCTCTAGTGAAGAGACCGTTTTATCCAAGAGATTACTACACACGTGCTAGAGGCAGTTACCGTTTAGGAAGTTTGGGTCACGGTATTGAGGATTGCGAGGCCTTGAGGAATGAGTTCAAGATCTTATCGCGATGAGGATTTTAGGTTTCGAAGACGGAGTTCCCCAATTCTATAGTGAGCTAACAATCACCCGAGGGGCAAAGTTGAGGAGGAATCGATATCCAGGACAAAGTTTGAGTAATACCAAAGTGGGTCACTCAAGCGAGTTAAATTTGAAGATCAGAGATAGGGGCATCCCGGAGAGGGATATTATTTCGAGTTCACCAGCTCGGATGAGAGAGATAACTTGGATAAAATTGAATTTGCAGAATGATCATCAAAAGCTTTCCGAGTGTTTAAGAATATCGATTGGGTCACCTTTAATGAATAGATGAACGGTGTTGTCTAGTTGAAAGACGACTCGGAATATTGAAAGAAGAAAAACTAGTCAAGCAAGAATCAAGTCGAGGATGTTATCGGTTGGAAAGGGCAACTTCCAAGCTACGAAAGACTAAGCGGGGATAGATGAAGACCAAGATCGATATTTACGAGCGGAAAGGTAAGGCGGCTTAACAAGGTGGTAAGGTGCTTTATCGTAACGTGGATCAAGTGTTGGACTACAGAGGCAAGTTGATCAGACTACTAGATGAAGTTAAGAAAGTAGGCACTGAAGCTTATCAGTAACTGTGAATATCTAATATCTGATATAATGAAACCTTTTGTCCTCAATTAACGTCGTTCTATGAGGATAACTTTTGGAATCAATACCTTATTGCATTCATGTTTATATTTTAGGATTGCATTGTATTGAATTGCATACAGTCATGACATATTTTTACATAACATTATCATTATCTTGCATAAAATTTTTGGGGGTAATCCAAAGAACAATTAGAGTTTTATCGTGAATAAAAGAATTCAAGACACTCAAAAATCAAGATTCGAGCAGTTAGAAGATGGACTCGAGAGAAAAAGAGAGAGAAAAAAAGAAGTTTGATGCCTTTGATGCAAGAAAGCTCTGTTTGAACCTGATTTTGTCGTTCCTCCAGATTCTAAAGACTTCATATTTGCGCATGATAACGGAACAAGATGCCCCAAGATTCACGTGACCATATTCTGCAAAAAAGATGGAGGGCTGCATTGAAAAATTGTCGATCCACTACTTTTCCGACAGTCTAGCATGACCTACCGTGATATGATATGCTTTGGACCTGGCACCGAGTTGTCAGTATCTCCAGGGTACGAAGATGAAACCTGATAAAGCTTCAAGGAATGTGCTTTGAGGTGTCTGTGTTTAGCGACCCAGGTGCAGCCTCCCATAGATAAAGAGGAAAGTGACTTACATGCCACCTTTCTTATTTCTTCGTTGATAAGGTGCTCGGGAAAATGAATGCCAGCTTTGAGGACTTCATGACAGTCGGAGAGAGAATCAAACATGCACTCCGGGACCTAAGTTTAAAAGACTAGACATGCCTAAGAGCAGAAGGAAAGAAAGATATAAACGAGTACCACTTTCAAAGGTTCTCGTGTTCGTAAGAGAATAAGACATGCAAATTCCCCCGAATCACTAAGAAAATTTCCTCGAACAAGTAAATATTTAGAGATATTCGGATTATTCCATGTCGGACATATGGTCTCATTTGGTCAAGGGTTAGTACCTTACCTCCGGGCCGATAAAGGTTACGCCCAGCTTATCGCCCACAGTTTTAATCCATACAGTACATGTGAGTTCTACATTAAAGCACCGGGGCATGGCACCAAGAAATTTGAGGTTGTTAATAGAAGAAATCAATAAGTCGGTTGACGAGGGAGTCATGACAAGAATTGATCCAGCAAGGAAAAACAAGAAAAGTGGCACAAGCCTGCACTACAAAGGACCGGAATGAGTTAGTACTCGGGAGGTAGTCCGAATGTCCCTATGGTTCTTCCATCAGTTCACAAAGAAATGCTCAATGCTTAAAAAAAGAAAAAGAAGGAAATAACTCTCAAACAGATATTTTTAGAATTAAAAAAAATCACATTTCCATTTAGAAAAACATTTTTACATTCTTGATTTTTTAAACATTTCACTTTTATGGGGTAGTTTTCCCATATGCATATACACACATTTTTGAATGGATATATGTATATATCATTTCTATACCAGGTCCTCGAATTTTGAATACAACAGTACATTCGCTTCAAACCCAAAGATCAACTCTAAGTTGCATATATTTAGAAGAGATTGAATGTTATGGGGATACTATAATGTGAGTATCTGCTAGTTTACTTAGGCCAACAGAGGAACAAAACGAGTGTTTAGACAATGGGCAGTTCCCATTTTAAGAATTTATCTTCTCAGGCACTTGTCGTTTAAGATCCTTGAAATGAAAGTTGACCCTAAACCTCTACCCCTGAAGGCATTCTCAGGACATTTGTGAATATGACAACGAATTTTGTTATTTTACTTTACCAGAAGACACAGATGAGACCATATGATTGGATACGAAGATCAGAAAATCATCAGAAGAAAGTGGTTGAAAACATGGATATGTCCAAACGGAAAACCAAAAAAGAAGATAAATGGTAATCAGAAGGCTAAAGCAATCCAGATCGAGTAAATATCAGAAGAGCTGCAGAGAGGCAATTAACTCCGAAGGAAGATCGCATCAATACCCAAAAGATAGATCCGTGTTGATTCGAGGATACATTCATAGACTCGAATAAGAAGAAAGAGATTCAAGGCTAAAAACCCAAAATAGGTAGTCTAAAACAAAAAAGAACAAGAAAACAAAACAAAAAGAGAAAAAATAAAAGAAAAGAAGAAATAAAATAATAAAAAAAGAAAGAGAAAGAAAGAAAGAAAGAATAGTGTATATGTTTCACACACAGATCAAACAATACAAGAACGAGACTTCAACTATGAGCAAGAGACAGAAGGAATCCACATTTCAAGTAAACATCAGTTTTGAACATTAGTATAGAAGCTTGAATTGAAGCCAAGTCAAGACAAGTCGGCCCAAGATTGCCAATTTCGAAAAAAGGAAATGACCTCTAGGGTGAAAAACCCAAAAATGGGCAGTCTAGAGTGATCCTAAAAAATGAAGAAAAAGAGTAGTTTGCCTGAGCATGCTGGCATCAATATCCAGCCAAAATATATTGATCTGAAGATACAAAAGAAGGAAGTGACCTCTAGGGTGAAAACCCAAAAATGGGCAGTCTAGAGCGATCCAAGAGAAAAAGTGAAAAAGAAAAAGAAAAAAGAAAAGAAAAAGAAAGGATAACATTTCATCTGGGCGTGTCGATCACAAGAATTCCTTAAATGTATTCATAGTCCTTCATTCAAGAAATCTCGGTTTGAGGAGTATTGAAGGATCAAGCATTATTGAATGTAAAACGAACATCAGATATAGCCAGAATGCAAGGCAGCCTATAGTAAAAAGAAAGGAAATGAACTCTATGGTGAAAACCCGAAAACGGGCAGTCTAGAGTGATCCAAAAAAGAGAGAAGGAATAATGGGCATATCCAAGTTACACAAGTACAGAAATACTGTTTCACTTAACCATAAACCAAAGGCCTACATTACAAGCCCCAAAGACCATTCTGGTCATCCATAGATATCCAAGTTGAATGAGAATGTCTTCAGATTTCATTCCGCCTATAAGGGTTAACTTTTCTTCAAGGAACGTCAAACTTCGAAGTGCTTGATCGACACCCAAATGAGGGAAGGATGGGGCATGGTGAGATAGTGAGATTAAGAGAGCCACCTTAAATGGGGTAGAAACTAGGTAGGGTTGTTCCTCTCAAAAGCCTATTAGACCAGAAGAAACTATACATTGGCATATATCTCCACAATGGTCAAGATCTTCTAAATAGGCGCTTCATTAGAGTTGATCTCTGGCAACTTGAAGCAGGTGCGCTATGGTGTTTGATATTTCAGGGGCAAACATGTTTTAAAAGGTTTGACATTTTCTCCCAAAGTTTTGATGTTTACCATTTCCCCCAAACATTAGTTTTTAAAAATGTTTGGCAATACACGTCGAGTTTTGTTTACCATTCTCCAAGCATTATTTTATAAAAATGTTTGGTCCTTAGAAAAAGAAGAAGAAAAGAAAAAGATTTTTACCATTTGTTCCAAACAATGTTTTCAAAATGTTTGGTATCCCCTCCAAGTTGTGATTTTCAAAATGACTGTTATCTTTTCCAACAATCATTATTTGTTGAAATATAAGCAAGTAAATTGCCTTTTGCTTTAATTTAAAAATGAATGATGATGAGATTTAAAGCATAGGGACCGAGAGTTAGTCCCCGTCGAAATGCTACGAGAAGATCAAGGAAGAGCTCAAGGGATGGAAGCATTTTGGCTCACCCTGGTGACCAGAAATAGATCAAGGCTCTGTATGATGGGTCAGAAAATTCAAAACAGTGGAGCACGTGGTTGAATGGGGCAACGCCAAGCGAAGAAGATGACAAGGGTTCTTATAAGAATAATATATGAACCAGAGGATCATTTATGAAGACGGGTGATAACCCTAAAAACAAGAAAGCCTTTCACACAAAAGGTTTAAAAGCATGTTCAAATGAGGATTTAAGAGCATATAGTAAAGCAGTAAAGAGATGAAGAGATCTGAGGAACGACCTTTCAGGGTGTAAGACTTTAGAACAAAAAGGCTAAAAGAAAAAGAGAGAAAGAAAGAGAAAAAGTGAAAAAAAGAAAAGAAAAGGAAAAAAGAAGAAAAGAAAAAGAAAATGAGAAGAAAAAAAGAAAAAAAAGAAGAAAGAAACCATTACATTGCATGCATCATATAGATAGGGGCTTGTCAATTTTTGCTTATTTTGGACAGGTACCTGAAGAATTATCAAAGAACATTAAGAAGTGGATTTCATTGAAGAAGTTCTAGCGGCCATTTTCGGCGTGAGTCCCTAAATCTGAAGAAGTTTTGGATGCCATTTTCGGCGTGAGTCCCTAAATTTAAAGAAGTTTTGGCGGCCATTTTCGGCGTGAGTCCCTAAATTTGAAGAAGTTTTGGCGGCCGTTTTCGGTGTGAGTCCCTAAATTTGAAGAAGTTTTGGCGGCCATTTTCGGCGTGAGTCCCTAAATTTGAAGAAGTTTTAGCAGCCACCTTCGGCGTGAGTCCTTAAAATTTGAAGAAAGTTCGGCAGCCACCTTCGGCGTGAGTCCCCAAAATTTGAAGAAGTTTTGGCAGCCACCTTCGGCGTGAGTCCCTAAAATTTGAAGAAAGTTTGGCAGCCACCTTCGGCATGAGTCCCCAAATTTAAAGAAAGTTTGGTAGCCATTTTCAGTGTGAATCCCCAAATCTGAAGAGACATCGGTAGCCATCGTGCTATGAATCCCAAATGTGAATACAGTGGTTCTACATACAAAAGGCCTATGTTTCCAAGCGCCGGCAGAGAGAGGTTCTATATAGGAAGAATCCGTCGCTCCGAGGCTTCAGAAGCTGAAAGTTTTATATAGGAAGGACTGACAGCTCCAAGGTGAAGACTAGCAGTTCTATATAGGAAGAACTCCCAACCAAAGGAATTCACCCATGACACACAAGGTTTTATATAGGGAAAACCTGTTGTGTTGAAAGCAAAGAGTCCTATATAGGAAGGGCTCCAAGCTTTACTGTCTTAGAGTGAAAGGTTCTATATAGGAAGAACCTGTAGCTCTGAGATTTCAGAAGCTAAAAGTTCTATATAGGAAGGACTGACGGCTCCAGGGTGAAGACTAGCAGTCCTATATAGGAAGAACTCCCAGTCGAAGGAATTCACCCATGATACACAAGGTTTTATATAGGGAAAACTTGTTGTGTTGAAAGCGAAGAGTCCTACATAGGAAGGGCTCCGAGCTTTACTGTCTCAGAGTGAAAGGTTCTATATAGGAAGAACCTGTAGCTCTGAGATTTCAGAAGCTAAAAGTTCTATATAGGAAGAATTTGTGACACTCCGGGGTTTGAAGCCTAGCAGTTCTATATAGGAGGAACTCCCAGTCGGAAGAATCCATCAGCAACGCAGAAGGTTTTATATAGGAGAAACCAGCGTTGAAGACGAAGAGTTCTATATAGGAAGGACTCCAAGCTGCACCGTCTCAGAATGAAAGGTTCTATATAGGAGGGACTCATAACTCGAGGCTTCAGAGTGAAGGGTTCTATGTAGAAAAAGCCTATAACTCCAAGATCGAAAGGTGACGAAGCTCTACATAGGAAGAGTTTACGAGCCTGAAGATTCAGCTAAGGAAGAGCGGATAGTTCCAGAAGAACACGTGTTTCCGAAGCCAAAGACAAGAATGTAGGTCAAAAATGAGTGCTTTTGATCTTTGCTTTGTCCTCGTTTCACAAGAACAAGCAAAGAGGGGCAACTGTAATCACTCATTTTTTACCGGGTTTTAGTGTTATTATAATAGTAATATTATTAATATAAAAAATCAAAAAAATAATAATACAAATTAAAAAAATCAAAAAAAAGAAATTTGAGTGGATTTGGGATGGCCACGACACCCCCAATTGCCTATAAATAGGAAGTAGGGGGTGGCAATTTACAGGCCAATTAAACGCCCAATTTGGCCAAAATTGGCACGCCAATTTTGAAATTGGCACCCCCAAATCGGGGGGCTAGGCCGGCCGCAAGGCTGGCCGGGGTTGGGGGCAGTGCCCTCGACCTCAGTTGGTTCGATCCAACATTCGATCGGGGTCCTATTTTAGGTCCAATCTAGTTAATATTTTTGGAGGGGTCGCGGTAGATCTCGGTGGGGTTCAATCGGGGTTCGTCATTCGAGCTCCTAGTTAGGTATATTTTCTTCCCTTTTTATTAGTGTTGTAATTTTTATAATTTAATGAAGTACTAGTTATTTTAAAATTGTAGTCTTATTTTTTATTTTTATATTTTAGATTAATATTTAATATGTTTTAAATTTGTGTTTTATATTAATATTTTATTTATGTTAGTATGTTTTTATTTATGAGTTAGATTAATATTTATGTATGTATGTTTTAGAATAGTATTTTATTTATGTTGAATTTGTTTTTATTTATGTTAGATTAATATTTATGAATATTAGTATTTTATTTATACTAGATATGTTTTTATTTAGGAGTTAGATTAATATGTATATATGTATGTTTTAGTTTAATATTTTATTTATGTTAGATTAGTATTATGTTATGTTAATATTTATTGCATTTAAATTATTTGCCATGTTTTATATTTTGCCCACTAAGATTGCATTGCAAGATATAAATTGTCAATGCGGTATCCTTTTATCCGAGTGTAAACGGGGCGATGATCGAGTGTAGTGATAGTGGTTGGCGTTTACCCTCGGATAACGGGCCTTTAAAATTTATTCGTAATTATAACCGAATTTTAAACTAATCGTCACTTTAATCCGGAAAATCTAATATTAATAAAGCGGTAATTATTAAAGTACCAATTTTGGGCGTGTGGGGTGCTAATCCTTCCCCATCCGTAAGAATCGACTCCCGAACCCAATAATTTTTAAATCTCTGGTTTTATGGTGTCCGCCTACCTAAGTGGCGGTGGCGACTCAATTTTTAATAACATACGATATTTTCAAAACCCCTACGGAATAAATATTTTATATCCAAAAATCACAAACACTTGAAAACCCGTTTTTTTAGCGAAAAAGGGGCCATCGCTCATGAGATGGCGACTCCGTTGGGGACAATTTTTGTTTTTCAAGACAAGAAGAGAGTTTTTAAAAATAATTACCGCTTTATTAATATTAGAAATTCCGGGTTAAAATGACTATTAAATTAACATTTGGTTATAATTGCGCGTTTATTTTAACGCATTTAAAATATGGCATATAAACCCGTTTTTTTAAGTGGGGGGAAAACGCTAATGCTTTCGTGGAGATATCGTTCTCCCGTATGGGCCTAGGAAGTACCTTCGGGGCTCGAGTACCTTATGCTTTCGTGAAGGATATCGTTCCTTCAGATGCGGGCATAAGCGAATGGGGTCCCCCTGAATTAAACCCAGTTGAAAAGAGCCTATAATGGGTGATGATCGGGGGCCTTGCTACTCTTAGTAGAGGACAGCAAGGACAATTCGGGTACCTCCTAGCACCAACACTGCATGTAGAGAACATATAGAAACCCACCCCTTTAGAGCCATGCGGATAACCTCAGGTGTTTTAGACGGGATAAATAGGGTTTTTTGTTTGTTTACCTTATTTTATTTTATTTGTCCTTTTATTTATGTATTTATTATTTTTATCCGGTACTAACTCATTTTTTGTGTTTTATTTTTATTTTTATTTTACACCTACTTTTGTTGCATTATCATTGCATCCACATTACATAGAGGCGTTGATTCAAGTGGTTTGCCCTATTAGAAAATCTTTCATCATGGAAAAAAAGTGTCTTAGGAAGGACGACATTGATCCAGTCGCGCGACATCGGTCAGAGATTAATCAACAGATCCGAAGTAACAATTTGCCGAGCAAGCGTGTAATGCCAAAGTATACACACGAGACCCTGATGGTGGACATACGACGAGTTGCAAGGCGTGTGACTGACTTAGCTACCGAAGTCGCGGCTCTCCGACCTTTCGTAACCCCGGGACATGGAAGAAGCACCAAGGTTTATCAAGTTGCTCAGAGCTGTCGAGGAGCTAGGAGGTAGAGCTAGAGCTAGAGCTTATGTGTAGAATTTTATTTTGTAATTAAGACTTTTTGTAATAGGGACTCCTTTTGTAATATGGACCTTTTTGTAATCTAGACCCTTTAATTCCCATGAAAGTCGTTCGAAAGGGTGATTACCAGCGGAATCAACGCCTTTATTTGCATTCATGTTGCATATCATGACATGGTGTTGATTCAAGAACAGTTCTTTAAAAGGCTTTCAAAATAGAAAAAGTATGCTTTGCTAGAAACGATAATATTACAGTAACAAGTTAGGCCGAGCAAAGACCAATCAAGAAAGAAGACGGTACGTTAGTAAGGCACGTGCGACGTAGAAGATTCAGTCAGGGCCACAGCACCCCAATTTTAAATCTTCACATTTGACCATTTAAAAAAAATCTCAGATTTTAATTTAACTCATTTAAAAAAAATGAAAATATTATTATTTTGCTTTGAAACTTCTTCCCTCATAAAACTTTCAGAATAATAATAATAACAAAAGGAAACCTAAAAGTTTCATTTTTTAAGTAAGTTAAAACTTTTTGATAATAAAAAGGGGAAATTTTTAAACCAAATGATCCTTGAAAATTTTAATTTAAACCCCAAAAAGTTTTAAAGTACTCCCCTAGGATCGATAGAATCCATCCCTGTTTAGACGTACCCAGATCTACAGAAGAAAATATATTGTCTGATGTCCTTTTCAGAAGCCACAAAAATAAAAATCACGACGTCACGAGTACATAGAATAGAATAAGAGGAGAAGAATGAGTCATCCATCATCCTGAAGACGACGTCGAGACGTGGAGCACAGGTTTTGTTTCCCGAAGTCAAGGCCTCCAGAATAAATTCAACTGTTGCCTGTAATTCATTATTAATTTCTTGCAAACATACATTTTCTCTATTGAAAGTTTTTCAAAGACTGTTCGAGAATCAACATCGCATTTGCATGCATTATCGCATTTATAGGGTATTGATTCCCGAAGTGGTCCCTCAAATCTCAGAAATCGTTCATAATCGGCAAAGGGTCGTCTGGTCAGATATTAGAGGGCACGGATCCAGGGTTTTGTCCCAGAATAAGATCTGAGACAATAGAAGAAGAACCATCTGAAGACTTCAGGTCAAACACGGTAAGGAGACACGGTACTGGTAATGAGCAAAGTGAAGTGCAAGAGTTGAAAGAAGCAGAAGGAAGACATGATGAATTAGATGAATACTTTGACAAACGGTAAGCGATCCATCAAAACGAAAGGTAAGCGATCCATCAAACCGAAAGAAGAACCGATTAAGGATCAGAATAGAGAGCGAGATAGTCAGAATCCTACCTCCAAGTCAGCCAAATACGACAAATTGAACCCTTGTTACCTCGTTGAAGTCTCTAGTGAAGAGACCGTTTTATCCAAGAGATTACTACACACGTGCTAGAGGCAGTTACCGTTTAGGAAGTTTGGGTCACGGTATTGAGGATTGCGAGGCCTTGAGGAATGAGTTCAAGATCTTATCGCGATGAGGATTTTAGGTTTCGAAGACGGAGTTCCCCAATTCTATAGTGAGCTAACAATCACCCGAGGGGCAAAGTTGAGGAGGAATCGATATCCAGGACAAAGTTTGAGTAATACCAAAGTGGGTCACTCAAGCGAGTTAAATTTGAAGATCAGAGATAGGGGCATCCCAGGAGAGGATATTATTTCGAGTTCAGCCATTTCGGATGAGAGAGATAACTTGGATAAAATTGAATTTGCAGAATGATCATCAAAAGCTTTCCTGAGTGTTTAAGAATATCAGATTGGGTCACCTTTAATGAATAGATGAACGGTGTTGTCTAGTTGAAAGACGACTCGGAATATTGAAAGAAGAAAAACTAGTCAAGCAAGAATCAAGTCAGGATGTTATCAGTTGGAAAGGGCAACTTCCAAGCTACGAAAGACTAAGCAGGGGATAGATGAAGACCCGAAGATCGATATTACTCGAGCAGGTAAGGCGGCTTAACAAGGTGGCAGGCTTTATCAGAACGTGGATCAAGTGTTGGACTACAGAGGCAAGTTGATCAGACTACTAGATGAAGTTAAGAAAGTAGGCACTGAAGCTTATCAGTAACTGTGAATATCTAATATCTGATATAATGAAACCTTTTGTCCTCAATTAACGTCGTTCTATGAGGATAACTTTTGGAATCAATACCTTATTGCATTCATGTTTATATTTTAGGATTGCATTGTATTGAATTGCATACAGTCATGACATATTTTTACATAACATTATCATTATCTTGCATAAAATTTTTGGGGGTAATCCAAAGAACAATTAGAGTTTTATCGTGAATAAAAGAATTCAAGACACTCAAAAATCAAGATTGGCGAGTTAGAAGATGGACTCGAGAGAGAAAAGAGAGAAAAAAAGAAGTTTGATGCCTTTGATGCAAGAAAGCTCTGTTTGAACCTGATTTTGTCGTTCCTCCGATTCTAAAGACTTCATATTTGCGCATGATAACGGAACAAGATGCCCCAAGATTCACGTGACCATATTCTCGCAAAAAAAAGATGGAGGGCTGCATTGAAAAATTGTCGATCCACTACTTTTCCGGCAGTCTAGCATGACCTACCGTGATATGATATGCTTTGGACTGGCACCGAGTTGTCGATATCTCGTGGTACGAAGATGAAACCTGATAAAGCTTCAAGGAATGTGCTTTGAGGTGTATGCGTGTTTAGCGACCAGTGCAGCCTCCCATAGATAAAGAGGAAAGTGACTTACATGCCACCTTTCTTATTTCTTCGTTGATAAGGTGCTCGGGAAAATGAATGCCAGCTTTGAGGACTTCATGACAGTCGGAGAGAGAATCAAACATGCACTCCGGGACCTAAGTTTAAAAGACTAGACATGCCTAAGAGCAGAAGGAAAGAAAGATATAAACGAGTACCACTTTCAAAGGTTCTCGTGTTAAGAGAAGAATAAGACATGCAAATTCCCCCGAATCACTAAGAAAATTTCCTCGAACAAGTAAATATTTAGAGATATTCGGATTATTCCATGTCGGACATATGGTCTCATTTGGTCAAGGGTTAGTACCTTACCTCCGGGCCGATAAAGGTTACGCCCAGCTTATCGCCCACAGTTTTAATCCATACAGTACATGTGAGTTCTACATTAAAGCACCGGGGCATGGCACCAAGAAATTTGAGGTTGTTAATAGAAGAAATCAATAAGTCGGTTGTGAGGAGTCATGACAAGAATTGATCCAGCAAGGAAAAACAAGAAAAAGTGGCACAAGCACGCACTACAAAGGACCGGAATGAGTTAGTACTGGGAGGTAGTCCGAATGTCCCTATGGTTCTTCCATCAGTTCACAAAGAAATGCTCAATGCTTAAAAAAAGAAAAAGAAGGAAATAACTCTCAAACAGATATTTTTAGAATTAAAAAAAATCACATTTCCATTTAGAAAAACATTTTTACATTCTTGATTTTTTAAACATTTCACTTTTATGGGGTAGTTTTCCCATATGCATATACACACATTTTTGAATGGATATATGTATATATCATTTCTATACCAAGTCCTCGAATTTTGAATACAACAGTACATTCGCTTCAAACCCAAAGATCAACTCTAAGTTGCATATATTTAGAAGAGATTGAATGTTATGGGGATACTATAATGTGAGTATCTGCTAGTTTACTTAGGCCAACAGAGGAACAAAACGAGTGTTTAGACAATGGGCAGTTCCCATTTTAAGAATTTATCTTCTCAGGCACTTGTCGTTTAAGATCCTTGAAATGAAAGTTGACCCTAAACCTCTACCCCTGAAGGCATTCTCAGGACATTTGTGAATATGACAACGAATTTTGTTATTTTACTTTACCAGAAGACACAGATGAGACCATACAGATTGGATACGAAGATCAGAAAATCATCAGAAGAAAGTGGTTGAAAACATGGATATGTCCAAACGGAAAACCAAAAAAGAAGATAAATGGTAATCAGAAGGCTAAAGCAATCCAGATCGAGTAAATATCAGAAGAGCTGCAGAGAGGCAATTAACTCCGAGCGGAAGATCGCATCAATACCCAGTATAGATCCGTGTTGATTCGAGGATACATTCATAGACTCGAATAAGAAGAAAGAGATTCAAGGCTAAAAACCCAAAATAGGTAGTCTAAAACAAAAAAGAACAAGAAAACAAAACAAAAAGAGAAAAAATAAAAGAAAAGAAGAAATAAAATAATAAAAAAAGAAAGAGAAAGAAAGAAAGAAAGAATAGTGTATATGTTTCACACACAGATCAAACAATACAAGAACGAGACTTCAACTATGAGCAAGAGACAGAAGGAATCCACATTTCAAGTAAACATCAGTTTTGAACATTAGTATAGAAGCTTGAATTGAAGCCAAGTCAAGACAAGTCGGCCCGAAGATTGCCAATTTCGAAAAAGGAAATGACCTCTAGGGTGAAAACCCAAAAAATGGGCAGTCTAGAGTGATCCTAAAAAATGAAGAAAAAGAGTAGTTTGCCTGAGCATGCTGGCATCAATATCCAGCCAAAATATATTGATCTGAAGATACAAAAGAAGGAAGTGACCTCTAGGGTGAAAACCCAAAAATGGGCAGTCTAGAGCGATCCAAGAGAAAAAGTGAAAAAGAAAAAGAAAAAAGAAAAGAAAAAAGAAAGGATAACATTTCATCTGGGCGTGTCGATCACAAGAATTCCCAGAAATGTATTCATAGTCCTTCATTCAAGAAATCTCAGTTTCGAGGAGTATTGAAGGATCAAGCATTATTGAACAGAAAACGAACATCAGTATATAGCCAGAATGCAAGGCAGCCTATAGTAAAAAGAAAGGAAATGAACTCTATGGTGAAAACCCGAAAACGGGCAGTCTAGAGTGATCCAAAAAAGAGAGAAGGAATAATGGGCATATCCAAGTTACACAAGTACAGAAATACTGTTTCACTTAACCATAAACCAAAGGCCTACATTACAAGCCCCAAAGACCATTCTGGTCATCCATAGATATCCAAGTTGAATGAGAATGTCTTCAGATTTCATTCCGCCTATAAGGGTTAACTTTTCTTCAAGGAACGTCAAACTTCGAAGTGCTTGATCGACACCCAAATGAGGGAAGGATGGGGCATGGTGAGATAGTGAGATTAAGAGAGCCACCTTAAATGGGGTAGAAACTAGGTAGGGTTGTTCCTCTCAAAAGCCTATTAGACCCAGAAGAAACTATACATTGGCATATATCTCCACAATGGTCAAGATCTTCTAAATAGGCGCTTCATTAGAGTTGATCTCGGCAACTTGAAGCAAAAGTGCGCTATGGTGTTTGATATTTCAGGGGGCAAACATGTTTTAAAAGGTTTGACATTTTCTCCCAAAGTTTTGATGTTTACCATTTCCCCCAAACATTAGTTTTTAAAAATGTTTGGCAATACACGTCGAGTTTTGTTTACCATTCTCCAAGCATTATTTTATAAAAATGTTTGGTCCTTAGAAAAAAAGAAGAAAAAGAAAAAGATTTTTACCATTTGTTCCAAACAATGTTTTCAAAATGTTTGGTATCCCCTCCAAGTTGTGATTTTCAAAATGACTGTTATCTTTTCCAACAATCATTATTTGTTGAAATATAAGCAAGTAAATTGCCTTTTGCTTTAATTTAAAAATGAATGATGATGAGATTTAAAGCATAGGGACCGAGAGTTAGTCCCGTCGAAATGCTACGAGAAGATCAAGGAAGAGCTCAAGGGATGGAAGCATTTTGGCTCACCCAGTGACCGAGAAATAGATCAAGGCTCTGTATGATGGGTGAGAAAATTCAAAACAAGTGGAGCACGTGGTTGAATGGGGCAACGCAAGCGAAGAAGATGACAAGGGTTCTTATAAGAATAATATATGAACCAGAGGATCATTTATGAAGACGGGTGATAACCCTAAAAACAAGAAAGCCTTTCACACAAAAGGTTTAAAAGCATGTTCAAATGAGGATTTAAGAGCATATAGTAAAGCAGTAAAGAGATGAAGAGATCGAGGAACGACCTTTGAGGTGTAAGACTTTAGAACAAAAGGCTAAAAAAAAAAGAGAGAAAGAAAGAGAAAAAGTGAAAAAAAAGAAAAGAAAAGGAAAAAGAAGAAAAAAAAAAAAAAAAATGAGAAGAAAAAAAAAAAAAGAAGAAAGAAACCATTACATTGCATGCATCATATAGATAGGGGCTTGTCAATTTTTGCTTATTTTGGACAGGTACCTGAAGAATTATCAAAGAACATTAAGAAGTGGATTTCATTGAAGAAGTTCTAGCGGCCATTTTCGGCGTGAGTCCCTAAATCTGAAGAAGTTTTGGATGCCATTTTCGGCGTGAGTCCCTAAATTTAAAGAAGTTTTGGCGGCCATTTTCGGCGTGAGTCCCTAAATTTGAAGAAGTTTTGGCGGCCGTTTTCGGTGTGAGTCCCTAAATTTGAAGAAGTTTTGGCGGCCATTTTCGGCGTGAGTCCCTAAATTTGAAGAAGTTTTAGCAGCCACCTTCGGCGTGAGTCCTTAAAATTTGAAGAAAGTTCGGCAGCCACCTTGGCGTGAGTCCCCAAAATTTGAAGAAGTTTTGGCAGCCACCTTCGGCGTGAGTCCCTAAAATTTGAAGAAAGTTTGGCAGCCACCTTCGGCATGAGTCCCCAAATTTAAAGAAAGTTTGGTAGCCATTTTCAGTGTGAATCCCCAAAAATGAAAGAGACATCGGTAGCCATCGTGCTATGAATCCCAAATGTGAATACAGTGGTTCTACATACAAAAGGCCTATGTTTCCAAGCTACCGCAGAGAGAGGTTCTATATAGGAAGAATCTGTCGCTCCGAGGCTTGAAGCTGAAAGTTTTATATAGGAAGGGTTGTGGCTCAAGGTGAAGACTAGCGATTCTATATAGGAAGAACTCCCAACCAAAGGAATTCACCCATGACACACAAGGTTTTATATAGGAAAACTGTTGTGTTGAAAGCAAAGAGTCCTATATAGGAAGGGCTCCAAGCTTTTTTGTCTTAGAGTGAAAGGTTCTATATAGGAAGAACACGTAGCTCTCGAGATTTCAAGCTAAAAGTTCTATATAGGAAGGATTGACGGCTCAGGTGAAGACTAGCAGTCCTATATAGGAAGAACTCCCGGTCGAAGGAATTCACCCATGATACACAAGGTTTTATATAGGGAAAACTTGTTGTGTTGAAAGCGAAGAGTCCTACATAGGAAGGGCTCCGAGCTTTCTTTATCTCAGTGAAAGGTTCTATATAGGAAGAACCCGTAGCTCGAGATTTCAACTAAAAAGTTCTATATAGGAAGGTTGACAGCTCGGGGTTTGAAGCCTAGCAGATTCTATATAGGAGGAACTCCCAGTCGGAAGAATCCATCAGCAACGCAGAAGGTTTTATATAGGAGAAACCAGCGTTGAAGACGAAGAGTTCTATATAGGAAGGACTCCAAGCTGCACCGTCTCAGAATGAAAGGTTCTATATAGGAGGGACTCATAACTCGAGGCTTGAGTGAAGGGTTCTATGTAGAAAAAGCCTATAACTCCAAGATCGAAAGGTGACGAAGCTCTACATAGGAAGAGTTTACGAGCCTGAAGATTCAGCTAAGGAAGAGCGGATAGTTCCAGAAGAACACGTGTTTCCGAAGCCAAAGACAAGAATGTAGGTCAAAAATGAGTGCTTTTGATCTTTGCTTTGTCCTCGTTTCACAAGAACAAGCAAAGAGGGGCAACTGTAATCACTCATTTTTTACCGGGTTTTAGTGTTATTATAATAGTAATATTATTAATATAAAAAATCAAAAAAATAATAATACAAATTAAAAAAATCAAAAAAAAGAAATTTGAGTGGATTTGGGATGGCCACGACACCCCCAATTGCCTATAAATAGGAAGTAGGGGGTGGCAATTTACAGGCCAATTAAACGCCCAATTTGGCCAAAATTGGCACGCCAATTTTGAAATTGGCACCCCCAAATCGGGGGGGCTAGGCCGGCCGCAAAAGGCTGGCGGGGTTAAGCGATGCCCTCGACCTCGATTGGTTCGATCCAACATTCGATCGGGTCCTATTTTAGGTCCAATCTAGTTAATATTTTTGGAGGGGTCGCGGTAGATCTCGGTGGGGTTCAATCGGGGTTCGTCATTCGAGCTCCTAGTTAGGTATATTTTCTTCCCTTTTTATTAGTGTTGTAATTTTTATAATTTAATGAAGTACTAGTTATTTTAAAATTGTAGTCTTATTTTTTATTTTTATATTTTAGATTAATATTTAATATGTTTTAAATTTGTGTTTTATATTAATATTTTATTTATGTTAGTATGTTTTTATTTATGAGTTAGATTAATATTTATGTATGTATGTTTTAGAATAGTATTTTATTTATGTTGAATTTGTTTTTATTTATGTTAGATTAATATTTATGAATATTAGTATTTTATTTATACTAGATATGTTTTTATTTAGGAGTTAGATTAATATGTATATATGTATGTTTTAGTTTAATATTTTATTTATGTTAGATTAGTATTATGTTATGTTAATATTTATTGCATTTAAATTATTTGCCATGTTTTATATTTTGCCCACTAAGATTGCATTGCGAGATATAAATTGTCAATGCGGTGCCTTTTTATCCGAGTGTAAACGGGGCCAGTATCAGGTGTAGTGATAGTGGTTGGGCGTTTACCCTCGGATAACGGGGCCTTTAAAATTTATTCACAATTATAACCGAATTTTAAACTAATCGTCACTTTAATCCGGAAAATCTAATATTAATAAAGCGGTAATTATTAAAGTACCAATTTTGGGCGGTGTGGGGGTGCTAATCCTTCCCCATCCGTAACCGACTCCCGAACCCAATAATTTTTAAATCTCTGGTTTTATGGTGTCCGGCCTACCTAAGTGGCCGGTGGCGACTCCAATTTTTAATAACATACGATATTTTCAAAACCCCTACGGAATAAATATTTTATATCCAAAAAATCACAAATACTTCGAAACCCGTTTTTTTAGCGAAAAGGGGACATCGCTACATTGATAAATTTTGATAAGTTTAATGATCATTTTGTAATAATTCAATAAATTTAGTTATCATTTAGTTTTCATTTGATAAAGTTTAATGATCATTTTATAACATATTGAAAAATTTATTGATCATTTTGTAACTTTTAAAAATTTAGTGACAAAAAATATGCATGTAATATAAACAATATTTAATATAAAATAATTTCGGTTAATTAACCGATTTTGAACTGAATTAACCGAACCGAAGTTTGAAAACAATTTAACCGTTAACCAATCATACCTAAAATTAATCGATCGATTAATCAAAAAAACTTTAATTCAATCAGTTAATTAAGTTAAAATCAAAATTTAAACATCCTTGATTGTAAGTACCATTTCAACTTGTCATTTTCCTTACTATGCTTGTTTATTTCTTATTTTATCTTGGAGAAATATAAAGTATCTCATTTTCCAAAATGGATATATATCATAATTAAATAAGGATAAACTATATAAATCGTCAGTCAACTTTATTTAAAATTTTATTTTGATCATTCAACTTTCAAAATGTATAATTTACTCACTTGACTTTACACATTAAATATATTTGGTCGTTCTTCCGTTAATTTGGCAACGTCATTATGATATGGATTATTTTATTATTATTTTTATTATGACATGATAAATTTATTAATATTTAATTATAAATATAATTTAAAATAAAAAAAATATTAAAATCTCCTAAAATACTTAAATCACAATCCCCTCTCAACGTCATCAGCATTATCTATCGCCGTCAAAACCCTCCCTAATATTTTTTACTCTATCGCCGGCTTCGGAAAAAGGGACTAACCATTTACAGCTTTTAAATCTTTAAAAATGGAGAAGAAGATGCAATTTAGGTCCCTTTGTTTCTCCTCCTTTCTCTTCTTTTTATTGCTTTCATCTAGTATTGTTATTGCTGTTAGTGGTGGTGGTAACGGTGACGGTGGTTATCAAAAAACACTAACCTTCATATAAACTGAGACATCCAACACTCCAAATGGTGCCACTAATTTTTCTCATACCCCCAACTGAGAGTACAGTTAGTGATGGGGTTCTAGCCCTAGAAGCGGATGGGGTTATGGTTCAGGCTCCGAGAGGTCACCTGATGAGTTCGGGAGGGGTTACCGATTTTGATTTTGAGTTTGAGTTTGAGTTTGGAACTAAGTTTGGTTCTGAGTATGGCTATGGGTCTAAAAGTGGTAGTGGAGAAAACGAAAATGGCAATGACAATCGTTCAAAAGTTTACACTAACTGTCCAAATCGACAAAACTCTGAAAACGCAAATTTTAAAAAGAACATAGTGTTGGTTGAAGCAAAACATGATCTGTTTTCACACGAGGGGATTGAGATTTAGGTATTTTAGAATTTTTTATTTTTATTTTAAATTATGTTTATAATTAAATACTAATAAATTTATTGTCATAATATAAATAATAATAAAATAATTTACGTCATAACGGTGTTATTAAATTAACGAGAGAATGACTAAATTTATTCAATATATAAAATTGAGTGAATAAATTATACATTTAAAAGTTAAGTGACCAAAATAAATTTATAAATAAAATTAAATAATAATTTATGTAATTTACCATTAAATAGTACTATCATCACTTATTCAGTGTTTACATCCGATCTTTCTATTTATAAAAAATATAACAGATAAGTCTGGATGGTACTACAATTTTTTTCTATTAATGTTGCTAAATTAAATACAACGGAAATGACATTTTAAACCATGAAAAAGACTCGGAAGAAAAACCATTTCTTTTTACAAATTCTATCTAAATTTAATTTAACCTAAACGGAAAGAAAACGAAACTTTAAAAAAAGAAAAGAAAATGTTCGTAATGAATCTATAATCTATGATTTAAAAAATAAAAAAACAAAAATAAATAGCTTGACCAACCGACTAAATATGTTTTTTAAAAAAAATCACAATTCATTAATCATTTAAAAATAAAAAATAATGTTTTCCTTCATTCAGTCATCTTCTATAGGAAACTTGAAAGAAGTTTCCTTACCGAATTATTTGAAGATATAAATAGCAACATGTCTATGTGAATGATACCTGAAATACAAATTCGATAATAAATCTTTGTTTCGTGTTCACGACCTCTCCCAATTTCAACACTCATAAACAGCCATTGACTCTGCTGCCTCAATTGTAGCATTTCATCAATCCTTACCCGTTATGTTGAATGCCAGGCTGTTAGACTTAGAATATTAATTCTGCACTCATGAAATAACTGTTGGATTAAGAAAGAAACCCAGAGAATAAAATTGAAGAAAAAAGAAATAGATAAGGTTCAAAGAAGACAAAGTTCTTGGTATTTTCATAAAATGAAACCCTATTGCATTCATCCTTGGCTTTTTATATGCTGTGAACCATAATGAAAATCGTCCGCACCAAATTATGTCCCTTTTGATGTTTTTATTTAAAAAAATAAATTTGAGGTTTAGGGTTAGAATTTATAGTTAGGGTTAAGGAATTAGGGTAGGATGTTTTTTTTAGGATGTGAAATTTAGGGCTAGTGCTTATAATTTAATTTTTACTGTTTTTTTAGTGTAGGGTATAGAAATAGGCATGATTAGGGGAAAAGATTTTTGTTCGAAACCTGGATGGAAATCGTTTGTCCCAAACTATCCCCTTTTAGTGTCTCGTTTAAAAAAAGTGAGTCTAAAGTTTAGAGTTTATGATTAGAGCTTGGGGGATTAGGGGTAGGGTGTAGGGTTTAGAATGTGAAATTTAGGTTCGAATTTGTAATTTAATTTTTTAATTTTTTTTAGTGTGAGTCATAAAAAGAAGCATAATTAGGAGCATAATTAGGGATAAAGAATTTTTGTTCTGTAAATCTAGGCAAGAATATAATCGGTTAGAGCTGTTGTGGCCCTTCTTTCACGCATGCCTCTCTTAATGTCTCGATTGTCCTCTGGTGCTGACTCATTATGCTGATCACGTGTCCCTGCATTCTCTCCATTCATAACACATGCTTTCCATCACTCTCGAGAGTAGGGGTGTGCAAAAAAATTCGATCTATTTATTCATTGAGTGTTGGTAGCATTGCATCAAGTTTCTTGAGTGCTGGGAGGTTTACATGGAGGCTACACCACATCAACTTGCTTTGTGGTTACAATGGCTGTAACTTCCATAGTTCCCTAAAAATAAAAGCCGCAAGAAGTAAAAAAAAAATGACTCGGATTTCAACCTTTTGTTAACGAGGAACCAAGAAAAACAAAAATGAAATTTCATTACAAGAAACTAACCAGAAAGATTTGTAATGGCATTGGATATGGAAAGAGGAGTTTTGCCACGACAGATGGGAGTAGAGACATGCGTGCTAGGGACCTTGTCTTCTATCACTTAACAAGGAGGAAAAGGTATTATAAATACGGTATGAAAAGGATTTTCCTGCCTAATGTGAGAATTTATACTCTTATATTCTGAGCATTACCAACAATAGAAGTGTGTACACTTCCACCTCTTTCCGTCAAAAAGAATCCATTTTAACGTTTGTATGAATTATGATGGAGCTGCATTATCTCTGCTCTGCATCCCAGGATTGATCCGATACTGCAAAAGAGTAGAATCGTTAGATTTCCATGACACAAAAGCACCCCAGATCATTTGGCTATCGTCACAGACTGATAGTATAACCCTGCTTTTCTCAGTTTAATAAAGTACCTAGGCTAGCCGTAGATCACCGTGAACAAATTGCTTGATATAAGTTCCAGCCTGCATTCCAAATATGTCACTCCTCCAATGAAAAAGACACTCCCATACTATGATTAAATTAATCTTTAATTTGGTAGGGTTACACTCCTCTGTTTCCTCGCATACTTTTTCACGTGAATCCCTACGAACCGTAGATATTGCCGATGATGATCCTTGACCTGATCATAACATTTCTGCTGAGCAATTGAGCCTGATTCACAGCATACTTGGTCATGAAGTCTCAGGGTATGAAAGTTAACCCTGCGGAGGAGTGGATCGCAGTGTTGAGTGTACGGGGAGCGTCGGTCCAGGCCATGATTTTCGCTTTCGAATGCGTCCATGATGTGATTATCTTTTTCAAGCCTCCTCTTCTTCCAATGAAAATTATACTCTCTGTTTTTACTAATCGTCACTTTAGCTCAAAACTGATATACACACACATGGTTCTTCTTCAATTTGAGGGTTGGGGTGTTTGTGTGCCGAAGAAAGATGATGCATTTAAGACCCATCCAATGAATCTACTGAATGAGAGGACCCTCAAGTGTGTTTTCTATGGCAACTACCAACCGCGGACCGATATTCCTATGGTTGTTGACAAATATTTGAACAAGGTGATGATGGTATTCCTATGGTTGTCCTGTAGACAGATTACAGCATATAATTAATTATTGGACGATGATTTTGTCGAAGTTGTTGCAGGAGCTGCGGCTGCATATGGACAAGTTCATCACTCACTCCGAGCCTTTCGCCGACATCAACAAGGCGTTCTTATACATGCTCCAGGGCATAGGTCTGAGATGCATGATTCATTTGGATGCTTAAGGAAGCAGCTGCTGCATATCTTGTATCGTACTGTGTGATACTTTTGTGTCTACTTTGCCCATCTTTCCCAGTTATCAAGAGTGCTCTTGTCAATATAAAAGTCTGGCTATGTTGAGAGAATAAAAAAGTTTTTGTCAATGAAATATATTTCTACTTATGAGTTTTTTCCAAACTTTAATCTCCAATAAAGCTATCTTTTGGGGGTTTAAGTGAATTTAAGGGGTTATTTACTTATTAAAAACAAATTAAGGAGTTACTGTGGGTATTGTATTGTGATTTTCTATTTATATTTATTATATAATGATAGGACAGGTGGAGCGTACTGATCTGAAAACTGTTAGATTTGACATTCAGTGTTTGTCAAATAAATTGTTGTAATTTTAAAGTATAAGGACTTCGCTGGGTGTAAAAAATGTTCAAAAATTAAATTGATTTTTTTTCAAAAATTTAATAAATTCATGTACACTCCATCCGATAAAGTTTGGCGGAAAAATTTAAACAATGAAACATATTTTGCACTATCATTGAAACAATTAAACATTGAACAATATTTAATATATTTGACATTTATGTTTATTCTTTTTAGTTTTGTAAGTCATGATTTATCTTTTGAGTTCTGTTGATTTATATTAGGTAGACACCAACCACAAATGTATAATATTGAATGAATTTAAATAACATTGTTATAATGAACATAGAAGGATTTAGCCTCGTCTTCCGAGTAATGGAGAAATTATATCATAGGTCATTTTCACCACGTCATCTATGAGGCTAACCAATAAAATACATTTATTTCATTAATATTTTTACCAAGTGAATCTTCAATCATATTTACTGTAAATCAAATTTAAAAATAGTTTTTATCAAGTGAAAATTCACTTGGTAAATAAAAAGATAGATGGAGAAATTAATGAAATTGATGCATTTTATTAGTCAGTAATGACTGATCAGAACTTGAAAACGTTGCTCATGCCTCAGGGGCCTTAGGGTTTTCTCTCCAATCTCGAGCCTCGTTCGACTTTCTCAGTCTTCACAATGTCTTCGGTTACATGAACATCATCCTCGATACCTACTATCACCGCTTGCGGTCCATGGGGACCAGGGACGATGGCCTCCTTCACTTTCAAATGTTCATCGACATGAACAAGGTCTGTTTCTTCAACTTGCTTCTTTCTGTTGAGGAAACAATAGAGAGCGACTGCAGCGCATGCAAGGAGGAAAAAGCCACTACACGAGAAAAACACAATGATTATAACCCTATGGCTGATTGAGATGCTATGGAAATGTCGAAGTTTGGTGCAGAAAACGGGAGCATTGGGAGCCTTTTTGTAGCTAGAGTTTCCAAATGACTTGGCTCTGGGGGTTTGTTTGCATTGCAAAACACTTCTTAAACTTCCCTTGTTTTCTGCTGAAGCTAATATGAAATCCAAAATCTTAAGAGAAGACAGGTCATCTGCTTAAGCTTAATGTAAATATAAAATGGTACAGATATATCAATCAAACTCAAAACCCCAGAGCCTCTCAGATTTTCTTCAGATTGTAAAAATTAGTAAAAGTGCATCACATCCAACAAAAAATAGGGTCCAATACTGGATCTAGCTTCTTGCCATAACCATATCATGCTAAGACAACCATAAACAAATCTGTAGAAATTGCATGTTCTTGTTCACTGAAAGGTTATTCCATTACATCCTTGGAGAGCATCATTGATAGGAGAATTTCGTTCCATGTATCAGGAACTCCAGGTAGACACCAATGGCTGCAATCAGTTATTGACCGATCATCGCTCCACGTCCCCACATGAGCATCGCTTCGGAAAGCCCCCATGGGGGTTACATGTAATACAGTAACAGGAGTTGTCATATTCTTTACAACATCGATTATAATGTCAGAAATCCAGCTACGGTCTTTCCCTTTAGTTTTCAGCCAAGGGCGTTGAGTCACTTCGCAGGAATTATGGTTTCGACCTCTGGTACAAGCACAGGGATTACCATTAGTTAAGATCTGCAACAAGGCACACTGCTTAAAAAATCTAGAGAAGATGCATGAAATAGAAACAAGAGAAAAGCAGCTTCTTGTTTGGACAATTTCAAAAATTAGTTTGCTTAGACACTAGAGCACATTCTAAAGGCAAATATATGTTGATTGGTGAATTGAACACTATATTTTTTCATTTTATTTCTCAAATTGAAAATTATTCACCCAAATGTGCTTGTTTTCGGTTCCGAGGGAAGAAAACTTTTGATCAACCTCACCACCCTACAAATACTCATTGGACCTCGCCACTCTGAGTGGGGAGGTCATCCGCCTTTTGATTAGTTCATGCTTGTTTTGGAAAATGATATTCCTCTTCATCTTCACCAATTGACTTTTAATTTCAGGGGTTTGGCTACATATCAACTTAAGAAGTATCATGGATGGTATTTCATTTTCAGGACTCCACATTCTAAAAGCCAATGAACTTCATGACTCACCAGCTTGTGATCTAAAATTTGCATCACCGTGGCTGAAAGTCGGAAACAGGCATGACCATTCACCAGCTTTTGTCTTAGTAGATCAACCATGCAACTTCAGGTATAGAATCTTAACTAAATTCTGCAAGAAACGGCTTCTTTTTCTAAAGTGAAAAAATTAACAAAGATTTAGGAGATATCTTAATCCAACTCCTTCTCAGATTACCAACAAAATCATTCTATTCCATGGAAACAGAGCCTGACCTTGCCAACCACACCTGGAAAGGTCAAGGCAAAAATAAATGGCTGCCCTCGTCACTCACAGGTGGCGAGATCAGCCCCAAAAATCCCTCACAGCCTTACTGCCCCTACACGGCTAGGTCCTCCTCCTCTACCCGGAAATAACCCAATAAGAATAATTCAGTAAGTAACTCTCGAGCATCTGTATTTTGAGAAATTTAAAAAATCGATTTTTAATCGAAGTCAACAATAATATAGAATTCTACTTTTCTTTTTGGTCAAATATAGAATTTTAATAGAAGTCAGCAATATGTATGATCAGTTTTAATTTCCCTTATCAATGGTTCTTTTTTCTCCTTTTATACTTGTACAGCTGGGATTTCATGTTTTCTTTGGACAAAAGCTACGTACTCCAACTTGGATGTTAGTGTTTCTTACGGGTAAGTTCTGGACATGGGAATGTCCAAGTTTTTTGAGTTTTTCAATGTCCCCATACCCATATTGGATACATGTCAGATACCATACGGATATTCCACATATCACAGCTATACAAGCAGCAACACAATATTAAACAATTTCAAGATAACTCCTAGCTTAATAAATTTTCCACAATTGTTGGGTGATAAATAACAATATTAGTAATAAAAAGAAAATTGGTAGAAGGTAGAATGGCTTACATCCAATGCGAAGACTCAAAAGTCCGGAAGAACACCCTAGTTCTGTTTCTGTTGACTGAAGTCTCAAGCCAAGATGCCCAAGTCTCTAATGCAGTTCTAAAAGCACTTGTGATTCCCATTCCAAGCTTTAGTGATTGACCTGCCTGAAAATAGCAACCCCTGTCCGGGAAATCCTGTTAGGAAATTTTTACATAAAAAAGAATCATGCATACAGATTCACCAGTTAGTCCTAAAAGCAGAAGGCGAACAGCTCCATGATTTGTCAATATATTAGAAGAAAGAGGCATAAATTGTACAATAGATATGAACTAAAAGTGCAAACCAAATTTTAACTGGAAAAATTATGTCAAGTGCACCAAAGAAAACCAAACAAGCAGATAACATATAGGTAGATAACTTACATATCGAAAAGCTTAGTTGGTGTCCACCAATGACCTGAATTAAATATCAAGAAATCGGAATCAATCCACTCGTTGCTCATATCTTCCAGCTTGTCAAGTCTAACCGTCGATTTAACCCTCTTAGGTGCACGTCTTGGTGCTGAACCAGGCTGCACTAGGAAAACTGACCGATAATAGTCGATCCGTAAATTGTATGAACTGAACAACACCCCTAAAAACCTAATTCGTTTAGTGATCTTATTCCCATTAATTTCATAGACATCCCTCCTCTTATCCTGCACACCTTGCATGAGCATGCATATCATAGACTCCCACTGCGTTCGGCTCAGCGAATCCCCGACAAAAACAATCCGTTTCCCACGAAGCTTTCCAAGGATCTCGTGCACATTAAACCCTGGAATTTCGCAGTTTTTAGGCTTCCATCTCCATTTTTGATAACCCTTATCTCGTCTTCCATTAGCCAAGCAATCGAACCCACGCTCGGAAAAAGGACATTGTGTGGCATTATATAAAGGATAGCTTTCATCAAGGATCCAATTTCCATCAAAAACATTGCATTTGGGAACTAAATCACCAGATTGGTGAACACTATTAGAACGAACGGGAGGCTGATATCTTGGAAAGTAGAAAAAATGTGTGCAAACCATAGCTAAAAAGAACCATAAAAATAAACCAATAACAAAAACTGAACTGATTGATTTAGAAACATAATGTTTACATCGAGTCTTAGCAAATCTGTCGCTGAAACTCGAAACCCTTTCATTAAATTCTCTCAACTTGCTTGGTGAACACTGTTCAACCTCAAATCTGCTCAACATCTTAACTATTTTTTCCCGAAATGTACACTCTTAACCAAAAAGAATCTAGCTGTTCATCAGAGTACAGAAACGAACCGACAATGTAAAGCTAAGTAGCCCAAGTTAGCAGCATCAGTAAATCGAAAAGAACAACACTTGAAGTTGAAGATCCCACATTTTTTCTCAAGAAAATAAGAAAAGATAGCAATTTTACAGTTGTTTTCGCAACGCAACCGGGCATCTGCAAACTCAAAGCTTTTGGGATGCGGAAGAAGGAAGCAAGGTAGTTGAGAATCATGAAATAAAGATGGAAGGTGATGGTATTTTAGGGATTTCGCTTTGCAGTCCTGAACATGATGTAAGAGCCACAAAACATTTATTATTAAAATAAGGGTAAGCAATCACTAATCTTTTTTTATTTGAAATATTCCCGATAATACTATCTATTATTAAAATATTTGTTATATAAATATTTAGAATATTTTAATTGAGTAATTATTTTATGTACAAACGCGTAGTTTTAAAGTTTAAGAATTTCGTTTAAGGTTTTATCGGAAGAGTTTTGAATTTAGAGGATGTTGTTAGAATTTAGAGTTAGGGTCAAAATTTAGGGTTTATAGATTAAAATATAAATCTCTAATCATATTACCCTAAAAATTAAACATTGATCTCTAAACTCGAAATTCTAACCATAAATCATAAATTATAAACCACTACACTTAAACTATAAATTCTTAATCGAATTTCTAAACCCTAAAATTAAGACGCTTGTTAAAACTTTTCGATTTCACCGCTAATTAACCGTACCGACAAAGCTTATCGGTACGGTTACCGGAAGTCTCGGTACGACATTTTGATGAACCGTTACCGTCCCGTTTAAATCAGTTACCGCCTAAACGGTTAACCTCTTTATTTGGTACAGTTACTTGGTTAACCATGAACCGTTTTATATATTTATTACTATTAAATTTAATTGTTTTAAAAAATCAACCGAATAAAGTCTTTAATATTTATATTTAAAAAGTCTTTAAAGTTTAAAACAATTAAAAGTGTAAAAAATTATATTAATTACACAAATATTAGTAATAATCAATAATTTATATTAATTGCACAATTATTTGTATAATCAATAATTTGATATCATTATAATTTAATATTATTATAGTTTTTAAAGAAATTTTTTTGTTAAAATCTCCTATGTCGTTTGAGTCAACCGAAATCGAAATAAGAACACCAAAAGAGGAAAAAGTAATCCAAATTTATTTCATTTCACGATCACAACAACATGAACACGAACTCAATAGAATTGTTCAAGAGAAAATGTAAATAAAACAAAGAAACGGCATTATGATCCGTAAAAGGAGCTGCAAGATCAAACTAATGCCCCAAGATACAATATGGCTGCAACCATACTGGAAAACTCAACAAAAACAAAAAGATGCAACACATATCTCATTATATCTCAATACTAGAATAGATGCACGTTCGAATAGATGTACAATACACGTTTGATCATTACTAATAATTTAATATCATTATAAAAGTATGATAATTACACATATATTAGTAATAATCAATAATTTAATATTAATATAAAAATAATTATAAAATTTCTTATCGGTTTTTTCGTTTAATTGTTTAGCAAAAAATCGAAATTGTTCTCATCCCGTTTAACCGCTAATTTTATTGGTACGGTTACCGTACCCTTTCAACTATTTTTTATTAGTACGGTTACCTACCATTTAGTTCGATTTTTTTATTTTTCAGTACGGTACATCGGTTTGCGTTTTTATGAACATCCCTACTGCCAATGCTTGTGATATTTTTCCATTATAATTATACTACATAATATAATATTTCTGTAAGTTTATACCATTATTTTTTAAAATATTTTCAATACCAAAAAATTCATTACAAAGTGTATTTTTATGTATTTTATTACTAAAATATTAGTATAAAATATTTTTAATTAAAATATTAAAAAAATATTTAAATTTAAAAGATTAATAATGTTTCAGATCTATTATTAAAATAATAGATTAAATGAAATTAAACCTGAAATTGTATCTTATTATCACTTTAGTACTTGAAGAATTTGTTGGTCAAATTTAACTCCTAAACATTTCAAACGTGGTGCGTGTCATCCCATGCCATTTTACCATTGCAAAAATAGCATACGACACTCTAAGAGTGTGATGTGTGACACAAAATATATATTAAATTAGAAAATTTCAAAAAATATCATAAATATTTAAAAACTTAAAATTCTCTATTTTAAAATATCATCAAGTTTTTATTTGTATCATATAATGTTAACTAAGGGTGCTTATCGAGCAAGTCAATCGCGAGTTGTACTCGATTCGTGCTCGTTAAAAAATTTAGTTACTCGACTTGATGCTCGTTAAGCTCGATAAAATTTTGCTCGACTCATGCTCGTTAAAAAATTTCGTTGCTCGTTAAGCTCGTCAAAATTTTACCTTGTTTTTTAAATATAGATAAAATCTAATTGTACTATTAGAGCTTAATATAAATATACAAATTTTGAGAAAAAAACGTGAGGACTGAAGAGATAAATAAACAAATATGTCATCATTGAGTTAGAGATGGAGTCGATATTCGAGTGTGAGACTCTTTTTAATTTCTCAACCATCTTCGATGAACAATAAAGGAGAGAAAGCTTTAGGGATTTCGAGGTTTTAATTTTCAATCGTATTTTTTATATGAAAACCGAAAACTTTTTTTTCTACTTCTTTTATCAACAAAGGTTGATATATTAATGAAAATTTGTCGAGAACTACCATGTACCCCGTTAATTTTTTTTTTAAAACCTATAGAAGAAAAAAGAGTGCAACTTGATAGTTCAAATTGAAAGATACAACTCACGAAAGCACTTCCCAACCATGAAAATTATTCTAATAATAGTCAACAGCAATGAACATGCAAACAGGCATCTAATGTGCCACCAAAAACATGACAGCCAAACATGCAGCAACACGCATCAAACGACAATAGCAAATGTTCCACCAACCCTTAGACTCGTTCAACAGCTTGATGCAAAGCATCCCCACTCAAGTAAGTGTTGCACCCAGCAGCAACAAGAAGCTGCCTACGATCAGACCAGCAACAAACAGTTGCACCTGCCCACGTACCATATCAATCCATCATCACCCGAAACCAACTTGTCCGACCCACACTCCCCTTCGCAAGCACGTCCGCCATACTATTCGATTCACGGTATAAATGGATAAATCAAACACATTTCAACCTTCGACATGCCCCATCAATACTCTGAAAAGAATCCCAAAAGCGTCACGGCTGAGGGGAATAATTCAAGCACCATGATACCACCATCTTAGAATCTGTTTCGACAATAAAGCTCATTGACGATGTAGCCCGAGATGACTCCACTAACATTGTAAGAGTATTCTGAACCGCACAAAGCTCAGCCTCATTCGAGTCTATAACGCCAAAGGGGCTCGACCAATCACGCAAACCCCCCACAACCATTTGGATGCGTCTTACCCATTACTTCATGGGCGGATTGACGTATAGTTTAGCGGATTGACCCTACTTAGGTCTAGAAAATCCTTGTAAAAAGCATGAAAGTTTGAGAGAGAGAAAAATTTAAATGTACTTGAACCCAATTAATCCACCACATGGAACTTAAAGTGGCAAAACTCAAGCAAAAATTAAAAATAATATCTACAAAAGTGGAGTAAAAGATAGTTGTGAGCCCCTTAGTTAAATTCTTTAGTATTTCAAATTATTTTGGATCAAAAAATAATAATTCAAAATTTAAATTATTTTAAACTCTCATTTTTCTAATAGATAGAGTCATTAGTTGTCAAAATTTTTAATTTGTTTGACTTTGACTTTCTTAAACTCACTTGATACAAAGTCTAGATCCGTCACTGCTTTGCTGAACCATCCACGTTGAATTTCAACACATTCAATGGGAGGCAAACAACATGTCCGATGACGAACTTGCTCATGCTTCATACAAAAAATAATAATAAAAGAAAAAGAAAGGCTTTAATAAAAGAAGAAGAAAGATATGATTTAATTTCTTATAAAAACAAATGTACTTTTTGAATTTTCGAGAAATACAAATTTTTTGAAAATTTGAAATCAAATATTTTATGGATAAATTACCTAGCAAGTCATTGAAATTTGCTAGAGTTTTCAACTAGCATTTAAACTTCTTGGAACATAATTTTTTTAAGGTAAATATAAAAAAATATAAAAGTTTACAAAAAAATAACGAGCTACTCGCGAACTTATCGAGTCGAGCTGAGCTTTGTTCGACTCGCTAAAATCTCGAGTTGAACATTGATCGTGTCGAACTCGAGCTGTTTGCGAGCTGCTCAACTCAATTAGCACCCCTAATGTTAACTATTCAAAATAAAATATTGAATAAAAAAATCACATGTACCAAAATGTAATGAGGTTCGATTTTGAAGGCCAAAATATCATTTAATCTTAAAATAATTAATAATTTATCATTTAAATATTATTATCGTATATATGATATTAAAATATAAATACTTTCACTAATATTCAGAATAGGAATATTGAAAATTACATTTAATTTTTAAAAAAGAGAGGTTAAGATTTTTATTAATATAATAATATGACTAAAATGAAGTTAAATTTCAATTTAAAAAAGTATATATAAATCTTGGTTCAAGTTGAACTATTTAGATGGAGCATATTTTTATGAAATATTACAATTTTGGTAGTTAGATCTATCCAAAGGTCAACTTCATCACCGTGGTTTATTTAAAAAAAATTAAGTCAAACAAAATAACTTAATGATCCAAACCTAAATAATTTTATTTTAAAAAACATTTAGGCATATCTATTAAAATAAACATTTAGGCATAAGGTATTAAAAGTTTTTGAAATTTTCAAATCATCAATTAAGTCAAAATTTTATTCAATTAAACCCTCAAAATAAAAATATATCAATTAAGTCCTCAAATCAAAAAGTTATTAAATAAACCTTTTGATAAATGTTAACCGATAAAACTTTACGCTTTTTTAGCCAGTCCTGTCGCATGGAAGTTGTAGTTTTTTTAATAAAATTCTAAAAAAATTTGTAAAAGACTTTTTTAAATTATAATCTATTTAAAAATTTATAAAAATAGTAAGTGTGTCCAGAAAATTAAGAATATTATAATTGGATAATTATTTCATGCACAAGCGCATAATTTTAGAGTTTAGAGATTTTGTTTAGGGTTTAGTGTTTAGAGATTTTAGTGGACAAGTTTTGAATATAGAGGGTGTTGTTAGAGTTTAGGGTTTTAGACTTTAAATTTAGGGTTTATAGGTTAAAACCTAAATCTCTAACCATATTACCCTAAAAATTAAAGTCTAACCTCTAAACTCTAATTCTAAACATAAACCCTAAATTATAACCATAAGCCATAAATTCTAAACCACTACACTTAAACCCTAAATCCTAAACTGGTTTCTAAACCCTAAAACTAAAGTGTTTGTGGAAAATTTTTGTTTCCATCGTCAGGGCATGAGATATTTTTTCATTATAAATACAATGTATAATATTTCTATAAGTTTATACCATTATTATTTTTAAATATTTTCAATACCAAAAAATTATTACAAAGTATATTTTTATGTATTTTATTAATAAAATATTATTTCAAAATATTATTAATTAAAATATTAAAAAATATTTAAATTTAAAAGATTAATAATGTCTCAATTCTATCATTAAAATAATAGATTAAATGGTATTTGACTTGAAATTGTATCTTATTATCACTTTGGTACTTGAAGAATTTGTTGGTTAAGTTTAAACCCTAAAACTTTTAGACGTGATACACGTTATCCCATGCCATTTTACTGATACAAAAAATACATACGACACTCTAAGAGTGTTGTGTGACACATAATATATATTAAATTTGAGAAATTCAAAAAAAAATATAAATGTTTTTAAAAAGCTTAAAATTCTCATATTTTAAAATATCATAAAGTTTTTATTGTATCATATAATGTTAGCTAAGGATGCCTATCGAGTGAGTCGATCACAAGTTGAGTAGTACTCGACTCGTGCTCGTTACAAAATCTTGTTGCTTGACTCGACTCGAAGCTCGATAAAATTTTGCTCAACTCGTGCTCGCTAAAAGATCTCGTGACTCGACTCGTTTCTTATTAAGCTCGCCAAAATTCATACCTTATTTTTTAAATATTAGTAAAATCTAGTTATATTATTAGAGCTTAATATAAATATATAAATTTAGAAGAAAAAAAAAGAATGACTAAAGAGATAAATAAACAAACATGTCATTTTTTTTTGCTCAAATTAAAATGTCTCGCTAAAAATCTCACTAAGCCTATTTGGAGGAGAAGAATACACAAGGACTGGTCCTTGAGTATACAAAATCAAAACAGATCATAGTCTCGTCACCCTCCTATTACAAAGCAAAACTCGCCCCTTCACCATCATGTATCTCTATATTGCAATACATGACATTACAAGTAATTACCACCATGCTTTGAAGATCTCAGAACGGTGCAAACCTTCTTTTGCAAGGTGATCCGCTAACCAATTTCTGTCTCTCGAAACATATACAAATGATACAAGTTGGATTTGGCTGCATATTTTCTCTATCTCATCAAACAATGACCACCAACGCCAGGGTCGAAGATTCCTACCCCAATCTAATTTAGAACGACTTTTGAGTCTGATTCTACAACAAGATTAACTTTCCCCAGCGAGCCTGCTTCAAAAAAAATTGACAAAGCTGTCTTAATTGCCACTAACTCTGAAAAGTCAAAGCTTACCAGATCAACAGGTACGGAAAACATGGCTCTTATGTCTCCTACATTCATTCTCAAAATGCCACCACACCCTGCTACTGGATCTTTATATGCACCGTCAACGATGAATTTAACTTCACCTTCCTTTGGAGAAATCCAATCTGAAGTGTCTTTGACTTTGATGCACCCAGTAGGGTTGTTCCACCAGTCCTCTTCATTGAGAAAAACTTCTTCATTTACGGCTTTGATCCAAATATATGCTCTCATTTTTGTAAAAAATATGAGATCCTTTGATGGGATTGCTTTTTCTTCGAAGACCTTCTCGTTTCTTGCCAACCAAAGACTCCACACAGCAGAAGCTATCGAAATGAGCCATAATGTTCTTGGTTTTTTCCTGTCCATTTTACACTAAAACAGAAGGAAAAGAATTCCTCCAGACATAGCAGGTTAAGCCAACTAGTTGACCACCAATCGCAAGATTTCCTCAGAAGCAACTTGTAAATATGCATTCCAACAGTAAGTGGTTCGCACTTTCCACCCCTAACTCACACCAAAGACAGCCAATCGAATCATCATCTAGTTTCACCCCTTTTGCTCTTAGAAAATCTTTTGTAGGTATCCTTTCGATTTTTAAGAACCAAAGAAAATTTCTTACTTTTGGCGGCACCTTCATATTCCAAATTTTTTCAAAGTCAAATGCAATGTCTTTAATGTTTGCGTTCACCATCAGATTCGTAAGTTTGTCAACTGAAAAATTCCCTGCATTGTCATGAACCCATAATATCCTATCTGGTCTATCACTCCTTATCTGTTCCCCTTCAATAATTTCTTCCACTGAAGCCATTATTCTCTCTTCTCTGTCTAGTAGAGGTCTTGAAAACATAGTTGTCCAGTCAAATTCATTTAGGTTGTTATTGAGGATAGTTGAAGCTACCACAATCCCTTTTCGAACAACAAGTCTATAGAGCCTTGGAAATACTCGACATAGTGGCTTCTCGCCCACTAAAGGCATCGCAGATAACACTGAGTTAATAAGGGTAACTCTTCCAGCAAACGTCAGGGATCTACATTTCCACCCAGCAAGCTTGCGTCTGACTTTTTCGACCACTGAATCCCATCGGGTCTGCTCCCAAAGATATTCCCAAGTAACTAAAGGGGAGTTTACCTTAGACTTGTCCAACAGCTTGATGCAAAGCACCCCCACTCAAGTAAGTGTTGCAACCAGCAACCAGCAACCAGCACCCAGCACCCAGCAGCAATTCACGATCAGACCAGTCTAGCAACAAATACTTGCCCCTGCCCACGTACCATATCAGTTCATCATCACCCAGAACCAACTTGTCCGACCCACACTCCCTTTCGCAACCGCATCCACCATACTATTCGATTCACGATATACATGGACAAAGCATTCACATTTCAACCTTCGACATGCCCCATCAATACTTTGAAAAGAATCCCAAAAGCGTCACGGCAGAGGGGAATAATTCAAGCACCATGATACCACCACCTTAGAATCCGATTCGACAACAAAGCTCATCGACGTTGTAGCCAGAGACGACTCCACCAACAGTATAAGAGTATTCTGAACCGCACTAAGCCACTATAATAAATTTATTAATTAATGACGAAATGTGTATGTGACTTTGAGTATAACGTCACAAAATATACTATTTATGTGATGATTTTTTGTTTTTGTCACAATTAGTGAATAAAGAAATATCTTTTTTGACAATTTTTAAAAAGTTATTAATATTCATCACTATATGTTTGGCGCCTAAAAAAAGATTTGTAGAGAAATAATTTAATGACGTTTAGGAAAAATGGAGACGTGAAATCGTCACCAATAAAAGTGAAGTATTCGTAACAAATTATTATTATGACGATTTAATGTTAACAAGCGACGTTAAAAATTCATCACCAATAAATTTTATTTGTGACAATTTAATTCGCCAATTTTAGAATAGATAAAAATGACATTTTATTTTTGTCACAAAAAAATTGATTTAATGTGACGAAAACTTTTAGTTGTTAACTAATTGTTATATCTTTATGTTTTATACTACGTTTTTTTTTAAAACATCATGAAATAGTATCATTTAATAGCTCCAATAATTAATGAAACAAATAGTGAGAAAAAATTATTAATAACAAATTTATTAAAAATGTTATTTTTTATATTTATAATATTTTAATTATTTCTTAAATATTTTTATATTTTTAATAATTTTTATCTTTTTCTTACTATTTTATTTGTTTATTTATTTATATAACAATGATTTTGTTTTTAATAATTTTATATTTTTTGAATATTACTATTTTTAATATTTTAAATAATTATAAATAGGATTTATATTCAACAGTCTGCGGTAGAAATTAAAACTTTTCATATTAAGGTTTAGGGATTTAGTTTATCGTATATGGTATAACAGTTTAAGTGTAGGGGTTTAGAATTTAAGGATAATGATTAGAATTTATGGATTATGGCTAGAATTTAGGGTTTAGAGGTTAGGACAATATGATGATGGTTTAGGTTTTAACCTATAAACCATAAATTCTAACCATTATCTTTAAATTATAAACCTCTACCCCTAAACTCTACACACTTATAAATATTTTTAATAGTTTGAATTTGTAACTACCCTTACTACCAAAACCCCTCCTACAGTTATGCCGCCCTGTCCACACCCTCAACCTGGTGTTATTTCCCCTCCACTCCACTTCCACTCCTACATTCTCCGGCAGTAAGAACCACCACTGTTACCTTCACCTCCTAAGGTAAATCTTTACACTATTACGCACTTGTTTTCTCTTCTCTATATCTGGATGATAATAATTTCATTCCAGATGAAAATAAATAATCTGACTGTATTAAAAATATATGTTGCACATGGCCATAAACATGGAGTCGTGCATAGTGATCTCAAACCTGAAAATTTTCTGTTTGTAAATACGAAGAAAACTTCCCCATTGAAGATTGACGGCGATTGATTTTGGGTTGTCGGTCTTCTTTAAACTCGGTATTGTATATCAACTATCGACTAGATGAACTTTATAAGTCTGTTTTCCTTCCATCTTTGATGGAAACTGATTTTTGAGTGCAGTAGTTATCTCCCTTTTTAACTTATGCTCAAGTAGCTTGTGTTTGCCTCAAGAATGCTATTTCTTAACAAGCGAGCGATTCAATGAGATCGTGGGAAGTCCATATTTCATGGCTTCAGAGCTTCTTAAACGAAATTATATTTTACTTTGTGGAGTGCCACCATTCTAGGCAGGTTGGTCTTTCAATTTTCGACAAATTGTACCTTTTCAATTTGACTTCATGAAGGTTACAGCTTAAGATAATTGTCCCGACAGTGTGTACTTGTTAATTAAGTAGTATGTACTGAAATCTAGAACTAAATGAACCTGTGTTGTTTGTGTGACCTATTGCTTGATACATACTGAAAATTTTCTACTGAAATCATCATAAAACAGAATAGAAATGCTCCATGTACTATGTCGAATATGTCAAGTACGCTGCCTGTTTAGGGATTGTTTTGTTATGTCATGAGTCAATTTAGAGATAAAACAACATATAGCTGCTGGAAATAAAGATTAATGGATTGTCTTGTATTGCATCGTGATTTATGCTTCTTTGAGTTTGGAATATAAGCATTTTGCCCATATTTTTATACTTGATTTGATGAAATATTTACTAGAAATATGTTCAAAATGTACAAGAAAATAACAGATTCTACACTAATCTAATTGGTGTTATATTAAAATAACTGATTATGAGGTGCCTTGCCTCACTATTGCTGCTAAAGATGATTTAGATTCATTTTCAATGACAACAGAATTCATCAGATCAGGTTGACAAGAATATGGTTATAAACACACTTATTCAAGTTTTTGTCAAATTCTTTTTTTTAAACATTTAGGTTTTATTATATTATGAATAAAAGTTTTAAGCAGACAAATTTGATTGTTTTTACTTTTATTATTGTGTGAGAACTGAATTGTAATATTTTTATTATAATATATATTTTTAATGAATGTGTACATTTTTTTATTTGTTTTTTTTTATCATTTTAGTTGACAATAATTATGTCTATTAATTTTACGGTTTTGTTTCTATCACTATTAATTCAATTTCATTATTAGTAAATATTTTAATATAATTAATGACAATGTAGTCTCTAATTAGATGAAAAAATGGTAATATGTGACAATTTTTAATTGGCAATTAATAAAAATGTTATGACGTCATATAGTAAAATGTATCTAACATGTGTAATGCATAACATATACTAAAATATATCATATAGTAATATATACAAATAGTAGCATATAATAAACCACATATTATATAGGTAGTATAAACCCTACATTATATACATATAAACTATATACTATAGTATACTATATATTATATACTTAAAAACTATATATTATTATACTATATATTATATACTTAAAAACTATATATATTATATTATACTATATATTATATATTTAAAACTATATATTGTATACTTATGAGCCACATATTATAGACCTGTAAACTATATATTATATATAAAATAAACGAATGCGAGTTAAAATAAATACAGAAATAAAGAACAAGCAATTAGATAAATGCGGAAATTTAAAGGCACCGGGCATGGGATCGGATTTGAGCGAGAAAGGAGTAAAACAATAAACGCAATAAATATCCATAAAGGACCGGATCGAACTAAAACAAAAATAAAGCGATAAAATAAATATCCGAAAAGGACCGGATCGAGCAAAAGAAAAGCATAAAATAAATACGGGAAATTAGAGGTGAAAATTAAATTATCTGAAAAAAGGACCAAATCGAACATAAATAAAATAAGGTACAAGAAACTAGAAACTGAAGTTAAATGTTAGTATTAGATATTAGTATCTATATAATATAGATAATATAGTACAAATAATAGTAATAATAATAGTAATGATAATAATAATAATAATAAGATAATACATATATGGATATATACGTATAATACTCGACATATATATTTTGCTTGTATATCATATAATAACATTGGGGCTACGTAATATTATATATACATACATAATACATAATGTATAAAATAATATATGATATGGAATATGGCCCTAATATAACATACAAGGACGAAACTTAAATAAACAAAAAGGATTACCAATAAACTCATTAACATTTCATTTAAACCATAAGAGTGGATTACACAACCAATAAAAAAGGGAAGAATATACCCAAGGCCCAAGTATTTATGCTCAATCAATCAAATTCCATGTGTTGTTATTGGGGTTTAGAAGCTTGATTCAAGGGTTTAGTAATGGTGGAAAAATGGTTTTGATTAGGGGAAATTATGGTGGATAAGGGAATTGAATGGTGAGCGAAGGAGAGTTGTTTGGGTGCTACCGGGTGAAGGAATGGCTAGGTAAGATATGGGTAGTGGGTTTTTTCTTTCGAATGGTAGCGTGTGGATTGTTGGTGATGAAAAATGGGGGATTGCCGAAAATTAAGGGATGGCTCGGTTGGGAAAGAATGAAAAAAATGGGGTGAGGAGTGGATGAACGTGATGAGTGAATTCAAAGGGGGGAATTGATTTGGTGATGAACCAAAAAATCGTGGCAGTCCCCTGAATGGCCGGTGAGTGTGTAAGTGTATATGGTGAGGGGTGATGGTAGGGGCATGCAGTGAGCTCAGGTATGGCAAAATGGATCTTGCTTTTTTTTAGAGTTCAAGGGGTTTATATATATATATATAGTGATGATAGGTATTTATGGTTTATCTCCTTAAAATAAGAACCAATAAAAATCAAGACCTTGGGCACCAAGTATTTTTCAACCAATGGGATTGAGGCATTGGTTCATCCAATGAGGACCAAGGCTTAGTGAGAAATTTTCATTTTGGTATTTTGTCCTCATGTCAGAACCAAATGTTAATGGGTCATGTAGTTTTGGGCTTAGGGTATAAGGTTTTGGGTATTGAAAGGGGTAAGGTGGATTGATTTAATTTAACCCAGAAAAAATTCGGTGTCTACAACTGCCCCTCTTTGCTCATTGCTATGAAACGAGAATAGAGCAAAGACGGGGAGACACAAATTTTGTCCCACTTCTTTGTCTATGTATTCGAAGCTACGAGTACTTCCTATATAGAACTGTTCGCCCTTCCTCTTCCTAAAATCTAGAGCTATGAGTATCTTCATCCTTCATTCCAAAGTCCCCGAGCATATGAGTATCTTCCTCATTCGCTCTGAAATCCTAATGTGGTGAGTTTAAAATCCTTCGCCTGAAATCACTGAGCTGTGAGTATCTACCAACTTCGCTCTATTGTGGCGAGATTGAAATCCTTCGTCTGAAATCCTTGAGTTATGAGTATCTGCCTCCTTCGCTCTAATGTGGCGAGTTTGAAATCCCTGAGTTATGAGTATCTGCCTCTTCCGCTCTGAAATCCTGACATGGCGGATTTGAAATCCTTCGCCTGAAATTACTGAGCTGTGAGTATCTACCCCCTTCACTCTAATTTGGCTAGTTTGAAATCCTTTGCCTGAAATTCTTGCGGGGTTTTCACTCTATAGTTTGCCTCTTCTCATGCGGTATCCGCTTTATCTTTCAAATATCTGTGAAAAGCGATGAAATGCTATGATGATATGAGTTAGCATACTTCTAATTCTGGGATGTCTAACTAAGTATGATGCATGAATGACTACGATTTTGAACTTTCTTAGACACTTTCCTCTCATTGGTCCTTTAATCTCGATCTTCTTTTGTTTTCCTCTTCTCTTCTTGGTACTAGCGGTGCCTCACCTTTCATTCTGGTTTCCCCTTTATGCCCCTTAAATTATTTGCTCTAAAGTGTTTTTTCAATTTTTCACTTCAAATTTATCTTTCCTCAAAGTGCCATTTTCTTCATTTTTCCTTCTTTCTTTTTTGTTCTTTTTGTTTTTCTTTTGTCTTTGTTTTTGTTTTTTCTTTTTTTAGGTGCCTTTTTGGGTTTTCACCTTGAAATACTTGTGTCTTCACCGTCATCTTGCTTTTCTAAAATAATTTTGAGATGTCGCCCGTCGTCTCACTTCGGCGCATTCTGAAAACTTGGCGTCTAGGGCATTTTCTTTGATTAAACCTCGGCATGCCTTATTCAACATGAAACTCAACTATCGAGGTCAATTTTTGTCTTTGACTTATCATGTCAGATCTTCTTTCTTCCCGTATTTAGGGTAAGCACTTGCCCCCAAGTCCCTAAACTCTTATTTAAATTCAATCTTTTTTTAAACTCATCGAGGCTCCTTGGCAAAACGACTTTAAAATCATACAGCCTTGTCATCCCAAATGTGGCATTCATCATCTAATCTCAACATCATGACTTGAATCTCCAAAGATGTTCTTTTTGGGTATTACTTGTCAACCCTCATGCTCTCGGGTACTATTGCAAAAATGCAAGTCTACTTGTTCATTCCAATGCAATAGACTTATGAGGATGATAGATAAAATAATTTTTTATTTTGAAAAACATGGCAAACGAATGTTAATAAAATCAACATTAGTTTTTTTTTAAAAATCAACCCAAATAAAACTCGTGTTTAAAAGACCACGAATATTATGGTGACACATACATATGTGAAATCCTTACCGGGCTATTTATCTTCTGAGGGGAATAACTCCCATACCTAATTTAAGGTGGCTCTCTTAATCTCACTAGCTCACCATGCCCCAAGCTTCCCTCATTTGGGCGTCGATCAGGTACTTGAAGTTTGACGTCCTTTGAAGAAAGGTTAAACCTTGTAGGCAAAATGTAATTTGAATACAGACTCATCTTAGACATTCATGTGTGATCAGAATGGTCTTTGTAGAATCGTAGTGTAAGCCATGGGTCGCGGCTAAACAAAACCATATTTTTGTGCTTGTTTGACCCGAGTATACCCTTTTTCCTTTTGGATCACTCAAGACTGCCCATTTTTGGGTTTTCACCCTAGAGTTCATTTCCTTTTTCCTTGTACCAACTTGCATCCTATCCATAACTAGTCCTTCAAGGCCTCTTCAACACTGATTTGCATGTAATTTTCTAGGATCAATTCTTTCGATCGAAGCTTTGTTCTTGCTTGGATGAAATATTCTTTCCCTTTCTCCTTCTTTTTTTCCTCTTTTCTTTTATTTTCTTTTTCTTTTATTTCCTTTTTCTTGGGTTTTCTTTCTTTTTTCCCTTTTTTTCCCTGCCTTTTTCTATTTTGTTAATTCCTTCCCCTTTTTAAGAATATGTATATTTAAGTTATACTATATCATGAATAACATTGATGCGCGCTTTCGTTTTCAATCAATTGATTCTCCACGGGTCTTTCAAATTGAGGCCTGTTGAAAGGTCGATTCCTTATGCACCTCTTGCCTTCTCTTTATTGTATGGTTCAACTTGGTGCTATCATTCTTAATTGCTTAGTCTATAAGATTGACATCTTCTATTTTGGATTGGCTGGGTTTTTGAGCCTAAATTTTCCTTCAACTGCTTCCTTCTGATGACTTTCAGGTTCTTTTGAAAGAATGCCATTCATCGTCTCATTCATGGATATCATGAGAAATTCTTTAGGGGGTAAAGGTTTAGGGTCAACACTCGACTCAAAGATCTTAAAAAACCAATACCTGAGATGGATAATTCACTCAATGGGATCTGCCAATTATTCCTGAACACTCATTGTTGTTCCTCTCTTAGTTTAAGTAGAACAAATGGTGTTCACATTTGTCGTACCCTCACAACATTCATTTTTTTAAATTGATTTAAGGGCATTAATATTCATGAAAATGTCTATTCATACATATATGTTTTGGAAGACAAAAACTAGCCCATAATAAAGAGTAAATAAAACAAAGAATATTTTCCAAATGAAATGCATATGAAGGTATCTTTCATTGAGATCGAAACAAGTAAACATGCTCTTACAAAAACTCCCCATTTGTTCTTCTCCCACTCTTTTTTCACTTTTCTTTTTCTTACTCCCTATCACTCTCTTTTGTTTTTTTGCTAACTCTTATCGTCTTTAGACTCCATCCAGTCTAAAACAGCAGTTGCTCCTTCAAGCTAGTGATTCCTTGCCCTATTGCTTTATCATTTCATGTGTTAGTTTCCCATCGCCAATCAGTTTTTCAATCTCCTCTTTCAAAACCCAACATATTTTGGTAGGGTTTCCTGATGCCCCCATATGGAATTCGTAGACACTGTTTGGATTGTAAGCAAAAAGGCGAGGATCTATCGCTCCTTCCATTGACTTGGTGACAAGAAATTTCTCTCGTATCAAATTAGGGAGTAAGACTGCGATGGGCACCTGGAAAACTTTAAGAGGTTTCTTCCCTCGAATCTTTTTTTCTTGTAAAGGTTTCTTCTGAAATGTTCTTGAATGTTGTATGGGCCCCAAACACATCTCCCTATGAACCTCTTTGTCTTGATTTCTATCCGATTTCATAGTTTGGTTTATGGCTAGAAGATTAATTTTCAAACCGAGAATTTTTAGCTCAAATTCTAATACCCGAGACCCAAAAAGTGTTGAACTTTGCGCTTAAAACTTATGCACTTCTCGATAGAATGACTTTGAACTCTTGCATGGTAATCACAATGATCCTCCTTCTTGAACCAACTCGGATATGGAGATGACTGGGCTTTGACGAAGAATGGTGCAACCAATCGGGCGTATAGCAACTTGGAAAATAAATCTTGATAGGTGAAAGGACTAGAGGTGAATTTAGAGCCCTTTGGTTCCCCCTTCTTCTCTTGAGCATTAGGAATCTGGTCTTGTGTTTGTTGGGATGACAATTTAGATGACGGTGTAATCGACATCCTCATTCTCTTGTTGCAAATTGCACTTTCCTCATCTTGTGGCTCTAACTTACTCATCTCTTCATTTGCTGGCAAAGACAAGATTTTCAAGAGAAAATCTTCGATCTTATCCAACACCAATTCGGTAGGGCATTCAAAGGTGATGCATGCTATCTCATACTGGTTGATGATGGCTTGGTCTTCATCAGGCAAAATATTTTCTGCTATGAAGTCGCAACCCCAACTCCCACTTGTTTTTCCAATCTCTTGTTTGTTGGGATGACAATTTAGATGACGGTGTAATCGACATCCTCATTCTCTTGTTGCAAATTGCACTTTCCTCATCTTGTGGCTCTAACTTACTCATCTCTTCATTTGCTGGCAAAGACAAGATTTTCAAGAGAAAATCTTCGATCTTATCCAACACCAATTCGGTAGGGCATTCAAAGGTGATGCATGCTATCTCATACTGGTTGATGATGGCTTGGTCTTCATCAGACAAAATATTTTCTGCTATGAAGTCGCAACCCCAACTCCCACTTGTTTTTCCAATCTCTTCTTGCACGAAAAAAGTCTTCCACCAACCCTTCTCCTTTGGTCGCGGTAGCTATCATATCCATCAATTCCTGGATTTGACCTTTTATCTCATCTTGAAACATCCTCACATGTGTTATCATTTCTCTTTGATTCCAGACCAACTGCTTTTGGAGTTGTTCGAGCTTATCCACCCTAGCCACTAGGCCATTCATGCTTCTGAAGCTGTATTGGCTAGAAGTCATTATATTTTCACTTCTACTTTCTGAGGCGAATACTTTCCCCGATTAGTGATGCATATGATGTAGTGCATTTACCAAAGAATGCTTTATTGTACAAAACTAATAATATGTCGTGAAATAATGCTACTTATGTAAGAATGCATGAATGTAAAGAAGTGTTGATCGACAAGAATCCTCATTAAAAAATCTTCTATAACGGTGATCAAATTTCATTACAACAAGAAAAGAAAATAACTACATAAGGTGCAAATTTGCTCATTTTTTTCTAAACCCTCACATTCTTGAAGCTTGAATATATTGAGGTACTCCTTGCTTTGGGCTATCAAACAACTCGACTTTTAGGGGCTTGAAATAAATCCGGTCGACTCGATCCCTCAATCATTGGTAGCACATCAGCTTGGCCAGTGTTGAATAAATAGGCTCGATAAAAACATAGTCATGTAAGACGTTGCCACCCTTGGTTTTGTTCATTCCCTAATCACCCTTGAGCTTCGGGATTCTTCAACTTGTTATTATGGACTCTTTCTCCCATTATGAAAACCTTTAATTTTTGGACTATTCTCGAATCAACACTTCATTATGAAAATAATATGAATATGCGAAAAAATAATAGAAAAAAGTAAAGTAAAAAGTTAGTAACAGATGTAATGAATAAAAAGCAAATAAACATCACTCAAACAGATTAAAAATGCCCAACAACATGTATTCTAGTTTGCTATGGTTATCCACATGGCTCTAATCGGGGTAGGCTTCCTAAATTCTCACACATGTGGGTTAGTTCTAGACAAGGGTACCTGAACCTATCTTATCACCTAATAAGGTAACAAGAACCCCAATTTTGGCCCATTACAAGCTTGCGAACTAGATTCGATTCGAGGGAAAGCATGACCTAGTGACGTAGAGGGCTGCTCACGTGTTAAAGGCGTGGACTCCAGAAGTGAATTATCGATCCGTTGAGGGCTACTCACGTGGGTATGTGGCATTTCACTCCCACTTAAGGGACAGAGCTCGGGTATAGAGCTTGATGATCATGATGCAACACATGTCGGTGATTCCTTATAAATTAAATGAGAAATTAATTCAAAAGCCCCAAATTATCAAAGCCCACTTAATGAAAGCGTTATCCTCAAGAAATAACAAATTAATTAAGGTCAGTTTAAATTTCAAAATTTCCATCTATAAAAAGCAACATTTGATTTTTAGCTTAACTCTCTTTTTGTTTTGTAAAAAACAAATCGGTCCCTAGCAAAGTCTCCATGTTGTAGCGACCTTTTTTGAAAAATCGTTTTAGTTTTTTTTTGAAAAATAAAATAAAAGGACTTAGAGTCGCCACCAGTTACTTGGATAAGGTAGACCGGACACCATAAAAACCAGAAATTCGTGAAATCGGATTCAGGAGTTGGTTACGTGTGGGGAAGGATTAACACCCCCACAACGCCCGAAATCGGTACCAAATCATATATTGCTTTTAATTGATGGAAATAGATAAAATTTAAATTAACTTTAATTAAATATTCTCAATTGAGTATGAACTCTGATTAAGTGGGCTTTGTCAAATTGGTGGATTCGAATTAATTAAACATTTAATTAATAAGGGTGACGATACTATGGACCATAGATTAAACCGACATCGAATAAGGTCGACTGTCGTGTTAATTTATGGTTCAAATTTCGTACATCACCTTTATGCATGATGCAAGCATTTAAACATGATGGTATGACTTATCGATTTTTAATTCAAATTAATGTTTACCTTTGGACGGTAAGGATTAATTTAAATATTTGGTCAACATCCATTGAGCTAGGACTGTTACGACACAAATGTCGAAATTAATGAATATCTCTTTTATAGTTTATGTTCATTAATTATCAAAATGTCAAGTGGCATATTTAATGCGGTCAAGTGGATGGCAAATAAGAATACATGACAAAGAAGAGTTTTCAAAAAGAAAAGAACCTAGGCCCACTAAAGTCCTAACCTAAAAGGCTCAAATTATGAGGATTCAATTAGTGATCTAATTATTAGCTAGGCTAGTCTAGTATTAACCCTAAATTAATTATCCCTAAAAAGGGAAATTCCTAATGATTTACAAATTATCTCGAATGATAATTAATTTGATTAATTTTAAACTTGTATCCCAATTAGCCAAGGATTCTATTTAAAATGAACCAAATTAATTAATCGTGATTTGAATTAAGTGTCCACCTAAGTCCAATGTCAATTTATTCTAAAGGGTAATTAAGAGATGTCCAACTAATTTAATGAGTTTAACATTTATCCCAATAAGCCAGGGATAAATTTAAACTGATTAAAGTAATTTGAACTTTAAATCTAACTATGGTTCTAAAAAACCTGCCCTAGGTCTAATTTAACTTAATTAAATTAAACATACACCCCATTAAGCTAAGGATATATTTTAAATTAAATTAAATTCTAAAGGCTAAACTATCTAAGATAAAGCAAATAAACATGGAATTAAACCACACACAAAATGATGTAGCCAAATGTATCTAACATGTGTAATACATAACATATACTAAAATATATCATATAGTAATATATACAAATAGTATCATATAAGAAACCATATATTATATAGGTAGTATAAACCCTACATTATATACATATAAACTATATACTATAGTATACTATTTATTATATACTTAAAAGCTATATATTATTATACTATATATTATATACTTAAAAACTATATATATATTATATATTTAAAACCATATATTATATACTTATGAGCCACGTATTATAGACTTGTAAACTATATATTATATATAACATAAACGAAGGCGAGTTAAAATAAATAAGGAAATAAAGAACAAGCAAATAGATAAATGCGGAAATTTAAAGGCACCGGGCATGGGATCAGATTTGAATGAGAAAGGAGTAAAACAATAAACACAATAAATATCCAGAAATGACTGGATCAAACATAAAAAGTAAAGTGCAAGAAAAATAAATATCCGGAAAGGACTGGATCGAACGAAAATAAAAATAAAGAGATAAAATAAACATAAACTAAATTCATGCATCATTACATTCTCATGAGCACATGCATCTTTGCATCATGAAAACGCTCATACAGCTAGACATCCCTATGTTAGGAGCATGCTAACCCATACCTTTATAGCTTTTTGTTTACTTTAAACAGGTATTTGAAGATTGATAAAATGATGGACCTACAATTCTACAAGAGAAGAAACATATCTTATAAGAACCAAGAGTCCTTTGACTTGCATAATTACGATTTCTAAAAGTCTTTTGATCCTCGGTTTCTATCCTCCTTAAAGATATTTTTCTCAAAACTCAATTTCTCAATTCTATCTCTTCGGAGGACGTTTTTCTCAAAATTGAAATTTCTTAATTTGATCCTTTCATAAGGATGTTTTGCTTAAAACAAATTTCTTAATTTAATCCTTCCACAAGGATGTTTTTCTTAAAACTCAAATTTCTTAATTTGATCCTTTCATAAGGATGTTTTGCTTAAGACAAATTTCTTAATTTGATCCTTCTACAAGGATGTTTTTTTCTTAAAACATAAAGTTTCTTAATGTGATCTTTCCATAAGGATATTTTTTCTCAAAATTCAAAATTTCTCATTGTTATCCTTCCAAAAGAATGTTTTTCTTAAAATACAAATTTCTCAATTTTATCCTTGTAAAAAGATGTTTTTCTCAAAATTCAAAATTTCTCACTGTTATCCTTCTAAAAGGATGTTTTTCTTAAAATTCAAAATTTCTCAATTTAATCCCTCCTTAAGGATTTGTCTCAAAATTCAAAATTTCTCACTGTTATCCTTCCAAAAGGATGTTTTTCTTAAAATAAAAATTTCTCAATTTTATCCTTGCAAAAGGATATTTTTCCCAAAATTCAAAATTTCTCAATTTAATCCCTCCTTAAGGATTTGTCTCAAAATTCAAAATTTCTCACTATTATCCTTCCAAAAGGAGCATTCTTCTTAAAATTCAAATTTCTCAATTTTATCCTTCCAAAACAGCGCTTTTCTTAAAAAACCCATTTTCTCAATTTGATCCTTCCAAAAAGATGTTTTTCTCGCCACCCCATTTGTTTTTTTCGCTCCGAGAAAACAAGGTTTTTGGATTCATTCGTTGCCGCTTCAGAGGAATGAGTCATTTGCTATCTGGTCTGTCTATTGCCGCTCCGGAAAGACATACCAGCGTTACCCAATCATTTTCGCCGCTCTAGGAAAACAAATTATTTGGATTCATTCGCTGCTGCTTCGAAGGAATGGGTCATTTGCTGTCTGGTCTGTCCATTGCCGCTCCGAAAGGACATGCCAGTGTTACCAAATCATTTTCTCTGCTCCGGAAAAACAAGTTATGTGGATTCGTTCGCTGCTGCTCTAGAGGAATGAGTTGTTTGCTATATGGTTTTGTCCATTGTCGGTCTGGAAGGACATGCCAGCGTTACTCAATTATTTTTGCCGCTCTAGGAAAACAAGTTATGTGGATTCATTCGCTGCCACTCCGGAGGAATGAGTTGCTTGCTATCTGGTATGTTCGCTACCGCTTCGAAAGAACATACTGGCGCTATCCAGTTGTTTTCACCACTTCGGGAAAACAAGTTTTGGATTTGCTCGTTGCCATTTCGGAAGAGCAAATCGTCCGGCAGGGAAGTATGACAAAATTAGTGCTTATAGTCTTTGCTTTATTCTTGTTTCACAAGTATAAACAGAGAGGGACAGCTGTAATTACTAATTTTGTCCGAGGTGAACCCGTCTTTGTTTTTACAATAATGGGCTTATATATATGTGTTGCTACTCTATAAAAAATATGTAAAGGGCTTTGATTATTTTATCTTTTTTATTAAAACCCAAAAGAGTAATTACAAGTATTATTTGTTAAGTGTATAATACTACTTATGTTGTCATCCAATAAAAAACCCCTAAATATTATTGATATAGTATATTATTTTCCTTTATGTTATTTTATTATTACTGCTTTGTTACTATCATTGTTATCTTTATTCTTATATTTATCTTTATTGCTTTTATATATTATATTGTATTATTATAATTAAACCGGAATATATATATATATATACTAATCATTTTAGAATAAAAGCCCAAGTATATATTTATATAATACTCACTTACATGAATTAAAGCCAAAAAATATAATGCACATATATATCCATATTTACAAGGCCCGATTGGCCCAAATTAATACCTAAAACTAAATATCTGAATCTACCCTGATCACGCTTTTTTTTATATGCAACCAACTCTAAACCCTGAGATTGGAGTGGATGGCTCAGATCGAACCCGATGAGACTCTTCACCTCCCCATGTGACTGTTGGGGAGCTATGGCCCTTCAGCTTGTGGTCGTTCATCTTGCAAAATCGACGGTCGAGATTAGATCCTCATACCACACCCATAAGGACACTGGTCCCCTCTCCTCGGCTCTTCACCTCTCTGCACAAATGAACCCAAACAAAAGATGAAGTTGGTCCCTTTATGTTAGGCTCTCCACGTCGCATGCAAACAAAATGGTTAGGGGATTTCAGCAACGACAATGCAAAAATCTGAGGGAATTTACAGCAGTGAATACAAACAAATGAAGCATGCAACCAATCAAGAATTTCAATTTCTTTTTTCTTTCTCTTTATCAATGTAATTCGGTTCTATATAAACCAAACCCTAATCAATTGTAGACGGGAGGTATTCAAAAATCAAATATATAAAAAGGGCATTTCAGAGTTCTTCTCCAGTTTTCCTTTCTTTGAATTGAAAAGCAAAGAAAAAGAGAGTTTTTTTTATCAATATACAAAGAACATACTTTTGAGTTTTTCGGTTTCTCTGTTTTTTGGTTCGAATCAAAAAGAAAAAAAAGAAGCTTTACCTTTGGTCTTCAGCAGCTGCCGGTGGCCGGAAAATTAATCAGCGAATCCCAATGGTGAAGACGTTCTGCTTGATGAGGAGAGTCACATACCTCAGAATCGCCTCGATCCAACGGTGAACTGAGTAGATCGGGTGAGAAGAAGCCGAAAGGTTCAAACCCCTTTCTCGCAAAGCTCGGTTCACTTTCTTGAGAAACCATTCCGATAAGGGGGAAAGGGGGAGAAAGGTGATTCTGTCGGTGTCCTTGCATGGCCAGAAGGACCACCGAAGCGGTGGTGAGCGGCGGTTCAAGCTCTGGCGGCTAGGGTTTATTTAGGGGAATGTTTGAGGAGGAGGAGTGAATGGGAGAAATAAAAGGGTATAACCCTTTATCTGGCCGAATCGGGTAACCGGGCGACCCACCTTGGATCTGGTGGGTATCGGCCCCAACCCATATCCGATCCGGTGAGCCCAAATCACTTGGGCTTTGGTACCTCATTTCTACCCTTCTTGTATTAGCCCAAGTTTGATGCTAATGTGGTGTTTAGTTGCCTTAGTGTATGTTTGTATTATGTGATATTATTCATACTTAGTTCTTTTTATATGATATTTATTTATACAATATGGTAATATATGCTTCTTATATATAACACATAGCATATGGATTTTATATAAAATATGATATGTAGTATATACAACATATAGTTAAGATATAGTTTTTTTAATATATAATATAAGTTTTTTCATATAATATATATTATAATGCTTCTTTAAATATATAGTGTTATAAATGTTATAATGAATATATTATAATATATTCTTTTAAAATATATAATATATGTAGTTAAAAAGGGTATATAACATATATATAGTTTTCTTAAAATATAATATGTTCTTTTCTTAAAATATATGATATAATTTTAATATAACATGATTTTATAAGATATATTCATGTCTTTGGGCTTGTTGAGTTTATATGGTTTTGGGCCTGGTATAGTTTTAGGCTTTGATATTGGTTTAGTTTAGTGGTTTTGGCCCTGGAGCTTAGTTTAGGTGGGCTTAGGGTTAACTAAGGCTTTAGATTAGATTAGACAAATTAATTTGGTTAATTTAGATCATGTGCTCATCTCATAGGGGTACGATCCATAAATTAATTAAATTAATTTTAGGGTTTTGTTCTTTTAGAGCATTAGTTAGAATAGAGTTTGAATTGATTTAGTGAAGTTAAACTTACCTTTGGCTGACTAGGGCAAGTATTAAATCACTAAGTTAATTGAATGTTTCTTAAGTACCTTTAGGATAAAATTTACAAGGAAATTAGATTGACATTTTAATTAAAAGCTATGATTAAATAACTTGATTTATTTTAATATTATTCTTGTCTTATTGGAATACTAGTTTAAAATCAATCGAATTAATTATCATATTATTCATAATTTGTTAGGGCTTCCTAATTTTTTAGGGTTAATTAATTTAGGATTAATACTAGAATCACCTAATTAATAACTAGATCACTAATTGGATCTTCCATAATTTGACCTTTTAGGTTAGGACCTTGGGTGGGCTTTTTGTGTGTTTACCTTTGAGCCCTTTAGTTGCCATCCCTTAATTGTCATTCATGTGACCTTTTATTTTGCATTAATTAATTTAAATCATGGAAAATGAAGTATCTATTAATTCCGATATTTGTGTCGTAATAGTCCGAGCTGAAAAGATGTTGACCAAATATTTGAATTAATTCTTACCGACTCAAGGTAAAATTAATTCTGGTGTATCGTCAACTTTATTAATTAAATGTCTAATTAATTTGAACCCACCAATTTAATAAAGCCCGTTCAATTAAGGTTAATTTTCAATTAAGGTCACTAAATTAAATTCTTTTCAAATTTCGACAATTTCCTTCGATTAAAAGCAAAAAATATTTTGGTACCGATCTCCGGGCGTGATGGGGGTGCCAATCCTTCCCCACATGTAACCAACTCCTGAACCTTTTCAGAATGAATCTCTGATTTTGGGGTGTCTGGCCTATCTTATTCAAGTGGTCGGTGACGACTCCAAGTTTTCAATCAATTTTCAAAAGGAGTAAGAGTTTTCAAAAGAAATTCCCCTTTTAAACAAATCTTTTTCAAAAAGTGGGATACTTTAGTAGTTTTCAAAATGCCGCTACATGTATTTTTTGGTTTATCTCCTTAAAATGAGAACCAATAAAAATCAAGACCTTGGGCACTAAGTATTTTTCAGCCAATGGGATTGAGGAATTGGTTCATCCAATGAGGACCAAGGCTTAGTGAGATATTTTTATTTCGGTATTTTTGTCCTCATGTAAGAATCAAATGTCAATGGGTCATGTAGTTTTGGGCTTAGGGTATAAGGTTTTGGGTATTGAAAAGGGTAAGGTAGATTGATTTAATTATCCAGGACAAAATTCGGTGCCTACAGCTGCCCCTCATTGCTCATTACTGTGAAACGAGAATAGAGCAAAGACAGAGAGACACAAAATTTGTCCCACCTCCCTTCTATATATTCGAAGCTACGAGTTCTTCCTATATAGAACTGTTCGCCCTTCCTTTTCCTAAAATCTAGAGCTATGAGTATCTTCCTCCTTCATTCCAAAGTCCCTGAGCTTATGAGTATCTACCTCATTCACTCTGAAATCCTGGTGTGGTGAGTTTAAAATCCTTCGCCTGAAATCTTTGAGCTTTGAGTATCTGCTTCCTTCAGTCTGAAATCCTAACGTGGCGAGTTTGAAATCCTTCACCTCAAATCACTGAGCTGTGAGTATCTACCAACTTCGATCTATTGTGGCGAGTTTGAAATTCTTCGCATGAAATCCTTGAGTTATGAGTATCTACCTTCTTCGATCTAATGTGGCGAGTTTGAAATCCTTCACCTGAAATCCTTGAGCAATGAGAATATGCCTCTTTCGCTCTGAAATCCTGACGTGGCGAGTTTGAAATCCTTCACCTGAAATTACTGAGCTGTGAGTATCTACCTTGTTCATTCTAATTTGGTGAGTTTGAAATCCTTCGCCTGAAATCCTTGCCGGGTTTTCAGTCCATTGTTCGCCTCTTTTCATGCGATATCCACTTTATCTTTCAAATATATGTGAAAAGCGATGAAATGATATGATGGTATGAGTTAACATGCTCTTAATTCTGGGATGTCTAACTAAATATGATGCATGAATGACTACGATTTTGAACTTTCTCTAACACTTTCCTCTTCTTGGTTCTTTAATCTCGTTCTTCTCTTGTTTTCCTCTTCTCTTCTTGGTACTGGCGGTGCCTCACCTTTCATTCGGGTTCGCCCTTTATGCCCCTTAAATTCTTTGTTCCGAAGTGTTTTTTCAACTTTTCACTTCAAATTTATCTTTCCTCAAAGCGCCATTTTCGGGTTTTCACTTTATAGGTTTTTCTTCTTTTCCCTTTATTTTTCATTTTTCATTTTTCATTTTTCTTTCTTTCTTTTTTTGTTTTTTTCTTTTTATTTTCTTTTTATTTCTTTTTAGGTGCCCTTTCGGGTTTTTTACCTTGAAACACTTGTGTCTTCACCATTATCTTGCTTTTCTAAAACAATTTTGAGATGTCGCCCATCGTCTCACTTCGGCGCACTCTGAAAACTTGGCGTCTGAGGTCTTTTCTTTAATTAAACCTGGTGTGCCTCATTGAACATGAAACTCAACTATCAAGTTCAATTTTTGTCTTTGACTTATCACGTCAGATCTTTCTCCTTCCCGTATTTAGGGTAAGCACCCGCCCCCAAGTCCCTAAACTCTTTTTCAAATTCAATCTTCTTTTCTTGAATTCATCGAGGCTCTTTGGCAAAACGACTTTAGAATCATGCAGTATTGTCATCCCGAATGTGGCATTCATCATCTAATCTCAACATCATGACTTGAATCTCCAAAGATATCCTTTGTGGGTATTACTTGTCAACCCTCATGCTCTCTGGTACTATCGCAAAAATTCTAGTCTACTTGTTCATTCCAATGCAAGAGACTTATGAGGATGATAGATAAAATAATTTTTTAGTTTGAAAAACATGGCAAACGATTGTTAATAAAATCAACATTAGGTTTTTTTAAAAATCAACCTAAATAAAATTTATGTTTAAAAGACCACAAATGTTATGGTGACACATACATATGTGAAATCCTTATTGGGATATTTAGCTTCCGAGAGCAACAACTCCCATACCTAATTTCTACCTAATTTAAGGTGGCTCTCTTAATCTTACTAGCTCACCATGCCCCAAGCTTTCCCTCATTTGGGCGTCGATCAGGTACTTGAAGTTTGACGTCCTGAATAACATTGATGCGCGCTTTCGCTTGTAATCAATCGATTCCCCATGACTCTTTATGTAACACCCACAACCCGGTTTGGAAGAAAACCGGAATTGAAGATGTTACCACAACACATTCTAGAAATCGTGTGACCAAATTATAAAACTTGATCCAGCTTCAGAACAGACTTATCAAAAATCAGGGTAAATTTAGAACTTTTCTTTAGTAACATTTCATATTAAGGCAAATCATTCACAATGTATGTATGTATGTCACACTGATTGATAATTTACAGCATAACCTTATTAGGCTTAACTTGGATCTAAATGTATGTCACTTATCATTTAAATCTTAACTGTTATTTCACAAATTTTTTTAACGATAAGACTTATCGTTCAATGTTCCACTAATCCATACATATCGTCACTGCCATGCATTTTTAACATCAAGCAATTGAGGTTTATGGCTATGTGACTAAACTTGCAAGTAGATAGGCGGACTATTGAAAACTTATTATCCCACAGCATCGTCATACATCACATAATCGATTGTAGCAACGTATAATCTAACAGAAAATATAACTATACTTAATCCTCAGAAATCATTTCAATGGTCGCACCAATCACAACCAAAACAATTAAAGATCAAGAGACACATTAATCACTTGCAAATAAAACTATATATCATTCTAAAACTAGATCAAACTTATTTCAAATTATAAACCGACTATATGTGATTTCACACAACTTACATAATATAGCCTTAAGCTTAAACATTACCACTTTATCAATTATTTATTTTCTTTTCTATTATATTAGCTATACATAATGTTCTACCTTATCCTAAATTGATAAACAACAGGAGATAGTTACTTACTAGCCATATTTTCCTACAACATCTAGTTGATTACTAATTTAGGTTTTAAAAGCAACCACACAAACGCATATTTAACACAACTTGTTAGGTAAACCATATCCATGAAATAATAAGAGGCCCATTACAAACTTAAATAAGCAATAAACTTATACACTTAAACATAACCAAAAAGGAAATCAATATGCACTATGCATTTTTGTAACTATGTGTCACCAACTAGGAGTTCTAAAGATACTAATTTGTATCCTACTCAGATCCTTGCGATCTCATCCCGGCTCAGGACAAATACGTAAGCACATTTACCCTAAAATGTAATGATAGAATAGAGTAAGCAATTGAATTACTTAGTGAGGTAATTTAATTAATCAAGACATAAATCAAATCTCTATTCACTCTTTAGACAACGTACTATGGGGAGTAATAAGCTTATCTAAACACAACCTTTACAATTTATAGGGTTCGTACAACTAATCATACAGTGTATTGTTTTCAAGCAACATGATAAATTAATCGACTACAAGTTATTACAGCCACAAGTTTTTTAATATAGCCTCAATCCTTTATCCATATAAGCTCAGATATCAATTAAACATTGTTTACTTAACATGCAAGACTCCATCGATTTTTATTCGATCAACTTATAGTTTTAATATCCTTTCTTTAGAGGTATTCTTTAATCATATATACTTGGTACCTAAGTCATTTTAATTCTGTCATACATGTCACCTGAGACATCAAATATATAGTAAGCATAGCATATTTAAAATACTCTATCCGACATTATCTTTATATTCTCTCTCAGACCCATACTCCTATTTACAAGTTTTTATAAGTTCAAGTCGTATATTCAATTTGATTCGAGACAGCACTTTAATCATGTACATTCATTGGTATATAGCAAGACATACTCATTTACTTGTACACATTTTCACGAGATCAAACTAGTTTATTAAGTCTCTAATTCTAGCAAGACAATTTCATTTACATGTACACAAAAACAAGAGATTTAAATCAGTCCCTGAAGACTTAATTTCTAGCAAATCAGTTCTTTTTTCATGCATGCATAATTACAAGATTAAATCAGTCCCTAAAGACATAATTTCCAGCAAATCAGTTCCTTTTTCATGCATGCATAATTACAAGATTAAGTCAGTCCCTAAAGACATAATTTCCAGCAAATCAGTTCCTTTTTCATGCATGCATAATTACAAGATTAAATCAATCCCTAAAGACTTAATTTCCAACAAATCAGTTCCTAAAAACTTATAATTACTCAATATAATCTTTAGGCTTATTAATATAAACTTAACATACAAAACATGTGAGACTGCTCCATGGGTGGTCATGTTAAACCCAACTAAAACAAGGTACTAATTACTTGAAGTAACCCATTCGACTAGTACAAGCCAAGAAACATATACTTTAATCCACATCAATATACGCATTCAACCAATCACATTAACACATGACTGTTTCCAATCCAACACATAATTTCACCAATGAGGCACATAACTTATTTTAGAATTAGATTACTTATTAAGCAAACTTTCTCAATCCTTCATAAACCTAGTTATAATTCTATTATTTAACAACAATTATTTGAACACAATATGTGAACAAACAAACATTCTAACAAAGCTTGCACCTTGACCAAGAAGATATACAGGGATTATACATATATAATCCAAATCAGTCCTCACTGCTCCGTATCATAACATATTAGAATTTAAGCATGATTTGCTTACCAAATACCATTAAACATAGTACCTCATAGGCATGTTTTCTTATCAAAGTTACCAAAGCATACGTATCACACATATCACTTGCTTTCCTCATAAGTTATCTAAATAGCTCATTTAACATGTATAATCGATTTACCAAGCAATCTATTTCACAGTTCATACACATAAATTATCGATATCCATAGTAAATCCTTTGATATCAATCCAACAATTCTCAATTTGAATAAACTATAAGTCATTCATTGATTCATTCTCATATACATGTTCAAATTGAAACATTTCATATTATTTAGGCAAAAATCGAGTGAAACCGATTTAACATTGCTGAATAGACATATCATATCATACAATTCGATTCTATGCCATACATACTTATCACGAAGTATGCATACAAATTCATTTAAACTGAGATTTGATCATTTACTCAACATCAAGATTTTCTCAAACATTTCACAACTTATTACAAAGGTATTATTCAATTGTACCCATTGTAAACATAAATACATATTACTTATCAAAAGTTTATCGTACTTCTTTCTTGAGTAAACATTTTCTTTCATAATCATTTAATATTATAGCCTTGTGAATCGAATTCCTAGTCTAGATACACGAGTCCCCAACCAACTGTCGCCCGTAAAACATATGGTACTTGTAGTACCGGTCAATCCCTCCTACTGTCGCCCGTAAAACATATGGTACTCGTAGTACCGGTCAATCCCTCCTACTGTCGCCAAATGACCACATACACATCCCTCATATTGTCGTCTATTAGGAACCACTGTCTCGGACCGTAGTCTACCCCAACACTGAGCTCTATGGACTCTATGGCATGCCAACTATATCTACGACTGACTCGAGACCAAGGCTTTATCTTTTCAATAGGTGAGCTTAGCCCCATTCTATTTACACAGTATTGTGTAATTACCCTTTTCTCAAATAGGGTTCAATCATATACATTTGGAGACCTATGTCTCTTTCCTTGTGATCAAAGGCTCATAGCCAGATCATTCATAAATCATTCATGACTTATCCAATTGAATCATCAATTATTCATATATTCAAGCATATCAAGCTTACTCTTTACATAGATCAATCATTTTCATCTTGATAATAAACATATATCATAGGCATTTCAACTTATCAAACATTTCCATCTATACATTATCCATGAGCAATTCAATTCATCATACATTTCATATTACAAGGTATTTCTCAAAGAAATACTTACTTGTTTCCAAGCTTGTATGAGCATAAGCATAAGCATACATTTGATACTTTTAAACATAACAACTAGAAAACAATACTCGGAAAGGTTGCAACCCCTTTCTGAGACTTTAAACTATACTCACCTCTTATCCTGAAGTTACGAGATACCTGAATCTGTATTCCTATCTTGTTACTGATTTAAACTCCTTTCGGCTTTCTACTAACTTGATCAGTCCCATCTTTATCTATTTTTATTAACTTTATAACTATGCATTAGGACTAAATCTATTATCCAATAATTCATTTAACCAAACAAATCAGTCCATAACACATGCACATCCATTTAAAAATCACAATAATCCAGCCTGCACTTGTATTTATACCGAACAGTTCACTAAATCATTAAATATTCAAAGCAACCCTTAATGTACAAAAATAGTCTACAACCATGTGTTGTTATTGGGGTTGAGAAGCTCGATTTAAGGGTTTAGTAATGGTGGAAAATGGTTTCGGTTAGGGGAAATTATGGTGGATAAGAGAATTGAATGGTGAGTGAAGGAGAGTTGTTTGAGTGCTGTCGGGTGAAGGAATGGCTAGGTAAGATATGGGTAGTGGGTTTTTCTTTTGAATGGTAGTGTGTGGATTGTCGATGATGAAAGATGGGGGGTTGCCGAAAATGAAGGGATGGCTCGGTTGGGAAAGAATGAAAAAATGGGATGAGTAGTGGATGAACGTGATGAGCGAATTTAAAGGGGGGAGTTGATTTGGTGATGAACCAAAAAATCGTGGCAATCCCCTGAATGGCCGGTAAGTGTGTGAGTGTATATGGTGATGGTAGGGGCATTGAGTGGGCTCAGGTATGGCAAAATGGATCTTGCTTTTTTTTTTAATGGGTTTAAGGGGTTTTTATATATATATATAGTGATAAAGGGTATTTTTGGTTTATCTCCTTAAAATGAGAACCAATAAAAATTAAGACCTTGGGCACTAAGTATTTTTAAACCAATGGGATTGAGGCATTGGTTCATCCAATGAGGACCAAGGCTTAGTGAAATATTTTCATTTTGGTATTTTTGTCCTCATGTAAGAACCAAATGTCAATGGGTCATGTAGTTTTGGGCTTAGGGTATAAGGTTTTGGGTATTGAAAGGGGTAAGGTGGATTGATTTAATTTAACGATTTTTCAAACCCGAACTATACATTAACATCACTATATGCTTTATAATACGTGACGAAAATAAGTATATCGTCACGTTAGACATTTAGTAACACACCTAGCATGATGAACGTCGTGACATCAAATTTTACGTCACAAATACAACTAGTGACGTAAATGTAAGTTTTTGTGACAATATTTTAGATGTCACTAATAAACAAATTTGTTGTAGTGAACTTAGCCTCATTCGAGTCTTAACGCCAAAGGAATTCGACCAATCACGCAGGATCCCCACAACCAACCGGACGCGACTTACCCTTGTTGAACCATCACATTGAATTTCAACACATTCAATTGGAGAGGCGATCAACATGTCCAACGACGAACCTACTCATGCACCATATATAAAGTAATAATAAAAGGAAAGGAAAGGCTTTAATAAAAAAAGAAAGATATGATTTAATTTCTTATTATACAAATGAGCTTTTTGAACGTTCGAGAAATACAAAATGTTTTGGAAATTTAAAACCAAATATTTTATGGATAAATTACGTAGCAAGTCACTGAACTTTTTTAGAATTTTCAACTAGTATTTAAATTTTTTGGAACGTAATTTTTTAAGATAAACACCCAAAAATCATAAAAAAATTACAAAAAATAACGAGATGCTTGCGAACTTATCGAGTCGAGTTGGGCTTTTTTCGACTCGCTAAGATCTCGAGTTGAATATTGACCGAGTTGAACTCGAGTTGTTTGCGAGTTGCTCAACTCAATTAGCACCCCTAATGATAACTATTTCAAAATAGAAATATTGAATAAAAAATTTCCATGTACCAAAATGTAATGAGGTGCAATTTTGGAGGCTAAAATATCATTTAATCTTAAAATAATTAACAAGTTATCATTTAAATATTATTATTGTATATATGATATTAAAATATAAATACTTCCACTAAATATTCATAATAGGAATATTGAAAATTACATTATCAAACTTAATCAAAAAAATTTACATTATCAAATAAATTTACATAATTCTTATTTTTTACAAAAGAGAAGTTAAGATTTTTATAATATAATAATATGACTCAAATGAAGTTAAATTTCGATTTAAAAAATTATATATAAATTTTGGTTCAAGTTGAACTATTTAGATGGTGCATTTTTTTTCAATGAAATATTACAATTTTGGTAGTTAGGTCTTTCCGAAGGTCAACTTCATCACCTTGGTTTATTGAAAAAAGGAAGTCAAACAAAAAAACTTAATGATCCTAACCTAAATAATTTTATTTTAAAAAAACATTTAGAAGCCATTGAAGAACGCTTCGTCGAGCTTCGAAGGAAGGAACCAAGTTGCCACGGTAATCAAACCAGTCCCAGTTGCGCGGCATAATTAGTTGTCAAGGCAATTCAGCGGGTCCTAGTTGTCACTACAATTGAGTTACCATAGCAATCAATTGCCTCGATAGTCCATTCGACCATCACACCACTACTCATGATAACCCGACCTACTCTCTTATTCGATCACAATCTCTTTTATTTACTTGTGTATTTATTTTACTTGTTAAATCCAAACACCTATCATCACCATTTATTTCTCTTTTCAGTGCAAGGAATTAGAAATAAGAGTTTCACCAATCCCCGTAGAGATGATATCTTTACTATACTATTACTTGTGACGTGTATACTTGCACCGTTTCTGTTGCACTCAAATCAAGCAACAAGTTTTTGGCGTCGTTGCTGGAGATTGGCAATAGCGACTTTGTTTTTATTTTCTTGCACATTTGTTTATTTATTTTATTTTTGTGTTCAGTTTCAAGAGGCTAATAACTTTGGTTTTGCATTGGTTTATGACCAAGTTAAGACTGACAACACCAGATTATCCATTCAAACCAGAAATTGAACGTATTTTTCGTAGACGAAGAAGAGAGTTGAGAGAAGAGATGACAAATCCACCTAATGATCCAGTCGAAAATCTGAATGCCAACGGCAATCAGAATGCTGCAGCAGGAGGCATGGTGGCCTTACCGAATCAACCGGTCATCGTACGAAATAGACCCCTCCGAGACTACTTAGAGCAAGATCTTAATGGTCTCACTCCAGGAGTTGTCACACCTGAGATTCAAGCCACCCAGTTCTAGTTGAAGTATGTGATGTTCAATATGATCAATACAGTTGGTCAATTTGGCGGATCAGCGACTGAAGATGCCATACAACTTCTCAAATCGTTCTTAGAAATCTGTGATTCATTCAAGCAACAAGGAGTCCCTTTGGACGTCGTATGGCTGAAACTATTCCCCTATTCACTACGGGATAGGGCGAAAACATGGTTAAATAGTATCCTATTCGGATATTTAAAATCTTGGACCGAACTGTGCCGGAGTTTTCTTTCTAGATTTAGTTTTAGAAATATGACTAATAAATTGTGTAATGACATCACTTCTTTTTGACTGGCAGATAATGAGTCCATGTACGAGGCTTGAGAGCTGTATAAGGAGCTTTTATGCAAATGTACCATGCACGGATTCAGAGATTGGATGCAAGTAACAATGTTTTACAATTCAGTCAATGCACCGACGATATTGATGCTGGATGCCTTGACGAATGACACGCTTTTAGACAAACCAGCAAAGGAAGCTTGGGAGATTTTGGACAGACTTGCCAAGAATGATTATCAATTCCCAACCACTAGAAGGGGAATAGTCAGGCGAAATGCCTCGACAATTAAACTTGATTCGTCAGATACTATTTCAGCACAGTTGGCCACATTAACCAATTTGGTTAAGAATATGTAGCGACCCAACAACACACAAGAGATCAAGGTAGTAGACTCATTTTATGATTTATGTAATGGTAACCATGATTTTTCTGAGTGTCCGCAGAACCCAGAGTCTAGCTTTTACGTTGGAAAATACAACCAGAACAACAATGTGATGTCCAACACTTACAATCCAGCCTGGAGAAAGCACCCTAATTTCTTATGGAGAAACCAGAACAACACCGTCAATCAGCACAGTCAGAATAAACAAGCAACATGATTCCAGCAGAACATGCCACAACAATAGATGCCGCAACAACAATCGACACCATCTAGTTCTTTGGAAAACTCTCTTAATGCTTTTATGTTAAAAACTGAACCTTATATGGCTGAGAATAGCAGTTTCATGAAAAGGACTGACGCTTTCATTAATAGGACTAAGACGAGACTACAGAATCAAGAGGCAGCTTTGAAATCATTAGAGACACAAGTTGGGCAATTTGCCCAAAACTTGAATACGAGACCACCAAGGAGTTTACCTAGCGATAATGAGGTCGCAAAGGGAATAAGTCATAAGCAGTGTAAGGTAATTACCGCTCAAAGCAGACAAAAGCCAAATATTGCACCTGCTTAGCCTACGGAAAACACTCAATCAGCAAAACAATCTCCTGTAATTGCCCCGACAATTCTAGATGCCGTGACAATTCCTGATAACAATTTCAAATCAGATAAGAAAGATGAGGAGATTAGAATACCGCCACCATTCCCACAAAGGCTAAAAAGGCAGAAAGAAGAGTATCGGTTCAAGAAATTCCTTAACATCCTGAAGCAAGTCCACATCATCTTTCCATTGGTTGAAGCAATAGAACAAATGTCGAACTATGCTAAGTTCCTTAAGGACATTGTCTCTAAGAGAACTAGGCTAAGAGAATTTGAGACAATTTTTGTGACTGAGGGATGCATGACAATGTTGCACAACTGAATGCCACCCAAACTGAAGGATCCTGAAAGTTTTACAATACCTTGTGCAATCAGAAATCACTGTGTCGGGAAGGCTTTTCGCGATCTTGGGAAATCATAAACCTTATGCCGAAATCTATTTTCCAACAATTGGGCATAGGGAAGGCAAGACCCACGACGGTTATATTATAGCTTGCAGACAGATCCTATGTACATCTTGGGGGAAAATTGAGGATATTCTGGTAAGAGTCGATAAATTTATTTTTCCCGCTAATTTCATTGTTTTGGACTGTGAAGGAGATGAGTTTGCACCTATTATTCTTGGGAGACCGTTCTTAGCAACGAGAATGACCTTGACCGATGTCAACAAAGGAGAACTTACTATGTAGGTGAACGACCAGAAAGTCAAGTTAAATGTGTTCCAAACCTTAAAGCATGCTGAAGGTCCAAAATAATACCAAGTCATACAAGCCACCACCGAATTCAATTTTAACATGAAGGAGTATTGCCACGGCAATTGCATTGCCGAACCTGAGAAACTTGAGGAGCCAGACGACGAAGAGCAGAATGAAGCAAATTGGATAGTAAGTCGACCAGGTAAATATTTCGAACCTTTGGATTACTTAGGTAAGGAAGGCAAACTCAGAAAACCCTCTATTGAGCAACCTCTCATGTTAAAATTGAAACCATTGCCAGGGCAATTAAAATATACTTATTTGGGAAACGATAACACATTACCCATAATTATTTCTTCTAAGTTGCAGCCTGAACAGGAAAAGAGGTTGATTGATATGTTGACGCTGCACAAAAAGGCAATAGGGTGGACAATCACAGATTTGAAGGGAATTAGTCCATCGGTATGTATGCACAAGATCCTATTGGAGGATGATCATAAACCACCGATTGAGGCACAAAGGAGACTTAAACCTGCCATGAAGGAGGTTGTGATGAAAGAAATCATCAAATGGCTTAATGCCGGTATCATATATCCTATATCTGACAGTACATGGGTAAGTCCGGTACAATGTGTACCGAAAAAGGGAGGTATAACCGTGGTAAGTAAGGAAAAGAATAAACTCATTCCAACTAGGACTATTACTGGTTGGAGAGTTTGTATAGATTACCGTAAGTTAAATAAAGCTACTAGGAAAGATCATTTTCTTTTACCCTTTATTGACCAAATGCTTGACCGCCTTATAGGTAAATCTTTTTATTGTTTTCTTGATGGTTACTTAGGTTATAATCAAATCGCCATATCACCAGAAGACTAGGAAAAGACCATCTTCACATGTCCTTATGGTACATATGCATTTCGAAGGATATCGTATGCAATGCCCTGACAATCTTCCAAAGATGTATGATGACAATTTTCTTCGACATGGTGGAAAATTTCCTTGAAATCTTCATGGACGATTTCTCGATATTTGGAGATAGCTTCGACAATTGCCTCAGCAATTTGGAGAAGGTGTTAGCACGTTGTGAGGAATCTAACCTAGTTTTAAACTGGGAAAATGTCATTTTATGGTGGATGAAGGTATCATGCTCTGCCACAAAATTTAATCTAAGGGAATCAAAGCAGACAAGGCCATGGTGGATGTGATTGAGAAATTGCCGCCACCGAATTCAGTCAAAGAGATTTGAAGTTTTCTCGGACTTGCAAGTTTTAACAGAAGGTTTATTCATAATTTTTCTAATATTTCTAAACCCTTGTGTAATTTGCTTGAACAGGAAAATGCCTTCAATTTTGATGATTCTTGTGCCACGACATTTGAAGCCCTGAAGAAGCAACTTGCCACGACACCCATTGTCGTTCCACCTGATTGATCCCTACCCTTTGAACTCATGTGTGATGCAAGCAATTTTGCGGTAAGAGCTGTTTTAGGCTAGAGGAAAGATAAATTTTTCCATGTGATATGTTACGCTAGTAAAACTCTTAATGGTGCTCAATTGAATTACACCACGACGGAAAAGGAATTACTAGCAGTAGTTTTCGCATTTGACAAGTTTTGTTCCTATTTAATTGGTACAAAGGTAATCGTCCATACTGACCATTCGGCAATTAAGTATTTATTTGCTAAAAAATATGCCAAACCTCATTTAATTCGTTGGATTTTACTTTTACAAGAGTTTGACATTGAAATTAAGGACATGAAAGGATCGAAAAATTAGGTTGTTGATCACTTGTCAAGGCTAGAAGAAGGTGATAAAGATGATGACTTTTTGGAGATCCACGATGAATTCTCGGATGAGCAGGTGTTAGTTGCCACGACAACAACATGGTATGCTGATCTAGTGAACTTCCTGGTTTGTGTTATTTTACCTTATGACCTTACTCGCAAAGGAAAAAAGTAGTTCCGACATGATGCTAAACATTGTTATTGGGATGAGCTTGTTTTGTTTAAACAATGTGCAGATCAGGTCATAAGACGATGTGTTCCCAAGGAAGAGCAACAAAATATGCTTTGACAATACCGTTTTTCACCATACGGGGGCCATTTTGGAGGTAGTCACACCGCGACCAAAGTCTTACAATCAGGCTTATACTAGCTGACTCTTTATAAAGATGCACGAGAATTTTACAAACGGTGTGATCGTTGTCAACGAATAGGGAATATCTCAAGACGGCATGAGATGTCACTACAAAATATTATTGAATGAGAGTTGTTCTATGTATGGGGAATCGATTTCATGGGGCCCTTATCATCCTCATTCGACAATTTGTACATCCTAGAAATAGGTTGACGCAACTGCAGTTCCTAGAAACAATTCCAAGACCGTGCAGAAATTTTTACAAAAAAACATTCACACGATTTGGGACACCAAGGGCAATTATCAGCGATGAGGCACACATTTCGACAATAGGCTGATTGCCAAGATGTTGGGGCATTTTGGAGTAACACACAAAATTTCCACGACATATCACCCGTAGATAAACGGGCAAGCTAAAATTTCTAACCGTGAACTGAAGATTATCCTTGAGAATGTTGCCAATCCCTCTAGAAATGATTGGTCTTTGAGAATTGATGATGCGCTTTGGGCTTATCGAATAGCATTCAAAACGTTCCCAGGCATGTCTCTTTATAGACTTGTCTACGGCGAGACTTTCCAACTACCAGTGGAGATCGATCATAAGACATATTGGGCTATCAAGACCATGATCATGGATTGGGAGAGTGCAGGGAAAAAGTGTTTACTGGATCTAAATGAGATAGAAGAATTATGTGTCTTAGCTTACGACAATGCCCGAATCTACAAAGAGAAAACGAAACATTGGCATGATAAAAAGCTATTGCCGCGACAATTCTTGCCAGGGCAATTAGTGCTTCTTTTCAATTCTTGGTTAAAACTTTTTCCGGGAAAATTGAAATCGAGATGGTCTGAACTGTTCGAGGTGGTAAAACCTTCCTCCCATGGTGCTGTTATAATCAAGTCTACTGTCGACGGACATGAGTTTAAACTTAATGGACAAAGATTAAAGCACTATGTCGGCACTCATGTTGAGCGCGAAAACAAAAGTTGTTACCTTATACGATGCATGAACATGCTGTTTTTTTAGTATTTTTATTTATCTTTTCAGTTTATTTTTAATTTTATTTTCGGACTTAATTTTATTTTTATTCGGATATTAGTTTTTATTCTTTTTAATTTTTATCTTTATCTTTATTCTCATTATTATTTTTAGGATAGTCAACTTTTCTATTTATTTTTGTTTTTCTCTTATTTATCTTATCTTTATTTATTTATTTAATTTAAGTTTTATCTTTCTTTAATATTTATCTTTGTGTTTTGTTTGGATTTTAGGAAAAGAATTCAAGAGAATGAGGAGTTGGGTTCAAGATATAGACTATCCTTTAGAGTGCATAATGGGCTGATTTTGAGGATTAAAAACACCCATTTAAATTATTCTTACCCTAATTCTTTCCCCTAAACCTAGCCGTACACCCCTTATCTTCCCTCAAATACTCACTAGTCGCATACACACCCAATACCTTTTCTTTCTTTCTTTCTTTTATTTCCCCTCATTAGTCAAGTATCCAACTATCACCTCTACCGTATTTTTACTCCATCATTAAACCCTCAACTTTCTATCTACTCCATCTTTGAGCTTTTACTTTTCCATCATCTTTGAATTCTTAAGATTTCTTTAGTTTTTCTTTGTTTTCATTTTTTCCACAATCACAAGCCCAACAATACCTATGGCCAAGAATCTCAAAACCATGGCCAAGCCGAGTTCCTCACGAGAAGTCGAACCCTCATTCCACCGGTTTGCAACACCAACTTCCTTTCCCGGTTTTCCCTGCTAAACTACTTGCCCCAGCAACTGAAGATGCCACGGCAACTGCTACACCACAAAAGGTAAAGAACCTATAACTGAACCTACTCATATTGAATCCCTTCATGGTTTTTCAGATTCGAACGAGACTACTTATGCACCAATGAAGTTGCCACCGGCTGTGCCATCAAATTCGAAACGCAAAGCTTCTAACATTGAAGAGGTCACAAAAGAGGATGAACCAAGCACTGAGGTTGCGGAAACAAAGGTTCAAATGCACCACCAACTACACGTTCCAACCATCACGAGCTAGCAAACGGATCAAGCACACAACTCGAAGGAAACTCGTCACTCAAGGTGACAACCTCTCTGACTAACTCATTTACATTTTATTTCATTTATTGCATGCATTGAGGACAATGCTTCTCTCGAGTTTGGGGGGTTTGTTTTTATTTTGCTTTCATAGATAGTTACATTCATCTCATATAGTTTGCATATATTACTTGACATGTCTTTTACTGGATTAAACTGTTTAGACCTGCTGTGATATCCGATGATGAACTTTTTCCACTGCACTCACATGATAGAACTTTTGATCCTAAGACTAGCATAGAGAATACTTGGAATTCTGCTATAATGTTAATTATTAATTGACACTGTTGTTGAGCTTGATATTACATTTTGGTTAGTTTTTGCGGAAAAGTTGCTGATGGTGTGTGTTATTTTGTACAGGATGGGATTGCCGTGGCAAGCAGAAATTGTCATGGCAATTAAGGAAAATGCTAAAGGGTCTATCGTTGCATGTGAAGTTGATTTCTGAAGGACATCCGAGCTGATTGCCGACGATGATTGGATGAATCCACCTAATTAGGGATAAGCACGAAAAGCAAGGGGTAAATCCCAAAGATTTAAATCCCAAAGTTTGTTCATTCTTGGTTCTTATTTTTATTTTGAGTGAATTAGGAGAGGATCTCGAGAGTTATCCGTTTATCTAGCATCGAGATAGTTAGATTCAAGAAACGAATGGGCATGATCTTCATTCAACAAATTGTTAATGGAGGTTAATCCATCTTAGGAATGAGATTTGGATTTCAACGGCTAATAGGAGCATAAGATTGGTTGTTGTTCACCCAAGGTTAACGCATGGATGTATCACCATGGCATGCGCAATTAACTAGTGTATCAGTTAGGCATAACTAGAAGCCATTGAAGAACGCTTCACCGAGCTTTGAAGGAAGGAACCAAGTTGCCATGGTAATCAAACCAGTCCCAGTTGTCGCGGCATAAATAGTTGTCAAGGCAATTCAGCCGATCCTAGTTGCCACTACAATTGAGTTACCACAACAACCAATTTCCTAGACAGTCCATTCGACTATCACAGCACTACTCACGATAACCCGACCTACTCTCTTATTCGATCACAATCTCTTTTATTTACTTGCGTATTTATTTTACTTATTAAATCCAAACACCTATCATCACCATTTATTTCTCTTTTCAGTGCAAGGAATTAGAAATCAGAGTTTCAACAATTCCCGTGGAGACGATATCTTTACTATACTATTACTTGCGACGTGTATACTTGCATCATTTGCGTTACACTCAAATCACGCAATAGAGAGCGAAGAATGTTTCTGGACAGCAAAGACAGTTCTACAGCAAGGAGAAGGATCTGACTAGGGTTTATCGGCGTGGTGTTTCAGTGTTCATCAACTTTGTGAGCAAACGAATCCCTCAGTCATCCCTTAGAGAAGCGTTTGAAGGCTATGGAAAGGTCTTAGACGTATACATTGTGTACAATAATCCAAGAAGGTCCCAGATGAAGAGCACTTTTGCTTTTGTGCGATTCTCAAATTTGGCAGATGCTCTTAGAGCAGTGAAATATGGAAATAACCGAAGAATGGACGGTTGGAGAGGAAAACTTCAGAACAGGTTATGGCCTCTGATGAAGCTGGGCAGAAGAAAAAGCAGCAAGAGTTTCAGAAAAAAAATTCACCTTGATCATACAAGGAAGCCCTCATGAGTAATATGCATTCATGGGCTAAGAGGGATGCTCCAACCATAACATCTTTCCCTAGTGATCGGAATGACGATTCAGTTTCTTTGCAAAACAGCGATGTTGATAGAATTCCAGTCTCGGTTTCAGAAGCGGAATTACAATGGCTTAAAATGTGCTTTGTGGGTTTCGGGTTAAAGTTAGCTGTTGGTCGGGATTTTACGCCTTTATCAGATTTGAGGAAGAAGAACAAATGCCCATTTTTTTGGGATATGAAGTAGTCACTACTGAGATCTTAGTTTTCAGATATAGATACTGTGGAGCATTTTATGAACGCGAAAAAGCTTCGCGTATGGGTTTGCATTGAGGGTATCTCTCTTATGGCCTGGCAAGAGTCAGTTTTCAGGACCATTGGAAACCATTGGGGTCGTGTCATCAGGGTAGATGCTGATACGGCTACCAGGAGTCGGTTAGACGTGGCCAGAATTCTCGTTGGAGTAAGCTGTCTATTGGATTATGGATATTCCTCCATTCGCCACCATCGTCTTGCAAGGGGAAAAATATCACTTGAAAGTCACAGTGGCAGAGCGACACTCCTGCTAAGTCCCCCGTTGTAAAGGTAAATGGGGTGGGTCCCAAGAATGTTGGAACCGGGGTTGAGGTTCCTGTTATTGCTGAATCAGAATCAAATGGATCACCGGGCCATAGTGTCTCACTTGAGCCTGTTTTTGATCCTTCCACAGGTCTGTTTTCAATTAGACCTAAGGTTCTAAAACAACCCAGAAACACCAACTCCCTTACATTCAGATCAAAATTTGACAAAACTCAAAAATGGTTGGCAATTGCTTCTTCCTATTTCCAAATCAAACCAGAATCTGAAGAAAGTTGGGAAGAAGAGTGCGAAAGTTCCTCCCAGCGATGATTCAACTTTTCAAGGGCAAGATGAAGATGCAATATCAGAAGCTAGGGCATCCTTGGAAGTTTGTGAATCCCTCGGTCTATCCTTCGACGCCAACAAAGATATGGTTCTAAAGCGTCTCATGGAAATCGAGAAGGAAATTGTTGGTTAATTCCGGAGTTTCTCAAGTGAGTTTTTTCTTGCAGAATTTATGAAGAATTGCTTTATTGTTTCTTGGAATATCTGTGGTTTGGATAGATTCGAAAAAGAAGGCGGTGGTTAAGAGGTTATTACTCAGTTCAAGGACAAAATTTCTGTTCATCCAAGAAACAAAGACGCAGATGGTGGACAACAAATTCTCTGGTCAATTATGTGGGAAAAACCCCAATTATCGATGTCTTTCCTCCCCGTCAGTTGGGTCTGCAGGAGGCATCATCTCTATCTGGGATTCAGATATTTTTTCTTGCGAGAGCAATAAGGTAACCCAAAATTTTATAGCCATTTCTGCTAAGATTATTTCTACAAATTTTAACTGTTTGCTGATTAATGTCCATGCCCCTAATGATGACGCTGAAAGATTATGCTCTGAGAAATTTCATTTCGGATACTAATCTCCCTGTTTTACTGGGCGGCGATTTCAATGTCGTGGCGTCCGCGGAAGAAAGAATTGGGGGCGCATAGTAACAGAAACGCGATAAAAAAACTTTGTTGATTTAATCGAAGACTTGCTTCTAGTTGATCTTCCACTACATGGTGGCAAATTCACGTGGTCAACTTACAGGGAGTCTCCTTCATTTAGCCTGAGTTCTTAAGAGTGTGGCCCGACTTCATACAAACCTCACTACCAAATAGCGTTGTCCTTTATGGAAAAAGGCTGGGGGCCACGTCCATTCAAATGGTTCGACTATCTAGCTGATGACAAGGAGTATGTCGAGAGGATCGTTAAGGAATGTTCGAGAAAAGCTGGCGTTGGAATTGGATTATTGCTTAAAAATTGTAAGCTGATTTCAAAGGAATGGGTCTCCCTCAACTCGGCAAACGTAGGAAATTCCATCAGAATGTTAGAAGTGAGGTGTACCGAGATAAAGAAAGCTATCTCAGAAGGGGATCAAGATCAGAGGCTGAGGAAGGAACTAAGGGACTGCAGAAGGAAGTTGTGGGAATCTATAAGGCGTGAGGAACAAGAATGGATTCAAAAATCCCATCTGAAATGGGCGACAGCAGGGGATAAAAACACAAGGTTCTTCCAAGCAATTTTATGTAAAAAACCCATAAAATATAATTATTTAAAGAAATGGTCCCAGACCATTATTTAGAAAAATGACCCCAAATCTGCCACGTATGAAGAACTCGCGTTCTGCCCAAAGCGATTTTCGACCTCGCTATCTGCGACAGCGAGTTGTTCTTACGTGGCATCGCTTTTCAGTATAACGAACTTAACAGGAACTCGCGCTCTCCAAAACGCGAGGTCCCCGAGAATTTGAAGAGCCAACTGAATTTATCGCGGTTCGTTTAATGGAACTCGTTTTCTGTAGAAAACGAGTTCTTTGTAAATCGGGGTGGTAGAACAAGCGTCCATAGGCATGTTCGAGCCATATTTCAGGGCTATTAATCGTATTATTTTAGTAAACGGTCAGTTTAGGTGTGTAGTAATTGAACTTGTATTTCATTCGGCACCAATATGGGCAAGTTCGGTGCGATGTAAACCAGGTAAAATTCGCGTTGAAAACGGTATCATAGCTTGTTTTTGTGAATGACTGAAAAGTTAAAAGGGCGTGATAATCTTTTTCGGTTTATTTATCGGGTTTTTAATGTACGTTTATTATCACATTTTTTTGACCTTGGAGGTCTTGTGGAGGAACTTAGCTACCATCTGAGACTAACATTGGAACGCGCGATACACGGAGAAGGGTATAAAATTTGCATTGAAAATGGTTCGAAAGCGTGGTTTTCTGCAGGAACGACAAGGCGGAAAGACAACTTTTAAAACCAATGAGACCTTGTTATTTCAACATAAATTTATATTACATCCGTAGAAAGTTGTAACTCGTTACTAGTATTAAATTTCAACATAAACTTATATTACATTCGTAGAAAGTTGCTACTAGAATACGCCTATCATATTCTATCTCACACCCATGAAAACCTGTAACCATGTGCATTATTAGCTGTCAAGGCCGGGTTGGAATACAACTTCTGTTCTGACCTCGGTCAAAGATGAAACCCCAACCGAAGAGGGCATCTTGTATATTATCGCGTCGGGGTCGTCATCGACCAATGTTTCCCTACACATTCTCATTCTTCGTGATGTGGGCAATCTTGGATATTGAGGTATACCTCATTACGCTGCATTTTACACCAGGATTCCATCATTAGTGCGAATAGTAGGAGCTTTGGCCGCGGTTACCTTCTCGAGTATTGTGATTTGCCGTTCAACTTGTAGATCTGACCTCGTTCAAATATGATGCAAATGCTCGGAGCTCTCGGCACGTACTCATTATGCAACTACATATACCAACAAATCACAATACTCGAGAAATCTCTTAGCCAAAGTATTTTTCGAGTATTTAATTTGTTGTTATTGGTAGCTACAATAGAAGTGTAATATTATCCGAAACTACCGGATTGCAACTTCGGGGGAGGTATTTATAGAAGGGATCTCGCGTTGTGTGAAGAGCGATTTCCTTCAGGATTCCTGACATGGCAGGGATCTCGCGTTCTGTAAAGAGCGAGTTCTGCCAGGATTCCTGACGTGTCAGTAATCTCGTGTTTTATAGAGCACGAGTTCTGCTAGGATTCCTGACGTGCCAGGAATCTCGCGTTCTATACAGGCGAGTAGTTGGTTCAAAATTAATAAATAAATAAATAACAACAAACAGTAGCAAACAACAAATATCATATCATAAAATAAGATATTAATAAATAAAACCCTAAAATTAATATGAGCAAATACAACAAACACTTAGTTTATACGAGGGCCCGAGCGGTTAGGACACTTGTTAATCGTGTGTCCGGGATTTCTACATGCACTGCAAAGTTTCTTTTGTTCGATTCTTTCTCTATGTTCGACCATGTCCTCCGCGCAGTAAATCTGTTTCGATCGTGGACGTCCCTTATTTCGTAGTAGTGCATGATTTGAGCGTATGGTCGGTTCATCATCAATGACATACGGATTAATTTCATTTTCGATGGGAGGAAACTCTTTTTCGTAAACCTTTGAATACCGTTTCCAATAAGTATACCGGATCAAGCAGTTGCATGTAGTGAATCCGTTGGGAAGAACAAGCAGCAATGACATGTGCGCACGGGTATTTAAACGTTTCGAAGACTCCACAGTCACAGGTTCTCTTCCTTAGATCTACCACGTACGTGTTGTGTTGTATACCTTCCAACAACCTCGAAAATTCTGAAACACAAAACAAATGGCCTTCTCGAGAGAAAAGAGTTGCAGTCATCGCATTTGAATGTCACACATAAGTTTGCAATTTTTCTAGGAAGTCTGGGTGCACTTTGTGGCCACCTGCTATGTAATCAGTTGCTTGTCTTCTCAGGGTTGCAAATAGGGTAGCCAAACGATAGTAGGTCGCTTTGACAACGGAAGTGATAGGCAAATGTCGCACTCCCTTTAGAGCTGAGTTGACCGCCTCAGCCAAGTTCGTTGTCATGTGACCATATCGTTTACCCCCATCATATGATCAAAGCCATTTTCCCCTTGGGATTTTGGCAAGGTAGCCAGCGCCTTTGTCATTCATGGCTCTCAATTCTTCGAACAGCTGGTCTACCTCATGTACGTAATGCGAGTTGCTTATGGAATGACAAACACCTAGTTAGTGGCGAACAATACATGCAAAGATATCGTAAATGTAGAGGACGTAAAAGACGTACCCATTCTAAGCACCATAGCACGTTCATCTTGGTTCTTGTAAATCTGCAAGTAGTTGGCCGCAATGTATCGTAAGCAGTAACGGTAGTAAATATGGGGAGAGTGCCAAGACCGGCCCAAACCTTGTATTGCATACTTGATCGCATTAGATCTGTCAGAAATAAGACATATCCCATTATCCTTTGCCCGTATTACATGAGAAAGAACATGTCTCCGTAGGTTCTTAAGGAAGAATTGCCAAGACTCGAGATCCTTATTTTTTACTATTACGAAGGCTACAAGAATGGTTTTTCGATTTTCGTCTTGTGCAACCGCCAGAAGTAAGACCTGTGTATATTTCCTGAACAATCAAGTACCATCGATCTAAACCACCGGCTTGCAATGCATGAATGCATTAATGCACTGAGGAAATATCCAAAATAGCCGGTAGAATTGACAAACACCTGGTAGGACACAATCATTTTCGTATGCCATAGCTGTCTCAAGTTTCACAACCGTTCTAGGTATGTGTTTCTGCATCATTTTTAGCTACGGCCGCAACTCGTTGTAAGATTCCTCTTATTGGCCAAACAGTTTTTATACGGCCTGCCACCTTGCATACCATGCTTTCGAGTATTCAGGAATGTAGCCGTATTGATTTTTTGCTATGGTGATACAGGTGGCAACCGTCACACGATGATTTGTTTTGACCAGTAGCATGAAGGTATCGCATAGGACGTGCACATACAAGTTCTTATGATCCTGACTTAGGCTACTCACGGTGCATGTATGAGGACCATCCAGTTTCGTGATTCTCTACAGCCCGTTTAGCATATTCAAGAATAATACATGAACCCTCCACTCACATCCTTCTTTCTTGTGGGCGTACTCCGCAATATAGAAATTCAGTTGGGTTTTCTTCACAGTCTTCGTAACTGCCCGTTGAATGTTGTAGTGCTTAATCGTGGCCACAGCCAGTTCTTTTGTCAAGAATGTCATCCCAAAGGCCAGTTCACCATCGGCACGGTGGTTGTATCCGTCAATTGTTGGGGGTTGTAAAAATTCTGGAATGTTCAAGGCATCCATATCAACCGTTGTGAAGCGGGATGGTGGCTGGTAATAAGAAATAGGTATGGTCGATACTGGAACGTTGCTTTCTACCATGTGTTTTTCGTTGCCTTTTAAATCTTCGAAGGACCCTACTAGAATGTTCATGTCAGCTGGTTTTTCATAGAAGGGCCCTTGCTCATCGCCATCGGGTCCGACTTCCCTAACCAGTTCTTCGTCAAAAATATCCCCTCAAATTGGTATAGTTCTGCGTGGTCAAAACCGCTCACAAACTGTATTACGGAGATCAAAATTAAGCACACCGATACATGAATGTCTCCCCATAGATGGTTGAACGTACTCCGTACGAGGGACATACGTTGAGTATCGTCCATAGGAAAAATTATCGAAGGGGTTAAACGCTTTATGGTCGAACGACCTCATGTAGTTGTGGGATGGTGTTGCTGCGTCCCATACTATACGGATTGTACGCTGCATGTCTTTGAATTGGAGGGGATGGTGCATCGAATTCATCGTTCGGGGGATGGTTCAAGTCAACGATGCACGAATATCTTGGTGCAGAAGACGACGATGCACCCAACTAGTTGTGTGGACTGTATGTAGTTAATAGGTTGAAATTATTCCGTAAACCCACCGTGGTGCTATCAGCATTGGTGTTAGGGTCAAAGTCAAAATTCGTCCGTCTCCAGCTTGGGATTTCGATACCAGCACCAGAATCAGAAAACGACGCATACAACTCGAAGGGCCCTCCTAAAGAATACTCCAAGTGGATGGCCACCATCAACTCCACATCACTGTTTTCCCCAATCTGGCATAATGAGTAGGTTAATGGTTCAATAGAGATTGGCAGACGATACTTCAAGTCCTTCAGCCTTTCCACACGGCCATGCGGGACACTATTTTCCACTTCCTTAATCAACTTCTTGTACGACAATCTCCTCGGAATCGTTATTCATACAGTATTTGCAGACTGAAAAATGACGTCGAGTGCGGCATCAGCAATTATCTCGCCATCGTGGTATACTAGAACGTCAATACTTCCTCGTCTCGACATTTTCCCGGCACGTAAAAGATCTACATATAATAAGAACAGACATTAGTACCAAGCAATTTAGTAAAACTACACAATACAAGCATTGGAGAAATCGTGGAAAAACTTATAGTTGAAATACTTTTCTGATTCAAACTGCTCGTAAATCATGTTCACAATATCATCTGCTCTCCACTGGCTTCTATAAGCTATTGCGAATGTTGAGAAATTTGTCTGCAGTTTTGGTTCATTCCCAAACCCTGATATAAGAGGTGTGAAAGACCAATATATTATTTGACTGGAAAATAATGAAGAGTCTTGCTTTTGCAGATGTGTCGGACAAGCTTTGTCAGCATTACTGATGCAGAAGCAGAAAGCGAGTTCTCATGAGATTTCTGACGTAGCAGGCACATCAATGAACCTCGTTTTTTTGTAGAAAGCAAGGTTCATCACTTCATTCATGAATACTCTCTAGTTCTACAAGAAGCAATGTTCATTCCATACGTTGTTTCAGTTGCAGTCTGCTGATTTGATTTGCCACAGTACGTAATATGTAAAAAAAATCTTAAAGAAATGGTAAGGTTTTGGGCAACGATCTTCTATTCCGAAACTTATTTCCACACTTTTTTCGATAGCACTGTCTATTTCATGCATTATTTGTACCGAACAATGTTTCACATAAATAAAGGAGGACAACAGCAACGTTACCCATACTTAGAACATTAATAAAGGATGAAAGGATGGACTCATAAAACATAATTTGTCGATAATTTGAGGAATGAAAGGTTAATCGGAATCATCGTAGTCAGTTGAAATGTCTAAACTTAAGTTAAGTTCTTCGATCAGCTGTTGTTTTTTTGTCTGTGCCTACACATAAAAAGCTGCAACTCATCGGCAGCTGCATCAACATTCGGTAAACAAGGAGCTTGTTCAGTGCTCGCTACGAGTGCGGACGTAGCAGCTTCTACGGGTGCAGACGTAATACCTTCTACGACGTTCACCTCATCAAACTTAACATTCAAATAGATGTATTTAGCTCATACATGTTACGTACGTCAGTTTCGCTGGTAAACTTCAGAATGTATTGCGTTTCAGTTGTCGTCGGTGTTGGGATTTTACATTCCAAGTAAGAAATTTGCTTTTCAGTACATTTACTAACCTCTTTCAGATATCAACTACAACAAAATTGTGGAGTGACATATTAATGGTGATTGTTGAGTCGAAATAGGTACCGATAAAATAAAATGTTGCGAAAAACTTAGCCATGAGGGGAGGAAAGTGTTGAAAGTTTTGCTGAAATAGATATAATCGGAGCCTGGGTTTTATAGGGAAGCAAAATCGAATTGAATTTAATTTTAAAAACCATGAACTTGCGTTCTATGCAACGCGGTTATCCATGGAACTCGCTATCCCCAAAACGCGAGGTCCATTCTGACCTTTCATTATATGCGATTGTTGAGTCAAACCAGTTAAATAGGACCTCGCGTTCTGTAGAAAGCAAGGTCCAATTCCGTAAATTATGCTTCCTAGAATATTAACAATTAGGATTTTTCTTCCTAATTTATGCTTCCTAAATTATGCTTCCTAAAATATTAACAATTATGATTTAATTAATTTATATATCGCGAGGTCCCTTCTGACCGTTCATTATATGCTACTGTTGTAATAGATTTTTAGATTACTACAAATTTTTATCTACTACTATATTTAATTAATTTATATACCAATTGAATTTAAAATTTTAACAAACTTTTAGATATGGGCATTAATTAATAATACAACTTATATATTTATATAATTTAAATACCATCTTTTTTCCTACCTCTTATAAAATTTAAATACCATCTTTTACTTTAGGACTATTTGATTTCAAAGATTCAACACTAATTAGGATTTCAATTTAATGAAAATAGGAATTTAAAATCAATTTTTTTACCATATTTATCTAATAATTTAAGGAATAATTTATTAATGGTCAGAAAGGACCTCGCGTTTTGCGTAACGCGAGTCTCCTTTATGACCGTTCAAGATGCTCTCTGAAAAGTCAAATGACACGTCTCTTCAATGAAACTAGCTTTCTGCGTAACACGAGGTCTTCGATATCTCGCTTTCCACAGAACACGAGTTCCATTAAAATCGCTTCTCACCCGGTGTGAGACCTCTTATAATTAGGGCCCTACAGAATCAATAACCCCACACCTTTGCATTTTTCTTCTCCTATACTATTATACATATCCTATATTTTCTATACAATGGCGGCTTTATTGAGGCTAGACGAACGACACGTCTTCGACTACTGGCGGGCGAATGAAGAGGTAATATTCTTTTCTTACTTTAAATTAATTTCTTTTTTTTAAATTTATCTCCTCCTATATGTATATATTTTTAAATTATTATATTGTACTATTTTTCTTCAAGAACTACGAACGAGCATTGACATGCTATCTAAATCGTATCACGGCTGCGCCGGACGAGGATATCGTTCCATTTATTGCCGAAGTCGAATTTGGGCACGTCGCTACTATCATTGGTGGTACGAAGTTGAACCGTCCCTTCATTAATGCCTTATTGGAGCGATGGAGGCTAGAGACCCACACATTCCATCTTCCATGTGGCGAGGCTACAATTACACTGAAAGATGTTGCATATCATCTTGGCTTGCCTACTGACGGCGCGGTTATTACCGGTGTTGTCGAGGGTGACTGGTCGAACCTGTGTGCGGAGCTGCTGGGAGTGGTTCCAAACAAGTTCGATGGTGACAAAGTCTTTCTAACTTTTTGGAGCATAATTTTACAATCCTCCCCCGGATGCGGATAACGAAACAAAAAGAGTAAATATATTTATCTTATTTTACTATATTTTTCGTTTCCAATTTTTTTTAAATAATTAAAATATTTTTATAACGGTACTTGTTATTTTCACAACGATTTGCTCGTGCCCACATCCTACGCATTATTGGAGGGATTTTGATGCCTGACAAATCTGGCAACAAAGTTCACCTAATGTGGCTGTACCATCTCTGCAATTTTGCAAAATGTAGCAAGAAATGTTGGGGAGCAGCGGTCATGGCCTTTCTGTTTATGGAGTTTTGCAGAACCGTCGACCCAGATAGAGCCGTAATCGGAGGATGTCTCTTACTGCTTCAGTCTTGGGCTTGGTTTCGGATGCCCTTTTTAAGCCTGCGGCCTAGACAGCCTACCCTATACCTATTCCCGCTTATTCGGAGGTACTATTAAAATTATTTTATTTAATTAAATTTAAGTTATTTTATTTATTTGAAGAATATGTTTTCAAACTATTATAATTTTTTAAATTCTTTTTCATTAATGATAAGTGGTGCCTTCCACTCACTCACCAGAGACTGTTGGAGACATAGCGAGACTACATACTACTGATCGACAAGATACAAAATGAGGTCAGGATTTCGGATATTTTTTCTTAATTCCTCAAAAAAAATTTGGCCATAAATTTATAAACTCACATTCAAAATTTTTGTTCAGTTCCTGTAGACTCCGTACGCTGTTCCTCCGATTCGGGACTGTATTTCGCAGGACATCACGGACGGCTCTCACGTCTGGCTGTTGTTGGTGCCACTCATCAACTACGAAATTATCGAGTGGCATCCTACCGACCGGGTTCTGCGACAATTTGGCTACGTCCAAGGGGTTCCAGAGCCGCCACCCAATTTGGACGAATTACATCAGTTGACGCGGCAGGAGAAGACACAAGTCTATTAGGGCCATCATCACGCTGACTGGGTCGGGCAATGGATGACAAGGTATGGCAGCTGGCTGCCCATATGTGTACATATTGTGAACTAGGACGTTACATTCAACTATATGCAGTGGTACTACCAAAACGGGAAGTCGCATATATTGACTCCGGAGGAGCGACATCGAGAAATTGTGCTGCCTCCCCGAAATCACCCGTCTGCACAATGTTACGCCACTCAGCGTTAGCCGACGCAGCGCAGTACCAAAATGGGGCCTGAAAGCCAGAGACATCGAACACACACTATAGGGGCCTCGTCCTCTAGAACAGTGCGAGCATCAGATCAGTTCGGGGCAGGGCCTTCGACACCAGCGTCAGGACCGACATTCATGCAGTCTGCTTAGTCATTGTTTCTGCAGATGGGTGGTTCTTAGACGTTTCATCAAACGAGGCCTCCACCCGAGCTTTTCATGACGGACGCTTTCGACCCTTTATGCCGGTGCCTCCACTATATTACCTGACACTGTCTTTTGCATATGTTCCACCGGTGTTGGATGTTCCACCATTGCAAGCATAGTTCGACTACAACATTGTCGAGCAGACACCGCCGCAAAGTTTGTTCTACTCCGGCCCCAGTGTCAGCGGTGGTCCATGTTTCGGGGACGATCATGGCGCCGATGATGAGGACGATGATGATGACGACGATAATAGAGCACATGCCGATCGGAGGAATCCGCCACGATAACGTCGTGCACCCAACTGTGGAACAGGTGGACATATGCGCCATTAGGACGAGGGGATGCTTATTTATCAACTTTAGTTATTATTTTATAATAATAATAAAACTTTTATTTTGCCTTATTTTTTTACATAGTTTTAGATTTTATATTTATTTTGCCTTATAGTTTTAGATTTATTATTTTATAACCCAATACATAAACCGAAAAAGATTATCACGCCCTTTGAACTTTTCGGTTGTTCACAAAAACAAGCTATGGTATCGTTTTCAACACGAATTTTACCCGGTTTACAACGCACCGAACTTGCCCATATTGGTGCCAAATGAAAGACAAGTTCCAGTACTATGCACCTAAACTCGTCGTTTACTAAAATTATACGATTAATAGCCCCGAAATATGGCTCGAACATGCCTATATACGCTTGTTCTGCCACCCCAATTTACAAAGAACTCGCTTTCTGCAGAAAGCGAAACATCCCGCGATAAATTCAGCCAGCTCTTCAAATTCTCGGGGACCTCACGTTCTGCAGAAAGCGAGGTCCTATTAAGTTCGTTATTCTGAAAAGCGATGCCACGTAATAAAAACTCGCTTTTCGCTGAAAGCGGGATCGGAACTCGCTTTAGGCAGAACGCGAGTTCTTCATACGTGGCAGATTTGGGGGTCATTTTTCTAAATAATGGTTTGGGGGTCATTTCTTTAAATAATTATTTTTATGGGTTTATTACATAAAATTGCCGTTCTTCCAGCATTAATATTGGAGACGTCAGTTTCAACAGTCCTGCAGAGGTCAAAAAAGCCATAATGAAGCACTTCAAAAACATCTATAACACATCCAACACGTTACCGTTGAAACAGTTTGATTGTGCTCTTAGTCAGATTAGTGAGAGCTCTTCGGCTCGGCTTGAAAAACCATTTACAATGGAAGAGATTTGGGTAGCCCTTTCGTCAATGGAAGCTACCAAAGCCCCAGGCCGTGACGAGTTTAATACGGGCTTCTTAAAGAAATTCTGACCATCTTTAAAAGATGAGATTTTTGATTTTTTTGTCAAGTTCTATTGGGGCGAAGTTTTTGATTCCTTTCTTAACCACTCTTTCATTGTCTTAATTCCCAAGAAACAGAACCTAAATTCTATTGAGGATTTTAGGCCGATCAGCTTGGTGGGTTGCATCAATAAGCAGCTTGCAAAGGTCCTTGCCATGCGTCTTGGGATGGTGATGGAAGAAATCATAGGAAAAAATCAATTTGCATTTTGTCCAGGAAAGCAAATCCTAGACTGCTCCTTAATCGCCAACGAAATCATTGATTTTACTAAAAGAGAATGGCTCGAAGGAGTGGTCTTTAAAGCGGACTTTCGTAAAGCATACGATACGGTTGACTGGGGATTTTTGATTGCTAATAAGAAGAAGATGGGTTTTGGGACAATATGGTGCAAGTGGATTCATAATTGCATCTCTGCTGCCTATATTTCTGTCATGATTAATGGCTCTCCTACATCTCCTTTTGCTATCGGACGAAGGCTCAGACAAGGTTGCCCTCTCCCACCGTTACTTTTCAACATTGTAGCCGAAGCCTTGAATACTCTGATAAAAAAAAGAGAGTTCCCAAAGTCTCCTTAATGGTGTTTGTATTGGGAATAATTCTACTGAAATCTCCCATATTCAGTATGCAGATGATCTCATTCTATTTTGTAGGGCTTCAGAGATTGCAAGTTAAAAATATAGTAAGAATCTTGAAAGGGTTTGAGATTGCTGCCGGCCTTAAGTTGAATCTAACAAAGTCAAAACTGATTGGTCTCAACGTGGAAGATTCTATTATTGATCATTGGGCAGCACTGTTACATTGTCAAAGGGAAAACCTTCCGTGTCAATATTTGGGGTTGCCCTTGGGAGCCATCAAAAATTTGATTCATCTTTGGGAGCCAATTGTGGAGAAATTCAAGAGGAAGGTATCGGGTTGGAAGTCTAAGTTATTATCCTTCGGGGTAGGATTGCTCGGGTAAAATTCGTTTTGGCAAGCTTGCCAATCTACTTCATCTCTATTTTTCAGATGCCGGCAACTATTAAGTCAACCATCTCCAGCTTGGTTGCAAGATTTTTATGGGGTTCGTTTGACAAGAAAGCAATTCATTGTGTTCGTTGGGAAACCATTTGTTTGCCCAAATCTTGCGGAAGTTTTGGGCTAGTCGATTTTAAAATTAAGAATCGAGCTCTCCTTAACAAATGGCTTTGGAGGTTTGGCACGGAACCTGACTGTCTTTGGAGAAAAGTGGTTGCAGCAAAGTACGAAGATAACTCTAATAATTTGCTACCTTTAAGCACCAGGCCTGCAAAAAAGTCCTGAATTTGGAAAAGTATTATAAAGCCATTGTCAGAACCAAACAACCCTTCTATTAAAAATATCAGGTTGGCAGTTGGTGAGGGTAAAAAAATCAGATTTTGGTAGGATGTTTGGGCGGGTAATATCCCTCTCATGGAAGCCTTTCCTAGAATTTTTGCATTAGCTACTTTGAAAGTCGGAGTTACTGCTGACTTTGGGCAGTTTGTGGACGGAGAGTGGCAATGGAAAATCGACCTTCGTCGCAGATTATTCGATTGGGAGGAGGATATATGGACTGAGTTTTTAGCTTTGATTCAAATTGTTTGCCTGAGAACTTCAAATGCGTCATCTTACGTTGGACTGGTAATTCTAATGGACTGTATTCTTCTAAATCCTTCTGCGACATATTGACTAATGATGACAGGGCTAAAAATGAAGTCTGGAAGCTTAAGTGGCCAAATATTGCGCCTTCAAAAGTTGAAGCATTCCTTTGGAAAATGATTCACGGCAAAATTCCAACAAAAGTTGAACTTTTCAAAAGAGGGTTGCTCAATCAACAATCTCTAAACTGCCCTCTTTGCTCTAGGGAGGATGAGACCATTTGTCATTTGATTTGCCACTGTAAAGTGAGTTGGACTTTATGGCAACGTTGGTGCAACATTTGGGGAGTGTCCATGGTGTTGCCCGGTAATGTCAACTCTTTTCTTCTTTATTGGTGTTCATTATATACTCCCATGAAGTCAAAAGAGGTTTGGCAGCTGTGTTTTTTGTGCTTTGTATGGTCTATTTGGCTTTTCAGGAACTATGTGTTTTTTCGAGGTATGACGCTTAACAAGCTCAATCTCTGCCTCATACGTTTTGGATGGTGGTGTAAGGCCAAATGGCCTTCGATCATCATGTCTGTAAATGATATTGTTATGAACCCCTTGTATTGATATCAAAGACAACAAATCACCATGGTAGCTTTTATTGTGCTTGGGAAAGGTGTTTGTGTTCCCTATCAATAGGGGTTTAAATGAACCGAACTTCAACGAACAATGCTTTGTTCGTGTTCGTTTATTTATTTTTAAAAGTATTTGTGTTTGTTTGTTTAGAGTCCGCAAACATATTTTTTTTAACGTTCATGAACATGTTAATGTAACGTTCGCGAAAATGTTTGTTTAACGTTCTCGAACATATTCGTTTATAGTCAAAATGGTGAAAGTATACACCACTAGTACTTAAGCTTCTTAGGCTTCAAAGTTCACTTTGTGTTCAATTTAGTCTCTATCGTCACCAATATTTAAAATATAGAAAAATAGAAGAAAAGGGGAACAGGGTAAACGATTCGATAAACGAGCTTATTCGTAAACATAAACAAACCAAACATTTGTTTGTGGCCTTTTGTTTACTAAACGAACATAAAAATTTTGTTCATACTCGTTTATTTAATTTAATAAACAAATGTTATACGAACAGTTCATCGAACTCTCTGTTCATTTAGACCTCGTACTTGTCAATGGCTTAATGGCTTACGGGAATATATACAAGAGTGGAATGGAAGTGCTCTTTAGGGAATCCTCTGTATATTAGATGTGTAGATACATTAGAAGAGAGGGTTGGAGAAGACTATTTACATATGCATTCGCAGCAAAAGAAGATAGGGTTGGAGAATACTACAAGGTACAAGGAAACCAAGCTCCATCTGTTTCTTCTTCCTTCAGGTGGATTTCAACTGGTCCAATCGATAAACTCTCTGCATAATTGAGAAATAAGCCTCGAACAACAACGAAAAACCGGAAAGTAGGATAGATTGACAAACATTCTTACCAGGATGGAGTGAATATGTTCCAGTAAAGGAATAAGTAATGAAACTAAGGTCTGCATATCTTCCCTAAGGTTGTCACAGTTTTGATCTTCTGCCATAAGGAGAGTAATGAATGTTTCGTTGTCCGGGATGAGTTTTAGCGCCACCTGCAAATTTCACATTAACACTTGTAGCAATGAATGTTTCGGACGGTGCCGCTATCTTTATATAGTGGCTGCTATTGTAGTAGAGGACCGCTATTTGATTCTCTGGTACTTGGAATGCTGAAACATTTCTTGAGGAACATGACAACAATTGACCTCTTACATAAAATGTGTCGGCGAAACAATGGTAATGAAGATAGATTTTTAGGTGGTCAAAGAAAAAGAAGTGCCAAATCAACTCATCTAAGGGAATAAACTGTTCCTATGAATACCTTAAAAGCAGCAGATGAAATCCAGCCATGCCATTGCTTCAAAGTAACATTGTAGGATTCCTCAACTGCTTGTTCCATTTTCTGCCCAGGATCCTTCACCAATCTTTGTAACAGAACTACCATAAAGTCCAATGACCTGAAAAGGGAAATAAATCTTTAATTATTGTTTTTCATTAAACTTTGATAAAGTCGGCCTTGAAAGGCTATTGCTAGACTCAGAAGTTAACTCAGGGGTGTAAATCAACTGAGCTCAAACGAACAAGGCTATTTTTGTTTTTGTTTTTTTATATTTTAAGGTGTTCATGATCATGTTCGGTTCGTATTCGTTTGAATTTTTAATATCGTATTCTTGTTTGTTTATTTTTTTAAGGTGTTTGTGTTCGGTTCGTTTAGCATTCGTTCGCCAATATGTTCGTTTAGTGTTCGGTGAAATTACGTCTCTAATCCTTAAGCTCCTCAGGCTTCACATTTGAACTTCAAAGTTCACTCGTGTTCAATTTAGTCACTACCTTCACCACTATTTAAATGTAAAAATAAAAGGAAAAAAGGAACCGGGTAAAAGAGTTTATAAACGAGCTTGTTTGTGAACATAAATTTTTTATTCATACTCATTTATTTAGCTTAATAAACTAACAAAAATGAACTATATGAGAATAATTTAGAAACAATTCATCAAACGCTATGTTGATTCAAACCCCTGCACTTCAACGGCTTTCTTATGCTTTTGCATGCTATGATATGTGATATGCTTAATTACTTACCTGGTAAGCCAGAGAATGGCTCTACTGCAGCTGGTAGAATTTCTCGCATTGCCTTCACTGTCTTCTTTCTTCAATATCTCAATAATATTTGAATACTTTGTCGGATGGGATTGGCAAAGAATCTCCAATCTCTGAAAATGAAGAGAAGAGAAACAGAGCTCCATCAACGTTGTTCAAGAAAATGAAACACAAAAAAACATCCTCAGATTAACAGAAATTCCCGTGGGGAAATTGGTGAAACGACCAAAATAAAGCAAGAAGTTCTATGATTTTAATTAAACCTGGATATTTTGATGAATGTCCTGTCCAAGGACAGCCATAGTTGGACCTATCTTGTCTGAAAAAAGAAATATAGGAAAACAAAGTTCAGTTGATATAAGATCAGACCAACATGTCGGAAGCCATAGAAGAAGAAGAAGAAGAAGAGGAAGAAGGAAGTAGTGACCAAGAACTTGAGGAATCAAGATGCAGACATGAAGAAAGGGCTTGGTAGGGATATGAGCCGCATCAAGATCATCTGCTGCTGCTTCAACTTTGGGTAACTTGGACAGCTCTTCAATGGCAGACCTTAACTCGGACCTTTTATCCATCTCCCCTTATTTCTCTTCATTTCATTCTCCACGAATTCCTTGATTCTTTCTTACCTTATATAGCTCAAAGCTGACTTTCCTCATTTTTCTTTTTACAGTTTATCCATACAGAGATATTTAAGAATTGGCCAGTAAACATGCAGCTTCTTAGAACTCGAAACCTCTATTTTATTTTAATTTAAGTTCGCTATATTTTATTGTTTTCTATTGCTCAATATTCAATATTTCTTCTTCAAGAGATTGACGGTGACTTTGCATTTGACCTTGGAGTTATTTGTGAGCTATCATCACACTGTTATTTAAAATGTAATCTTATGATAAAATATATCAGAGACAAATAATTGTTATTTAATATTTCAATTTTATTGAACCCTGTAGCGATGCCTTTTCTCGCTAAAAATGTTTTTGTTATTTTGTTTTGAAAATAATGTCTTCCGCGTGGAATTTTTAGAAAACCCGCATTTTATTTAAAATTGGAGTCGCCACCGGCCACTCAAGGTGGACCGGACACCGTAGAAAACTAGAGATTTCAAATTGATGGGTTCGGGAGTCGGTTACGGATGGGGAAGGATTAGCACCCCACACCGCCCAAAATTGGTACTTTAGTAATTACCGCTTTATTAATATTAGACTTTCCGGATTAAAGTGACGATTCAATTAAAATTTGATTATAAGTGCGATTAGATTTTAGAGGTCCCGTTATCCGAGAGTAAACGCTCAACCACTATCATTACGCCTGATATTGGCCCCGTTTACGCTCGAATAAAAGGGCACCGCATTGACAATTTATATCCGAAATACAATCTTAAAATAAGGCAAATATAAACAAATATATTACAATAAAAATATAAATAAATACTAACATAATAAAAATACTAATCTAACACAAATAAAATACTAATCTAAAACATACATACATAAATATTAATCTAACTCATGAATAAAAATAAATCTAACATAAATAAAATATTAATATAAAACATAAATTTAAAACATACTAATCTAAAACATAGATAAACATACAAATTAAAAACACAATTTTAAATTAACTACTACTTCATTAAAGTATAAAAATTACAACATAAATAAAAAGGAAAGAAAATATACCTAACTAGGAGTTCGAATGACGAACCCCGACTGGACCCCACCGAGATCTACCACGACCTCTTCAAAAATATTAACTAGACCGGACCTAAAATAGGACCCCGATCGAACCGACTAGGACCGAGGGGACTGCCCCTTGGCCCTGGGGTAGCCGAGAGTACTGCTCTCTTATTTGGCTACCCAGCCGATTGCCTTAATTGCTTGCTGCCGTTCCATTTCAATTCCAATTTCATTGCCTATTTATAGGCAAAATCAAAGGGGTGGGGGGAATTTGGGGTGACGTGGAGCATGTTGCTCCACGCATTTTTCCTTATTATTATTATTATTATTATTATTATTATTATATATTTTAATTATTATATTTTTTTGTTTTTTATTAATTTTATATTAATAATATTACTATTACAACAATACTTAAAATACTAAAACCCGGACAAAAATGAGTGATTACAGTTGCCCCTCTTTGCTTGTTCTTGTGAAACGAGAACAAAGCAAAGATCAAAAGCACTCATTTTTGTCTTATCTGGCTGAACTTCTCTCCTTTTGACGCCTCTTCTTTCTTTTGTAGATCTTCTTCTTTTTTGATGTAGGTCTTCTTTCTTGTCTTGACAGATCTACTTTGTCACTCTTGGGGAAGCAAAGCCTTCAAAATGGAGGTGGTTTGTTGGGGAAGCCAAACAGAGTCCCACTTGCTTCATTATTGATAATATGCTAATACTTGAAGAGAGTTCGACCCGGTTGCAACACCGACGAAGAGACAGGGTCTACAAAATTCGATCCAGCTGTAACACTGACGAGGAGGCAAGACCGATAGGTAAAAGTTCTAATGTCTGATCCAGCTACAACACCGATGAAGAGGCAGGATCAGATAGTTGTTTTTTGTGATCAAGCTACGACTCTGACGAAGAGGCATGATCAGAATTTGGTTGAAAGCTCATTTTTCATTTTTGATTTTTTTCATTTTTCATTTTTTCTTTTTCTTTTTCTTTTTCTTTTTTTTCTATTTTTCTTTGATTTTTTCTTCTTTTTCTTTTTTGATTTGTTTTCTAGCTACAACATTAATAAAGAAAACTTGAAAATCAGTAAAGTTGGATCTATCAACGGGGAAACAGAAATATTAACTGGAACCCTACTACACCATCAGTGGATAAGTATGACAACAGCAACTGGGACCTAGCCACTCCATCAGCGGAGGACTGGATCAGATAATGATGACCTGGAACCGGCTACACCATCAACGGAGAGCAGGATCAGAGGACGACGGGAGCTTGGACCCGGTCACTCCATCAGCGGAGGACTGGATTGGACAATTACGACCTGGAACCGGCTACACCATCAGCGGAGAGCAGGATCTGAGGGCGACAGGAGCTTGGACCCGGCCACTCCATCAGTGGAGGAGCGGATTGGACAATGACGACCTAGAACTGGCTACACCATCAGCGGAGAGCAAGATTTGAGGACGATGGGAGCTTGGACCCGGTCACTCCATTAGCGGAGGACTGGATTGGATAATGACGACCTAGAACCGGCTACACCATCAGCGGAGAGCATGATCTGAGGGCGACGGAAGCTTGGACCTAGCCACTCCATCAGCGGAGGAACTAGATCGGCCGATGAAAGTTGATAAATTTTCTTTTGATTTTCATTTCATTCATTTTTGATTTTTTCGACTTTTGATTTTTTGATTTTTTCTGATTTTTTTTCTTCTTCTCTTTTTCTTGATTTTTTCTCTTTTTTTTTTTGCTTTTTTCTTGCTTTTTTTCTTTTTTCTTTCTCTTTTTTTTTGAGATACAACATTGATACAACTAGAAAGTTAGTAAATTTTGACCACGCTACAACACCGACGAGGAGACATGGTCTAAAGTTAGTAATGTTGATCCAGCTACAACACCGACGAAGAGGCAGGATCAAGAGTTAGTGAATTTGGTCTAGCTACAACACCGACGAAGAGGCAAGACCGGAAGTTAGTAAATTTGGTTCAGCTACAACACCGACGATGAGGCAGAACCGGTAGTTAAATTTGACCAAGCTACAACACCAACGAGGAGGCAAGGTCTAAAGATTTGATCCAGCTACGACACCGACGAAGAGGCAAGATCGGATAGTTGTTCTTTTTTGTGATCAAGCTACGACTATAATGAAGAGGCATGATCAGAATTTGGTTGAAAGCTCATTTTTCCATTTTTTCCATTTTTCCTTCTTTTTTCTTCATTTTTTGATTTTTCCTTTTTTCTTTTCTTTTCTTTTCTCTTTTTTCAATTTTTTCTTTTTCTTTTTTTTTGATTTTTGATTTTTTCTCTTTTTCTCATTTTTTGATTTTTTTTCTTTTTTCTCTTTTTCTCATTTTATTTTTTTGATTTTTTTTTGCTTTTGTTTCTTTTTACTTTTTCTTTTTGGATTGATTTTTTAGCTACAATTATAATAAAAAGGTAAATTCCGAGTAAAATTCAGGTCTAGCTACAACACCGTCGAAGAGACAAGACCTGGGAGGATTTGATCAGTCACACCACTGACGGAGAGACTAGATCAGCAAAATGTAGGACCCACTACACCACCGACGGAGAGGTAGGACCGAATGGAAACTTTGATCTACAACACCGCCGATGAAGGCAAGATCTGGGTAGGATTTGATCTGCTACACCACTGCCTGAGAGACTAGATCAGCAAAATGTGAGAGACTGCACACCACCGACGGAGGCGAGGATCGGATGGAAATTTTAACTTGCAACACCACCAATGGAGGCAAGATCTACATTAAGTTGGCGTACCACCACCGATGGAGGCATGATTTTCAAGATGTTGAATTGTTGTGCTATTGACAATGAGACTTGTATGCGGAAAAATTTGCCCCCGCTTCTGTCGGCAGAGGGTAAGATACGGAATGTTGGCGTCCGTCACACCATCGTTGGAGGAATCAAATCCTACAAAAGAAAAAACATTAGTCAGTAATTGTCAAAGATTTTGTCTCTGATACCTTTTATTTTGGGCGTTTCCATCTTCTTCGTGTTTGGCCTCCTTCAAGACTAGGGTTGGCCTTTTTGTCATTGCCCCCATGTCGAGGGTACTCGGTCTTTTTCCTAGACCTGTTATGTACAAGCAAGATTGCATGAATGTATCTAATTTTATGTCTAAATGCATGTGTCTACCCTAAATGCATGGTGATTTTGGTGTATGCATTTAATCTAAATGTATGACGTATGCAAAAATGGTTTAATGCAAGATGAATGCAATCTAAATGCATGAATGTGATATGATTTTTTTCGATCCTCAAAGGGATACCCCTGACTCCTCACTGGTCCCGTCAGGATCTTGGTTTTTTGTATGTGCCCTAACCTTGTCTCGGGTTCGATCAGCTCTTATCTGGGTGGATGCCCCAAAATTTTGTTCATTACATGACATCATCTAAAATTGCTCTTAAAGCTGACACTTTGAGTGCTGATTCTGTTGCCCCCTAAGTTGAGTTCATAAATTGTGTGTTGGTTTATGGCAGCTCATTATTATTATTATTATTATGGATTAGGTGCAGTTTTGCAAACTGTGGTCAAGGATGCAAGAGTTTGACTCGGCAATGAAGGTTGGACCTTGGCAAAGAATGCCCCCGGACTGAGACCTTGTTAGAGGCACACTATTTGTAAAAGATGTGGGGGTGCTTTTGGACATGCCCCATGACCAAACTTTTGTAAGAGGCTTTGTAAGGTGCTAGATCGACCATCTTTGTTGTATTTAATGGGGCAACCTAAGGATTAGTTATATTATTCTTAAGATTGTGATGATGTTGTGCCATGATGCAGGTGAACTCAGTGCGATGAGAATAAAATAAAACGAGTTAGTACCAAATAAAATGATTAAATAAAACAAATGATAAATATAACAAAAATAGAGTAATAAAAATTGTACATAAACAAGAAACAAGGCACCAGAGCCTAAATAGGGTGACCACTAATCGGACAGAGTTTCACATGGCTCTTAAGGGTTGGCTCCTACGGCTCACTATATGCAGTTTTGGTGCTAAGAGGTACCCGAATTGTCCTCGCTGTCCTCTACTAAGAGTAGCAAGGCCCCCGATCATCACCCATTATAGGATCCTTTCAACCGAGTTTAATTCAGGGGGACCCATTCGCTTATGCCTGCACGAATGAACGATATCCTTACGAAAGCATAAGGTACTCGAGCCCCGAAGGTACTTGCTAGGCCTACACGGGAGAACGATATCTCCACGAAAGCATTAGCGTTTTCCCCCACTTAAAAAAACGGGTTTATATGCCAAATTTTAAATGTGTTAAAATAAACGCGCAATTATAACTGAATGTTAGTTTAATAGTCACTTAAATCCGAAATTTCTGATATTAATAAAGCGGTAATTATTTGAAAAAAGCTTGACTCTCATTTGTTTTTTAAAAAACAAAAAAAGTCCCCAGCGGAGTCGCCATCTGTAGCGATGTCTTTTCTTGCTAAAAATGTTTTGTTATTTTGTTTTGAAAATAATGTCTTCCGCGTGGGATTTTTAGAAAACCCGCATTTTATTTAAAATTGGAGTCGCCACCGGCCACTCAAGGTGGACCGGACACCGTAGAAAACCAGAGATTTCAAATTGATGGGTTCGGGAGTCGGTTACGGATGGGGAATGATTAGCACCCCCACACCGCCCAAAATTGGTACTTTAGTAATTACCGCTTTATTAATATTAGACTTTCCGGATTAAAGTGACGATTAAATTAAAATTTGATTATAAGTACGAGTAGATTTTAGAGGCCCCGTTATCCGAGAGTAAACGCCCAACCACTATCACTACGCCTGATACTGGCCCTGTTTACGTTCGAATAAAAGGGCACCACATTGACAATTTATATCCGAAATGCAATCTTAAAATAAGGCAAATATAAACAAATATATTACAATAAAAATATAAATAAATACTAACATAATAAAATACTAATCTAACATAAATAAAATACTAATCTAAAACATACATACATACATAAATATTAATCTAACTCATGAATAAAAATAAATCTAACATAAATAAAATATTAATATAAAACATAAATTTAAAACATACTAATCTAAAACATAGATAAACATACAATTTAAAAACACAATTTTAAATTAACTACTACTTCATTAAAGTATAAAAATTACAACATAAATAAAAAGGAAAGAAAATATACCTAACTAGGAGTTCGAATGACGAACCCCGACTGGACCCCACCGAGATCTACCACGACCTCTCCAAAAATATTAACTAGACCGGACCTAAAATAGGACCCCGATCGAACCGACTAGGACCGAGGGGACTGCCCCTTGGTCCTGGGGTAGCCGAGAGCACTGCTCTCTTATTTTGCTACCCAACCGATTGCCTTAATTGCTTGCTGCCGTTCCATTTCAATTATTATATATATATATATATATATTTAATTATTATATATATATTTTAATTATTATATATTTTTTTGTTTTTTATTAATTTTATATTAATAATATTACTATTACAACAATACTTAAAATACTAAAACCCGGACAAAAATGAGTGATTACACCCGTTGAGTGGTGGTGAAGGGCGGAATGTTCTACCTTGGTGATTCGGATTCAAACAACGCAATATGTGAATATGCGTGATTTTATCCCGACATAAAGTTGGACTAAGATACTACTCGTGATTAAATGCTATTGATTAGGGGTGTAAACGAGCCGAATCGAGCTCTAGCTTAAGTATTGGTCGAGATTTGACCAGTCGGACTCGAGTAGCTCACGATCTATCTCGTTTCATTTGCAACCATAATAATTATTATTGTTGTTGTTGTTGTTGATCAAATTGCATGATTTCATTCTAGATAAATTTATACAAAAGAAAAAATTTTATGTGACTCATTAAAAACCCCTAATCCTAGTGGGAGAAAAAAATATACATGAAAATACAAAGAAAGTTAAACTAAAAATTCAACTAACATAACATAACAACCAAAAACACCCTACCTACATTTTAGTTCACTTTAATTTTAAAAATTAAAAATAATTTATTATATTCTCAAGTAGCGCGAGCTTTTCGAGTCGGGTATCAAATAGTTCGACTTGGCTCGTTAAGAACTTGAGCCAAGTTCGAGCTCAAGTCAAGTCCAATCGAATCGAGTGTTGACCGAGTCGAACTTAAGTAACTCGCGATCTGTCTCGTCTCATTTACATCACTAGTATTTAATGTTTCTTTATCCCCCTAATTAAAAAAATCTCAATTGTACTCCATAGCCTGAGTTTGAACTCATCAATGACCGCATACAAATGTTTTGTGGGTCCTTGAATTAGAACACTCATTTATATATACATTATCTCATATGAGGGAATGCATATCATAATCATGTTGGCCATATTGAAAAAGTTTCCATTCCAATAATATCGATGTTTCGTCTAAAACTCGACCATTTTACAATATAATTTTGGCACTGGGATAATTTATTCTTGTGGATGTTGTACTTTTGAAATGGTATCGTTGAAAAGTCGTGTAGGCAAGGGTTTTATCTCGTTTCGGAAAATGTCTAGGTTTAATTTAATATCCTTATGGGTGATAAAGAAAGTTATGAAGGATTGATCCAGTCCTAAGTCGTCTTAACTGGTAAAAGAATTACATAATGTTTAGAAGCCTTTAGCAATGGGTAAAATCATAATGTATACTTAGTTAACGAATTATTAGTGTGTTTTTGTTTTCTCTATACATTTCCAAAAGTTCGAAAAAAAAAGGCTTTGAAATTTGATCGAAAGAATGGAGTCCTCATGTTTTGAGTTGGGTAGGACCAAAAATCTGCCAGTTTGGTCTATGTCTATACCGAGATCCTGGTTAGATTCGGGTGTCGGCTACACGTGAGGAAGGTTGAAGCACCTCATTATGCTGCTCTTGACCCACATTTGCAACATGTTTCTTGTAACAGGTCTAATAGTTGGTGCTGCCCCCCTAAAGGTGTCATCAAGGTCAACGTCGATGGTGCTTACATTGCTGAAATAGGAGTGGCTTCATTTGGTGTGGTGGCTCGAGATTCTCATGGTCTTATGATAGATGGATGTGCCAGGATACTCCATGGAGTCCAGACTAGCGAAACGGCCGAGGCTTGGGCCTTTGCTGAAGGCATCAAGATGATTGTTCATAATGGTTAGGATCGTGCCATTGTTGAAGGTGACTCTATGTCCTTTGTGAACCGGTTGTCATCCTCGAGCCAGGATCTCTCTCTTGCAGCTGTTATTCTTCCCGAGACCAAAGAGCTACTTCATCTTCACCCTTCTATTTGTGTTGCTCATGTTCACAGAGAGGCAAACCGTGCTGCCCACTCCTTAGCTCACTGAATTTTTAGTTGTAACGAGGACTTTAACTTTTCTTTTGATATGCCTGATTGTATAGCTTCGAACATTGTTGATGATGCTATTTTTGGTTGATGGAAACAACCTTTTTACTCCCAAAAAAATGGTTAATAGCATTACTAATGTTTAAATAATAATGATGCGAAAGAATGCGAGAAATGAAGCATGCTAGAAAATTAAAGCTTAAACCTAATACAGGACTAGGACCTAGTTGTTGCTAAATAACAGAACAAGACTAACCAATTTTAAATTAAAGACCAAAATGAACCTAATTAAGAAGTATGGGTTTAGTTTATCAATCAATTTCAAATAATGGATCAAATTAAACAAATTATGAAACAAGGCCAATTTTATGAATAAGCAATTAAGAGCCAAATTGAAACTAATTTAAAATTATATGGCTCAATTATTAATCAATAATGAGACAATGAGCTAATTAAAAGATACTAATCCTACGAGCAAAAATTTGACTAACCTGATTTTAAGGACTTAATTGAACTAATCCTAAGAGTTCAAGACCTAAATCTGAAAATGAATTTGAATACTATGACCTAATCAAAAGATCTAAAAGGCAGCATGATCTAAGATGGCTTTTATGGTTTCTCTAGTTAGGGTGTGAATCCTGACGGGTGATCGGATCAATTCAGTTCAGATATTCAAGTAAGTATCTAAGTCAAGTTTTAGGGGTTTAGATTCATTTCCTCATTTCATTTCTATTAGCCGATTTTTAACTCGTAGATCCTCAGAGTTTCGGTCGTCGACAAGATAAGCAACCTTTAGCCAGCCGCGACGATTGCCATTCATCGACACCGTGCGCCACCATTGGCCATCCTACCTATCTACTTGATTTTTCTTCCTGAGTCCAAATTTGTTGTTAGTAAGATCATAATCAAAACAATTTTTTTTGCCAAATCTTAAATTTAATCTTAATTCTACCTAAAGGAAAAGGGAATGAAGACTCTAGAGGAAGGAATGAGAGTGTTTCTAATGAGTCTAGAACTCATGAACAAAGATGAGTAACTTAGCCAACCGGCCGAATGTGCTTGCTCGAATGAACACAAATTTTAGTAAATCTAGAGTTTAAGGTTTCAACTATTATACACTTTGATCTCAAGGACCCATCGTTGGATCGTGCTGCTTCTCATGTATGATGGTCATCTTCCAACTACAAGATCGACCAGTGATTTGATTCGAAAATCAAGGGTAAGACCTTTCTTCTCTTCTTTTTCGACTAGATTTCTTATCAGAAACACACAATGTCTTCTAATTTAGAAGTTACAAAGAAATCTGAATAGTTTAAGACATAAAAATATCTTTTTTAATAGATTATAAAAGAGAGATATAAACAACACCATTAATCGATGATGAATGATAAAATTATCAACAATAACATAAAGATGCATATAACGATGACTTTTTTTGTGTTAAAAGATGCATATAACGATGAGGCACGTGGACAAAACAGTCAATATCACAACTCAATCGCGAATAAAAAACGGAAGTTGTGAGCGCGTATTCAAATTCAACTAAAGAGTCCAAAGCAGGAAAAATCAACATGATAATCAAATAAGAGTCGTCTTAATTAATCGAGACGATGTCAAATCTAACCTTAAAAAATTAAAACGAAAAAGGGTCAAACGACCCAAAAATAAGATAGAAAACATTCCAAAAGGCAAGAAAATTGTCCTGAGGCAGAAAAAAACAAAACAAAAACAAAATTATTCTTAATAAAAATTAAAAAACAGAAAAAATAAAAATAAAATATAGTAAAATAATAAAAAAATTATCGACTGCCGGCAATCGATAAATCGATAAAGAACATTAAAATTAATGTCGTCTCTGATCAAGAGAAAAAAAAAAAGCTACGGTTTATCACAATCCAATTAATTAAACATTTAGGTAAGCAATGATTCAAAAACGGGATATGGTTGAACATTTTTTTTTGAGCATATGGTTGAACATTTTTATATTAGTTTTCCTTACATCATTGGCATCAAAGCTTATATAGTTTATTAGATTACCAACATCATATTTAATGTTTTTTTTCCTAATTTTCATTTTATAATTTTATTCGAGTATAAAGTAATATTTGTATCTGATTTTAAATTTGAATAAATTTATACATATATGTAAATTAAATTGCTTAAACTCGGATCATGATCAAATTAAATTGCTTGAACTCGGATCAAGATCAAACACATTATCTTCTAGCACCGGAACCACTCTTCAAATTTTATTCAATGGTTTTTTTAGAAATAGAATCTTTGCAAGAATTTGTGAAAGGGTTATATTTTGATACACAAACTTTATACAACCTTTTATATTTAAGCTATAAAATTTAAAACATAAATTCCTAGCCCTAACACCATAAAACCAAAATTTTAAACCCTAAACTCTAAATTATAACCACAAACTTTAAATCCTACACTCTATAACATAAACCCCTAAACCCTAAACCACAACCTAAATATCTAAACCCTAAAATTAAAAAACTTATTTACACAAACTTGTATATCAAATTATTTTCCTTTGCGAAAAACATATAATTTTCACATACAAAAATACTAAAACAAAATATTCATGCCGGTGCTACTGCTATTGTTTGTGGAGACAAGTCTAAGTTGTGTTTTCTTAAATCTAAATTCTGTTTCTGATATTGGTCGAGTAAAAATGTTATATTTCCAAATCTAATTTGACAACCTCCTTTTTTCTATTTGTTTTCCTTAAAATTTGATCAAACAAATTCTTGTCTACAAAGCTGATCTAATTTCTTACACCTTCAAAAGTAATGGTAGCATATGTTTATACATTTTCTTAAGCTTTTAATAACGTACACATATGTTACAAATAAAATTATTTCAACTCAGATCTCTTAAAATAAATATAATTATCTTTCTTATTGGAACTATTTATTAAGTCTAATATGGTTTTTAAAAACAGAGACATAGATTCCTAATAAAAGCATCTTAATTAAATTAAGGCATTTGAATGTAAGGGAATCGTACGCATATTACCAAAGCAAATGTTGTTGAGCTGACCAAATCCTGGATGGAATCATCTTCCCCTAACTATATATTTTTTTGGTGTCTCACCTTAGAAAAGTGAGTTTAGTGTTTAGAGTTTAAGAGTTGTAGTTAGGATTTAGAGAATTAAGAGTAAATATATTTTTAGGTGATAGAGTTTAAGGTTTAGGATGTGGAATTTAAGATTAATATTTAAAATTTAATTTTTTAATATTTTTTAGAGTAGAACATAGAAAAAAACATGATTAAGGATAAACTACTTTTGTTACCAAATCATTTCCTTGTTAAAGCATAAGTCAGGAATGGAATCCGGAAAATACACCTAACTGTCAGCAGTTAAGAGGGTCAACTAGGTGACTGTAGCACCGTTCGTAACGATACATAAAATTATAAGCTCACATTAAACAAAAATCAACAAATATTCTAGACATTACTTTAATGTGCATTCTATTCCACTTGGAATCCTATCTCGAATTTACATCGGCTGCTATTTTTTAAAATATTATATTTTTTAATAGTTTTAAAGTGATTATAAAATAATATATGTTCATACATATTTGACAATGCACGTATACCTTACAGGCGAAGCAATTTGAACCAGAGTTTCCTATAATGAATATTATCCGTTTTTTCAGTGAAACTACTTGTTGAGTATTTTTAAATGTTATAGTTTAATCGTTAAAAAAGACATTGGGTAATATAACTATAATTTTTGTAACTCTCAAATTTATATAAATGAAAATAAATTTGCATGGTAAGTAAGTTGTATAATGCAGTAGTTTAGGCTTAATGATAAACAAAAAGCAATAATCATTAATCATGTAAAATCTCCTTGGAAGAATTATTTGAAGTGTTGGCCGTTGAGTAGTATAGAGAGTACCTCCTAAATGGTTCATACGCTTTAGAGAATCATGAAAAGAGCATGTTGCCCCAAAAATGTTCTACACAGGGATCGACTCATAGGGGGCTAGAAGGGGCAATCGCCCCTCTAAAAATTTAAAAATTATATATAAATTAATTTTTTTATGAATTTTCTAATAAAAATTTATTTTCGCTTTTCCAAAATTTTATAAATTATCCTGCTTAAAATTTTATAAATTCGTTGCCTAATAAAAAATATTGTGTCTGTCCCAGATTCTACGTATCTTAAGACAAGGGTTCAAGCCTCATCATAAACGAGATTTAATTCTCTTTGTGCGAGGGTTCTGCAACTCTAATAACTCTTTGTACGATCCTCTATATCGTGTAAACTATCCTAGAGACGCTCTTCCTATTCTCTTAGGGGTCGAAAAAGAGTTAAAATTGCACATAGACGCTCACCAGGGACGAAACCACGTCAAAAGTGTGAGGGCTTGAAATTCCGATATTTCTAGATTAGTTATCTTTTAGGACCATGTCAATTTCAAAATTAAAGAAATTAAAAGTTACCTTGTACTTACCTAGTTTATTACTTTTAAAGACATGTTAGTTATGAAATCAATGAAATTAAATCTTTGTCTCTCCAGTTTTAATGGTTTACTTTCTTTTTAGGATATTGTTAGTTTCAAACTTAAACAATTTAATCCCCTCGTAGTTTCAGCTTAATTTCGTCACTGAAACATTAATGCAATACCAACTATTGTTGATGTTATGGCCGATTGTAAGACCCAAATTTTATCCGGGTACCTACGTATATATATTTATTTCTTTTAACAAATAAAAAAAATAGATATAATAAAATCAAATAAAACAATTCAAAATCTATTACATAAATGTCCTTTTTACATCCAAAATCCTAAAATATATGATAAAAGCTCAAATCTCGTTTTATTACAATTGTATCCAGCTTTCAACAACCCTTATACAGCTCTTTTAAACCCAACAAACACAGATTAGGTCTGATAATATATTTTTTCCGCCTAAACTGCCATGTGGCAGTCTCTAATAGGTCCAAACTTAAAGCCACAGATCTGTGTTTTTTCAATTTTATCTGGATTTAGCTGTTGATAATATCATTGAGATGATGTCATCTGAGACATCACTTGGTTAGACCCCTATAAATAGGGAGGGAGAAAAGTTGCCAGTAATTAATGATAATCACCATAATAATTACCATTAATAAACTAATAATAATAAATATAATAATAATTAGGAGAGAGAGAGATTTACTTGGAGAGTCGAATCGTTGGAAGCTGAACCGCCGTCTGGATGTTGATCAGTCGCCGAAACTGAGCCATCGGAGACATGGACAGACACTGAAGTCGAGAACAATCGCTGGAGTCGGAGATCAGAATGCCAGTTTCACGGTCGAGAAGGTATAATCTCTTCTCCGTTTCAATTTCCTGCAAAACAATATGAAATATTAGATCTAAGTAAGGAAGTATAAAACATAAATGAAATATGAGGAGAGGTGGTCGGAAATCTCACCTTCACGAACACCGGAGTAGTTCTTTGAGTGGCTGGTGGAGTTGAAAAGGAGTAAATCGGGTAGTTCTAAGTAATTTTTCGGGGTTCAAGGCTTAGAATCTGAGTTTTTTTTAAGAGGTTTTAAGTTTCTGGCACGGTGGTTGACGAATCTGGATTGAGCGACGAGGCTCTTAGCGATTATGGGCCGGGAAATATGTGTTCATCCAATTTTGAATGAACACAAAGAACATTCAAATAAAAAGGGTGGATTTTGGTCGAGTTTAGGGGAAATTTCTGGGAAATAAAGTGTTGTGGGCAGAGAGTTTAGAGAGATAGAGATGAGGGAAGAAAGCAGATTTTGAAAAATGAAGAAAAAAAGAAAAGAAAATGAGAGGTAAGATGAAGCCTTTAAATAGGCGGTGGGTTCGGGCCTGTAGGCCCGCGAACCCCGTGCGTGGCCCACACACTCCTGGGCAAGGTCCACTCTTTTTTTTTCTTTGTAATTCGGCTCTTCAGTTTATATGAGAATTCAATTTGGTCATTTTTCTTTATGTTTTCAATTTTCATTTCCTTTTAATTTGATCCTTTAATTGTTTTAATTTAATTCTAATGCAATTAAATTATATGTATGTTGCATGGTTTAAATATAACATGCAGTATATTTGCTAGAAAACAATGAATATCTTGATTTAATTAAATAGTTAAAGCCTTAATTCTATGTTCTTATTAGGATTAAGTAATTAAAATAGGAGAGACAATTATAGAAAATAAATGAGTATTGAAAGGGGAACTTTGAAGTTCTAATTTGGATAGTGTCTCATTGCAATGAGATGTTACCCAAGTGAGCTTTTAAGTAGAACATTTAATACCCATTTAAACTTAAAAGATGACAAATAACCTAATTAATTTAATTAAAACTTTAATTAGGGCTAGTGCTTAAACAATTAAATTAACTAATTGGATTAGGAATATTATCTAAATTTTGGGGTTTTAATATAGATAGTACTCAAGCAATTGGGTGTTATCTCATAAAAGTCTTTAAATTTAATAATATTCATAGTCTTAAATAATTCAATTAATTAGAGTCCTTTCTGGTTAGAAATTAAAATAAACAAGACAATAATCGTACATGCATTAAAAACCTTTGACGTTGGAAATATATTTTTGAATATAAATGGGGCGTCCTAACGTAACTGGGTGCTTCTAATCTCATATTCGGATAAAAATATATTTCCTTGTAGAAGGAGTATCTCCATTTGGAATTTGAATCCATTTAATAATTAAGGGTTAAATTAAATTCGAATTATTATTCTCGAAATGCAAAAATACCACGTAAAATTAAAAGGTAGCGATAACGGGCGTTTGTGGGGTGCTAATCCTTCCCTACACGTAACCAACTCTCGAACCTATTTTTTTTAAAAAAAATGAACCTCTTGTTGTTTTTTATTTTGTCTGGTCTACCGAAATGACCGGTGGCGGCTCCAAATGCCTTTTCAAAGGTAAATAAAAGGATAAATTGATTTTTTAAAATGGATTAATTTGAAAGTCTATTTATCAAAATTAAAGAATAAAAATAAATTTTCATATTAGATTAAAGATTAAATAAAAGGAAAAGCCCAATTTTCATGACTTAATCGCAAAATTTTAATTTTTCAAGATAAGATGAATAAAAAGGCAAAACCCCTAATTTAAAAGATCAATCATCAAGCTATTTTCACACAGGTAAAAAATGGTCACGATAGCTTAACGACTCCGCTGGGGATATTCGAGAGTCAGGCCTAATTAATTTTACGCGGCATTTTGGCATTTAAGAGTGGTAATTTGAATTTAATTTTTCCAATAATTATTTGATGGTTTTTAGAAGAATGGAGATAACTTTTTCTTGTGTGATAAACTGTCATTCATGTATAAGCCTTCTACACGGACTTTCTTCTTTAAGTGGGAGCGAGACATGATCCGATGTGAGGATCTCCACCTCTGAGTTCGGAATTTTGTTTTTCTTCCTGTATACCAACCTTATACAACGTGAGGTACACGCCTGTGATGTAAGGGGTCGTATACTCCTGAATCGATGTCTTGCTGTCGTAGTAGATAGTAACGACAGTTCAGGTACCCAGAGTCTAGAACAAAAATCACATGTTGTAATCTAGAAGCCCACCCAACTAGAGCCAGATAGGAACCTAGGACAGGGTGCTGCCGATTTAAATAGGCTTCTCTGGTAATTCTCTGTGCTCAATATAACCTGCTTTATTGTATAAGTTGAATTTAAATGGTTGCTTTCAATATTATTCCACCTACTGACTCATTTTTTTGTTTTGTTTTTGTTTTTCATTTTTACATCACATCTTCGTTGCATAGAGGTATTGATTCTGTAACACCCCCTCCCGGTCTAGTAGAAAACTGGGTCAAAAAGCGTTACCGATGAATAATACGGTGAATGGTGCAAATATTTTAATCGAAAATCAAAGTTTAACTAAGCGATGTGATTCTATATCGATATACAGAAGCAATGACTCGATACAGAACTACATTAATCAGTTTATGGCCAATTTAAAGCTTTTATGAACTTTAGGGACTAATCTGTGAATTCAATATTTTAAAGGTCCTTTTTCAGAATTAATCTTACTATACTGAAATTCAACCTATAATCAATGATCAGACAAATTTTTAAGCTTATCCGAGTCCAATTACCTCTTAAATTTAACTATACAATGTTCGGTGACCAATATGCAATGTTCCAAACTTATTTCAATTAACTTTAAACAGATTTACCTGTATCGGTATCGATACTCGAGAGGTCGTACCGGTACGCCTGTGTCATGACCGTTAAAACGGTTAAGAATCAATAAGTTTGTACCAAAATGATGCTTGTCCGTATCAGTACGCGATGCATGGTTTATGATTTATCGAATTCCTATATTCATTACCCGTATCGATACGGCTGGGAACCATATTGATACGTGTTGACCAGGTTGACCCGTATCGATACGCCCCTGAATCTTACCAATAAATTAATTTTTCAAATTCTAGTGTTGACTTTTTGTACCGATACGCCCCTTTGACGTATCGAGAGGCCGTACCAATACGCCTGTGTCATGATCATTAAAATGATTAAGAATCAATAAGTTTGTACCGATATGATGCTTGTCCGTATCGTTACGCGATGCATGGTTTATGATTTATCAAATTCCAATATTCATTTCCCGTATCGATATAGCTGGGAACCGTATTGATACGTGTTGACCAGGTTGACTTGTATCGATAAGCCCCTGAATCGTACCAATGCAATTAATTTTCCAAATTCTAGTGTTGACTTTTCGCATCGATACGCCTCTTTGACATTTCGATACACCCTATTGACCGATGTTGACCATGACCAAATATGCACACCCGTATCGATACATCATCACCCGTACCGATACGCCCTGCTCTATAATGACAGATTTTATCTGGTTTTTACTCAATTTGACCTATTAAAAAATGTCCAAATCCAATGAAATTTTACCAGAAAGTTTATAAAACTATATTCTACTAGCATGCCAAATTTTATAGCCATTCGAATCCATTTACCACGTTTTCACCTTTTTAGGCCAAGTATGCAATTTTAGTCACTTTTAAGCCATTCAAAAGGGTCATTTAGGGCCTAAGGCACAATTACAAACCAAGGGCAATACCTACATACCAAAAAGACCATAAGTGACTAGTCTAACTACTTTGCCACCATATTAGAAGTTCATAGGTTCAATATACATTACTTTAGCTTGGTTGTGACTTGCCAAAAACTTCCAACTCCTCCGATCTCCACAAAGAACTTTTTAACCTGAAATGTATGAAATGAAATGCATTAGGCATACATTGCCTAGTAAGGTAGACACGGAAAATAACGATAACAATGAAATGCATTCCAAATCATGTTTTACCAATAACAATGCAATGAATCGATGATGACAATGCAATATTCATATTCAATATCAATTATATCATATTTCAACAATAATCCTTGGATCGATTCGTGATAGTGGATATGCGAATTCTTACGCCTCGCCAAATCGATGAATGGTCTATTCCCTCTGCCTCGCCACTATGACCAATAACACAAACATCCATCCGCCTTGCCACATTATAGGTCATAACCCAAGGACCGTAGTCCACCCGTACACTGAGCTCATGAATTCTATGGCATGCCAATTGTATCCAATGTCCTTTCAAATCCAAGGTTCGGTGATCATATCTATGTTCAATATTCCAATAGTAATATCAATGGTCAATAATTTAATGGTATTATCAATGGTCAATATCAGTGAGTAATGTTTCAATGTCTTTGTCAATATGAATGATCAATAATAATGACAATAACAATATCTATCTCATAACTATTTCAATGACAATACTAATGTTCAATAGTCAATGTTCAATATTCTGATGGTTCGATAATAACTATAACAATAACAACATCTCAATGAACAATGGCTCGATGCAATGACTTACCGAAGCTTACCAATACAATCTCCTATGATATTCGATGTGATTTTCCTTAGACACAACGTTAGCTATACATAATTCAATACCAATGGAATCGAAAAAAGGCACCTAGCCTAATTCCGAGACTTTGACTACACTCACCTCGATAATTCGAAGCTCCTACGGTTCTCGAATTATAATCCCTTTGTTTCTAGCTTTCGATGGTGATGGTGGATTATCCCTCTCTACTTCTTGAGCTAGGTAAACAACGGGAAATTGTTAGAATCAACAGTACAATATCGAAATCAATATCCAAATTCAATATAGTTATTAGCTATTGGATATCCATGGATTAAAGCTTTGAAATTCCTATGTTATCATAGATGGCCAAACCCTAACTAGAGATTAAACTCAATATGTCCATAGATTTCAACAATAGATTAGTGACTATAGCTTACCCTATCGATATCTATGTAAAGGAATCGATAAACTGAAGAAAAGTTAAGCTTGAAACCAAGCTCCAATAGAGGTGCTTGCTTAGGTTGAAGACAACGGAGAGGTGTTTGTTTCTTTCCTAATCGGGTAAGCTCTGTTTACTATCCAAACTTGTTTTAATAGCAATAGCTTTCCTTGAATTGAAGGAAGTTATTTGAGAATTCCACGTATGGTTAATTAGGCTTAGGGAGGGGCTAATCGTAAGGTTAGTTCTTCAACTTTCCATACTCTATGTTTTTGCCTCCAATTTTTTGATTTCTATGATTTAGTCACTAAACAACTTTCAATGTAATAAACAAGGTCCCTAAACGATAAATTGACTCGATTAGAGTTGAATATCAATGTAATTGACCAATGTAATTGACCATATGATCAGAGTCAATACAATATTTGGACCTTTCCGATGTAGGGTTTCCCATCGCTGGAATCCAATTTTGACTAGACTAGTTTTTGAGATGTTACAAATCTCCCATTTAAGAAAAATTCATCCTCGAATTTTGCCTGGATCGAATAGATGAGGATATTCTACTTCCCCTGTTCGTGCACCAAACCTATTTCTTCCTATCGTACCTCCTCTGTTCGCGCACCAAACCCACACTCCGGTCGTCGTTCACCATAGCTCGAATGACACCAACACCACTGTGGTCCCTGGTAACAGCCGCACGACGCCCTTAAACCAGATCCAAATCTCACAATCATTATTAGAGATGGGGAGTTTCTTTTCCTCTCATATGCTTTCAATTTTCATATTGGGACAATATGTTTTAAGTGAGGGGTGGAGATTTTCTTCGATTTTTTCCTCGCTTGTTTATATGTTTTGATATAAGTAGCCTTAGTTGTTATCTGAGATGTTTTGTTGCCAATCTTGATTATTACCTTATTGCATTGATTACTTTATGATTTTGTGATTCCACTTTTATCGGAATTAGGGTGCATGATAGTGAAATGACATGATTAGTGTTACAACTATTCCCCTTTAAGAAAAATTCATCCTCGAATATTACCTGAATCAAATAGATGAGGATATTATTTTATCATCGTTTCCTCCGGTTCCCAGGTTGATTCTTCAATAGAATGGCTATTCCATAGTACTTTAACCAATGGAACGGATTTGCTGCGAAGCATTTTAACTTCCTTTGCAAGAATCTGAACCGGTTCCTCTTCATAGGACAAGTCTAGTTGGATTTCCACAGATTCAGGCTCAGTGATGTGTGAAGGGTCAGAACGGTACTTCCGGAGCATTGATACATGGAATACATCATGAATCTTGCTTAGTTCTAAAGGCAACAATAATCGATAAGCCATATGGCCAACTTTCTCAATAATCTAGAAAGGTCTAATGAATCTGGGACTCAACTTCCCCTTTTTGTCGAATCTCAGAACTTTCTTCCACGGTGAAACTTTGAGGAATGCTTTCTCACCAATTTCATAATGTATATTTGTACCGGCCTTTTTTAAAATCGACTACGGGGGCATCCCCACATTTTGATGATAAAGAAGACTTAGAGTCTCCACCGGCCATTTGGATAAGGTAGACCGGACACCATAAAACTAGATATTCATGAAATAGGTTCGGGAGTTGGTTACGTGTGGGAAGGATTAGCACCCCCACAACACCCGAAATCGATACCAAGTCAAATGTTGCTTTTGACTGATGGAAATTGTTTAAATTTAAATTAACTTTAATTAAATGCACTTACTTGAATATAAACCTTAATAAGTGGGATTTAAAATTTCGTAGGATTGAATTAATTAAATGTTTAATTAATAAGAGTGACGATACAATGGACCATGGATTAATCCGTCATCGATTAAGCCCGACTGTCGTGTTAATTTAGGGTTCAAACTTCGTACGATCACCTTTATGCATGATACAAGCATTTAAACATGATGTTGTGATTTGTCAACTTTTAGCTAATTTTTACCTTCGGACGGTAAAAATTAATTCAAATATTCGGTCAACATCTATTGAGCCAGGACTGTTATGATACAAATATAGGAATTAATGAATACCTTCTTTTTATAGTTAAAGTTAATTAATTATCGAGATACTCATGGAATTAAAAGGTTAAATGAATGAAAAAATAAAATGTATGTCACAAAAATAAAGAAATTAGACAAAAAATGGTAAAAACAAATAACATAAAGAAAGAAATTTGAAAAAAGGACCGGATCAAACAAAAGAAATGCGTAAAATAAAGGCGGGAAATTAAGATGCAAAAATTTAAAATGTGGAAATTAAATGTTAGAAGTTAGATGTTAGGTGTTAGGTGTTAGTTGGCTATGCTAAACGGACCATAAATAAAATGGATCATACCCCGTTACGGGTCACCGTAAGACCGATTCGAACAAGGATCAAAATTACATACGAGGATAAGAACAAAATAAACAAATAAACAATATATATAGTAATACTATGATATAAATATATATGTATGTAATATACGTATATAATCATATATATATATATATATAACGAAATAAAGAAATAAACAATATATATATAAGAACAAAGAAACAAATAAATAATATATATTACAATAAGGCAATACTATGATATAAATATATATATATATGTATGTATAATATACGTATGTATTCATATATAATATGTTCAAGTATTCATATATACATATTTATACATACATAAATAACATAATATATATAATAAAAAAGGGGACTAAATTGAAGATTTTGGAAAAAAGAAAGGGGGTGTGGGAGGAATTAAAAAAGACGGAGGAGCTTGCGGGGTAATAAAAAAAGACGGAGGGATTTAAATGGATAAATAACTTATTCTCAAAACCAGGTATAAAAGTGAAAATAAAACAAAAAAAACATTTTTGATATGAGCTTAAAAAAAGCTCTCCCTCACTCTCTCTTTTCCAAGAAGCTAGTGGGATAACCACCGTTCGCCGCTGCTACACAAAAGCCGGCAAACCAAAAGCCACCGCTGCACAACTTTTTTGCCTCTCTGATTTCGAATCCAGCCACCAATTTCTCCCAAAATCAATCGAACCCCCATAGATCTAAAAAACGAATCGAAACTCCTCCCTTTTTAAACCAAACTTGAAACCCTAGATAGAAAAGGGGAAGAAGAAGAGACAAGACACTAGGAGGCCATTCATCGGTGACCCCATCCTCCACCGTAAAACAACGATGAGCTCAGAATGAAATGATAAAACTCTTTTCTTTTTTTGTTTTTCAATTTCAAAATAAAGAAGAAGATAAAAAGAAAGAATGACATCTCTAAAAAAAGCTTGTTTTTTTGTATTGATATTGAATCCCTCATTTACATTTGGTTTTGATTCGGGCTTTATAGACATATATTTCAGATTTTTACAAAAAGAAAAAAAACTAAGGAAATAAGCCATTGGTTTTTGCTACAACCGATTGTCCTTTATCCTCTGATAATTGTTTTGTTTGCATGTGCCAGTAAGGCTTGTACAAGGAGGGTGGGACCATTCGCGCGTGGCATTGCTGGAGGCTGAAGATGAGGGGGCAGCTACCGCCGTGGAGAGCCACTACCGACGTGGTTGCTGATGTGGCCGGTGAGGTGGTGATGACATGGCAAGGTGGCCGCTGATGTGGCAGCAATCTGACGTTCGGGATGGAAGCTTCTGGAATAGGGCATGCCAAGGGTTGGTGGTGGTAGCTGAAGGGTTTGGGTATTGGGGTTTTTAGGTTTAGTTTAGGTTATGTGCTTATCGGGCTTAGGATTTAGTTGGGTAAATGGGCTTCAAGTTGTTCTGGGCTGGATATTTGGCATGATTTGTAATAAAAACAACTGAAATTAATTTTTTGGCTTTTAATTTTAATTTTTAGTTTTTGTAATCTGGGTTTAATGCTCGGACAAAAAATGGGTATTATAATATCCCTTCGCTTGAGATCAGCATAGGCCTTCTATCGGTTAAAGACAACTTTCAAATAATCATGGATGATGGTAACTCGTTTTTCGGTTTCCCAAAGTAAGTCAAGGCCCAACACCTACCTTCACCGAGTTCAGACCAGTACAACAGAGTTCTACAACGTCTACCATACAACGCCTCATATGGTGCAATTTTAATGGAAGCTTGGTAACTGTTGTTGTAGGCAAACTCAATGAGAGGTACGAATTTCTCCCAAGAGCCTCCGAAATCGATGATGCACGCACCTAGAATGTTTTTCAGAATCTAAATTACCCTTTCCGATTGGCAGTCAGACTGAGGGTGGAAATCATTACTAAGGTTAACTTTTGAGGGGATCAATCGATATGTAATTGGGCAAGATGAAGTGAATTGGCTTTTTAAAATTGGAAGGAGAAAATTTAAAAGATAAAAATTGAAGACAAGGCGATTTATAGTGGTTCAAGCTTCGAACAAGCTCTACATCCACTACCTTAGCTCCCACTAAGGATTTTGAACCAATATCCACTAGATATTCTTCCCCTTTTCTAGGCTTAGGAGGAAACCTTTACAAATCGGTTAATCTTTCTGCCCAGATATTAACCAAGACTCTCTCTTTACAAAGAAGAAATGGCAAACTTAAAATTATCTCTTACAAGATTGATTTTTTGCCCAAATTACAAACAAACTCTCCCCAAACTTGAAAGAAATGTATACAATAAAAATTACAACAAGTGGGGTACAAGAATTTGACTCTTTAAGCTCAAGGGTTTGGATAATGCTTGGATGTCGCAAATAATTTCAGTAGTTGTTGCTGAGGATTTTGAGGCTTGTTTTTATACATTCTCATTGATTTCTAGCTATTTGGGTGGTTGCCATCATAAATATAGCCGTTGGGCTACATTTTTCCTGCAATAAATGCTCAACTGTAACCAACTGTATCGATACGCACGAGGCCGTATCAGTACGTACCTAAAAATAGAAAGATCCATTGTGCAGGTAAAACAAATAGCATATCGATACACGGGAAAGAGTATTAGTATGATATCAGTGTAAAACAAGGGGCGTATCGAAACGAGCAAGGCCGTATCGATACAATTTTACTCATTTGGGCTACTGTCTGAACCTGTATCGATACGCGTTAAAGGCGTATCGATACGGGTTAACTGATTTTTAAAATCGCATATTCCTAATAACTGACAAGGCAACGTTCGAATGAAAATATTTGAAAAATCTAAACTACTATATCGATACGCAAGCAACCGTATTGGTACGTTGTTCTTAAATCTTAAACCTAGTATGAAACACGGATGACACCATATCGAAATTCCTGAGTAAAAAACTTAGCCCATATGAAGGTCGTATCGATACGGAAAGAACTGTATAGAAACACTTTCTTACAATGGCCTTTTAAGTTAAGCCCGTATCGAAACACTCGAGGGCGTATCGATACGCCTGGGCGTAAAAGTTGAGTTTGGCTTTAAAAACACTTACAAAAATTTATGGGGTTTAAGTTGTTGACTTTGAATGATTTAGTACTTGAAAAATCCTTGTCAATTGTGAGTCTTTGAGATACTTAAAAATTTATTTTCTTTTACAAATAGGTCCTTAAAAAAATTGTTATATCAAAATCAAGCTTTGGTTTTACAATCTCCCCCTTTTTGATATGACAAAACCAAGTTAAAATTTTCACGTCTTTTTGAAAAAAAACTCCCCTTACTTTAAGATAGGTTTTAAAAGCGTTTTTGAAAATTTAAGCTCTTTCTTCCCCCCTTTTGTTAGATCAAAATCTGTAAAACAAAAGTTTGATTTTGATATAACAAATTGTTTAATGACTTATTTGTAAAAGAAAATAAATTTTTGAGTATCTCAAAGACTCACAATTGACAAGGATTTTTCAAGTACAAAATTATTCAAAGTCAAAAACTTAAACCCTATAATTTTTTCAAAGTGTTTTTAAAGCTAAATTCAAGTTTTACGCCCACGCGTACCGATACACCCTTAGGCGTTTAGATACGGGCTTAAATTAAAAGGCCACTGTAAGAATCTATTTTGATACGGTTCTACCCGTATCGATATGGCCTTCATATGGGCTAAGTATTTTACTCAGGCATTTCGATACGGTGTCATCCATTTCGATACAACCTTCATATTGGGTTTAAGATTTAAGAATAGCGTACCGATACGGCTACTAGCGTATCGATACGGTTGTTAATATTTTTCATTTATGATTCGAACGTTGCCTTGTCAGTTAATTGGAACATACGATTTTGAAAATCAGTTAACCAGTATCGATACACCTTCAAGGCGTACCGATACAAGTTCTGACAGTAGCCCAAGTAAGCAAAATTACATCGATACGACTTTGCCCGTTTCGATACACCCCTTTGTTTTTCACTAAGATTGTATCGATACGCGAGGAAGCGTATCGATACGCCGCTGTATAATTATATACAACGGCTCTTTCTATTTTTAGGTCCGTACCGATACGGCTTCCCGTGTATCGATACGGGTAGTTGCAAAAGTGCATTTATTGTGGGAAGAAGAGGGCCCAACGGCTATATTGATGACTTCAACCACCCAAACGGCTAGAAATCAATGGGAAGGTATAAAATAAGTCTTCAAAGCCTCAGCAACAATTATTGAACTTATTTGCAACATCCAAGCATATATCCAAACCCTTGAGCTTAAAGATTCAAATTATTGTACCCCACTTGTTGTAACTTTTATTATATATATTTCTTTCAAGTTTGGGGAGAGTTTGTCTGTAATTTGGGCAAAAAATCAATCTTGTGAGAGATACTTTCAATTTTGCCATTCCTTTTTTGTGAAGAGAGAGTCTTGGTTAATCTTTGGGTAGAAAGATAAATCGATTTGTAAAGGTTTCCTCCTAAGCCTAGAAAAGAGGAAGAATATCTAGTGGATATTGGTTCAAAATCCTTAGTGAGAGCTAAGGTAGTGGATGTAGAGCTTGTTCGAAGCTTGAACCGCTATAAATAGCCTTGTTTTCAATTTTATCTTTTCAATTTGCTCCTTCAAATTTCAAAAAGCCAATTCATCCCCTCTTGGTCAATTACACATCGATTGATCATCTCAACAATTGGTATCAGAGCCAAACTCTTTGAGGGACTTACATCCACAAGAGGAGATCCTAGAAGAAGATTAATCGACTACAAATCAAACCCATGGCGTCTACCTCCGGGCTAAACTTGTACGAGTCACAATCTATCACCAAACCAACATTCTTCAATGGGGATAACTAACCCAATTGGAAGAATAGAATGAGACTCTTCATCAAGTCCAACGCCTACACCCTTTGGGATATATTAGAAGATGGTCCAATCATTCCCATGAAGAGAGATGAAGAAAGGAGACTCATTCCGAAGACAAAGGTAGAGATGACAGATGAAGATAGAAGAAGACTACAAGTGAATGACAAGGCCCTACACATTATCTTTTGTGCACTTGGACTCGACATGTACGCAAAGATGTCATCTTGTACAAGTGCGAATGAGGTGTGGGACAAGCTAGAGACCACCTATGAAGGAACCAATTATGTAAAGGAGACCAAGATTGGAATCCTTAATTTGAGATACGAGAACTTCAAGATAAAGCCCAATGAGAACATCTCCAAAATGTTCGACTGGTTCTCCGTTATAGTAAATGGTCTTAAGGGCTTTGGTGAGATCATTCCCGAAGACAAGCTAGTCCGAAAGCTTCTCTATTCTCTTCCTAAATCATAGAATGGGAAGAGAACCGCAATCATCGAGACCAAGAATTTGAAGACGTTGAAGCTTGATGAATTGGTGGGATCTCTTCTTACTCATGAGATCATGAGGCAAGGAAAAGAAGAAGAAAAGAAGAGATAAAAGAAAAGAATAGAGAAGCAAGAGGTAGCGAAGAAGAATCAAGAAATTGCTCTCAACGCTTCTCAAGAGAAAGGCAACTCTAGCGAGGACGAGTTTAAAGAATTGGCTATGATAGCCAAGAGATTCTCTCGGTTCATGAAGTCCAGCCGAGGAAGAAAATTTCAAAGAAGAAGAGACTTCAAGAACAAGAACCAAGAAGAGGAGAATGATCAACTAATTTGTTATGAGTACAAGAAGCCAGTGCACATTAGATCCGATTGCCCTCAACACAAGAAGAATAGCTTCGAGAAGAAGAAGAAGCTCAATGACCATGTTGCTACTTGGAGCGATGAGGAATCATCATCTAATGAAGAGGAGCAAGAAGTGGCCAACCTTTGTCTTATGGCTCTTAATGGTGATCTTAAGGTAAACTCTAACTCATCTACTTTCGATTTCACTTTTGATGAGCTTCAAGAAGCGTATGATGAGTTACAAGAGGTTTACAATGAGTTGGTTGAGAAGTACAAGTAATCGGTTTTGAAAAACAAGAAAATAATTTTTGATTTAAAAATCCAAAACGATTCCTTTCCAAAACCAACTTAGAATTTGAAAAGAAAATTTTGGTTTTACAAGATGACCTAATATATTTTCAAGATGAAAATGTTGATTTAAACAATCTTGTTTCCAAATTCCACGATGATCACCACAAAGTGGTGAATGAACTCAAAGCTTATTTGAACAAAGTTAGTACTAATACTTTTGAAAAGGGTCAATCTTCTAAAACCAACTATATGAAAAAAAACATTTGTGAACCACAAACAAAGAAGCTCTCAAAGGTACCCTTAAGGTAAAAGAGTTAGAAGTGTATGAGTTCTTAAGGAACTTTTAGCTTCTAATAACATTCATGCAATTGCATCTTGGATTCCTAAGGGAACCAAGTATTTGGGAGCTAATTCACATGAACCCAAAATTATTTGGGTACCAAAAACTAAGATTTAATTCTTTTTTTGGTAGGGGGAGCATTGCTACAAGGCCAAACTTCAAGTCAAAACTCATGGTACCTTGATAGTGGATGCTCAAGACACATGACCGGAGACAATAGTAGATTCATGGAGCTAAAGCCAAGGAGTGGTGGAGTGGTGACATATGGTGGCAACTCCAAAGGCCACATTGAGGGTATTGGTTCCATTGGTAATCTCTCTTCTATACTCATTGAAGATATTTTATATGTCAATGGTCTAAAACATAACTTGTTGAGCATTAGTCAACTATGTGATAAGGGTTTTAATGTTCTTTTTGATGTTAATGGTTGCAAAATTTTGGATATGAAAACAAATAAGATAATGCTCATTGGTCATTGCATAAGTAACATTTACATGGTGCATTTAGATGACATTCATGCATCCCAAGCATGTTTGGTTGCTAAAGATGAAAATGATGCATGGTTATGGCATAGGAAACTAGGGCATGCTAGCATAAGTGTTTTAGAGAAATAAGTTTCCCAAAATCTAGTAAGAGGTTTACCTAAGCTAAAATATTCTTTAGATAAAATTTGTGATGCTTGTGCTAAGGGTAAACAAAAACGTGTCTCTTTTAAATCCATTAATGATGTTTCAACTAGTAGGGTATTACAATTGATCCATATGGATCTTTTTGGGCCAATTAGAACTACTAGCTTGGGTGGAAATCATATGCATATGTCTTAATAGATGACTTCTCTGGATACACTTGGGTTCTCATTTTAAGTACTAAAGATGAGGCTTTAGAAAAATTCTTCACATTTTCAAAAATCACTCAAAATGACCTTGGTCAAAACATTTCACATATTAGAAGTGACAATGGAATGGAATTTCAAAATCTTGTTTTTTAGATTTTTTGTAACTCTAATGGTATTAGTCATGATTTTTTTGCACCTCGCACTCCTCAACAAAAGAGGGTAGTTGAGAGGAAAAAGTGTACTTTAGAAGGAATGGCTAGAACTATGCTTTGTGAAAACAATTTACTTAAGTATTTTTGGGCGAAAGCCACAAACACCGCTTGTTACATTATTAATTGAGTAATGATTAGGCCAATTTTAAAAAAAACTCCTTATGAGATTTTAAAATCTAAGAAGCCAAACATTAGCTATTTCCATCCTTTTGAATGCAAGTGTTTTGTTTTAAATAATGGAAAAGATCATTTAGGTAAATTTGATGCAAAAAGTGATGAAGCTATTTTCTTAGGTTACTCTTTAAATTATAAAGCCTATCAAGTTTTTAACAAAAGAACCTTAGTTCTAGAAGAGTCTAGACATATGGTTTTCGATGATAACCTTCTTCCGAGGAAGGTTTCTTACGATGATAATGATGTAGGGATCATTAAAGCCAATGATGTTGGACAATCATCAAAGGTGGATGAGGTTCCAACCAAAGAAGAAGCACAAGATCCTCATATAGAAGCCTTCAAGGACATGAATCTTGAAAAAAAGGGAGTGAGCTACCCATGGGAACTCAACTATGTCAAAAGTGGTGAAATCTTGGATGATCCATCCAAGGGGGTAACTACTAGATCCTCTCTTAGATTAATGAATAATGTTGCATTCGTTTCATGCATTGAGCCTAAAAATATCAAAAAAGCATTAAAAGATGATTTTTGGATATTGGCCACACAAGAAGAACTTAATCAATTTGAGAGGAGTAAAGTATGGAAATTAGTTGATAGACCTAGTAATAAATCAACTATAGGAACTAAATGGGTTTTTAGAAACAAGCTAGATGAGAGTGGTAACATAGTGAGAAACAAAGCTAGACTTGTTGCTCAAGGTTACACTCAAGAATAGGGGATTGATTTTGATGAAACATATGCACCCGTAGCTAGAATGGAAGCTATTAGGGTGCTTCTTGCATTTGCATGTTATCATGAATTCAAGATTTTTCAAATGGATGTAAAAAGTGCATTTTTAAATGGTTTTATTAATGAAGAAGTGTATGTTGAACAACCACCCATTTTTGAAGATCCAAATTTTCCAAATCATGTTTTTAAATTAACTAAAGCTTTATATGGTTTGAAACAAGCTCCTAGAGCTTGGTATGAATGGCTTTCAAACTTTTTGATTTAAAAAGGCAAGGTAGACACTACACTTTTCAGTAAAAGAAATGACAATGACATCTTAGTAGTACAAATTTGTGTTGGTGATATAATTTTTGGTTCTACTAATGAGTTCTATTGTCAAGAATTTGCTAAGTTAATGCAAGGTGAGTTTGAGATGAGCATGATAGGGGAGCTCTCATTCTTCTTGGGACTCCAAATCAAGCAAAGGAATGATGGAATCTTCTTCAATCAAGCTAAGTACATCAAGGATATGCTCATGAAGTTTGGCTTAGAGAATGTGAAGCCTCAAGCCACACCAATGAGCTCATCTATAAAGCTTGAAAAATATGAAGAAGGTAAGTGATTTGATTCTAAACTTTATCGTTCTATGATTGGTTCTTTGCTTTACCTTACCGCAAGTAGACCCAACATTATGTTTAGTGTTTGCTTGTGTGCTAGGTCCCAAGCTAGTCCTAGAGAATCACACCTTATAGCCATTAAGAGAATCTTTAGATACCTTAGAGACACACCATGTTTAGGTCTTTGGTATCCTAGAGACTCATACTTTGACCTTCATGCTTATTCCGATGCTAATTATGGGGGTTGTAAGATAGATAGAAAAAGTACCTTCGGCACTTGCCAATTCCTAGGTAGTATGCTCATATCTTGGTTCTTTAAGAAACAAAATAGTGTAGCTCTATCTACCACTAAAGTGGAATATATATCGGCCGGAAGTTGTTCTGTTCAAGTCCTTTGGATGAAGCAACAACTTCTAGACTAGGGAATTAATGTTGGTACCATACCCCTTAAGTGTGACAACACTAGTGCCATATGTCTCACTAAGAATTCCATCCAACATTCTAGAACCAAGCATATAGAGATAAGACATCATTTCATTAGGGATCATGTCTTAAGGAATGATGTTGTTCTAGAGTATGTTGATACCTCAAACCAACTAGCGGACATATTTACCAAACCATTAGACAAAGAGCGTTTTTGGACTCTTAGGAGAGAGTTAGGTCTAACTAGCCTATCTTGACCTTTTAGAGCTCTTTAGTGCCAAAAATTTGCTTGAATTTGAATGATGATCATGCTTTTGTGATTTTTGCTTCTTGATGCATCTATGCTTGTTGCTAGGGGGAGTATGCATCTATCTTAGCCTATTCATGTTGTTCATATATCATACACATGCATTTCGGTTCGAATGAAATTGAACTTTTGAGCAACTTGTGGCCCAAAATGCATTTTCTGGGTTATCTGTATCGAAACGGGTGAAGGTGTTTCGATACACTATTCTTGACTCAACCCAGATTGCATTTTTCAGCACAAGTGTACTGATACGAGTCTGAGCGTATCGATACGGGTCAAAGAACATGTTTTGATACAGGTGAGTCCGTATCGAAACGGTACTAGTGTTTCAATATACTTGTATCGATACGCCATGTGGCGTATCGGTACACACAGACGTTGATCCTTAAATAAGTTCTTAAAAGGGTTTCCTTCTTTTAAACAAAATCCTAATCAAACCCAAACTCTCTCAAAAACCCTAATATTTTTCTTATAAATACCCATCAAAACCCTTGTTTTTCATGAAATCTTTTGAGGGTTTTTGTTCTTTAAAACAAGTCTAAGCTCTCTCTCATCAAATTGGTGCATCTTCATCCTTTATTCATCCAATTCCATAACTCAAGGTATATTTTCCTTTTCTTTTCCTTTTCAATTTTGTTTATTTTTACATACTGATTTTAGTTAGTTTTTGTCTAAAAAGTATACATATAGTATGGATTTTGAAGATTTTACAATAATTCTTTAAAATCTGAAAATTTTTTATTCGAATATAAAAAATTATACCGTATATTTTTATAATTTGTTTTTTGAAATTCTTTTTACCAAAATTTCTTTTTATATTTTTATATGTTTTTAAACTATATTGTATATTTTTTAACAAAAACCTTGAGCATTGGATTATTTAATAGATCGAATATGATGAATTATGCATACACTGTTTTTGTGCCTAAATTGTTTTTCAGATTATCTATGGCACCAAGAAAAAGAGCTAGAACAAGCGAGGTTAGCGAGTAGTATCATTTATCAAAAGAGTTTTCCAACCACGGCGACTTTAAATAACTTCAAGCAATACCAAAACTACAAGATCCACCGCAAAAGAGTAACATTTTTTCCTTTTTTAGACTTTGAACGTTTCAAGTTCAAATATCTTCATCTTTTGAGACGTTGAAACTTTATTCAATTTTTGGCTATCCTCGGGTTTTTGTACCGCAATCTTGTTTTGATTTTCTTTGTTAATGTCTGGTGCATCCCCAACCAAGACCATTCTAAGGTCATTGCTATTGAGTTATTCTTAATGGGAAAGAAATTTCGTTTTGATGTTCAAACTCTAGTGAATGTTTTGGGTTAAAAGATGAGGGAATAGCCGATGAGGACTCCATGGGATAATATGTTTTCGTGAAAAGACGCAGGCCAATCTTGTTCAAATAATGTTCGCGGAGCTAGTTTACCTCATCCAACATCGATACACCTCTCTAGTTTCATCCTTCACTTATGGGACAACATTGAGTTACTTGTTTACTCAATTAGAGATCGATTGCTCGCAAGACTTTCCCGAGCCTCTTATCGATCCCATTGAGTAGCCCTCTCTTTTTCGTGCAAAGTTTCACTATTTCAGTTGTGAGTGGCTACGTCTCGTCGAGCTTTCACATGATAAAATCCCTGAAGAACCGGAAGCTCCTCCATAAGCCGCCCCTCAAGCTCCGGTAGCTCCACCGGCTATGGATGTTCTCATGGGTTATCTCAATGAGCAATTCACTTCATTGAAGACAACCATGAACGAAGGGTTTGTGGCCATTGATACTCAATTTACTTACTTGGATGATCGAGTTCAAGCCATTGAAAGCCAACAAGGTTCGATGGACATATCTCTCATGGCTTTCCATGGGGAATGGAGACAATGTCAGGCTACTCAAACCCATGACGAAGATGAAGATCAAGAGGACGAGGATGATGAGGATGCTCCTTAAACATTCATTGCATACATGTCATATTAGGCTTTTTATTTTTATGCACCTATGTTATTTACTCTATGAACCTACGCTTTGATTTTAGTTTGTTTTTAAGTTTTAAGTTGGATTTGGATTATGTTGCTTTGATCTTTCAATGATAAGTATGTTGCTTTGATTATGCTTTGAATTATGATTCATTGTTATGTTTCTTGTTTCTATCCTTTAATATCATTGATTTTGATCTAACAAAAAGGGGGAGAAGAAAGAGTTTAAATTTTCAAAAACCTATCTTAAAGTAAAGGGGAGTTTTTCTTTTAAAAAAAACTTAAAAATTTAACTTGGTTTTGTTATATCAAAAAGGGGGAGATTGTAAAACCAAAGTTTGATTTTGATATAACAAATTGTTTAAGGACTTATTTGTAAAAGAAAATAAATTTTTAAGTATCTCAAAGACTCACAATTGACAAGGATTTTTCAAGTACAAAATTATTCAAAGTCAAAAACTTAAACCCTATAAATTTTTCTAAGTGTTTTTAAAGATAAATTCAAATTTTACGCCCAGGCGTATCGATACACCCTTAGGCGTTTCGATAGGGCTTAAATTAAAAGGCCACTGTAAGAAAGTGTTTCAATACAGTTCCTTCCGTATCGATATAACCTTCATATGGGCTAAGTATTTTACTAAGACGTTTCGATACGGTGCTATCCGTTTCGATACGGCCTTCATACTGGGTTTAAGATTTAAGAACGGTGTACCGATACAGCTACTAGCGTATCGATACGGTTGTTAATATTTTTCATTTATGATTCGAACGTTGCCTTGTCATTTATTGGGAACATGCGATTTTGAAAATCAGTTAACTTGTATCGATACACCTTCAAGGCGTACCGATACAGGTTCCGACAGTAGCCCAAGTAAGCAAAATTGCATCGATACGGCCTTGCCCGTTTCAATACGCCCTTTTATTTTTCACTGAGATTGTACCGATACACTTCCGCGCGTATCGATATACCCCTTTATAATTGTACACAACGACTCTTTTTATTTTCATGTCCGTACCGGTACGGCTTCCCATGTATCGATACGGGTAGTTGCAAAAGTGCATTGATGGTGGGAAGATGAGGGCCCAACGGCTATATTGATGACTTCAATCACCCAAATGGCTAGAAATCAATGAGAAGGTATAAAAGCAAGTCTCCAAAGCCTCAAAAACAATTATTGAACTTATTTGCAACATCCAAGCATAATTCCAAACCCTTGAGCTTAAAGAGTAAAATTATTGTACCCCACTTGTTGTAATTTTCATTGTATACATTTCTTTCAAGTTTGGGGAGAGTTTGTTTGTAATTTGGGCAACAAATCAATCTTGTGAAAGATACTTTCATGTTTGTCATTCCTTCTTTGTAAAAAGAGAGTCTTGGTTAATCTTTGGGCAGAAAGATTAACTGATTTGTAAAGGTTTCATCCTAAGCCTAGAAAAAGGGAATAATATCTAATGGATATTGGTTCAAAATCCTTAGTGGGAGCTAAGGTAGTGGATGTAGAGCTTTTTTAAAGCTTGCACCACTATAAATCGCTTTGTCTTCAATTTTATCGTTTAAATTTGCTCTTTCAAATTTCAAAAAGCCAATTTACCCCCTCTTGGACAATTACACATTGATTGATCCACTCAACAAAATCAATGATAATAAAGGATAGAAACATAATTCTCATTTAAAGTGCAAAGCAACATAATCCAAATCCAACTTAAGACTAAAAAACAAACTAAAATCAAAGCATAGGTTCATAGAGCAAATAACATAGGTGGATGAAAATAAAAAGCCTAATATGACATGTATGCAATGCAATGTATGTCTATGGAGCATCCTCATCATCTTCGTCCTCTTGATCTTTATCTTCGTCATGGGTTTTAGTAGCCTGAGATTGTCTCCATTCCCTTGGAAAGCCATGGGAGATATGTCCATCGAACCTTGTTGGCTTTCAATTGCTTGAACTAGGTCCTCTAAGGAAGTGAATCGAGTATCAATGGCCACAAACCCTTCATTTATGGTTGTCTTCAATGAGGTCATAGAGGTGTTCAATGTAGTGAATTGCTCATTGGGATAAGCCATATGAGCATCCATAGCCGGCGGAGCTACCGAAGCTTGAGGGGCAGCTTGTGGAGGAGCTTCCGGTACTTCAGAGATTGCATCATGTGGAAGCTCGGCTAGACGTAGCCACTCACCATTGAAATAGTGAAACTTTTCACGAACAAGAGAGCACTCATTAGTGGGATTGGTAAGTGACTCAAGAAAGTCTTGCGAGCAATCGATCTCCAATTGAGTAAACAAGTAACTCAATGTTGTCCCATAAATGAAGGATGAAACTAGAGGGGTGTGGCGTTGTTGGATGAGGTAAACTAGCTCCGAGAACATTATTTTAGCAAGATTGGGCTGCTTCTCTTCACGAAAACATCTAATCCAAAAGTCATCCACTTGTCAGATAGTGGAAAACTTTCCACCGGATGGCCGAAACCACCAAGTGATCATTAAGTGTAAGATGCGGTCGTGAGCATCAAGAACAGTGACAGAACCGCCAAGAACATGTCCCATGGAGTTCTCATCATCTATTCCATCATCTTCTATCTCAAAAACATTGACTAGGGTTTGAACATCAATGCGAAATTCCTTCCCCAATAAGAATGACTCAATAGCAATAACCTTATAACGGTCTTTGTTAGGGATACACCAGACATTAGCAAAGAAAATCAAAACAAGGTTACGGTATAAAATCCCGCGGATAGTAAAAAATTGAATGAAATTCCAATGTCTCAAAAGATGAAGATATTTAAACTTGAAGCATTCAGAGTTTAAAAATGGAATAGATGTTACTCTTATGCGGCGAATTTTGTAGTTCTGATATTGCTTGAAGTGATTTAAAGCCGCCAAGGTCGAAAAGCTTTTTTGATAGATAATGCTAAGGTTTGGACGAGTTGAATTGTCTTCGTTTGAAGACTCACCAACCTCGGTTGTTCTATCTCTCTTTCTTGGTGCCATAGATAATCTGAAAAACAATTTTAAGGGACAAAATAATGTATGCATAAATCATCATATTTAATCCAATAATTCAAGGTATTGTTTAAAAAATCTATAGTTTAAAAACATGTACAAGTATAAAATATAATTTTGGTAAAAAGAATTTCAAAAAATAGTTTAGAAAAATATACTATATAATTTTATATTCGAATGAAAATTTTCGAATTTATGAATTTTTTTACAAAAACTTGGAAAACTATAGTATGTATATGTATAAAAACACAAAAACTAAGTAAAACCAATATAGAAATCAAAACGAAATTAAAAAGAAAAAGAAAAGGGTTTTATACCTTGAAGTTGGAATGAGTGGGTGATGATGCACCAAATTGATGAGAGAGCAAATATTTGTTTTGAAGAGTAAAAATCCTCAAAGAATTTGAAGAGTTGTGTGAGAAATCAAGAGGATTTGATGGGTTTTTATAGATGAGAAATTAGGGGTTTGGGGAGGAAAAAAGGTGTTCAAATTTAATGTAAAGTTAAAAACCCATTTAAAGACTCATTTAAGGATTCGCGTCCGTGCATACCGATACGCCACGTGACGTATCGATACAGGTATAATGAAACACCAGTACCGCTTTGATACAGACTCAACTATATCAAATCATGTTCTTGAACCCATATCGATACGGTCGAACCCGTATCGATACACTTGTACTGAGAAATGCAATTTGGGTTGAGACAAGAATGGTGTATCGAAGCACCTTCACCCATTTCGATATGGATAACCCAGAAAATGCATTTTGGGCCACAAGTTGCTCAAAAATTCGATTTTATTCAAACCAAAATGCATGTTGATGATATGTGAACAACATATATGGTATAACATGGATACATACTCCCACTAGCAACAAGCATAGATGCATCAAGAAGCAAAATCACACATGCATATCAATCAATTGAATTCAAGCAAATTTTTGGGCTCTAAAGGGTCAAGAGAGGCTGGTTAAACCTAACTCTCTCCTAAGATCCAAAATTGATCTTTATCTAAAGGTTTAGTAAATATATTCGCTAATTGGTGTAAGGTGTCAGCATACTCTAGAACTACATAATTTTTTAAGACATGATCTCTAATGAAATGATATATCATTTCTATATGTTTGGTTCTAGAGTGTTGGATGGGATTCAGTGTGAGACAAATGGCACAAATGTTGTCACACTTAAGGGGTATGGTACCTACATCGACTCCATAATCTAAGAGTTGTTGCTTCATCTAAAGACTTGAGCACAACAACTCCCGAATGATATATACTTTGCTTCGGGGGTAGATAAAGCTACATTATTTTGTTTCTTAGAGAACCAAGATATGAGCATACTACCTAAGAATTGGCAAGTTCTGGAGGTACTCTTTCTATCTATCTTACATCCCCCATAATCTGCATCCGAGAAAGCATGAAGATCAAAGGAGGAATCTCTAGGATACCAAAGACCTAAACTAGGTGTATCTCTAAGGTATCTAAAGATTCTCTTAATGGCTATAAGGTATGATTCTCTAGGGCTAGCTTGAAACCTACCACACAAGCAAACACTAAACATAATATCGGGTCTACTTGCGGTAAGGTAAAGCAAGGGCCAATCATGGAACGATAAAGCTTAGAATCGACACACTTACCTCCTTCATCTTTGTCAAGCTTTATGGATGAGCTCATTGATGTGGCTTGAGGCTTCACATTCTCCAAGCCAAACTTCTTGAGGATGTCTTTTATATACTTTGCTTGATTGTTGAAGGTACCGTCCTTTCTTTGCTTGATTTGGAGCCCCAAGAAAAATGAAAGCTCCCCCATCATGCTTATCTCAAATTCACCTTGCATTAGCTTAGAAAACTTTTGGCAAAACAATTCATTAGTAGAACCGAAAATAATATCATCTACATAAATTTGAACTACTAAGATATCTTTGACATATCTTTTAATGAAAAGTGTAGTATCCACCTTGCCTTTTTCAAAACCTTTATCAATCAAAAAGTTTGAAAGCCTTTCATACCAAGCTGTAGGAGCTTGTTTCAAACCATATAAAGCTTTAGTGAGTTTGAAAACATAATTTGGAAATTTTGGATCCTCAAAACCGATGGTTGTTCTACATACACTTCTTCATTTATAAAACCATTTAGAAAAGCACTTTTGACGTCCATTTGAAAAAGCTTAAACTCGTGAAATCATGAAAATGAAAGAAGCGTCCTAATTGCTTTCATTCTAACTACGGGTGCGTATGTTTCATCAAAATCAATTCCCTCTTCTTGAGTGTAACCTTGAGCAACAAGTCTAGCCTTGTTTCTCACTATTTTACCACTCTCATCTAGCTTGTTTCTAAAAACCCATTTAGTTCCTATAGCAGATTTATTACTATGCCTATCAACTAATGTCCATACTTTACTCCTCTTAAATTGATTAAGTTCTTCTTGCATGGCCAATATCCAAAAATCATCTTTTAATGCTTCTTTGATATTTTTAGGCTCAATGCATGAAATGAATGCAACATTATTCATTAATCTAAGAGAGGATCTAGTAGTTACCCCTTTGGATGGATCACCTAAGATTTCACCACCTTTGACATACTTGAGTTACATTGGGTAGCTTACTTCATTTTCCTCAAGATTCATGTCCTTCAAGGCTTCTATGGGAGGATCTTGTACTTCTTCTTCTTTGGTTGGAACCTCATCCACCTTTGATGATTGTCCACCATCATTGTCTTCAATGATCCCTACATCACCATCATCACAAGAATCCTTCCTTGAAAGGAGGTTGTCATCGAAAACCACATGTATAGACTCTTCTACAACTAAGGTTCTTTTGTTAAAAACTCGATAGGCTTTAGAATTTAAAGAGTAACCTAAGAAAATATCTTCATCACTTTTTGCATCAAATTTACCTAAATGATTTTTTCCATTCTTTAAAACAAAACACTTGCATTCAAACGAACGAAATAGCTAATGTTAGGCTTCTTTGATTTTAAAATATCATAATGAGTTTTCTTTAAAATTTGTCTAATCATTATTCGGTTAATAATGTAACAAGCGGTGTTTGTGGCTTCTGCCCAAAAATACTAAGGTAAATTGTTTTCACAAAGCATGGTTCTAGCCATTTTTTCTAAAGTACGGTTTTTCCTCTTAACTACCCCATTTTGTTGAGGGGTGTGAGGTGAGGAAAAATTATGGCTAATACCATTAGTGTTACAAAAATCCTCAAAACCAAGATTTTGAAATTCCATTCCATGGTCACTTCTAATATGTGAAATGTTTTGACAAAGTTCATTTTGAGCGATTTTTGAAAACGTGATGAATTTTTCTAAAGCCTCGTGTTTAGTACTTAAAAAGAGAACCCAAGTGTATCTAGAGAAGTCATCTATTAAGACATATGCATATGATTTTCCACCCAATCTAGTAGTTCTAATTGGCCCAAAAAGATCCATATGGATCAATTGTAATACCCTATTAGTTGAAACATCATTAATGGATTTAAAAGAGGCACGATTTTGTTTACCCTTAGCACAAGCACCACAAATTTTATCTAAAAAAAATTTTAGCTTAGGTAAACCTCTTACTAGATTTTGGAAAACTAATTTCTCTAAAACACTTATGCTAGCATGCCCTAGTTTCCTATGTCATAACCATGCATCATTTTCATCTTTAGCAACCAAACATGCTTGAGATGTATGAATGTCATCTAAATGCACCACGTAAATGTTACCTATGCAATGACCAATGAGCATTATCTTATTTGTTTTAATGTCCAAAATTTTGCAACCATTAACATCAAAAAGAACATTAAAACCCTTATCACATAATTGACTAATGATCAACAAGTTATGTTTTAGACCATTGACATATAAAACATTTTCAATGAGTATAGAAGAGAGATTACCAATAGAAACAATACCCTCAATGTGGCCTTTGGAGTTGTCACCAAATGTTATCACTCCACCACTCTTTGGCTTTAGCTCCATGAATCTACTCTTGTCTCCGGTCATGTGTCTTGAGCATCCACTATCAAGGTACCATGTGTTTTTACTTGAAGCTTTGGCCTTGTAGCAATGCTCCCCTTACAAAAAAAAGAATTAAATCTTGGTTTTTGGTACCCAAATCATTTTGGGTCCATATGAATTAGCTCCCAAATACTTGGTTCTCTTAGGAATCCAAGATGCAATTGCATGAATGTTATTAGAAGCTACAAGTTCCTTAGGAACCCATACACTTCTAACTCTTTTACCTTTAGGGTACCTTTGAGAGCTTCTTTGTTTGTGGTTCACAAAGTTTCTTCTCACATAGTTGGTTTTAGAAGATTGACTCTTTTCAAAAGTAGTAGTACCAACTTTGTTCAAAAAATCTTTGAGTTCATTCACCACTTTGTGGTGATCATCATGGACATTGGAAAGAAGATTGTTTAAATCAACATTTTCCTTTTGAAAATATTTTAGGTCATCTTGTAAAACCAAAATCTTCTTTTCAAGTTCTGAGTTGGTTTTGGAAAGTGAATCATTTTGGGTTTTTAAATCAGAAATCATTTTCTTGTTTTTCAAAACTGATTCCTTATACTTCTCAAACAACTTATCGTAAACCTCTTGTAACTCATCAAATGCTTCTTGAAGCTCATCAAAAGTTAAATTGAAAGTAGATGAGTTAGGGTTTACCTTAGGATTATCATCAAGAGCCATGAGGCAAATGTTGGCCACTTCATGCTCTTTTTCATCGGATGATGATTCCTCATCGCTCCAAGTAGAAATATGGGCCTTGAGCTTCTTCTTCTTCTCAAAGCTCTTCTTTTTAGTTGAGGGCAATTGGATCTAATATGCCCTAGATTCTTCCACTCATAACAAATGAGTTGATCATTCTCCTCTTCTTTGTTCTTGTTCTTGAAGTCTCTTCTTCTTTAAAATTTTCTTCCTCGGTTGGACTTCATGAATCGAGAGAATTTCTTGGCTATCATAGCTAATTCTTCAAACTCATCCTCGCTAGAGTTGTTTCCTCTTGAGAAGCCTTGAGAGCAATTTCTTGCTTCTTCTTCTCTACCTCTTGCTTCTACACTCTTTTTTCTTCTCTCTTCATTTCTTTTTCTCTTCTTTGCTTCACGATCTCATGAGTAAGGAGAGATCCCACCAATTCATCGAGCTTCAACGTCTTCAAATTCTTAGCCTCGATGATTGTGGTTCTCTTCCCATCCCATGATTCGGGAAGAGAATATAGAAGCTTTCGGATTAGCTTGTCTTTGGGAATGATCTAACCAAAGCCTTTGAGACCATTTACTATGATGGAGAAGTGATCAAACATTTTGGAGACGCTCTTATCAGGCTCCATCTTGAAGTTCTCGTAGTTCAAATTAAGGATTCCAATCTTGGTCTCCTTTACATCATTGGTTCCTTCGTAGGTGGTCTCTAGCTTGTCCCACACCTCCTTCGCACTTGTGCAAGATGAAATCTTCGCGTACATGTCAGGTCTAATTGCACAAAAGATGGTGTGTAGGGCCTTGTCATTCACTTGTAGTCTTCTTCTATCTTCATCCGTCATCTTCACCTTTGTCTTTAGAATGAGTTTTCCTTCTTCATCTCTCTTCAAGGGAATGATTGGACAATCTTCTAATACATCTCAAAGGGTGTAGTCATTGGACTTGATGAAGAGCCTCATTCTATTCTTCCAATAGGGGTAGTTATCCCCATTGAAGAATGATGGTTTTGTGATAGATTGTGACTCGTACAAGTTTGGCCCGAAGGTAGATGCCATGGCTTTGATTTGTAGTCGATTGATATTCTTCTAGGATCTCCTCTTGTGGATGTAAGTTCCTCAAAGAGTTTGGCTATGATACCAATTGTTGAGGGGATCAATCGATGTGTATTTGGCCAATAGGGGGTGAATTAGCTTTTTGAAATTAGAAGAGGCAAATTGAAAAGATAAAAATTGAAGACAAGGCGATTTATAGTGGTTCAAGCTTCGAACAAGCTCTACATCCACTACCTTAGCTCCCACTAAGGATTTTGAACCAATATCCACTAGATATTCTTCCCCTTTTCTAGGCTTAGGAAGAAACCTTTACAAATCGGTTAATTTTTCTACCCAAAGATTAACCAAGACTCTCTTTACAAAGAAGAAATGGCAAACTTAAAAGTATCTCTCACAAGATTGATTCGTTGCCCAAATTACAAACAAACTTTCCCCAAACTTGAAAGAAATGTATACAATAAAAATTACAACAAGTGGGGTACAAGAATTTGACTCTTTAAGCTCAAGGGTTGGGGTATATGCTTGGATGTTGCAAATAATATTAATAGTTATTGTTGAGGTTTCTAAGGCTTGCTTTTATACCTTCTCATTGATTTCTAGCCATTTAGGTGGTTGCCATCATAAATATAGCCGTTGGGCTGCATTTTTTCCGCAATAAATGCTCAACTGCAACTAACTGTATCAGTACGTACCTAAAAATAGAAAGATCCGTAGTGTAGGTAAAACAAAGAGCGTATGAATACATGGGAAAACATATCGGTATGATCTCAGTGTAAAACAAGGGGTGTATCGAAAGGGGCAAAACCGTATCGATACAATTTTGCTCACTTGGGCTACTGTCTGAACCTGTATCAGAACGCCTTGTAGGTTTATCTATACGGGTTAACTAATTTTTAAAATCGCATATTCCCAATAACTGACAAGACAGCGTTCGAATAAAAATATTTGAAAATTCTCAACTACCATATTGATATGCAGGCAGTCGTATTGATACGTTGTTCTTAAATCTTTAACCTAGTATGAAGGCCGTATCTAAACGGATGGCACCGTATCGAAACGTCTGAGTAAAAACCTTAGCCCATATGAATGTTGTATCGATACGAAAGGAACCGTATCGAAACATTTTCTTATAGTGGCCTTTTAAGTTAAGCCCATATCGAAACACTCGATGGCGTATCGATATGCTTGGGCGTAAAAATTGAGTTTGGCTTTAAAAACACTTAGAAATTTTATGTGGTTTAAGTTTTTTACTTTGAATGATTTTGTACTTGAAAAATCCTTGTCAATTGTGAGTCTTTGAGATACTTAAAATTATATTTTCTTTTACAAATAGGTCTTTAAACAATTTGTTATATCAAAATCAAACTTTGGTTTTACATTAACTCTGGTGCCCAGAGCTCCTTGCAATGACCTTCAGAATCGAGAAGTAAACTGTGGATCCCGATCGGATATAATAGATTGAGGTACTCCATGGAGTTGGATAACTTCCTTGAGGTATAAGTGAGACATCTTAGGAAGGCCATATTCCATCCTAACCGGCAAAAAGTGTGCTAACTTGGTGAAATGGTCTACAATGACCTAAATGGCATCATGTTTAGCAGGAGTCTGGGGTAGACCACTAACAAAATCCATAGTGACCTTCTCCCACTTCCATTGTGGTAGATAAATGAGTTGTAATAAGCCGATAGGGACACCATGTTTAGCTTTAACATGCTAGCAAATAAGGCACTTGGACACGAAATCGGTTATAGCTTGTTTCAAGCCTGGCCACCAATAAACTTCCTGAAGGTCCTTATATATCTTTACAGAACCTGAGTGAACATAGAAAGAGCTTGAATAAGCTTCTTTGAGGATGTCGGTACGAAGAGATTCATCGTTGGGCACAAAAACATGATTACGAAAGCATAAGAGTCCTTCAAGACTAATCTTGAAGTCAAGGTTATCTTGAAACTTGGTAACAATAGTTTGAATTTCAGGGTCTTGCTCTTATAATGCTTTAATCCTTGATACGATTGTAGATTGGACTTGGAGTTTAGCTACGAAACAAGGTTGCTTTCGAAGTCAGAAGTGAGCGTTAATGGCTCGATGAGCTACAATACAACAACTTTACAATAAGTTGATATATTAATTAATGTATTGGACTCAATGATCAATAACGACACTTACCAGGCAAAGGTTTGGGACTAAGTGCATCAGCTAGAACATTGACCTTGCCCGAATGGTAATCAATGACAAGATCATAGTCTTTAAGGAGTTCCATCCATCTCTGTTGCCGAAGATTCAACTCTTTCTGGGTTAAGAAATACTTGAGGCTTTTATGATCGGTAAAGAGATATATTTCTCTCCGTAGAGATAATGTCTCCAGTTTTTCAATGCAAAAATAACTACAGCCAATTCCAGGTCATGAGTGGGATAATTCATCTCATGTGGCTTTAGCTATGAATTTCATACAAAGAACTATATCCTCAAACATCATTTTGATCCAAGCCCTATTTCATACAAAGAACTATATCCTTAATTGTTGAAGGTCCGATTGGTGACCCCACATTTCCTTACACCTCTACAACCTCCGTATCCAAAGAGGTATGACGTCAATGCTCACTGTAAATTTCATGATGGAATTCAAAGACATTCTACTGAGAATTGCATCGTCCTCAAACATCGAGTTCAAGTTCTTTTGGAGTTTGGGAAATGGAAATTTGGAATAGGGACATTAGTTCAGATACGAGGTTCAAATAAGCAAGTTAAGGAAAGAAAGTGATGAGTTGAATGAGGAGCTGAAAAGTCAGCAATTCAGTTATTAATAACTTTGTTCGATGCTCAAGAACGTTGATTTAGGTGTGACTCTAGAACAGTCAAGGAAACAAATCAAAGAACTGAAGTGTGAAGCTGAATAATGGAAAATGAGCTCTAAGGCAAGTGAAAAGCGAGTCAATACACTCTCGTGTGATCTGCGAGCAATGGAAATACAACACAATACTTTCATGGACAATTTAAGGGTTAGTCAAACTAAGCGCGAGATGATGACTAAGTACATGCAGATGTATGAGGACGTTGTTATCAAGTTAAATGACAGTCAAGCTAAAAATGAAGCACTAAAGAAGAACGTAGATTAATAACTCAATCTTACGCTGATGTACAAAGATCGTGTTGATGATGTTAAGAAAGACTGTCAAGAAAGTAAATAGAATCGACATGTCCAATTTCAGAGATCGAAAATGAAGATACGAAAAAGAGACAATGACATGAAAGATGATGTTATTCAAGTACAAGAAGTGGCTCAAAAAGTGGCAGACCTAGCTGATGTAGCAATGGTACTGAGTTAGAATATTGATCCAGCATTAGATCATGGATGGAAGCTGACTTGGCTCTTAGAGGAAGTTAGGAAGTTGGGAGTTAGATCTCACCAATATTTGTAGCATATGATATTTGATGTATCGAATCATTTTACTTCAATGAAAGTTTTTCTATGATGACTACTTTTAGAATCAATACCTCTTGCATTTATATATTCATGCATTGCATAGTTATCAATATAACATTATCATTTAATAACATTGTGTTGCGCGTAATAAGTGCTACGTAAATGGTGCAAGTGTACACGTCGCAAGTAATAAAGTGATATGAGTATCGAGTATCGTCTCCACAGGGATTGGTTTCGGCCACTTTGCTTAAGTTACTGCACTATGAAAATAAGAACACAATTGATAATAGGAGTTCTAATTAACGAGTAAACTAAGAGTAATAAACTAAAAGAATAGATGAAATCAAATAAAAGAGAGTAGGCCAGGTTATCATGAGTCAGGGAGTGATAGCCAATTGGCTCGTCTTGGTAAAAGAGTGCAAGGGCAACTTAGTTGTCGTGGCAACTTGCGCAGCGGGGTTGCCTTGGAAACTAATCGACGGTTGCCTGGGCAACTGACTGAGAAACTCTTTGGGCGGCTGGGCAGTAACTTCAAGGTTCGGTAGAGCGTTCTTCAATGGTTTCTTCTTATCCCTAAGTCGAAACTCTAGCTAATTGTGCATGCCTTAACAATGCATCCCTGCGTGAATCAAGGGTGAACAACAACCAATCTTGCGCCCCTCTTAGCCGTTAAAATCCTTAACTTATTCCTAAGCCGGATTAATCTTAACCATCAATAGATTGAATAAAGACCATACTCATTCGTTTCTTGAATCTAACTCTCCTGATATTATATAAATAGATAGAGTTACGAGATCATCTCCCAATTCACTCGTAAACAAGAATAAAAACCAAGAATAAGTAAACCTTGAATTGAAAGTGCAAACTCTTATTACCTAAACAAAATCCAATTGTATCTCACAACCACGGAACACAATAACCTTAGCCAAATAGATTTAGTTCATGGCTAGGTTCTAAAGAAACACAAAACAAAGAATTCCTAAAATAAACCTAATCAAACAAGAAAGAAAAAGATGAAGAATGGTTGAAAGCCCTTGTCGAAATCTCTCCCCTTTGCTCTCCCTGGAGTTTGACGACTTGGTCTCCTTTAAATAGGAGATGGCTAGATCAAAGTCTTTCTTGAGGAGGAAGTTAAGTTGGAATTAAATAATTTAAAAGAATATAATTCTTTATTCTATTTAAATTCCTTCTAGATCTTTTCATATCTTCTTGGGATTTAATTTCTCTTTGACCTCTTCATGGAAATCAAACTCCTTTGGGATTTAACTTTGCTCCACGTCATCTTGGACTTATCTAGTCATCAATTTCGACTGCCATATCATCTTATCCCTTATCGACAATTACCCTGGCAACTAGCTCGGCATCTCCTTCATGCACTACCTTGGCAACTGCGTTGGCATCTCCTTCTTGTATTGCCCTGGCAACTGGTTCCAGCCTTGCTTAGGTAAGTGATTCTGCATACACACAAACAACTATCGACAGCACCCTTTTTCCACAAAATTAAGCAAAATATGAAATCAAGCTTGTCCACCAAGGAAACTATGCAAACATGCATGAATGGCTAATAATGAAACTAATATGATCCTAAGTCTAGCAATAATATGAATAAAAATGATGAATAAAATAGTATTTTTAGACACTTAACACACCCTCAAACTCGAACTATTGCTTGTCCTCAAGCAATGCAAACTAATAATTACCCGCCAAGACTTCAATTTTCACAAACTTAGCTTTGAACTATTTAAATTCTCAGAACCGTGGCACAAAGTATGATTGGCTTTTCATTTTTCGAAAAACGTAGGAGTTACTCGGAATTAAACTATAATGCTTGTGAGTGTGTGCGGAGTTGTGTGCAAGTTGATTTTTCGGATTCTATGCAAACAAGAGGTTTTCAAATTACTTCTTTGGGTTCTTTTAACATGTTTAAACTAGAGCCGGTTAAAGGTACCTCTAGTGTTTTTTAGTTTTCTTAAGTTAATAATTTTATTCGACTAGAGCCAGTTTCGAGCACCTCTAGCGATCAATTTTAAGCACATACTAGAGCCAATTTCGGGCACCTCTAGCATTCATCTAATTTTTATTCTAATCCCCCAATTTTTAACTATCAACCTAAGTTCGCTAGAATTCCTTAAATCAATCAAGCCACAACAATGTTTTTTTTTCAAGTTTAGCATCATAGTAGGATTCTAAGTGTTTCCACGGTTATCCTAGAATAAAAATTTTTATCAATTAAGTCATTGGCAAAGTCATCATCGGATATTCATCAAATCTAGGCAATTCTTGTTCCAAATAAAGGCATGGCAAGCAATTTATGTATCCTAAATACAATACTTAAGATGAATGCAACTAAACATGGTAACTAATTAATAACAATCCCCCCAAACTCGAGTGAGGCATTGTCCTCAATGCATGCAACAAAGAAAAATAAAAATAACAATAACAATAAAGAAATGTAAAATGCAAATGAGGACTTACTCCGAGAGTTCGTCGTCGTGGATGATTAGTTTTCTTTTGGCCGGTGTCTTGATTCTTTTGCTTGAACGCGGTGGTTGCTTTCTTGTTGCCGATGGTGGAATTGATCCTCGTACAGGGGTGTCCTCATCGTCCTCATCATCAATGTCATTGGCCTTTCGCTTGGGCTTGGAGGATTCAATTGGTGCGGTCTTTGTTAATGCAATAGAGGACTCGTCCGAGTCTAAAAAATCGGATAATGATTCAGTACGAGTTGATTCGGGCATAGGCGATTTACCTTTGGCTTTTGCAGTGGTTGCCGGGGGCATCTTTAGCTTTGGTTGTTGCGGCATCTTCAGTGTTGGTTGTAGTGGCAACTGCTTGGGCAGGCGCAATATAGGTTGCCGCGGCATCATCTGTTGCGGTTGCCGTGGCAAGGATTTCAGTAGGAAAGATAGGGAACGGCACGCGGCTGTCTGGGTACTTTTCCAGGATGACTTGGGTGATGGCATTGTTGTGATCCTTCATGTACCACATGAACATTATTGCCTGTCTTCAATTTGCCTAAGGCGGTTCTCCAACGGTTGTAAGTGCTTGAAGTTATCCCGGGGTTGCTTTCTGAGTTGCCCGGTCATTAGTTGCTTGGGCATTAGGAGTTGCCGAGGCGGCAGGAGTTGCCGCGGCAATTGAAGGCGTTGGGGATTTTATCGGCGCCTCTCCCATTAGCTTTCGAATTTGTGCTCGATTCCAAATGGACTTTGTTAGGGCCTTTTCATCAATGGACTCACTTGGAACATGCATCTCCTTGCAAAGATTGGAAATTAAGCAAGGGAAGAAAAGAGAACCCTTGTCTTTTGTGTTACATACAAAAATCTCATCACAAATAATTTTTCCAATGTTAATGATGCGATTATGCAAGATAGAATGTATGAGCAAAAGACGAGGTGTATTAACGGTGGTATAGTGTGTTGTGGGCATTAAAGAAGTTTTAACAAATTTATTCCATAATTTTGCCTCGGGTTTAAGCCGAAGGCGATTTACCGTGTCCTTGTATTTACCGTCGTTCCAATGAGTTCCCAGTAGAGTGAATTCTTGAAGCACCTTGTCGAGTTGCTTGGGTGTGAGTTGATCAACAAAGGCTTGATGCCCGTCATTCTTAACGTAGAGCCCGTAAAAGGTGTTGATGCTTTCGGGGCTTATAAGTATAGCCTTGTCACGAACAAAAACATAAAGATTATCCGAGTTAGGTGACTGAGCATAGAATTCTCTTACCCATGAGATGTTACCCGATTCCGATTGATGGCAAAAGATTTGCCATTTTTGATGTGCAATCCTTTGGAATATGAATGGTTCAAGGCCGAAATCTTGATGAGAGTTTGAGTATTTGAAGCCTTGTTCTTCACAAATATTTCGGCTTTCAAACTTGGAGTGAAATCTTTCTTGAACCACCGGTGTAGCAAACTTCTTGTAGCTTGGTTCTTTGGAGGAACTTGGATGAACCAAAAATTCAATTTTGGATGTCATGGATGATCTTGGTTGTGAGTTTGGTAGAAACAAAGAAAATAAAGCAAAAGAAACTAAAGAGTTGCAAGGTGAAAATTAGGAATAGGTTTCTTGGAAGTTAAGGGTGATGGGTTAAATAGAAAAGATAGGTAGTAAATATGGTTGGTGGGATTAATTGGAAAGAAAGAAAACAAGGGTTTTAATTGGGGGAAGGGGACTGCTAGGGGATTTGGGGAAGGGAAGGGTTTGGCCAGCTATGTAGGGTTTATTTAGGGTAAATTGGAGGCTTAATATAAGCCTTAGATTTAGCCCATTAGTTTCCTTGTTGAAGAAGCTTCCTTCTTGAATCAAATTCCTCTTTATCTTGAACTCTTTTCCTATAATTCAAAAACAAATAAAATAAGGATTAAAATTAAAGATAAACTAATAAAAGAAAATAAATAAAGATGTGCAAAGAAATTCTTAAACCTAAAATTTAAAAACAATTAGATAAATATGAAAGAAAGATGTAGTCTTAATCTTAAAGAAAATAAATAAATTTATCCTAAAAAGAAAAATAACCGAAATTAATAAATAAAAAAATTAAATAGTTCGAAAAAATAAAAAAAATATCGAAAGGTGATCATGCTCATGCATCTCCTAAGGTGACCACTTCTTTGTTACGTTCCACATGGGCATCGTTGTAGTGCTTCAATCTTTGTCCGTTAACTTTGAATTCATGTTCGTCAGTGATGGACTTGATTATCACGGCACCATGGGAGAACGATTTGACAACTTCGAATGATCCTGACCATCTTGATTTTAGTTTTCCCGGGAAAAGTTTCAGCCGAGAATTGAATAAGAGAACTAGTTGCCCTGGCGTGAATTACCGCGACAATAGTTTCTTGTCATGCCATTGCTTTGTTTTCTCCTTGTAGATTCGTGCATTGTCATAGGCGAGTGCGCGAAATTCTTCTATCTCATTGAGATCTAGTAAACGCTTTTGTCCAGCACTCTCCCAATCCATATTCACGGTCTTGATTGCCCAATATGCTTTGTGTTTGATTTCCACCGGTAGATGGCATCTTTTGCCATAGACAAGTCGGAAGGGAGACATACCTACGGGTGTTTTGAATGCAGTGCGATATGCCCAAAGTGCATCATCTAGTCTTACTGACCAATCCTTCCTAGAGGGATTTACAACTTTCTCGAGTATACCCTTCAATTCCCGATTGGAATTTTCTGCTTGCCCATTGGTTTGTGGGTGATATGCCGCAGCAATTTTGTGTGACACGCCGAAGCGTTGCAACATCTTGGCAATAAGTCTGTTGTCAAAGTGCTTGCCTTCATCACTGATAATTGCTCACGGCATCCCAAACCGTGTAAATATATTTTTCTACAAGAATCGTTGCACAATCTTGGAATCGTTGGCGGGAACTGCAGTTGCCTCAACCCATTTAGACACGTAGTCGACGGCAAGTAGAATGTAGAGGTTGCCGAATGAAGATGGGAAAGGTCCCATAAAATCGATCCCCCATACATCAAACAATTCCACCTCGTTGATGTTTTGGAGCGGCATCTCATGTCATCTAGAGATATTACCCGTCCTCTGGCACCGATCACATTGCTTGTAAAACTCTTGGGCATCTTTGTACAGTGTTGGCCAATACAAATCGGATTGCAAAACTTTGGCCGCGGTACGTGTTCCTCAAAAATATCCTCTATAGGGTGAAGAATGGCATTGCCAAAGTACATTCTGCTGCTCCTCTTCAGGGACACATCGGCGTATAACCTGATCTGCACATTGTTTAAACAAAAGAGGCTCGTCCCAAAAGTAATGCTTAGCATCATGGCGGAACCGCTTCTTCCCTTGGTGAGTAAGGCCATAAGGTAAAATACCACAAATAAGGAAATTAACTAAATTCGCGTACCAGGGTATTGCCGAGGCATGTGTTGTCGTGGCAGCTGCTTCCATGGTTGCCGAGGCGTGCGCGTCTAGAGTTGTCGCGGCATGCGCGTAAAGGGTTGCCAGGGCATGTGCATCAGTGGTTGCCGAGGCATACTCGTCTGGAGTTGTCGAGGCGTACGCGTCAAGGGTTTCCGTGGCATGCGCGTCTAGAGTTGTGCGTCGAGGGTTGCCAAGGTATGCGCATCCATGGTTGCCGAGGCAACTAACAGTTGCTTATCCGGGAATGCATCGCATATCTCTAAATCTGCGTCCTTCTCTCTATTGCGTTCTAAGCGTGATAGGTGATCGGCCACTTGATTTTCTGTTCCTTTCCTATCCTTAATTTCAATGTCAAACTCATGTAAAAACAATATCTAATGAATCAAACGAGGTTTGGCATCCTTTTTAGCAAATAGATACTTAATTGCCGAATGGTCCGTATGGACAATTACCTTTGTACTAATCAAATAGGATCGGAACTTGTCAAATGCGAAAACTACGGCTAGTAACTCTTTCTTCGTTGTTGTGTAATTCACTTGAGCGCTATTAAGAGTTTTACCAGCGTAGTATATCACATGAAAGGTCTTACTTGTGTGTTGGCCTAAGACTGCTCCTACCGCAAAATCACTTGCATCACACATGAGCTCAAAAGGTAGCGTTCAATCAGGTAGAACGACAATGGGTGCTGAGGCAAGCTTTTCCTTTAGGGTTTCGAATGCTTGGGCGCAAGAATCATCAAAATTGAAGACTTTATCCTGTTCAAGCAAATTGCACAAGGGTTTAGTAATCTTAGAAAAATTATGAATGAACCTCCTGTAAAAACCTACATGTCCAAGAAAGCTTCGGATTCCTTTAACCGAACTTGGTGGGGGTAATCTCTCGATCACGTCCACCTTGGCTTTGTCTACTTCGATTCCCTTGAATGAAATCTTGTGGCTGAGCACTATTCCTTCATCTACCATAAAATGGCATTTCTCCCAATTAAGGACTAAATCGGATTCTTCACATCTTGCCAACACCTTCTCTAAATTGTCGAGGCAACTATCGAAGTCATTACCAAAAACAGAAAAATCATCCATGAAAATTTTAAGGAAGTCTTCGACCATGTCTAAAAAGAGTGCCATCATGCATCTTTGGAAGGTTGCCGGGGCATTACACAATCCGAATGGCATCCTTCGGAAAGCATAAGTACCATATAGGCATGTGAAGGTTTTCTTTTCTTGATCTTCTGGTGCTATGGAAATTTGATTGTAACCTGAATAACCATCAAGAAAACAATAAAAGGGTTTACCTGCAAGACGGTCAAGCATTTGATCAATAAAGGGTAAGGGGAAGTGATCTTTCCTAGTGGCTTTGTTTAGCTTTCGGTAATCCATACAAACCCTCCAACCGGTCACAGTCCTGGTTGGAATGAGTTCATTGTTTTCATTACTTACCACCGTTATACCTCTCTTTTTTGGTACACATTGTATCGGACTTACCCATGTACTATCAGAGATAGGGTATATGATACCGGCGTCAAGCCACTTGATGATTTCTTTCATTACAACCCCTTTCATAGCCTGATTCAGTCTCCTCTGGGCCTCAATCAAAGGTTTGTGATCATCTTCCAACAAAATCTTGTGCACGCACACTGTCGGGCTAATTCCCTTCAAGTCGGTAATTGCCCATCCTATCGCCTTCTTGTGTAGCATAAACATGTCGATCAGCTTCTTTTCTTGCTTAGGCTATAACTTAGAGGAAATAATTACAGGCAATGTATTATCAGTTCCCAAGTAAGCATATTTTAGTTACCCTGGCAACTGTTTCAACTCAAGAATCGGTGGTTGTTCAATGGAAGGCTTTTTGAGTTTACCTTCCTTGCCTAAGTAATCCAATGGTTCAAGGTATGTATATGGTCGATTGACTAACCAATTTGCCTCTTCTTGTTGTTCTTCATCGATCGGTTCTTCATACTCCTAAGGTTTCTCTAAATCGACAATGTAGTGGTCGAGGCAACTAAATTCCTCGTTGAAGTCAAACTCTGCCGTGGCATGAAGAAGTTGGCATTCTTCTGGATCATCGGCATGCCTTAGTGTTTGGAACACATTTAGTTTAACTTGCTGGTCATTCACCCTCATTTTGAGTTCTCCCTTTTCAACATCAATCAAGGTTCTCTCTGTCGCTAGGAAGGGTCTCCCGGTAATGATAGGTGCATGTTCATCTGCTTCACAATCCAAAACAATAAAATCAGCAAAAAAATAAATTTATCAACTTTTACCAGTATGTCTTCGATTTTTCCCTCTGGATGCACATAGGATCTGTCGGCTAGCTGTAGCATAACTGTTGTAGGTCTTGCCTTCCCGATTCCTAGTTTCTGGAAACCGGTTTAGGCATCAAGTTTATGCTTGCTCCAAGGTCACATAATGCTTTCCCGACATAGCGGTTTCTAATGGAATAGGGTATTGTGAAACTTTTGGGATCTTTCAACTTGGGTGGCATGCGATTGTGCAACATGGCCATGCATCCCTTTGTTGCGGCAACTATTTCAAACTCTCCTAGCCTTGTTCTTTTTGACACAATGTCTTTCAGAAACATGGCATAGTTCGGCATTTGTTCAATTGCCTCAACTAACGGAAAGTTGATATAGACTTGCTTTAGGATATCAAAAAACTTATTGAATTGATATTCTTGCTTTTGTCGCTTCAACCTTAGTAGGAATGGTGGTGGAAGTCGGATATCTTCGATCCTTTCAATGGTCTGGAACCTGATTGATGGCATTGCTGGGGCAACTAGAGTTGTCGAGGCATCGTCAACTGGGGTTGTTGTGGCGTGCCTATCTTTGGTTGTCGCGGCATGCTTATCGCTGGTTGTCGAGGCATGCTTAACGCTGGTTGTCGTGGCATTTCCTGGTTCAACATCTGAGGCTTTGTCGCTGAGTTCATCTTGTTCTTTTGTGGAGTTTTGTTTGATGAGCGAGCTTGAGCTTCCTTAAGTTGTCAGCCACTTCTAGTGGTGATCGCCTTACATTGCTCATGGTCAGTTACTCTCGCGACTTCAGTATCGCTAAGTAAACCTCCTTAGGGTCTAGTATTCAGGTTTTGAGCAAATTGTCCGACTTGAGTTTCCAATGATTTGATTGCTGCCTCTTGGTTTTGCAATCTCATCTCGGTCCTATTAATAAAAGCATCGTTCTTTTTATGAAGTTACTATTCTCAGCCATATAAGATTCAGTTTTCAACATAAAAGTATTGAGAGAATTTTCCAAATAACTAGATGTTGTCGGTTGTTGCTGTGGCAACTGTTGCCATGGCATATTCTGCTGGAATTCCGATGCTTGTGCATTCTGATTGTTCTGGTTTATAGCATTGTTGGGATTACTCCATGAAAAAATTGGGTGCTTCTTCCAAGATAGATTATATGTGTTGGACACCACATTGCTGTTCCGGTTGTAATTCCCCACATAAAAGATGGATTCCGGATTCTGCATACATTTAAAAGAATCATGGTTACCACCACATAACTTACAAAAGGAATCCATTACCTTGACCTCATGTGTGTTTGGTTTTTGCATGTTCTGGACCATCTTGGTTAGAGTGGCCAATTGCCCAGAAATTGAATCTGATGATCCTAGCTCATGTATTGTGGCTTGGCGTCTAAGTCCTCCTCTTCTAGCAGATGGAAACTGATAATCATTCTTGGCAAGCATGTTCAAAATTTGCATTGCTTCTTCCGGCGACTTATCTAGGAGTATGTCGTTTGCCGAGGCATCTAGTATAATCCTTGTTGGTGTATTCACAGCGTTGTAAAACATTGTTACTTATGTCCACACTGGGAATCCGTGTAGGGGCATTTGTGTAGAAGTTCTCTATATTGCTCCCAAGCCTCGTACATGGATTCATCATCTGCCTGCCGAAAAGAAGTAATTTCGTTACAAAGCTTATCAGTCAAATTTGTAGGATTAAATCGAGCAAGGAAATCATGACAAAGATCGGTCCAAGATCCTATTGATCCAGCAGGAATACTATTCAACCATGCTTTCGCCCTATCCCTCAGTGAATAGGGGAACAATCTTAGTCGTAAAACATCGGGGGTGACTCCTTGTATTTTGAATGAATTACAAATCTCGAGGAAAGATTTAAGATGTTGTCGTGCATCTTCAGTTGTTGAGCCGCCAAATTGACCAATTGTGTTTATCATATTGAACATAACTGGTTTCAACTCAAAGTGGTCGGCTTCAATTTTAGGTGTGACAACTCCTCCTCCTGCTGGAACATCCTGATTCATATTGTCATCTTGATTAGCCATTGCTACTCTTAACCTTTGTTTGAGTCTTTGCAAGGTTCGTTCGATTTCTGGATCAAAGGGATATTCTGATGTAGTTGGTCTCGCCCTGGTCGTATACCAATGCAAAACCAAAGTTTGTTAGCCCTTCGAATCTTTAAACAATAAAAATAAAAAGTGCAAGAAAATAAAAACAAAGTTGCTATTGCCAATCCCCGGCAATGGCGCCAAAAACTTGTTGCGCGTAATAAGTGCTACGCAAATGGTACAAGTATACACATCGCAAGTAATAAAGTGATATAAGTATCGAGTATCGTCTCTACAGGGATTGGTTTGGGCCACTTTGCTTAAGTTACTGCACTATGAAAATAAAAACACAATTGATAATAGGAGTTCTAATTAACTAGTAAACTAAGAGCAATAAACTAAAAGAATAGATGAAATCAAGTAAAAGAGAGTAGGCCAGGTTATCGTGACTTGAGGAGTAATAGCCAATTGGATCATCTTGGTAAAAGAGTGCAAGGGCAACTCAGTTGTCGTGGCAACTTGCGCAGCGAGGTTGCCTTGACAACTAATCGATGGTTGCTTGGGACACTGACTGGGCAACTGTTTGGGCGGCTGGGCAGCAACTTCAAGGGTCGGCAGAGCATTCTTCAATGGTTTCTTCTTATCCCTAAGTCGAAACTCTAGCTAATTGTGCATGCCTTGACAATACATCCCTGCGTGAATCAAGGGTGAACAACAACCAATCTTGCGCTCCTCTTAGCCGTTGAAATCCTTAACTTATTCCTAAGCTGGATTAATCTTCACCATCAATAGATTGAATAAAGACCATACTCATTCGTTTCTTGAATCTAACTCTCCCGATATTAGATAAATAGATAGAGTTACGAGATCCTCTCCCAATTCACTCGCAAACAAGAATAAAAACCAAGAATGAGTAAACCTTGAATTGAAAGTGCAAACTCTTATTACCTAAACAAAATCCAATTGTATCTCACAACCACAAAACACAATAACCTTATCCAAATAGATTTAGTTCATGGCTAGGTTCCAAAGAAACACAAAACAAAGAATCCCTAACATAAACCTAATCGAACAAGAAAGAAAAAGATGAAGAATGGTAAAAGATGAAGAATGGTTGAAAGCCCTTGTCAAAATCTCTCCCCTTTGCTCTCCCCTGGAGTTTGACGGCTTAGTCTCTTTTAAATAGGAGGTGGCTAGGTCAAAGTCTTTCTTGAGAAGAAAGTTAAGTTCAAATTACATACTTTAAAAGAATATAATTCTTTATTATATTTAAATTCCTTCTAGATCTTCTCCTATCTTCTTGGGATTTAATTTCTCTTTGACCTCTTCATGGAAATCAAACTCCTTTGGGATTTAACTTTGCTCAACGTCATCTTGGGCTTATCTAGTCATCAATTTCGACTGCCATATCATCTTATCCCTTATCGACAGTTGCCCTGGCAACTAGCTCGGCATCTTCTTCATGCACTGTCCGGCAACTACGTCGACTTATCCTTCTTGTATTGCCCTGCAACTGGTTCTAGCCTTGCTTAGGCAAGTGATTCTGCACACACACAAACAACTATCGGCAGCACCATTTTTCCACAAAATTAAGCAAAATATGAAATCAAGCTTGTCCACCAAGAAAACTATGCAAACATGCATGAATGGCTAATAATGCAACTAATATGAGCCTAAGTCTAGCAATAATATGAATAAATGGGTGAATAAAATAGTACTTTTAGACACTTAACACATTGAATTAACATTCATGATCTGAAGCAGTCAGGGTTTTCGATAAGAGTAATCTGGGAATTAGTGAAACTTTAGAAATATGTTATCATGGATGGAGACATAGAAGGAATTGAACAGATTCAAGAGGGGTCACAAGAATGGATGACCAAGCCTCAACAAAATGCTAAGAACCATACTTCTACACCATGTTTGACAATTTACCCCGGGGCATCTATCTCAAATGCAAGGATAAGTTCTGTGAAGCCTATTATCACAGGATTAAGACTCAAGCAAATGAAAGCTAGATATGCAAGACTTGAGGAAGAGGTCAAGGAAAGAAAAGGCGTCAATAATCTAAAAATTGATGCAAGAGAATTCTACTTAGTCCTTGATCTGGTTATTCCGCTTGAATTCAAATTCCCTAATTTTGAGAATTATGACGGTTCTAATTGTCTTAAAATCCACTTGGCAATGTTCTGTAGAAAAATGGAAGGATAATTGGATAATGATAAATTGTTGATCCACTATTTTCATGATATCCTGGTTGGACCTGCTGTAGTGTGGTACAACAGATCAAGTCGATAGGATATTCGGTCATGGGTTGATTTAGCCAAAGCATTTTTGGGAAAATACAAGTATGTTATAGACCTGGCTCCAGATCATCAGCTTCTTCAGAACATGAGTATGAAGGTCAGTGAGAACTTTAAAGACTATGCATTGAGGTGGGGAGGATTAGCAACCCAAGTATAACCTCCCATAGCATAGGGAGAGATATCTCTCATGTTTCGTCAAACTCTTCCATCTAATTTCCTCAAGAGAATGCTTGCGAATTCAAGGGACAATTTCAATAACCTCATGGTGAATGGAGAAGCAATAGAAATTGGGATCCGACAAGGGAAAATTGGACACAGATTTGAAAGCCATGCTAATTAGGAAGAGAAGAAAGAAAAATAAGTGAATAAATGTAATGTTCAAAGCTCTCGAAGCCCCAAGAGAAAAAAAGTCAATTGGTTCATCAGAATTACCCTAAAAAATTCTTCGAGCAAGTACAAATCTGGAGATCTTTAGAGTATCTATTTTAGACTTATTTTTTCACCTTGTTGAAGGATAATATATTACTCTTATGCCAATGAAGGTAATGACAAAGCCATCTGCCCACAGCTATGATCCAGATAATATTTGTGACTTTCATATGAGGGCACCAGGACATGCTACCAAGAAGTGTAGGCCTTTAATGGAAGAAATCAAGAAGCTAGTCAGTAATGGAATCTTGACATGATAATTAGTTCAACAATGGCAAGGAGTGTGGCAAGTTTTTATACCAGCCGAGGAATCGAAGAACTAGGATGAATGATTCCAAGACTGTTTGGAGTTCTGAGAAGTTTGTGCTATCCATGTTTTTGTACCATGTGGCTACTTCTGGCTTGAAAATAGTAGTGATTTTTAGGGGCATATGTCATGTCTGTTGGTTTCATTTCAATAAAGGGATGTTTTTCATGAATATATGTGTATCTCTTCTTGCTCTTGTAGGCCTCTAGATGCCAGTTGCAAGATGCGACATTGATTTCGATACAAAGATTGTTTGGATGTTGTGAAAAAATGAAGTAAAATTTATCTTTTAGTCTACTCTAGTCGGTAAATCAAGAAAAAGACAGATTACTATGCCTTTGATGGTGTTCAATGACAAATCTTTGAAATTCATAAACAGAGAAGGGGACTAGACGATTTTAACCAAGTAGACTTGCTTGAAATTCAAGTTCATAGCGTAGTTTTCTATACCCTAAAAAACACAATAATAAGAGAGAGAAAAAAAGAAAAAGAAAAAGAAAAAGAGAGAAAAAAGTTGAAGAAAGAGAAGAAAAGAAAAAGAAAGAAAAAAAGAAGAAGAAAAAGAAAATGAGAGAAAAAGAGAAAAAAAAAGTTGGAGAAAGAGAAAAGAGAGAAGAAAAAGGGGAACAAAGAGAGAAGAAAAAAGGGGAACAAAGAGAGAAATAATGAACTATTCGATAAATAAGTCTCGGAGCATTCTGATTGAGCTGTGGATGAGTCAACAAATCTAATAAGGAGCTATGATCCACTTGTCCAATACCCTGGCGTCAGAGATGTATCTTTGAAGACATGTGTATAATAACATATAATAATAGCAAATAATAGCCAAAGCACACACATGCACTTATAGAATTCTATTCTTATAATGATATTTTCGCACTCTACTAATTGAACAAGTCCGGGAAGCTTGAACACATTTATGAATGGAAAAAGATTAAGAGAACGGAAAATGAGTTGTTTCAGCCCTGATCGAGCAACTCGGAAATCATAAGGTGTGAACCAAGTGATTTGGAAGAAATTTTTTGACTTGCCACAACATTCACAAGTTATGCTAATTGCGGGAGGGTTGAATCTAAGGCGCTCTTGCACTTGATATCCAGGGCATCCTATTTTGTTTTTTCTTTATATTTAAGTCTCTGATTTTTTGAGTCTTGTAAAGCATCCTTCATCAAAATGTTGATCAACAAGTTGACATTTTTACAAACAAAAAAGATTTCCTTGTATTTCTTTAGAGATAAATTTCAAAATACAAGTGATCGATCTAACATGGTGAAGATATGGCTGAGTATGAGGGCATTTATCTGTTCGGTGAACCTCTATTCAAAAAGAGGAATCACCCATCAAGGGTCATGGCTATGATAATGATAAGAATACATATATCAAATAGTTTAGGGACCTAAAAAAAAGTTTCTACCACAAAGTTTTGGGTTGACCTTTGAAATTGAAGAATGCACATGATAAAGTTCAGGGACTTGAAGAAATTTTAAAGACTTGAAGGAAGTTCATGGGCTTGAGGCATTTAATCGCCCTAAATTATGAAAGAGGGGCAAATTCTACATGATGGGTTAAGAGACAAAGAGATCGGTAGGGCCTTGTTGTGCATAAGATTTCAAGTTAGAATTTACAAGAAATAGTGCAGAGCCGAAAAGAATTTGATTACGAAAGAAGTCAAAGTTTTCTCAAGAAGAATAAGAGCAAAACAATAAAATTCTGGGGTAAATTTTGTCAGAGCATGAAGACAGTAAGAGCTTAAGACAAATCTCAAGAAAATCAAGTTAAGCAAGAAGATCAAGCAAAGTAAGATTCAAAGAGACCAATCTAAAGAGAAGAGGTACCGTTGCAAAAAAGTAGAAAACTCAATGATGAAGCAAAGAAGATCAGAACGCATCCGAGTGGTCCTCAGTTGTCACAATCATGCGTTAGGCATCCATAAGATAGGAGCATGCTAACTCATGCATTCAAAGCATTTTTTACAGGAATTTACAAGAACCGGAAAAGAACAAGCAAGGATTTTATTCTACAACTTCGAGATTGGAGAAGTAGATTCAACAAAGGTTTCAACCAGTTTGAAGAGGTGGATTTTAGCAAATATTTCAACCCGTTTGAAGAGGTGGATCTCAGCAAAGATTTCAACCTGTTTGAAGAGGTGGAATTTAGCAAAGATTTCAACCTATTTGAAGAGGCGGATCTCAGCAAAGATTTTCTAATCGTCTACATAAGATAGAAAGTGCAGCACAATTCTAAATCCTTCGGGCATGATGTTAAGTCCTTCGGGCCATCACCTTCATGAGTGATGTTTGATTTTTTGCACAAGACAGAAAGTGCATTACAATTCGAAATCCTTCGGGTCATCAATAAGTCCTCCAGGCATGATGTTAAGTCTTTCAAGCCATCACCTTTGGGAATGATACGATTGTTTGCACAAGATAGAAAGTGCATTTCAATCCTAAAGCCTTCGGGTCATTAGTAAGTCATTTGGGCATGATGTTAAGTCTTTCGGTTCATCACCTTCGGGAGTGATGTAAACATTTGATTGTTTGCATAAAATAGAAAGTGCATTACAATCCGAAAGCCTTCGGGTCATCAATAAATCCTTCGGGTATGGTGTTAAGTTCTTTGGGCCATTACCTTCATGAGTGATGAGAACATTTAATTGTCTACACAAGACAGAAAGTGCAGTGCAATTTTCTAAAGCCTTCGGGCCATCAGTAAGTCCTTTGGGCATGATGTTAAGTCTTTTAGACCGATACCTCTATAAATTATGAGAACTTTTTGGATGGCGTCGCGGTAAAACATTGGGGGCATGGTATTGCCAAAGATTTACACTTTTTGGGCCATCAGAGTCAAGAAAAAGAATGAAGTTCAGATTATCGGGTCACATACATGGAGATTGATCAACAGAAGAAGAAAAACAAAAGAGCTCACGCGAGCCTCAAACTGAAAGATCAAGATACCTTAGGCAGAAAAGTAGTGAATCTAAAGATCTTAGTGCTCCAAGTGAGAAATTGGGGATATTTCACACCACTTCAAGTTGAATTCTTATTAACAAATGATATTTCTTTTGCAGGATCAGTTCTTCCCCAGAGGATAAGGTTAATCAACATTCCTAGCATAGCTCTTAATAAGAAGAGTTCGTCAAGCAAATAATCCAGATCTCCTAATAAGAAGAGTTCGTTAAGCAAAGCATCCAGATCTCCTAATAAGAAGAGTTCGTCAAGCAAAGATAAAGTTCTTAATAGGAAGAGCTCGCGCGACAAAGAATAAAGAATTCCTAATGAGCAGAGTTCGCCCAGCAAAGACAGAGTTCCTAATGAGAAGATCTTGCTTATTCAACGCCTTTATAAAGAGGAAGATTAGTGTTTTCAAGAAGAACGGTGAGTTCTTAATGAGAATAGCTCACTTGTTTGACACCTTTGCAGGGAGGTGGATCGACATTTCATAAGAATGAAGAGTGTAACTGTTCCAAGCTTTGCAGAGGAAAGTGGATCAACATTTCCAAGAAAGATTGAGGGGTTTACAATGAGGAGAGTTCGTTTGGTCGACACCTTTACAGAGAGGTGGATCAACATTTTCTTACAATGAATGAGAATCAACTTTTTTGCAGAGAAAGTGGGTCGACATTACATAAAAATTTGCTTGTTCAGTGCCTTCGCAGAGAGGTGGAACAACATTTCCAAGAAAGATTGAGGAAGAGTTCGTTTTTTGACACCTTTAAAGAGAGGTGGATCAACATTTTCAAAAGTGGAAGAGGGTAAACTTTTTGTAGAGAAAAATGGATCAGCATTTTTTAGAAGAACTAGTTCAAACTTCAATTTAGCCTTGACAGAAGGATTGGGAAGTTCATAATAAGAAGAACGTGTTCAAGCTTTCTAAAGAGAAAAAAGGAGTGAATGTTCGTAATAGGAAGAACTTGCAGCTCAGGTGACAGCCGGATGGTTCAGAAAAATTTGTGTATTTTTAGTCTTTGCCCAATTCTTATTCTACAACAATAAGCAAAGAGGAACAGTTGTAAGACCTAAATTTTATCCGGGTACCTACGCGTGTGTGTATAATTATTTCTCTTAGCAAATAAAAATAAATAAATATAATAAACTCAAATAAAACAATTCAAAATCCATTACATAAATGTCCCTTTTACATCCAAAATCCCAAAATATATGATAAAAGCCCAAATATCATTTTATTACAATTGTATCTGTATCTTTTAAACCCAACAAACACATATTGGGTTTGATAATTCATTTCTCCCGCCTAAACTGCCACGTGGCAGTCTTCAATAGGTCTAAACTTAAAACCACGGTTCTATGTTTCTTTAATCTTATCTAGATCTAGCTATTGATGACATCATTGGGATAACATCATTTGATACATCACTCGGTCAGACCTCTATAAATAGGGGAGAGAAAAGTTGTCAGCAATTGATGGTAATCACCATAATAATTACCATTAATAAACTAATAATAATAATTAGGTGAGAGAGACTTACTTGGGGATTTGAATCGTTGGAAGTTGAACTACCGCCTGGATGTTGATCAGTCGCCAGAACTGAGCCACCAGAGACGTGGACGAACCCTAGAGCCACGAACAGTCGCAAGAGTTGAAGATCAAAATGTTGGTTTCACGATCGAGAATGTATAATCTCTTTTCCGTTTTAGTTTCCTGCAAAATAATATGAAATACTATATTTAAGTAAGGAAATATAAAACATAAATGAAATATGAGGAGAGGTGGTTAGAAATCTCACCTTCGCGGATACCGGAGTAGTTCTTGAGTGGTCGGTGTAGTTAAAAAGGAGCGGATCGGGTAGTTTTAGGGGTGAAGTCGGGCGATTCTGTTGAATCATGTAGTTTTTAGGGGTTTAAGGCTCAGAGTCTGAGTTTTTTTGGGAGGTTTTATGTTTCCAGCACGATGGCTGAAAATCGCATGGTGGCAGCCGGTGTTCATCTGCGGTGGCCGGCGAAAGGCCAAGAGTCGTCGGTGGTTGGCGAAGTTGGATTGAGCGGTGGGGCTCATGGCAGTTATGGGCCGAAAAATGTTTGTTCATCCAAAGTTGGATGAACACGGAGAACATTCAAATGAAATGGGTGGATTTTGATCAAGTTTACGGGAGATTTCTGAGAAATAAGGTGTTGTGGGTAGAGAGTTTAGAGAAATAGAGCGAATTTCGAAAAAATGAAAAAAAAAAGAAAATGAGAGGTCTGATGAAGCCTTTAAATATGCGATGGGTTCGAGCCTGTGGGCCCGTGAACCCCCGTGCGTGGCATGCGCACCCCCGGGCAACATCCGCGCATTTCTTCTCCTTTGTAATTCGACTCTTCAATTTAAATGAGAATTCAATTTGATCATTTTTCTTTATGTTTTCAAGTTTCATTTCCTTTTAATTGTTTTAATTTAGTTTTAATGCAATTAAATTATATGTATGTTGCATAGTTTAAATATAACATGTAGTATATTTGCTAGAAAAAAATGAATATCTAAATTTTATTAAATAGTTAGAGCCTTAATTCTATATTCTTATTAGGATTAAATAATTAAAATAGGAGAGACAATTGAAGAAAATAAATGAGTATTAAAATGGAAACTTTGAAGTTCTAATTTAGATAGTCTCATTGCAATTATATGTTACCCAAGGGAGCTTTTAAGTAGAACATTTAATACCCATTTAAAGTTAGAAGATGACAATTAACCTAGTTAATTTAATTAAAACTTTAATTAGGTCTAGTGCTTAAACAATTAGATTAACTAATTGGATTAGGAATATTATCTAAATTTTGGGGTTTTAATATAGATAGTACTCAAGCAATTGGGTGTTTTTCATAAAAAAAATTTAATTTAATAATATTCATAGTCTTAAATAATTCAATTAATTAGAGCCCTTTTAGGTTAGAACTTAAAAATAAACAAGACAATAATCGGACATGCATTAAAAACCTTTTATGTTGGAAATATATTTTTGAATATGAATGAGGTTATCCTAACGTAACTGGGTGCTTCTAATCTCATATTCGGATAAAAAATATATTTCCTTATAAAAAGAATGTCTCCATTTGGAATTTGAATTCATTTAATAATTAAGGGTTAAATTAAATTCGAATTATTATTCTCGAAATGTCAAAATGCCACATAAAATTAAAAGGTACCGATAACGGGCATTTGTGGGAGTGTTAATCCTTCCCCACACGTAACCGACTCCCGAACCTAAATTTTTTTAAAAGAATGAATTTATGGTCGTTTTTATGGTGTCCGGTCTACTAAAGTGACCGGTGACGGCTCCAAATGCTTTTTCAAAGGTAAATAAAAGGATAAATTAATTTTTTAAAATGGATTAATTTGAAAGGCTATTTCTCAAAATTAATGAATAAAAATAAATTTTCATATTAGCTTAAAGATTAAATAAAAGGAAAAACTCATTTTTCATGACTTAATCGCAAAAATTTAATTTTCAAGATAAAATGAATAAAAAAGTAAAATCCCTAATTTAAAAATTTAATCGTCAAGCTATTTTCACACCGGTAAAAATGGTCACGACAAAAATACTTCAAACATCAACTTTCTAATTAATTTTGCTGCTGGTGCATCATTACAAACATCAATTTTCTAATTAATTTTGCTGTAAAATTTCGATTTTTCAAACAAATGTTCACGTGTCCAGCTTTTTGGGAGGGTGGATGAGGGATAAACTTAGTTTATGTCATCTTACAAATTCTTATAACGTTTGGTTGTAAAAAAATTATTTTACAAATCATTGTTACATTTTCTAGAGAAAAATGAATCATATCAGCAGTAATCCGTCATCAACCAACAACTTCCAATGCTTTATGACAAATAGTACTATTTTTATCTTAGGGGAAAAAACTTAATTGAAAATTGACTCATAAATTGGTCAGAGACGAGAATGAGTGTGAAAATGCAATTGATTCCTTTCAGAATCAAATAAAATTAATTTACATTCACGAAAGGAATTGAGTTTATTTTTTTATTTAATTATCGGTATTCAATTCATTAGCTAACTAATTCAAATATAATTTTACAGAGACCTAATATGGAGGTGATTTTCTCAACCTAATTTTCTTTATTTTACTTAAGAGATCTAATATCTCATTTCACTAAACCAAATAGAATTTCATTGTATCATAGCTTTTCCAGTAACTTTTAAAAATCAAACATAACAGCAAAGTTATTTACTTAAATGGAACATTCTAGGTTTCCAATCACAAAGTTTCAAGTGTGGAAGCAATAAGATTCTTTCAAGCCAATCCCCCAATAGATTAAACAGGTTAAGTAGCGTATAGTTTCTGCTTATTCTTCTCCTTGTTAGTTGGTATTTCGATATGTATCATGATTGTCAAGTAAAGAGTAGAAAATAAAAGAAAAATAATTAAAAAATAATTAAAAAAACAAAGTCATTGATTGATTAAGGTGATAACATGCTGACATCATTTGTCTGATTTTGCGCAACACTTATTAAACAATTTTTTAATCAAATGGTGACAATGTCCACAATGCTCATGACTTTTTAAACATCAATTAACGAATAGATGATTTTAGGCTATGTTGTTGTTACATTAATAATTTTATAAGTGGCTCTAAAATTATGAAAAGTGTATTAAATTATTTTAAATTTTTTAAAAAATAAATAAACATAACATTTGTCATCACTTTAAGTTCATTTACAAAATTATATACCCTATGCAATGTATTAAATAATAAATTTAAATATTATATCAACATTTAACTTTTAAGAAATATTAAAATAATGTACAAATAATAAGACTGAATTTATTGAATTTAAAAAAGACTAAATTTATTATTATATAAATTATTTTAATTACTATATCACCTCTAATGGTTGTTAATAATTCTGTAATTATTTTGTAACAAAAGTTAAAATTTAATGTTTATTATATCATGTTTAAATATTTAATATTTATTATGTAACTTCTAAGATAATTTAATAATTATTCGTGAATTTTATCTTTAAAATAATACTAAATTTTAGCGGAATGGATACACATTAACTGGAGAATTTAGGGGTGTATATTTTGGATATTCGATCCGATCCGAAATTTTTGGATAGATATTTTAGTGATAGGTATCCGATCAAAAAAATCGGATAGTCGATTTTTGGATATTCGAAATTTCGGATCTGATATCCGAAATTATTAGTTAATTTAATTATTTTTTGAATTTGGCAGTCTTATCCATGAACATTTTAGGTTTTCGAATATAAAAATCAATAAAATATTGAGTATAACGGGATTTGTATCCATAAAAAAATCAATTTTTCATATATAACAAGTAAAAGTATTGAATATAACAAGATTCATATCTATAAAAAATGAAATTATCGGATATCCGATCTAAATGTAAAATCACTATCCGTATCCGATCTGAAATTTGCGAATATTCGATCTCAATTATCCAAAAAATTAAAAAATAAATCGAATACCCAAAATTTCAAATCGGATCAACGAATAAACGGATCGGATTAATCGGATCGAATTTTTTTATCGGATCAACGAATAAACGGATCGGATTAATCGGATCGAATTTTTTTACTCACTCCTACTGGAGATAGTTTATTGGACCACTACATTAACTAATGATGACGGGATAAGATAGCGTTCTAAGTTGCACTAATATTCGGCCCAATGAAGGATATGGCACAAACAATCCAGATATCACCATTCAGATGTTTAACTGACACAAGTTTCTAAAGTAAAATTACAAGATATGATGTTAGAATTCGTCTCACATTTAATTTAATAGTTATTTCTATTTTTTAAAAAATAATTTAATTTTATATTAAAAAATAATAATTTAGTTTTCAATGTTACAAAAAATGGGCTCCCGTTGAATTCGTCAACGCATGTCGCGGACATAACATATTTTGTGCGTTCAAAATAGTATACTAACAATAATATGCACACAAATGATGTTTTGGCACATACCATGTTACAAAAATATTTTTATTAAATTAATTTTAATAAATGAGATGATAACATGTGTCATTGTTTTATTAATAAAAAATAAAAGAAATTAAAAATAAAGTGATGGTATTTGAATTTAAGTGCTTTCTTTGTGCTTTTTAAATCTCGAAAAACGAAAGGTTGTAACAGAAGCTATGAAGAAGAAAGATCGTGGTCGACTAAGGTCACATAAGAGTTAGGTGTTTGTTGATTTAGTTTGTTGAGTTGGGGCCATTTTGTAATATAGCATTCCTCGAAACAATTAGGTGATTGATGGTTGCAGCTGATGTTGTGTTTTGTGAAGATGTCTAATGCTAGTATGCCTTTGTTTAGCTTGCGTGTGGTATTGTTGTAGTGAATTGTGTCTAGATATGGGCATGGGTCGAGTTTTTGGCTCACCCGAACTCGACCCGAAAATAAAGACTATAAACCCGAATTTGACCCGACTCGAATGCGTTCTTTAAAAACTCGACCCGATTCAACCCGAAAATAAATACACTAAATTCGACCCGACCTATAAAAATAATTTTAGAGACCTAATTGTAAAAAAATAATTTTATGGGACTTAATCGTAAAAAATATAATTTTAAAGACTAAATTATAAATAAAAATTTAATTATAAAGACCTAATTATAAAAAATATATAAATAGGGTATTATTATAAATATTCTTAAAAAGTTTAGGAAAAAATTACTCTCGGGCCGAGTCAAAGATTTTCATGAAACTTATAGCCCAACAGTTAAATTACCAGCTGTCAATTTGCTTCCTTCCTTAGCAGTCAGTAATCATTGGAGTGTTCGAGAAGTTGACGTTAACAATGCTTTTCTCAAGGGAGATCTCTTAAAGGATGCGTACATGATGCAACACCGGATTTTGAGCAATACAATGAACGTGGTGATCCTTTAGTTTGCAAACTTCACAAGGCAATTTATGGTCTTAGACAAGCACCCAGAAATTGATTCTCCAAACTAAAAGAATATTTGGAGTAACTTGAGTTTTAGTCTTCGAAGGCAGATTCGTCTTTGTTCTACTACAAACAAGGTGATATAGCTATGTATCTCATTGTGTATGTTGATGGCATTTTAATTACCGGAAGCTCATAAGTAGTGGTTGCCAATATTATACAAAAACTTGATGATCAGTTCTCGCTTAAAGATCTTGGAGAACTACAATACTTCTTGGGTATAGAAGTCACAAATGTTGGTGATGGTTTGCACTTATGTCGGCGAAAGTTCACTTTAGAACTATTGCAAAAGCCCGGAATGCTAGAAACAAATACAGTACCGACACCAATGAGTGTCTGTCATCACTTATCTAAGGATGATAGTGGGTCATTATATTCAGATGTTCAACATTTTCGAAGCATTGTAGGGGCATTGCAATATCTTACACATACTCGTCCGGACATCGCATTCAGTGTGAGCAAAGTTGCATAATATATGCATTCACCTCGTGATAGCCATTGGGTTGCAGTCAAACGTACTCAAAGATATTTGAAAGGTACGCTAAACCATGGACTGGTCTTCATCTCAAATGTAATTATGCTTATTGTGATGATCGTCGATCAATATCTAGGTTTAACAGTTTTTTTGGGTTAAATATTAATTTTTGGAGTTCTAAGAAACAAAAATTTGTCTCTCGATCCACAACAGAAGCTGAATACCGTAGCTTAGTTGATACCACGTCAGAGATAATATGGTTAAAATCTGTGTTAGATGATGTTGAAATTGTTGTCACCGATGTTCCCAAAATTTGGTGCGACAACACAAGTACAGTTGCATTAGCTGCCAATCCAGTTCTCCATGTCAAAACCAAACATGTAGAACTAGATCTCCATTTTGTCCGAGATAAGGTATTTGGCAAACAATTACAAGTTAATTACATACCAGCTCAACTTCAATTTGTGGATGCATTGACCAAGGCCTTACCAGTTAACGCTTTCTCAGCATTTCGCCAAAAGCTAAGGGTATGCTCAAGAAAAGAGGCAGTCGCCAATCTTCAACAAAGCGTCAACCAGATGGGTGAATGTTAGGCTATTAGTCAAAGCTTTAATACATGTGTCCTTCAACTATTGGTTTGGTAGCTTTGTATATATAGTTTCTAAACCAGTATTGTGAAAAGAACATGGCTGAAGAAATGAAATATGTTTTCCTCTCTATGTTTTTGAAATACTTTACCATGTAATATTCTGGTTTGCTTTGATATTTGACATCCTGGGAAATGGTCGTCTAACGATTCTCAAGCACCATAAAAGCGGATGAATTTATCTTAAAGAAACTGTGATTTCACATGCCTCAACAAATATGTTCATTCAAACTATTGTCCAAATACAAGTAAACGATTTCAATTTTGTTACTCATATTTCGAATTTTGCTTCGAATTTCCTTTTATATTATGTTCGATCTTTATAATAAAATCAGTATTTATTTTAAAGATTTTATTATTTCTTGGATTACTACTCCTATTCTTCTAACAAGATGGTTCCATGGAAAATGCGTGAAGATTACACCTGCAATGGCTGAACATATCAATCATTATAAGTGGCCAAGTTGCAGTAGCAAAAGGGCTAGAGTTTGAAAGTAGGTCCAAAACTGGACTTATAACCAGTTGAAATGAAGCAGGCAAGGTTCATAGCTTTGTTGTCACAGTTTGGAAGTAAAACAGAGTAGCTATTTTAGTTGATGAATGAATGTTGCAGTTTTTCGTTTTAGTTTCAAAAAAATCAATTATAGAAATATGCGTTAAAATATACAAAAGCTGGCAGAAAATGGTTAGTGGTGACATTAACAACGGTTGGCGATAGCAGCGCGGCAGAAAAGAAATAAAAGGATTGGATTTTAAGTTTTTGATATTAAGGAAATTTTTGGATATTTGATTATAATATATCAATTAAAATACTATAAAGAAATATGAAATGTTTATTGAATCTAATTTTTTTTAAAATAATTTTAATTATAAGTCTAGTCCTTAAGATTTTTAATCTTTATTAAAAAATTTTAATGGGGTCAGCAGTGTATTTAACCTAAACATTTTTACTTGTTTGCATAATTACATAAATCAATAATATAAGTGACCAAAATATAATTGTTTTTCAAAATCAGTGGTCAAAATTAAATAGTCTGAAATCAAAACGGAGCAACCATGTAGTTACCCTAAGCATTTTTACTTGTTTGCATAATTACATAAAAAATACGGTCATTTAATTAAGTTATTAAATTTATTAAATAAAGATGTATTATATTTTAAAGATGAATGTCGAAATTCGTATCATATCTATCAATGCTCAGGAAATAAATGATATATCATCTCCCTGTTGTGATATGCACTTCTTGCAAAATATAAATTATATTAGAATTTAGTTCGTATAAATTATTCATTAGCTCCGTATTTGTTTGGTTTTTTTTGGTAAATTACGTAAATTATTATTAAATTTTATTTTTAAATTTATTTTAGTTATTAAAGTTTCAAAACGTTCAATCTACTCACTAAAGTTTAGACATTGAACATTTTTGTCATTTTTAAACCTCAAACGGTTATAGATAATGGTTGTTCGGTCTCAAATTTCACCAATCACTCATCTTGTCCTCATAAGTCTGAATTTAACCTTCATTTTGTCGACAGGTGCTCCGAAATTTACGTATCAGCCAAAAATCTTTTAATTTCTTTCTTTTCGGTCTCTTTTCTCCGTCGTAGAATGGAGCTCATTTTTTAGTATGTTATTTTTCTCGTGCCGATGAAATTTTTCATCATTCGAATCTTGAAGAAGTGATTAGAAAATTAAAGGAAAAATGAAAAAAATATTTAATGTTAAACTTTAGTAAGTAAATTAAACTTTCATGACTAAAATAAATTTAAGTAAAACTTAATAATGACTTACATAATGTACCTTTGTTTTTCCAAATTGTTTATATTTTATTATGACTTAGGGGTGGCAGTAAAAAGTCAAAACAACCGATCCAACCTTCTACTTTTTTTTTTTTTTTTTTTGAATAAGGTGAGAAAACGGAAATATCAATTTGGCAATGACTTGTTCAGCTTTGCAATCACTCATCCTTGTTTCTAGGAAAAGCAAGCAAGTCTGGACTCAGTTCCCCGTAATATTTCTTAACCACTCGATTCAAATAAAAGATACGAAGGTCACTAAGCATAAACAAAAGAAATTGAGAAAAACAAGTTATTCGATTGAATTAGTCGAGTTGACGATTATTATTTTATAACTTAAAATTTTAAGTTAAGTTGTTCGAATTTTTGTTCAAATTTAATTATAAATATTTATAATATTATTAATTAGTTTTAATTTAAACGGCTTTCTATAACTATATATATCTTCTTATTTTTATCTTCTTATTTTTTTCATATACAATATACATATATCAGACAGAGTTGAAAGACTTGACTTGAACTTGAAAACAAGTCTACTAATTATTAAAAAAATTTGAGTTATTCGAGTCTCATTTTATAACTCAAACTTTATTTAATTTTTATTTTTAATTTGAGTCTTTAAAATTACGATTCGAGTCGATTTTTTTGACACTTATATCTCATGAGAATTTGTGAGAGTTTTTTTTCTTCAAAATCCATCAATACAACATGGCCTCGATTTTTCTTTAAGTTGGCTCATTTGTAGAATTTATTTGATATATTAAATGTGATAATATTTTAATTTAAACAATAATTATTTCTATTTAAATAAATATTATTAGCAAAACCTCAACTCAATTAACATAATTATTATTCTAATATTTAAGACAATGTGAATAGGCACATAATTAAATGCATATTACTCCTAGAAAATGTTAGAATAATTTTTTTTTATGAAGGCATGTAATAATATTTACGTAACGTCGTACAAGATCAAACTCGGCTATATGAACATGCCTCGTGCTCAAACGACACAGAACTACTCATTACTAAAGCTACCATCAAGCTGCAGCAGTAGAGAAATTGAGTCCGGAGGAGAGTAAAAGCGGTACACCTCTAAATCATCGAAAGATCCGAGCTTGGCCATTTAATCCGCCGCTTGATTACCTGCGCGTCGAACACGCTGGAAAAACAACTACCATGGACGTTGTCTCAATGAACAGATATGCGCCAAAATGGAAAGAGATCCGTGCCGCTGGTCATCCTTCGAAATCAATAGGAGAGCCTCCAAACAATCAACCACAACCCCCAACCGTTGGATGCCTGGATCCCAAACACATAACAAACCCACATAGATTCCCCATAGCTCAGCCTCCAACGCCGAACATATTCCAATGTTTTTCGCAAAATCAACCCTCCATCAACCCTCATAATCCCGGATAGCTCCACCGGCCCTCATGTTCTTCGCAAAATGTTTGAATAATTTAGTAGGCATTATATAAATAAATATGTATTGAGATTCATTCATTAATCGAGTGGTTAAATATACTCATCTTATATAAATTTAAATTCTGACATAAAAATATAATATTTCTACTTGATAAAAAATGCTATTATTACATTAGTGTATATGTTTACTTCATACTCCCAATTGTTATTTCTAAAAAAACATCAGACGCAAACTTTGACCGAAACATACAAACCATGCAATAACCTTCCAGCATATTTTAAAAGACTTTAATTCTTAAAAACTAAAACTAAAACTAAAACGAATCCTATAAGAAAACTTAACTATTAAAAATATTAATTATTTTCTTTGAACAAGTTCCCCGTGAAATTTTCAAATTAAAAGTTTCAAATAAACATGTTCGAATTCAAATTTTCTAGAATGAACACCATATTATTTTCTATAGCTTGTTGGGTTTTATAAAAATAATAATCTAAAATATATATACTTTATAATGAACTTACATGTACAAGCTGCATCATCAATTTATCATTGTTCTCTCTGACTTGGCAACGAGACAACTTCAAAAATCCATTTACGCCTAAATACATATCACTTTATACGTAGCCAAAGCTTACTCGTTTTCTTCTGCATTAAATTTCTCTCCTTTATTATCCATTGACTTGCTCTCTTTATATACCCCTTCCTCCTCCTTTTCTTCATCATCACCATATCCATTCTACTTTTAGCATTTTCCCTTCAAAATTTAACATGAATCCATCGGGTTCGGATTTTCCCGAGAGTGGATCACTCCGGAAAGAACTTCAAGGCCCTCGCCCCACGCCTTTGAAGGTCCGAAAAGACTCGCACAAGATCAGAAAACCACCGTTGGCACCGACACTACCGCAGCAGCAACCACCGTCACAAATAAGGCCTCCGGTAATCATCTACACTGTATCACCAAAAGTGATCCATACAAACCCTAGCAACTTCATGAACCTGGTTCAACGCCTTACGGGCTCAACGTCAGCATCCAATGAATATGATACCACCGCCGCCGCAATCTCTCCGGCGGCAAGGTTCGCTACAATAGAGAAGACAAAGACCCCAGAAGGGAGAAAGCAACAGATGAACGAAGAAAACCTAGAGCCTCTTGAAAGAGCAAATTTCTTTCCGGGAATATTATCTCCAGGCCCAAATTCACTGCCTCCGGTATCGCCAATCTTCTTCTCGCCGCCGTCTGATCCGAACTCAATCGGCTTCTTCCATGATATGAGCCCAGTCCACAGGAATTTTATAGAGGGTAATAATTTCATGTCCAGTCCTTCAAGCTTCAGTCTTCCACCAAATTATTTAATACCATCTCCTACTTCTCCATACACAGACCTTTTCAACAATTTGTTTAACCTTTAGGAAATATATACTTTTTCCCTTTTAGAAATTGAAATTCTTTTGGGTTTGATTTACGTAAATTTGCAAAGACGAGGAGGTGTTTGTTTGTGGACTGCAACTTGCTGCAACTTGAACTGATGATGGAGTGTTAAGGTGGAAATTTAATTAATGTTGTGGTAGGTTAGCAAGTTGGATACTACTCGAATGACTTTGTTGTCTCAAATTTTTAATTTGGTGGGCCATCTGCTGACTGGGCAGTTCTGGCTCTAAATTCTTGTGATGATAGATATCTCATTCAATATTTGTAAACGATTTTTTTTTGATTTTGCGTTTCATATAAAATTTTAAAGTTAGCAATAATTTTAACTAATTATTTTTTGATGTTTTTATGGAGTATATTTATTTTTTTGTTTTTTAGAATAATTATTTGATGTATTTTTAGTGAAAAAATTCACTAATAAAAGTAAAAAACATGACAAATGTTCTTATGATGAATTTTAAAATAAATAAATAAATATCATATTTAATATCATTTTACTGCAACTTATGGGGAAAATAATTCACTCAATGTGCTTAATAATAATATTTTTATACTAATATAAACATAATCATATAAAAATGGTACACGTAGACAAACTATATTCATTTCAGACACATTGTTAACAAACTTAATATACGAAACATAACAACTTTTTTTAACAATAAAACATAACAAAACTTTTTTTAAGAAAGTAAGACATGAAAAATTAAATGATCACAAAATGAATAAACAAACGTGACAATTTATATAAAACAAACTATTGACATATCAAAATGTATATAAATATATAATATTTCAAATACAATTATATAAAAAGAGACAAACTTATATGCGACAAAATACAATATCGAATTTGAAGTTACTAAATATCGTTAATTAGACGCACTAAATTCAAGTGCATAACATATAATAACAAACATAATCACACTATTGGAAAAATAAGTAAAACACCACATTATTAAAGATAAATAATAAAATATAAATATATAAATATGTCAAAATTAATTATTAATGTTTTAAAATTTATGTAAATATGATGTCCAAAATAAGAGACGGCGGTTTTGTGACAGTGATTTTGCCTTTATAATGTTTTAAAATTCGTGCAAAAAAAAAAAAAGGGATTAAGAGCGTATATGAGGCCTCTGATATGATAGAGGTGGAGAGTCCCCTTGGGACTTGCTGGGAAAGGAAATGAACAAAAGTTGGAGAATGAAAGAAGAAAATTGTATTCCTACCCCTAAATTTATAAAATGACATCCGTATAGTGGTTATTGATGAGAATTTGAATGAGTCTCATCATTGGCAACAATAGAAGAAGAGTGTCCAAAATTTTTGAAAAAAATATTTTTTTTATAAAACATTATAAAGAAAAAATAACATTACTTTAAAAGGATATTGACATCACTTAAAGGAATTTGGTATTTACCGTTTGCTCTTGCCAATTAAAGAATCTATTATAGAATTTTAAAAATTATGACATTGTAATCTAAATTTTTTGACTCTACCCTTAGGTCTTATTAGGAGTGGAAATTAAGTGGGGAGTATTCGAAAATCGTAGGAATCGGAACCGACGAGATAGGAAATAATTGAAATCTTCACTCATGGGGATGTGGATGGGGGAAGTTTTATCACCGAAACTCAAATAGGGATCAGATCCATGATATTTTATAAGATATTTTAGAAATATACTTATTTATCTATATACCCCTAATATATATCTTAATAAAAAATCTTAACTATATTATTATTGTTTTAACTTTCTCTCAAACCTAGCCACACTCGGATAATTTTACAGTAAATGACATGTACCGCAATGTACCACTATTCGTATGTATTGCAATGTACCATTAACTATTTTAATTAGTTTTGAAATTCTAAGGACCGAAAGTGTTATTATCCCCTTTAGAATAAAATCTTAAAAAATAATTTTTTATATTTTCTTTCAGATTTTCTTTTATTTTTTAATTCAAAAAATAATTAAACTTTTATTACTAAAATAATTCCTAAATTCACTTTAATTTAAGGGTAAAGTTCACAAATAGTCATTAAACTTTGATTAATTATTCAATTTGATAACTAAACTTCCAATTGTTTTAATGTTACCATTAAACTTTTAGTTTTGTTTCAATTTGGCCACTGACCCGTTAACAACCGGGTGATGTGGTTATTAAACTATTTTGTATAATAACACATTTAGTCCTCCAAATTTGCGCATTTTAATAATTTAGTCCTAATTCAAAAGAAATTATAAATTTAACCCTCATTATTTTAATTTGACCATATTTTTAATTAGATATAATTTAATATTTTATTTTGATTACATAACCATATTAAAGTAAAAAAATGAAAAGTGGAAGAATATTATGAGAAAACAAAAGCATATGATGTCTTGAAAAGGACTAGAATTAAAATATGATAAAAAGAATAAGTAGGTGTGAATGGAATGGGGATGAAAACTGAAGAATTCTCTAAAAATAGGAAACGTTAGAGAGAAATAGAATGGATTTTTAGTTTGGGTGTGGGTAAAAACATGCTAAGATACATTTTTAATAAAAATTAAATGTTGATTTTAAAATGAGTTTTTTCTAGTTATAAAAAATTACGATAAAATGAGAGTAGTTGGTATGTAAAGACGATTTTACATTAAATTTCACTGGAATTGTTACCTGATAAGTAAAAAAAAGTTATGGAGCAAAGTCCTTGACAGAAAATGGCGACTTTGTGTAGTTCCGGAGACCTCTAATCTTATCGGTAGTGAAGTTGTAACGAAAGACATAAAAAGAAAAGGTAAAAATGAGAGACTCCAAAAATATATGATTTTCATTATTTCATGAAATTAAAATCAAATTTTAATTTCATTATTTTTTTTAAATCAGAAATCGTGGAATCAAAAATCCACGTTTAATTTGATTATTTTGTCTAATCGAAAATCTTGAAACTAAAATCCACGTTTAATCTAGTTAAAATTTGGTCATTTTTACGTGGATAGCTTTATTATGCTTTAGTGTTTAAGGTTTAAGGTTAAATTATTTTTATTTAAAATAGTGTCAAATTAAAATAATTTGTAAATAATGTTTATTTGTTTTCTTCAAATTAGGACATAATTGTTTGAATGTACAGACGTGGATGACTAAATGTATTATTATACAAAATATTTTAACAGTCATATCACCCTTTTAACGGTTGTTAACATGTCAGTGGCCAAATTGAATAATTAATCAGGTTTAGTGACAATTTGTGAACTTTACCCTTAAATTAGAGTGAATGTAGGAATTATTATAGTAATAAAAGTTTAATTATTTTTTAAATTAAAAAATAAAAGAAAATCTAAAAAATAATATAAAATATATTTTTTAAGATTTTATTTTAAAAAAGGATAATAACATTTTCGGTCCTTAGGATTTCAAAACTAATTAAAACAGTTAATGGTACATTGCAATACATAAGAATAGTTGTACATCGCGGTACACGTCATTCATTGTAGAATTATCTGCCACACTCAAGTTTCTCAACATATTTCTATTTTAGTTTTTAGATAAAAGCTAAAACCATCGTCTAAATCTTTCCCAATACAACACCCTTTCAAATTCATCAAACTACTTTCAATTGAAGTATCTAAACTTTATATTTTAAACTGAATTGACCATTTATTTTAGTTAGTAAAATAGTAATTTTATTTAATTTTTGTGGGTATGGGGATTCCCTGAAAATCATGGGGATCTGCATGAAAAGGACATGGGGATAAAAAAATCCCTGAAACATTTAATGAGATTTCCCGTAAACGTAACCGCGAGTGTTGAGAACGGAGTGGAGAATCTAAAACCGCCCCGCTCCACCCTATTCCCAGCCCAGGTCTTATAGATATTTTTATTTATTAGGAATATATCACATGTTCTCCTAAGTAGAGCGTTATACAATTACATGATGAATAAAGCGATTCTTGAAACAACCGAAGTATATCGTAGCATGGAGTTCCCTAGGAAGAGACCTCTATGAGTGCCTAACAATAAATAAGTGTTCAAACTATATTTTTTATAGTAGGTGTCAAAAATATTTTTTAACTGAAATAACTGTTTAAAATTTTATTTTTAATTTATTTTAAAGTCAATTGAAGCATTTATTTTGACCAAAAAAGAGAATTTAATACATCTATTTTAGCTAAAAAAAACTTTAAATACTTATTACAAAAATATATAATTTAAACATTTATTTTATAGTTAAATTAATTAATAACAAATCAAAAATAAAACTGAGACGATGAATGGTCTTCTAATTTAGACGAAGAGTCGTGCCACTTAAATTGTATATTATTCGATTAGTTCTAGCTCTATAGGGAGGTGAATGATTGTAAGATTCGAAAATGTAGTTTTTATTAGATGTCTTGATGTGACTTGAAATCAATTGAACTCTTTAAAAGTGGGTAGTTATATGCGAAGGAAAACTTGATGCAAGATTGATTTTGCATGATTGCCCCCTTCGTAGAATCGTAGTCAAGGAAGGGCTATAAGTGGCCTTTCAGTGTTGATGAGTAAAGTGGCAACTTTATGGGTAAACTACAATGGAGGTCACTCAATTATGAATAAAGTTAAATTTGAGTCATCCAATTATTAAAGGTTACACTTGAGTCACTTAATTATGAGTAATATTACATTTGGGTCACTCAATTATTAGTAAGGTTACATTTGGGTCCCCCTTCATATTTTAAAAAGCATATCAATTTAGTCGTTTTCTTCCAATCATTTATATACTATCGTTAACACTAGAGTACTTCATTTGAAATCATTCATTAATCTAATGCACAAATTAATATATATATTTTAAATATGAAGGATGACCCAAATGTAACCTTACCTATAATTGAGTGACCCAAGTGAAACTTTTAATAATTGAGTCACCTAAATGTAACCTTACCCATAATTGAGTGACCCAAATATAACTTTTAATAATTGAGTGACTCAAATGTAACCTTACCTATAATTTAGTATCTTTGTTGTAGTTTACCCAACTCTATACACCTTACGAGCGTGGATGAATTGTCTTCTGTGTAGAAATATTTTAGCCCATTGTAGATTACTGATGGCTTATGTACGTGCAACGATTTGCATAAATGGTGATTTTTTGTGTGTTTAACTTTGATTTTAGAAAAATCTAAATTGATAGCGTGGTAGAGGACTATGAGACAAATTCATTGATGTTTAAGATGATTGTAAAAGACGTTGAAGATTGATAGTTTCCGACGTTTGCTGAAAATGGAGAAAAAGAAATCCTAAGTTTGATGAAGAGTCATGAGGTGAGAAAAAGAAAATGTCATGTTAGAAGAAAATTGAATAAAAAATTATTTTTGGGCTTCTACGTCTGCAAAAAGAACCACATTATTCAGTTGTTACTGATTCCACGACCCAATGACAATGAAAAATTAATTCAAAAATGTAGTGACAAAATTGAAATTTTTTATAATTTATTGACTAATATGAGATAACTCCTAAAATTCAGCGAGTAATGGTGTAACTTTCCCTAATATAAATTGAAGATGTATCAATCATTTATGCATGCCACTTAACGCAAATATAAAACGTCGCCTAAGAGTGTTTGTGTTTCTAATTTTACTTGAAATTCTTGCTATAATATATATTGTCGATGGCTGGAAGATCGGGCACTAAATAGCGAGGTGGAGACGGTGATAAAGATGGGTAAAAGAGTAGTAGTTGACAGCGCTTGTATAACACCCTCGACCTGGATGTCATATTTGGGTCTCAAGCTTAAATCCCAAACCATGGTGCCACTAGATTTAACCCAAATCACTTTCATTTATTAAATTCATTAAGTTTGAACATTTCAAAATAGAATAATAGTTAAAACATTACATGAGGAACTCCATTTAAAATATATAATTAAAAGCATTTGACACTTCAGTTAAATCCAAAATATGAGTTACAATACAACCATAGGGTCCTACGAATACATAGTCCAAATAATCTAAGTACTGCACTCAGACACAAGTCGATGTTGAAGTCCTACTCCCATGGTGCTCCGAAGATGCACGTAAATCTACAAACCTGCAAACGGAAACAACAATTTCAAACGCTGAGCTAATGAAGCTTTATGGATACACTTCCACTCAACCGTGCTTCATGCAAATCATAAATAAGAGCATACAACTAAAAATGATAACATGGCAATAACATCATATCAAATAGGGCGCTATCTCTAGCCGCCTAAACACATATAACCACAATAAAAATGTAGATGGTCTCATATAGCATCCATACACATAATACCAACAAACTTGGAGTGAAGCCAGGTTCCACTAAGCATCGGGGTACACGCACTTTGAGTGAGGCACGGTTCCACTAAGCATCGGGTTCATACACTCATGCTTGGAATCTCTCATCGAGCATCTTTGAATGAGTCCGGTCCCATTAAGCCTCGGGTTCATACATTCAGAATCTTTAACCACGGTGTTGCAGCACTCACATCTCTCATAGGTATCCGAAATCACATCAAACAAGGTGATTCAACCATAGCAATGCCCTTACATGGCATACATTATATATTCGATCCACCAAGGATCCTTATTAAAGCAATACAATAAGTCACCCAAAGTTTTAAATTAAGTTATTACCCATTAAGCTCGTATATGAGGTTTAAATCTCAGATCCTCGATTTTATTATTCATTTTACCACTTTAGAAACCCACCAAGCCTTATGTAATGCCTCAGTTTTGGGCCTAGGTGTTAGCCAGAAAGGTTAGACGGTTCAGGAGAATTGGAGTTAGGGATTCGAGTTGGATTCGAGATAAAAATTAAAATACATATTTTTATAAGAGATAAAAATATGAAAAAAAAAACTAGAAATCTTTATTTAATATATATAAGATTTTGGTAAAGTTAATTTTGAGAAAAGAGTTTTGGAAATTGGACATTTTGGGTTAGTGCCCAAAATGTAGGAAATGGGAAACTGTTTTAGTGACTGTTTTGTAAAAGGATTAGAACTTTGAATCTTTAAGGAGCTATTTGCCCAAAGTCTAAAATCAGACTTTTCTCCTTAATTATCTATTTTGGAAAATATAAATAGGTTGGGAGAATTAATTTTATAATTAATTTATTAAACAAATTTTACATAACTACTTTTTCTCCAAAAGACTTTCTCTCAAATTCTCTCTAGCCAAACACTCTTTTCATCTCAAAATCTTCAGGTAACTTCTTGATATCTTCAATATTTTAATGGCAAATGAGTTCTTAATGTTTTCCTTTCAAAACCTTATTATTTTAATATTGTTTTCTCATGTAAATCAGTGCTATTAAGGAGGGAAGTCCACATTAGAGGTAAGCTTCATCATTCTCCTCTAATGTATGGTTCTTTATTTAAATTCCCAAGTTATTGATTCTTTATAAATGATTTCTAATGATTTAATTATGGAATATGGTTAAATCAAGGTTTAATTGATGAGTTAATGTGATTTTCGAATTGGATCTATTTTGCTGAGTTTTTGATTGGTTATAATCAAGTTTTTGATGTTTAATAATGTTAATTGATTGATTTTAACATTGGAATCCCGAAAATATGTAAATCTCTAATTTTCTATGTTGCTAGTTATGTGTTTTTGATGAGTTATGGAGGTTTAATGGTTGATGGAGGTATAAGGATTGTTTTTGGATGTCAATTGATATTAATTGATGGTTTGAAATGTTAGATTGTGACTGGGTTGAGTTTAGGTTAAGTTGGAAGGTATTTTCAGTTATTTTTCAGATGGTGATTGTTAGCTTTTAGCAAAACAATATTGAGGAACTGTTTGCTGGGATTTGGAATGCATTATGATGCATTAATCCTCTGTTGTTGTGTGATCAAAATAGGGGAGGTTGATCCAATAGCTATCAGTGAAGCTTTGGAGGCTTCGGACGCTTGAATTCGCGTCGGCAATTGAGGTTTCACGAAGTCGGTAAGTGAGAACGTGGATTTCAGCTTTGAAATGATTATAAGGTGGTTTATGGGAGTTTAAATTTAGCTTGAAACTTTAGTTTAAACTCGGAAGTAAGTGTAAAGTGGTTTCTCCCTCGGTCGTGCTTTTACGAAATGGTTTTATGCACTTATTTTTTATTACATGGTACCTACTGTTATGCATGTTTTTAAGTATGTGGTATACTGTTATAATCATGAAATGATGATGGATGCACGTGGTAAGTGATCTATGTAAGTAAGGTTTATACTTGTTTAAAAGCATGTCTTGTTGCTTTGAAAAAATGGTTTTGTAATGATGCCTATGAAAACAGTGAGGTACATGGTTGTGATGAATTAGATTGGCAAGCGATGTGGTTTAAAATGTTATCGGATATAGTTGGCTGGCCATAGGATTGATAGTGCACTATAAAAAGTCACATTGGATGTTGAGAGGTTTATATGGTGTACCGTATACTCCACCCAAGTACCTTAATAGTTGATGGGTTTATGGTACCAAAAACTCTCGTTTGTGGGTTAAGAGTCTAACCGATGATTGGGGTTAGTGTCCCCTAGGGTTGTCATTGTACTAGGTTGTCATTGTACCAAAGTTGTAATCGTACCGTAATTTCGGTTTAGATGGCTTGAAGTGTTGAGATGACACTTGTTGAATCTGTGTATCCAATGAACGATTTTGGAAATGAAACTTGGTTAATGATCACTTGAAAGCCAATATAATTGTTGATGTATCATGTTAATGCATGTTAATGTATAATGTTGGTTTATACATGTTTTACTCTTTAAGTTTTGCATATGGTAGTTATGCACGAGAAGGCTTAAATTGAGGTTTAGCAATAGGATTTGTAGTTGATCCATAATACATGTTGTATATGGTTTAATATGTTGGTTTTTGAAAGTGTTAAGTGCATGGTTTTCAAGGCATGATATTTTAAATGATGATTGAAATGGTGATTTCAATGTGGTTTTGGAAAATGGTTTAAATGTATTGATGGTGTTGTGTTTTGAGCACTCTTTACTAAGCCTTGTGTGCTTACGCTCTCTTTGTCCATCAATGCAGTGAATTGAAGGTTAGAGACAAAGAGCAAATGAGGGGAAAATCTAAGGACTTAAGTAACGAGAAAGTACTGTTTTGAACAAGACATGTAGTAATAAAGGCAATGAGGTTTGTTATTAATTTTGGGATGGTTTGGTTTAAACTCCTTATTTTAGCATGTTTGTTCTGTTGTATTGAGGTTGTAAATGGCCTTTAATGCTTGGTATGACTTTAGGATTTACAATTCATGCTTAATTGAGTTGGTTTTAGGAAGCATGCCTCTAGTTTACCATTTGAAGCTTAAAGCCATGTTGTAATGTTAATTCTGTGATGCTTTGGTAGGGATCGATCCTTAGAGATGTATGTTTATGTTTGAAGTGTATCGGAATGTTGTTGTAGCCTTGAAAGCTTGTAAAATCAGCAAAATTGAACATTTCAGGTCCAAGCGTATTGGTACGCGTATCCCTGTATCGGTACGGATAAATTGTTTTAAGCATAGCATTTTGATATATGGGTAGGTGTATCGGTACGGGTAAACTGAAATAGGCTTAGCATTTTGGTACGTAAGAAAGTGTTTCGGTACGGGATAGTGTAATTTGGCATAGTGTACCGATACGCGTAAGCTATCGATACGGTTTTGAGCTACTGGAATTGGAGAATTTGAAATGGCCAAAATGTATCGGTACACCCCTTAGTGTACCGATACGGCTAGCAGTTATGTTAGTTACTGTAATGATTTAAAGTTCTATTTTCTTACGTTTTGGTCCCTAATTGCTATGCATGCAATTGTATGAGTTTGAATGATTGTTTTCAGCTGATTCTTGACATATGAGTATGAAACCTGATTAATTAAATATTGGTAATTTTAAAATATGATAGTTCCCTGTAATTTACCGGAATTGCGATTTGGTTCCTAAATTGCAATCGCGAGTAATCGGATGACGATTTGATGCCCGATTGAGTTAAGTTTTCACCTGTTGCTAGTATGCACACCATAGGTTAATATGTTGCATCTAGATCAGATAAAAGAAAAAAACGTATTTTGAGTTAACCTTTACAGGCTTGTTTCAGCAAACCCAATGTAGCTCGCTCGGTTCGGTCGTGCGACTAGGCCGGGTCGAAGGGGTTACACCTTAGTCCTCGAATTATATGCCCTTCAAACTCAAATCTTATTTTTCGAGTAGATTACCTAGTGAGTACCAATAATCACTTAGGAGTATTGATACGTTCCAGAAGGTACCGATACCCATTTAGGCATATCGATACCTGGCTTGCCTTCCGTAGGGGTTTAACTCAAAACACCATACCGATACACAGGGCAATGTACCGATACTCCAGGGGTACCGATACGCCTCCAAGCGTATCGATACCATTTTTCACTATTGGAATTTGATGGAACAGGGGGTATCGATACCCCCTTAGGCGTACTGATACGCCTTTGCAAAATTGCTTAATTTCATTAGTTTTAACATGGGGTACTGATACGTGTTCAACCCGTATCGGTACTCAAACTTAGAATTTGTTTTCTGGAGTTCGAGAATTATCCCTTAAGCCCCCAAAACCCAAGGGTATGACCCAAAATCGAACCTACAACTTTTGAGAAGTGGTTTTCTACCAATTTTAAGCCATATTAACACAATTCTTTGGATTTACCATTTTAGGGGTGACAAGCATTCAACCAACCAAATTATCAACTAAGCAATAGAATTCATGATTTCTAGGAACACAAAGGAGTTAGTAGTGTACTAACCTTGATTTCACATTAGAGAATAAAACCCCTAGCCCAAGCTTCAAGCTTTCCTCTTCCTTTGCTCCTTGGAAGATTTTCCAACCTCTTTCACTACAACTAAGTGTTGTAAAATGGGTTACAACATTACCAAAGGAAATATGAGTGAGAAGGAAGAATCTAACAGCTAGGAATATGACTAAAACTCCCTGTTGGGATGATCAATCAATGTTGAAAGTGGCCAAGAGGAGTGAATTGACAATTAAAAAAGTTTGGAAGCAAATGGGAAAATAAAAGAATTGAAACATAAGAGTTATAGTGTTTCAACCTTCTAACAAGGTTTACATCCACTACCGTAGTTTTCTACTAAGGATTTTCCAAATCCACTATTGAATTTCTTCCCCTTTTCTAGGCTAAGGAGGCAACCTTGTACACAATCAAAGCTTTTTACCCAACACTTTGATCAAACACCATCTTTAACAAGAAATTGAATAACAAACTGAAAATCTCTCAAAGGTGAAGTGTTTGCCCAAATACCAGTTCACTCAAACCCAATACTTGAATAAAAATGATTACAAATAAGAACACTTGAGTGGATTACAAGATTTAATTCTAATAGGCTCAAAAATGATTGGATCTGTGCTTGAATGCTTTAAGACTTGATCAAATGTTCAATTGATGTTGGTGTAGCTTTGAAGACTTGTTTATATACCTTATCATTGATTTCTAACAGTTTGAGTAGTTGAGATCATCAATATAGCTGTTGAGCTACATTTTTCTCGTAATAAATACTATTAGGTAGCAGGGCATATCGGTACACGAAGAGCTGTATTAGTACCTGCCATAAGAAGAAATAGTTGTTGTACAAAGAAGTATCTATACACGGGAAGGTGTATCGGTACGAAGAGTGAATTTTACAAAGGCGTATCGATACGGCTTAGCCCGTATCGTTACAAGTTTTGCTCACTGGAATCTGAGAAATAAGTAAGTGGAAAAAGGTTTCGGTACGCCTAAGGGCTAATCAGTACGGTATAATCACTTTTGAACTTATGGTTCCAATAATCTGACAAGGATAACGGTTGAAAATTTATTATCAAAGATTTTAAAAATCTGAACACCCCATATCGGTACGCAGATAGCCATACTGATACTCAAAGCTTATTTGGTTCCCAGGTATGAATGGCGTACTAATACAGCTTCAAGCATATCGGTACCCTACATCTATTTTGTATAAAACATTTTTCTAGTAGCCAAAATCTGTATCGATACAGCCAATGGTGTATCAAAGTGCCTGGACCAAATTGAGCTATTTGAGTACAAAAACACTTAAAAAATATTTAGGGTTTTATTTTTTGACTTAGAAACAATTTGAAGTTTGAATACTTGTCATTTTGTAAGACTTTTTGAATACTTAAAAATTTATCTAATTTTACAAATTGGTCATTTAAATCATTTGTTATATCAAAATCAAATATTGGTTTTACACTCCCATTCCCGTTCATCCTCTTAAACCCCCACCAAAACACATCTTCCACCAAACTTGATGATTCTTACCATGAAATGTAGATCCTTAAATGCTGAACAACTTGTTTAAAACCCAAAATCCAGGATTCTCACTCCAAAACACAAAGATCCAACATTTCTTTCTGAGGTGGAAGTTAGAAGATGAGGGTGAATGAAGGTAGAAGACAAAGGGGACAAGGGTGAGCTTATTCTCTTGCTTTTCTACTGAGAATTAAAGAGCTACCCTCCATCCACTCTTCAAAAAGAGGGGATTTACCACTTTACCCTCTCATCATCTTCTTTACCTAACACCCAACCAAAACTCAAGCCTAAAACCAAATATTAGCCCATTAAGGCTCTCAAGGGCCCAAAAGTGAAGGCCACGCTTCGGGTTAAATCGATCATCAGATTCTGAAATTCGGGTCGTTACAGATTGGTGGTGGTTCACTCATTCTAATGTGGGTGGAGAGCCTCCGAGGATGATGAGAGAGATGGAGCGGAAGTCTTGAATATGTCGTGTTGGCTATGTTGCTCCTCTTTGGTCAATGGGTATTTATATGTGAGAGATATTATTCGATGAGACTGAGCCAGGTCTAGTGACGGTTATTGATGGGCCGTCAGGATGAGATTTGGTCTTTATCTAGTAGGCTTTTTAGTCTAATCTTTGGTTGCCAGATAGTAGGCTTAGCTGGTTGGTCAAATGGACTCGATGGTTGTCGTGACGATGATAGAGTAGTCATGAGATGGGAGACTCCTAGTCAAGTCACAAGGCTTTGCTTGCTGAGGCATAGTGCAAATGATATGTGTTTCGGAGATAGATGCATCTTTTAGGAGTCTATTAATTTTAGAGGTTTATTTTGGAGGTCCGAGTGGGTATATAGTGTGTGCATGCACACGGGCGTGTGTGTGTGCGTGCACACGGGCGTGTGTGTGTGCGTGCACACGGGCGTGTGTGTGCTGCCACATAATTTTCTAGTTACTCTTACCACGTAATTTATTGAATTTTTATTATAAAACATATTTCTTAAGTAGTATGCAAGTCCGTTTTATAATAAAAAATTATTGCTACAAAAATTATACTTTTAATTGAAAATACATAGACTTGTAAAGAACTTAAGAAATCCGTTTTATAATAAAAATGACTTTTAAATATAAAAGCTTCAATGACTAAAATTGTCATTTACCCAATTAAAACGACAACATTTAACAGTTGAGTAACCCAAATGTAACCATAATATTAATTGAATGACCCAAATATAACTTTTAATAACTAGGTGACCCAAATGTAATATTACCTATAGTTGAATGATCTTTACTGTAGTTTACCCTATTAGATAAGACATATTGATTGGTTTTTACCTAAATATTTTTTTTCAACATTTTTAGCTTTCGATATTTACATTAGTTTTCAATTATATTTGGTATCAAGTAAGATTGGACTCCTAAATATGAGAAAGAAGCTCTCCTACCCTTATTTTTCTTCAACAATACTCAAATCTAAAATTATTTTTAAAAGATAATATCTTTACCACTCCACATGAATATACTTCTGCCAAGTCAACATTCTATTACTTATTGCCAAGAGATAGAAAAACGAAATACTTTTTTTAATAAATAAATATTATTATTAATTGAAAAAGCATAAGGCATGTAATTTCTTATATATTTTTTAAATTATCAGTATTCGATTTATTAGTTAACTAAATTGAATCAGTACTGTAAAGATTTATTATTGAGTGACCTCCCAATCTAACTTGTTTTATTCACGTCATAATCAAACTTTAAATGTTTTTAAAAAACTTAAAATCTCATCCCTTTAAACCAACTAATAGTTTTTTTTAAATAATTTCTACCTAGGGGAGGGGAAGGAGAATTTGCTCCTAATAGGGAACCCACAACCTAAATGAGAGGAGAGAGTGTCAATTGAGAGCATTAACCACTTGCTCTAGAGATGGTTAACAAAATCAACTAATAGTTGGTTCTATTTTTTAAACTTAAATTATATTATCATTGTACTAGATTAATATCCCCTACCGTTAAGGGTTTTCAACATTTCTCTTAAAATTTATTTAGTTAAAAATAATTTTATTTTTTTGAATAAATTTGCTTTATTATCCAAGAAAATAGTGAAACTGCTAAAAAAATACAAGGACACTCACGGTAAAATGTGTCTTATGCAAGTCCCCAAGCTATACAAAAAGATGAATACAAATTCGGATATCTATATATGTATTTATCAGTGAGTTTAATCTGTATAGTCTCTTTAATCAATATAAAAATATCAGTTGCAGCTTGAGCTTGAGCTTGGCCCGTAAATTGTCTCTTATTCCTCTCTTCTAGAGTTAGAAACATTCAACGCAAGTTTAAGAATGTAAACTAACGAAATTTATCTCTCATAAAGTTGGTAGCTCAGGCAATTTTACTTACTCAATTAGAAATATGTCTGTTGAGATTGCACGAATTAAAAATACCTCCCGTACCATTACCAAAAAAAAAAACATGTACAAAATAGGTGATTACAGAATTCCATGGCAGATCCACAAAATTTGTATTCAACATCAATAGAACTATCCATTCTAGTGAGTCTATTTTTAAAATTAATTTTAAACAAAAGCTTATTATTTAATATGTATTCATTAGTTATTTTAATTGTAAATTAAATTATAGTGATTGATTAATTATTAGGTGCAAATCTTGCATTGACTCGTGACTTAATATACGGCCACTAATTTTAAATATATTACATAAAATCTAAAATACTTATTGTCAAACAAGTTAAATACGAATAGTAAGTAAAATATATGAACTATATGCTTAAAGTTTGAATAGACCATTAAATAAATAAAGGGAGGAGAAAATAGGGGTGGATCTTAATTGGGATTCGATGAAGTGCTTTGCTGATTTCATCCATAGAAACAGTCTGATTGACTTGCCTCTTACTGGAAGTTCTTTCACCTGGTTTAGGGGTGGCGCTGGGGTTACGACAAGCAGACTTGAACGCTTTCTGATTTCGCCGGAAGTTCTTTCTTATTTTCCCAATGTTCTCAAACTTCCTCTCCCTAAGAGCCTTTTTGATCATAGGCAGGTAATTTTGAAAGAAGATAAGGATCGGGGTGGTCCTGGACCATTCAAGAAGATAAGGATCATAGGAAAGATGTTGAAACTACACTGAGATCAATCAAAGTCGCGGTGAAGGATTGGGTCAAATATTTCAGAGCCAAAGAGACTGATTCTACAGAAGACATAGAAAAGAAAATTGCAGATTTAGAGGATAAGTTGTGTGCTGAAGGATATAACGCTAGGATTGCAGTCGGTTTTGTGGGCAAGATATAGGAGGGAGGAGAGGGAGTGGTTCCAAAAATCCAGAGTTAAGTGGTTTGTTGAAGGGAAAAAATACGATTTTTTTTTCATTTAGGGAAAATTATCTCAGTGACCTCTTAATTATTGACCGCGGCTTGTTTTAACTACTTAATTAAAAAAAATTAAAATTTGACCACCTAACTATTTAAATATACCTATTTTGACTATCAGCCGTTAAAATCTAACAGAAAGGTGATGTGGCAGTTAAAATAAAATTTATATAATTACATTTTTAGTCTCTTTTAATTACATATTATATTAATTTGGTCCTAATTTTAATTTAATTAAATAAAATTAATCAACTAATCAGATAACGACACGTGTCATCACTCGATTGGATGAATTTACTCTAATTTGTAATTTAATTTATTTAATATTATATATATATATTTCTCTAACCAGGTGGTGACACCTAGTTAAAGAAAAATTCAAGAGGAAGAAAAATGATCATGGTAAGGTTTGAACCCCATGACCTTTAAAGGGAAGAAGCCAATGCTTAACCACTGCGTTAACTACTCCTTAGTAATGTAAATTGCACCATTCTTTATATATCTTATAATGAAGTAAGTAGTAGGGAAAAAAGAAGAAAAAAATATTTGACAGGAGACTCGAACATGGGTCACATGAGATATATAAAAACACGTATATTACTAAAGTCAAGCTTCTTTTTTACATTTATTTTAATAACTTCATGCATATATATAATATTGAATCAAATTATTTAATTTAATTAATAATTTTAATTTTTTTATTAAATATCTTAATTCAATGATTATATATATTATATTAAAAATATAATTTTGATAATTAATAAATTTAATTTTTTTGATCCGATATGTGTTGATAATTTTCTTAAAAAATATTTTATAAACTATATGTTTCTTTAAAGAAATAGATCATTGTTGGTAAAATTATCCGGATAATATATATATTAATTTTAAATCTTTCTTTAACTATACTTTAAATATAATTAAAAAGTTTTCATTTTTTAATTATTTGAATTGATTTAGTGATATGCGTGTTTTTATATATCTTATGTGACCCATGTTCGAGTTTTCTCTCAAACATTTTTTCTTCTTTTTTCCCTAGCACTTACTTTATTATAAGATATATAAATAATGATGCAATTTACATCATTAAAGAGTAGTTGGCGTAGTGGTTAAGCTTAGGCCTTTTCCCCTTGGAGGTTATGGGTTTAAACCCTACTATGACTATTTTCTTTTCTCTTGAATTTCCCTTTAACCATGTGATGATACGTGTCACTGCCTGATTAGAGGAATATATATATAATATATAATTAAAAGGGACTAAAAATATAATTATACAAATTTTATTTTAACTGCCATGTCACCTTTCCGTTAGATTTTAACGGTCGGTGGTCAAATTTTAAATTTTTTTAGTTGGGTAGTCAAAACAAGTCGCAACTAATAATTAAGTAGTCATTGGATAGTTTTCCCTTTCATTTAACTGCATCTTTAATAAAAGCTGCAATTACATATCATCTATTAGAGTTGGCAACAGTGTTCTAGAGGATCCTATTCTGATTGGAAAAGCTTTCGAGGATCACTTTTGACTTAGTTACAACAACTCATCTACTTTACCAATCAAGAGATTCGGTGGTGTCTTTAAACAACTTTCTGCAGGTTCTGTTAGAAGTCTTGAATTTCCCTTCACTTCAGATAAAATTTGGTGCGCAATGCAGTCTGCTGACGGCAATCGGGCCCTTGGCCCCGATGATTTTAACCTAGGCTTCTATAAGAAGTTTTGGCATGTGCTTAAAGGAAAAGTGGTGAGGTGTTTTGAGTCCTTTTATCAGGGCAAATTGAAGGATAGATCCATAAATCACTCCTTCATTACCTTAATCCCGAATATCTCTAATCCAGTGTCCTTGATGACTACAGGCCCATTTCTCTGATAAGTAGTTTATACAAGATCCTGGCGAGGGTCCTCTCTAGGAGGCTTTTGAAATGTTTGAATGAAGTTATGGATTCTACCCAATTTGCTTTCATCTGTCATAAAGTGCTTTCTTATTTTGAAACTAAATAAAGGAAGATGGAGTCGCCACCAGTCACTTTGGTAGGCCAGACACAATTAAAAATCAGAGATTCTAAAATATTTGGGTTCGAGAGTCGGTTACGCGTGGGGAATGATTAACATCCTACGATGCTCAAAATTGGTACTGCGTTGATTTAGTGTTATCTTTGCAAGAAAATAAAAATTCAAATTTTAATTTAAAATTTAATCCAAAAAAGCAATCTAAAGAGAATATTTCCTTATTTACGACAACCGAAGAGGATGACACCTGAATAAGTCAGGATGCCACTTCCTAGCCAGTTCTAGAAATAAATTGGAAAATATTCCTTAAATATTAAAATAGGTTTAAAATCTAGAGAAAAACATAAAGATGTTCGAAGCAAAATAGTAACAGAATATACATATACAATATTATGTAGTACATGTATATATACATAAAAATATAATATATAATATGAAAAGTTTACCAAAAAATACGATATATAATATAATATAAAGTAACATATAATATGAATATATAATAATAATAGGATTAATAAAAAATAAAATAATATTATAAGTACAATAAATGAATATAAATGTTGTAATAAAATAAATATTATAATAATTTAAACAAATAAATAAATAAAACAAAGGCATTGACTAATATGTAAAGAAATGTGAAATGAAGGGCCAAAATGTAAAGCATACAATAGATGGATGGCAGAAATTGTAATTTCCCCCATTTTATTAAAAATACGCGGATCCTCTATCCGGTTCGGGTCAAAGCGCGGGTTACAATAGCGTCAAAATGGCGTCGTTTCATTTGGGTATAAATACCCTTATTTTGCCAAAAAAAATTATTTCTCATCTGATATAACAAAAAAAACTCTCATACTCTATCTGCCATGCCCGATGCCGCCCAGATACCGGCAGATGTCCGCTGTGGGCAGACGTTCGTCGACGGCCGAAGTTCATGCAAAAGTGATGATTAGGTTTGATTTTGGGTTCTAAGTTTGGATCTTCCATTTCTTTATATGTTTTTTGTTCGATCTTCACTTTTCCTTCCTAATTTCTTATATCTAACGAAAACTGAAAGGTTTTTTAAAAATATTTTTACCTCATTTTTGTTTTTTCCCTTTTTTTTTTGATTCGGTCTCCTATCAATCTCTCTTTATTTTTGTGTCTAAAATTCTCTCAAAAATCCACCCCTTGTGTTTTTGTAGGTCATTTGATTTAAAGGAGGGGAGAAAGGCTCATAGCCAGCCACGTAAAGGGTGACGAGGATGATTATAGGTGGTGGCCACAAAGTAGGGCGGTGGTGGCAGGTTATTAATGGGTAAGGGCGGAAGAAGAGATAATGGGAAGGCTAGGGTTTAGTTGGTTTAGGGCTATTTTCAGGGTCTTAGATTAGGGTAATTTTTATGGTCTTGAATAGTGGTGATCGGAGCTGACAACGTCGACAACGGTGGGGTCTTGAGTGGCAGCGGTAGTTAGGATTTCTAAGATTAAGGTTAGGTAGATAAGTTTTAGGTCTAAATGGGTTGTTGGGCCGAGTTTGGTTATTAGGTATATGGGTTATATACGTGGATATATATTATTGGATTTGGTATGGGTTATATTTGGATATGGGTTATTGGATTGTAATATTATTGTTGGGTTTAAGGAAATAATAATAATAAACTGATATGATTTTGAATTTTGGGTTTTGGGTTTGGGCCCGGACAAAAATGGGCATCTACAACTGCCCCTATTTGCTCATTGTTGTGCAACAACAATGAAGTAAAGACAAAAAGAGGACCATTTTTGTCCGGTTAGGCCAGGGCTCATTTTTCTGGCCACCGCTTCTTCTTGAGCTTCACTTGATCTGCTCGGCAGTTCTTGTAGACAAAATCTTCAAAAGAGGGTGATCCATTGGAGAGATAAAATCTTCAAACTATGGTGATCCGTTGGGGGAGCAAAATGAGTTCAGTTTGCTATGACTCTGACGACGATGCAATACCTAAAGAAAATTCGACCTAGCTGCAACACTGACGAAGAGGCAAGGTCTGCAAAACTTGATCCGCCTACAACACTGACGAAAAGACAGGATCGAATGATGGAGGTTTTGACATTTGATTCGATTACAACTGATGAGGAGATAGGATCAAATGATGAAGGTTCTGATGTTTGATCCAGCTGCAACACTGACGAAAAGGCATGATCGAATGATGAAGGTTTCGCTATTTGATCCAGCTGCAACACTAACAAAGAGACATGATCAAATGAAGGCTCTAATGTTTTATCCAACTACAACACTATCGAAGAGGCGGGATCGAATGAAGGTTTTGATATTTGATCCAGCTGCAACACTGACGAAAAGGTAGGATCTTGAGGGTTCTAATATTTGATCCAACTGCAACACTAACGAAGAGGCGTGATCGAGTGAAGGTTCTAATATTTGATCTAGCTGCAACACTGATGAAGAAACATTATCTCGAGGGTTCTGATATTTGATCCAACTGCAAAACTGATGAAGAGGCAGGACCGAGTGAAAGCTTTGATGTTTGATCCAGTTGCAACACTAACGAAGAGACAAGATCAACAAAATTTCTTTTTCTTTTTTTTCCTTTTTTGTTTTTTTTGTTTTATTCTCTTGTTTTTTGTTTTTTCTTTTCTTAGGTTTTTTCTCTTTAGCTTTTTTCTTTTGTTTTTTCTGTTTCTTTCTTCTTTTTATTGGCTACAACATTTACGATGAGAGAGATTTAAAAGTTAGTAAATTTTGACCCAGCTACAACACTGACGAAGAGGCAAGGTCTATAGTTAGTAATGTTGATCCAGCTATGACACCGACGAAGAGGCAAGATTGGGAGTTAGTGAATTTGGTCTAGCTACAACACCGACAAAGAGACAAGACTAGGATTTAGTGAGGTTTAACCTAGCTACAACACCGACGAAAAGGCAGAGTCTGAAGTAAAAATATTTGTTCCGGCTGCAACACCGATGAGGATGCAAGATAAAAATTTTAGCACATTTGGTCTAGCTACAACATTGACGAAGAGGTAAGACCAGGATTTGGCCGAGCTACAACGCCGACGAAGAGGCAGGATCGGAGAATGAAGTTTTGATTTTTTTTTATTCTTGTTTGGATTTTTTCTTTTGATTTTTTTATTTTCATTCTTGATTTTTTTTCTTCTTTTTTTCTTCTTTTTTTTATTTTTTATTTTTGATTTTTTTAGCTACAACTACAAGAAGAAGATAAGATTCGAGGAAGAAGTTTGGTTTAACTGCAACACCAACAAAGAGGCAAGACCTAGATAGGGTTTGATCCGCTACACCACTAATGGAGAGACATAATTTGAACTAAGTTGGTTTACCACCACTGACAGAGGCATAACCCGCAAAATTCTTAACTCGCTACACCACCGATAGAGAAGCAAGATCTAGAGAATGTGGGATCCACTACACCATTGACGGGGAGATGAGATCCAAAGGAAAATTTGATCTGAATACCACTAATGGAGAAACAAGATCTTCAAAAATTTGATATGCCACACCATTGACAAAGAGGTAAGATCTGGAAAATGCAGGATCTGCTACATCACTGACGAAGAGATGAGATCCGAAAGAAAATTTTGATCTATTTCCATCAACAAAGAAACTAGATCTTCAAAATATTTGATCTGAAATGATATCTAAAGAAAAAATTGATCTACAACACCACTGACGGAGAAGCAAGATCTAGATTAAGCTGACCCACCACTATTACCAGAGTCAAGATTATAAGAAAAAATTGGTTCAGTTATTCCATGCCGGGGAGTTATGACCTAAAAATGAAAGGAAATGTTAGTAATTGTTCAAAAATTTTGTCGTAATTATCTGAATGTTTGAACTTTTCTGCGTATTCAGCCTCTTTTAGGGGTAAAAGTTGATCATCAATTGTTGCCCTCACTGTTGAGGTTCTTCGGTCTTTTCCCTAGACCTATTTGTACGTTCAAGCCAAAAATAAATGTGTTATGGATGCACCTAACTTTGTGCTTAATTCATGTGTCTAGCCTAAATGCATGATGACTTAAATGCATATACGATGCATGTAGATAATGCAGAATGATCTTAATGAACGTGTGAATGACAAATTCTATTTTCCCCTCAAATGAATGCCTCTGACTCTATGGTGGTCAGATCTTTTCTTCTGATTAAACAACGTTCGGTGCCTTGTATGTAAGGATGCCCCAACCTTCTTTGGGTTCGATCATCTTATGGATTATGTCCTCAGGTGAATGCCCTAACATTTTCATCTGATACTGCTCTTGGAGCGAATTCGAAGCTTGAAGTATGTTTTCACCTTTTTTTGAAGGGTTTTCATTGTTCTCATAAAACACATTATGTTATGTTGCCCCTAGTTGAGTCTATAAATTTTTTGTGTTAGTTCATGGAAACTCATTACTTTCGGCTCTAGCGAAGTGCTACAGACGATAATTGATGTATTCGTATAAGGTGCAGAAGTCTGACTTGGCATCGGAGGCTCGCTTCCTGAACTCGTCGGGGAATGCCCTCAGATTAAGGCCTTATAGAGGTATGGTGTTTGTATGAACGTAGAGTTTATTCTCAAAAATGTCCCTAGACCAGGCTCTTGCATAGGTCTAGTATGGTGCTAGATCAGCCGACTTTGCTTTATCTGGTATTGCTGGCGCGAGGCATCTCGGGGTCTGATTTAAATTTTTTTGAAATGTATGCATGTAAATGCAAGGTGCATGTCGTAGATGCGAAGATACTGATTCAAAAATGGTTCCCATGGCTCAACTTCTGAATTCACGAGATTCATTCGCAACTTTGAATATTGCATTGATGTCCAGGGTACTAGATTTTCTCCCGATGATAAATCTTTTTCAAATTGGGAACTAGTCGTGAATCAGTGCTTCGTGCGAATGAGATGCAGAAAACGAAAAATTAATCATGCTTCTAAATATGTTATGCAAATGGAATGGATGTGATATAAATATTAAATGCAAAAAAGAAAAGCAAAATGGGTTAGTGCTGATGAAAATGATTAATTACATAAATAAACAGAATAATAAATGCGGCAGACATTAGAACGATTAAAAAAATTGTACACAGGTAACAGAAAAAGGAACTAAAGCCTAATAGGGTGACGCTAAGCGGGACAAGTTTTACATGGCTCCAAAAGGTGGCTCCTACGACTAAATATATACGATTTGGTTCTAGGGTGACGATACACGAACTATCGCTAGACCATCGATTCGAGGGAATACGATCCTTATACCATACGGGGGTGAAGACCCCACGAAATATAAGGACTGGATTCCGAAAGTGAATTACAAAACCATACAGAGGTGAAGACCCCACAAAGTGAAGTAATCACTCTCACTTAACAAGCTGAGGAACCCGGGTAGAAAGCTCATGCATGAATGCTGATGGATTAAAAATTAAATTAAATCAAATCAAAATTTCAAATTTCTTGAAAGACAACACAAAATCAACATTGGCCTGACTTTCTAAAAAATCCTCAACAGAGTCATCATCTGTAATAAAGGGCTTTCTTATTTTGAAAATAAATAAGGGAAGATGGAGTCGCCACCGACCACTTTGGTAGGCCGAAAACCATTAAAAACCAAAGATTCTAAAACATTTGGGTTTTGGAGTCGGTTACGCGAGGGGAAGGATTAACACCCCCACGATGCCCAAAATTGATACCGCGTTGATTTAGTGTTGTCTTTGCAAGAAAATAAAATTTTGAATTTAAAATTTAATCCAAAAAAGCGATCTAAGGAGAATATTTCCATATTTACGACAAATGAGGAGGATGACACCTGAATAAGTCAGGATGCCACTTCCTAGCCAGTTCATGAAATAAATTGGAAAATATCCCTTAAATATTAAAATGGGTTTAAAATCTAGAGAAAAACATAAAGATATTCGAAGCAAAATAGTAACACAATATACATATATAATATTATGTAGTACATGTATATATACATACAAATATAATATATAATATGAAAAGTTTACCAAAAAATACGATATATAATATAAGGTAACATATAATATGAATATGCACAAATAATATATAATAATATTAATAATTAACATACTAATAATAATAGGATTAATAAAAAATAAAAATATTATAAGCACAATAAATAAATATAAATGTTGTAATAAAATAAATATTATAATAATTTAAATAAATAAATAAAACAAATGCAGTGACTAATGTGTAAGGAAATGCGAATTAGAGGGCCAAAATATAAAGGATACAATAGTTGGATGGTAGAAACTGTAATTTCTCGATTTCATTAAAAACACGCGGATCCACTATCCGTGTTGGGTCAAAGCGCGGGTTACAATAGCGCCAAAATGGCGTTGTTTCATTTAGGGTATAAATACCCATATTTTGCCAAAAAATCATTTCTCATTTGATATAACAAAAAAACTCTCGAACACTTTCTCATACTCCCTCTGCCATGACTGATGCCCCTAGATATCGGCTGATGTTCAACCCGGGTCGTCGTTCGCTGGCGACGGAGAACCGTCGCGAACGACGGCCAGAGTTCATGCAAAGGGATGATTAGGTTCAGTTTTGGTTCCTAAGTTTGGATATTCCCTCTCCCTTCCTAATTTCTTATATCTAACGAAATCCAACAGGTTTTTAAATATTTTTCCTCTTTTTGTTTTTTGCCCTTTTTTTCGATCCGATCTCCTATCAATCTCTCTTTATTTTTGTATCTAAAAATCTCTCAAAAATACATTCCCTTGTGTTGTTGCAAGACGCTCGATTTAAAGGAGGGGAGTGGGGTTCATAGCCGACCACATGGATGGTGACGAGGATGATTATAGGCGGTGGTCACAAAGCAGGGCGGTGGTGGTAGGTTATTAATGGGTAAGGGCGACAGAAGAAATAATGAGAGGGCTAGAGTTTAGTTGATTTAGGGTTATTTTTAGGGTCTTGGTTTAGGGTTATTTTTAGGTTCTCGAATAATGGTGATCGGAGCCGATAAGATTAACGGCAATGGGGTCTTGAGCGGCGGCTGCGGCTATGGTTTCTAAGACTAGGGTTAGGTAGATAAGTTTTATGCCTAAATGGGTTGTTGGGCCAGGTTTGGTTATTGGGTCTATGGGTTATATATGTGGATATAGGTTATTGGATTTGGTATGGGTTATATTTGGATATTTGTTATTGGATTGTAATATTATTATTGGGTTTAAGAAAATAATAATAGTAAAATGATATGGTTTTGGATTTTGGGTTTTGAGTTTGGGCCCGGACAAAAATGGGCATCTATAGTTGTCCCTCGTTGCTCATTGTTGTGTAACGACAATGAACCAAAGACAAAAAGAGTACCATTTTTGTCTGGTCAGGCCAAGACTCATTTCTTTGGCCACCACTTTTTTCTTGAGCTTCACTTGATCTACTCGGCCGCTCTTGTAGGCAAAATCTTCAAAATAGGGTGATTTGTTGGGGAGATAAAATCTTCAAACTATGGTGATCCGTTGGGGGAGCAAAATGAGTTCGGTTTGCTATGACTCTAACGACGATGCAATACCTGAAGAAATTCGACTTAGCTGCAACACTAATGAAGAGGCAAGGTCTGCAAAACTTGATCTAAAGTTATTGGCAAATTTCGATCTAGGTTCGGAGGTTAGAAGGACAAGTTTCTGTCTCTTAGTGACTGAATCACTTTATTTAAGTCGATTCTTAGTAATCTTCCAATTTACTACCTTTCGTTGTTCATGATGCCTTGCTCAGTTGCAGATACTTAAAACAAATATATTACTAATTTTGTTTGAGGCTCACAGTAAGCGAGGCCAAGACATTGGGTTAAATGAGAAAACATATACAGGCCCGAGGACATTGTTGGGCAAAGTAAGCGAGGCCAATACATTGGGTTAGCAAATTTTCCGGCAAATTTCCCTAAATGCTTCCCTAGATGCTCATACCCCCATATTTTTGCCGACATTGTTGGGCAATGTAGACTATTTTTCTAATCTTCCTTGGAAAATTTGCTTTGCATTTAGGGAAGCAAACGGTGCAGCCCATGATCTAGCCAGGCAGGGTGTTCCAAGGGATATAGATTTTACTTGGGAAGCAGAGTAATTGTCCGTTTCTCTGTTTTGCGTGATAGTTTGAGTTCGTTCCTTGTTTATTGTAGTATTTTGCTTTCGGGTATGGTAGTTGTAATTCCTTTCTTTGGCTGGTGTATTTTGAATCGTGTATCTTTCGGTACCAATAAATTTGGACACTCTTTTCTCCTATTTAGGTTTAGAGAGGTTTTAACGAGACACGTTTTTTTTTTCAAAACAAATAAGATCTACTAATTAGCCTAGTGGCTATAAATGCTCATATTATTTCATCTTGTATGAGTTCGAATTCCGGTATGAGAATATAATATATCTGTATTTAATAAATAAGTAAATCTTGTAAGTGAATATTTAAATCAACATGCGAGTTGTTGTGCCAACCAAACCTATAGATACAACATTAGAAATCAATATGAAAATTATTCAATAATTTTAACTTTTAAACATTTGTTCTTAATTAGTTTTTTTAAGCATTTTTTTAACAAATTCTAAATCTAATCCTAATCCTACCTAGGAATGAGGGAAAGGGAGACTCAAGAGGACAGAAGGGGAGTGCTCCTAGTGGGTCTTGAACCCATGACTTCCGAGTAGGGCTGTAAACAAACCAAACTTTCAACGAACTGTTCGGTGGGAAGTTCGTTTATTAATTGAACGAATGAATATGAACAAAATTTTATGTTCGTTTAATTAAATGAACGAACACGGAAAAATGGCTTGTTCGTTCATTTACGTTCGTGAACGTTCGATAATCCGTTCACTTATATTCGTTCGTTTATGTTCGTTCAAATTTAGTCACATATATCCACTTATATTTATTATTTTTCATAAAAAAGTATTATATATTTTTTAAAAAAGTTAAATTTATTCACATATGTTCGTTCGTTTATGTTTGTTTAAATTTAGTCACATATGTCTTTTTATATTTTTTTGTTTGTGTTCGCTTACGCTCGTTTATCATTTAAACGAACGAACATAAACGAACACGAACAAGAAATTGTGTTCATTTAGTTGTCCGTGTTCGTTCATTTCATTTGTTCAGTTAAAATTAAACGAACGGATATGAATATACCATCGTTCGTGTTCGTTTACAGACCTACCTACGAGAATATAAGGGAACAAAGATAAGCAGCTTAGCCAATCGGCCAAATCTACTTGCCCTTTGTAAGCATTTTCTTAATTAGTTTTTGAATGTAAAGAAGAGAAAATGTGCCAGATTACAGCCTCTACTTGATATGCATCCATAACAGCCTCAGGTGGCTCCAAGAAACGTTTGTACTCAAACGGTACCTCCCAAGCCATTTTTGTTAACCCGTTAGTAAACATGTAAATTAATTTTTTTTATTTTAACCTTTAAAAAATCAATTATTTCAAATATTTTATTAAAAATAAATTAATTAAGAAAATCTTTCTTAATTGAACAGTTATGATAATTATTAAAAAAACCTTAGATCAAACTGCTAATGATTGCCTGCAGCACCTCCGCATGCATTGGCATTTAGGCAATTTGTCTACAACCCCGTAAACTTGTATCAACTATCAAGTCATCCTTGAGAGTTTAACCTTCTATCGGATCAAGTCGAGTTTATAAAATTTAAGTTGAATTGTTTGAATTTCTGTTTAAATTTAATTATAAACATTTGTAATATTATGATACTAATCATTTCCAATTTAAATGACTTTCTATAACAATACACACACATATATAGAGAGAGATAGGATCCAGTTACATGGTGTAAAACTCATTTAGTTTTACACTAATTCATGACCATTGGATGAGTGAAATTGATGAATGAGATTAACGGTAAAAAATGTGAAGCTTTATCATTTAAGAAAAAAAGATAAGGAAAGAATCTTAATATATATGCAGAACTGAGAGACTCAACTTTGAACTTGAAAATTGATTCACTATTTACTAAAAATTTTGAATTCTTTTTGAATTTTCATTTTAAAATTCAAATTTTATTCGAATTTTTTCAAGTCAAATCAAATTTATAAAATTACTAATAAAATCAAGACAATTCAAATTTGTTCGCGGTGAGTCGAGTTTTGCTCGCCGTACTTGGAGGGCGGTAGCTCTGCTTCTGCTTTACACGAAAATTAATGGGTGCCTTTCTCTTCATGTGCATGTGCATTACACTTTCATTCTTGTTAGGATTTGCTTGTCTCAGATGTACGATAACTTAGATTATAACACGGTTACTATACCTTAAAGGAACGGGAGAATAGAAAATGATCATAAAAATCTGTAAAAACAAGGAGCGTCAGATATATTTCTTATACAAAGCACAATGTATTTGTTGCACACACACCTTCATGTGCTTTCAAACTCGGCTCCTGCTAAAATGGCTACTCGGTGTCAACCACCCTGCATCATCATCCGCTGGATTGTTATCTCCACCCAAGCTCAATGTATCTTCACATTCTGCAAACATATGAGATCGGAGAGTCATCGTCGGTCTTGTCGAAGGCAAATCGGGAGGTCCCGCTTCTGCTATCAGAATCCTAGCAGCTTCCTTCACTGTTGGTCGCTTCTCAGGGTTGGGGTGCACACAACAAAGTCCAACCATCAGCATCCTCTCCATCTCTAAAACATTGTACCTCCCCAACATTCTAGAATCAGCAGCCTCAATCACTTTCCTTTTCACCCATAGGTCCCAAACCCAGTCCACTAACACGGTTCCGTTCTCATCCACAGGCCTCCTTCCGGTAGCTACCTCCAGGACAACCACACCGAAGCTGTAAACGTCGGTTTTCACGGTCGGAATACCGCTGTAAACGTACTCGGGTGCGAGATATCCTATTGTCCCAGCTGGTATCGTAGCGTCTCTTGACACGCAACAATGTTCGTAGACTTCGGCCAAACCAAAATCTCCAAGCTTAGCATTGAACTCATCATCAAGCATGATGTTGCAAGTTTTCACATCTCTATGTATTATCTGTCTTTCACATTCTTCATGTAAGAATGCAAGAGCAGAAGCAACCCCGAGAACTACTTGTAATCTTAAGCTCCATGAAAGGGTGGTTGATGAAGTTGAGGTTATATGAATGTGTCGGTCGAGGCTTCCGTTGGACAAGTATTCATAGACCAAGACCAGCTCGGATTCCTCACAACACCATCCTTGAAGCTGAACCAAGTTACAGTGGTTTAACCAACCGGCCATGATGGCAAATTCGGTGTTGAAAAGATTACGAGTGAATGCTTTTTGGTTGAACCGATCGAACCGCTTCACCGCCACGGTTCCGGCGGAAGGAACATACCCTTTATAAACAACTGCCGAAGCACCTTCGCCGATAATTTGGCTCTTATGAAACCCCAATGTTGCTGATTTTATCTCTGCAAGTGACAATCTTGTTGGTACATTATTCGTTTGAACTCTAGGATTAGCACATTTGGTTCCTTTTGCCAAACCCCTCTTTTTCCTCACCACAAAGAAACAAAATGGAACTGCTGCTACGAAAACAACTGATGCAGCTAAGCATCCCAATACAACAGCCATGTTTGTTACCTTTAGACTTCTTTTACGAGAACTATAAACACCAGGGCCATTGTCAATCGAATCCTTGTGAGAGCAAGTAGAGCAATTACCTTGTTCGACTGCGTTGATCGGATTGAACGAAAGCCGGTAATTGCTGAATGTCTTAAACCGCCAATGTTCAACAATGTGCATTGCAGAACCCTGTCCATTAGAAGCAGAGAAACCTACATGCATGTACTCTTTGAATTGGTTGGAAAGGTCAAGTTCGGCAACAAGCACAGGTTTTGGAGGCCTAATCGATGAATAACTAGCCCATATCAGAATCAACTTGGCTGAATCTCTGTACTCAATCCAGGCTGTTATCTTTTTCCCAATTTTAAGATCAACCCCTTTCGACGTAACATCGACTGAAACAATCGAAACAACCGAGTTAACATCGACCCCGATGTGATTACCATTGACGTCACCAACAGAAGGATTAAAACTGGTATCAAACTCCACGGCAAAGAAAGAATCTTGAGAGCCTGAGTCGAACTGTGGAATCCCCATGTGGCCATCGGAGAAGCTCACAGAACCGGCATCGGAAGTGATCAAGAAAACGAAGCCATCGCCGAAAGGACATACAGGGTTGGGGATGATGGAAAAGGAGAAACGGCAAGAGAAAGATGCGGTGGCATTGGTTTTGGGATCAAGAAAACGAACGGGGTAGACGTAGAGAGCTCTTCCGATGTCGGAAGGAGAAGAAGGCGGGAGGCAGGTGGTTTCTTGAGTGAGACTAAAGCCGTGGTTTCTAAAGAAGGCGTCACCGTAGAGGGTGACGTTGTTCTGCGGCAACAGAGAGGGAGAACTTGAAGGGAGAGTGAAGATGAAAAAGAGAAGTAGACGAGGGAGTTGCATTGTTCTTGATTGATAGTTCTTTGTGTGGAACAGAGGTTTTAGAATGAAAATCTTGGAATGAAGTTGAAGCAGAAATCTGGGATCTTGTAATTGTTGATGAATTCTGTGTTTATCAACTAGAATGATGGCCAGTCGAGTCAAGACTCGAGATTGATTGAAACTCGGCGCTGGAGGCAGCTCTTCCAATATAAAGTAGAATATTTTTAGGATTCAAGTGTTCGTTATAGGATTAGAGTGATACATCAACTGTTTTGGTTTTAAAATTATTGTAGAAACATTTTTAGACGATTCAATTAGGATATATTCAAACAAATTAGGATAGATTATAAATATATGTATCTAAATGGATTTTATTCAGCTAGCATTGATTAAAGAGTAGATCTAATTCATATACTAATTTATTTCATTATAGAATTTAAAAAGTAAACTCAAATACCTGAACGCATATGATTAAAGATTTATATTGACATCTAATATTTTTCCCTAGATTTTGAGTTTTAGACCCGTTTTTGAGATTTTGGTGGCCTTAGGGCAAATCGAAAAACTGAGACCTAAATTAAAATTTTAAATTGCAGTTGTAGGTGTATTTTCAATCGCAATGTGTTTATCGTAGTTTTAGACATAACAAATGTTATTGTGGTTACTGTGAGTATTGCAATTGTGATTTTTTTAATAATATATGCTATTGTTGACATAACGACTGTGGGTATCGTAGTTTCGGACAGTGCCACTACCGCTATATAATGGTCGTTGTTGTGGACGCAAACCGCTATTTAAATCACTGCCTCTAATCTCAAGTATTAAAATAAATTAAACTAGGTCAAGAGCAAATATTGAAAAAAATTGAAAAAATTTAAATTTTAAAAGTAACCCCTAATAATAAATGGTGGAAAAAAAAGACTCATAATAAAAAGTGTTAAAAACATTAAACCTTTAATAAAAAGTGTTAAAAACATTAGACTCTTAATAAAAAATGTTAAATAAATTAAATCTATAATAACAAATTAAAAATAATTAATTTTAAGAGTAGACCATACTCATAGATATTTATATCTCTCTCAAAAACACACATATATTAAAATATAAATAGATGAAAAATATACTATATATTATGGGTGGTAGGCCCTCACAGCACACTAAAGTTATATTACAATTTCTCTACGTAGTGGGCTCTCAAAACTCACCACCGTGCTTCTTTTTATTCACTCTCAAGAATAATATTGTAATACAACAGGCGGCTCTCTTTGAGTGGTAGCCTTAGGCGGGTGGCTTTATTGTCTTCGTCTAGAGACAACTTTGTTGAGTTTTAAATTTAGTAGGAATAATTTTTTTTTCTTTTTTTCCTTTCTTAAGTAAAAATTATTTAAAAAATAAATTGAAATAAAGATATAATAAATAAGAAAATTTTAGAATGGACAATGTACACCGTTAAATATTATTAACTTAATAAATTGTTGTACACCGTAAAATTTTAAATGATTTTTAAATAATTATTAAAAATCTCAAAGGTCCGACATACAATTAATCATATTTTAAAATAAAATTAAAAAAATATTCCATAAACTATTCTTATCACATCATCCATGAACGTATTTACATGATTATTTGGTGGGTCACGTTACCCACCATTTAAATTGAAAATTTTTTATTATTCTTTTGAATAATTTTCATATTAGTCCTTTCTTTTGTTTGTAATTTATTATAATATAATTTTACATACTACATGTTATTTTGAACTTTTCAAGTTTTATTTTTTCAGCTTGATCTTTTTAGTGCGTTTATTTTTATTTTCATTATTTATTAGTTATTTTATTTTATTGCATTGTATATTTATTTTTATTTTATTATTATAAAACACCATTATTAGTTCTTGGCAGTTAATATATTTTAATTATTATAATTATAATTATAGTATACTATATATTTATCCCTCTATTTTATTATATTTATTATGATTAATTTTGTTATTATCACTTTTATTATTTTTATTACCATATATATTATTTTTTATTACTACTAATGTTTTATTTTACTTTTATTATTAATTTTACTAATTAAGTTTATTTGTAGTTATTATTATTTCCTAATAATTTGTAATTAATTTTTTTTTATAATTTTTTAATATAATTTTTAATAACTTATTTAATTTACTCTCGATTTACATGTGATTGTACTTATTGTTAGCGTGAACTACCAAGTTCAAATTCCTAAATTCGCCCCTAACCTCATCCATAGTCTTATCTATGATTTCACCATCTCATCCACAGTCCTACCTATTTAATTTACTCTCGATTTATATTTATTTTATTATATTTTTATTTACTTTCTTGTTTTATTAACATTTGAATCTAATGTTAATAAATATAATATATATTGTTTAATTTTTTGAACAAATATATTGTTTAATTGTTTATAGGCTTAAGACTGATTTTGTATCTATAATAATCTCAAATCAAAAATATTTTTCTTCCTTTTTAATTGCATCAATTTATCCCTTGAACTATTGAATTATATCAATTTCACACTTTGATTGTCGTTAACTAATAGATTGGTTAAATTTTGTGCATGTTGTCGTTATTTGCTTCCACAATAATCGTTATCGATAATTATCTAGTGATGATGACAAGTCAATTTTGATGACTTGATAGTACAATGGAAAGTTTTAAAAAAGAACTAATTATTTTCAAATTACAGATTAAAAAAATCATTATCAAAAAGCGATTGAACAACATTAATTTATTAAAGGAAATGACATATAAACAATATAACTCAGGCGTTGCTTATTATTTAATGACGGAGTGTTCGACATAACAAAAAATGATCGATAATAACAATTTTGATAATCAACGACAATTAAAGAGTGAGATTAATGCAAGTCAGGAATTTGAAGAAATTAATAAAATTAAAAAAATGACAACTTTGCTAGTTTACGATCACTGCAAGGGAAAATTACCTCACAAACATGGTTTATATATGTACATAGACATAGCCGTTTATATATAATTCTTCACATCATTTTATACATTGTAAAGACAATGCTAGTGTGAGACCGTTTAATTGGCTGAGCCGTTAAAGATATTCATCCAACTCTTACTTTGCGTGAGTTCATTTTTTAATCTTTGCATTGAGAATATGAATATCGCTCTATTGTACTAAAAAAATACATTACTAATTTTTTAATAAAAAAATACATTGCTAATTTTTTTGTTTCCATATTGATTACCGATCAATATGAAATATAATTATGATAATCGTTTTCATATTAATATTGTTAGTACCTATAAACATGTACTGTCACGTGCCGAAACTAGAGCAAGCAAGACTACGGACAACGTAACATAAGGAACACCAGGCGACGAGCGTAACAACGCATGGCGAAAGGACAAGGCTACTTACGACATCGTGCCTCATCCAACAGTTACGTGCTTACACACGTGCCCGCCGCGGATAACGAGGGAAACCTAGGACGTCAAGTCATAGCCAGTCCAATCAATGCGCCACGACATCCCTATCATGACACTTGTCTGAGTAGTATAAAACTGGGCATGCAACAAGAGAGACCAAGATCCTCAACTCTGACACTAGAACTATCCAAAGAACAAGAACAACCATCTCGATCTCCATCAGACCACCCTCTCCAACCCCTTGTTCATTTTGACAATCAACAATTGGTGCAGTGAGCGTGGATTGAACGCGCGATGTACAGACTCATCAGTGAGCCTAAAAATCCTAGAACGCGAGTGGAGACAGCTAAGAACACCTAGAAGAAAAAATGCTCGAGGAGGACGCCTTGACAACCGAACCGACAACTATGATTGGCGAAAAAGCCGTAGAGAATAATGTCCTGAGGGGAAAACAACTGACAAATGACTCAACAATTCTAGTAGTTCCAGCAAAATTTTCGACAACAATTTCGGGACTTGCTTCCTCCGTGGTTTACAGCGGGGCAGGCGAGAAGAGCATCACCATCAGAGGGCAGCAACCAACAATTCTTAGAAATGCAAAAAATAATGAAAAAAATGGAAGAAGCTTTACTACTCTCGAAAAAATAGTTTGAGCAGTAGCAAAAGTCCATGCAATAGAGAACTGAGCAACATAGGGTGGAAGAAAAGAAAAGCAAAGAGTTAATCAAATAGTTGGCCAGAAAGGCCAGGGGCAAGGCAGTTCAAGAGGATCAGAATCCCCTCTAACAGGGTACTACAATAGAGTGGCCTCAAGAGCCGAAAGTGAACTACGAGGATTCGGAGGACATGGATTATAACCCCATGGAGGACGACGGGCAACAAGTGTTAAGGGAAAAGATGGAGCAATTAGAAAATAACTTTTAAAGCATCTAGAGCCTTCGACAAGACGACCCTTCCCCGAATCTCTGAAGGTACAAAAACGAGCCCTTATCTGTAGACATCTTAAAGCATCATGTATCTACATCCTTTAAGGTCCCAAAGCTGATGTACAATGGAAGAGACGACCCTCAAGAAAAATTCACATTTTTTGAACCATATGGATTTGTTCGACGCCTCTAACCAGGTTAAGTGTCAAACATTTTCAATGACCCTTAAGGATTCGGCTCAAGCCTGGTACCTCCAGCTCCCGACGAACTCCATTTCCAACTTCAATCAGCTGGAAGAGATTTTTATGAGCCATTTTCTAGCGAACAATGAAAGAGATCACCGGCGTACCTCAATTTTGTTATCCAAAAACCACACAAAAATTTACGCGAATTTGTCCAACGATTTCATATCGCAACCATGCAGACTAAGGAGGCCTTCAACGAGTTTGTTATCTCTGCTTTCATCAATGGCACCTCACATCAGTATCTCAAATTTAATTTACTCGACTGACCGCCAATAACATTATCGGAGTTATATGAAAAGGTTCAACCGTATACTGAAAATGAAGAAGCAGACATCATGAGAGCCATGACACGTGATTAGCAACATGAAAACCAAAGGCAAGATGATTGTGGCCCAAACGCGGTAAACCCCCTCTTCCTCAGGGAATTGGTAGAGGAAGCTAACAATTTTGTCGCGGACCACGGTATATCCAGAGCAGCGGGCAGCCACAACGACAAGTGCATGAAGGCTAGCAACGCGAAACGACCCAGGAAAGGTTATCTACCTACAGAACTTATCACGAAGTAACATAGTCGCCTTCGCAGATATTGCACCAGATTGAACACACATGAATCTTAAGGCTGCCGTTGCTGATAAGTGAAATAGAGCGCATGGAGTGCTCCAAACGAAGATGTGAATATCACAAAGCTCATGGCCACGCTACGGATTACTACGTACATCTAAATAATGTAATTGAGTTTGCGGTAAAAAGGGGGCAGTTGGAAAGATTTCTGGTTTCTCGCTACAAACAAGTCGATGATAATGAGGAGGCCCATCAACCGCGACCGTAGGACAACATGAGACACAATCAAAATAACATGGGAACTATACATATGATAGTTGGAATAGATGAAAAATGGAACCAATCAAGCTCCAAAGATCAAGGCGCACTTGCAGTGAGTAATGTCGATTTCAGCAGAAATGATGAAGAAACAGAAAAGTAAGGATCTGTGGCAAGTTTTATTCTCAGAAAAAGAGGAGAACAACTCTCTCGAAGAGGGCAATGACCCTATTGTAGTTTTGGCAGCAATAACATGATTTACCATAAAAGAGAATTTTGGTGGATATAGGTAGTGCAGTGGAAGTGTTGAGCTGTAGCGCGTTCAGTCAGATGGGAATTATGACTTCGAAACTAAAGCCAGCCAACCCAGTATATGGGTTAAGCCATCAACCCATCGAAGTGAAGGGCTCTATCCGAATTCCCGTGACATTGGGAGACGTCGATAACAAAGTCACGCAAATGGCCAACTTTCTAGTTATCGGTAATTCGTTAGCGTTCAGCGCTATATTTGGGAGGCCTTTGATAAAAAAAAGTTAGAATGATGGCAGCCCATTTCTGCCTGCAAGTCAAATTCCCTACACCCACGGTAGAAGGTTTTATGCAAGCTGATCAGAAGACGGTAAGACAGTGTCAAATCCTCTCTCTACAGCTAGCCCGAAAGTAAGGGGATTGTGATGGCGCTACTAAAGAGACCCCACCCCAACAAAAAGAACCTGAGGTCAACACCTCAAGCAAAATCGTAATGATTATTAACAACCCAGATTTTGAAGAGGGGTTGAACGACCAGGATAGAGGGGAGTTGATGAAGTTGGTATGAGGCAATAGGACAATTGTCATACTTGGTACCCCATTCAAGGTCCGTTCCTCCACCCTTACCTTTTTACCTTTGTTATAGGTTTCTTTTTGATTCACTCATGCATAGTGAAGCATCGTATGCCCATATTTTGTAATCGTGCACTTTTTGTACATAACAAGCTCAAGAAAGTGCATATTTCTAGCAAGACTCCCCAACAGCCGTATATTGCCACTTTCAAGAAGTGTGCATAAAGGAATCAGCTCAACGATCGCCGCTTCCAAAGCAAGTGAGCTAAAAATAAACAAAGGGTCGTCTGAGCGTCCACCACTTTTAAGAAGTGTGCATAAAGGAATCAGCTCGACGATCACCGTTTCTAAAGCAAGTGAGCTAAAAATAAACAAAGGGCCGTCTGAGCGCCCGCCACTTTTAAGAAGTGTTCATAAAGGAATCAATTCCACGATCACCGCTTCCAAAGCAAGCGAGCTAAAAATAAACAAAGGGTCGTCTGAGCGTCAGCCACCTTTAAGAAGTGTGCATAAAGGAATCAGCTCAACGATTGCCGCTTCCAAAGAAAGCGAGCTAAAAATAAACAAAGGGTCGTTTGAGCGTGTGCCACCTTCAAGAAGTGTGCATAAAAGCATTCATCTCAACGATAACCGCTTCCAAAGAAAGCGAGCTAAAAATAAACAAAGGGTCGTTTGAGCATCCGCTACTTTCAAGAAGTGTGCATAAAGAAAACAACTCAACGATCGCCGCTTTCGGAGCAAGCGAGCTAAAAATAAACAAAGGGTCGTTTGAGCGTCCGCCACTTTCAAGAAGTGTACATAAAAGAATCCGCTCAGCGATCACCGTTTCCAAAGCAAGCAAGCTAAAAATAAACAGCGTTATACTATCCGCATACGAGAAAAGATAAACATAACTGTAATTATTAATTTTATCCGGGGTATTGACCTACTTTTATAATCTATGCAATAAAGGGCTTTGTTTATCAGCTCAATCTATTTTGTTAATATAAGTATGATTATCATTAAAACCCGGAAACAAGATTATTATTATTATTATTATTATTATTATTATTATTATTATTTCCTTTACTGTCATTATCTATTATTACTATCTCATTATTATCATTTGTGTATTAAAAATCTCAACATCTAAAAAGATTATTATTATTATTATGGTTATTATCTATTTATATTAAAATTAAAAACTATAAGCTATATTAAATAAAAGCCCTAATTTTAATTTGTAAGCAGTCCATAAATTACAACCTAAGAAGTTTTTTACATGCATCAGGCCCGTTTTGAGGCCAACTTTGATTAAACAAAGGGTCGTACTTGGTACCCCATTCAAGGTCCGTTCCTCCACCCTTACCTTTTTACCTTTGTTATAGGTTTCTTTTTGATTCACTCATGCATAGTGAAGCATCGTATGCCCATATTTTGTAATCGTGCACTTTTTGTACATAACAAGCTCAAGAAAGTGCATATTTCTAGCAAGACTCCCCAACAGCCGTATATTGCCACTTTCAAGAAGTGTGCATAAAGGAATCAGCTCAACGATCGCCGCTTCCAAAGCAAGTGAGCTAAAAATAAACAAAGGGTCGTCTGAGCGTCCACCACTTTTAAGAAGTGTGCATAAAGGAATCAGCTCGACGATCACCGTTTCTAAAGCAAGTGAGCTAAAAATAAACAAAGGGCCGTCTGAGCGCCCGCCACTTTTAAGAAGTGTTCATAAAGGAATCAATTCCACGATCACCGCTTCCAAAGCAAGCGAGCTAAAAATAAACAAAGGGTCGTCTGAGCGTCAGCCACCTTTAAGAAGTGTGCATAAAGGAATCAGCTCAACGATTGCCGCTTCCAAAGAAAGCGAGCTAAAAATAAACAAAGGGTCGTTTGAGCGTGTGCCACCTTCAAGAAGTGTGCATAAAAGCATTCATCTCAACGATAACCGCTTCCAAAGAAAGCGAGCTAAAAATAAACAAAGGGTCGTTTGAGCATCCGCTACTTTCAAGAAGTGTGCATAAAGAAAACAACTCAACGATTGCCGCTTTCGGAGCAAGCGAGCTAAAAATAAACAAAGGGTCGTTTGAGCGTCCGCCACTTTCAAGAAGTGTACATAAAAGAATCCGCTCAGCGATCACCGTTTCCAAAGCAAGCAAGCTAAAAATAAACAGCATTATACTATCCGCATACGAGAAAAGATAAACATAACTGTAATTATTAATTTTATCCGGGGTATTGACCTACTTTTATAATCTATGCAATAAAGGGCTTTGTTTATCAGCTCAATCTATTTTATTAATATAAGTATGATTATCATTAAAACCCGGAAACAAGATTATTATTATTATTATTATTATTATTATTTCCTTTGCTGTCATTATCTATTATTACTATCTCATTATTATCATTTGTGTATTAAAAATCTCAACATCTAAAAAGATTATTATTATTATTATGGTTATTATCTATTTATATTAAAATTAAAAACTATAAGCTATATTAAATAAAAGCCCTAATTTTAATTTGTAAGCAGTCCATAAATTACAACCTAAGAAGTTTTTTACATGCATCAGGCCCGTTTTGAGGCCAACTTTGATTAAACAAAAAAACTCTAATCCATCAACCTTTTTACGCAACTCAACACTCATCGTCAGATCAACTTTTGATCTGACGTCCAGATGCAACCGGAAGTGACCGTTGACATCTCTCACGGACGCGTGTAATTCACCATCGGCTCTCTATCTCCCCATGCGCTCGTCTCTTCAGCTTCGGTACTCGCGTGAGTGGCACCACGCGCCGGACTACTTGGCTGCCACCTCTGTTCTTCTTTGCCGCATATGAATCCGGCCAAAATTGGTCCCCTCTCCACCAACCACCGCATACGAGGACAAAAAACAAAAACAGATCATATGCTATTCAGAGGAAAGGCACATGCAAAAGAAAAATTCGATAGCCGCAGGAGACAACATGAACCCGGCCAAAAATGCACAGATCGACCAATAGAGTTTTTAACATGTATTTCTTATTTTTTCTTTCAAATGTAAAAATTTGGCTATATAAGCAAAGCCCCAAACAATTGTAACGGGAGGTTCGAAACGGAAAAAAGGGTATTATTCAACATCAATACAAAAAAGGAGACTTGAGAGACATTCTTAGCTTTTTTCCAGTTGGAATCGAACAATACTAAGTAGATAGAGAAGAAAGAATTTAGGAGCCGAAACTGACCGTCGTCCGAGAGAGAGGCTCACCTCGTGTGCGAAAAGCTCTCCAATCGACGTTTGAGTCAGAAAATGGAGAAACTTGTTCGGCTTCTCTCAAACCTAGGGTTGTTTACGGGGATTTTGAGAAACCTAGTTGTAAATCGAGGATTTGCGGTTGAATCTGAGACTTGTAAGGAGGTTTGAAACACCTCTTGCCGATGAACGGTGGCCATCACGGGGACCTAGATCATTTGGGGAAAGGGTTGAAAAACCAAAGCATTTGCTCTTTTATTTTAGTTTCGGTTTTAACGTGAGAGATGAAAGGGAAATTATTTCTTTTTTTCCTTTTGTTATTTTCTTTATTTTTAAATCATTAAATGCAGTGTTTTTTCTTTCTTAAATGCTGTGATTTCCATCTTCGTAGCTTTGACGGCTGTTTTAACCCTTAAACTACTCAACCCTGCTTTTTAAATCTGACTTTCCCCTTTTGAAAATGTAAAAGGACTTTTTTATCCTTGTATAGATTTACTTTTCATCATTGCGAGTTACTTGTTTTTTTTTTTTTTTTTCCTTTTTATGCACGATTATGATAACATGTGCAGGTCGTTGGTTCATGAATCGAAAGGCCTTGTAAGTGTTTTGATTTTCCTATATATTGCATGTATAATTCCTTACACTTCTGTTTTACGTATATAACCTTTCGTTTTTAATGTAAACTATATATTATATTTTTTTCATGTCTTTATTTATGTTTATTAGTGTTATGCGCCTTTTATCGTTTATGTTTGGTTACGTTTGTTGTTTCCTATTTATAGTTAGGTCAAGCCTTTTAGGATAGGTTATGTTTAGTTAATTTAATTAATTTAAAGTGTGCACTCGTCTCATAGGGGTATAATATTTAAATTAATTTTAGGATAAGCTTTTAGAGCCGTAGTTAGACCTAAGGTTCGAATTAGTTTAGTGAATTTAAATTTACCCTCGGCTTATTGAGACAAATGTTAAATTCATTAAATTAGTTGAACTTCACTTAATTACCCCTAGGATAAAATTGACATTGGGCTTAGACAACACTTAATTTAAAATCGTGATTAATTAATTTGATTCGTTTTAAATAGTATCATTGGCTCATTGTGATACTAGTTTAAAATTGATCAAATTAATTAACATGGTTCAAGAAAATCCATAAATTATTAGGATTTTCTAGTTTTTAGGGTTTAATTAATTTAGGTTAATATTAGTTTCACCTAGTTAATAATTAGATCACCAAATGAACTTCCATAATTTGGGCCTTTTAGGTTAGGACTTTAGTAGGCCTTTTGTGTGTTTATTTTGGAGCCTTTATGTGTCATGCATTTATACTTGTCATTCATATGACCTTTTATTTGGATTGCATATCAATTAATCTAAACCATAAAAAGGAGGTCAGACACAAGGGTTCGACCAGCAAGTTAAAAGCTAGTAGCTCGGAGAATCAGGCTTTGAAGGCTCGTGCTGAAGAATTGGAAACCGAGGTTCAACGACTCAAGGACCATATAGCAAGCTTTAGGGGAGCGGTCCAAGTGTATCAAAGGCTGACTTTGGAGCAACTACATTTTGCCGCTTACATTATTTGGAGGCAAGAGCAAGAATTGGCACAATGGACGACTCAGATGCAAGAGGTCGCTCGGAAGATATAGTTTCTAGCGGAAGATGCTGTCGAGCTTCACGATTGCATGGACGATAAATCTAAAGGAGAAAGGATTGTTTGGATATTAAGGGAGATCGTCAACCTAGATGCTAGCTTAGAACCATATTTGTAGTGGATTTTCTTTGATTATTGTAATGAAACAATGTTTCCATTAATGCAAGTCGCTTAATGATGATATTTGCCGAACCCAGTGTCGCTCTTTGCATTCATTCATAGTAGTATTATTTCATGACATATTATAATTTTTGTTCAATGATGCATTTTTGTACATTCACTGCATCATATGCATCACTAATTGGGGAAAGCATTCGCCTCAGAGAAAGTTGAAGTGAAAAGAAAATGACTTCTACCCAATACAGCTTCGAAACCATGAATGACCTAGTGGCTAGGGTGGTTAAGCTCGAACAACTCCAAGAGCATTTGGTCGAGAATCAAAGAGAGCTGATGACATATGTAAAGAAGTTCCAAGAAGAAACTAGGTGGCAAGTCAATGAATTGATGGGTATGATGGCCACCGTGACCAAAGAAAAGGGTGTGAGAGAAGACTCATTGCGAAAGGAGAGTGAGAGTTGGGACTGCGAATTCATAGCGGAAAAGATTTTATCTACTGAAGACCAAGCCATCATCAACCAATACGAGATAGTCCGCACCGCTTCTGAAAGTCCCATCGAATTGGTGTTAGATAAGATTGAAGATTCCCTCTGGAAAATCTTATATTCTCCAAAAGGATAGAGAACTAACTCGAAGGCAAAAGGATCACGAGGAGGCCCCAAAAAACTTCACGACCTCTCAATCTCAAGCTATAGCTGGGGGCGCCCAAAGTTTTAATAGGGAGGAAACAAGGGGGCCCGAAAGAAAAAAATAAGAAATTTACCCCACTGCCAGTTTCATACAAGGAGTTGTATTCACAACTATACCAGGCAAATTTGGTTTGGCCCTATCATGTGGCTCATTTTAAACCACCCTAGCTTTCTTGGTATGATGTCAATACCCATTGTGAATCTCATGCCAATGTTCAAGGACATTCTATAGAAAACTGTATGGTATTTAAGAAGCTAGTCTAGAATATGTTAGAGTTCAGGGTATTGTAGTTGGGTGAATCAAGCACAACCGCTCAAAAAGGACACGGTTCCCCAGTTTGTATGAAGAGTTCTCACCCAAACACTCAGTTTCATGGCCACTACCATAGTCAATCGTCCTTGTTTGAAAAGCCTCCGAATGTTCTTCATCCGATTCTAATGATGTACATAGACTTGCTCCCAATATTTGTTGAAGGGAAACTTCTAACTCTAGTGCAGTCCAAACCAAAGGGTTATCCCTATCCCGATGGTTATGATGTTAATGCCGTGTGTGACTACCATTTGGGAAGTACGGGCCACACCATGGAGAATTGTAGAGCTCTAAGAAACAAGGTTCAAAGTCTGATTGAGAGCAGTCTCTTGAAGTTTTGAGAATGAAGGGTGGTGACATGACTTTTGGAGGTTTTGATCCCCGATTTTAGTTTTCAGAGGTTCATCTTTCCTAGCATGTGGCATTTTCTTTTATTGAACTTTGCTACCATTAGGGGTGAGCAAAACTCGAATCGACTAAAAAAACCGAATAACTTGACTCGACTCAAAATTTCATAAACTCGACTCGACTCGAAAAAATTTCAAATAAAGTTTGAGTAGTAAAATGGAAATTTGAATAACTCGAATAACTCAAAATTTTTAGTAATTAGTGGATTTATTTTAAGTTCAAGACGAATCCCTTAATTTTTTATGATATATATACTGATATATAAAAATATGAAGAAATATTGTCACATATGAAAAAAAATATGAAGAAATATATATATATATATATATATATATATATATATATATATGCATATCTTATATGATTGGAGAAGGTCGTTTAAATTGGAATCAAACCGTATTATAACATGATAAATAATTACAATTAAATTTTTATAGTAACTCAAAAACTCGACTCGAATTTCTTAAACTCGATTCGAATCGAAAAAACTTCAAATAAAGTTTGAGTTGTAAAATATGACCTCGAATAACTCAAATTTTTTTTGACTCGGCTCGATCGAACGCTCACCCCTAGCTACCATTTTCCCGAAGATAGCAATGATCTTTTGTAAGGGCTTATGCCATGTTTGCTTTTTTATTTCAATGAAAGGATGCTCTTTTACTTAAATATGTATATGTATATGTATATGTATATATTCTTTCTTACCCTCGTAGATCCCCGGATATCACATGCAAGACGTGGCATTGATTCTAATTAAAGATCAACTGAATATTGTGATAACGAGAAGCAAGATTATTACTCCTTTAATGATGTTCGATGATAAGAAAATCTCCTAGAAGAGCCCAATAGAGTTGCTTGAATGTGCTTCAAAATAAAAAGGAAAAGAGAGTGAGGTAAAAAAATCAGAAAGGCACTCTGCTATAGCAAAAAGGCTAAATAAGGACGCTTTGCTCCACTTACTCTAATTGAGTCGAAAGCCTTGTCTGTATGAGTAAATTTCAAATCATGACTGCTAGTTTAGACGAAATAAGAGTTATTTTTATAGTCAAATTATATTAGTAGAGTCTATATTAAAGTTGTATACCTTAGGATAGAGTTAGTAGTTAATCTAAAGTAGGACTCATAATGTAACCTAAAGTTTTAGGCTATAAAAGAATGAATTATATGTAACCCTTAGTATGAGAAAGATTTACTCAGTAATAAAAAATAGAACAGTTTCTATTATTCTTCATGGTATCAGTCTAATTCGATCCTATCGAATTTCTTTTCCCTTTTCATGCAAACCAGTTGAGTTCTAGTGAAATCTAGTCTCATTCTCTTTCGACTGCTCAAATGGCAAATTTTCAGACTTCTCTGGTTTGACTACTCTTTGTCATCGATTTTGTAATACCCCAAACCTGAGCCTAGTAGCATATTTCTAAAAATGGTAAATTAATTTAAATTAGGGAATTATGATATCCCTAAACCGAGCCTATAAGTTGTTACCACAATTTAAACTTATTAGCTAGTTAAATTATATCCTAATCAAATGAAAGAAGGGAGCTAATTGTGACAATTAAAAAAAAGAACACTAAATTATAGTGACTAAAATGAATGATTTGTTAAACATGAAGTTTGCACGTTAAAGGAAAATCATATGGGATTTTAACACATGTTTAATTGATAATAAAATAAAGAAGGGAGATGGATAGTCATCTTCTTCATTTTCCTTCTCCTTACCGTAACTAAACACCATTGAGAGAGATGAGTCGGGCAGCCATGGAAACTTAGATTAGAGCTTGGTTTTGGACTTTTTTGAGGTGGAACTAACCGTTCCTTCAAAAAGAATAAGGTAATGTTTAGTGTTCATGGATTTCCTCTTTGATTTTGAGATTCTAACAACTTGTTTTGCTTGAAAAATGCTAAATTGATTGCTGGAAAATTTGGAATTGGTTTATGTGACTTTGTTTGCTATTAACTTCTTTAGAAACTAAGTTGAAATGGTACATATGAATGAATTAGAGGGCTATTACACTTCTTGTTTGAAGAAAGGATTATTTAAGGGCTGTTTTGCTTGTATGAAATCGAATATAAATGCATTAGAACTGTTTTGCATAAATGAGAATACTAATGGGACAATTTGAATATGAATTTGTATATACAAGCAATGGGAATCGCTTTTGCTGGAATGTGAGTCTAAATGGACTGTTTTGAGTACCTTGAAACCAAGTAGACTGTTTTATAAATTTTGGAACTAAAGAAGGACTATTTTGATGAAATGAAGGGCTAATTTGATTAAATTAAGAACGTGGCACTGCTCTATATAGGTGTGTGTATATATAGGGACTATTTTTGCAAAAATGGTGGGTTGTTTTGTGTACTTAATTGAGGGGTTGATATTGCATTTAAAAGTGGATTGTTTTGTAGAAGAAAAAAATAGTTTTGAAACTGATTTGTAAATTAAAATCAGGGAGAGGGCTGTTTTACATAATTAGGGACTGTTATGAGCAAGATTGTTTGTATGTTAATGAACATTAAACTATTCTGGTTAATGTAAAGTTAAATTGAATTGCTTGGACGTGTGTAACTATGTTAGAGAGACATATTGACGCACAAAATAGTGTAATTTAAATGTATAAAGAGCTGCCCTATTTTGCTTGAAACTATTGAAAATGTAGTGCTGCCCAGTGACGTAAATTGGGCTGTCTTTAAATAAAACTGTATTAATTCATAAAGAATAAAAATGCAAGACCTATATGGTTAGAAAGACAATTAAGATAGCTTTCTAACGGTGTAAACGGTTCAAAATTCCGACGTGCAAAATGAAAGATATGAGCATTTAAGCAAGTAATGCACATGCTACCTTGCAGCAACAGCCTTGATGTTTTGAAATTAATGTTTGAATGTATGGAGTCATGTAATGAGTTAAATAGTTTCTGATTTTGATTATATGGCCTAATGTGCATTTTGAATAGCTTTAAATGTTGTTTTGTGTACTGTTTTGTACACAGTTTCGAGCAATTTGAATGCTACCTTGTATATACATATGTGTGTGCTTGTATGGCAGCCTAGGACAGTTTGGATGAATGAATTATGTGTATTGCTGCCCTGTTTTGAAGTTAAATGAATGTACCTTGTCTTGACCTTGATTTAATTGTTTGAAATGTTAGAACGAGAAAAGGACATTGGATGAGAGTCTAAGGAGGACCATTCGAAAGCTAAACAAAAAGGGATAGTCTTTCGAGACTAAGCTAGCTTGGAGTATTGTGAGTTTAGTTTAATATAGGGTTAGGACTTAGGTCCTAACCAAAGATGCATGTTTACTTTCTTGTTATTTTTATACCATGTTAATGTACTTGATTTAAGCTTGGTTGTGATGAAAAAGGGGAAGAACGACTTAAGCTAAAACTTGAGAATTGATAGTAACATGAATGTTGTTAAATTAATTAGAAAGAAAAGTGAAAACAAATGCTTGATTCTTGTTGCCTTGGTTGTGATCAATTCGAATAATGCTTGATTGTATCTATATGATTTAGATACTTGTTAACATGATATAAATCATGAAATAAAGATCTTGCTTGATGCCTAGAGATGGCATATGTTAATTGCTTTCTTGAATGACAAATTAAATTGCAAAATGTAGAGCTAAGGCTCAATTGGCCTAAGGGATAAGCTTGAATCTTGATATACCTTGCTGAATTGATTCTTGAATGATGATATCTTGACTTGAACATGAATTACTTCAAATGTGATAAATTATGAAACAAAGCCTTGGTTGCTAGTGGTCATAGGTAGAATGGCATGCCATAGAGTCTAGAGCACCTTTTGTGTTGGGTGGACTACGGTCCAGGGCTAAGGCCCGTAAATGGCGACAGTAGGAGGGATGTGTGAATGGTCTTTGGCGACAGTAGGAGGGTAATGACCAGTATCTTGTTATTTGGTGACAGTTGGTTGGTGACTCGATTACCTGGACAACTAAATACCAAAGGCATAAACTAAAGAAAGCAAATGAGAATTAATTAAAGCATAAAGCTTATTTGATACTTGAAATATTTGATACTTGAATTACTTGATACTTGAGTTACTTGATACTTGAATTACTTGATACTTGAGTTACTTGATACTTGAACTACTTGATACTTGAGTTACTTGACACTTGAATTACTTGATACTTGAATTTGCTGATGCTCGAACTGCTTACTTGATGAGTTGCTACTTGAATAGCTTATAATCCTACTTGAATCGATGCGTACTTGAATATCTTGCTTGAAATGATGTGTTATTTAATTTGAAATGATAAGTATGAATAAAGCTTGAGTTCGATTGCTACAAACTTTGACTAGGATTAACTTGACTAATTGATAATTGCCTCAATAATTGGATAGAACTAGATTACTACCTCACTAAGTACATTTTGTACTTATCGCTCTCGTTTCCACTCTTTTAAAACTACAGGTTAGTTGATTCGAAGCATTCTCCTAATTTTGAAGCTTCTTTCTTGCACCTGAAGCAAAGTACAAGTCAAGCTAGAGTATGGATCTATACTAGCTTTGTAATACTCCTAGTTGCTGGCACCTAGTCTTGTATATAGTTAAGATAGGTCATGCATTTCGCTACTTGAAAATTGTATATATGAACTTGTTTGGCCTTAAATGTTAGAAAGGCTTAATGGCTATACTTGAAATGTATAATGACAACATTTCCATATGCATGAAATGGATTAAGCTGTGCATACTTTGATATTAACTTGAATTGAAATGAAAATGTTCTAATTATTGTTGTATACCATTTGAATACTATACATGGTCACTTAATTAAGCACTTGATAAACTTGAATGTAGTTGAAAATGATCAACCAAAGTGATAACCTATAATGAATAAGAAGCATACTCATGCTTATATGATTAAATATGAATGATTAAGTGACTTGTTAGTTCTCAACTCATCGATTAGTGATGAGTTTTGAAAATTTTAAACGACTCGTGTTTCCAGTGCCCCGTAATGATCCCGAGCCGGTTTAATCCTAAATCGGGGTAGGGGTGTTACAGATTTGTTGGCACCAATTATATCTCTTGGTCCTAATCTATCAAGATCTTTCTGACTGGGCGAGGAATGTTTGGATACATCAACGGGAAAACCAAGAAACCCCCTGTCGATGACCAAAATTTTGAGAAGTGGAATCAAGAGAATGACAGGGTTATGTCTTGGACGGTTAGTACAATGGCCCCTAAAGTGGGTTCACAATTTTTGTTGTACGAGACAAGAAGAGAAAGATACTTATTCAAGTTCAAACAACAACTCTGAGTTGTTTGGAATTGAGAATACAACCTCCACCTTGAAGCAAGACGTGATGAATCTTACTCACTATTTTACAACTCTCACCAATCTGTGGCAGCAGATTGATCTTTTTGAAACTCATGACTGGAAGACTCCTACAGATGCTGCGCTTTACAGGAAAATTACTGAACAAAAAAGAATTTTCCAGTTTTTCAGTGGTCTTAATCAAGACCTGGATCTAATCAAATCTCAGATTCTTGGTGTCAATCCTATTCCTTCCATCTGAGAATTTTTCCGAAGTTAGACGAGAAGAGAGTCGAAGGCTGTACATGATTCCTAAAGCTCCTATCCCTGATAATTATGCGCTGGTCACTCAGACATCTTCTTCTCCCAATCCTAGACGAGGGAGACCTTAGTGTGACTACTAAAAAAGGCCCAGCCATCTCAATGATAGTTGATGGAAACTCCATAGAAAACCAGCTGATTGGAAGGCTCCAGCCAATAGGGTACAAAATGACATCTCCTCAAATGCTGCTTCTCCAAGATTCACTAAGAAGAAAATGGCCCAGCTACAATTGATGTTCAGTAAATTCAGTCCAGCCAGTAAAGGGAACCTAGCCTCGGTTAAACCTGGAGGTACACAGAATCCCTTTGTTTCCACTGCCCTTCTTTCCCTTTCGACTCAATCAGCCTGGATTATAGACTCCAGTGCTTCTGATCATATGACTGGTAGCAGGGATTTGTTTTTCAATTTTCAACAGTCATCCTATAAATCTTCGATTAAGATACTGATGGTTCTTTCTCACCTATACAGGGTAGTGTCTCTGTGTTTATTACTGATGATTTAATCCTTCGAGATGTGCTCTCTAAATATTTACAATGTATTTTCCAGTTCACTGATTCTCATTATTTTTTACAGGCACTGAACTTGAAGAAGATGATTGGCAATGCTAGCTTGCAGAATGGTCTCTATGTTCTTCACAGTACCAAATCTCCTACCACTTCCTCTTCTCCATATTGTTTTACATCCTTAGGACAATCTGATGTTATGTTATTACATTTTTGGTTGGGCCACCCAAGTTTCCACTACATTGAAAAGTTGTTCCCTGCATTATTTGTTAATAAAAAACCATCTTCTTTTCAATGTCCTATTTGTCCTCTTGCGAAACAAACTAAACAATCATATTTACCATCTAATTACAAACCCTCCCATCCTTTTTCTCTTATACATAGTGATGTTTGGAGTCCTTCTAAAGTGAAGAATGTTACAGGTAGTAAATGGTTTGTAACCTTTATTGATGACTATAGTAGAACGACCTGGACTTACCTATTAAAAGAAAAATCAGAAGTTGCCAGTGTTTTTCAAACTTTTTATACCATGGTTGAAACCCAATTTCATACAAAAATTCAGACTTTAATATGATAATGAAGGGGAATTATTTAATCAGTCTTTAGGTTACTTTTTCAAAGCAAAAGGGATCATACACATTAGTTCTTGTGTTGATACACCCCAACAGAATGGGATAGCCGAGAGAAAGAATAGGCATTTACTAGAGGTAACCCGAGCTATTTTGTTCACCCACAATGTTCCTAAATGTCTATGGGGCAAAGCCTTGTTAACCTCTACTTATCTTATTAATCGTATGCCTAGTCGTGTTTTAAACTTTCGAACACCTAGAGATGTTCTTCTATCATTTTTCCTCATTTTAAGCCCTTGTCTTCTAATCTTCCTTTGAAAGTATTTGGGTGTATTGTGTTTGTTAAAAATTTAGATCTTTCTAGATCCAAACGTGATCCTAAATCTCTCTGGTGTTTCTTCATAGGGTATTCTTCACTAAAGAAGGGCTACAAATGTTACTATCCTCCTCGAATTTTTTTGTTTCTCTGGACCTTCATTTTTTTGAACAAGAACCTTATTTCTCGGCGGCTGCCATTCAGGGGGAGAATGTCAATGATTTCCAGCCTTATCAAGCACAAGTTCCTTTTAATTATTTTCCCATATTAACTCCAACTTATCCATTATCTCTTGAGCCTCAGAATTCTTATACTCCATCTATTATTGTAGCGACGTTTTTTGAAAAACTACTCACGTGAGTGTCCCACCCTTGAAAAAGATTTGTTTAAAAGGGGATTTCTTTTTGAAAGTTCTTTTTCATTTGAAAAACGATTGAAAACTTAGAATCACCACTGGCCACTTAGATAAGGTAGACTGGGCACCACAAAACCAGAGATTCAATATGAAATGGTCCGGAGTTGGTTACGTGTGGGGAAGGATTAGCACCCCCATCATGCCTGGAAATCAGTACCAAAATACTTGTTGCTCTTAATCAAAGGAAATTGTTGGAATTTGAAAGGAATTTAATTCGGTGACCTTAATTAAAAATTAACCTTAATTGAACGGGCTTTATCAAACTGGTGGATTCAAATTAATTGATCATTGAATTAATAAGGTTGATGATACATCAGACCATAGACTAAACTGACATCATATAAGCCTGACTGCCGTGTTAGTTCATGGTTTGAATCCCGCATGTCACCTTTATGCATGGTGCAAGCAATTAAAATATGATGTAATGATTTGGCTAAATTTTAATTTTACCTTGAGTCGGTAAGAATTAATTCAAATATTTGGTCAACATCCTTTAAGCTCAAACTGTTACGACACAAATATCGAAATTAATGAATACCTCCATTTTTATGATTTAAATTAATTAATTCAAAATAATGGGTCACATGAATGACAAATAAAATGAATGTCACAAAAGGCTTGAAGATTAAACACACAAAGAGACCCTAAAGCCCTAACCTAAAAGGCCTAGATTATGAAAATTTAATTAGTGATCTAATTATTAATTAAGTGAATCTAATATTAACCCTAAATTAATTAAACCTGAAAAGCTAGAAAGCCCTAATAAATTATGGATTATCTTATAACATGATGATTAGTTCAATCGACTTTAAATTAGTGTTCCAATAAGCCAGGAACACTATTTAAAACAAATTGAATTAATTAACCATGGTTTAAAACTAAATGTCAATCTAAGTTTGCAATTGATTTTATCCTAAAAGTAATTAAAAAAAGTTCAATTAATTTAATGAATTTAACATTTATCCTAATGAGGCAGGGGTAAATTTAAATTCACCAAGTTAATTCGAACATAAATCTAACTAAGGCTCTAAAGAGTCTAATCCTAGAATTGACTTAATTAATTTAAGGATCGTGCCCCTATTAGACGAGCACATGACCTAAAAAAATTAAATTAATTAGCCTAAACTAATCCAAAGACCTTAACAAACATCAAGCCCACCTAAACTAAGCCCAAGGCCCACTAGGCTAGGACTAACCCTAAGCCCAAAAACACAACAAGGCCTAAACTATCCAAACTAAGCAAGCCCAAAGGCCCAAGACATATAAACAAAAAAATATATGTATTATAACTATACATTATATACTATATAAACGAACATATATTGTATTTATGCAAGAACTATATTATATATATTGTATATTATGTAAAAAACACCATATATATTGTATACAAACATATATTGTATACAAACATATATTATATATTAAAAAGGAACTATATTATCAGTATGTTAAAAAACCTTATATTATACATTATAAAAATTTATCATTACATATATATATATTATATACAAAAATACACCATATTATACATGTTGTACAATAAAACTTTATATTATATAGAAACCTTATATTATATATTATAAGAACAATGTATTACTTCAATATAAAAACTATATTATATATACATACTATATATTACCCACATACCACAAATTATCAAGGCAACAACAAAACATAATTTAACAAAAAAACTTAAACTGTAAATTAAGGAAATAAATATGCAAGATAAAAATAAACATGTATGAAAAGATAAACAAAAAAGGTTTAAACACTAAAAGGAACCAGATTAAATAAAACAAAAATTAAGGGGGAAAAAAATTTAAAACAATAAACTGATTAAAAATGACGAGATTGCAAGAAATTAAAAAGATACAAGGACCTGGGACGTAATTAAAAAAAGCGAAATGTCATGTGGGCATGATTATCCCACGCGGAGGGACTAAAATGGTGATTTCCCATGCAAAAGGACTGCGGGCGCTATTAAACCGGGGCATAGGGATTTATAAGGTAAATAAACCTTTTTTAGAACAAGGACCTGCTATATATTTCATTTTTTGGCTGGAGAATCGGTTATAACATAAAAAAGAAATAAACCTCATTCTTTTCTCTCTAACCCTCTCGAACCCAGGATGAACGCCGTGTTGGTGTTCATTCACACCACCGGGTATCCAACCCTGATCCCAAAAACCACCGTTGTTCCCAGTTAACGACCACCTTTCTGTCGTGTCGGCCGCTGCTCGCTGACCATTGGCGAACCCCAAAAACACCCTGCTTCAACTCATTTCTTCTTTATAAAACCGAATCTGAGCTCTTTTTTTCAAAACAAAGCCTCATTTTGCTTGAAAACCCTTAAAACTGAAACCCTGGAAAAATTTTCCATCGCCTTTCTCCCTGCCAATTTAACATATACAAACTCGGAAGGACTGAAAGTCTTATCATCGACCGTGGAAAATATGACGGCCTAAGGGAAACTAAAATGATGCGGAGGTTTTTACTTTTTGTATTGACATTGCTCATGGAAACTCCCCGTTGATACATAGGGTTTACAATTGGTTTGGATCGGTTTTATAAAGATGGAATATTACATGAATTTAGGAAAATAAAAACCCTGGAAAATTTGCTATTGGTTACTTCTAAGAAATCTGATGTTTTTTTTGATCCGTTTTGATTTTTCCTTGCCGATTTTGGTTGTCTAATACTTTGATATCGTGCTTCTTCCTTGCATGTGACGAGAGAGGAGGGGGGAACATAGCTGAGGGTAGAGGAGTCAAGCGCGTGGCGCCGCTCGGGAGTAGAATAGGTCGGGCTTGAACAACGCGTGGGCGCGGCGAGAGGTGAACGAACATCGTATGAGGGAGCTGGAACGCCGATAGTGGATGACATGCACGCGTGGGAAGATGGAGGGCCCTTATCCACTGAATCTGGACCGTTAAATCTCATTAAGATCTGACGGTTGGGATTAGGTGGCCCAGATAAAATTAGTGATTATAGCTGCCCCTATTTGCTTATCCTTATAGAACAAGAATAAAGCAAAGACCATAAGCGCTAATTTTATCCGACTTTCCTATCGGAAGGTTTGTTCGTCTGAAGTGGCAACGAACAAATCCAAGCAACTTACTTTCCCGAAGCGACAAAAACAAACTGGGTGGCGTTGGTGTCTCCCTCTGAAGCGGCAATGGACATACCAAATAAACTACTTGTTCCTCCGAAGCGGCAACGTACAAATCCAAATAACTTACTTTTTGAAAGTGGCAAAAACAAAGGTGATGTCGACATGTCCCTCCGATACGGTAGTAGACTGGCCGACTATCATTCAAATGACTCATTCCTCCAAAACAACAATGGATGAATTCCAATAACTTGCTTTCTCGAAATAGCAAAAACAACTAGGTGATACTGACGTGTCCTTTTGAAACGACAGTGAACAAGTTAAATTTGTTTTTCTAAGCGGCAGAAACAAAACCAAACAAATACGTCATGAACAGATAGTGTAGATGCATTCCTCCGAAATGGCAGTAAACAAAAAGCAAATCTTTAGATGAAGGTCTCGTTCTTCTTGGGTCTAAGGGTAGGCTTTCTGACTTACCTGTCTGAAAATTCATGAACTATGAGCATTTGCTTCTCTTGTTCTAAAATTCTGATGTGGCGAGATTGAAGTTCTTCGACTGAAGTCCTTGAGCAACGAGTTTTTCGCTATTGAAAATGGGGGACTTAGACTTTAAGAAAACACCATAATGGGGGCTAAAATTATGAATTTTGAATTCTGAGGAAAACATCATTTGAGGGGCTAGAATTGAGAAATTTTAGATTTTAAGAAAAAACATCCTTTTGGAAGGATAAAATTGAGAAATTTTGAATTTTAAGAAAAACATCCTTTTGGAAGGATAAAATTTAGAAATTTTTAAGAAAAACATCTTTTTGGAAGGATTGAATTGAGAAATTGGATTTTAAGAAAAATGTTCCTTTTGGAAGGATTGAAACTAGGGGTTGGATGATCTTTAGAAATCCCAATTATGCAAGTCAAAGGACTCTTGATTCCAAGAGATTTGTTTCTCCTCTCGTGAGTCTACTAACCCATCCTTTTGTCAATCTTCAAATGCCTGCTTAAAATAGACCAATTACTTTAATGGTACCAGTTAGCATGCTCCTAACATAGAGATGTCTAACTATTAATGATGTATGAGCGTATTTCATGATGCAAAGATGCATGTGTTCATGATGCATGAAATTAGTTTGTCTTTGTTTTCTAGAGCCGGTGGTCATCATCTTGGGACTACAACCACCCATCAATCCTGTGTCTTGACAAAATTTGCCCCCAAACTTGTGTTGTTCACTCTTTGAGCCAAGTGACCTTGGTCGCAATCAGAATCTTTAACCTAGTTCTTTCAAACCTGGCACCATCTTTCATCTATTTTGACTCGAACTCTTATATGCAACAGCCCTTGTTGCCCCACGGACAATGATGCCCCATCACTGTTAATTAACCTTAAAGATTCTTCATCATCCCACATCATGTGGTGCCCCTCAAATCTGGGCTTCACTGATGCATATATCTTCAAAGTAATATAGAGAAATCTCTTTGCTTAAAATGTACCTGTTTGCTGGTCGTCATTCTAATGAAGAATGCATTATTAGATTAACATATAGAACCTTGAAATCAAAATTTAATTGAAAGAAAAAAAATAGAATGGGATGCCCCAAATATCAAATGAGATTCAATCCTCCAGTGATCATTCCAAGCATAGCTTGTGCCTATGAAGGCTTTGAATGTTGTGGCAATATTTGAAGATGTGGAACTCCTTCCAAATCGCTCGGTTCATCCTCATGATTATGGTATTTACTTGATCTGCTTGATTACTATTCCTTCCAATTCTCACATTGTTTCTCCATTCATAAGTATGTTCAAACTTCTGACTTTTTTAGCTCATGGAGCGTGGAACATGTCACTCTAAGAATTATAAGTGCAAGTGTGTGCTTCTGATTATAATCAATATTATATCAGTATCCTCAAGGATTCATCTTTGACGCTAGGGTATTGAACCGGTGAAGCATAGCTCCTTATTAGATTTGTTTTCCTCTCACAGCCTCATCAAGATGCCTCAAGACTTATTCAATTCGTTCATTCATTTCCTTTTTCCTAAGGGAATTCAACTCGTGATAGTCTTTTGTCTCGAGAATAATGATGGAGCATACAACAATAGCCCGAGTTATTCGGCATGGTCACGATTTGAAAACTTACTCATATAGCCAAGGCTTTTGACTCTATTAGAGTAAGTGGAGCAAAGCATCCTTATTTAGCCTTTTCGCTATAGCGGAGTACCCTTCTAATTTTTTCCTTAAAAGTACGTTCAAGCGAATCTATTGGGCTCTTATAGGAGATTTCCTTATCATCGAACATCATCGAAAGAATAGTAATCTTACTTCTTGCGCTTTTATCGACCAAAGCAGACAGAGGGGGAATCACACTTAATCGTTATCACAACATTCTATTAGAATCAATGCCACATCATGCATGTGATATTCGAGGACCTACGAGGGTAAGAAGGGATATATTCATATATATGATTTCAAAGCCATTGTAGGTTAAGCAAAATGCATTTTCATTAGAAAGAAATCCGCAAACATGTGCCTTTACAAAAAGATCATTGCTATCTTCGGGCAAATGGTAGCAACATTGGTTCCATGCATTACTTCGAAAGAAAATGCAACAAGCAAGAAAAGTTAAACGCCCAAGAGTTGTGCTTATCATTCTTCCTTCTCAAAACTTCAAAAGGCCATTCTCGATCAGAGCCTGAACCTTGTTCTTTAATGCCCTACAATTCTCCATGGTATACCCCGTACTTCCTACATGGTAGTCACACACGGCATCAACATCGTAACCTTCAGGATTGGGAGGATCCTTTGGTTTGGACTGAACCAGAGTTAGAAGCTTCTTCTCGATAAGCATTGAGAGCAAATCGATGTATGACATAAGAATCGGATGAAGAACCCCTGGAGAAAATGATTGATTACAGGAGTGGCCATGAGGCTGATTGTTTGGGTGAGACCCCACTATATGAACCTGAGAATCTTTCCCCTCATGGGCAGTCGTACTGTAGGGTTCTATTATCTCCCCCTTTCTAATGGCATCTTCAATGCGCTCTCTCGTCATAACCATATCCGCAAAGTTGCTGATAGGGCTGCTGATCAAACGATCGTACAAGACTTCTCTTAGAGTGTCCACAAACATGAAGATAATTTTATTTTCTCGAATTGGGGGCCAGACTTGAGCTGCCACGTCTCGCCAACACTGGGCATGCTCTCGAAAGCTCTCATTGTGCTTTTGTTCCAAACTTTATAGCAAGAGCCGATTAGGGACCATATCAGTTATGTGCTTATATTGATCTATGAACGCTTTGGCCAAATCCTTCCAGGACTGGATTTGGGCACGAGTCAACTTATTGTACCACCTTATTGCGGGGCACTCTAGGCTATCTTGGAAGTAGTGAATTAAAAGCTTCTCGTTGGTGATGAACCCGACCATCCTTCGGCAGAACATGATTATGTGCATAATGGGGCAAGTCCTCCCATCAAACTTCTTGAACTCCGGAGCCTTGAACTTGTAAGAGATTACCACATCCGGGAATAAACTGAGCTCTCCAGCATTCAGTCTATAAGAACCTTCTTCGTCTTCCATTATTCGAAATTTATCCTCGAGATCCTTCCGGGTGTCCTCCAATTGCTTTGAGAATTCAAAATTCACTCGGTTCAACTTTTCTACTCATCAAAATCCGGAATACCACTTTCGACCTCGTGCATATTTCTGAAGGTCACGCCCGGTTGAGCTAGGGCAAAAGCGCCGGCTTGACGAGCAGGAGATGCCACTTGGGGAGGGTTAGATGAGGAACTGATAACAAAAAGGCTCATAAAGACTTGAGGAGGATCCTCGACAACGCCTTCCCTCTTAGAGTAGATTGCATCATTTGAGATATCTCCTTCATCATATCATGTTGGGACTTGACAATGGTGTCCCTTAACTCTTGTTGGGTTCGCTCCAACTGACCTCTCAAATTGGCCTCGAGCTTAGCAAAACTTTCCTCTATTTTCTTCTTTTGGTGTCGGGTAAAATGTGGGTGCAGAATCTTTGATGGCTAAGAACTGCCACGAACCCCCGACGGTTAAATTTATTTGTTTTATGAATGAATGAATGTATGCAATGTGTTTTATGCACAACATAGATAGATGATTAATGGTAATCAATTTAAAAATGTATAAATGAATGCAAAGAAGCATTGATTCGATGAACATTCTCATTTAACAACTTTTCATAACGAATATCAAGTCCCATTACAATGATTAAAGAACATAACCACCATATAGGGCACATTGATACTTGAGTCCCTTCTCTTGCGATAATTAGGTTGGCCTTTTCTCATCTTGTGATCAGTCTTAAACTTTGAGATTCTTTAATTCGTCATTATGGACTCTTTCTCCCATTATAAAAGTCTTAAATTTTGAACTGTTCTCGAATCAATACTTCATTATGAAATGTCATGAATATGCAAAATAGAACAAGACAAGACAATAAATGGTTTAGCAACAGATAAAATGAATAACAAATATAAGGCAAGAAAAACAAACCAAAGCAGATTCTTAATAACATGGGTTCTAGTTCGCTATGGTTACCTGCATGGCTCTAATCGGGTGGGCTTCTTAGATTCTCACACATGTGTTTGGTTCTAGACAAGGGTACCCGAACCTATCTTATCACCTACTAAGGCAACAAGAACCCCAATTCTGTCCCATTACAAGCTTGCGAATTGGTTTTGGTTCGAGGGAAAGCACAACCTAGTGACGTGGAGGGCCGCTCACGTGTCAAGGCGTGGATTTCGGAAGTGAACTACCAACACGTGGAGGGCTACCACGTGGGTATGTGGTGTTTCACTCCCACTTAAGGGATGAAGCTCGGGTATAGAGCTTGATGATCATGATGCAACACATGTCGGTGATTCCTTAGAAATTAAATAAAAAATTAATTCGAATACCACCAATTGTCAAAGCCCGTTTAATCGTAGTTACATTTTCAAGAAAATATCAACCTCACTAGAATTGATTAAAATTCTGACAATTTTCCATCATTAAAAACAACAAATATTTTCTTGGCCTAACTCTCTTTTTATTTTGTAAAAAAAAAAATCAATCCCCAGCGGAGTCGCAATGCTGTAGCGACGTTTTTTGAAAAACTACTCACATGAGTGTTCCACCCTTGAAAAAGATTTGCTTAAAAGGGTATTTCTTTTTGAAAATTCTTTTTCATTTGAAAAACGATTGGAAACTTGGAGATGCCACCGACTACTTGGATAAGGTAGGCCGGACACCATAAAACCAGAGATTCAATATGAAAGGGTCCGGGAGTTGGTTACGCGTGGGGAAGGATTAACACCCCCATTATGCCCGGAAATCGGTACCAAAATACTTGTTTCTTTTAATTAAAGGAAATTGTTGGAATTTGAAAAGAATTTAATTCGGTGACCTTAATTGAAAATTAACCTTAATTGAATGGGCTTTATCAAACTGGTGGATTCAAATTAATTGGTCATATAATTAATAAGGTTGGCATCCTTTAATCTCGGTCTGTTACGACACAAATATCAAAAATAATGAATACCTCTATTTTTATGATTTAAATTAATTAATTCAAAATAAATAGGTCACATGAATGACAAATAAAATGAATGTCACAAAAACGCTTGAAGATTAAACACACAAAGAGACCCTAAAGCCCTAACCTAAAAGGCCTAGATTATGAAAATTTAATTAGTGATCTAATTATTAATTAAGTGAATCTAATATTAATCCTAAATTAATTAAACCTGAAAAGCTAGAAAGCCCTAATAAATTATGGATTATCTTATAACATGATGATTAGTTCAATCGACTTTAAACTAGTGTTCCAATAAGCCAAGAACACTATTTAAAACAAATTGAATTAATTAACCATGGTTTAAAAATTAAATGTCAATCTAAGCTTGCAATTGATTTTATCCTAAAAGTAATTAAGAAATGTTTAATTAATTTAATGAATTTAACATTTATCCTAATGAGCCGGGGATAAATTTAAATTCACCAAGTTAATTCGAACATAAATCTAGCTAAGGCTCTAAAGAGTCTAATCCTAGAATTGACTTAATTAATTTAAGGATCGTGCCCCTATTAGATGAGCACACGACCTAAATTAATTAAATTAATTAGCCTAAACTAATCCAAAGACCTTAACAAACACTAAGCCCACCTAAACTAAGCCCAAGGCCCAGTAAGCTAGGACTAACCTTAAGCCCAAAAACACAACAAGGCCTAAACTATCCAAACTAAGCAAGCCCAAAGGCCCCAAACATATAAACAAAAAAACATGTGTATTATAACTATATATTATATACAATATATACTATATAAAATAACATATATTGTATTTTATGCAAGAACTATATTATATATATATTGTATAGTATGTAAAAAACACCTTATATATATTGTATACAAACATATATTATATTTAAAAAAGGAACTATATTATAAGTATGTTAAAAAAACTTATATTATACATTATAAAAATTTATCATTACATATATATATATTATATATGCAAAAAACTCCATATTATACATGTTGTACAAGAAAACTTTATATTATATAGAAACCTTATATTATATATTATAAGAACAATATATTAATTCAATATAAAAATTATATTATATATACATACTATATATTACCCACATACCACAAATTATCAAGGCAACAACAAAACATAATTTAACAAAAAAAACTTAAAACTAAAAATTAAGGAAATAAATATGTAAGATAAAAATAAACATGTATGAAAAGATAAACAAAAAAGGGTTTAAACACTAAAAAATGAACCATATTAAATAAAACAAAAATTAAGGGGGGCAAAATTTAAAACACTAAACTAATTAAAAGGGACGAGATTGCAAGAAATTAAAAAGATACAAGGACCTGGGACGTAATTAAAAAACACAGAATGGCCTGTGGGCATGATTATCTCACGCGGAGGGACTAAAATGGTGATTTGCCCATGCAGAAGGACTGCACGCACTATTAAACTGGGGCGAATGGATTTATAAGTTAAATAAACTCTTTTTAGAACAGAGACCTGCTATATATTTCATTTTTTGGCCGGAGAATCGGTTATAACATAAAAAAAGAAATAAACCTCATTTTTTTCTCTCTAACCCTCTTGAACCCAAGATGAACGCCGCCTTGGTGTTCATCCGTGCCGCCGGGTATCCAACCCAGATCCTAGAAACCACCACCGTTCCCAATTATCAACCACCTTTCTGCCGTGTAGGCCGCCGCTCATCGGTGAACCCTAAAAACACCCTGATTCAACTTATCTCTTCTTTATAAAATTGAATATGAGCTTTATTTTTCAAAACAAACCCTCTTTTGCTTGAAAACCCTTAAAATCGAAACCCTATAAAAGCTTTCCATCGCCTTTCTCCCAGCCGATTCAACATATACGGGCTCAGAAGCACAGAAAGTCTTATCATTGAAGGGGGAAAACACGATGTCCTAAGGGAAACTAAAACAACGCAGAGGTAAAAGCAACCCTAACCCCTTATGTTTTTATATATATATAAATGCTTCGTAAAAATGATACCTTTGAAGGCTTTTACATTTTGTATTGATATTGCTCCTAGAAACTCTCCGTTGATACTTAGGATTTACAATTGGTTTGGCTCAGTTTTTTAAAGCTAGAATATTACATGAATTTAGGAAAATAAAAACCCTAGAAAAATTGCTATTGGTTACTTTTGAGAAATCTGATGTTTTTTGATACGTTTTGATTTTTCCTTGCCGATTTTGGTTGTCTAATGCTCTAATATCGCGCTTCTTCCTTGCATGTGACGAGAGAGGAGGAGGGGCCATTGCTGAGGGCAGATGAGTCAGGCGCGTGGCTCTGCTCGGAAGCAAAATCGGTCTGGCTTGAACAGCGCGTGGGTGCGGCAAAAGGCGAATGGACACTGTATGGGGGAGCTGGAATGCCGATGGTGGATGACACGCGCGCGTGGGAAGATGGAGGGCCCTTATCCACTGAATCTGGACTGTCAGATCTCATCAAGATCCCACGGTTGGGATTAGGCAGCCCAGATAAATTTAGTGATTGCAATTATTTCCTCGTCTACCCCACACTCTTCACCTATTGGTACACCAACAGAAACTCGAAATTCACCCAAATCTCCTCCACAACCTCCTAAACAATTACAGGTTTACACCAGAAAAAGAAAAACTATTCCAAAAGCCATTCTGCAATCTGGTACTTGTCAAGAATTGGATTTTAGTTCAGCTGCCTGTGAGGACAATAGAGGTAATGATTCTACTGGTATTCCTCCTTTGTTCTCAAATTTGATTATTTACCTATTGCTAAAAGAAAAGGAGTAATACAATGTACTAAATACCCTATTTAGAGGTATGCTACTTATGGGAATTTGATGCCGTCTTTTAAAGACTTTACAGCATCTTTAGATGGTGAACAAATCCCTAGAACTATTGAAGAAGCTTTGCAGATTCCAGAGTGGAAAAAACTATTCAAGAGAAGATTGAGGCACTTGAGAAAAATGGTACATGGACCATTACAAACCTTCCCTAAGGTAAGAAACCAGTTGGATGTAAGTGAGTTTTTGCCATTAAGTATAACTCAGATGAGAGTATAGAGAGGTATAAAGCCAGGTTGGTTGCTAAATGTTTTACATAGACTTATGGTATTGATTATAAGGAGACTTTTTCTTCTGTTGCCAAACTCAATTCTGTTAGAGTATTAGTGAGCCTTGCTATAAATTGTGATTGGCAATTACACCAACTTGACATTAAAAATGCTTTCCTTAATGGTAACCTTGAGGAAGAGGTATACATGGAGATTCCACCAGGGCTAGAGGGTGCTCGATAGAAACGACAAGTTTGCAAGCTTGACAAGGCACTCTATGGCCTAAAACAGTCCCCTAGAGCATGGTTCGAGAGATTCACAATGGTTATTTTGGAGAATGGTTACAAGCAGTCATCAGCAGACCATACCCTGTTTTCTAAGGTAACCTCATCAAATAAAAGGGTTATCCTTATCGTTTACGTGGATGATATAATTCTAACAGGTGATGATAAAGAAGAACCGAGACGATTAAAGGCACTGTTAAGTAGGGAATTTGAAATCAAAGACCTAGGGAAACTCAGATACTTCCTAGGCATGGAGGTTGCAAGATCACGCAAAGGATTAGTCATAAACCAAAGGCGGTATGTTCTGGATTTACTCACAGAAATTGGGTTACTTTAATGCAAACCTGTAGATACGCCCATGGAAGTTGGTTTAAAATTTAGCAGGGATGATAGTTGTTCTAAAGCAGATAAATGATTATATCAGAGATTGGTAGGTAAATTAATTTATCTATCACTAACGAGACCAGATATATCCTTCCCAGTTAATATTGTAAGCCAACACATGATAGACCCAAGACATGAACATATGGAAGCAGCAAAGAGGATATTGCGATACTTGAAAGGTACACCTGGACATGGTTTAATATTCAAGAAGAGTTCTGATAAAACTGTTCATGTTTTTACAGATGCTAGCTAGGCCAGTGAACTAACAGATAGGAGGTCAACTAAATGATATTGTTCGTATGTTTGGGGTAATTTGGTGACTTGGAAAAGCAAGAAGCAAACCGTGATTTCCAGAAGTAGTGCAGAAGCTGAATACATGGCTTTAGCCTTGGAGATGTGTGAAGGTATCTGGCTAGTGAAGTTACTTAAGGAACTGGAATGATACATGCAGAAAATTTTCAGGTTTTTTGTGATAATCAGTCAACTATTTAGATTGCCAAGAATCCTATTCAACATGACAGAACGAAACATGTTGAAATATATAGACAGTTCATTGCAAAAAGGTTGACAAGTGGAGTTTCTTCATTAGAATATGTACCAGCTGAAGAACAAGTGGCAAATGTACTCACCAAAGCTCTGCCAAAAACTCTTTTCGACAAATTTCTATTCAAGCTGGGATTATACAATGTATATTCTCCAGCTTGAAGGGGAGTGTTAGTTTAGATGAAATAAGAGTTATTTTTATAGTCAAATTATATTAGCAGAGTCTATATTAAAGTTGTATATTTTATGATAGAGTTAGTAGTTAATATAAAGTAAGACTCCTAATGTAACCTAAAATTTTAGGCTATAAAATGATGAATTATATGTAACCCTTAATATGAGAAAGATTTACTCAATAATAAAAAAACAAAACAATTTCTGTTATTCTTCAATGAATATGCTGAGTAACTCGGGGTATTATTGTATGCTCCATCATTATTCTCGAGACAAAAGACTGTGATAAGTTGAATTCCCAAAGAAAAAAGAAATGAATAAACAAGTTGAATAAGTCCCAGAGCATCCTGTTGGAGCTGTAAGGGGAGAACAAATCTAATAACGAGCTATGCTCCACCTGTTCAACACCTTAGCGTCAGAGATGAATCCTTGAAGACACTGACACAATATTGATTACAATCAGAGGCACACACCTACACTTAGAGTTCTTAAAGTGACATTTTCCACCCTCTATAGGCGAAATAAAAGTCAGAAAGCTTGAACATATTTATGAATGGAGAAAGATGATGGGGACTAGAAGGAGTAGTTTTCGAATCGATCAAGCAAGTACTATAATCATGAGGATGAACCGAGCAATCTGAGAGGAATTTTGCAACTACAAATATCGCCACAACATTCAAAAGCAAATTGTTGATCACCGGAGGATTGAATCTAAGATGCTCTTGCATTTGATATCTGGGCATTCTATTCTTTTTCTATTTCATTTTGATTTTATAAACCTAAAAAACATCCTCTATTGAAATGTTGATTAGCAAACCGATGTATAGACAAAAAGAAAAAAAATAGAAGGAAAAAGAGAGAAAAAGAGAGAGAAATAGAAAGAATAAGGCCTCTCCATACTATTAGAATAGAGTTTGGAATGCAAGGTCAAGTATGTACACGATCGACCTAATACAAACCTGTCAGTGATCCAGAAATGAATAATAGCAAGCCTTTGTATGCTACACGGTTCAAGGACTCGAAATGAGTATCTACCATAAGGCTTTGGTTGGCTCAGAAAAATAAAGATTGAATTCTATTGAAAATTTAAAGACTCATGGGGTATCTCACGACCTAGCATTGAGATGGAAGAATGACCATACCAATGGGTTGAGGGTAAGTAACCATTGAACCCAAGGAAGAGATGAGGTACTACTAAGATCAGGAAAGAAATTGGGTATCTTAACAAGGAAGGCATCGACTCAACCGTCTGACATTGGTCAGAAGTCAACCAAAGGGCACAATGTGATAGTTTATCAAGTGAGCGGGGTATACTTACATCAGTCTACAGCAAAATGAGTTGTGGGAATTGAAACTGATATAGGAAAGATGGGATTAACAATTGCAAAGTTGGTTACGTGAAAGTTATAGTGACTTTGCACGCTTGATGTAAGTCTGAGTTAATCAACCATCGTTCTGAGCTATCTTTTAGTTTTGGAATCTCGCTTTCTGTTGCTTCACTTTTAATGGGAAGGACTTGATACCTACGGTTGAGGAGTATTCTGTTTGATTAATAAGAAGAGTGTTCAGAAGGACTAGGTTTACACAAAGCTGTTGAAGTCTTGGGATTATCTATTGAAGCTTAGAACCTTTGCCGAAATAAATGAAGATTGGGTCAAAGGTTTGATTCAGAATCATGGAGATAACATCACCTTTTTATGGAGATGGATTTGTTCACATTAGGGATTTACGGCTTGATCATTTTCCTTAAGAGTCTTGGGTGACAGTGATGTTGCTATCTTGGACTTGTTCGAGCATCTGACGATAAAGGTTTTTCTGCACAGCTTCATATCAAAGGTCTACATGGTTGACCTAGCATTATTTATCAGTGACTACGATAAAAAAATAACAAGATCTCATACGCTAGACCGTTCAGAGATTTGGGAATGAGGAAAATTTAGAAATCTGGGGGGCATGAGTTCACCCAAATGAGGAGATTGTAGAAGGCTCATCATGAAGAGTCCATAAAGAGGCAATGGAATGTGCTTTTAGGGATTTGGAATTTGTCAATGCAACCTTTGTCGCCGAGGGGAGCTAGTTTGCTTTCCCTAAACTATCAAAATGCACCAAGATAGTGGTATTTGAGACCCTAGGAGAGGAGCGAGGAAGAGAAGAGGTTTCAGAAGAAGTATACAATGACGCATTCGGCCTATTAATGTGATCCATGAGGTTGACTATTTTGGACTCGGTTATAGGCCCAATTTCCTACAAAAGAGACAAGAATGGAGCAAGAGACAAGAGCAAAGGAAGACCCAGATTAGAGGGGAGGACATTCCTTGGGCCCCTATAACCTATGTGGATTTTGATGGCATTTTCATAACTGGTGGGATTCGAAACCCTGAGTTGGAAGTCCAATAAGCAAATCGAGAAGGCGAAAGATGCCTCCAGGAGGAGTAGATCCACGAAGCTTTGGAATAGATGTATGTGAATGTGATCTGTGACGATGGCAAGATTGGCCAGCTTTTGGCCAAGATTTGCCCATACTTCCCTGGTGAAAAGCTTGACAATTGGACCTATGTGGATATGCTTGTGGTTTCTAGGACCGAATCAAAGTAATGCCCATAACAACCCAGTTACTTTTGCCCGAAAGTAACGTGCATCTTTTGTAAAAGGGCATCTATGTCATTTTTATCTACTTTTAATGAAATAGAGTTTTTCTACTTTTCTTTCTCAAATGGAAAACATAGAATTCATTTCATTCATTCATTCATTATTTATTTATTATTTATTAATATCATAAGCTATCTCTTTCCATTCCCAATGTATACTTTCAAAAATCGTGCAGGCCTCTTAATATAAACTGTATGAATAATGCGAAACCTAATCCAGAGTATATTTCGAGCGACCCACGCGCTTGATAGAGATCGATGAAGAAGATGACGAGGTCCCAGATGAGTTGTTAAGGCTAATGGCAAGCGAGGAAAAGAAAATCCTGCCATATCAAAAAGAGGTAGAGATTGTGAAATTGGGGACTAACGAAGATAAGAAAAAAGTGAAGATCAACAGTACCCTATTATCAAAAGTTAAGCAAGAGTTGGTAGAACTACTTCTGGAATTCAAACATGTGTTCGCATGGACATACCAAGACATGTCAGGTTTGAACACGGATATTGCGATGCATAAGCTCCCCATAAGGCCAGAATGCAAGCCCGTCCAACAAAAACTCTGAAGAATAAGGACGGACATGTTGTTAAAAGTCAGAGAAGAAGTAAATAAGTAGTTTGAGGTAGGATTCTTGAAATTGTCTAAGTACTCGGAATTGGTAGCCAACATAGTGCCAGTACCGAAAAAGGATGGGAAGGTGTGCATATGCGTGGATTATAGAGACCTTAATACAACAAGCCCCAAAGATAATTTCCCTTTGCCACACATCGATACACTAGTTGACAACACCGCTGGAAATGCTTGGCTCTCATTCATGGATGGCTTTTCGGGCTACAATCAGATTAAAATACATCCCAAAGACATGGAAAAAACCACTTTTATGACCATATGGGGCACATTTTGCTACAAGGTGATTCCCTTTAGATTAAAGAATGCCGGGGCAACTTATCAAAGAGCCATGGTAACCTTTTTCCATGACATGATGCATAAAGAAATTAAGGTGTACGTGGATGACATGATAGCCAAGTCTCGAATCGAGGAGGAGCACATCCAAAATTTGCGAAAACTCTTTCGAAGGCTAAGAAAGTACCAGTTGAAGCTCAATCTTGCTAAATGCACCTTCGCAGTTACATCCAGTAAGCTTTTAGGTTTTGTGGTGAGCCAAAAAAGAATCGAGATCGACCCCGATAAGGTGAAAGCAATCCAAGACCTCCCACCGCCTCAAACTCAAAAGGAAGTCTGAGGATTTTTGGGAAGGCTGAATTACATTTCTCAGTTCATCTCCCAACTAACCGATAAATGTGATCCCGTCTTCAGAATACTCCAAAAGAATAATCTGGGAATTTGGGATGAATATTGTCAAGAAGCATTAGAAAAGATCAAGAAGTATTTGACCAACCCTCCGATCATAGTGGCACCGGTGCAAGATAGGTTGTTAATCATGTACCTAACAGTTTTTGAGAATTCGATGAGATATGTGTTGGGAAACACTATGACTCTAGAAAGAAGGAAAAGGGCGATTTATTTCTTAAGCAAGAAGTTCACCGAATGTGAAACACAATACCCATTGATCCGAAGGTTGTGTTGTGCCTTGGTGTGGGCTACTAAGCGAATCAGGCAATACATGTTATATCACACCACTTGCTTAATTTCTCGAAAGGATCCCTTAAAACTTTTGATAGAAGCACCAACATTAATTAGGAAAATGGGCCACTGGTAAATGTTATTGTTAGAATTTGGTATCGTTTATGTGAGCCAGAAAGTAGTGAAAAAAAGTGTAGTGGCAGATTTGTTAGCAAGTTGCGCTTCAGATGATTACAAGTTGTTGGATTTTAGTTTCCCAAATGAAGACTTAATTTGTGGTTTGACCGAAAGAAGGCCCACTATTGAGAATGAGGTATGAAGGCTTTATTTTGATAGAGTATCGAATGCCTTAGGCCATAGAATATGGGCAGTATTGATTTCTCCCGAAAACATCTACTATCCCTTTACGAGTAGGTTGGAATTCTTCTGCACCAACAATATAGCCGAGTATGAAGCCTGTGCCATAGGGCTCCAGGAAGCCATAGAAAATAAGATCAATGTGCTTCAGGTCTTTGGAGACTCTTCCTTGGTAATCTACCAGCTTCAGAAAGATGGAAGACGAGAGATTCGAAGTTAAACAAGTACTACAATTTGTCCAAGATTTGGCAAGGATTTTTGAAGAAATTAGCTTCTCCTACTTGCCAAGAGAGGATAATTAGATGGCCGACGCTCTAACAACAGTGGCCATTGTGCTCGAAGTAAGCCTGATAGCCGAGACAAAGCCAATCGAGATGTAAACTTTTGAGGTACCGACCCATTGCTATAGTTTGGAAGAGGAGGAGGATGGAAATCCATGGTACCATGCTATCCTCCAATATATCAAGTTCCAAACTTACCCAAAAGAGGCCGACGACAACGATAAAAGAACTATTAGAAGGTTGTCATCAGGGTACGTTCTTGACGGAGAGATTTTGTACAAAAGAAGCAAAGATTAGATATTGTTGAGGTGTGTCAATGCCCGAGAGGGAGAAACTATTTTAGCGGAGGTCCTCGAAGGTTTGTGTGGAACCCATGCCAGTGGATTCTCGATGGCTAAAAAATAATGAGATATGGCTACTTCTGGTCAACCATGGAGGGAGACTGCATCAGTTATGCAAAAAAATTTCATAAATGTTAAATCTATACCGATAAGATACATTCCCCATCGGTGCTACTTCACGCCATGAATTCACCATGGTTTTTTGCTACTTGGGGAATGGATGTCATTGGTCAGATACACCCAAAGGCTTCTAATGGGCATCGCTTCATCTTAATAGCTATCGATTACTTCAACAAGTGGGTAGAAGCCGCCTCGTATGCCAACATCACAAGAGCGACGGTCTGCAAGTTTCTCAAGAAAGATTATATGTCGCTATAACCTGCCTGAAAGAATCATCACCGATAATGCTTTCAATTTGAATAACAAGATGATGACCGAGGTGTGTGAGCAATTTAAGATTGTGCACCATAATTATATTGTTTATCATCCCAAGATGAACAGAGTAGTAGAAGCAACAAATAAAAATATCAAGAAGATCATAACAAAAACCAAGAAAACTTTCAAGGATTGGCATGAGAGACTTCTTTTTGCTCTGTCTGCCAATCGGACCTCTGTGAGAACCTCTACCAGGGCAACGTCATACTCATTGGTATACGGCACGAAGGCGGTACTACCCCTCGAGGTGGAAATCCCATCGCTTTGAATTTTGAACGAGGTAAAGTTGGATGAAGTCGAATGGATGCAAGCCAGATTTGATTAGTTGAACCTCATTGAAGAGAAAAGCTTGAAAGCTATCTCTCATAACCAAATGTATCAGACAAGGATGATACGAGCTTATAATAAAAAATTTCACCCAATGGGGTTTCAAGAGGGGATATGGTGCTGAAAAAGATCTTCCTGAACCAAAGAAACTTCTGAGAAAAATGGGTGCCCAATTGGGAGGGACACTATGTTGTTAAAAAAGCCTTCTCTGGGGAGCACAGATTCTAGCAGAGATGGATGGAAAAGAATTGAGCAACCCTATAAACTCAGACTCCGTCAACGCTTGAAGAAAAAAAGAAGAAAGAAAAAAAGAAGAAAAGAGAAAAGAAGGGTTTAAGATGAAAACCTAAAAATGGGCGCCTTAAAACCAAATGAGGATTTGAATTAAAATCTGAAAAATGACAGTTCAGATAGACTCAAATTTTGGCATCCAGCTGAAGGGCTTTGTTTTAGTTGAAAGACTATGCTTCGGTCCTCATATTATTGGGAGCAACGGCCAATGGTGGCCAGTGAAAGATGTTCCGAGGTCGATGGGTTCTCATCATTCATGCAGTTGATATCTTCCATATCTTTTTCCATTTTTCCATGTTTGCCATGAATTTCAAAATTATCCTAATATTAATAAAGTCTTATGCTAGTTTATATTGTCTATTTCATATACATTCTGTAGATAGATTGACATAGATTGGGAAAAAGCAAAAGATTTCTTGGCATTACTATGGTTCAACCTATTAAGTGCATGTTTGTGCCTAGATAGGAAAAGAGTCATCCGAAGTTAAGGCAACAAGACCTTAGAGGCGAAATTGACAAGATCCACCAAGAAGAGACACCGAGTGCCATTCGTGTTAAAATCTAAGGGACTAGAGGCGAAAACCCGTAAGGGTGCCCAAAAGAAAAAAGAAAGAAGAAAGAAGAAAAAGAAAAAAGTAAAGAAAGAGAAAAAAAAAGAAAAAAAAATCTCTAAAGTGAAAACCTAAAAAGGCGCTTTAGAGCAAAAGGTTCAGGAGCTCAAGAGAAAAGGGGCATAAAGGGTGAACCCGAGTGAGGGAGGAGGCATCACCATTGCAAAGAAGAAAAGCGAAAAGGAAGAGAAAGTCAAAGTCGAGAGGCCAAGAAGAGAAAATTCCTAAGAAAGTTTAAAAGTTGTTATCATTCATGCATCATATCTAGTTAGACATTCCTAGGTTAGGAGCATGCTAACTCATGCCATTATAGCTCGAGGTTTTTAGAGCGAATGAGGCAGATACTCATATCTCAAGGACTTCGGGGCAAAGGAGACAGATACTCATAGCTCTAGGTTTTAGGAAGAGGAAGGGTGAACAGTTCTATATTAGAGGAACTCCCAGCTCGGAATCTTCAAACGAGAAGGACATATAAAATTAGTGCTTATGGTCTTTACTTTATTCTTGTTCCACATGGATAAGCAAAGAGGGGCAATTGTAATCACTAATTTTATCTACGATATTGACCCGCTTTTACAATCTATGCAATAAAGGGCTTTGTTTATCTACTCTATCTATTTTATTAATATAAGTATAATTATCATTAAAACCCGGAAACAAAAAAAACTATTAGTATTATTATTCTTTATTATTATTATTATTATTATTATTATTATTATTGTTGTTGTTATTATTATTTCCTTTACTATCATTATCTATTATTACTATCTCATTATTATCATTAGTGTATTAAAAATCTCAAAATCCAAAAAGATTTTCATTACTATTATTATTATAATTATGTTTATTATCTATTTATATTAAAATTAAAAACTATAAGCTATATTAAATAAAGGCCCCAATTTTAGTTTGTAAACAGTCCATAAATTACAACCCAAGAAGTTTTTTACATGCATCAGGCATGTTTTGGGGCCAACTTTGATTAAACAAAAAACCCTAATCCATCTATCTTTTTGCGCAACCCAACCCTCACCGTCGGATCAACTTTTGATCTGACAATCTAGATGCAATCGGGAGTGACCGTTGACATCTCTCACGCGCGCGTGCAATCCACCATCGGCTCACCATCTCAACACGCGCTCACGCGCTCTTCTCCCCAGCTTCGGCACTCGCGCGAGTGGCACCACGCGCCGGACTCCTTGGCTGCCACCTCTGTTCTCCTTTGCCACACATGAATCCGACCAAAATTGGTCCCCTCTCCACCAACCACCGCATGCGAGGACACAAAACAAAAGCAGATCATATGCTATTTAGAGGCAAAGGCACATGCAAAAGAAAAATCTGATAGAGGCAAGAGACAACATGAACCCGGCCAAAAAAGCACAGATCGACCAATAGGGTTTTTAATATATATTTCTTATTTTTCTTTCAAATGTAAAAATTCGTCTATATAAGCAAAGCTCCAGACAATTGTAACTGGAGGTTCGAAACGGGAAAAAAGATTATTCAGCATCAATACAAAAAGAGAGATTTGAGAGACATTCTTAGCTTTTTTTAACCCTTAAACTACTCAACCCTGCTTTTAAATCTGACTTTCCCCTTTTGAAAATGTAAAAGCTGACTTTTTTATACTTGTATATATTTGCTTTTCATCATTATGAGTTACTTGTTGTTTCTTTTTTCTTTTTTTCCTTTTTATGCACGATTATGATAACATGTGCAGGTCGTTGGTTCATGAATCCAATGGCCTTGTAAGTGTTTTGATTTTCCTATATATTGCATGTATAATTCCTTACACTTCTGTTTTTATGTATATAACCTTTCGTTTTTAATATAAACTATATATTATATTTTTCCATGTCTTTATTTATGTTTATTAGTGTTATGCGCATTTTATCGTTTATGTTTGGTTACGTTTGTTGTTTCCCGTTTATAGTTAGGTCAAGCCTTTTAGGATAGTTTAGGGTTAGTTAATTTAATTAATTTAAAGTGTGTGTCCGTTTCATTGGGGGCACAATCTTTAAATTAATTAAATTAATTTTAGGGTATGCTTTTAGAGCCGTAGTTAGACCTAAGGTTCAAATTAGTTTAGTGAATTTAAATTTACCCTTGGCTTATTGGGACAAATGTTAAATTCATTAAATTAGTTGAACTTCAGTTAATTACCTCTATGATAAAATTGACATTGGGCTTAGATGGACACTTAATTTAAAATTGTGATTAATTAACTTGATTCGTTTTAAATATTATCATTGGCTCATTGTGATACTAGTTTAAAATTGACCAAATTAATTATCATGATTCAAGAAAATCCATAAATTATTAGGTTTTTCTAGTTTTTAGGGTTTAATTAATTTAGGTTAATATTAGTTTCACCTAGTTAATAATTTGATCACCAATTGAACTTTCATAATTTGGGACTTTTAAGTTAGGACTTTAGTGGGCCTTTTGTGTGTTTATTTTTGAGCCTTTATGTGACATGCATTTATACTTGTCATTCATATGACCTTTTATTTGGATTGCATATCAATTAATCTAAACCATAAAAAGAAGGTATTTATTAATTTGATATTTATGTCGTAACAGTCATGGCTTAATGGATGTTGACCAAATATTTCAATTAATCCTTTCCGTCTCAAGTTAAATGATAATTAAAAATTGACAAGTCGTAACATCATATCTAAATGTTTGCATCATGCATAAAGGCGATGTACGAAATTCGAACTATAAATTAATACAACAGTCAGGCTTATTTGATGCCGGTTTAATCTATTGTCCGATGTATCATAATCCTTATTAATTAAATGTCCAATTAATTTGAAACCACTAATTTGATAAAGCCCATTCAACTAAGGTTAATTTTCGATTAAGTACACTTAGTTAAATTCAATTTAAATTTCAAAAATTTCCATCGATTAAAAGCAAAAATATTTTGGTACCAATTTTCGGGCGCGATGGGGTGCTAATCCTTCCCCACGCGTAACCAACTCCCGAACTCTTTTTCAAAGTGAATCTCTCGTTTTTATGGTGTCTGACCTACCTTACCCAAGTGGCCAGTTGCGACTCCAAATCTTTATTATTTTCAAAAACACGAATTTTTCAAAAAAATCCTCCTTAATCCAAATTTTAGAAAATGATGGGGATGACTGTAGCGAAAAGATAACAAAAGAGGTAGCTAGAATAACACTCTCAATCTAAAGCACAGCATGAAAACAACATTAAGAGATACGTGGCCCATAAGAAAAAGCACTCCTATAAAATACCTAAAGAAAATAATCGCGATAGCAAAGAGATACACGCGGACAAAAACGTCGTACATTATTTGAGATAAGCATGTAGTTTGCCCACTAAAAATTAATACAATACGCGAACAAGCAAAATCAAACTACCACAGTACTTAAAGATTCTTCTAGATGAGCTTAAAACTAGGGAAGACTAGAAACCAGGGGCAAGTCCCTCCCGTGAGATAAAATAGGTTCTTTAAGGAAGTAGGCAGAGCGCATCGAGATGACAGACATCCCACCTAGCCCCACTTCCACACTGCCTCAACTGTAACCCAATGCAAATTGTTTACTACCACAACTGCTAACACCACAAGCAGCAACCTTGATTTTATATACAGAAGAAAGCGGCAAATGCCTATCATATCCACAAGAATAATGCAACCTACACTTGCCGCAACCCAATGTATTTCCAAACACTGGCGAACAAGAAAGTCCAGAAAACCCTGTTCTTAAGATATTCCAAATACGGTGCTTGTCCGCATCATTCAGCACCAATGACGACTCATAGCTTTTCGAATTCTATTGTCTGTTGATACAAATAACACAGACACTGAATAACCCCGCCCGAATCTAAAAAATAGAGTTTTGGCATACTCGCGACATAACAAACATGTTTGTTCTCCTTCTCTCCCTTACGAACACACGAGCTAAGTTATACAATAAAACGAAAATGAAAGAAGAAAGTAAACCACTCGCAAGTTAACTCGTAAAAACACAAACCTAAGGGAGTCCCCTTTATAGCAAAGATTAAAAACACAGAGCTCCACCTTTCCAAATTCCAATATGAACAATTGATAGGTCAGTATTCAATTTCTAGATCCGCAAATCTTGAGAAAACGAATCCAATCACACAACCTTTAAGTTTCTAATCAATAAATGCACAAATAGGCCCTTGCATCTGTCATAACCAGTGAAAAGCCTTCCCATTTCAATCTATCCCGAATTGTCAAATCACTATCAAAAGAGCAAATAGACGCAAAGCACAAATGCATAAATCTCAAGGGAAGATAATTATGACCAAAGCAACACAGTCAATAAAGCATTAATACAGTACGTCAAATTACAGTAATAAAAGAATGCACACATCAAAGACAAACAACCTTCACAACGCGACTCCTTCTCCACTGAATGACGATTGTAAATTCAACCAAAACATTACAACCAACAAGGGTAGTAAATACACACGATAGTAATCAAGGATATTGCACCTATGGGGCAAAAGCCCCTAGTCCACCCCATCCTAAATGTTAAAATGCCTTCCTCAATGCCTTTTGCTAAAGAAAACCGAAACTCTTTAGTCCAAAATAAATATGTGAACATAAAAGATGGTACCATAAATATCTACTTATGCCAGAAAAAGAAGTGCATATCAAAGTCCCTTGTATAAAGTGGTACAAGAACAGTTCACCATTTATACATATCACAAGTTTTTAGTGTTGAAAGCAGATACACACAACCAAATTTATCATTAACATACGATTCAAAAGGGAGCAAAGCCCACAAATTTCTCATTAACTAGGGGTAAAGAGTCCACTTTAACCAAAATACATGTGTAATGATAATAAAATGTACATTATTAACATACCAAGTACAACACAAAGACACAAATACACAATAAGTTAGCAAAAACAAGCCTCATCTCTCTAACATTTTTGACTTGAGTGCATTTAAAAATCACCATGGCACTTAAAGGAACGAACAACCGCCTTGATAATCAAAGAGGAACGGGATAACTCGTTCAAGGAACGAGAGAAGAGTGGGCTTCTCAGTTTTGCAGGCAAAGTGTATGGAGATGGCAGAAGTTTGTCCTATTTTTGACTCCAAAACTTATGCTCTACACCAAAAGGAAAATGATCAAATCCCAACACAAATCAACTGCCTCAGCAATATTCCCCTTACTCGACCTCTTCCCCCCGCTAACGTAAATGGCTAATTATAACATTCTGAACACTATTGCCTGCTGATACGAACAATTCAAATTGCAACACTAGCACTCCCCCAAGATCTATCAAACGTGGTTTCTAAAAGCCATTTTTCTTCACTAACCATATTTTCTCTTCCTACCACTAAGGCGACACCAAAAAACTGTAAAAATAAAACTGTATTAGAAATGAGCGGGTCGTTCGTAACTTAGGTTATGAAGATGCATGCCCAAGGCACCCTATTTATAGTAGAAAAATGGGCATACCAAACGATGACATTTCACATGCTTATATGGAGGGCCACCGATACCAATATTAAATCCCTAGACCATAAAATCTCGAAGTAAAAAAGCTAAAACTGCGTGACTTTCAGAATCCCCGTTAAAAACTACGTATGGGTACATATATTCAACACTGCTAATCAGATACTTTCTCTTTCATCAAGCCTGCTCTGAATTGTTTAAATCGTTGCAAATCAAGCCAATAAGGGGAAAGAAAAGCCACACACTATGCCGCCTTTGTGAAAAAGTAACAAGCGTCTGACTTATCCTACGCAACAGCCCACACTGTCAATCCTCTACATCATTATCAAAGTCCCTCGCATACGCAAAAGTTCAAAGGAACACACCAATAAATAAGCTACACATAGTATTATAGGAATGCCAACAACGTAACTGAGCCTACCGAAGCGGCAAGAGCTAGTCTACGGTGTCAGCACAACCTAACGAGCCAAATTACTTATAACAAAAGTACAATCGCGTATCCCAAGTTAGATAATTGTCCCTTACATAACTTCGCTGACTCCCAAAGCTAACAAAAAAGATACAAAATAATGCATTACAAACTACAAAAGTACACCTTCAGATTACTCAAGTCACTCTCATGATTCAAGTGCAGTAGGAAATTTAGAGCCCGTGAAAAAGTAAAGCCAAAAACAACTTACATAAAATGAAAAAATAACCAAAACAACCCTCAAAAATATGTTTTCCTTCATACAAGGAGGCAATGAAGGAAACAATAAAAAAATTTATAAACCCCTACTACAATCACCCAAAACACTGCCACCATCTATTCCATCCGCAGAATTTGGACCAGAGGTGGAAGAGGCCACAATTTTTATATACTTCACAGTAAAACTCTCCTAGGAGGGCCCACAAGAATTTTTTGACATCAAAATCTGTGGCTACCTCACAAAGAGCGCCAAAATCCACACCCCTAACATCAAGCGGGCCTCGCAATAGTTGAAAACTAAGAATAGTGGCATCTCAAGACCTTTCCATCACTTCGACCATAACAGTGAAGGTAGTGTCAGCGGCTGCCTTAACTTTCTCTGCCATAACAACGTCAGGGGTAGCTTCCAGCACCATAATCTCATTCTTGTGTGATTCCTTAAGCTTTGTCAGATTTCTAGTAAACTTTGCAAAGTTTTCATTCGTTGCGCTCTCTACTTGCTCCAGTTTTTCGTTAAGGCTTCAAATCTCAGTCTTGTAACTCTCCTCCATAGCCTCAAGAAGCTTATCTTTAATCTTAAGAGCACGGTCAACCTCTTTTTTTCTCTCAGCAATTTCCTCTGCATGCTTTCTGTGCAAGTCCCCAACTCGCGCCCAAACATCCACCTAATATTTGTCATGCAGCTCCTTTAACCGAGCAACATACCCTTCTGACTGCGAACGCAACTTCACATTCTCCCCAACTAGAGAAGTATAATCTCCCACATACGAGCACAATTTAGCATTTTCCTCAAGAAGTACATTTACGTTCTTCTCCATTTTAAGTTGAACACAACCCAATTCTTTGAGAAGACATCAACCCCTTCAACAGTTCTCCTAATACTATAGCAAGTTAGAGAAGTGCCAAGACTGTTGGAATACAGCTCAAATAATCTATTGGAGGTAGATTCAGGGTGGAACCAAGTCTCTATTTCTAGTACTTCCCACCAAAGAAAAACATGTTCCAGGGAGTAAGATTTTGATGCCATTGCTTGGAGAAACATCGACATACAAAGATACCAAATGAGCCATCGCAATACCCAAAACAGATGCAGGCTCAGCAAGTAGAATCCTCAAGAGACATATCTCTATAGAACAATGAGTGGCAATATAATCAATAGCAGCTATTCCTGCAAATAAGTCCAACAAACAAAGCATTCTCACAAGACGAGTAGTAAAACTGCCAAACTCAGAATAACAATAACACATTACTTAAAATACCTAAGGGCGCACAAAACAAGATGAACCAATGCCCAAACTGGAAAAAACAGCACTCCTAGAGGCGTCACCCGCATCAACGTAAGAGGAGCTATGAAGGGTGAGGAAATAGATGGAGTGTCATATTCCAACTTAGGAAAATTTTTTGTAATCCCAACACCAACCATTGGCCTTTTTTCCAGCATTTTTTCTTCGACACCTAATGAGCATCTCTTTGAACCATAAACCCTCATTCGCCTTGCTACACTTTCTTGTGTCGCCTCTAAAACATCTGTTGGCATTAATACAAAGGTATGTTGGTTAGACGAGGAAGTCCTCAGATAAGGAATAATGGGCATTGCGTCTGCTAGGGACATCATCGAGCTAGCTATAGTAGAGGGATAGAGCGAACTCATGTCCTTGCTACTAATAGCATCCGAAGGCGCCATTTTCGCAGGTCCTTGCGAACCTAACAAGTCGCCACTAGTCATAAAAAGCAGCGTATTCATTTTATCACCAATGACCCGTAGAGTAGAAACCGTTGCCCCTATGAAACATATATAAAAAGAGTAGAGCAGTTAACGAGCCGCGACACATACATATAAACATAAAGAATTTATTCTAGCTTAGGACTAAGACAAACAATTACCCATATCCATTCTTCTCTTGGACTTGTGTTCCACATACGTGCTACCTCCTTTCGCTGAACTAGATGCAATAGGCAAATTTGAAATCACTCATTTTCCCCTTACCGTGATCATATCCGGATGCAATCACATCAATACAATCCTTTAAGGTGATAAGAATAGATTCTTCACAAATCTTATTTGATAGCACACTTTTTTTTTCATATTTCCCAAAAAATAACCAGCATCAATATGTTCAAAAAAGAAACAATTCGGTTCGCTTTCCCTACCCAAAAGAATCTCAGCAACTTGCTCATTTCCCCCTTTACCAAAAGGCCAAGCTTCCGCGCAAGAAGGCACATTCGCCAAAGAACCCTCTGGAAAAACATCCAAATCTCCTTCATCCTAACCGTTAGGGTTTTTCTCCTCCAAGCAATACAACCAAATATTTCTAAGAATACATACCCCCAAAAGAAGAGGGTATGTTGTTTTCTAACCTCTTCAAAAGCTTCAGTTCAACGGGTGACAATTTCCCCACATCAGGAGGTGTAACCCTATCTTCCGTCGGCTGATATCAAACAACGAGAAACGAAAAATTCCCAAAATGACACTCCACCTTGACGAATTTCATCATCTCTAGAAGATGACCTTCAACATGGTGCCTTGTTGCCGATGTTTCCCCCTCACAATGACCAATGGTCACCAAAACCCCTCACACTCTCGTTATAATCGAACATTACATCATAAAAGTAGAACACGCCAATAGAAGTCTCATATCTGTGAATCTTGCAATTCAAGAAATATGCCACTAAAATTCCCCAGCTATTCTTGTTCAATTGACTTGGCGCCAAACCAATTCAACCACTTCACAAAGAAATGATGCAACAACAAATGAAACTCGGCCTCAAAAGCATAAAGAGGAACCAGGCACCACGACCTCCTTGCTTCTGGGCAAGCACTTAGACGAAATATTCCCCTTGGCACACTAAACTGATAGTGAAAATAATTAACGGTGAGAAGACCTCAGCACTCCAATACCTTCAATAACTCATCCAAATTAGAAGTGCAAGGATACTCACCACTTGTTACAATGTACGAGCCAACCATTAGCACTAAAAAGTAATCTATAGTCAAAGGTCCAAAGATTCAAAGCCACCAAAAACTCAAATAAAATAACGACCCAACAAGTACTAATAGGGTTTATTTATAATCAATGATCATATGTTCTTTGACACGCTTCACGAATAGAAAGATTCCTTGAGCGATGCTTCAAATGCAACGATTTATCTTTAAAAGAAAATCAAAACGATTTAATATGAAAAATATTGCATGACACTTTGTATAAATATCGTAGCCCTTATAAGAAGTAGATTGCCAACCAAATTTGAAAGTCTTTTTTCCACAAAAGCTCTTACCCAAAAAGAGACTTCCGTACACCCTTTAGGCTCACTAAGGTCACTTTATAACCTTCCCTCACCTGAGGGAAATTATTGGTACCTATAAACATGTATTGCCACATGCCGAAACCAGAGCAAGGCTGCGGACGATGTAACATAAGGAACACCAGGCGACGAGCGTAACAACGTATGCGTACCGCAACACATAAAGTTACTCGCGAACTGTGCGAGACCCTTCGCAATCCATGGCGAACAGACAAGGCTACTTGTGACATCGTGCCTCATCCAGCGGTCACGTGCTTACACACGTGTCTGCCGCGGATAACGAGAGAAACCTAGGACGTCAAGTCATAGCCAGTCCAATCAACGTGCCACGACAACCCTATCATGACACGTGTCTGAGTAGTATAAAATTGGGCATACAACAAGAGAGAACCAAGATCCTCAACTTCGACACCAGAACTCTCCAAAGAACGAGAACAACCATCTCGATCTCCATCGGACCACCGTCTCCAACCCTTGTTCATTTTGACAATAAACAATATTAAATTTAATTATTTTTATATTAATATTTGAAAAGTATAAAAATATAAGTTATTTAGTAAAAATATATTTTACGGTACAAAATATCAATTTTTTATTCTACACGAATTCAAATGATATTCGAAAGTGGCTTATGTTAAAATGGAATAGAAATCCGCTATTCTTTCTCGGTGCCCTTATTTATGTTCTATACTAAAAATTAAAATTTAGGGTTAAGATTCAAGGTTATGGTTTAGAATAAGGATTTAAGAAATTTAGGACAGAGTATTTTTTTAAGGTTTAGAATTTAAATTTTAAGATTAAAACTTAAACTTTAATATTTTAGTATTAGAACACCAAAATATGGTAGATGATTTTTGTGCGCCAAAATGTGTAAATCAATCAAGCTTTGATTATTAACAAACAAAAAAGGTCTATCTCCCAACTCAATTGAGTTATATTTTTAAGTTGAACTGATTATTTAATAATTATTTTCTAAATTTATTTAGGGTAAAATACTTAAATCATCATTGAACTTTGCTCTATGACTTATTTTAGTCACTGAACTTTCAAAACGCTCAATTTACTCATTAAACTTTATTTTTTGACCTATTTTGATCATTTTGAATTATTTTATTAATATTTTGGTATGACATGATATATTTTATTATTATTAAATATAAAAATAATTTAAAATAAAAATAAATTATTAGTAAATTACAAAAATCATCACTGAACTTTACTCTCCGACCTATTTTGGTCACTGAACTTTCAAAACGATCAATTTACTCACTGAACTTTATACATTGACCTATTTTGGTCACTCAACTGTTAAATAATTAACGGTGTTATGACATGGCACATGGAACCAAAACAACGTCGTTTTGGAAAAACCTAATTTACATCAAAACAACGTCGTTTTATATCCCTATAAAAACCTTTTCTTTAATTTTCCCTATAAAACCATTTATTTCTCCCAAATAAAACCCTAGTCGTCTGAGTCATCTCAACGTCACTGACGTCGTTTTGATATCCTTCTTCGTTCGTCGTCACCAAAGATTTGATAAAATGAAAGATTACATATTCCATCAATAGTAACAACATCAAGTTTTGGACGAAAACATGTCTAATTTGACATCTGCATTCGGTGAAGCAAGTGTTTCTTCAAGGAACAGTGCCGATGGCGCTACCAACCAACCACCTCAATCTCAGCTAGTCAAAAGAAAGAGAAACCAACCAGGCAATCCAGGTTTCTGTCCAAACTTCAAAAACCATTATCTTAAAAAAACAATATTCATTACTTTTTAGTTTATACTACTTCCTCTAACCCACGAAATTTGTCCAGTATTGACTTTTAAAAAGTTAAAATTTTTAACTTTGGCTGTAATTATTTTAAAATTTTTAATTAATTAAAATTTATAAAACATATATTTTTAAACTAGTTGATATAAGGTTTTTAAAATATATATTTTTACCAATAATAAATTTAAAGCAATAAATAGTCAAAATTTTAAAAAATTGACCTAAAAAGTCAATACTGGACATATTCAGTAGGACAGAGGTAGTACATCTTTTTTGTTTGGGTTTGGTTTGATTGTTTCCTTGACCAAACCCAGATACATAAGTGATAGCTTTTCCACTCAAAACACTCATGGAAACCTACAGATTCGTTTGTGACATCTGCAACAAAGGGTTCCAAAGAGACCAGAACCCCCAGCTTCACCAGAGAGGCCATAACTTGCCATGGAAGTTGTTTTCGGTCTCAACTTGTCTTCTTCAAGTGAAGAGCTTGGATTGATCCATCGATGTAAAGATGAATATGCAATAAGCTATTTAAGGGGACGGTGAAGTTTTAGGGATGAGAGGGTGATGTCGGTGGGGTTTGGGTAAAATTTAGAAATTTTATTTTTTACATTTTAAATCCTACATGTCAACCAAATATTAATAAAAAAATCTATGTCACAACCAAATATTAATAAAATAAGCCACGTCATCAGGTTGCTAATGAGAAAACAGAGGAGTGACCAAAATAGGTCAATGTATAAAGTTTAATGAGTAAGTTAATCATTTTGAAAGTTCAATGACTAAAATAGATCAAGGAGAAAAGTTTAGTGATGGTTTTTGTAATTTACCCAAATAATTTATTTTTATTTTAGATTATTTTTATATTTAATAATAATAAAATATGCAACGTCATATCAAAATATTAATAAAATAATTTAGAGTGATCAAAATAGGTCAGAAAATAAAGTTCAATGAGTAAATTGATTGTTTTGAAAGTTCAATGACCAAAATAGGTCATATAACAAAGTTAAGTGATGATTTAAGTATTTTACCCATTTATTTATAAAATGTATAATAGAAAATTAAAAAAACAAATTAAGGGTATGTTTGTTTCACTAAAAATTGTTTCCGGAAAATGAATTCTGGAAAGTGAATTACATTTTCTGGAAAACATACTACGGAAATCATTTTCTTGTGTTTGGATGATGCTGTGTAATTAATTTTCCGTTGTTTGGTAAATTTTTCTGGAAATATTTTTTGAAATCTATTTTAATAAAACAAACGCATTACAAATTTTCTTGATTTTTTATCTTTCATTTTTTGAAAAAAATTAAATTATACTATAATATTTTTTAAGTACATCAAAAACCTCACCAATGTAATCGCACACAAACGTGCCACTCAAAATCGGTTCACTAGCCCGGACTCTCCAACCCTAAAGATCAACATGAAGAACTTAGAATACAACCAAATTTTAAAATTGTTACCTTATTCTTTGTTTTGAAGACTTCCAATTTCACCCGTACTCCATTTTGCAAAACCCTATTTGGAGATGCTCTATTGCAGATACACATGTTATCGAATTCATAAATAAGGTAGCTCTCTTGCATAGGGTTTAAGGTTTATAGTCTAGGGTTTAAGGTTTAGAATATAGGGTCTATGGTCTAGGGTTTATAGTTTAGGGTTCATGGTTTATAGTTTAGGGTTTAGGGTTCATGGTTTAAGGTTCAGGGTTTAAGGTTAAGTATTTATACTTTAGGGTTTAGGGTTTAAGGTTTAGGGTTTAGGGTTTAAGGTTCAAGTTTCAAGGTTTAAAGTTTAGGGTTCAAGGTTCATGGCTTATAGTTTAGGGTTTATTTAAAATTTTCATTTCACTATTAAAGTTTACAAATTTATAAAATTATAACAAAACAGTCACTCAACCATTAAGTCATTACCTCCCATTATAAAACTATGATGCGGAGCTTTTTGCACGGCTAAGTTGGCACTGTTTGGTCACATTGGACCATGCTTGACCAGTCTTTGGACTTTCATTTAAAGTAAAACATAAACCCTTATTTGAAATAAGGCATGCAGTGCAGATAAACTGCTCAAATCTAGATCGTTTTAGTTGAACAATATTTTTCTTTTCACTAAGACTATTTTATGAGTTTAATTTATGTATTTTTAATTGGGAGTCAAATAATCAGTCATACATAGTCCAATCCAGCCTAATAATACTAACTTAACCGTCCAAACATATCAGCATTAGATTTACGTGACTAGAGTTAGGGGCAGAGTTAGGAATTAAAAGTTAAGGAGTCGAAAATAAATAAAAAACTTAAAAGTATAAAAAGCCTTGAACTTTTTAAAAAAATCAATTAAGCCCCTAAATTTTTTGCACCTAATTTAGCCCTTGAACTATGACCATTAAATCTTGATAGTTTTTTTAATCTTTTGGTGCAAAGCGTTGTGTCACAGTGTCTCAAACATTTTCAAAAAATTTATTTTATTTAAAAATTTCTTTAGAAGTTATAAATTTCTAAAAAAAACGTATATAATATAAAAATTAATTTTTCGATGAAATTTGTAAATGCAACATGATAGAACTGTTGTGTATCATGTGTTAGTAATATCTAAAGAAAAAAGTTGTCCAGATTTAATGGTCAAAATTGGTCAAAGGTCTTAATTAATTCAATTTATTGGTTCAAGAGCTTAATTGAGTGCAAAAAAGTTCAGGGGGCTTGATTAATTATTTTTTAAATTCAAGGGTTTCAGATGCCTAAGCCTAAAAAGAATGTAAGACTAAAAAACATTATCAATAACATTTAATTTACTAACTTCAAGTAAAACAAACTTAATTTTCTGTACACACTTCACTACTAAGACAACACTCACTCTATAAAATTTAAAACAAGTAAAATAAATTATAATTTAAAATTCTACATTGGCCTAATTAAAAAAAATGAACCGTAAGGGTGGACCACGGGGCCTAGTCCCTGCCAGCCCCACATGTGGCTTCCACAACCGTATCTGAGCCTGGGCAGGAGGGACAACAACCTCGGGCCCAAAATATTTATAGTCAATTATAGCCTCTAATTTTTTTAATACTTGTTATTATGTGTCTAATTGTTTTTTTCAATATTTATTATTATGGACTCAATTTTATTTCAATATTTATTATAAATGCCCCAAATTTTTTAATATTTATTATTAGGAGTCTACCATTAAAAATTATTTTATCTCATATTTGTTATTAAATGTCCATTTTTCTCAATATTTTTTTTATTACGGACATACTATTAAAATTCAATTTTTTTCTAATACTTGTTATTAAGGGTCCATTTTTTCAATACTTGTTATTAGAGACTCATTTTTTTTAATATTTATTACTAGGGTCTACTCTTAAAATTCAGTTTTCTTTTCAATACTTGTTATTAGAGGCCATTTTATTTTTCAATATTTGTTATTATGAGCACATTCTTAAAATTTATTTATTTTTTAATATTTGCTATTAGAGGCTTAATTTTTTTAATGCTTGTTATTATGTACCTACTCTTAAAATTTATTTTTTTTCAATACTTGTTATTAGAGACAAAAATTTAAATAACGGTCCGCAACCGCAAACAAGGACCGTTATATATCGTAGCGACATCGTCCAAAACCGCGATATTCGCAAGCATTATGGCCACAATAGCATATGTTATTAAAAAAAATCACAACCACGATACTCGCAATGACTGTAATAACAACTGTTGCGTCCGCAATCGCGATAAACACAACATGGTCGAAAATGTGATCGTAACTGTAATTTAAATTTTTAATTAAGAGCCTAATTTTTTGTTCGTCTTAGAGCCATCAAAATTTCAGAAATGAACATGGTGGCTTGGCCATGACCAGAGTAACGACTATTAATGTTTGAATGATCGTTTTGTTACAAAACACCATTAACAATCGTTTTGTAACTTCTAAAACTTTAGGGGTGAAAATAAAAATTAACACAAACTTTAGCTATTATTGGCGTAGTTTACCGAAAAATCGCAAGAAAGCAAAATCAACACCAGCCAATGGCAATGGACGATGCCTGGCCCTGGCGCATATAAATCCAATCGCAATTTCGCACAATATCTACCCCATCGCCATCTCAATCTGGTATTTTTCAGATCTATAATCAATCCGAGAAGCTTCCCAATCTTTATCGTTTCAATTTTATTCTCAGTTTTCGCATTGTTTTTTGGATTTGCCTTTTGTGATCTAAGTAATTTTTCATGGCTGGGGGAGCCGAGATCAAGGCTGCTGCGTCGCTTAACGTGAACGGGAAGACAGAGATCTGTAACGGTAACTTTGATCCTACGGCGATTGAGGTGGAGCCATTGCCTCCCGTTGTTTCGGAGCATGGCGTGGAGAAGCCGTCGGAGAAAATCAGGGAGATTGTGTTGGGAAGGAACGTGCACACCACGTGCCACTCCATAACTGAGCCTGAAGTTAATGATGAGCAGACCGGTGACAAGGAAGCTCAAATGGCTGGTGTATTAGCTCGATATCGCAAAAACCTTATGGAGCGGACAAAGCACCATTTAGGTACCGTGTATTTCACATTCACTGCAATCTGTTCATTTTTTTGGTTTAATCTGTTGATATTTGTGATCGCTTGAATAAATAGGGAGTTAAACGTTGTTTTTGTTAATACTTGTGGATTATAAGATCCTTTCTAACCAGAAACGGAGAACTAAGCAGAACTTGTAATTAACTAAATAGAAGAAATGTGGCATCGATTTAATGTAACAATTTGTATTGTTCAAAAATTGAAGCAGATTTGGCTTTTGTCTTCAACCATATCGTAGGTCTTTTTGTTTTAGCAACTTTTGCTTAAATCGATGCTCCGGTATTCTTCCGATGGAACCTTAAAATTTATGTTCTATTAATAGAGTGCTACTTTTCAGGCTATCCTTATAATCTGGACTTTGATTATGGTGCACTAGCCCAGTTACAACATTTCTCAATCAACAATCTAGGAGATCCATTTATTGAAAGTAACTATGGAGTTCATTCGAGGCAGTTTGAAGTTGGTGTGCTAGATTGGTTTGCCCGTTTATGGGAAATAGAGGAGAATAACTACTGGGGTTACATTACAAATTGTGGCACAGAAGGCAATCTTCATGGAATTTTAGTTGGGTTAGTGTGCTTTTTAATGACTTGGTTATGTTCATTCAAGGCAATCTTGTTTTAATTGATAAGAAGAAATGACTGATGATTGAGTCTTGCAGGAGGGAAGTGTTTCCAGATGGGATTTTGTATGCATCACGAGAATCACATTACTCTGTCTTTAAAGCGGCACGAATGTATCGAATGGAGTGTGTGAAGGTTGATACTCTGATCTCTGGTGAGATTGATTGCAATGATCTTACAGTGAAGTTGCTTGCTAACAAGGACAAACCAGCTATACTCAACGTTAACATAGGTCTGTCTCTCCCTCTCTCATATGCATCCTCTCACTGTCACAGGTTCATGCCAATAAAAAGTCATCCTTTTGGTTCAATTGAGATATGTAACTTGGTTAATGATGTTTACTGTAGGAACAACTGTCAAAGGAGCGGTAGATGACCTTGATGGTGTGATACAAACCCTTGAAGAATGTGGATTTTCACATGATAGGTTCTACATTCATTGTGATGGAGCTTTGTTTGGACTCATGATGCCTTTTGTCAAGAGGGTAAGTTATAACATTTATAGCTTCTAATTGAATGTTAGATTCTACTTTTGAGGGAAGATAGCAAAGGTCCGTCATCACATTTGAGGCATGACTCATGAGCATACTGTGTTTGTTCTTCCGATTTTTGTTGCTGAACAGGCACCAAAGGTTAGTTTCAAGAAGCCCATTGGAAGTGTGAGTGTTTCTGGCCACAAGTTTGTAGGATGTCCGATGCCTTGTGGTGTCCAGATCACAAGGATGGAGCACATCAATGTGCTCTCAAGCAATGTTGAATACCTTGCATCGAGGGATGCTACGATCATGGGAAGTCGGAATGGTCATGCTCCTATTTTCCTTTGGTATACTCTCAACAGAAAAGGTTATAAAGGATTTCAAAAAGATGTCCAGAAGTGCCTCAGAAATGCTCACTACTTGAAGGACCGACTGCGTGGGGCTGGGATCAGTGCTATGCTAAATGAACTCAGCAGTACTGTTGTGTTTGAGCGGCCCCAGGACGAGGAGTTTGTTCGTAGGTGGCAGCTTGCTTGCCAAGGGAACATAGCACATGTGGTGGTGATGCCTAACGTGACAATCGAGAAGCTGGATTTTTTCCTGAATGAATTAGTCGAAAAACGGTCATCTTGGTATGAAGGGCATGTTCAGCCCCCTTGTATCGCAGCAGAGGTAGGCAATGAGAATTGCTTTTGTGCTCTGCACAAGTAAAAGAAAAACGATGATTCGTCGTGGTTTAGAATTATTGCCCTGTTTTCCTGTAGCGTGACATTTGATTTTAATGGAATATGAATTATTCGTGGTGATCAAAATTTGTGTTTGCAGTCTTTATGTACAGAGGATAATCATACAATAACTATAACTATAAAAGCTAGTTACAACATCATCTGGCTATCAATATGTACATTTTCTAGAAAATAAATTATAAAAAGTATTTCTTAGTGCTTAGACGATATTATGTAATTTATTTTCCAGTTGTTTGATTAATTTTTCTGAAAACATTTTTAAAAAACCGTTTTCACAACCAATGCAAAATAAAGCCGATACAGGCAACTAGTAAAACTGTTGTTTTCGCAATTCGCACAACGACCAATTTAGCATTGTTTTTGAAAATTATTTTTAAAAGTGTCGTTAGAAATTGATTTTAAAAAATTAGTTGTAATATTTATTTTAGACATGATATTGTAAAGTAAAAATAATGAGGTAAGTGATATTTTTATTATTTATTTTTATTTAAAATGTTAATATATTAAATACCTAAATATTATTTTAATATATCATTTACTCCAATATTAATATACTATTAATATTTAATATTAAATAAAAAATTAAAAATATCATTTAATTTATTACATTTAGTGTATTGGTTTATTATTTAATATAATAGTCAAATATATTTCATATTTACTATTAGTATTATTTGAGTATATTAATATTATTTTAATAATTTTAGTATTAATATTAGTGTTTTTTCATATTATTTTTAATAATATTTTTTATATTATTATATTAATATAATACATTATTATGGATGTATAAACCTTCGTTTAAAAATCAATTTGAGTTAAATAATTAAGGGTAAAGAAAATTCTACAACGCTCGATGAGCACCACTAACGACTAGCACCAATGAACACTTTTAATCTAATTTATAAAGATTTAAAATCTAAATGACTTACCGTATAATTTTAATTTTTTGAAAAATCAAAAGGTAATTTAATTAATTATTTTTATTTTTCATATTCTTTTAAAAATTATTAAATCAAAATTTTTATCGCCAATTTATCAAAACCCTAGTTTTTTTTTCTACATTGCCGCCGCCAACGGCCATATCCTCACCGTCCCGCCGTCTCCCTTCCGTGGCCGCCGTTGAGCTCTGTCGCCCTTCCCCTCCTTCGTTGAAACTAGGTAATTTATCCCCAATTCCCCATTCGAGCCCTAACTATAATTCGATACTATTCGAACCCTAATTCCTAAATTGAGTATCATAATTCTCATATTAGAACCCCAATTACTTTAATAGTATCCTAATTTGTATGTTAGAACCCTAAATCCCATGTCCGATTCAAAATCCCCAAATTACAGTCTGTCGTCCGTACTGGTACGATGGTTTCATCGTACTGGTACGTAGGTTTATCCGTACCGGTACTGGTTGCGTACCGGTACATTTAGCTGCTAGTAGAATTTATTTTCAAAAATAGTGTACCGGTACGCGTTAAAGATCTTACTGGTACGGTATGTTCGATCCTTCAATATTGTTGGTTTAAGTTTGATGCATGCATACTTAGATTTTAACTCTTTAACGTAGATGATGGATCTAAACTTAACGCCTTCAAAACAAGTTACGATGATGGAGTGCAAGCGTCATATCAACATGTGTTCGGAGAAGACAAACAATGAGGTACATTCATTATAATTACCTAAAATTTCAATAATAGTGTTAATTTTTTTTGTTAAGATTATTATTTTATACACATATAGGAAAAAGATAAAGTTGTACATGAGGAAAACATAAGAACTCCTTATCAGAGTGATCACAAGTTTGAGACACTCATTCATTCGGTGCAAAATATTGAAAAAGGAATTTGTTAAAATGAATGGTTAATTTGAAAATTTTAATGGTCAATTTGAAAAATTAGTGACCATATTAGCATCGAGTAATGTTAAAAGTTCAATACAAGATGGTGATTTAGTAAAATGAGAAGATATACATAATAGATCATTAAAGGAGGATGCTTTAAAGAATAGATTAGAAGAGATTAATTTATATAGCGGTCCTTTGAAAGATGGTGATTTAGTAAAAGGAGAAGATATACATAATAGATCATTAAAGGATGATGCTTTAAAGAATATATTAGAAGAGATTAATTTATATAGCGGTCCTTTGAAAGATGAGGGTTTAGAAAATAAATCTGACAAGGAAGAAGGATTAACTGCCGCATCATTGAAGGAAGAAATCGAGAGTGGTATTAAAAAACTGATTATGTCTCCATTTATTAATTGTGATACGGATTATTATTCTTCCTCATTAGAACCTATTGGTAAAAGAAAACTTGAAGTTACTTCTGAAGACAATCAAGACTGACACATATGGTTTCTAAAAATTCCTAGCGAGGTTTTTAGCTTTGAATTTAGTCCCCATCGATTTCCTAGTCAATTAGTTACGTTGAAGGAAACTCCAATAAGTAAAAAATGTGGCCTAAAATGTTTAACGGTCCCAAGCCATTTTCAAAGAGTAAAGACTCTCAACAGAAAAAGAGTGTGAGGTGTTTGACTGCACGTTCTGATTTAACTGATGATCTAAAGTCGAAAGATATGACATCAAAAAAAAGAGCTCGAACTTCTAAAGTGAATACAAAGGTATGTATAAATTATTCTTTATTGGTTATATTTCATCTTATAGTTTGATATTATTTGTTTTCTTAAAAATAATATTTGACGTATGATGTGTAGATGCAGGAAAAAATCACAAAGTGCAATGATACTAGAGAAACATCAAAGGTTGAAAGTTCTAAAAAAATGAGGTAGTAACGTGATGAAAAATATAATTTTCTTTGTAGGGTATAAATTTGAAAGAAATTATGTACAAATATTTCATTTTTATTAAATATATGATCAATTACTCTTTGATTGTGCAGGTTGGGAACAAGAATAAGATTTGTAATTTTGAGATTAAACAAGGATCGGAAGATTTGGTCGCAGAAGCTCAAATCAAATTTAAAACAAGAAAGGTGTAAACTATAAAGACATTTTTTAATATCGACATTTAATTTTTAGGTTATTATCATTTGTAAGAGTTAAATGTATACCATGCAGTATAAATATGAGCCATGTGATCTCTTATCAGAAGATTGCAATGAAACTAGTAGGATAAGTGATGCGTACAAGCAATATTTGAAGTACTTAACGCCTGAAGAAAGCAGAGTTTGTACGAATGTTGCTACTTGGAATGATAAATCCAACACTCTTTACATGGCCAAAAATAATGATTTGAGCATTGGCATGCTCGTATTGTTTTTCCAAAAAATGGTTACCCGATTGGGTATTATAGATATCTATATTTGTTAAATGTTATAATCAATATTTGTTATTTTGCATGTTATTAATACAAGTGTTTTTATTGTTTTTTTAATTTTTAATAGTTTATCGATATCTATGTGTATGATTTGCACTTGAGACAAGAGCCTATGCCAAAGAAGTTATATCTGCCTCTGTCTTTTCAGGTAAAAAATAATTCATAAGCTAGGGATCATATTATTTTTAGTTCATGATTTCATGACATTTTCAAATTTAATGTTTCTCGCAGAGTTTGATAGAAGATTTCACACATGCTAAGAAGTCAAGAATAAAACTAAGCCTGTTCAACTTTCATACCCGATGGATAGAGAACTTTATACCTAATAATAGTAGTAATGTTGAACATGTATATCTATAATTTGTTCTTTGCTTGTATATAGTTGATAGTGGTTTTTAACTAACATGATTTAGCAGGTATATGTGCCTTTACATGACGCACAAGGCAAACATTGGTTTGTATTAGTTGTTAATGTTGCAGAGAGACATAATTACGTTTTGGACTCTCTTGGCGCCAATGAAGTGCGTAAAAAGATTGCACAAAATATAGTAAGTTCTCTATTCATTGATGAGAACTACTAGAATTCATATAGTTTTTAACTATCAAATTCTTAATTTTGTTTTGACTTTTTATAATAGTTGAATGAAGCTCTACTTTGGTATGAGGGTCATGCTCATTTGGGTAGATTATTTGAAGATGTTGCAAAATTTCTACTCCATTTTGTAGAATTACCGAAGCAGCCAAATTCATATGTAATTTAAATTTAAAATAAAAGTTATTTTGAAGATATCTATGTGAATTTCTTCTTAATAGATTAATTTATTTTATATTTGATTCAGGGATGATTGTGGCATGTACACATTGAAGTATATAGAAGTCGATAACAAAAGTGATTGGTCGAATATTTCTTTCACGATAATGTACTCAAATAACACTGTGGCATGCTAATTGTATCCAATTTCCACAAGTGTCCAAGGTTACACATATCATCATAAAACTTACCTTTGTTCCCTTAGGCCGTTTCACATCACATAATAAGCTTTTGCTCCAATTAGCAAAACATAACATGTTCATATCAAATTCCACACATAGCATATTTCAAATTTCATATATGAGCTTACAAACGTATTAAGGCAATATGGAGGTCTTACCATAATTACCACTAGAATCCACAATTGCTTGCTCTACTTGAGCCCTTAAACAAGATGCAATTCTAAGCACAAAACAAATGCAACCGGGATGGCACCTAATCAATCCCATGACACAACTACGCTCACCTAGTACTTGGAGGCTTCAAGGTTCTCAGATAGCAATCCCCATGCCATTGGGAGTGTTCGGTAACGAAGATGGTGAAGATGGCTTATTTTCCACCACTTGAGCTAGTTCAAAATTAGGGAATTACATTACGATCGAAACTAATGATTCACAAACGTTTTTCAAGCTTACCAAAGCTCATAGACAACATTAAAACAAAGAAATTGGCTTTCTAACACATGGCCTTAGCTTGAACATTCAAGACTTAAATCTTGAAATTAAACTCTAAGGATTGATGGAATCATCAAATTGACATAGGGGTTCTACTTACCCAATTACAAGCTTTCAATTGGTGTATTGAAATCACACAAAGGTTAAAGGTCGGATTGAGGTGCTTGCTTGAGCTTGAGGAAGAAGATGACAATGGAGGTGTGTGCTTATTATTTTCAAACAAGGGTAAGTTTGGTTTTGGGGGAAGCAAAACAAAGATAAGAGATTTTCTTATTCATTTTAGTAACAATTTTAAACTCTAATTATTTCTTACCTCCCAAAAGAACTAATCAAAAGTTTTCCCTTGTGCAAAGGAAAGCTTAAACAATTGTTTCCATCACAACATATCTTTTACAATTCTTTTGGCAATTGATAATTAACTATCATCTTTTCTGAGCTATCCCATGTGAAGGGGTGGCAAGCAAGTAGGTGAGTCATCCTCTATTTCCAATCCTTTCAATTTAGTCACTAAAATAATTTTGACAATGACCTGTATCGATACACCTTATTGGCCGTATCGATACGGCTAGACTGAATTGAGTATGTTAGTTAGAACGGTTGGGCCATATTGATACAGAGCCTACCGTATCGATATGCCTTGATTAGATTCAGTATTTTCAGCATTTTCCAATGAAACCCCTAACTTCCATTTCTTATAAAAAGGCCCAATAACTTCAATTAAGCTCAAATAACTTTAATTACTTCAAAATTGGGAACAAGGATTTAGAAATTACACCATTTGGGCATAACCAGTTCAAATTTTTTTATCATTGTAACCTAATTCTGATTAGACCGGTTTTCAGGGTGTGACAACTCTCCCCCTTAAGAAAATTCATCCTCGAATTTTTATTCTAATCGAAAAGATGAGGATACTGCTTTTGCATCGTCTCCTATGGCTCCCACGTTGCTTCCTCTATTGCATGACTTCTCCAAAGAACTTTCACTAAGGGCACAGACTTGTTTCGAAGTCTCTTGACCTCTCGTGCGAGGATCTGCACAGGTTCCTCCTCGTACGTCAAATTGGACTGGATCTCCACAGATTCTAGCTCGATCACATGGGAAGGATTGGACTGATACTTCTGTAGCATAGACACATGGTAAGTATTATGTATATGACTTAACTCTTCAGAAAGAGCCAGTCGGTAGGTAACAGGTCCAACTCTCTCAATCACCTCGAATGGGCTGATAAAACAAGGACTTAGCTTCCCATTTTTGCCAAAACGATGGATGTTCTTCCACAGAGATACATTAAGGAAGGATTTTTCACCGATGTCATACTGAATGTCTCTCATTGTCAAATCAGTGTAGGCTTTCTACCGGTCAAACACAGCCTTGAGCCGGTCACGAATGATGGTTTCCCTTTCTCGGTTTCACGAAGTAAGTCAGCGCCTAACACCTTGCCTTCACCAATCTCGGTCTAAAAAGAGGGGTTCTACATCTTCTTCGATAAAGAGCTTCATAAGGAGCCATTTTAATCGAAGCTTGGTAACTATTGTTGTATGCAAACTCCACCAATGACAGAGACTTCTCTCACGTGTTTCTAAAATTGATAACACAGGCTCGTAGCATGTCTTCCAGAATCTACAAGGAAGAATCGAAATTGATACGAAATACTTATACATATGGATAGAAGGAATATAAGGTTACCTGAATAACCCTTTCAGATTGTCCATTAGTTTGCGGGTGGAAAGTAGTGCTTAGGTGCACTCAGGTTCCCAAAGCCTCGTGTAAGGTTCTCCAAAACCAGGATGCAAAACGTGGGCCACAGTCGGAAATAATAGATACTGGAACTCCATACAAGCGGATGACTTCACGAACGTACAACTCATTGAGTTTAGGCATGTTGAAGTTCATCCTTACCGGAAGGAAGTGAGCAGACTTGGTGAATCGGTCCACAATGACCCAAATAACATCATTTTTCTTTGGTGTTATTGGTAGACCACTTACGAAATCCATCCTAACACATTCCCATTTCCACTATGGAAGCTCAATAGGTTGCAAGAGACCAGTAGGCACCTTGTGCTCGACTTTAACCCGTTGGTAGGTTAGACACCTAGCCACAAAGTTCGTGATTTCACCTTTTATACCAAACCACCAATACAGCTCCTTCAAATATTTATACACTTGATAGCTCCAGGATGAACGGAAAAAGGACTCGAATGAGCTTTACTTTGAATTTGGTTCCGAAGATCATCATCATCGGGAACACATATACGGTTTTGAAAACACAACAACCCTTTAGAGTTCATAGCAAAGTCAAGATCTGGTTTGTCTTTAATATTAGCAACTAGAGCTTGCAACTCCTCGTCATACTCATAGAGTGCTTTAATTAAGGACACGATGGTTGAATGAACTTTCAATTCAGCCAATAACTTGCCATCCTTTTTAAGCTGAAAATGAGCATTCAAATGTCTCACAGAGGGAGTAGGCTTCTGACTGAGGGCATCAGCTACGACATTGGCTTTACCGGGATGGTAATGAATAACCAAGTCATAGTCTTTTAAAAGTTCCATCCATCGAAGTTGACAGAGATTCAACTCTTTCTGAGTTAGGAGGTATTTTAGGCTTTTGTGATCAGTGTACAATTAACATTTCTCACCGTACAAATAGTGCCTCCAAATATTTAGGGCAAGCACAACGGCAGCTAGCTCCAGATCATGTGCCGGATAGTTTAGATCGTGTGGTATGACCTAGAGAGAGGCATAGGCTATGACTTTTCCCTCTTGCATCAATACACATCCTAATCCCAAGTGGGATGCATCGATGTACACAGTAAAGTCCTTGCCCGGCTCAGGTTGCACCAAGACAGAGGCATGCGTCAGAACTTGCTTAAGTTGATCAAAGCTCCTTTGTTGTTCCATTGTCTACTCAAAAGGGGTTTTTTTTACGAAGAAGCTTCATTGGGGGTGTAACAATCATCGAGAACCCTTTAACAAACCTACGGTAGTAGCCTACAAGGCCCATAAAACTATGAACTTCTCCAATATTCTTGGGAGAAATCCAATTAACAACTACTTGAATCTTTTTTAGGTCAACTAACCAGAACTCATATTTACTAAACCTAGCGTATAGCTATTTCTCTCGAAGAGTCTGAAGTACAATCCGAATGTGCTCTTTATGTGTGGCAATGTCCTTGGAATAGATCAGGATGTCATCTATGAACACAACCATGAATTTATCTAAATAGGGCCAGAAAAGACGATGCATCAAGTCCATGAAGGCTGCGGGTGCATTTGTAAGCCCAAAAGGCATTACCAGAAACTCATAATGGACATATCTAGTTCGGAAGGCAATCTTTGGAACGTTGGACTCCTTCACTAACATTTGATAGTACCTGAATCGTATGTCTATCTTAGATAAGACAGAAGCACCCTTCAACTGATTGAAGAGATCATCGATCCGTGGTAACGAATACTTGTTCTTGATTGTTACTTTGTTCAACCGACGATAGTCAAAGCACAGACGCATCGACCCATCATTCTTCTTAACAAACAAAACTGGTGCTCCCCAAGGTGAAGAACTAGGTTGGATAAATCCCTTGTCCAAAAGATCTTGGATTTGGGCCTTCAACTCCTTTAATTCAATCGGAGCCATCATATATGGAGCAATGGAGACTAGTGTAGTCTTCGGTTGCACTACAATTCTGAATTCCACTTCTCAGGTCAGAGAGAGTCCTGAAAGTTCATCGGGAAACACATTAGGGAATTCTTTCACCACCGAAACATCTTCGAGCTTTAGATATTCTTTGGAATCCATAGCACACATGATAGCTTTATTAGGCTCAAGTTTGGTTTTCATCAAAGTTATGCTTTCCTTGCCGAGTCTACGGAGGTATAGCTTCTTCTTTGAACAGTCTACCCAGGCTTGATGTCCGGCTAACCAATCAAGGCCTAAGATAAGATCGAACTCACAGAAAAGCATTGCCATCAAATTGGCCAGAAATGGGATCCCTTAGATCCTCAAGGGACAAGCTTTATAGATCAATCGTATAACCACACTATCTCCTAGTGGGTTAGAGACAACTATCTTAGACGTAACCGATTCGAGTTCTAGGGAATATTTCTCAATCAATGGTTCACTAATAAAAGAATGTGTAGAGCCTGGATCTACCAAAACATAGACAAGATCAGAACATAATTCCACCATACTTGCTATCATATCGGGATCATATTCTTGCTCTCAACCTCGGACATGGTACTGGGCTGAGGTCTGAGGGTTACGCCCAACTGAAGAAGTGTTTGAGTTACGAGGTCTCCCCGTTGATCCAGACTGCACTTGTTTTGTTCCTTTCTTTTAGAGAAATTGTTCTGAGAAGCCACGGAGGTATGAGCATTCAGATTCTGCGGACATTGTTTGATAAAGTGACCGGCTTCATCACAAAGGTAGCAAAATCTGGCCTGTCTGTGATACTGCCCAAGATGCATCTTTTGACAAAAATTACATAGATGAATCTAAAAACCTCTCCCAAAACCACATGTACTATCAATCGAAGTTGTGCGAGCGACAGATGTTCCCGGAGATTGTGATTGTAGGACATATATCATCCTTGGTAGTTGCTAAAAAATGGTAGACTTCTGGTCCCACTGTCTACCCTGAGGCATGAGAGGTTTAAAATCATCTCAGAACCTCTTATCAGACTTGGCTTGATTCACTTTCTTCTCTCATAAGCCTTTTGGGAGGCTTCAGTAGCAATCACCCGATTGGCCAGATTTTGAAAGTCCTCCAACTCTAAGGCAGTGAAGAGAAGACATAATTCATCACAAAGGCCATCGATGAACATTCTACACTTCTTATTCTCCATGTGTATGATCTCTACACCATACCTCAAGTATTTACAGAAGTCGTGAATATACTACTCTACGGGTTGTCCTTCTTATCTCAGATAGAGGGACTTCTTGCGCCTTTCAGCAATATAGTGTTCACTGATGTACTTCTTGTGGAACTCCTAAAGGAAGAAGTCCCACGTAACTCTGTGCTCAGGCACGGTGAGTGTCACTGTGTCTCACTAGCTCTGAGCCTCTTCAGAAATCAATGCCAGAGCACACTCCAGCTTGTGCTCGTCAAGACACTTTATCTACTTATTCAGGACTTTGAGAGTTTTTTCCAGCCAATACTCTACTACTTTGGGGTTGTCTTATTCTTGGCTGGTGAAAGTGTAGACCGGATATTAATGGAGCTTATCAATAGGAGCCCTCGAAACTGATGAAGATGCTTTAGCAGGCTGAGTTGGTGGCTCTTGCCTAAGAGACACGACCACCTACTTAATCATTTCAGCCACAGACATCAAATACTCCTACTGAGCGAAAGACATCAAAGGGGGATTGGGCAGGTCATTCTTTCCCACCTTTTCTAGTCAGACTTTGGCTCTAAGGTTATCCCCCTATGTTGAGGAGGAGCCGGGGTGTGGTTCTATTGTATCACTTCTATCGCCGGGTGAGAACATTCTTAAATCTAATCGAAAAGAAGAAGTTAAATCGTGTTAGTTGCAAGTCACGGATAACATATACAAATAAACTCCTAGGTGGCATATGCACATGCAGACTCATGACAAGCCTCGATTTAGTCCTAAAATCGACTAAACTCTAGCTTTGATACCACAAATGTAACACCCCCTTCTCAGCCTGGTAGAGAACCGGGTCAGAAAATGTTATCGAAAGACATATTCAAAAATTGGAAACTTAATCAAAGTTCACAACTTATTCAGAATGTCTTATTAATATCTTTTACGACTTATCGAACTAACTTATTAATGGCTTACTCAATTTGGGGTCAATTTTAAACTTTTTCAAACTTAGGGACTAAATTGTAAATTTTACAAGTTAAGGGTCTTTAACTGAAATTCATGTCATTAATCTGAAATTTAACCTTATAGCTATTAGCCTATAAAATCTCATTACAAAAAGAGGTCATTTACCTATCCAATTAGACCATACAATTTCTGGTGACCATTTTGTAATAAAGGCAAAACTGTGTTTTATCTCTTTTAACAGAGCTAACCGCCACTGTACCGATACATTTAAGGCCGTATCGGTACGCTAAGCCTAATTTTCAAATTCCAGATTCAAGGGTAACAAGCCCGTATCGATACAGCTGGAACTGTATCGATACAGGTTGACTACGTTGACTTCGTATCGATACACCCTATAACCGTATCAATACCTTTAATTTTTCCAGATTCCAGTGACCAAAATCTATATCAATACACCTTATTCTTTATTGATACGCCCCTTTTGACTCATGTTGACCAGACCAAATATGCAAGGTCGTGTCGATACACCATCACCTATATCGATACGCCTTGCTCTATAATGACAGATTTTAACTACTTTTTACTCGAATTACCCTATCAAACGATGTCCAAACTTTACCAAATTTTACCAACAAACTATTAATCAATAATTCTAATAGCACACCAAATTTTAGAGCATTTCGAATCCATTCAATAAGTTTTTACCTTTTGGTGCCTTTAAGCCCATTTAACTAGTTTTACTATTTTACAACCATACAAAAATGCACATCTACCCCTAGACACTCTTAGGCCATTACACATATATAAAAATAGACAAACATAGCATGTCTAGCCTTATTCCACCTTACTAGGAGTTCAAAATAAAGGCAAGCATACATATGGTTGATGAGAGTGACTTGCAACTTCAACCACATGATCAAAGCTCGGGTTTATTCAAGGTCCTAAAATGCATGAGACATACGAATGTTAGGATTGCATAGCCTAGTGAGGTAGTTGTAGCAAATGTAAAACAAGTTCATTAATGGCATGAATGACATGTAAACATGCTCAAATGACATATATACATCATTAATCATATATAGGTCATACTCAAAGCCAAGTGTTATATTTTCATGTATCAAATGTAAAGCTCAATTACATATTATCTCCTTGGACAAAGTAACAAATGGATACGCGGGTTCTCCTATTCGCCATACATATCACAAGTAGACCTTAGCCTTGAGCCGTAGCTCCGGAGTCCTTTACACAATACAACCTTTTCTCCCCACACATAGGCCGTAACCTCGGACCGTAGTCCAATCCCTTACATAGTGAGCTTAAATAACCCATGGCATGCCAATTGTATCCAATGTCTACAAGTGTCCAAGGTTACACATATCAATATAAAACTTACCTTTGTGCCCTTAGGCCGTTTCACATCACATAATAAGCTTTTGCTCCAATTAGTAGAACATAACATGTTCATATCAAATTCAACACATAACATATTTCAAATGTCGTATATGAGCTTACAAACGTATTAAGGCAATATGGAGGTCTTACCACAATTACCATTAAAATCCACACATGCTTGCTCTACTTGAGCCCTTAAACAAGATGCAATTCTAAGCACAAAACAAATGCAATCGGGATGGCACCTAGCCAATTCCATGACACAACTACATTCACCTATTACTCGGAGGCTTCAAGGTTCTCGGATAGTGATCCCCTTGTTGTTGGGAGTGTTCGGTGACAAAGATGGTAAAGATGGCTTGTTTTCCACCACTTGAGCTAGTTCAAAATTAGGAAATTACATTACGTTTGAAACTAATGATTCACAAACGTTTTTCAAGCTTACCAAAGCTCGTAGACAACATTAAAACAAAGAAATTGGCTTTCTAACACATGGCATTAGCTTGAACATTCAAGACTTAAATCTTGAAATTAAACTCTAAGTATTGATGGAATCATCAAATTGACATAGGGTTTCTACTTACCCAATTATAAGCTTTCAATTGGTGTATTGAAATCACACAAAGGTCAAAGGTCGGATTGAGGTGCTTGCTTGAGCTTGAAGAAGAAAATGACAATAGAGGTGTGCTTATTCTTTTCAAACAAGGGTAAGTTTGGTTTCGGGGGAAGCAAAACAAAGATGAGGGCTTTTCTTATTCATTTTAGTAACAATTTTGAACTCTAATTATTTCTTACCTCCCAAAAGAACCAATCAAAAGCTTTCCCTTGTGCAAAGGAAAGCTTAAAAAATTGTTTCCATCACATCATATGTTTTACAATTCTTTTGGCAATTGATAATTAACTATCATCTTTTTTGAGCTATCCCATGTGAAGGGGTGGAAAGCAAGTAGGTGAGTCATCCTCTATTTCCAATCCCTTCAATTTAGTCACTAAAATAATTTTGACAATGACCCGTATCGATACAGGCTAGATTAAATTGGGTAAGTTAGTTAGAGTAGTTGGGTCTTATTGATACTCCTTGCTCAGATTCAGCATTTTCAGTATTTCCCAATGAAACCCCTAACTTCCATCTCTTACAAAGAGGTCCAATAACTTCAATTAAGCCCAAATAACTTTTAGTACTTCAAAATTGGGTACAAGGATTTAGCAATTACACCATTCAGGCATAATCGGTTCAAAATTTCTGATCATCAGAACCTAATTCTGACTAGACCCGTTTTCGGGGTGTGACATAGGGCTTCATGCATTAGTGCGATCTGGACCGTCAGATTTGGAATAGATTTGACGGTTGATAGCTGGCTACGGAAAAAGGGAAAAACAAGCCACCATATTAGGGTTTTGATTAAGTTAGGCCCAAAACGGGCCATGTGTAATTTTATTTTATTTGGGCTTAATAATATGTAATGTTTTTTTAGGTTTTAAGAAAATTTTTGTAAATGGAATTTATAATATATATGGGCTTATACTTATCTAATTGGGTTTCTATTTAATTACTAATGTATCTTTTTTTATTTTTGGGTTGTTAATATACAAGGGTTATAAAGATGGGTTATATTAGATATAAATGTGCTCTTTATTTATCTACTCTTATATATATGCTTTTCAATATGTTTTAGAAAGGCAATAATACAACTAATAACAATAGACATGGTGTTATAATGTGAATCACTAGTACATGATAACCGAACATAGAACCTGAGAACTAGTGACCTTTAATCATATATACACATATTATAAAATGGATAAAACAAATAGGCCAATAACTAGAATAGCTAAATTGAGCCCTTTATTGCAAAATTTAACAACGGGTTAACACCTTAGACAAAATCAATGATTATAGAAGGGGATCATACAAAGCCCTTCATGCCTCTACTCGCTCTAAGGGACAGTTGTTGTCGGGAGTCCTAATAGATAACGGTTCAGCCCTAAAAGTCCTACCTAGGGCCACATTGAAGAAATTACTAGTAGAAGAGTCCCACATAATGGCATATTAGAACACGGTCAGATTTTTTGACATAACTCAAAGGGATGTATTGGAAAAAAATAGAGGTTCCTCTACAGATTGGCCTGTCAACCTTTGAGGTCGAGTTTGTGGTGATGGATATTCGACCCACTTATAGTTGTCTGTTGGGCTTAATAATTGGACTGCATAAGAATTTCTTGTAGTTTTTAAATCTCTTTCAGAGTAATTCTAAAAACTAACCCTCTATTTTATCCCAACCATTTTGTTCCCAGTCAATAAAATGTATTTTTCTTCAATAAACCTTGTGTGGCAAACAATGTTTAAACAGCAAAAACACAAAAACAAATAAAATAAGACCAAGCATTTCATCTTCTTTTTCACAAAATCGATATATACTCCTATTCATTTCCCTTGCAGGTCTCTGGATATCAATGACATAAGTAATCTTAAATCCGAATCGCGAGTGATTTTTGAGTAACCCATGTGTCTAAAGAATTTTGAAGACGATGACGATGAATTTGAGTGTGATGTCCCAAAAGACGTGCTTCGATTGATGGAGAGCAAAGAGAAACATATTGTTCCCCATAAAGAGCGGTTAGAAATTGTGAACCTCGGGAATGAAGAGGAAAGGCGCGGAGTAAAGATCGGCACCACCATTACTGTGGAAACATGACAAAGTTTAGTCAAACTTTTACAAGACTACAGAGATGTCTTCGCCTGGTCATACCATGATATGCCCGTTCTAGATACATATATTGTGGTACATTATTTGCCCATAAGGCCAGAATGACAGCCCGTGTAATAGAAACTACGGAGAATAAAGGCGGAAATGTAGTTAAAAATAAGAGATGAGGTGAAAAGGCAATACGGTGCCAGATTTCTACAAGAAGCTAGGTATCCCGAATGGGTTGCCAATATTGTCCCGGTCCCGAAGAAGGATGGGAAATTTCACATGTGCGTTGATTATAGAGACCTTAATCGGGCAAGCCCTAAGGACAACTTTCCACTCTCACACATTGACACCTTGGTGGATTATACAGCCGACCACTCCCTATTCTTATTTATGGACGATTTCTCAGGCTATAAACAAATCAAGATGTGTCCCGAAGACATGGAAAATACCACATTCGTGACACTATGGGGTACCTTTTGCTACAAGGTAATGCCATTCGGCCTTAAGAATGTTGGGGCTACTTATCAGAGAACCATGGTAAATCTGTTCCATGACATGATGCACCAAAATTGAAGTATATGTGAATGACATGATTGCCAAGTCCCGAAAAGAAGGGGAGCACATTATGAATCTAGAGAAACTTTTCAAAAGGCTGAGAAAATTTTAATTAATGCTTAACCCTGCTAAATGTACCTTCAGGATAACATTAGGAAAACTCTTAGGTTTCGTTGTAAGCAAGAGAGGAATTGAGGTGGACCCTGATAAGGTGAAGGCAATTCAATAGCTCCCTCCCCCTCAAATGCAGAAATAGGTCTGAGGTTTATTAGGTAGGCTTAATTATATCGCTCGATTCATCTCCCAGTTAACAGAGAAGTGCAACTCAGTGTTCAGACTGCTCAAAAAGAATAATCCTGGAGAATAGAATGAAGAATGTCAAGTAGTCTTTTAGCAAGTTAAGAAGCAGCTGTCGAATCCATTGGCATTGATGCCACCCATTTTAGGAAGACCTCTAATCTTGTACCTGACCATACACGAGAATTCAAGGTATCCAAAGATCGAGAAGATGTGCTCTGCTCTAGTTTGGGCATCCAAAAGGCTTAGGCAATACTTATTGTACCACACCACGTTGTTAATATCCAAACTTGACCCTTTAAAATTCATGATAGAGGCACTGACTCTGTTAGAAAGGATGGCCCGCTAGCAGATGTTGTTGACAAAATTTGACATCTAATATGTCAGCCAGAAAGCGGTAAATGGAAGTGCCATAACAGACTTTTTGGCAAGTCGCACCTCCAAGAATTATGAAGCCTTAGACTTTGAGTTTCTTGATGAAGACTTGATGTGTGTCACAACTGAAGGAGATGGTCCGACTGATTCATGGGTCTTCAATTTTGATGGAGTTTCTAATGCCTTGGGTCGTGGCATTGAGGCGGTCTTGGTCTTGCCATAAGATGATCATTATCCCTTTACTAGCTGTATGAAGTTTTCTACACCAACAATATGGTAGAGTACGAGGCTTGCATTATGGGATTACGAGAAACAATAGAAAGAAAGATCAGGGTTTTAAGAGTCTTTGGAGATTCTGCCTTAGTCATTTATCAAATCCGCGAAGGATGGGAAACAAAGGATTCAAAGTTAATCGAGTATCAGAAGTTGGTCCTTGAACTAATTAAAGAGTTCAAGGAAATTACTTTCAAGCACATCCCGAGGAAAGATAACTAAATGGCAGATGCTCTCGCCACATTATATGCGACATTCAAGGCAAGTAGAGGTGCCAAAATAATGCACTTCCAAATGCAAATTTCTGACTCGCCCGCGCATTGCTGCTATATAGAAGAAGAAGTAGATGGCCTCCCATGGTAGCACAATGTACTACAGTATATCAAGCTTTAGGAATAACCGTCTCAGGTAACTGAAAATGAAAAAAAGAATGATTCAGAGAATGGTTGTAGGGTATGTCCTTAACGGAGAAGTTTTATACAAAAGGGGCCAAGACCAAGTCTTACTTAGATGAGTGAATGCCAAGGAGGCCCAGTTGATTCTAGAAGAAGTTTACGAAGAAGTATGTGCAACTCACCCAAGCGGGTTTACCATGGCCAGGTGAATCATGCGACTCAGCTATTATTGGTCTACCATGGAGGGAGACTGTATCAATTATGCTCGAAAGTGTCACAAGTGTCAGATCTATGTTGATAAAATACATGCACACCGTAGCCTCTCCATGTGATGACAGCTTCTTGGCCCTTTTCGATGTGGGGCATAGACATAATTGGGCAAGATTCACCTAAAAGCTTCCAATGGGCACAGGTTCATCTTGGTAGTCATCGACTATTTTGCCAAGTTGGTCGAAGCAACTTCATATGCAAATTTCACTAGATCGGCGGTCTGTAAATTCCTCAAAAAGAAGAATATTTGTCGTTATGGGATTCTTGAGACTATTATCACCTATAACGCCCTAAATTTGAATAATAAGATGATACCGGCTGTTTGTTTGCAATTCTAGATCAAGCATCACAATTCTGTAACTTATCGCCCAAAGATGAATGGGGTAGTGGAGGCTGCAAACAAGGATATTAAGAAGATGTCCAAGATGACTGATACTTACAAAGACTGGCATGAGAAATTGTTGTTTTTCTTGGTCTATCACATGGAGGCCGTACTACCCATTGAAGTTGAGATCTTGTCGCTTTGCATTTTAATGGAGGCAGAATTAGATGAAGCTGAGTGGATTCAGACGCGCTACGACCAGCTCAATCTAATTGAAGAAAAGAGGTTGAAGGCAATATGTCATAGCCAAATGTAATAGAAGAGGATGATGCAAGCTCGTGACAAGAGGGCTCACCCATGAGAATTCTAAAAAGGAGACTTGGTGCTGAAAAAGATGTTGTCAATCCGAAGAGATTCCAGCGGGAAGTGGACGCCCAATTGGGAAGGACCCTATGTGGTAACAAAAGCCTTCTCTAGAGGAGCCTTGATCTTAATCGAAATGGATGGGGATGAGTTAAACCCCCCTATGAATTCAGATTCGGTCAAACGGTATTATGCCTGAAAAAAAAAGTAAAAAAGAAGAAGAAAAAAGAAAGAAAAAAAATGAAAAGGATCTAAAAGTGAAAACTTGTAAAGGAAGCTTTAGATTTGAGAAAAAAAGGAAAAGAAAATAAAATGAGGGTTCAAGATGAAAACCCGCAAAGGGCATCTTGAAACCAAAGGTGGATTCAAGTTAAAAACCTGCAAAGGACAGCTTGAATAGTTGAAGATTGAAATCTCAAAAGACCGAAAATTTGTTCATGGCATTAGAAGTCTTGTCAACAAGGGTTGCATCTGAAAGGACTTCCAAATGATTAACTCTGAGCTATTTGGCCCTTGATATCCGGATATTTCATTTCTTTTCGTCGCCGTTACCTTGTGTTTGCCATTGACAAGCGTCGTAATTGTCAAATAAATTATCCTTAATCTCAAAACAAATAAATAATAAGCGTAGTAAAGAGAAAAAGGGTTGATCCACAGGGACTAAGGAGATTATGATATTTGGAGGTTTTGATTTTGACTTTAGCAATTAAGTAAATAAGGTGGGGTTTTAATATAGAAAGTAGATGCAATAAAAGCGAGTTTGAAAACAGATTTGGAGAAAATGACGAAAGTAAAATTTAAAGAGAAAACTTGATTAAATGGAATAGCCTCAAGCTTAGCTTAGCCTCAATTCAAACTGATCATCAAATTTTTTTTTACACCGGATACATGTCAGTTACAGTCTACAAGGCCCAACCCTTATAACTTACTTTTCTCTTTGATAAAAAAATAATCCAAAGGCAATCTTTGGAATTTAGTTTTTACTTGGACTAGCCACAACTATTGTTGCTAGCACCAATACAGTTTAAGTGTTAGAAAAGCTCGACTCAGATTATGTTGTCTCAATGAGAATCGAATCTGATCTCAATTTCCCTTAGCGAATTTGTCTCTAAGTGTGTTCATAGGAAGTCGAATATGCTACAAGCTGATCCTTCCTCCCAACTTTAAATCAAAACAACATTTAGACCAACACGTACTTTTTGAAATGAAAGTGTAAAGATTTTAAAAGAAAGGCCAATTGCCATTCTAAGTTTCCAGAAAACTGATAATGTTATTCGAAGATATTAAGTACTTTTCAATTCTCAAAAAATGAATTAAGTTGTTGCTTAAGCCTTTGGCTAATTGGAAAATTAGCTAAGCATGATTATGGTAGAAATCATAGTGAGCATTTTAAAAGAAAATAAATGAAAACTTAAAAATAAGAACGTAAAGAAAAAGAGAATTTTATAGAACTTAGAAAACAAGAACAAAACTAAGGATGAGATATGTTTCTAGCCTACCTCGATGGGGTATTTATAGTTTTCTAAAACCCTAAAAATAACCTAGAATGATAAAAGATAAATCTTAAAAATATTCAAATTAAATCTTAAAAACAAAAGATAATTCCAAGTTTGAAATTTAAAATGCAGCTAATCTTACTTATCCGTTCTTGCTGGCTAGAACTTCTAGAAGCTACTGACTGGACCTTCTAGAAGCTGTTGACTGGATGCCACATCAGACTTCATGCCTAGAGTCATGCCCACTAGTCCAGCCTTGATTCTAGAAAATAAAACTGCAGAACTTTGCCTTTTAAGTGCTGCTTTTTGGAATTTGAAGTCCTGCACAAAAATGAATAAAATTGACCCAAATCAGCAATATTAAAGATTCAACAGGGAGTATTTATCGATAAAATAGTAACAAAATAAAACACTCATCAGCCATTGTTAATGAACCCTACAGTTTTCCTTGTACATCTTTTTCACCTACATTTGCATATTGAAATGGGAACCAATGGATGTGCATTCATACAACATGAGAGTTTTTTTAGCATTACTCTGAATATGGTTTAAAAATACAGGGACTATAATACTTTTCATTATTATTCTAATCATATCACCTGCATAAGCATGAAATTCTATGCATGTGACGACACCAGATTAGGGCAATTGCCGATAAGGCGAGATAAGTTTTTCTGCGAAGATTTCCATAGCATTCATAAGAAGACTTGAAGAACCAAGGAGATTACATGGCCAATCAGGAATACAAGATTACTATATTGAGCGAGCAAATATACGAAGATCTGATATGAAGCAAAGAAGTGCATGGTCAGTTTCAGCTTGGTATTTTACACCATTTGAAGAAGCATCATTCCCCATAGATTCGAAGGAACAAATCATCCTCACCGATTCAATTCTCACAGGGGCGAGGATCACCTTACCGATTAAGTGCCCGTAGGGGCGAGGATCACCTTATCGATTTATTGCATGCAGGGGTGAGAGTCATCTTATCATTTTAGTGCCTGTAGGGGTAAGGATCACCTTACCGATTTAGTGTCCATAGGGGTGAGGATTACCTTATCGATTTGGTGCCTGCAGGGGTGGGGTCATCTTACTAATTTGTGCCAACAGGGGCGAGAGTCGTCTTACCAATTTAGTGCCCACAGGGGTGAGGATCACCATATCGATTTAGTGCCTGCAGGGGCGAGAGTCATCTTACCGACTTGGTGTCCTCAGGTTCGAAAGATCAGAGTCATTATGTCTTACCCCAAAAATTGGTCTAGTCGAAATTAGGTTCCGGTGATCAAAAGTTTTGTACTAGTTATACCCGAATGATGTAATTGCTCAATCCTTGTATCCAATTTTGAAGTAGTGAGAGTTAATTGAGCTTAATTGAAGTTGTGGGATCTTTTTGTAAGGACTGAAAGTTATACTAATGATTGAACTATAGAAATTGAAAGTTTAGGGGTACAAGTATAGAGAATTGAGAGTTGAGGGACTAACCTTGCGATTAGCCCCTCCTCAATTACAATCACCACATACGTGGGTGATCAGAATTAGTTTCCTTCACCATAAGGAAACCTTAAGGCATTGGCAAATAAAGGAATGAATAAAGAGTAAAAGAGAGACTTACCCGATTGTGTAGGAAGCAAACACCCCCTTCATCTTCATCTTTCTTCAAGCAAGCACCTCCATTGTTGAGGGTAGAAAAGCTTGAGATTTATTCGGTTTATTGACATCGAATCATTGCTATCGATTGGGTAAGCTAGAATCCTCAATCTATTGTTGGAATCCATGGTTATATTAAGCTTATCTTAAGCTAAGGTTTTGGTCATCCATGGAATTTGATAGCTAATCGCTATTTTAAGTTTCAATATTGATTTTGATATCGTTATATTAATTTCAATATTGTATTATCGATTCTAACTGATTCCTATTGTTTAACCTAGCTCAAGTGGTTGAATACAAGCCATCTTCACTACCGAGCACTTCCAAAGGCAAGGGGATCATTATTCGAGAACCTTGAGGCCTCTAAGCATTAGATGGGTGTAGCTGTGTCATGGGATTGGCTAGGTGCCATCTCAATTGCATTTGTTTTGTGCTTAAAATCGCATTTTGTTTAAGGGCTCAAGTAGAGGAAACATATGTGGATTCAAGAGGTAAGTGTGGTAAGTCTTTCATACTGCTTTAATACATTTGTAAGCTTATATGTAACAATTGAAACATGCTAAGTGTGGAAATTGATATAAACATGCTATGTTACATTATTTGAAGCAAAGGCTTATTATATGATGTGAAATGGCCTAAGGGCACAAAGGTAAGATTTATGATGAGATATGTGACCTTGGACACTCGTAGACATTGGATACAATTGGCATGCCATAGGATTATTTGAGCTCACTATGTAAGGGATTGGACTACGATCCGGTCTATGACCTATATGTAGGGAGAAAAGGTTGGATTGTGTAAGGGACTCCAGAGCTACAGCTCAAGGCTGAGGCCTATTTTTGATATGCTTGGTGTATAGGGGTATCCACGTATCAATTGGTTACTATGTCCAATGGGAAAATGAAAAATATGTGTATTACATTTAATATATGAAATTACTATATATTGATGTTAAGCATGAATGGTATATGTTAATGTTATGTGTATGTCATTCAAGCACGCTTTCATGTTATACAGGTCATTAAAGATCTTGTTTGCATTTGTTATAACTACCTGGCTAGGCTATGTAAGCCTAACATTCGTGTGTCTCATGCATTTTAGGATCTTGAAGAATTCTGAGCATCGGTCGTGTGGTTGCAGTTGCAAGTCACTCTCGTCAACCCCATGTATGCTTACATTTTGTTTGAACTCCTAGTAAGGTGGCATAAGGCCTAGACATGTTATATTTGTCTATTTCGATGTGTGTAGTGGCCTAAGTGTGCCTAAGGGGTAGATGTGCATGTTGGTATGGTCGTAAAATGGTAAAACTAGTTAATTTTGGCTTTAAGGTGCTAAAAGGTAAAACTTAGTAAATGGGCTCGAAATGCTCTAAAACTTTGTATGCTATTAGAGTTATAGATTAATAACTTGCTGGTAAAATTTCATTGCCTTTGGACATCGTTCAACGGGTTAAACTGATTAAAAACCAAATAAAATCTGTCATTACAATACAGGTGTACCGATACAGGTCAAGCTATATCGATACGGCCTTGCATATTTGGACTTGGTAAAATAGGGCATATCGATACACAAAAGGGGGCGTATCGGTGCGGATCTTGGCAGTAAGGTCTGGGAAATAAATTGTATCGATACAACCTTAGGATGTATCTAAATGGGTCAACCTTGGTTAACGCATATCGAAATAGACTTAGTTGTATCGAAACGGGGTCCTTTGAGTGAAGTCAAATTGGTCAACCTATATCGATACGGGTGATGGCATACCGATCCAAGATTTGGCAGATTCAAATGAAGATAAGATTCATGTGTAGTCATATCAATCGGCTCCAAAGTGTATCGATACGGGGGTAGTTAATTCAGTTAAAAGACTTAAACTATAGTTTTAAATAGTTTACAGATTGGCCATTAAACCTTATATGGTCTAATTGGATAGGTAGATGACCTCTGTTAATAAGGAAATTTCACAGGCTAATAGGTGATAAGTTCAATTGAAGGTTAGTAAAAAAAATCTGATAAAGACCCTTAACTTGCAAAATTTACATTTTGGTCTCTAAGTTTACAAAAGCTTAAAATTAACCCAAATTGAGTAAGTTGCTGATAATAGGTCTGTTAGCCTTAAAAAAGGCTAATAAGATATTCCAAATAAGCTTCTGAACCATGATTAAGTTTCCCATCTCTGAATATGTCTTCCCATAACACTTTCTGACCCGGTTCTCTACTAGGCCGGGAAGGGGTGTTACACATTATCTTAGGTTTAAAGGAGCATCGTTTGATTTTTTTCTCCTCGGGTTCGAAGGAGCAGATCATCTTACCGACTTGGTGTCCTCGGGTTCGAAGGATCAGAGTCAGTATTTCAGGTTTGAATGAGCATTCTTTGATTTTTTCTCCTCAGGTTCGAATGAGCATGTCATCTTATCGACTTGGTGTCCTCGAGTTCGAAGGATCAGAGTCATTATCTCAGGTTTGAAGGAGCATCATTCGATTTGTTCTCCTCAGGTTCAAAGGAGCAGATCATCTTTCTAGCTTGGTGTCTAAGGATCAAAGTCAAGAGCAGCTCGGCCAGATAAAATCAGTGCCTTTTGTTCTTTGCCCTATTCTCGTTTCACCGGAATGAGCAAAGAAGGGCAACTGTAGCCACCTATTTTATCAGCCCATGTATATCCATTATAAAAGCTCAAAAAATATGTAAAATGTAAAACTAAAAAAAGAATCCATGTACAGTAGGCCCAATTAGGCCTTATACGCAAAAGAAACCTAGTTTTTCTTGTGTCGCACTCCTTATATTTGTATCGCCAGCCACTGTCGTAACCATTCCCAGCCACCACAGCCGTCGCCGATACCACCACATCATCGCCCTTGATTGGTCATGCCCTGCAAGCAAAGAAAGGGAATTAAATGTGAATTGATTTAAAAAAGAAAGAGGAACCAAATTATATCAAGCAAATTAGGCATGAGAATTATATAGATACTAAGGTTTTATTTTTTTTTGTAATTTGGGGAAGAATTATTGATTCTCTTCTCCCATTTATACCCCTGAAGCTGGCTATAAAAAGGCCAAGCATTCACCCATTATAACACACAGAAAAATACAACACACAAAAAAATTGAAGAGCATTACAAGTGATTTCTTTGAGATATTTTACCCAAGTATTATCTTCATATATTTTTATTCTCTTTGTTTTCTTGGTCACTTGGTTCCGAATAAGGAAGAAAATGAGTACGAGTACTTGCAAATCGAAGCTTATGAAGGGTTCCTTTTTGCCCAAAGGTAGAGCCGACACCGCCACCAGAGTAGAAGTAGCAGCAACGATATTCTGCCGGTGTACAGTGGTCGACACCGTGCAGTGACCAGCAGTAACCGGTGACCAACAGCTGCGACACCATGCAGATCGAAGCTGAGCATGTACCCCACGTTGACAAGCTCGCGTTTTGATCCCACTTTTTGCAATTTCTTTACTTTAACCCTTCTTTATTTTTTTAGTTATTAAATTTATATTTCATACATTTTAATTCATTGTTTGATCATATTTACAGTGTTCTTTAATTTATTCCTCTTTATGTGCTTTAACTGGGTAAAAGATTAATGTAATTAAATCTTTTAATAATTAATGATTTTTAAGAAAAACTACCAATAATTTAAAATAAATACCTTTTAGGTTAGTTTCCTTAATAGATAGCTTAGATTTCCTTTGTAAGATTAGTTACCAATAATAAAGTTTAATTAAATACTTAGACCTAGATTTTTAAAATAATGTACTGTAAAATATTAAATAACTTAAATATTTTTACTCTCCTTTAATTGTAGATAATTAAGTAACATCCTTATGTAAACTTTCTTGAAAAGGTAAATAATCTATTAATAGTAAATAACGGTAAATAAAAACTAACTTGATAAATTATCTAGTAAAGTAAAAAAAAATCCTTTCACCTTAATTGTAAATAAAATTCACTTAGTAATCTTTAGAAATGTAAATAAACATTTTCCTTAGTTGTAAATAATTAAATAAAATATTTAGGTAATTTTTTGAAAATTAAATAAATTGTAAATAATTAAATAAAGCCTTTTAAGATTAGTTTCTTTAAATACATGCTTCTAAAAAAAATTAACTTTGAAAATTAAACCACCCATAAAAATTAAAAAGCGTATAAAACATCATTTAAAAAAAGAGATTTTCTTGCATTATGAAAAACAAAATATTTTCTCAATTAGGGTTAATTCGGCCTTCCCCTGGGAATTGTGGGACCGATTGAAACTCTTATGTGAGACTGTATTTTTAGATTTTAGGGATTAATGCCTTAATCCCCTCGTTTCTAAATTGTTTCGGGTTTTCTCAATCGTGAGCGAATTCGAGCCAATATTAGAAATTTGTGGATTTTTGCATTAATCCCTGCACGCATTCACCCAGGTTATAAGAAAAATATTAGTGATCAAGTAAGCGCGGTTTTACGGGCATGATGGGGGCGCTAATCATTCCCCACACCTAATCGTGCCCCCGAACCCTTGAGATTTCGTAATCTCTGGTTTGTTTTTAGGTTTCCGGTCCGCCTAATATAATAAAGGGACCGGTGGCGACTCCATCATCACACTCGACAATCTTCGATGAATAAAAAGGGAAAGAATGCCTTAGGAATTTCGGAGTTTTAACTTTCAATCGTATTTTTTTATTTGGGAAGTGGAAACTGGAGATTTTTTCCCTTTTTCTACTTTATACATAATGTAATAATAAAAGAAAAAAAGAAATATTTTAATAAAAAAGAAAGATTCATTGTTATAATTTAATTTCTTATTAATAAAAATTAATTTTTTTAATTATCGGGAAATACAAAACGTTTTGGAAATTTGAAACCAAAATTTTTAAGGTAACCATCAAAAAATCATAAAAGACTTTATAAAAAATAACGAGTTGCTCACGAACTTGTCGAGTTGGGCATTTTTTATCGGCAAAACTGTATGATTTATTAAAAGTGATCATACAAGCCAACGTCACCTCAGGCCTCGTTAAAAACCTCCCTACACCTAATGGAGGAAAATAGTACCCATCGCAACGTATCGAAACAACGAACAACACCCAACACAAAACCGATCACAAACGATCAAGGAAGCAAACACCAAGTGAGCATCAGCCCTCACCGCACACCAACACATAGGCAACTAACCCCAACCCAAAATGCATGCAACATATATCCCTCACCACCATGCATCCCTGCCCAGCACCAAACAAAAACAAACAGCAAACAAGCCCTCAACTCAAAACTGAGAACCAACCCGCCAAGTTCACCCAGGGATATATTACATAAAGGCTTGAAACAACGTCCCTCGATCCACCGCCTCCTTAGCTAATGCGTCCCTCAAGCCATTTGCCTCGCGAAACCTATGAACGAAACTAATATTCCTGCCCTTCCCACACGCTACATCAATCTGAACAAATAAATCCCATAAACGCCAAGGCCGTTTACAAGACTACATAACCCAACCAAGTGCCACCCGCAAATTTGATTCCACGATCAATGAAAAATTCGAGCTCTACCGAGATTAAGAAAATAATACCAAAGCAAATGCTATGGCCCTGATCTCTGCCTCATTAGACTCTATTACCCCTAGCAGACCAGAAAATAAAGCAAGAATCTTACCTTTCGCATCACGCAACACCCCCAACTCCATTCGGCCCTGGTTTGCCTCTCGCCACTCCATCGACATTGAATTTAACACTACCAGCAACCGAAGGCTGCCAACAAACATCTGTACGCTGGCACACAATAGCTGAAATAAAATAGCAATCCCTCGGGCAATTCCACCATGTCGCCTCATCCAAGTTCCACGTCTCATGCGCCATACGTACCCATGTAAAAGATCGTAGCTTAATTAAAAAGAACACCTCATTCAGTGGTAACTTTTTGCCATCAAAAGTCGCTTCATTTCTCACCAACCATAAGGACCATAAAAGAGCCGTGACACACGCACACCACCATTGTCGCATCTCCCCCAAAAGAGCACTAAAACACAGGCCCTATGAACTCCTGCAAAGAATTAGGTAATGGCAAAGCCACCATCCACCACTATAGAAACCAACACCAAACCTCTCGTACCAACCTACAACTAAAAATAATGTGATCTAATTCATGTTTCGATTTATTACACCAAATACAAGGACCTTGTCCCTTACCTAACACAATCCCTCTACGTCGAAGAAAACTCAACGTTGGTAATCTCTCCAAGCACACAAACCAGAGAAATGCTTGGACCTTCGGCGGCATAGGAACCTTCCACACAAAACACACTTCCACCGACTCATCTCCTATCCATGAGTCAAAGAATTACAACTCGATCGTTCCTGAGGCCATCTAATCATGTTGAAATCACCCCCCACGCACCAAGTGATTGCCTTTGATCCTATACATGTCGTAAGCTATCCTCGATATATCTTGTATAAAATCCTCCTCTCTTCCTATCGTATTAACTCCCAATAAATATCCCAATTGTATCATCGATCTTGCTTCCTTTTCAATCACCTATTGTCTATTTCTAATATCTGAATTAGTGAGTGATTCATTTGCACAATGACCTTTACCAATACGACCTTTCGGAACCTCGAGCATGATAGTTATTCATGCGAGGCTAAAATTTCCACTATATTATTCACTGATCTAATTTTTCCCTACCCTCCCTTTGTCACCACCTCATCCAACACTACAATTAGCGGTATCGCCCCTCAATCTGCTCAACTAAAACACCTGCCACCACCCCTCTAGTCATAGAATTTGACTCAAAATCTACTTCTACCGTAACTGGAATTAAAGCATTTGAATTTGACTCCTCATCTACCATATCCCTCCTAAAAATTAGCGCATCTGCCTCCACTATCCACTGATCCCCTACATCATCTCCACTGTTGCAATTCTCAACCATTCGAACCTCCTCTCTAGCATATCCTCTCAACAGGTCTTGTCCCTCATGTTGTCCAGCGCTGTCCCGATCCACCATCCCAGCTCGTTCTTCTGAACTCTCCTGTAATACTTCAAAAGAAACCTCTGCACGTAAATCCCGACGACAACTAGTTTCTCATAACTGATTAACACGCCAAATTGGTTGAGCCTCGACTGATTCAGAAACAATTGTATCCCCTCATCGCTCTCTCGAAGTTGTTGCCAATTATCTAACCTCGTAGGGTCCACCATATCCATATCCTTATTCGACACTGACTCACTACTCGCATCCACCTCTTTACTTAATCCTCCCACCATGTGAGTTTTTGTAATCACTAATTTTGTCCGGGGTAGACCCACATTTATTTTTGTTTTATAATAATGGGCTTATATGGACTGTTATTAAAATCCAAAAATATTACTAGTAGTATGTGTCTTAATTATAACTATATATGTATGTATGTTGCTACTTGAGAAAAAAAAACAAAAACATTACTAGAAGTATGTTCTATTGCTTTACCTTATTAAATGTTATTTTAAAATCCCAAAAAGAATTATTAAGTGATATGTGTATACATATGTGTTATCGTTATTATACATGTTAGTATACCATTTCCTTTATGTTATCTTATTGTTATCGTATTTATCACCAGGGTTAATATATTATTATCTTATTTATGTCATTATAATTAAAACCAAAAAATACGAAATATATATATATATAAAAACCAATCAATTTAATAAATAAAACCCAAGTTAATTTTTATTATCAGCCCATATACATATAATTACCAGTCTAAATAAAAAGCCCACATATAATTAAAATTCAGTCTATTTTATTATACATATCTTACATGGCCCAATAAAGCCAAAACCCAAATCTGATAATGACTAAAAAACCCTAGTTTCTCATTGTTGTTGCGTAGCTCCTTCCCAGCCGTCAGATCCAGCCAGATCTGACGGTCCATGATGAAGTAGGAAGGGGCTCTTCATATCGCCACGCGCTGCACGCGCGGCTCTTCATATCGTTACGCGCACGTGCTATTCAACCACGCCTCTTCAGGTCCTGTGATCGTCTGCATTCTGGCCACACCAGCGCCACAGCAACTGCTGCACTCCACGACAACCACCACGCTGACAGATACGCTGGTCCCCTTCCAACTGCTTGGCCACGGCGACATATCCAACAAAAAGAACAGGATTAGCAGAAAATCAAAAATGCAAATAACACAAATGTCAGGGAGCGAAACGAATAAGGGGACAAGCCGGCAATTGCAGAAATGCACAACAATTTAAGAGAAAATAGCAGCAACCAATAGGATTAGTTCATGCAATTTCATTGTATTTCAGAATTCTATGTAATCCTGGCTATAAAAGTCGAACTAAAGCAAATGTAAAAAAAAGTAAGCAAGAAGAGGAATATTCAGAGAACCAATAGAAAAAAGAATCGGCCTCAAATTTCAGAGGCATAATCTCTTCTACTTCTACTTCGATTCTTTTTTACATGAAAAAAAGCATAGAGGTTTAGGGTTTTCGATTTTCTCACCCTCGTAGTTTCTCCCGTTTGCGCGTCGATTTGCCTTCCCCATTCGTTGATAAGCCTTGAATGGTGAAACAGAGTGGAGATGGCCTCAGAGAAACCCCCTTAACCCCGGTGGTCATCCTTTAAAGAGAATAGAAAGAAATAGGGTTTCTCCCAGTTCTATTTTTTGGGGATTTTCAAAAGAAAGTTTTAGATTTTGAAAAAAAAAGGCTCGGATCTGAGTTTTAGGGTAAAAAAATGGGTTTTGGTAAAAAAAAAAGGCTCGGGAAAATCACGTTTTAAAACCTTCCATCCCGGCTTATTTACCTCTTAAGGAGTTTTACCTTTTTTAAACCCCTTCTGTGGTCCCTAGATTTTTGTTATGACTTTCAATTTGGTCACTGTTTCGAGCAAAGTTATCATTTCCTTTAAATTTGTCCTTTAATTTTATTAATATTCAATTAAATCCCAATTTCAGTTTACAATATGTTGTTTAACATGTTTTAAACATTAATCTTGTGGTTGAATTGCTTTAAAATGCGTTAATATGTTGAATGTCATCTTTTTAATGCTAGATAATGTAAATTTTTGATCCTTGTGTTTGTTGGGCCTAATTCCTAGCTTTGGGCTTAGATTATTTTTACTAGTTTAATTAATTCAAATCATGTGTTCGTCTCATAGAAGCATGGTTTCGAACTAATTAAGTTAATTGTGGAGCTCACATCATTAAGGTTAATCAATCTAGGGTTAAATACTAGACCTACCTAGATTAATTAGATCACTAAATAGTCTCTCATAATTTGGGCCTTTGGGTGTTTTAGGCCTAGTGTTTAATTATTTAAGTTTTGGGCATTTGGGTGTTTTAGGCCTAGTGTTTAATTAGTTAAGTTTTGGGCCTTAAGTCTTAGACCTAGGTTTTTGGGGCTTTAGATTAAATGGATTAATTCAATTAATTTAAATCGTGTGCTCGTCTTATAGGGGCGTGATTCTTAAATTAATTAAGTTAATGCTAGGTTTGGGTTCTTAGAGCCTTAGTTAGATTAAGGTTCGGATTAATCTAATGAATTTTAATTTGCTCTTGGCTCATTAGAGTAAATATTAAATTCGTTAAATCAATCGAACGTTTCTTAATGGCTTAGGTTAAAATTAATCTCAAATTTAGATTGACGCTTAGATTCCCGATTAATTGCCTTAATTTGTTAGAGTATTAGTCATTCAGGGCTAATTTATTCAGGATTAAATATTAGAATTGCTGAATTAGCAGTTAATTCACTAATTGATTTTCAATAATTTGGGCTTTTCAGGTTAGGTCTTGGGGTGGGCCTTTTGTGCTTATCTTTTATGCCTTTTGTTTGCCATCTCCTATTTTTGTCATTCATGTGACTCGAATGTTTGATTACACATTAATTAACTCGGATTACAAAAAGGGGAGGTATTCATTAGTTACGGTATTTGGATTGCGACAGTCCGAGCTTAAAGGATGTTGACCAAATATTTGAATTAATCCTTACCAACTCAAGAAAGTATTAAAACTTAACAAAGCCATTACATCATTCCTTAACTGCTTGCATCATGCATAAAGGTGACATACAGGATTCGAACCCTAAATTAACACGGTAGTCAGGTTTATTCGATGTTGGTTTAATCTATGGTCCGATGTATCATCAACCTTATTGATTAAATGTACAATCAATTTGAACCCATCGATCTGATAAAGACTGTTCAATTAAGTTTAATTTTCAATTAAGGTCACCAAATTAAATTCTTTTCAATTTCCAACAATTTCCTTCGATTGAAAGCAACAAATATTTTGGTACCGGTTATCGGGCGTGATAGGGGGTGCTAATCCTTCCCCACACGTAACCAACTCCCGAACCCTTTCAAATAGAGTCTCTGGTTTTGTGGCGTCCGGCCTACCTTATCCAAGTGGCCGGTGGCGACTCCCAGTTTTCAATCAGTTTTCCAAAAAAAGAATTTTCCAAAGAAAATCCCTTTAAACAAAAATTTTTCAAAGAACAAAAAAAACGTCGTTACAGCTTGGCGACTCCGCTGGGGATCAATTTTGTTTTTAAAATAAAAAGAGAGTTAGGCCAAATAAGATATTTGTTGCTTATTAATGATGGAAAGTTGTCGGGATTTCAATTGAATTTAGTAAGGTTAAACCTTTCGTGAAAATGTAACTACAATTGAACGGGCTTTGATAGTTGATGGCCTTTAAATTAATTTTTCATTTAATTTCTAAGGAATCACCGACATATGTTGCACCATCTCATCACGCTCTGCACCCGAGCTCCATCCCTTAATTGGGAGTGAAACGCTACATACCCACATGAGCAGACATCCATGGGTCGGTAATTCACTCCCAAAATCCATGCCTCTTGACACGTGAGCAGCCATCCACGTCATTAGGTCGTGCTTTTCCTCGAACTGAAACCAATTCACAAGCTTGTAATGGGCCATAATTGGAACTCTTGTTACCTTAGTAGGTGATAAGATAGGTTCGGGTGCCCCAATCAGAACCAAACCCATGTGTGTGAATTTAAGAAGCCCACCCCGTTAGAGCCATGCAGATAACTATAGTGAATTAGATTTCCTGTGATTAGGGTTTTCTTTTATAGGCTTGCCCTTCGCTTAATTTATTTAATTTTACCTATTTTTGTTTGCAAGTTTATTTTTCACTTCATGACTAAGCTTTTCCCTTGTTTCATGTTCTTTAATCTTTATTTCACATATTATGTCATAATCATGAAGAGCACACTGAGTCTGGAAATAGTTTGAAATTAAAAACAACATCAATGGGGGACTTAGTTCGTTACAGTGACAAGAAGAATTCTGACGTTCAGATATGGTCAGAAAGGGAACAGTTACATGAGGGAGATAGTATTGTCGAAGGATTCAGATCAACCATGTCAGCCACAACATTCATGAACACCAGATTTAATGATGTATCTGAGTTGAAGTTAGTATGGAACAGTTGGGACTTCGAAACAATGAACACTTTCAGAGAAGAGTACGGTGACATCGCATATCTGACGGAGGTTCCAGTTGACCAAGCGCTACTGCAAACTTTGGTGAGTTTTTGGAACTCCGCCTACAATTGTTTCATAATTGGTAACTTCGATCTCACTCCTAAAATCGAGGAATATTGGGATCTCATAAACTGCATGAGGATTGATATGGATCGAGTTTATTCTAAGCCGAGTAAGAATAAAGCCTTCCGAGGAAAGCTTGTCAGAATATCGGATACATTACTATCTTGGGTTGAGCAGCAGGTCACCACCTGGAACAATAAGGAGTATCTTAAATGGGAGGGAATCCTGGCTTTGGCTTTTGTACACCCTATGGGTCGAGTCCAGTGGAACCTGTTCGCATTGTTGATCTACGAGTTGGTACTGTTTCCTCGGGCTTTGGGCCTAATTGACCCGTCAGTCTTGGATCTTTTTGAATGTTTGAGTAGTGGGACCAACCCGGTACCTGTTATTCTAGCTGAAACCTTTCGATCCTTGAGGTTCTATCGGGAGAATGGAGGAGGACATTTCTAGGGATGTCCATAACTTTTGACAGTCTGGTTTTACAGTCACCTTTGGGCTAATCCCAGTTTATCCAGACCCTTTTACGATGGTAAGTTCTCACCCTTGAAGGAGTTCTTACGAAAGGATAATTGGCCAACCCGTAGGTCTGAGGAGGTATGGCAAGACGTCCTCTAGAACATAAAGGAAGAAGATATAGTTTGGAGGGCACCGTGGTTGTTGGTGAAGAATGTTTTCTACAGATGCGAAGAGTATTTGTGGGTACCGTTGCTTGGCCTTTGGGGGCATACTGCCTACGCACCCCTATTAGTCCTAAGGCAATATGGGTCAAAACAGTTCATGCCAGTCACCAAAGGTCTAAATGAGTTTAATATGGACTACGCAAAGGAGAAAATCTATAAGGCAATGGTATACAACGCTTCTTCAACCTAGAATAACGTAAGACGGGTTAGGATCATGAATGCTCCATATATGGTTACTCCTGAATATGAGGTTGGCCATACTCCCCACAGAAGCCGATCTAATGAGGAAGCAGCTTGAAGAGAAACGGAAGAAGTACCTTAAACTCGAGGAGAAAGCTCTTCAGGAGAAGTTCGACTTCGAGTTAGAAAAGACACAGTTCGAAGGAGTAGTTAGAGGCCTACAAAAGAAGAGATAGGAGCTAGAACTTGAACTCAAGCTAGAAAAAAAGGAGATTCAACAGCTCAAGAGGTTAAATAGAACCAAGAAAGTCACAGAAAGAGGATCGAGCGAGGGGTTGGAGCATCGACTTAGAGAAGAAAAAGCACGAGCTGAGAATTATAAAAGGATATTTCTCGAGCACAAAGATCAAGTGCTCGCTTTGACCCAAGAAATGAAGAATCTGCGAACCTCCTATTCAAAACAGATTGAGAAGAAACAACACCAAAGTAGAGCCCTGAGAGATCAAGTGAAGTGTCTGGAGAAGTATATTTTCAAGCACAAGATCTCGACTAGCAAGTTGAAGGCTAACTCAAAAAATCAAACATTGATAACACGTGTCGAAGAATTGGAAGCCGAGGTTCAACAACTCAATGACCATGTAGCAAGCATGAGAGGGGCAATTCAAGTACGCCCGACTCCGAGTTTGGAATAGTTGCACTTTGCCCCTACATAATTTAGAGGCAGGAGCAAGAATTGGCATGGCAGGGATCCTAGATGCAAGAGGTTGCCCAGAAGATACAACTTCTAGCTGAAGACGCTACCGAGCTTCAGATTGTGTTCATGATGACTCCGAGGAAGGAGATAAGATTGTATGGATTTTGAGGGAGATTATTGACCTCGACACTACCTTGAAATCATATGTGTAGTTAGCTTCCTCTAAGTTATTGTAATATGACGATGTTCCCATCAATGAAAGTTGTTTAACGATGACATTTACCGAATTTAGTGTCGCTCTTTGCATCCATGCATCATACATTTATTTGCACACTTCATTTAAATACCAAAATTAACTAAAAGACTTTTCATTTCAGAGAGAGATAAAGTATTTTAATTCTTAAAAAATTCAATCATTTCGCATAAATACGAAACCCTGTTATAGTCCCGAACCATGGAGGATAGACTAGCCAAGGTAGAACATGGGCAAAAAGACCTCGAAATACGTTTGGACGGGATTGGCCAAGATATTAGGGACCAGATAGCTCAGTCACAAGATGTCGTTATCGCTCAGATAACCAGCTTATTAGTAATTATGAAGGGCAATAAGGGAATCTCTATCAACATCCCAAGTCTTGATGAGCATGAGGGTGTTTTGTCTCATGCAAAAGTGCAACCAGGCATGCCAGAACCCGGGAAAAAGGTTTACATTAATCTCGTAGGAGTTTTTGCTGACCCTATCGTTGGGGCATCAGCGAGTAACCACGGAGGAGCTCCGACAAATCAACCCATTGATTTGGGAGTAGGATATGAGAATGAAGTGCCAGAGCTGAGCATGATGGATGAAGTAAAAAAAGAATTAGGGCCGATATGGAGAAGAAGTATGAGGAGTAGTTTCGTATGCTCGAAGAAAGGCTAAAATCTATCCAAGGGGCCGATAAACATGAAAGCGATGCAAGCGATTTGAGTTTAGTGGCTGATTTGGTTCTCCCACCCAAATTCAATGTGCCATACTTTATCAAGTATGACGAGACTACTTGCCTATTAGTACATATCACCATGTACTACAGAAAGATGGTTGTTTTTGTGAAAGATGAGAAGTTACTTATCCACTGCTTTCAGGAGAGTTTGACTGGGTCTGCAACCTGGTGGTACACTATGCTCAGCCGAACAAATATCAAGTCATGGAAAGACTTGAGGAAGGCCTTCATAGAGCATTACAAGCACGTAATGGACATGATCCCAGTTGAATTATGCTAGAAGGGATGGAACAAAAGACAAATGAGAATCTGCACCAGTATGCCCAGAGATGGCGTGACGTGGTTGCTCAAATCCAGCAACCAATTTCTGAACATGACATCACACCCACGTTCTTCAATACTTTAAGGGGAGCGTTGTTCGACCATTTGATAAATAACATTACCCAAAACTTTGCTAAAATGGTGAGAACCGAAGAATCGATTGAAGTAGCAATAAAGAGCGGAAGGATCAATAGTGGGGAGAATACGCGTAAGAACTACAAGAAAAGGGATAACGAGGTGAACAATGCAAGCACCTACGCAGCCCCAAAGAGTTTCACTATTTTACCACCACAACCTGCAGCTGGAGGAGGCTAGGGCCCAAGCAAGAGAGAGACTAGGGCCGCGAAGAAGGAAAATGAGAAGATGTCGTTTACCCCACTCCCAGTATCGTATGGTGAACTATACTCGCAACTACATAAGGTTGATTTGGTCCGGCCTTATTATGTCACTCTTTTTAAACCACCATTCCCTGCGCGGTACGATGAAAAGGCAAACTGTGAATATCACGGGTGCGTTCCGGGACACTCGATCGAGAATTGCATTGCAATCAAAAATTTTGTACAAAACATGATAAATTTCAAGGTGTTACAGTTAGACAAACCGAATATAGCTACTAACCCATTACCGAACCACGGAGGCCGTAGCGTAAATGCAGTCGAAGAGGAGTATACTAGGAGAGCCAAGACAAGAGTGTCTGAGGTCAAATCCCCTTTGAGGTGGGTGTTTCAGCAGTTATGTGTGGCGTGCCTCATCAACCGAGGTATGGAGACCTTACAACAAGGAAGTGGACCGTATTGTGAGTTCTACCAGGAGGAAGGACATGACATTCAGGGTTGCGAGAGGTTCAAGCAGATGATTCAGAGGATGATGGACAATAAGGAAATTGAATTCTTTGAGAAAAATAAAGAAAGGAAGGAATCAGATGTATACACGTCAGATACACCCAAGATCAAGTATGGGGTGGATATACCTTTTATTATATCGCTCAAGCCAAAGCCCGAAAGCTTATCCCAAGATGAGAGTTCTAAAGTAACTCCCAAGATACTGATTTTGGCTCTGACTTCCTTTTCGTTTAAGGATGCTCAAAAAGTCTCGTAGAGTTATACTGCACACGTTTCTATACCAAGAAAGCCAGAAATACAAAGGGGAAACTATCCGATAAAGGATCCACAAAAGATGAGAGCCTAGTGGAACCAAGCGCCAAGGTGGTAAATGAAGTAGGGTATTTTACCAGAAGTGGCAGATGCTATTCGCCAGAAATGGCAAAGGCGTCAGAAGAACCGATAGACAAAGGCAAAGTAGTAACCGCCAAACCCAAAAAGATTTTCGGAGAAGAACATCCCTCTAGAATTCATGAGTCGGTGACAGAGAGTCGGGCTCAGAAATTCTTGAGGTTCCTAAAGCACAGCGAATACAACACTGTTGAGCAGCTTAAAAAATAACAAGCACAAATTTTGGTACTTGAGTTGCTGTTGAGTTCAGAAAAACATCGTGACATATTGTTGAAAGTACTAAATCGGGCGTTCGTTCCGGACAATATCTCAGTAGATAAGTTAGACAGAATAGCGGGCTACATTACTGCAGATAACTACATCACTTTTACCGACGACGAAGTTCGCAACAGACGCATGGGATCGACAAAGGCTTTGAACATCACCACCCAATGCAAGGGGCGTGTCTTACTAGGAGTGCTCATCGACAACGGGTCCGCCTTAAATGTTTTACCTATGGCGACCTTATAAAGGCTCCCAGTGGACGATTCGCACATGAAACCATGTTAGAACGTCGTTAGAGCATTCGACGGGCCCAAGAGAGATGTTATCGGGAAGATAGAGATACCATTGCTGATTGGTCCTACGGAATACGTTGTCGAGTTTGTAGTTATGGATATCCAACCCACTTACAACTATCTACTAGGGAGGCCGTGGATTTACTCAGCCGGAGCCGTGCCTTCATCCCTGCACCAAAAATTAAAGTTTGTTATTGATGGGAAGTTGGTGAGTGTGGGAGCTGAGCAAGACATTATTGCTTCCGTGACTACCAACGCTCCTTATGTCCAAACTGACGAAGAGGCTGTTGAGTGCTCCTTTAGGGCCTTAGAGTTTGTGAATGCCACCTTCGTGGCAGAAGGAAGCAAGATCCCGCGCCCTAGACTGTCAAATTGCACCAAAATGACAGTCTGGCAGACCTTGGGACGAAGAGCCAAGAAGGGTAAAGGGCTAGAAAGGAGTTTGCAAGGATTCTTGCGTACTAGGAGCGTTATTGGCAAGAAGGATGGGTTCAGGCTCGGCCATAAGCCCAATTTCCACAAGAGAAAGCTAGAATAGAAGAAAAGATATGAACAAAGGAGGGCCAGATTCAGAGGAGAGGACATCTCATGGGAACCAATGACTTTCCCCCATTTAAAGAATATTTTTACGTCCGGGGGAATAATCAATGTGTAGGAGGAGATACACGAAGCTAACCTAGAAAGTGCTGAGTTCAGCAAGGAGGAAAGGTTCAGCGAGGCATTGAAGGGAATGGAGGTCAATATGATAGCCAAGGAGGAATAAAGTGGCAAATATTTGGCAGGAATCTGCCCTTGCCTCCCAGGGGAAACGCTCAGCAATTGGATTGTTGAGGATCTGCCAGTAGTTTTTAGGTCAAGATCAGAGTAATGCTCAAAACCAACCCTATTCGCTTTTGCCCGCGAGCAATAGGGATCTTTTGTAAAGGGCTCCTATGTTAATCTTCTTGCTTTTAGTTCAATAAAATGATGCTTTCTGTTTCTTTCTCAAATGGCAAACATTTTGTTTTCTTTGTTTCACATTCATTATTCTTTATTACTATATTTGTTTCATTAATCCCATAAGAAGTATTCTTTTCCTATCCCGATACGTATTCATTCAAATTGTTTCAGGGCCCTATCATTGACTGTCTGAGATAGATTTTGAGCGACCCTTGTGTTTGGCGGAAGTCGAGGAAGGGGATGATGAGATAGAAGCAGAGATCTCAGATGAGCTACTTAGACTAATGGAAAGTGAAGATAAACAAATTTTGCCTCATCAAGAAGAATTAGAAATCCTCAATATGGGGACGGAAGAGGAAAGAAAAGAAGTAAAGATTGGAACTGCCCTTTCGGCTGAGACCGGACGTGAATTGGTTGAGTTGCTTTCAGAATTCAGCGATGTTTTTGGATGGACCTATCAAGACATGCCAGGTCTGGACACAGATATTGTAGTGCACAAGCTACCGATCAAGCCAGAATATAAACTGGTTCAGCAAAAACTCAAAATGATGAAACCAGAAATGTTATTGAAGATTCGGGAGGAAGTGAAGAAACAATACGATGCCGGTTTCTAAATACTCAGAGTGGGTGGGGAACATAGTCCATGTTCCCAAAAAAGACGGTAAGGTCCGTATGTGCGTAGATTACAGAGACCTTAATAAGGTGAGTCCCAAAGACAATTTTCCTCTACCTCATATTGATACTTTGGTCGACAACTGTAGCGATGTCCGTTTCGCTAAAAAAGTGTCTTTATTTTGTTTTGTTTTAAAAAATGTCTTCCGTGGGGTTTTAAAAAAATCGTATTTTATTTTGAAAATGGAGTCGCCACCGGCCACTTAGGTAGGTTGGACACCATAAAACCAGAGATTTGAAAACTGTTGGGTTCGGGAGTCAATTACGGATGGGGAAGGATTAGCACCCTCACACCGCCCAAAATTGGTACTTTAATAATTACCACTTTATTAATATTAAACTTTCCAGATTAAAGTGACGATTAATTTAAAATTTGGTTATAAGTGTAGGTAAATTTTAAAAGCCCCGTTATTTGAGGGTAAACGCCCAAACTACCATCGTTACGCCTGATACTGGCCCCGTTTACACTCGGATAAAAAGGCACTGCATTGACAATTTATATATCTCGATATGTAATCTTAGTGAGCAAAATATAAAATATGGTAAATAATTTAAATACAATAATAATACAAATAAATATTAACATAATAAACTACTAATCTAACATAAATAAAATACTAATCTAAAACATACATACATAAATATTAATCTAACTCATAAATAAAAACAAATGTAACATAAATAAAATATTAATATAGAACATAAATTTAAAACATAATAAATACTAATCTAAAACATAAATAAACATACAAACTAAAAAACACAATTTTAAATTAACTACTACTTCATTAAATCATAAAAATTACAACACAAATAAAAAGGAAAGAAAATATACCTAACTATGAGCTCGAATGACGAACCCCGACTGAACCCCACTGAGATCTACCATGAGCTCTCCAAAAATATTAACTAGATCGGATCTAAAATAGGACCCCGATCGAACCGGATAGGACCGAGGGCACTACCCACGGTCCTTGGCTACCGAGAGTATAGCTCTCTTATTGGCTGTCTTGACCGGCTCTCTCCTTATTTTACATTGCCTCCAATCCCATGCCTTATTCATAGGCAATTGGGGTTGTTGGGCTAGTGACGTGGAGAATGCTGCTCCACGCAGTGCATTTGTGTGGTTTTTTCACTTTAATCTTTTTTTTTTCTTTTTTTACACTTCAATCAATTTTTTATTATTTTTTTATTTTAAATTAATAATATTACTATTACAATAATACTAAAAATACTAAAATCCGAACAAACATGAGTGATTACAGTTGCCCCTCTTTGCTTGTTCTTGTGAAACGAGGACAAAGCAAAGATCAAAAGCACTCATTTTTGACCTACTTTATTGTTCTTGTAGCTTCAGAATCACATGTTCTTCTGGAACTCTTCTCTTTTCCTCAGCCGAATCTTCGGGTTCTTAAGTTCTTCCTATGTAGAACTTCTTCACCTTCCGATCTTGGAGCTACAGGTTTTTTCTTGAAATCTTGCAGTTAGGTTTCTTCCTATATGGAACCTTTCACTCTGAAGCCTCGAGTTGCAAGTCCCTCCTATATAGAACTCTTCGCCTTCAACATGGGTATTCTGTTCTTAGGTGACGCAGGTATCAATGATATCACTGTATCTTTATCTAATACCTTGGAATCATGTGTTCTTATAGTATCTTCCGCTCTTCCTCGGCTGAATTCTTTGGGTTTCCTGTTTGTGGTCTCAGAATCACAAGCTCTTCTGGAACTTTTCGCTCTTTCTCGGCCACCTCTTTGACCTTGGATTTGTCCATCTAGAAAACCGTCAGGGCAGGGGCTCGAAAATGTTGACATTTTCTCTGGTCAACTGGTCTTCTTTCTTTCCTATATCTTTCCTCCTCTCTTTTCTCTTTTCCTCTTTTTCTTTCTTTTTTTTTTCTCTCTTTTTTTTCTTTTTTCTTCTTTTTTTCGCGCTAACATGGTTGTCGATCTCTCTGAACTCACGCTACTAAGGCTACTGCATCATGCCCGAATGACTTATTGATAGCCTGAAGGACCTATCACTATGCTCGAAAGACTTACTGATGGCCCGAAGGTCTTATCACCATGCCCGAAGGACTTACTGATGGCCCGAAGGACTTAATATCTGGCTTCACACTACTATGGCTATCGTCATCTGGCCTCACACTACTTTGGCTGCCTCATCATGCCCGAAGGACTTATTAATGGCCCGAATGACTTATCACCATGCTCGAAAAACTTACTGGTGGCCCGAAGGTCTTATCATCATGCCTGAAGGACTTACTGATGGCCCGAAGGACTTACTGATGGCCCGAAGGACTTAACATCTGGCTTTATGCTACTCCAGCTACCGTCATCTGGCCTCACGCTACTATGGCTGCCTCATCATGCCCGAAGGACTTATTGATGGCCCGAAGGACTTATCACCATGCTCGAAAGACTTACTGGTGGCCCGAAGGTCTTATCATCATGCTCGAAGGACTTACTGATGGCCTGAAGGACTTAACATCTGGCTTTACGCTACTTCGGCTATCGTCATCTGGCCTCGCGCTATTATGGCTACCTCATCATGCCCAAAGGACTTATTGATGGCCCGAAAAACTTATCAACATGCTCGAAAGACTTACTGGTGGCCCGAAGGTCTTATCATCATGCCCGAAGGACCTATTGATGGCCCGAAGGACTTAACATCTGGCTTTACGCTACTCCAGCTACCGTCATCTGGCCTCACGCTACTATGGCTGCCATCATCTGGCCTCACGCTACTATGGTTGTCGCATCTTTCTTTCTTTAATGAAATCCACTTCTTAATACTCTTTGATAATTCTTCAAGTACCTGTCCAAAACAAGCAAAAATTGACATGCCCCTATCTATATGATGCATGCAATGTAATGCTTTATTTCTTCTATTTTCTTCTCTTTTCTCTCTTCTCTTTTTTTCTTTTTCTTTTCTTATTTTTTCTCTTTTTTCTTCCAGCCCTTTTTTGTTCTAAAGTCTTACACCTTGAAAGGTCGTTCCTCATATTTCTTCATCTCTTTACTTTTTCATTGTATGCTCTTAAATCCTCATTTGATCAATCACTTCGAATCTAGATTAACATGCTTTCACACCTTTTGTGCGGAAGGTTTTCTTGTCTTCAGGGTTATCCCTCGTCTTCATAAATGATCTTTCGGTTCTTATATTATTCTTATAAGAACCCTTGTCATCTTCTTTGCTTGGCGTTGCCCCATTCAACCACGGGCTCCACTGCTTTGAATTTTCTAACCCATCATACAGAGCCTTGATTTATTTCTAGTCACCAGGGTGAGCCAAAATGCTTCCATCCCATGAGCTCATCCTTGATCTTCTCATAGAATTTCGACGGGAACTAACTCTCGGTCCCATGCTTTAAATCTCATCATCATTCATTTTTAAAGTAATGCAAAAGGCAATTTACTTGTGTATATTTCAAAAAAAAATAATGATTTTTTGAAAAGATATTCAGTCATTTTGAAAATCACAACTTGAAGGGGATACCAAACATTTTGAAAACATTGTTTGAAACAAATGGTAAACATTTTTTTTCTTTTCTTTTTTTAAGGACCAAACATTTTTTAAAAAATTAATGTTTGGAGAATGGTAAACAAAATTCGAAGTATATTGCCAAACATTTAAAAAACTAATGTTTGGGGGAAATGGTAAACATCAAAACTTTGGGAGAAAATGTCAAACCTTTTAAAACATGTTTGCCCCCAAAATATCAAACACCATAGCATATCTGCTTCAAATTGCCAGAGATCAACTCTAATGAAGTGCATATTTAGAAGATCTTGACCATTGTGGAGACATATGCAAATGTATAGTTTCTTCTGGTCTAATAGGCTTTTGAGAGGAACAACCTACCTAGTTTCTACCCCGTTTAAGGTGGCTCTCTTAATCTCACTATCTCACCATGCCCCATCCTTCCCTCATTTGGGTGTCGATCAAGCACTTAGAAGTTTGACGTTCCTTGAAGCAAAGTTAACCCTTATAGGCGGAATGAAATCTGAAGACATTCTCATTCAACTTGGATATCTATGGATGATCAGAATGGTCTTTGGGGGCTTGTAATGTAGGCCTTTGGTTTATGGTTAAGTGAAACAATATTTCTGTACTTGTGTAACTTGGATATACCCATTATTCCTTCCCTTTTTTGGATCGCTCTAGACTGTCCGTTTTCGGGTTTTCACCCTAGAGTTTATTTCCTTTCTTTTTTACTGTAGGCTGCCTTGCATTCTGGCTATACACTAATGTTCATTTTCTGTTCAAGAATGTTTGATCCTCTAAAACTCTTCGAAACTAAGATTTCTTGAATGAAGGACTACGAATACATTTCTGGGAATTCTTGTGATTGGCACGTCCAGATGAAATGTTATTCTTTCTTTCTTCTTTTCTCTTCTTTTTTTCTTTTCTTCTTTTTCACTTTTTCTCTTGGATCGCTCTAGACTGCCCATTTTTGGGTTTTCACCCTAGAGGTCACTTCATTCTTCCGTACCTTCAGATCAGTGTATTTTGGTTGGATATTAATGCCAGTATGCTCAAGCAGACTTCTCTTTTTCTTCATTTTCAGGATCATTCTAGACTGCCCATTTTTGGGTTTTCACCCTAGAGGTCATTTCTTTTTTCGAAATTGGCAATCTTCAGGCCGACTTGTCTTGACTTGGCTTCAATTCGAGCTTCTATACTAATTTTCAAAACTGATATTTACTTGAAATGTGGATTCCTTATGTCTCTTGCTCATAGTTGAAGTTTCGTTCTTGTATTGTTTGATCTGTGTGTGAAGCATATACAGTATTCTTTCTTTCTTTTTCTTTTTTCTTTTTTCCCTTTTTCTTTTCTTTTTTCTCTTTTTTTCTTCCTTTTTTCTCTCTCTCTTTTTCTTCTTGTTTTTTCTTTTTTCTTTTTTTTTTCTTTTCTTTTTTTTTATTTTGTTTTCTTTTTTTATTTTTTGTTTTAGACTGCCCATTTTGGGTTTTTAGCCTTGAATCTCTTTCTTCTTATTCGAGTCTATAAATGTATCCTCGAATCAACACGTATCTATACTGGGTATTGATGCTATCTTCCGCTCGAAGTTAATTGCCTCTCTGCAGCTCTTCTGATATTTACTCGATCTGGATTGCTTCGGCCTTCTAATTGTCATTTCTCTTATTTTCTTTGGTTTTTCGTTTGGACATATCCTTGTTTTCAACCACTTTCTTCTGATGATTTTTTGATATTCGTATCCAATCTGTCTGGTCTCATCTCTGTCTTCTGGTAAAGTAAAAGAATACCATTCGTCGTCACATTCACAGATTTCCTGAGAAAGCCTTCAGGGGGTAGAGGTTTAGGGTCAACTCTTGTTTCAAGGATCTTAAACGACAAGTACCTGAGAAGATAAATTCCTAAAATGGGAACTGCTCATTGTATAAAAACTCGCTTTGTTCCTCTGTTGGCCTAAGTAAACTAGCAGTTACTCACATTTACAGTATCCCCACAACATTCAATCTCTTCTAAATATATGCAACTTAGAGTTGATCTTTGGATCTGAAGCAAATGTACTGTTGCATTCAAAATTCGAGGACATGGTATAGAAATGATATATACATATGTCCATTCAAAAATGCGTGTATATGCATATGGGAGAACAAAAACTACCCCATAAAAATAAAATGTTTAAAGAATCAAGAATGTAAAATTGCTTTCTAAATGGAAATGTGATTTTTAATTCTAAAAAATATCTGTTTGAGAGTTTTTTTTCAAAGCATTGAGAATTTCTTTGTGAACTGATGGGAAAACCATAGGGACCTCCGGACTACCTTTAGAGTACTAACTCATTCCGGTCCTTTGTAGTGTAGGCTTGCCTCTTCTCTTGTTTTTCCATCGCTGGATCAACTCTCTCATCATGACTCCCTCGTCAACCAGCTTCTTAATTTTTTCTATTAACGACCCCAAATTTCTTAGTGTCATGCCCCGGCGCCTCAATGTAGAACTCACATATACTGTATGGATCAAAACTGTGAGCAGATGAGATGGGCGTAATCTTTATCGGCCTTGAGGTAAGGTACTAACCCTTGACCAGATGAGGCCATATGTCCGAGATGGAATACTCCAAATATCTCTAAATATGTACTTGTTCGATGAATTTTTCTCGGTGATTCTGAGGAATCTGCATGTCTTCTTCTCTTACGATCACAAGAACCTTCGAAAGTGGTACCCATTTATATCTTTCTTTCCTTCTGCTCCTAGGCATGTTTGGTCTTTTAAACTTAGGTCCCAGAGTGCATGTTCGATTCTCTCTCCGACTGTTATGAAATCCTCAAAGCTGGCATTCGTTTTCCCGAGCACCCTATCAAAGAAGAAATAAGAAAGGTAGCATGGAAGTCACTTTCCTCTTCATCTACGGGAGGCTACACTTGGGTTGCTAAACACAGACACCTCAAAGCACATTCCTTGAAGCTTTCATCAGGTTTCATCTTCGTACCCTGGAGATACTGACGACTTGGTGCTAGGTCCAAAGCATATCATAGCACGGTAGGTCCTGCTAGACTGTCGGGGAAATAGTGGATCAGCAATTTTTCAATGCAGCCCTCCATCTTTTTGTAAAATATGGTCACGTGAATCTTGGGGCATCTTGTTCCGTTATCATACGTAAATCTATGAATCTTTGGAATCCGGAGGAACGACCAAATCAGGGTTCAAACAGAGCTTTCTTGCATCAAAGGCATCAAACTTCTTTTTTCTCTCTCTCTTTTTCTCTCGAATCCATCTTCTAACTGCTCAAATCTTGATTTTTGAGTGTGTTCAATTATTTATTCACGATAAAACTCTAATTGTTCTTTGGATTACCCCCAAAAATTTTATGCAAGATAATGATAATGTTATGTAAAATATGCCATGACTATACAGTGTAATGCAATGCAATCCTAAAATATAAACATGAATGCAATAAGGTATTGATTCCAAAAGTGATCCCCAAAGAACGACGTTCATTGAGGCCAAAAGGTTTTATTATATCAGATATTAGATATATACAGTTACTGATAAGCTTCAGTGCCTACTTTCTTAACTTTATCCAGTAGTCCGGTCTACTTGCCTCTGTGGTCCAACACTTGGTCCATGTACTAACTAAGCCTGCCACCTTGTTGAGCCGCCTTACCTACTCGGGTAATATCGATCTTCGGGTCTTTATCTATCCCCTGCTTAGTCTTTCGTAGCTTGGAAGTTTTCCTCCTTACTTTCCAACTGAAGAGTGTTGGATTGCCATTGCTCTGTCGTAAACTTGTTTCCAAAACTCTTGTTAATGGCTAAGTTATTATGTAGCTCATCTCTGGAGACTGTCGTCCCTATTCCCAATTTCTTCAAACTTACCTGATAACAGCCTGACTTGATTCTTGTTTGACTAGTTTCTCTTCTTCCAATATTCTGAGTCGTCCTTCAACTGAACAACACCGTTCATCTATTCTTTAAAGGTGACTCAATCTGATATTCTTAAACACTCAGTAAAGCTTCTGGTGATCATTCAGCAAATTCAATTTTATCCAAGTTATCTCTCTCTTATCTGAGCTGGCTCAACTCGAAAGAATATCTCTCTCCTGGGATGCCCCTATCTCCGATCTTCAAATTTAACTCGCTTGAGTGACCCACTTCGGTATTACTCAAACTTTGTCCTGAATATCGATTCTTCCTCGACTTTGCCCCTCGGGTGATTGTTAGCTCACTATAGAATTGGGGAACTCCGTCTTCGAAACCCCAAATTCTCATCGCGATAAGATCTTGAACTTGTTCTTTAGGGCCCCACAATCATCAATATGTGACCCAAACTTCCTAAATGGTAACTGCCTCTAGCACGTGTGTCGTAATCTCTCGGATAAGTCAGTCTCTTTGCTAGAGACTTCACCGAGGTAATAAGGCTCTTCTCGATGAACATTAGGAGTAGTTCGGTGTATCTCACAGGAATCGAGATGTACTTCTTTTCATTACTTGCTTCTCAGGTTTCTTCTGGACCGAGCTCTACTTTTTGAAAGCCCAACTTAGACATATCTTCCGCCTATTTATTGATGCAGATCACAAAAGGGTTCAATTTGTTGTATTTGGCTGGCTTGGAGGTAGAATTTTGACTATCCCGCTCTCTATTCTGATCCTTAATCGATTCTTCTTTCGGTTCGATGGATCGCTTACCTTTCGTCAAAGTATTCATCTGATTCATCACTTCTTCCCTCTGCTTCTTTCAACTCTTGCACTTTACTTTGCTCATTACCAGTACCGTGTCTCCTTACCATGTCTGACCTGAAGTCTTCAGATGGTTCCTCTTCTATTGTCTCCGATCTTGTTCTGGGACAAAACCCTGGATCCGTGCCCTCTAATATCTGACCAGACCATTTTCCAATTATGAACAATTTCTGAGATTTGAGAAACCACTTCGGGAATTAATACCCTATAAATACGAGAATGCATGCAAATGTGGTGTTGATTATCGAACAGTCTTTAAAAAAACTTTCAATAGAGAAAATGTCTGTTTGTAAGAAATTAATAATGAATTACAGGTAACAGTTGGATTTATTCTGGAGACCTTGACTTCGGAAAGAAAAACCTGTGCTCCACTTCTCGACGTCTTCTTCAGGATGATGGATGACTTCGTCTTCTCCTCTTATTCTATTTCATGGACTCTTGATGTCATGATCTTTATTTTTGTGGCTTCTGAAAAGGACATCAACAAGTGCATGCATAATGCAGACAAGATCTTTTCTTCTGTAGATCTTGGTGCAAACGAATAATACGTCTAAACATGGATGGATTCTATCGATCCTAGGGGAGTACTTTAAAACTTTTTGGGGTTTAAATTAAAATTCTCAATGATCATTTAGTTTAAAATTTTCCCCATTTTTATTATCAAAAAGTTTTAACTTACCTAAAAAAATAAAACTTTTAGGTTTCTTTTTGTTATTATTATTATTCTGAAAGTTTTAGGAGGGAAAAAGATTCAAAGCAAAATAATAATATTTTCAAATTTTTTTTAAAGGAGTTAAATTAAAATCTTTGAGATTTTTACAAAAGGGTTAAATGTGAATATTTAAAATTAGGGTTCTACGGCCCTGACTGAATCTTCTGCGTCGCATGTGCATTACTATCATATCGTCTTCTTTCTCAATTAGTCTTTGCTCGGCCTAACTTGATACTGTAATATTATCGTTTCTGGCAAAGCGAACTTTTTCTATTTTGAAAGCCTTTTAATGAACTGTTCTTGAATCAACACCATGTCATGATATGCAACATGAATGCAAATAAAGGCGTTGATTCCGCTGGTAATCACCCTTTCGAACGACTTTCATGGGAACTAAAGGGTCCACATTACAAAAAGGGTCCACATTACAAAAGGAGTCCCTGTTACAAAAAAGTCTTAATTACAAAACAAAGATCTACACATAAGCCCTAGCTCTACCTCCTAGCTCCTCGATAGCTCTGAGCAACTTGATAAACCTTGGTGCTTCTTCCATGTCCGGGGTTACGAAAGGTCGGAGAGCCGCGGCTTCGGTAGCTAAGTCATTCACACGCCTTGCAACTCATTGTATGTCCACCATCAGGGTCTCGTGTGTATACTTTGGCACTACACGCTTGCTCGGCAAATTGTTACATCGGATCTGTTGATTAATCTCTGACCAATGTCGCACGACTGGATCGATGTCGTCCTTCTTAAGACACCCTTTTTTCATGATGAAAGATTTTCTAATCGGGCAAACCACTTGAATCAATGCCTCTATGTAATGTAGATGCAATGATAATGCAACAAAAGTATGTGTAAAATAAAAATAAAAAAAACACAAAAAAATGAGTTAGTACCGGAAAATAAATAATAAATACATAAATAAAAGGACAAATTAAATAAGGTAAACAAACAAAACAACCATATTTATCCCGTCTAAAACACCTAAGGTTATCCGCATGGCTCTAAAGGGGTGGGTTTCTATATGTTCTATACTGCCCCGGTCATTGGCTACCGAGAGCATAGCTCTCTTATTGGCTGCCTTGACCAGCTCTCTCCTTATTGTCCGTTGCCTCCAATCACATGCCTTATTTATAGGCAATTGGGGTTGTTGGTCTAGTGACGTGGAAAATGCTGCTCCACGCAGTGCACTTGTGTGCTTTTTTCACTTTAATCTCTTTTTTCTTTTTATACACTTCAATCAATTTCTTCTTATTACTATTATTTTTTTATTTTAAATTAATAATATTACTATTACAATAATACTAAAAATGCTAAAATCTGGATAAAAATGAGTGATTACAACAACACCGCGGGACATTCGTGGTTCTCTTTCATGGATGGTTTCTCGGGGTACAACCAAATCAAAATGTATCCGGACGACATGGAGAAAACTACGTTCATGACCATGTGGGGAACATTCTGTTATAAAGTGATGCCCTTCGGATTGAAGAATTTCGGGGCAACCTACCAAAGGGCTATGGTAACCCTTTTCCATGACATGATGCACAAAGAGATTGAGGTATATGTAGATGATATGATTGCCAAATCCCAGACGGAAGAGGAGCATATCCAAGATTTGAAGAAGCTTTTCCAGAGGTTAAGAAAGTACCAGTTGAAACTCAATCCTGCAAGATACACTTTCACTGTCATGTCTCGTAAACTTTTAGGCTTTGTGGTTAGCCGAAAAGGGATTGAGATTAACCCGGATAAGGTGAAAGCCATTCAAAATCTCCCGCCACCTCAGACCTAAAAAGAAGTTTGAGGTTTCTTGGGGAGATTAAATTATATATCTCAATTTATCTCTCAGTTGACTGACAAATGTGATCCGGTCTTTAGATTACTCCGAAAGAATAATCCAGGAGTGTGGGACGAAGAGTGTCAAGAGGCTCTGGATAAGATCAAGAGATACTTGACTAATGCTCCAATTCTAGCAGCGCCGGTACCGGAAAGGCCATTGATCTTGTATCTAATGGTTTTTTAAAACTAAATGGGCTGTGTTTTGGGAAAACATGATGAGTCCGAGAAGAAAGAAAAGGCGATTTACTATATGAGCAAGAAATTCAACGATTGTGAAATATGGTACCCGTCAATCCAAAAGTTGTGTTGTGCTCTGGTATGGGCTACCAAAAGGCTCAGACAATACATGTTGTATCACACCACGTGGTTGATATCCAAGCTAGACCCTTTGAAGTTCTTGATGGAAGCACCAGCACTAAATGGAAGGCTGGCCCGTTGGCAAATGCTATTGTCGGAATTCGATATACTTGGGGCACTATAGCAAACTTCTTGGCAAGCCGTGCTTTAGACAATTACGAATCGTTGGACTTCAGTTTCCCTGATGAAGACCTAATGTGCATAACAGCCGAGGAAGAAGCTACTCCAGAGGATGAGTTGTGGAAACTATACTTCGATGGGGCATCTAATGCATTAGGCCATGGAATTGGGGTAGTGTTAATTTCTCTAGAAAAAATCTAATATCCCTTCACCAGTAGATTGAAGTTCTTTTGCATGAATAACATAGCTGATTATGAAGCTTGCGTTATGGGTTTAAATGCATCCATTGAGAGAAAAATCAAGGTGCTTCAGGTTTTTGGGGATTCCTCCTTGGTAATCCATCAGTTACGAAAAGAATGGGAAACAAGGGACTCAAAGTTGGTCAAGTATTACGATATGATCCAAGAGTTGATCAAAAACTTTGAAAGAATCAGCTTCACTTACCTTCCGAGGGAAGACAATCAAATGGCGGATGCCATGGCAACATTAGCTGCAATGTTTAAAGCAGGTGCTAAGGCTGAAATAAAGCCAATTAAGATGAAGATTTTCAAGATATCGTCTCATTGTTGTAGTTTGGAGGAGGAAGCAGATGGTTACCCATGGTACTATGACATCCTTCAGTACATCAAGTTCCAAACCTACCCCAAAGGAGCCAATGAAAATGATAAGAGAACCATCAGAAGAATGGCGACAGGGTATGCTTTAGACGGGGAGATTTTATACAAGAAGGGTAAGGACCAAATCCTGTTAAGGTGTGTCGATACCCAAGAAGCAAAAAACATATTGGCTGAGGTACATGATGGGCTATGTGGGACCCATGCCAATGGTTTCTCGATGGCTCGAAAAATCATAAGGTATGGATATTTTTGGTCAACCATGGAAGGAGATTGCATTAGCTATGCAAAGAAGTGTCATAAGTGTCAGATATATGCCGACAAGATCCATTCTCCACCATTGCCTCTGCACACCATGAACTCACCATGGCCATTCGCCGTATGGGGAGTGGATGTCATTGGTCAGATTCATCCCAAGGCATCCAACAGACATCGCTTCATTCTGGTCATTATCGATTACTTTACTAAGTGGATAGAAGAAGCATCTTATACCAGTATTACAAGAGCAATAGTTTGCAAGTTTTTGAAGAAGGAAATCATTTGCCGCTACGGCTTGCCAAAAAGGATTATTACTGACAATGCTTCCAACTTGAACAATAAAATGATGGACGAGGTGTGCGAACAGTTCAAAATAATACACCATAACTCCACCACCTAGCGCCCCAAGATGAATGGAGCGGTAGAAGCGGCAAACAAAAATATCAAAAAGATTATAACAAAGACTACTGACACCTTCAAATATTGGCACGAAAAGTTGTCGTTTGCTTTATTTACCTACCGTACATCTGTACGAACTTCCATGGGGGTGACGCCATACTCATTGGTTTATGGCATGGAGGCGTATTACCTATTGAAGTAGAGATTATGTCACTTCGACTTTTAAATGAGGTAAAGATGGAAGAAGCTGAATGGGTGCAGACTCGGTTCGACCAATTGAATCTCATTGATGAGAAGAGGTTGAAAGCCCTTTGTCATGGCCAGATGTACCAAAAAAGGATGATGCGAGCTTACGATAAAAAAGTTCGCCCGAGGGAATTTCGAGAAGGAGATCTGGTGCTTAAGAGAATTCTACCGACTCAGAAGAATTCCCGCAGGAAATGGATTCCCAATTAGGAGGGACCTTATGTTGTTAAAAAAACCTTTTCCAGATGAGCCTTGATCCTGACAAAAATGGATGGAAAGGTATTGAACCACCAGGTGAATTCGGATTCAGTCAAGAAGTACTATGCTTAAAGAACAGAAAAAAGAAAGAAAAGCGGAGTGAAAACCTGGAAGGGCGCTTCGCAAAATGAAAATACCTAGAGTGAAAACCCTAAAAGGGTGCTTTAGGTATAAAAAAAACAAAAAGAGAAATGAGGGTTCAAGGTGAAAACCATAAAATGGCATCTTGAAACCAAAGGAGGATTTGAGCTGAAAACCCGAATAGGGTAGCTCAGATGATCACTGCAGCTTAGACCAAGAAAATAAACCCTCTCAGGAACCAATGAGTGTCAACAGAGAATTTCTAGCAAGGGATCTATTTTGGTTGATGGGCTATCGCATCATACATACAGTTAATGATTGGGATGCAACATCGTGCTTTGTTTTCCTTTGCTTCTATGTTTTCCATGACTGTCAAATCATTCTAAAATTTTGAAGTATTAATAAAAATATTATTTCACACATTTTTCATGTTTTTATAAGCATCCAGAAAACAGATTGATGTAGGTTTATGAAAAACAAAAGGTTTCTGGGTATTACCATGTTTTAACCTTTTTAAATACAAATGGCACAAGGAAGTATATTAAGGCTGAACTAAGGAGAGACTTCATTCATTAGGCCAAGAAAGGAGAAACGAGTCACCGGCCATATCATGTTTCAAGATTGCCACAGTATAAGACCGTCATCGGACAAAAGATTCTGAAATGGGACCGAAAAAGGAAAAGAAAAAAGAACAAGAAAGAAAGAAAAAGAAAAGGGAAAAAAGAAAAAAGAGAAAAAAGAAAAAAGAAAAGAATAAGAAAATGAGAAAGAAAGAAAAGACAAAGAGAGAGGAAGAAAACCAAAGTGAAAACCTGAAAGGGCATTTTGGGAAAAACGAATCCAAGACAGAAACTGAAAAGGAGTCTCGAGATAAGGGGATATCGGAAGGCCGAAATAAGAAGAATGGCATAAATGGTAGCATTCGAGCATGAGACGAAGAACCACTCGTTGTAAAGAGCAAGAAGAATGAGAAGAATGAAATAAAGAAGAAGTCAAAGAAGGGTCGATTGAAGAAGGGAAAGCTTTTGGGAAAAGCGATCAAATCCCGTCATACATGCATCATATGTAGGCTAGACATTCCTAAGATAGGAGCATGCTGACCTACACTGTCATAGTGATGCATCTTTTTTACATACAGATACTCGAAGCTCAAAGATTTCATGCAAAGGATTTCAAACTCGCCGTACTAGAACTACCGAACAAGGGAGGCAGATACTCGTAGTTTAGAGTTTTTAGAGCGAATGAGGCAAATACTCAAAGCTCAAAGATTTTAGGCGAAGGATTTCAAACTCTCCGTACTAGAACTACCGAACAAGGGAGGCAAATACTCATAGTTTGGAGTTTTCAGAGCGAAGGAGACAGATACTCAAAGCTCAAAGATTTCAAAGCAAATGAAGCAGAAACTCATAGCTCAAAGACTGTGGGGCAAAGGAGACAGATACTCATAGCTCCGCGCCATAGGGAGAAAGAGAGTGAACGGTTCTATATAGGAGGGACCCAGAACTCAAAATCACCTAATAGGAAAGTGGGGACAAAATTAGTGCTCATATTCTTTGCTTCATTCTTGTTCCACATGTATAAGCAAAGAGGGGCAACTACAATCACTAATTTTGTCCGGGGTAGAACGCATTTATTTTTGTTTTATAATAATGGGCTTATATGGACTGTTATTAAAATCCAAAAATATTACTAGAAGTATGTGTCTTAATTATAACTATATATGTATTTATGTTGCTACTTGAGAAAAAAAACAAAAACATTACTAGAAGTATGTTTTATTGCTTTACCTTATTAAATGTTATTTTAAAATCCCAAAAAGAATTATTAAGTGATATGTGCATACATATGTGTTATCGTTATTATACGTGTTAGTATACCATTTCCTTTATATTATCTTATTATTATCATATTTATCACTAGGGTTAATATATTATTATCTTATGTTATGTCAATATAATTAAAACCAGAAAATACGAAAAATATATATATAAACCAATCAATTTAATAAATAAAACCCAAGTTAGTTTTTATCATCAGCCCATATACATATAATTACCAATCTAAATAAAAAGCCCACATATAATTAAAATTCAGTCCATTTTTATTATACATATCTTACACGGCCCAATAAAGCCAAAACCCAAATCTGATAATGACTAAAAAACCCTAATTTCTCATTATTGTTGCGCAGCTCCTTCCCAGCCGTCAGATGCAGCCAGATTTAATGGTCCATGATGAAGTAGGAGGGGGCTCTTCATATCGCCACACGCCGCACGCGCGGCTCTTCATATCGTCATGCGCGCGTGCGATTCAACCGCGCCTCTTCAGGTCCCGTAACCACGGCAGCTGTTGCACTCCACGACGACCACCACGCTGGCAGATACGCTGGTCCCCCTTCCAACCGCTCGGCCACGACGGCACATCTAACAAAAAGGACAGGATTAGCATAAAATCAAAAATGCAAATAACACAAATTCAGGGAGCGAAACGAATTAGGGGACAGGCCGACAATTGCAGAAATGCACAATAATTTCAGAGAAAATAGCAGCAACTAATAGGATTAATTCATGCAATTTCCCGATATTTCGGAATTTTATATAATCCTGGCTATAAAAGCCGAACTAAAAGCAAATGTAAAAAAAAGTAAGCAAGAAGAGGAATATTCAGAGAACCAATAGAAAACAGAATCGGCCTCAAATTTCAGAGGTATAATCTCTTCTACTTCTACTTCGATTCTTTTTTATATGAAAAAAGGCATAGATGTTTAGGGTTTCCGATTTTCTCACCCTCGTAGTTCTCCCATTTGCGCGTTGATTTGCCTTTCCCGTCCGTTAATAAGCCTTGAATGGTGAAACGGAGTGGAGATGGCCTCGGAGAAACCCCCTTAACCCTGGTGGTCCTCCTTTAAAGAGAATAGAAAGAAATAGGGTTTCTTCTGGTTCTGTTTTTGGGGATTTTGAAAAGAAAGTTTCAGATTTTGAAAAAATGGGCTTGGATATGAGTTTTAGGGTAAAAAATGGGTTTTTGGTAACTTTTGGGGTTCGTCTGCCCTTGTCGAACGGCGGCAGAGCCACCAAAATATGGGTTATACTGCCAGATTCTGGGCAGGGCGGCGGCGCTGATGAACACCGCGACGGTGTTCATCCCCTGCCCAGAAAGCTTTTAGAGGATTTTGGGGGGGTTATAATAAATTTTTTTTCTAATTTTGGCAAAAATGTATAATATATACGAGTTTGTCGTCTTAAAAAGGGAAAATTACATTTTAAAACCTTTCATCCCGGCTTATTTACCTCTTAAGGAGTTCCGCCTTTTTAAACCCCTTCCGTGGTCCCTGGATTTTTGTTATGACTTTTAATTCGGTCACTGTTTCGAGCAAAGTTATCATTTCCTTTAAATTTGTCCTTTAATTTTATTTATATTCAATTAAGACCCATTTTCAGTTTACAATATGTTGTTTAACATGTTTCTAACACTAATCTTGTGGTTGAATTGCTTTAAAATGCGTTAATATGTTGAAGGTCATCTATTTGAATGCTAGATAATGTAAATTTTTTATCCTTGTGTTTGTTGTGCCTAATTCCTAGCTTTGGGCTTAGATTATTTTTACTAGTTTAATTAATTCAAATCATGTGTTCGTCTCATAGAAGCATGGTTCCGAACTAATTAAGTTAATTGAGGGGCTCACATCTTTAAGGTTAATCAATGTAGGGTTAAATACTAGACCCACCTAGATTAATTAGATCACTAAATAGTCTCTCATAATTTGGGCCTTTGGGTGTTTTAGGCCTAGTGTTTAATTAGTTAAGTTTTGGGCCTTAAGTCTTAGGCCTAGGTTTTTGGGGCTTTAGATTAAATGGATTAATTCAATTAATTTAAATCGCGTGCTCGTCTTATAGGGGCGTGATTCTTAAATTAATTAAGTTAATGCTAGATTTGGGTTCTTAGAGCTTTAGTTAGATTAAGGTTTGGATTAATCTAATGAATTTTAATTTGCTCTTGGCTAATTAGAGTAAATATTAAATTCGTTAAATCAATCGAACGTTTCTTAATGGCTTAGGTTAAAATTAATCTCAAATTTAGATTGACGCTTAGATTCTCGATTAATTGCCTTAATTTGTTAGAGTCTTAGTCATTCAGGGCTAATTTATTCAGGATTAAATATTAGAATTGCTTAATTAGCAGTTAATTCACTAATTGATTTTCAATAATTTAGGCTTTTTAGGTTAGGTCTTAGGGTGGGCCTTTTGTGCTTATCTTTTATGCTTTTTGTTTCTCATCTCCTATTTTTGTCATTCATGTGACTCGAATGTTTGATTACACATTAATTAACTCGGATTACAAAAATGGGAGGTATTCATTAGTTTCGGTATTTGGATTGCGACAGTCCGAGCTTAAAGGATGTTGACCAAATATTTGAATTAATCTTTACCAACTCAAGAAAGGATTAAAACTTAACAAAGCCATTACATCATTCCTTAACTGCTTGCACCATGCATAAAGGTGACATACGGGATTCGAACCCTAAATTAACGCAGTAGTCGGGCTTATTCGATGTCGACTTAATCTATGGTCCGATGTATCGTCAACCTTATTGATTAAATGTCCAATCAATTTGAACCCACCAATCTGATAAAGCATGTTCAATTAAGTTTAATTTTCAATTAAGGTCACCGAATTAAATTCTTTTCAATTTCCGACAATTTCCTTCGATTGAAGCAACAAATATTTTGATACCGGTTATCGGGCGTGATAGGGGGTGCTAATCCTTCCCGACACGTAACCAACTCCTGAAACCTTTCAAATAGTCTCTGATTTTGTGGTGTCTGATCTACCTTATCCAAGTGGCCGGTGGCGACTCTCAGTTTTCAATCAATTTTTCAAAAAAAAAAGAATTTTCCAAAGAAAATCCCTTTTAAACGAAGATTTTTCAAAGAAATGAAAAAACATCGTTACAGTTTGAACAATTTCTGCTTCCTGGACTCTAATTGTAAAGACCTGACCATCTACTATCAACTCTAATACTTCATCAATTCTCTCAAAAATTCTAGTCTCAATCAATACACGACTTCGCTAAAAGGATCTAGGTTTCTCCGTTACTTCATGAATTCGTACAAACTTACCCCACATATTCGCCACATTCTTAAAAGATTCAACAGACCAGGCGTGTATCGGCATTTCGCAAATTGATAACCAAACACTACGCGAACCAATTTAGAACGCGGGCGACCACTCTTCCATTCTAACAAACCACCGTTTAAGATCAACATTTTCCATGATTCGTCTTCTGTTCTCCAATTCTATAAAAATCATCAATACCATATCTCCCGAAATCCTCATAATTTCCACCCCCTTTATATCTGCTTTATACATTTCCGTCGCTATCTCCATCAGCCTTCCCGGATGTTTACACCACCCAATCTCGCATCCCCTCAAAGCTTCTAACTTACCTTCATCGATTTTCCCTGTCACTCTTCGTCGTTGCCCTGATTGCTTTTCTCCCACTACCTCCACTTTGTCTATTAATTTACCCTTCTGTTCATCAACCACATCATCCTTTTTCCTTCTCCAAAATGAGGATCAAACCTCCCTTTGTGCCAACGCCACGCTGATCTTTGCTCCGTACAATCATAAACCATTCAACTGCCTCACTAAGATCTTGAGTCGAGTTCGAGTTGAGTCAACTCGAGTCGAGCATTAACCGAGTTTTGACTGAGTCGAGCTCCAGTTGTTTGCGAGTTGCTCAACTCAATAAGCACCCCTAGAAAGGAAGTGTGATTGTTAGAATAAGAATATATCGATGAACTCTATGTCCTAACACTAAAATATTAAATTAAACCCTAACCCTAAATTTTAAGGATAAAATACCATAATGGTCACTTATCTTTATCCCGCGTACACTTTTGGTCATCGATTTTAAAAATTGACCATTATGGTCACTTACGTTTTCGTCTTTTAAACATTTGGTCACTTGGGTGTTAATTGTCGTTAGACATTAACGATGTGCACAGTAAAAAAGAAGGATAAATTACCTAGATAGTCTCTAAACTATTATTTCACTCTTATTTTGACCATCGAAATAAAATATTATATAATTACACATTTAATCCTCCATATTTATAATTTTTTTTATTTTTTCTCCCTCCACCATCTTCCATATTCTTCTTCATTTAACACAATCCCTAATTTTCTACTATACTAATCTCCAATTCACACTGCATTTTTTTTCTACGCTCCTTTCCTTTTCTACAAATCTTAGCTCCAACTCTGGTCCCCTTAAAAACAATTCTTAGTTATAAGCATGTTGGCGTAATGATTTGAATCACCGATCATGCTTAGGGACTTAATATCTCGTCCGCTAGATCAACTGATCAATGATATTTAAAATGACTTTTTAGCCACAATACTAAACACTTACAATTTAAACTAAACAATCTAAAAATATTTTTTACCACACTTTTAAAATACATTATCAAATTGAACCCAAGTGTACTTATTCCTAAAACCGACCGTCTTACCAATTATTTTAATTGAGAAAAAAGAACAATGAGAAACTTATTCCAAGAACTTGTGAAATGCTTGCTATTTGAATGCACTGATTGGGGTCGATGTTGTGAATTAGCTTCCGTGCAAGCTTTTCTTAATGCCATGTATCGTCGTACTCAAAAATATCGAATCCTCCAATTTTGCAACAATTTTGATAAAAGAAACCAATCACACAAGCTAGACAAGAATTATTTTCAGACAAAGCATTACGCCAACATGCTTATAAGTAAGAATTGTTTTTAAGGGGACCGGAGTTGGAGTCAAGATTTATAAAATAAAAAAAAAGAAAGTGAAAGAAATATACGGTGTGAATTGAGGATTAATATAGTAGAAAATTAGGCATTGAGTTAGATTATGAAGAATATGGAAGACGGTGGAGTGGAGAAGAAATAAAAAAATTATAAATATGGATGATTAAATGTGTAATTATACAAATTATTTTTATTTCGGTGGTCAAAATATGAGTGAATTAATAATTTAGAGACTATCTAGGTAATTTATCATTCTTTTTACTGTGCCAAGTCAACACATCGTTAGTGTCTAACAGCAATTAATACTCGAGTGACCAAATGTTTAAAAAACAAAGCATAAGTGACTATAACTGCCTATTTTCAAAATCGGTGACTATTGCGGTAGTTTATCCAAATTTTAAATCATAAACTCTAAATATATATTTTACCCTTAATTTCTTAAACCTAATCTTATACTTAATTTTTAAATGTGAGTGCATGAATAAAAACACCAACAAGAGGTAGATAATTTCTATTCGTTTAACTAGTAAGGATGACTAAAAGTAAGTTTAACAGTTTGAAGCTATAGTAGTTAGCCAAATTTTAAATTCCTTGCACCATTTTAAAATTACTTTTAACTAACTCAAACTCACTTAGCTTGATTTGCTTAACCTACATTTACTAATTTTAGCCAATAAAAACCCTATGAAGACAAAACTCATTTCCTTCATTTTACACGTTGAAACAAACCTAAAATTAGAACCTCTCCTCCCCACCATAATAAGATGTTGTGCATTTTCATATTATGAGAAATTGCTGGATTGAGTGACAATGATGACCCTTGGTGGTCCATTAGATTTAGAAAGGAGTGCCATTGTTAGGATGATGAAGCAAGCCGGGGAAAAAACAACTATAAACTTGTGAAATATTTTTACAATTTTCTTAGGTTTGTTACCGGATGGTTCAAATATTTAGAGGCTCTTTGGAACTTATTAAAATTAAACTTTTAGAATTCGATTGATTCATTGAAATTTGATTTTTAAAATGTGGACTCTATTTAAAATAAATTATTGCATTCATGAAAAGATATTAAATTAAAATTTAATATTGAATTTTACAAATTTCGTTATTAAAGCAATACATAATGAATCAGGTAGTAATTTTAGGCACAATAAAAGTGTTAATCTTTCCTCATATGTAACTAACAATTAAAATTAGATTTTTTGTGATTATATTGTTAGGTGCCTGATCTACCCAGTTCAAAAATAAATGATGAATCTGTTTTATTTTAAACAGGTTTGGGTTTTTAAAAACAAATCAAACTTATAATAATTTTCAAGTTAACCCTTAAACTCAAAAAAATGTCGAACTTAATAACTATTTCGGCATAGCATAATGGAAAAACTTCTTTTTCTTAGTGTTATGCAAGAGACAAGTTATAGTCAGGTATGTAGTCATGTTGAAGGTGGGAACGGCAATGGTATCCAATTTTGATGGTATAATTGTATTGTTTAAGTCATTAATAGTTTTAAAACTATTGAAATTAAGTATTTATCTATCTCAAAATTTTTTAATTTAATTATGTTGATGTTAATTTTGGGCGAAATCGGACAAGGAGGTGGAGATAGTGATCAAAGGAAGGCTTGGAGATGAAAATGGGTGGTTCACCTATCGCGTGACAGGCAGAGAGCCACAATAGGCGAAGGTCGCCTGTAAAGTGGGACGATTCACCCTTATTTAACTTGGGGCGAGAGCCGCGAACAATGTAGAAATGGTATTCGGAACCGTATCGAAGAGAGGGGAGGGAAGAATCGATATAGAAGAGGGTGAATGTCGAAAGGTCGTCTCCTTTGTCTTTAGTCTTGGGGGTATTCATATCCCCTTAGCATTGTAGCTGGAGTAATGGTTGATGAGACCGTGACAAGTCTAGTGATGATTGTTGATGGGCTGACAGATTGTAGCTCGACTGTCAGGTTGTGAGCTCAGTTGAGTTTAATGGTTGTCTTGTCATAGCGCGATAATTTCCGGAGCTGACGGGCCTGGAGATGTAGAGGCGTCCGTGGAAAGGACTCCTAGCTCCGCAATACTTGGAGCGTGGTGCGAGAAGGTGTTGTTGTTTTCGAAGGTGGAGTTTTCTGAAGGTGTTTGAGGGAGGTACAACAAATTATTTTTTAAGGTATTATTAGTTTTAAAATTGATTAAATTAACTTGACCCCTAATTTTTCTGATTTAATTACTTTCTAATACCTTTTAATTTTAAAATTAGTGGAATTAACCCACCAATTCCTTTAATTGTCATGGTTTAATTACTTTTAGGATCATGTTCTTTTTAAAGTTAAATAACTTGTCCTCTCTATAGTTCAATCTCGAGTTTTATGTGTGAACAAAATTCAACTTGACTCGAAAAAATATTTTTTTATTATTCGAGTCAACTTGAATTAATGAGTCAATTTTCGAGTTTGATCTGAGTTTACAATTTTTTCAACTTGAAAAAAAATGAATTTTATTATTTAACGATTTAATCTCTGATTTCTTTAATTCTTCATTCACTTTAAGTTTATTTTGATCAAATTTGAACTACATACTCCTAAACCATTGTAGAACACTTATGTAGTTTCAATCCTCCTTTTGAAAACAAATTTCCTCTTTTTTCAACTTAGTTCCCTCATCTTTGTATGATTTCCTAATTTTGTCAATTCCTCCTTCGTTTTAAGTGTATTCTTTATCAAATTTGAACCACATGTTTCGCTGCCACTATAAAATATCTATTTAACCTCAATTCATATTTTTATTAAAAAAACTTCAATTCATGTTTTTAACAACAAACTTATTTTTTTCAATTTAATCCTTCAACTTTTTATTCTAATCAATTTGGTCCTTCGACTACAATTTTTTTTTGAAAATTCTCTATTCCCATTAATTTCTGGATTCCTTCATACCCCTATCAATACTTTTTTTGTAAAAAAATCATTCTTTTAAAAATAATATTATTAATACAAAAATATAAATTTAGAAGATATTTGATTTATTAAATAATATTACACTTACTTACACATGTAAAAAAGAATATGGATAAATATATATATATATATATATATATATATGTATATATATATATGCATATCTTATATAATTAGAGAATGTCATTTAAACTTGAACCAATTTGTACCATAATATTATAAAAAATACAGTCAAATTTGAAGAAAAACTTGAACAATTTGACTTGAATCGAATTTCGTAAACTCGACACGAAAATTTTCAAATAAAATTTAAATCATAAAATATAATTTGTCAACTCTATTTAACTCAAAAAAAATTTACTCGACTCGATGGTATACTCACCCCTACGGACTCCATTCCTAGTCGTAGTGCAGTACTTTTGTCCGGTTGCCATGGTGAAAACTTGGAAAAGGCAAAAATGTACCGGAAAACAAACACTTAAAAATTACAATATCTCGCAGTTACACCACCATCAACATGAACATGAAAACACTAAAAAATTACAGTTTTTTTTCCTGTTTATTATCATGCGGAATGAGATTCTCAACTTATTTATTTATCCAAAAAAAAATAATGATGAAAATAAACATATAAACGATCCTCCGACTATATGCCACAACCCCATCAGTGTCTATAAAAATTCATTTCACCATTGCCGGATCCTGACCCACTTAGCTGCTAATGGATTCTTGGCATTTATCTGACTATCATGTGACCACTCAAATTTTCACGGATCTTGTTGGTTTGCTTCTCATACGGATCACTCATCTGTGCCCATTGAAGCCGGTTTGCTGGCAACAATCTCAAAGCTGCCCCGTTCGTCTTCCTCCTCCTCATCACAATCCTTATCGTCTTGCTCTTCATTCTGATCACTTTCCATGTCTTCCATTCCATGGTGAGGAGGGGGTCATTGCTGCTCTGGGCGTACCAGCAATGGGACTGAATTCTGGGGTTTTGATTCATGTTTGTTCTTTTCTCTATATAAAGCATCGAGTTGTTGAAAGTAGGGACATGTTTTTGAATCCTCGGGCCTCTTCTTGTTGCTCTCTTTCACCTTCTTGAAGTATTTGTTTATGTTCTCCCATTTCTCTTTGCATCTCTTGGCGTTGCGATTGTAACCGAGCTTTTTCATTGCCGCTGATATATCCTCCCACAATGGCCCTTTTGGACTACTATCTTCGTATTTAGCCTCAAGGTTAGTCCTTATCTTAATCAATGCTTCGATTTCAACTTTGGGCCATCTTGAAGTGCTCGGTCTGTAACTTAGGTCGCCGTTGTCCGGTGGTGGAGCAGCTGGCAGTGGTGGTGGTGCCGAGACTGGTTTTGGAGGCGCTTGCTGTTGCTGTGGTGATAATGGATTGTTTTCTGGATTTGGCTGTTGCCGCTGCTCGGATAACTTTTGCAAAAACGCCATTACGGCTGCATCCTGTGCTTCTGCTATGGATCTTTGGTGGGCAAGCATCTCTCGTTCTCGGTTTAATCTAGACATTTCCTGCATTCTCCAAGCTTCTTCACGGGCCATTCTTTCACTCTCGCGTTTCTCTATTGCTTCCAAGAAATTCTTGTGCCTCTCCTCCTGCTTTTCAATCACCTCCTTCATTAGCCTGTCGAACAAGTCCTTCCATTTCCGTTTCCTCTTCCTATGACCTTCTACTCCTAAATCCGACGAGGTGGAAGAAGAGGTGGAGTTCGACATTAGTTCTGCGGGAGAAATGTTAGGGAAAGACTGACTTGTAGGGTTCGGGTTTGTGGACGGAAAGGAAGGAAGTAGAATATTTTGCTGCAAACTGGGGAGTGTTGTTGATGGAACATTGACTTGGGGCACACTTGGAGGATTAGTTGCTGCTGCCATTGCAGGCTTGGATTGCGGTTGCGGTGGCGGTGATTGAATGGAAGGGTGGTTATGGAAGGCTTGTAATTGATCGAAAAACCGATAAGTCTTGCGGCCGTCGGGTTTACCACCTCGTCCATCTTTGGTTCTCTTGTAATACTTGTAAACGTTCTCGAATTTCTCCCTGCATTTCTTGGCACTTCGATGATAACCAAGCTCTGCTAGTTTCCTGACACCACACAATACAAAAAATAAAAACAAGGCCTAACTGTAAGTAGAATTTACACATAAAATAAACCACGAATTGGAAAGATGTCCAGGGTTGAGTACCACTACTAATCTAAACAAAATGGATGAAAGTGGCAAACCCAAAATCGATACTGATGAAAACAGTTCAACTTAGAGTTTGACAGAAAGAAAATGGAAATGGAAAACCAAATTTCAGTTTTAAGATTCCCTCGCTTAGCTGTGAAATTTTGGGAAAACCAAATTAAGGATTCTTGGGAATTGAAATGATAACAAATCCCATATCCCTACTCAACTCAAACTTACTCATTGAATTCCTCTTGAAGTTGCTGAATTCTTTCAACTTTCAATAATTTTCATGTATTATCTATCAAAGTCGGGGAAACATGGTAATTAAAAGGATAATCAATCACCTTGAAACCTCTTCCCAAAGTGGACCCTTAACGCTACCTTCACGAAAGGTAACATCCATGTCGGACCTTATTTTCAAGAGGGCCAAAGTCTCCTGCCTCGGCCACCGGTTGCCTCCGGAAGACCGTTCGCCGTCATCGACCCGGCCTCTATCATCTTCACCTGAATCATTACTAGTATTGCCGTTGGAACCAAACATGTTGCCTGCATCAGCACCAGCACCAGCAGCAGCTCCATTGCTTCCATTACGATCTCCGCAGCTGCTAACCGTTCCTGCAGCGGAAGCATCACCACCGGTGCCTCCGCCGCTTCTGCTTCCGAGAACACTTGCACTTGTGTCACCACCACCCAGCATATATGACTTTTTTTTGGAAGCGACAAGTTCAACTCCTCCTTTCTTTGGCACCTTGTTGGCGAAAGCTTGCTATTTACTTACAGCTTTCAATGGCAAAAGGAGAAAGAAGAGAGATTCAAAAAAACTAGAATTAACAAATATGAAAACAGCAAGAAATGAGGCGATGAATTTTGATTTGTTTTCATTCAAAAAGGGTTTCCATTGAAGATGTGTGAATTTAATAATTTATTGTAGTGTGTGGGATCTGCTTATCAAATGTCAATCTCAAGAAGTAGTCTTTTTGTTTTGTTTTTTAACTTTAAAAACTTTTTTTTTATTTCTCTTTCTTTCAGTGGAATCTTCAGAGTTTAATTATTATCTAATGAAATGAAGTGCTATAATTTTTAACAAAATTAGAGTTTTTTTTCACCAATATAAAATCAGATTTTCAAAATATAATGTTACAAATAGAAAACAAATAATAAAAAAATATTTTATAATAAATTTATATAATATTTAATCTAAATTAACTGACTAATTAATTTTTATTTTGCATTATTTTATTTTATTAAAGAAATCAGGGCAGTGTGAATCTCAACTTGGTTTTTGAGTTTTTATTCTTTTAACTTTCAAACTTTACTGACAGTTGGCATCATTTTAATAAAACTAACTAAAATATCCCCTACCAATGGATCCCATAAAAAAACAGTATACTACTTCAATCATTGAAGCCAATTATTTTCAAAAATAAGTTTTTATTATGCAACTAAATTTTTAAAATTTCATCATCTGAGTTATACTAATGGTTTTCTTTAAGAAGCTTGTAATCTTGATTAATTACACCAAATACTTTATATTTTATAAAAGCATAAATTACACAAGCCACTGAAATAATAGAAAATAATACATTGTAATTTACAAAAAAGTACCATTCAAGTTAATGAAGCTTAATGAACCGTGGAGTGGTACCAGTAGTAAAAGATGGTGTATTTTATCCAGCTGATTCGGGTTCGAGTACCATGCGTGCACGATGTATGTACCTTATTAAAATGCTAAAAGAATTAACAGATACTACATTGTAATCGCACAACTATATTAAAAAGAGTTTAATAATAAAAAAATTAATTAACTTTTGAGTTGTATTTATGAAATATTTTTTAAAATTATATATTAATTCATGTTCCTTTTACTTTATTTTTAGTTCACAATAACGTGAAATTCAATCAGTTTTAAAATTATTATGAAATTATATACGTGGTCAAAATATTTTAATTTTAGCTATTTATTATTTAAAATGGATTATTCATAAAATTTCAAGAATATATTTTAATTTTTCCCCAATGAAATTGCTTTCAAATAGAGGTGGCAATTTGACCCGAGACTCGAACTGATTTTACCTGATTTCGACCTAAACATGATAATCCGAATTTGATTCAAAACCTGAAACAAACCGAATCGAACCGAAACCTACCCGATTTTTAGTTGAACTGATATGGACCCGATCTGATTTTTCAACCAAACTGAACATACCCGAACCGATTTTCAAGCGAACCGAATGGACCCGAACCGTAAGTAACACGAACCAAAGGCAACCCGAAATAAATAAAAGATATTAAAAGAAATAATAAAAGATTTGATATGAATCGTCGCACCACTCACCAAAAAGTCAAATATATTGGCTTTATAAAGCCATATATGGGTTTAAAAAACTGATTCGGCCTGAAAACCCGATTGAAACATATAGATATCCTATTGAATCGATCTTGACCCGAACCGAAATCAACCGACCAGAAAATACCCGACCTGAAATCATCCGACCAGAAAATCAACCGAACCGATGTGACCTGATCTGATTCAATACTCGACCCGAATCACTATAGACCTGAATTAAAACCAAACTAGACCAGATCTGACCCAAACTGAACCGAAACCAAATGTAGTCAAAACCGAACTCGAACCGAATGAGCCAAATCGAACCCGATCCGAACGACCCGTTTGCCATCTCTACTTTCAAATAAAGATTTTATGAAATTAATTGAGGGAAAACTACATTGGTAGTACATAAACTTTTAGAGAACATGCAATATGATCATCAAACTTTTAAAACTTGTAAATCAGTCACTAAACTTTTAATTTTCTTTTATTGTGGTCATTGTTGTCGATTGTCGTTAAAAAAAGTTGATTTGGCACGTTAAATTAAAAATGCTAAAATACACTAGTAGTCCATAAAATTTTGGAACGATCGCAATATGATCATTAAACTTTTAAAACTTACAATGTGATCACCTTTTCCCGTCGTCGGTGGCCAGAGAAGACCTAAATGCACCAACATACATTTTTTCTCCCTAATCCTTGACCTAAAGCTCCTTCCTCCTTAAGAACTTGTTATCGTCCTAGACCTAAATGTTATCATGTCGTTATTGAGTTAACGTCTTAGTGGTATAATTAAAACGCAAACCAAAGTTTAGTATTATAATTGAACAAATTGAAAATTTAAAAATATAAATGATACAACGCCTAAAGTTTAGTTGTATCTAATGTAGTTTTCCTTTAAAAGTAACCAAATAACATGGGCTAAAGATATATTTTTTTTGTTTGTATAATTCCGTTTTCGAAATAATTTCAACTTGTTGTTGGTTGAGACTGTGGTACACGAATGGTGGCGAGAAATGGGGTCCCTAGGCGACGATGGCGACAATGAAAGAGGTTTGACAAAAATATTTGGGAATTCCATAATTGTTACAAGAAAGCTTATCTGAATAAATAAAAGAAAGAGAGACAATTGCAGTTGAAGTAAATTGGGTTAGATGGAAGTCATTTTACTAGGGGGCAACCCATTTATGATTTGGAAGTAAATTGGTTCCCATTTCAGTTAGGTTTGCAACCTACCCCCAATTAATATGACCAATCATTTCAACTCCCACCAATGATTTCAACTTCCATCGCCCCATTCCAAAAATAAAACTATTGTAAAAATTGGGGGACCATTCTTAACTTAGCTGTGTCAGATGGACGTTTCTCTAATTTTATCCCAAGGGAGATGCCTTGTAGTTATGTTGTACCCATACATTTAGTGACATGAGATGTCGTTGTTGCAACACAATGTTTTGGATTATTACTAGTGTAAAATACATCTAAGCTCATTTAATTATGTGTTTTAGTAAAAAAAATATGTCGCTTTTTAAAAAACTACAAATATGTTACTCAATTTACAAATTGTCATAAATATGTTACTGGCTGGTAAAATTGAAATATGCGTCTAATGTGGGCCTGAAATAGTAGTAGTCTAGTCCTCGAAACTTATGCATTCTATTAATTTGATTATGATTTAAAATAATTCACTAAATTTAACCTTGCGTGTTCTAAAAAAATAATCAATTTAGTCCTTTTTTGTATATTGTCAAACTAAGCTAGTCTATCTGATCAAATCAACAGTAGGATAACTGCATTGTTTCATAAAGCAATAAGTTACTGTTATACTGTTATTATACCAAAAAAGTAGCAAGAAAGTATAAGATTTTGGGGGGAAGAACAAAGAACTTAAGACAAGAACAAAGACTACGTTGATAGATTTTTTAATATGAAGGGTTAAATTTGTTAAATTGTTTCAAATCAGGACCAAATTGATAGAGTGTATAAATTTTAAAACTAAAATTATTATTATACTAGCTCACATCACTATTTCATCAAATATTTAACAACTAGTGACATGTTTGTAACTTTTTTAATTGAATAACTTATTTACAACTTTTAAAAAATTACTCATCTATTACCAAACATATAATTAAATGATATTTTTTTATAAAAGCTCCTAGTTTTATTACAAGAAGGTAATATCCAAAATTACAATAAGCACAAATTAAACACCTAATCTGGGCATTCTCCTATAACCATTGAAACAAAAGCTAGCCATTTGTCATATAAGGACTATACAATAAAAAGGTAAAAAAATTCAACCAAAAGACTCGAACAAAAGATAGATACAGACAATTCTTGTAACCGACGATGAAAGATAAAACCATCAACACTAAACATTAAAAAAATACAACCTTATGGCATGTTGACAAAACGGTCATTATCACAACTCAATCGCAAGCAAGAATCGATGATTGTGAACATGTATCCAAATTCAGCCCAGTAATTGTGACAAAACGACCATCTTGGTAAATCGCAGCATCGTCAAATCCACCTTGAGAAAACATAAAATGAAAAGAATGACCAAACAGCTGAGAAAGAAGGCAAACATGTTAAAAGTAGAGAAAAATATGTCAAAAGGCAGAGTTATTTTTTATTAAAAACTAGACAAAAATAAAGGAAAAGCAAGGATATGATATATTAAAGCAAGAAAAAATATTTGTGGTCGGCGACCAACATCAAGATTGGTGTCGTAGTTGGCCAAATAAAAATGAAAATAGAAAATAGTTTCTTTAATAGAAGTCAATAGCCTTATTAAAAGAGAAAATATCCATATTTTACAATAAGAGTTTACAACTATTATTGTAAATTAAATACATAATTTGGTCATTAACTAGTCACTTTAGATCATACAAAGACCATACATGGAAGAAGTTAAAAGATCATCCAAAAGACTCCAATAAAAAATAAATGTGAACAAATCTGACTGCATCGAAAAACGAACAAAAAATGATTAAGTTATTGAAAAACCACCGAGAACCGCAAATCAGAGCCGAGCGTCGTGAGAAACTATCCACGAGCGTAAACCGTTTATCCAAATTCAATATGAGGGTCCAAAGCAGGGAAGATCAGCAAGATTACAAATAAGCGCCATCTTCATCAGTCGTGGCGTCGCCAAATCCAACCCTGAGAAAAAATAAAATAAAAAGAACGATCAAACGACCGAAGAAGAAGAAGAGAAAAACATGCCAAAAGGCAATCAAAAAGACAAAAAAAACGTGTCACAAAGATAGAATTATGTTTAGTTTCCACAAGCGCCTTAATTTTTAGGGTTTATGGTTTTAGGTGTAGAGATTTAGAATTTAGGGATAGTGGTTAGAATTTAAGGTTTAGGGTTAGAATTTAGGGTTTACGGGTTAGGATTTAGTTTGTAGGATATTATGGTGAGGATTTAGGTTTTAATCTATAAACCCTAAATTATAACCCAAAATTGTAAATTTCAACCACGATTCCTAAATTCAAAACTCATACACCTAAACTCCTAAATCATACACCCTAAACTAAGTTCTTAAACCCTAAAACTAAGGCGCTTGTGAAAACTTTTAACTTTTACCGTCAGTGCATCAAATAATTACCCATTATTTTTATTAAAAACAAATAATAATAATAATAATAATAATAATAAAATTCAGCGGCTAGTGTCCTGCATCAAAATCGGTGCCACTGCGGTTTATTATTATTATTATTTCTACTTAATTTGAGCTATAAATAAATAAATCATGGGTTTCGGTTGTGAGAAAGCATATCACTTGACTTCCTATTAAGCGATGTGAATTATTTTTTTGTGTTTTCCATGAATAGATTAAGATTTGAAGTTGCGTGTTATAGTTTTGTAAGTAGTAATTAAAAGAATGAATTCGGTTTCCTTACAAAGAAGGTGGAGGAGTGCTTAGACTCCATAACTGTATTCAAAAGCACACAACCTGAATGAAGGAATTTCTTCTACATTTTATCCATAACTCAATTATTGTCGCGGCCCAATTGAAAAGAGGGATCCATAACCATAATAATGCAATAAAAGTGGGGCCACTCAATCAATATGCCACTTAATGCACAAAATAAACATTCACATGGCCAACTGAGCTTCAGTGACATCAAAAGGGATCCTATTATTAAACTTCCAATCAAGCTGAAATCCTTAATCTCACAAAACCCCTAAACCCCGTTTCAAGAATTTGAAGGTCTCTGGCTCGTTCTAGTGTTTTGGCTTGTGGAGATCCTGGTCATACACGGCGTCGGTCTCCTTTCTGCTTTTCAGGCTGGCGTTTTGAGTGGTTTTCGTAGTTGCGGGATTAAACGAAGGAGAAGAGTGAAGTTGTCAGAGTGTCCTGCTAGTGTTTCTTGCTGGTGGGTTCAGTATTTTTTAAGGTTTGCCTCTGTTCTCGTGCTTCCCCTTTTCCCCCTCTTCTTGTTGCTTGTCTCCGTTCTTGTTGGCTCTTCCGCATCCCGACATTGCTGGTCGGTCCGGGCTTTTGTAGGAGTTCTTGGTTCGGGAGAGTTGTTCTAGGAGATTGATATTCGTTCTGGTGCTTTTCTCTTGACTGTTTCGGCCTCTCTTGGTTCTTCAATCCCTAGTCGCACGGGGAAGAGGATTCTGATTGCATAGATTCGCTCCCTAGCTTCCCAAAGATCTCACTCTTCAGAGATGCACTGGTTGTTTTTGTGTTTTTGAGTTTGTGGGGGTGAAGATTAGGACTGGAAAGTCGACTGGAGAGTTTTACTGAAGAGAGCCACTTTGCTGCATTTTGTGATTTGGGTGGAATGGCTCTTTCCAGAACTCAATCTCGGTTTAAGTGGTTCTATGGAGATTTTGTCTTGGAATGTTAGGGGTTTAGGCAATAGAGAAATGGTGAGAGCGCTCCATAATGCAATTTCAAGCATAAACCATGTTTGGTGATTTTGAGTGAAACCAAACAGAAGAAGAGATATCTGGAAAAGATAAAGATGAAAATGGAGAATTCTTTCTATGTGGAGCCGAGAGGTTCTGCAGGGGCCTGGCATTATGGTTGACGAATGATACTAAGGTGTCCATCCTTAATTCCAACAATCACCGCATTGATGCTTCAATTTCATCAAAAGAGGAAAAAGAATGGTTCGGTACTTTCATCTATGGGCCTCCGTACCGAGAAGACAAGCAGGTTTTTGGGAATTCTTTGGCCACGATTAGGAACGCCAATATTGGAAGTTGGCTTGTTATTGGTGACTCAAATATAGTTGCCTCTCAGGAGGAGAAGTTGGGAGGTCTACCCTTCGACCCAGCTGACACGAAATAGTTCTACGACTTTGTCGATTCCACGAACTTTATGGAACTACCCATCAAAGGAGGATGCTATACTTGGTCAAATCAGAGGAGTGAGGAGAGTTCTATCCTTGAGAAACTGGACCGGGCCCTTTGTTCCTTTGATTTGAGTAGTAATTTCCCAAAAGCTCTAGGCATGCTTGACCTGGCAATCGCTTCCGATCATGCTCCCGTTATTGTTTTTCTTTAGAGGATAAACAAAAAGTATCAGAAAGAGTTTAGATTTGAATCCAAATGGTTGTTGGATGAAGAATGTTCATCGACCATTCGCCAAGAGTGGAACCCAATTCATCCCTTTAGGTCACCTTCTCAGTTCGGTAGAAAGTTGAAGAGAACGGGAGTTTCTTTTGATCAAATGGAGTAAGCTCAAATTTCGTGTCAACCTACAAAGGAAACAGGAACTAGTAAGGAAGATCTCCGAGCTTCAAGGAAGGAGTCTAAGTCAAACAGAATTGGCCGATTCCAAGCATCTAAAGAAGAAGCTTGACAATATTTGGGAAAGCGAAGGCATTGGCATCAGAGATCTCGAATAAGTTGGCTTAACTACGGGGACAAGAATACCAAATTTTTCCATGCCACTACCCTACAAAATAGAAGAGCCAACACGATTTGTAGAATTAAAAAGGGAAATGGAGAATGGATAGAGGACGTCTCAGAAATAGCAAACTTCTTTCAAAATCATTTTGAGAAGGTCTATTCTAAGGATAGATCAATTAATTTTGAAGACTTGACCGAATGTATTCCTTGTGTTGTCTCTAACGATATGAACCAAAGTTTGGGCAAGAACATTTCAAAGGAAGAGATCAAAGAAGCTGTATTTAGCATGGGGGTGTCCAAGGCACCGGAGCCTGATGGTTTTCCATGGTGTTTTTATCATTCCTCTTGGGATATCATTAAGGAGGATATGGTTGCAATGGTCTCTCATTTCTTTGAGACTGGTTCCCTTGACCATGAGATTAATAAAACCAATATAGTGCTCATCCTGGAGTCGAAGAATCTCTGTGAAGTTAATCATTTCAGACTGATTAGTTTGTGCAACTTTTCAATGAAAGTGATAACCAAGATTTTGGCTTCCAGGCTCAAGAGTTATCTTCCCGGTATTATTTCCTTGTCTCAATCAACATTTCTTAGTGGGAGGCTCATCAAGGACAACATCATCCTTGCTCATGAAGCTTTTCACGCTATTAGAAAGGCTAAAAAATGAGCAAAAGGCATCATGGCACTTAAGATTGATATGGAAAAAGCTTACAATAAGGTTGACTAGGATCTTCTAAAATTTGTGATGTCTAAAATGGGGTTCTGCGAGTGGTGGGTGAACAAAGTTATGAAGTGCGTGACTTCTACGACCCTTTCCTTAGTCATTAACGGGGAGAGGCATGGAGAGTTTTACCCCAGTCGAGGCCTTAGACAAGGTGACCCTCTCCCGCCTTTCCTCTTACTCTTTATTTCGAATCTCTTTACTTGGATCATTGCTAAAGAATTGGATTCTACTCTGTTTGGTGGGTTCAAGATTAAGAGAAGATGTCATGTTCTCAGCCACCTGATGTTTGCTGATGATTGTCTCCTGTTCACTCAGGCTGATGAAAAGAACTGCCTTTCAGTTTTAAAAATCCTGGATAATTTCCAGAGGACTAGACTGAAACAAGGCTGTTATCGGTCTTCTGTCTTTTTCTCTCCAAATTTGAGCACTAGACTGAAACAACACATGTATTCTATCCTTGGTCTAATTCTCATGGAAGAGGATAGTAAGTATCCGGGTCTTCTGTCTATTTGGGGAAGAAGCAAGAAATAGGCGCTCAAATTCATTATGGAGAGAATCGAGAATAAACTAAAAGGTTGGAAGGCGAAGTTTCTAACACAAGTTGGCAAAGAAGTGCTGATCAAGGCTGTTATTTAGGCAATCCCAACTTATGTTATGAAATGTTTCCTTCTTCTGTCAACCTTCTGTGACAAAATTAGCTCTATGGTAGGAAGGTTCTGGTGGAATAATTCCAATGTCGAAGAAAAGGGAATACACTGGATCAGTTGGAAGAAGCTATGTCTTTCTAAGGACAAGGGAGGCCTAGGATTTCGGGATCTCAAGCGGTTCAATAGAGCTCTAATTGCTAAAGTTGCTTGGCGAGTGATCAGGAATCCGAACTCCTTTGTAGCTCAAACACTTAGAGGAATTTACTTTCCAAATAGCAATCTTTTTGAAGCTCCAGTTTGCCATAATTCGTCCTGGGCATGGACCGGAATACGCAAAGGTATTCGTGTTATTTAAGAGGGTTCTTTGTGGAGAGTTGGGAATGGTCGAAGCATCTCGATTTGGGATGATAAATGATTCCAAAAACTCAAACTTTTGGCATCTCTTCTAGCCCCCCCCCCCCCCCAATGTGCTCTTTTATTACAGTTTCGAGTCTTATTTGCAAAGATCAGAGGGATTGGGACAGGTGCAAGCTCAAATCTCTTTTCTCACCCAATGAGATTGAAGCTATTTTAGCCATTCCCATTGGCAGTCTCACCTCCAAAGACTTTCTTATTTGGGTAGCTTCTAAAGATGGGGAATATACTGTCAAATTCGGTCATCATTTTCTTGAGGGGAACGAGATGGATTGTAACATCCCAACTTCTAGTGATCCCATTTATAGTAAGGAGTGTGTATGGCGCTCTATTTGGAGTCATGGTATTCCATCGAAGATTCGTTCTTTTATGTGGAAGGTGTGCCATAACATTATTCCGACTAATGGGGTCTTGGTTGCCCGGTTCCATGGAGCCTTTTCCTCTTTGGATCGATGTCCTAGGTGTGGAAATGAATCTGAAAGCATTGAGCACTTCTTTTTCTTCTGCCCCTTTGCGCAAGCAGTCTGGAGAGCCTCTAGCTTCAGCTATTCACCATCGCCTTATGGGTTCCCGGGATTTGGAAAATGGTGGGAGAAAATTATGGCCTTCTGGAGTCTGAGCTCTTTCAATGAATGATGTGTCCTAGTTGCCTTCTTGTGTTAGACGATGCAGAAATCGCGAAATGTCTTTATCTTTGAAGGTCTTGCGGACACTCCTTGGGATGCATGGAACTCGGCCGAAAGTGCTTATGTAGAATTCGTTAATGCAAAGATAAAGCCTTCTATGAGTGCACGACCTTGTCCCTCGACTAATCTTTCCTGCCCCCTAAGGAAGGATCGATCAAAATTAATTGTGATGCAGCTTTTGAAAAAACTATCGGCAGGGCCTTGACGACGGCAGTAGCTCGTGATCATATCGATTCTCTCCTATATGGAGAAACGACAGTTTTGTCAACCCCCTATGTTTCCTCAACAGAGGCATCAACGATCCGACTTGGAGTGCCGATGGCTAGGAAGGCAGGCTATCGACATGTTCTTTTCGAATTTGATTGCCTCGAGGTTGTTAACAGACTTAATTCTGCACATTTTTCTATGTGGGATTCAGCGGCGATTGAGGAGGACATCCTTTCTTTGTCGTCCTCTTTTGTATCTTGTAGCTTCTCCTTTGTCCCTAGGACTTGTAATCAAGCGGCTGATTGGGTCGCCAAAAACTCTCTTTCTGGGGGTTGTCCCTCATATTGGTGTATTAATGTCCTCAGGGACTTCTTTCTCTTTTGTAATCATCTTTTGGTGCAATGAAACGGATTTCTTCTTGATTAAAAACATTCACATGGCCATGAGAGAACCATATTAGCATCATTACCTGCACATTTAATGTAAACAAGGAAAATAATAATAATATTATAAAATGCTATTCACTTTCTTCTAAAAGTAAATTCGTATCTCATTAAAAATTTTATTTATATAACTAGGTCACACGTAAATATAACGAAAGAAAGAAAAGAACGCTATCCACTCAGTTAATCAGAATAAAACATTTTTTTATTTCAAATATATATAAAATAAAAGGTATAAATATTATATATGTATATATATATATTTAAATATTTTCATTATTTATATATGTAAATAAATTATCTTTCGAAACTTCAATGACCAAAATAAATTTGAAAGTAAAGTTTAATAATTATTTAGGTAATTTACACTTTCATTACTTATAAAGGTGAATAAATCACCCAAGTAACTAGATGCATTCACTTTTATATTTTTTTTCTTTTAATATTTAAAAAGGAAACGTGGAGCTTTCTAAACCAAAGACAGCCTTTCTATTTTTATTGTTTGTTTTCAGCCTATACAGGAAATATATACCTCGTGTAATAATGCTATATTCGGAGGGTATCTTCAGAAATTTATGCAATTTCTGATGTACAAGATTTCTCACTTTTGAAGTCTTGTTTCTGTTAGACACATATAGTTCAAATGAATGCATCTTTAATTACTATCTTTAAATATCCTTTCGTTAAATGGCTATGAATCAAGTATATGAACTTGCTTAAACACTACTAAGTACTACCCCTTGTACTTCAGCCCAGAATCTAACAAATATATATAAACACTTAGACATTCGAGACAACAGGTTTGAAGGCTCCTTGACTTTGTATGTATACATTTGTCTAAAATATACATGTAGGAAGTTGGGGCAGCATGCAGCAATGTTTGGCACCATAGCATCAAGGAATCCATTCCATGCACAGTCTCTCTCAAGAGTCTAAAGACCCGGGTATCAGACACCGGAAAATGTAGGAGCTTGAATAAAAAAATACCCAACCACAGAGAAGACTTGGCAAAGCATGCAGAAGCTACACATCAAACAACATTTTAGACAAAGGAAAACAGCTAGTCCGACCATAATGTATGGGACAAAAGAACCCTAAAATCAAACTTACTACTAGATATTCGATTCATATGAGAAGCAATCTAAATTACCCTATATTTGAACATGACAAACATATACAGTAATAAACAGCACATCCATCTTATATAATGGAGGAACAATCTAAGAGAACCAAAGTCCAAACACACTAACAGCTTAAGACAAGTAGGAAAGAAAAAGCATATTTTATGTAATGGTACATGATAATAAGCAATAAGTAATAACAAAGGAGTTCTAGAAGCCACAATACCATTTCATAAAAGGCAAAACAACAAGAAGCAGAGATTGTAATCGTCACTACCAATGTTTACAGCACAAAAGCAGGCAAATCCATAAATTTCAACTTAGTTTGCCCACTCTATATGTGATACTCCACGGAAAAATCAAAGCAGCTTACCAGCAACAAAAATAATTTTGAATCAAGGCCCAGAACTGTAGAAAACAAAAAAAAAGGTTTAAATTACAAGGCTTCAATCATCAGACAACTCTTTTCGTTTCAACTCTAGTGCCATTCGTTCATTCTCAAGCTTCATCCTCTCATTTTTCATTCTCATCTTTTCCAGTTCACGATCCCTTTTCTTACTAAATCTCTGCCACTTGAACTGCTGTTTCTCCAATTCTAGCTGCTCCACCTGAAATTGCAGTTTCTGTTCTTCTAGCTGAAGTGAGCGAGACTCAATCCACTGCTTCTGCAGCCAAGCAGCTCTTGAACAGTCAGGTACAGCTTGGTACGAATCAGCTTGCACGACTGGTGGATAAGAAAAAGAACTTTTGTTGCAGTCCTGAGAGTTCAAATAATTCTGGAAACAAGCATCTTCATGGACTTGGCTTTGTCTTGATCTCTTAGTAGAGCCCCCTGATGCCCCATATATCATCCTGTCATCCCCATGTGAAGCATGATTCTCCTCAAGCTCATCACGATCGTCAGTTTCCATGTCATGGTCATCATCATCAAGATCATCATTTTGGTGCCTCCTTGCATCATCATTCTCATTATCATCTCTACTTTTAAGAGCCAAATGCAAGGAACGCTGCAATTGTAGATCATGAGGCAGATGCAATCTGTTTCCATTATGATAAGAACACATCTCCTCATAGAAAAGATGCTTTGAGCTTAAAATTTTCCTAACATCATCCTTTTCTTTCTCTGTTAAGTAATTTATAACATCCAAAAGTGCCGGATTCTCAACAACTTGACAAGAAGTGCCCCTACCAAGCATATCATTTAGTTTTTTATACCTCTTATTCAGGTCATTGAACTTATCCTCACACTGTTGAGGAGAAACATGAAAATCCCTCTCAGCCATGACTTTCGAAACTGATTTCCATTTACCCTTCTTCTGTAAAACTGCAAATTTCCTCCTCATCCCACCACCACAGTCCCCTGCCACATCCTCTTCAATATAAGACACCGCTGTAATTAGAAGCCTCACCATTTTATCAGTCCATTTCACACGATGCCATGGAGACCCCTTCTTGCCTTTAGTTCCATCATTATGACCATCAACACATTCTTCAGTAAAACTGGGTTCATCCTCATCACTCACTGTACTTTTCCCTCGTTCCATCTTGCTGTAGTCTGTCGTCAAAACAGTTTGATCAGAGTTTTGCATGGTCCCCATTGTGAGCGGAAAACCCTCGAGAATCGAAGGATGGGAGCAAGAGCCTTGGCGAGGATTAGGGTGGTGATGTTGATGTACATTATGTGGCTGTTGCGCATGATGATGAGCTCTCATGGATCCTTGTAAGTCAAGGCCTCCAAAAGAACTCCCACCAGAAACCATTCCTCCTTGTGATAAATTACCTTCCATTACTTATTTCAAGCAAACAATTTTATGTCATTCTCATCAACTTATTTTCCCCTGAAACCGAGTCTATAAATATTATTCAAGAACTCAATTAACCACAATCAAGCATACCATGTTCTTGTCTTCCCTTTCAACACATTTACAGCTACCAAACAAGCCAATCAGAAAATCCCAAAATACCAAGCTCATCAAGCTAAACAAGCATCTATTAACAGATATCCACCTCTAAGCACAAACTTTAGGAAAAATATATATAACCCAACAAAAACCTACTCCCAAAATCACCAAAAAAGCAGAGGAAAAAGTCACACAGCATCGATATTCATGCAACCGATAAACCAAAAACAACAAAATCTTTCTCTATCCGCATAAAATCTCCAACACCCGGAAATCCAAAAGGGAAAAGAAAAAGAGAACTTTCCTGAAATTAGGGCAAGAATCCAGGAGTTGGGATCATGAACAAGCTGCACACCCTGAAGGAATGAGGGCACCTAAAACGAAAGCTGAAAGGAAAACTCCATACAAGTGGGCTTGCCAATGCATTTCATATGTGAGGGTTTTCGGCTTTTGTATATTTGTTTATATTTGAAAACTTTTATAGGTTCAATGTATGGGACGAACAGATGGGCCCCATCTCTCTCTTTTCTTCTTTCCTTTTTTTACCATTCTTTATTATTTATTTGGGAAAACTACATGGGTGGTCACCTAACTATCATTCTTTTCCTATTTTGGTCACTTAACTAATTTTTCATGAAAATCGTCCCTCTAATTAAATATCTTTCTTATTTTGGTCCCCTCCTTTAAAGACCTAACTGAATCGCTGACTTGACATTTTTTTATTTTTATAATATTTTTTGGTCCCTCCAGTCAAACCTAATTAATGAGATACTATAGTATTTTTTTATTCGACCAACAGGAAAAAGGTGATAGTTAGGTGACCAAAATAGGAAAAGGGGTATAGTTAGGTGACCAAAAAATAAAAATAAAATGTCAAGTCAGTGATTCTGTTAGGTTTTAACGGAGGTGACCAAAACAAGAAAGGTATCTAACGGGGGGATGATTTTGACAAAAAAAAATAGTTGGGTGACCAAAACAGCGAAAAGGTGATAGTTTGGTGACCACCCGTGTAATTTTCCCTATTTATTTTTTGGGTAAACTACATTAGAGGTCACTTAGTTATTAGTAAAGTTACAATTGGATCTCTCGATTATTAGTAAAGTCATGGGTTATTCAGTTAAAGTTTTAGTTACGATCGGGTAACTTATTCGTTAAAGTACAAACGAACATCTAAAAAAATTGGTATAATTACATTTTAGTCCTCAAAACTTATATATTCTACTAATTTTGTTCTAATTTAAAATAATCCAATAAATTTAACCATTCATATTTCTAAAACAAATAAATTTAGTCATTTTTCTATCCTAAATCTCTTTTATACCCTCGTTAATACTAGAGTATTTCATTTAAAATCATTAATTAATCTAATGCACAAATTTATCGAGGGTACTCAAGTAGGAATGATGATGAACAGTGAAGCTCAAGCAATTTGAGAGGTGAAAATGACTAAAGTGAGATATTTTTTTTAAAAATATAAAGGGTTAAATTTATTGAATTATTTTGAATTAGGATTAAATTGGTAGAATATATAAGTTTTGAGGACTAAAACTATCCTTATACCAAACATTGTTAGATGTTTGTTTGTATTTTAATGGAGGAGTGACTCGAATGTAACTAAAACTTTAATTGAGTGACTCAATTGTAACTTTTAATAATTGAGTGATCCAATAGTAATTTTACTAATAATTGAGAGACTTCCAATGTAATTTACCCTAGTTTTCTATCATTTGTTGAGAGAAAGATGGACTTTTAAAATTAAGGGTAAATTCTCACATTAGTCGCCAAATTAGAGGTCGGATTTATTTTGGTCACCAAACCAAAAATCTTGTCAATTTAGTCACTAACATAATAAATTAGCATTAATTTGAGCATTGTCCGTTAAATGGTAAACAAAAATGACAATGTGGTTTCTTTTTACTTGATACCTTAATATATTTTAGGCTTAATAGTCAAAAAGGTGTCCAACGTATACCCTTTTTACCAGTTTGGTGTCTAACATTTTTTTCGGGCCACTTTGGTGTCTAACGTTTCATTCCGTAACTCAAATTGGGTTTTTCCGTTAACGAGCGTTAAAAATTTTCCGTTAACCAATTATAACATGACATGTAGCTTGTTTTATTTATTTATTTAATTTTTGAATTACTTTAAAATAATATATTTATTAAAAAACCCTAAAGTTTTAATTTCTTTCAAACAAACCCTCAAATCACATCTCCCTCACCGTCCGACATCCCCCACACGTCGGCGGTTCACCATTCACCACCCAAGCATCGGGTACCTCACCGTTCAACATCCCTATCCTCTAGTCGTCGGTTAAAAGCCCAATTGGTCTCTTTTTTCTTCATTTTTAGATGCTTGTCGACGAAGCAATCGACGGTTCATTTGCCGATTTTCGACAAGGAGATAATGGGCTTTTAGTCGTGGAGGGCCGACGAAGGTAAGGGTGGCTGGTAGTGGTTGAATCGATGGTGGGAGGGGAGGAATTTAGGGATCTAGGGTTTGGATTTGGGATTTTAGAGAAATCAAAGATTTTGAGGTTTTTTTTTATAAAATTGAAGATTTTTTAATATTTGGAAAAATAAAAATTAAAGAAAATACCAAAATATGCCACGTTTCGTATTTTTATTGGATAACGAAAAAATTTTAACGTTCGTCACGGAAAAACCAAATTTGAGTTACGGAATGAAACGTTAGGCACCAAAGTGGCCTGAAAAAAAAAATGTTAAGTACCAAACTAGAAAAAAGGTAGAGGTTGGGCACCTTTTTGACTATTAAGCCTATATTTTAATCTTCAACCTTTACATATTTGATCAATTTGATCGTAATCTAAATAAATCAATAAAGTTAACCCTCCACATTTACAAAATTTGATCCTAAATTTTCTTAAATATTTAATTATTTTATAATCCGTTTTAAATATTTGGTTTTTGTATGAGATTAGGGTATTCTTTTTGTTGGTTTTAATGAATTCGTAATAAAATTAGGTAAAAGTAAAGATTTTTATACTTTGGGTTTAATTCTAAGGTAAATTTATCGTTTTCATAGAATTAACTGAGCCAATTAAAATGAAAATAATAAGTTTCACCAATTTACTTTTAACAAATTGATTTTAGTTCAAACATGTTAGGGTTCTTGTATTATTTCAAATTTTAAAATTTAATCTCTATATTTTATTTTTCTAAGTTTGACTATTTGTACTATTTTTATTCGAAAAACTTTGATCTCTCTTAAATTTTATTCAGTTTCTATGATTAATTATTGACTTATCAACTATAGAAAAAGCCAAAATATTTTTTTAATCCTGATTGTATATTTTTTTATTATCAATTTTACCTTAATCCTAAAATATAAATAAATAATTCATTAATTCATCAATACAAATATTCAATCATCTAAGGTTCATATTAATAAAAAAATATAAACATAGAGGACTATTTTGTAGCTTTCAAGTCATAGTTAACTGTTAAAATTGAACAAAAGACAGGCGAACCAATGTTTTTAAATATCAATAGTATAATGACTCAATTTCATAAAATAAAGTATTGAAACTAAATTTTAAATTTTAAAACAATATAATGGCCTTTGGCATATTCAAATCTTTAATTTGTGATATTTTTATTGGATAAACTATTAAAGGTTACTTTCGTTTTATAAGTGTTTATTTGTCTTCATTGAATTTAAAAAATTAATATTTTTAGTCACTTACGATACCGTTTTATAACATTCTGACCATTAAAACGTTTAGTGACATTAGATTAATGATGTGACACGTTATTAAAAAGCGTTAATTATTAATTTAACTTTGAACATTAGATAAAATATTAAATTTGACCTCTAAAATTTTAATAAAATATTAATTAACTTATAAATTTTAGATAAATTATCAATTTTACCCTTGAACCAAACTAAAATCTTTTGCTACCTGTAGTTGCTCGCCACCTCCTTCTGTAACACCCCAAAAGTTTTGGTATTGGATTACGTTCCTTATCAAAATTTAAATAATATTAAATATCGACAATCGGGTCCACTAATAAATTAAGGATTTATCTTGGACTACATGAAATGGTATAGCTGGGTTATAGTGAAGAATTATAAAAATATTTTTGGACTAGATTTCAAAATTTTGCAAGCTTGAGGGTGAAATTGTAATTTTGCCAATATAAAGTCTAAATTGAATTAAGGACGTTTTTAATTCATATTTGTTTCTTGAAAAGGTTAAAAGAAGTTGTTCAATCATTTGGCGAGTGAATTACAAATAAAGAATAGTTCCGAGATTAAAAACTACAAAAATGATCACCAAACTTTTAAGGCATTTTCATTTTCATTTTGATCATCAAACTTTTAAAACTTACGTTATAGTCACAAAAATTTAGTTTGCTTTCAGTATGGTCCATCTCCTCTCCCATAATAAAAAGTCATGTCATTCGAGAGTGAAAAAATAGGAACAATTCGAAAGTTAAGTTATTAAATTGATTTTTTTTTTACACTTTAGTAACCAAAATAGGAATGAGAAAAAAGTTGAGTGATGAATAATATAATTTACCCTATTTTATTCAGAAAAATAAAAACTAATGTGCAATGCCAGCTAATTAAAGGTAAAAGAGGGACCATACTGAAAGCAAACTAAATTTATGAGATTCTTGAAAGTATGCTAGAAAAAATGTTAGTCTTGTGCCTATAATTTAATGAATTTATGAAGTATTGAGCTAATATTGAATATTGGTATATTATTTTAATACTTTGTAATTATACGATTATTTTGAAATATTATTATTATTATTTGGTGTGATTTTGGTTTCATTGAGTTTGAACTCAGTGTGCAAGTTTTTTTTGTCGAACAAGATCAGTAAAGTAAGAAATCGACGCAACGAATTAATGTACAAATACAAACTTTCTTTTCACTTTGATAGCGGCATGTATATATTCTAACTATGGCCTAGTCTCCTTTTGGTTTTTGAAAAATATGGTTAGAAGCTTTTTGAAATAATTAGTGTTTTTGAGTCGAAGTATCGAAACTAGAAAGAAAAACAAAAGTTTTGAACCTTTTAAGAAGTCCTGATACTTCCAAACTTTCTGGAACAAAAATTTCAAAACTTTGGTAAGATTTTTGAAACACCCCCTGCATTTTTAAATTTTACAAATTAGTCCTTCTATCATATATTGGCCAATTAACGTCTGGTCTGTTTTTCTATATTCATAATTTTGAAAGAACATGTACCTATACATATATTTAGTCAATTAAATGAATGTTTTAAGGGGTCTTCAAAATTTTTTGGAATTTACATTTTCATCCATGAAGTTCATAAAATTCTCGTTTGGTCACTTTTTCAATTTTGGTTGATTTGATTCTTTCAAGGTTTTTATAAAATAAATCTAGGAGCTTAAATTTCTTGTTTAATTGTTTGTTATGTATGAATTTATATTTTTATGTGTTTAGTTTGTTATTGAATGTGACATCACTTACTAATAGATTTGGTAAACTGATCCGAATTCAATTATTTGAACCGATTCGAGAACCAATATGAAACTGAACATGATGTCTCAATTTTTTTTGCTCAGCATGGTAAACATGATTTCCCTAGCTTGATATCTCAAATTTGATCTGAAACCCAAAATAAATTGAACTAAACTAAAATTGACCCAAAATTTAGCTGGATTGATATGGACTCATACTCAATTTGGCCCGAACCAAAAGCAACTGAACTGAAAGTAACTCAGAATGAAAGCAACCCGAACCAAAAATAATATGAACTGAAGGCAACCTAAATTTAATTTACCCATTCGAACCAAACATCGACATAAGTTTAACTCGATAATTGAGTCGAAGTAAAGAATAAATTTTTATTATATATTTTTATCAATATGATAAATTGTGAAATGATGTATGTTTAATTTTCTTTTGTATTATACTACTAGTTAACCACCACATTTAATAATAGTTTAATAGATCAATATCTTATTTCCTCATTTAAGAGATCATCTCCATATTTGATCCGACAATTTCTATTTTTTAAAAGTATTTGAAATGAAAAATTACCTATCAGTAATTTTTATATTAATAAAAGTATTTGATATGAAACATACATCTGATATGAAAATACACGTTATTTTTACAAGAATATATCAATAATTATATATATATATATATATCTATCGATTAGACTCATACCCAACTTAAACTGAATTGATCTGAAGATCCAAAGGTTGATCTGAATAAAAAATTATTGATATAATACTAACCTAAAATGAAAACTGAATAAATTCAATATTGACTCAACCCGAAAACTTATCAATATGATATTAACTCGACTTGAAATTCGAACGTGTCGATATTTACCCGACCCATAAGTCGACAGATCTGAGATTGACTCAAGTTGAAAGCCAACCGATATTGACCCAACCTGAAATCCATCATATATGAGATTGACCTGAGCGAAAATCGACCGATCTGATATTGACCCAACCTAAAAATCGATAAGATATGATATTGACTCATTATCCAACTTACTATAGACCCAAGTTAAATTTAAACCAAATCCTATCCGACCCGAACCCGACCTAAATCGAACGTAATCCAGAATCGAAATAACCTGATCTGAATAACTCGATTACCAACTCTACCTAATCGATCAAACTTCTAAACATAGTAAGGAATGTTGCACTTTCTCTCACTGTCGATCGCATGTAACAACTGAAACTCAGCTCAATTATAAGTTAGATTGAAGATATCACATCGATTAACTTGAGCTAATATCGATTAACATCCTATTACATGGCGTAAAATTTAGTTATTTTTATATATTTTTAGACGGTTGGATGATGGTAATAAATAACTAAAATTTTTTATTTTTATTTTTAAGTGATAATCTTCACATTTTTTACTGTTAATATTATTCATATATTTACCTTTATCTAACGATTCAAAAAAATAATGAGTTAATCTCAGCTATTCATTTCTCCTCATCCAACCCTCTTAAAAATGTATAAGACCTTTTAGGTTTTACACAGTGTAAGTGGATTTATAATTTTTTATCGGAACGTTCATTTTAGTATATATATATGGGGGATAGGGTCCATTTACATGGTGTAAAACTCATTTAGTTTTACACTAATCTATGACCATTGGATCAGTGAAATGGATGGATGAGATTAACAGTAGAAAATATGAAGATTATCACTTGGAAAAAAATATAAAGAAATAATCTAAGCCATTTATTACCCTCATCCAACAGTCCATAAACTGTGTAAAAGTAATTGAGTTTTATACAGTGTAAGTGGATCCTAACCCAATATATATATATATACCAAATGGAATCCAACCTGCAGTTCGAACACCATTACAAAATTATTATCTACAATAATTATCAAGTAAAATCTAAGGGCTGGTTCGCATACAATTCACATTATTTACATCTTTTGAATAATTCTCCAATTTAATTATTGTTTTTTTAAACGCTTGATATCTCCTTTAATGAATTATACACTTTTAAAAGATGTTATCTAATTTTTTTAGGTAAAGTACACAAATAATTACTAAACTATTCTAAAAAATATAAAATGGTCACTAAATTTTTAAAAGTTACATAATGGTCATTAAACTTTAATTTTTATTACAAAATGGTCATAGAGCCGTTAACTGTTGTTGACTGGGTGACATGGAAGTTACAAAAATTTGTATAACAAAACATTTAATCCTCAATATTTACACATTCAATCAATTTAGACATCAATAGTGAGGGTTAAATTAGGACTAAATTGATTGAATGCGTAAATATGGAGGATTAAATGTGTTATTATTCAAAATTTTGTAATTGTTACGTCATTCACCTAATGACAATTAACGGCTCAATGATCATTTTGTTACAGAAACTAAATTTTAATGCCCATTATGTATTTTTTGAAAGTTTGGTGACCATTTTGTATTTTTTAAGATAGTTTAGTGACCATTTGTGTACTTTACTTTTTTTAATAGTCTAAAGATTATCTAAAAGATGTTATTTAATTGTATTCAAATTCAAAAAAACATGATATATTTATCAATCAAATGTAAAATCTTTATGCAATTCGTAACGCCAAATAATAACCATAATTACCATTATACACTTGAACAAGACACAATTCCATGCTTAAATTAATAGGGTAAACTACAATGAAGGTCACTCAATTATGGGTAAGGTTACACTTGGGTCACTCAATTATTAAAATTTACACTTGGGTCACTCAATTATGGGTAAGGTTATATTTAGGTTACCCAATTATTAAAAGTTACACTTGGGTCACTCAATTATGGGTAAGGTTACATTTAGGCCACCCTTTATATTTAAAAAATGTATATCAATTTATGTATTAAATTAATTAATGATTTCAAATGAAGTACTCTAGTGTTAACAAGGGTATACAAGTGATTGGGAAGAAAAAAAATGATGAAATTGATGTATTTTTTTTTTAAATATGAAGGGTGACCCAAGTGTAACATTGCCCATAATTGAGTGACCCAAATGTAACCTTTAATAATTGGGTGACCCAAATGCAACCTTATCCATAATTGAGTGACCCAAGTGTAGCTTTTAATAATTGAGTGACTCAAATGTAACCTTACTTATAATTGAGTGATCTCTGTTGTAGTTTACCCAAATTAATATTTTATGTTATTTAATTCGAATTGAATCAATAATGTCATTTAACTTTGAAACATGTCTTACTATTATTATTACCAGTCTTCTATTATTACAAGCAATAATTTTTTTTTTGAATCATACAAGCAATAATTGTATGAACGTTAATAGAGCAATAATGAGGACCACAAAAATAATACATTTTCAATTATCAGTTCATTCCTAAATTAAGTCACTTTTACCATAGATTGAAACTATACAATAGCATAGCTTAATCCAAAGTTTTATAACTATTTAAAAATTATTCGACTTAAAGAACAAAAATCCTTTGTCCTTAAGTATGTCTCTTTTTATGTCCTATACTAAAAAAAATTAAAGTCTAAACTTTAACATTAAATTCTACATCCTAAACCCTACACCCTAAAAAATACATCATACCCCTAATTCCTTGAATCCTAACCCTAAACCCTAAATTCACTTTTTTAAAGTGGGGCATCAAAAGAGGCATAATTAGGGGCAGACGATTTTCATATGTACCTTAATACCACATTACTAAAGCAAACAATACCAAATAAATTGTTGTTTTTGCACACAATTTCAACAAAAATTCACTATACAATCACTCTAAATAAAAAGATGCATACCTATTGTTTTCTTCTATTTTAAAATCTGCTATAAATACACAAACCAAAAAAAATGCACAGAGCAGTCCATGGCTGCTGTTTTCTGCATTTTCAGCATTAATTCAATCAACATAACAGCACATAAAACGTACAAGAACTAGGAGAATAACAGTACATAATACAAGCACTACCAAGCACTCTATTCTTGGCAGCTAGTTGCTGCAATTTGAGTCCTTAAATGAGCTCCTAATGACTAACAAACAGGACACTTAGTTCAAATCAACTCTAGCAGCTATCTATTAAACACACTTATTTCAAATCCTTTGCATTACAAAGATTTTGCTAATAATGTTGCCAATATAGTTGAATCTGGAATGCTTTGGCCACCAGGAAAACTTAAGCCTTACGTACTTCAAAATTTTGTTCATCCACAATATAAAACCTTCATTTTGACCAAACACGTTACATCATGCTATAGGCCTTAATCTTTTGAAGGATTAGAAATGGATTCCTGCATTTACATTATTCACAGACCAAATGCTGGCCCTCTGCAGCTTTAAGAACTGGAAACCTTACCCTTGGAGATGAACCTGATGCCTGAGCAGATCCATCAGGTCTTTGAGGGCAAAACACTAGATACACAACTTCATTTGAATCTGTTTGCAGATGATAAAGATGCTGCCCGGCAGCATAGCCTCCGAGGAGAAGATATGACCTCTCCGACTGCTCCATCGTCACACATAGATCATCACCACCTGGTGAGCCAAATGTTAATAGTAAAACATTGTGTCAAATTAAGGGAACCGACTATCACAGGGGAGATTGTGGCTATCTTTTATTTTCATGCAACTCTTAGTTTTTCTTGTTCAACACATAACCGAAATAAATTATACATATCGATATTCGGCACGTATCTGTTTCTGGCACTCGCACTCGATTCAAGTAACATAGGTTTTGACTTCAATATGAGGTAGCATGGATTTAATTCTCTGCCCAATTTTTGTTTTAGAACAAAGTTCCATGTTCATGTCATTTATAAAGGAAAAGTATATATACTAGAAACAAGTAACTCACACGCAGCCAACTCGATTTGAGTATTGTAAATGAAGTTGAGAACCGCAGCAACGTCTTGCTCAAAGTCATAGAATGGTCCACTGTCGAAATTCATCTTTCTAAGCTTACACAGCCCCTCACCCAACTCCATCATAGCTCCCTTATGGTTCTGCATTTATAACATCTTCATTTAATTTTCGTACCGGTAGATTTTAGAAGATGAAGACAGCATGTTAATAAAGGGAATTCGGTTCCAACCTGGTTATATAGGTGGTGGAATCCGACGGCACATTGTAGAATGCCATGAATGAGTGTTCTAGTAGGCTCCTCGGCTTTGTTCCATAAGGCCTCGAGCAGGTCATGGCACTTATAGTATTCCCTTTGGTTGAAAAGGGAAACTGCCTCATCAAAGCTGCAATTCTCATCGTGTTCTTCGCTGCCGGAGTACCGATACGAAACGCCGAAGGAGTCTAACTTTCTGGGGCGCTGGCGCTTGAAATGAGCAAGAGAAGAAAAAGATTGGTGGGGGTTATAGGTATGGTTACAGTGATGGAGGGGCCAAGAATGAGTTGAGTGTGGAGGTACTTGAGGCGAGGAAAAAGGGGAGAGGCATGTCGGTGGCAGTTTGGAAGCAAGAACCATCTTCTCCGGGAGAAATAGGAGACCGACGGAGAAGAGAGCCCTTTGCTTTGTGGCCTTGGCTTCTTCCTCTTCTGATTTTTACTTGTTTGTGTGGTAGTCTTAATCTTTACGTAATTCTGATTTAAAAAAATCTTCATGTAATGTAGAGGTCGGAGTTGAAGCTTGGATTTGTCCAATTTTAGTGTTTGTTAACTCATAATTCTTCAGGGAGTGTTTTAATTTTAAGGATAACTACATAGATGACACCCTACTTATTTTCGCATTTCTGTTTTAGTATCCACCGATTTTTTTGGTAAAATAGTACTTAATATTACGTTTTTATTCTGATTTGGTACCCGACTATTAAAAATAAATGGCTTAACTGCAAAATAAGTGTCCTAACTATGTCTCTTTTTTGCAATAAGTGCCTAAAGTATTTTTTTTGGCTAAAATAAGTGTTCAAATTTTCATTTTTGGCTGAAATAGGTGCTTAAAGTATCTTTTGGTTCAAATAGGTGCCTAAAATTTCATTTTTGGTTAAAATAAGTGCCAAAGTAGGTGCCAAAATTGACTTTAAAACAAGTCAAAAATAATAGTTTAGGCACCTATTTCAGCCAAAAAATAGTTTAAGCACCTATTTCAGCCAAAATGAAAGTTTATGCGCATATTTTAACTAAAAAATACTTTAGGCAGATATTACAAAAAAAAATATATAGTTTGGGCACTTATTTTATAGTTTAGCCAAAATAAACGGACGTAGGCACGTAGCCTACTTTTAGTTTGAATAATCAGAATTTTAGTCTCAAAAAATTATACATTTCTATCAATTTGATCTTAATTCTATTAATTTAATCATTATCTTAAATATTTGGATTTAAACTGCAAATGTCCCATTTTCTTTCTTCTTCCCCGAAAACCCATACCCCTGCCCTTGAGCAATTTTCATCTCGGAGACGATGATTCCTGCAAAAGCACCCAAGTAATTTTCCATTAAACTTGTGAGATATTGGGCAAATTTCTCCAGGAAACTACTTTAAATCAAAGAGAGATATGGTAAATCATGTAACCAGATTTTGCCAAAATTTTCAATTAAAATCGCATCCAATCTCAGTTTGCAAAAAGCAGGAAAACTTACAAAGTACCTTGATTTTCTTGAGCAAATCATAGCCAGTCATGCCGGGCATACAGTAATCTGTAATCACAAGATTCACTCACTTCAACTTCCTGTAAGCACCACTAAAACAAGGAGGAAATTTTACAAACCAAGGGGGGGAAATAGTTGAAATTGATAAAAACAAACAAATAAATTGGGTTAATAGCACAGATTTAAAAAGAAAAGAAATAACCAACATGATGATTCTTAGGAAAATCCAACTTTTTTCGAGGCTTGTTTTAGACAATTGAAAGTTGAAACGAAGGGTGTATTTGGGTTGATTTTTTTTAAAAAGAAAAGAAATAACAGTTGTTCTTGGTTGCAGCTTCCATGTCTTTTGGTGTAACAGAGGGTCAAGGCAAGAATAATCTTTTCGAGGCTTGTTTTAGACAATTGAAAGTTGAAACAGAGGGTGTATTTGCTGTTCGGGGAAGAAGAAATAAAATGGGGGATTTATAGTTTTAACCCAAATATGTAAGAGGCTTATTATATTGTTAGAGTTTGGATTAAATTGATAGAAATGTATAAGTTTTGAAGACTAAAACTATAATTATCCCACTTAAAAATAAGTCATGTCATCAGCGTCGTTTATTTTTTAACGGTCGGGCACTAAAACAAAGCAAAAACGTAACGTTAAGTACTATTTTACCAAAAAAGATAGAGTACTAAAATAGAAACGCGAGAATAGGTGAGATACCATTTATGTAATTATCCCTTAATTTTATTAGGTTACTCCTCACAACTTCAAATATTATCTATTAGCTTAAAGGTTCACTGTTCCCTTAACTATACACTTTGTATTGACTTGCACTTAAAATATATTTTAGAATATAATGATAATATTGTTGGTTTAAGTTTACTTTAGGGGAAAACTTACCCCTAAGCTGAAAAATATTAGATTAAATTTTAAAAGTTAGAAAGAAATAGGGGTGAATTTTAAGTTAAATAATGATTTTTAAGGACTACATTAAACAATAATGTCATCATAGTAAAATAATTGGACTAAAAGAATGAAATAGGGGTGAATTTTGGCTAAAATAAAGTTTTAGGGATTAAAATGAACAAAAATATCATTATATTAGAAACATTGAAATAAACTTTAAAGTTCAGTAAGAAATATGGGTGATTTTTAGGTTAAATAAAAATTTTACGGGCTAAAATGAATAAGAATATCACCATATTAAAAATATTAGACTAAATTTTAAAAATTAGAAAGAAATATGAGTGAATTTTGTGTTAAATAAAGTTTTTAGGGACTAAAATGAACAATAATATCATCGTGTTACAAATATTGGATTAAATTATAAAAATTAAAAATATATATATATAAATTTCGTGTTAAATAAAAAATTTAAGGACTAAATAAATAAAAAAATTGACAGATTCAACGTGTAATTTACCTTTATTATTATTTTTAATTATCATTTGCGGCCCTAAGTCATCTGTTTCAAAAAGGTTTACCTGCAAAATTCACCCTTAATGTTTATTATTATTTTTAATTCGATTCTCACTCTTTTTTTTATTGCTTCCTTAACGTTTCAATTTTCAAATCAACCATTTTTGTATGAAAAAAGTTAACGTGTCATTAATTGATTAACATTAACAATATTGTCAACAAATTATTTTCTAAACTACTGCCACCCATTTTTAAAAAAGGTTTAGTTCTAAAATTTGTCCTTAATGTTTGTTATTTTTTCAATTTGGTTCTTATCTTTTTTGTTTGGTTGCACCTTTAACGTTTCAATTTTTTAAAGGTTTAATGCACTTTTTGCCCCCTAACGTATACTAGTTTTTTCAACTTGGTACCTAAATTTTTTTGGCTCTTGTGCCTCCTAACGTTTGCATCGTTTCCTGTTTTGCCTCATTCCACTACCCTTGCCGTTAAAATTTTGTTCCAGCCAATAATATCGTGCCATGTCATCTCTTCTTTGACTAAGTCAACCCGCATGGTTTTATTTAAAGGGTAAATGCCATGTCAAGTCTATTAGGTTTATTTTTTGTTAATTTAGTCACTGAAAAGTCTATTTTTTTACCTAAATTTGACCCCTATTTATTTCTAAGTTTATAATTTAGTCCAATATTTGTTATTATTAATAATATTATTTTTTGGTAAATATTAATAATATTATTTTGTTTAAATATTAATATTTAATAAAAAAATAAATTAAATTAAATATTTTAATATTAAATTAGTAAATTTTTAGATAAATTAAATTACTTAAAATTGATCCCAACAATTACTTATTCAAATTATATTCTTTTAGAGCAAAATTTGAATTATATTCTTTTTAGAAAAAAATTGAATCATATTCGAATTATATCATTTTTGAGAAAAAATCAAATTATGTTCGAATCATATCTCAATTATCTTCGAGTATTGCTAAATTTGAATTATATTTTTTGAGCAAAATTCAAATTATATTGGAATCACATTTCGCTTATATCTGAATTATATTTTTTGAGAAAAATTCAAATTATATTTGAATCATATTTCAATTATATTAGAATTATTATTTCCAATTTTGCTAAATTAGAATTATATTCGTTTTAGCAAAATTCGAATTATTAATTCAAACTATATTCTTTTTTAGCAAAATTTGAATTATTAATTTGAATATAATTGGAATATGATTCGAATATAATGTGAATATAATTTGAATATAATATGAACACGGTTTGAATATAATACAAATATGATTTGAATATAATTTTAATATGATTCGAATATAATATGAACATGATTCAAATATAATAAGAATATGATTCGAATATAATTTGAATTTTGCTAAAAAAATATATTTCAAATATAGCAAAATTTGAATTTATATTTCGAATATAATTGGAATATGATTTGAATATAATTGGAATATGATTCAAAATAAGAACATGATTTTCATATAATGCGAATATGATTCCAATATAATATGAACATGATTCGAATATCATACAAATATGATTCGAATATAATTTGAATTTTGCTCAAAAAGTATATTTCAAATATATCAAAATCTGAATTAATAATTCGAATATGTTTCCAATATAATTTGATTTTTTCTCAAAAAATACAACTCAAATTTAGCAAAATTCTAAAATAATTGGAATATGATTCGAATATAATTCATTTTTTTCTCAAAAAAGAATATAATTCAAATTTTGCTAAAAAGAATATAATTCAAATTGTGCTAAAAAATAATATAATTTGAACAAGTAATTGTTGGCGGTCAATTTTAGGTAACTTAGTTATCTAAAAAAATACTAATTTAATATAAAAATATTTAATTTAATTTTATTAAATATTAACATTTAAATAAAATAATATTATTAATAATAACAAATATTGGACTAAATTATAAAATTTAGAAACAAATATAGGTCAATTTTAGGTAAAAATAGATTTTTCAGTGATTAAATTGAATAAAAAACAAACCTAACATACTTGACATGTCATTTACCTTTTAAATAAAACCAGGTGGTTGACTTAATCAAAGAGGATATGACTTGGCATGATGTTGTTAGCTGGGAAAATTTTGAACGTCAAGGATAATAGAATGGGGTAAAATGGGTAATGGTCCAAACGTTAGAGAGCACATGAGCCTAAAAAATATTAAGTACCAAATTGAAAAAAGTAGTAAATGTTAGGGAGCAAAAAGTACATTAAGCCAAATAACTATTTCTGGATAGAAAAGCTAACATGGGTAGTAGTTGACTAACCCTCAACAATAACGTGATACTATTTTATATTATATGTTATGTCAAAATATAATTAAAAATTTTAAAAATTGAAAATTTAAAACTATATTTAAATTTATGAAAATCGGAAACAATCTGAAAAATTTAAAAATGTAAAACAATATGGTATTTTAAAATTTATAAGAAAAATACAAAAAATGAAAAAAACGAAAAGATTAAGAAATTTAAAAGATGTGATTTTGGGTGAAGTTTACAAATGGACACTAAATTATCTTAAAATGTTTATTTTGGTCACTAAACTTTCAAAAATTATTAAATAGACAATAAACTTTGGATGTTGTTACAAAATGAGCACTGAGCCGTTATATGTTGTTAACAGCCTAACGATGGACTAACTAGACTAGGGATGGCAACGAGGCGGGTTTTTGGCCGCCCCGAACTCGCCCTGATCTATAAACCCTTAAACTCGACCTCAACCCGCCCCAAATTGAAATATTAATTTACCCGCCTGCCCCGATATACTAACTCCTAAACTGACCTAACCCGAAAAATTTTTAAAAAAATCTTAATCCTCGCCGGCAATAAATGTTAGATCCGGTCAATCCACCATCTAGTTACAAAATATGATTTCAAGGGACTTTAAACTTATATGAAAAAAAAATAAAACCAATTTTAAACTACCCACATGAAATATTACATATATAAAAGAATAAATTTGAACCATTGACTGTTAGAATCAGATATACTAAAACTTGAACAACATCAAATAAAAATTTACGAGAAACACAAACCCAAAAAACAAAAAAAGCTTAAAACCATAAAAGTGTTTGTATATAGTGTTATTTTTCATAAATATAATATATATAATTAAAAATATACCGGACGTGAAATTTTAAGCATATATTCAAACCCACTGTAATCACTAATTTTTATCTGGGTTGTACATTAGTATTATAATTTATTCTGCTTCTTCTTCTTCTTTACTATTATTATTGTTATCTAAAAATTTAAAAAAAAAACAACAACACAAAACATATCATAATTAAAATAATTAAAGCTCAATAATATAATTAATGTTTAAGTCCAATCACAAACCCAAAAATTTACAATTAACCTATTCACGCTCAAACCCAACTAAAAAACCCTAATACGATAATCTAAAGTAACCTTTCTCTTCTTTTGGCGCATCCCTTTCCTCACCGTTAGATTAGATCTTGATCTGACGGTCCAGATCGAAGGAGAGATGACCCTTCAACTTCCACGCGCCCTCACTGATTTTTGCAAAATTGCACGATCAACGACCACCATCTTCCTTCCGTCCACGTGGCGTCATCGCAGGAGATCACACTATTTTTTTTCATAAATATAATATATATATAAAATTAAAAATATACCGGACGTGAAATTTTAAGCATATATCCAAACCCACTGTAATCCCTAATTTTTATCCAGGTTGTACATTAGTATTATAATTTCTTCTTCTTCTTCTTCTTCACTATTGTTATTGTTATCTAAAAATTAAAAAAACAACAACACAAAAACATATCATAATTAAAATAACTAAAGCCCAATAATATAATTAATTCTTAAGTCCAATTACAAACCCAAAAATTTACAACTAACCTATTCAGGCTCGAACCCAACTAAAAAACCTTAATATGATAATCTAAAGTAATATTTCTCTTCTTTTGGCGCAACCCTTTCCTCACCGTTAGACTAGATCTTGATCTGACGGTCCATATCGAAGGAGAGATGACCCTTCAACTTCCACGCGCCCTCACTGATTTTTGCAACGTTGCACGATCAACGACCACCATCTTTCTTCTGTCCATGTAGCGTCATCGATGGAGATCACACTGTCACCGTACGGTCACTGGCTTTCTCCCAACCACCATGCAAGGCTGAAAATAATAAAAAAGGCGAGGATATCAGAAACACATCAGCCAAGCATCATCAACAGTGCAACCATTTAATTTTTTCTTGTAATTGTAAACAAAGATAGGATAAAAAGCAATGTAAAAGCAAATCATGTAATCAATTTTTATGATCAATACAAAAAAAGAGGATATTAGAGAAGGTACTCGTCTTTTCTTAGCACATTTTCTTCACAAATACATAAAAACAAAGGAAGGGGGAGGGTTATACCTTGGCCGCGGCCTCGGATCTCCTCCGATGATAAGCCTCTGATTCTCAAACCATCTAGGGTGAATCAGAGTGGGATATCGGGATTTTGAAGGTGCCTAAAGGGTTAATGTTTTCAAAATAAAAGAGGGATTTTGATTTTTGGTCTTTCACAAATATTGGACGATTTTGATTTTAAAATAAAAAGGGTTCGAAATAGGTTTTTTGGGGCTTTTTTCGAAGGAAGGCCATGACGGTCGGAGGAGGTTGACCACCGTTAGAATCTGGGTTTGGCGGTGGTCAGAGGTTGTTTTATGAGTTTCTAGGGTGTTGTTCTTGAACACCTAGGGTGTTCATCATAAAAAGTGAGTTTTGATCTTGAAAAGTGGGAGATAAAAGGAGAAAATGTGTCATTTTTAAAGGATTTGGGGTTTTTTTAAATGGATTTAAAAAAAAGGGAAAAGAGTTTAAAGTTTGACTAAAAATAAGTTTTATACCATGTTTTAAAAACTAAATGGTCTAATAACATTATAAGGACCTCCATGCTTTTGAAATCACCTCTCTAGCCATTTCGCTTTTTAAAATCACACTCTCAGTCCTTAGACTTTTGAACCATTTTTCGATCTCGTCACCTTTTCCAATCCAATTTGATTTTCAGTGGGTTAATACAATATTTAGTCCCTTTCTCTTTTATTTATTTAATCTCAGTATTCATTTAATTTTCTGCAATATTAATTCATGCCCTTTAATTTTATGCAATTTACATTTCAGCTTCTTTAGTTTCTTTTTTTATTTTAGTCCTCGTTTCATGCTTTAATTGTTTGGTTATGTTAGTCTGATATTATGGATAATTGTGTGTTAATTGCTCTATTTAATTGTTTGATTATGTTTGATTGTTTGTTTACATGTTTGCTTATACCATATATATAGGATATGATTGACCTTTTTATAATTTATATAGCGTACGTATGGTATTAAATATATTTTTACCTAATTTAAATCCATTGCTTTTTATCTAATACACTCCTTTTTTATTTACCTAGTCTATATATAGTACGAATGGTATGTATACCTTCCCCACAGTTAAAACTTATTTATTTTACAAAATATTTCGTATAGTTTTCCTTATATACCATAAGAATTATATATGAGTATATAAGCCTATTTTAGGGTAGGCCTCTTTTTATATTATTATACATATATTTTACTATTATTCTTTTACTTACCATTTTAATATGTGTGCGCGTGTGCGTGCACGTGTGCATGCGTATTTCCTTATATTTATTTATATGTGGTTACTTTATTTCATCTATGTTACCATTTGTTTATGTTCATATATTTGTTCACGCATAATTAATTGCCTTGTTTAATTTATCGCACTAGTCTAGTTTTGTACTCAAGGCCCGATATTTTGGTGGGAGTGTCGTCTCGAGTTTTCGGAAGTCATCTCTTTTGGTATCGTGGGTTACGGTTAGATTGTTCAATTTGTATGGCCATGCATTCATACATCTTAGGGATTATTAATTAAGTTAGGTCGAATTTTAAATTTTTCTTAATAAATACGATACGAACCCTTAGGTACCGATTTCCAGGCATAATGGGGGTGCGAACCCTTCCCCACTCGTAACCGACTCTCGAACCTTTTTAAAATATATGATTCTATTTTCTAGTGTCCGGTCTACCTTACTCAAGTGACCGGTGGTGACTCCCTTATTCATTTTTAAAAATACGAGCTTTTCCAAAATTCTCCCTTCAATCAATTTCTTATAAAAAGTGGGATACTTGGTAATTTTTTGTTGCTACAGCATGGCGACTCCGCTGGGGACATTTTTTTATTTTTACAAAACAAAATAAAGAGTCAAGCCTTAGTCGGGTTCGTATAATATTCACAAAGAAAAATTTAAATTCGGTTTAATTTAATTTTTAATCCCTAACCTTGTTTGTTTTATCGCTTTTATATCTCATAGTGTTTGATATATTTGTCTTTCATGCATGAGCTCTCTCTCCAAGCTTCGTTCCTTGTTAAGTGGGAGTGATTATTTCGCCTCGTGGGGTGTTCACCTCTGTATGGTGTTGTAATTCACTTCCAAGATATAGTCCTTATATTTCATAGGGTCTACACCTCCGTATGGTATATGGGTCATATCCCTCGAATCGATGTCCTAGTGACAGTTCGGGTACCTTTTACTTTAGAACTTAACCGTACATAGTGAACCGTAGAGCTCACAATTTAGAGCCATGCCGAAACTCTATCCATTTAGCGGTAACCCTTTTAGGTATTGTTTGATATATTTCTGCCTTTGTTTTATATATATATGTTATATATGTGATTTTAATTATTTTAATTTATTACTTTATTTATCATTCTTCATTTAATTTATTTATTCGACTATATCATCGTACTAACTTGGTTTTTGTCGGTGTTTGTTATTTTTCTTTCATTTCTTTTTTCCTGCATTTATTTTTAAATCACATCATAACATAGTGTTGATTCAAGAATGATCTAATTTAGAGGGCATTCAAGATAAGAGAAAAGCCTGTGATGTCAAGAGCGATAACAATATCAGGTCGGGCCGAACAAAGACCAACAGAGAAATAAGATAGTTTTATAGCGAGACACATGTCAGAGGCAGAGACGACATATCTTAGATGTATAGGCGAATCCTCATTTAAGCTAGTGGGGTCCACGACCCCCTAAAGTTTGAAAATTTCACATTTAGCCCCTTAAAATTTTTAGAAATTTTAATTTGGCCCCTCCAAAAATTTTAAAATTATTATTATATTTCAAAAAATTTAAATAATTTCAATTCAACCTCTTTCTAATTTTTTTTAAAAAGGGGCCTTGATAAGTTTCGATTTTTTTAAAAAATAGTTAAACTCGTACATTTAATGAAGATTTTAATTTAAGCCTTCAAAAATTTTAAATAGGCCCCTTCAAACTAGATTGTCAAGATCGCCTCTCAGTCTAGAAGCGGCATAAAGTGCGAGCCTTGCTTTACGAAGTCAAGATCTCAGGATGAGAAGCTAACCGTTATCTGTAATGCATTGTTTTAGCTTCTTGTAATCAGACATCTTCTTTGTTAAACAGAAGTCTTTCTAAGGATTATTTGCGAATCAACACTTCATTTGTATTCATCATTGCATTTTATACTTATTGTTTACCCTTCTGTTCTTTTATCCCTTCATGACATATTTCATGCATTAATAAATTTTTTGGGGTTCGATGGCAGTAATCCAAGAATCAGTTCAAGTTTATCATAGACAAAAATTTAGAAAGAATTGAACAAACTCAAAGATCAAGACTCGAGCAATTAGAAGATAGACTCGAGAAGGAGGTCAAGAAGAGAGAAAGAACTAATACTTTCAACGCAAGAGAGCTTTGCCTAGTCCCTGATTTGGTCATTCCATTGAATTTAAGATTCCTCACTTCGAGAAATATGATGGTACCAGTTGCCCCAAGATTCATTTGACTATGTTCTGTAGAAAAATAGAAGGCTACCTAGGAGATGAAAAGTTGTTGATTCACTACTTCCACGATAGTTTGACGGGACCCGTCGCGATATGGTACAATCGGTTAAGCAGAAATCAGATTCGATCCTGGGATGACCTAGCCAATGTCTTTTTGAGCCAATACAAGTACACTTTAGACTTAACACCAAGTCTTTAGTTCCTTCAAAGTGTGAGGATAAGACCAGATGAAAGCTTTAAGGATTATGTGCTAAGATGACGGAGTTTGGCAGCCCAGGTTCAGCCTCCTATAACTGAAGAGGAAATGACTCCCTTATTCCACATGACTTTTCCCATCCCCTTCTTTGATATAATGCTGGAGAAGTCGAGAATAAAATTTGAGGACTTCATGATGGTGGGAGGAAAAATAGAATATGTGATGCATAGAGGAAACTTGGGGTCTAAGTCTAAAGACCAAACCAGTGAGGAAATAGAAGAAGAAGGAAAAGAGAAAAATGAGTGCCGCTTTCAAAGTGCTCGTAATCGTAAAAAGAAAAGGCCAGCCAATCCTTCTGAGTCACCACAAAAATGCTTCGAGTAAGTGTAGATCTAGAGGTATTTGGAGTACCTATTGAAAATATATTTTCTCATTTGGTCAAAGGTCAATACTTCACTTCTAGGCTGATGACGGTTACGCCTAATTCATTTGCCTATAGTTTTGACCCAGATAGTACTTGTGAATTCCATATGGGGGTACCAGGGCATTCCACCAAGAAGTGTAGGCGGTTACTGGACAAAATTAAGAAGCTTGTTAGCGATGGAATCTTGACACAAGATTTAATCCAGCAGTGGAAACAGGGGATATAAGGCAAGCTTACACCGTGCTAAAAAGGCCAGAATGACTTGAACTCCCTATGTTTGGGTTTCTCATCTTCTCATGAAGATGTTAGTTTGATCCCCCCACATTTTAGTTTCTCCTTTTTGAGAATAATGTTATAACACCCCGATTTGGGGCCTAGTGGTTTATAGGCTAATTAGACGGTCCGGTGGACTGGTTAGAGATTCGAGTCGGATTCGGGATTAAAACCGGATTAAATATTTTTGAGTGAGAAAATATTTGGGAAAATATCTAAAAATCATTATTTAATACATTGATGATTTTGGTAAAATCAATTTTGGAAAATAAGATTTGGAAATTAGACATTTTGGGCTACTGACCAAAATGTAAAAAGTGAAAACTATTTTTAGTGACTATTTTTGAGTGAGAAAATATTTGGGAAAATATCTAAAAATCATTATTTAAACTGTTTTGTTTTTCGTGACTGTTTTTAGTGAAAACTTTGAATCTTTAAGGAGCTATTTGCCCAATGTCTCTTTACCCCTTAATTGGCTATTTTAAAAGGTTTTGGAAAATTTAATTAGGTTGGGAGAATTAATTTTATAATTAATTGCTTAAACAAATTTTACGTAACCAACTTCCTCTAAAACGATTTTCTCTCAAATTATCTCCAGCCAAACACTCATTTCTTCTTCAAAATCTTAAGGTAAATTATTGTTTTCTCTAATCTTTTGTTATCAAAAGAATTCTTATTGGTTTCATGTCAAAACCTTATTGTTTTAATCTTGTTTTCTCATGTAAAACTATCCAATTAAGGGGGAAAGCATCCATTAGAGGTGAGCTGCGTTTTTCTCCTCTAATGAAAGGTTCTTTATTGAAATTTCCAAGTTCTTGACTCTTTATATATGATTGCTAATGAGTTTTGATGATTTAATTGTGGAAAATCGGTTTAAGTGAGATTTAATTAATAAAATTGATTGATCTTCATTTTAGATCTGTTTTGCTGGGTTCTTGATCATATTATAACATGTTTTTTTATGTTTTATAATGTTAATAAGTTGGTTTTAACATTGGAATCCCGAAACTAGGTGAATCTCTAATTTTCTAGGTTGTTAGTGATGAGTTTTTGAGGTGTTGTGGGTGTTTAATGGATGCGGAGGTATAAGGACAATGTTAGGTTGTTTTTGGATGTTAATTGATGATTGGAAGTGTTAGGTTTTGTCTGGGTAAAGTTTGGAGGTCGATCGATGTTGTTTTCGGTTGTTTCGGATAGGCGATTGATAGCTTTTAGCAAGGCAATGTTGAAGAATTGCTTGCTGGGATTTTGAATGCATTATGATGCATTAATCATCTTTTTTAATGTGGTTAAAATAGGGGAGTTTGATTCGAGAGCAATCGGTAAGGCTTCAGGGGTTTCGAACGCTTGATTGCGCGTCGACAAATTGAGGTTTCGTGTGTTGATGAGTGAGAATGTGGATTTCAGCTTTGATATGTTTTAAAAGGTGGTTGGGAACTTAGGTTTGAGCTTGAAACTCTTGTCTAAGTTCGGAATTAAGTATAAAGGATTTTCTCTCTCGGTCATGCTTGGCGAAATTGGTTTTATGCACTTGTTTTTAAATAACATGGTACCTACTGTTTATGCATGATTTGAGTATGATATATACTGGTTTTTGAGCATATATTGCTGGTGGTTGCATTACTAAATGATCTATGGAAGTATTGTTTATACTTGTTTAAAAGCATGGTTTGTAGCTTTGGTAATGATTTGGTTAAATGCATACAAAAATAGTGAGGTACATGGTTAAATGTGAATTAATTAGCAAGTGATGTGGTTTAAAATGTTATCGGATATAGTTAGCCGGATATAGGATTGAGTGCACTATAAATAAGTCACCTTGGATGTCGAGGAGGTTGTGGTCCCGTCTCCATCCAAGTATTTTAATGGTCGAGGAGGTTGGTGTCCCGTCTCCCGTTGGCGAGACCTTAATGATCAAGGAGGTTGATGTACTGTCTCTCATTAGTGGGTTAAGCATCTAACCAATGGTTGGGGTTGTTGTCCCCGTAGTTGTGATTGTATCGTTATTCCGGTTATGATGGCTTGAAGTGTTGGGAGGACACTTGTTGAATCTGTGTATCCGATATGGTATTTTGGAAATGGACTTGGTAATGATCACTTGTAAGCCAATATAATTGTTGATGTGTCATGTTTATACATATTTACTCTTTAAGCTTTGTATATGGTATATTATGCATGGGAATGCTTAAATTGAGGTTAGCAATGTGATTTGCTATTGGTTTATGATACATGTTGCATATGGTTTAATATGCTGGTCTTTGGAAGGTTTAAGTGTATGGTTTTCAAGGCATGGTGGTTTAAATGTTGTTTTAAACGTGGATTGAAATGAGATTTCAATGTGGTTTTGAAACTGATTTTAAATGCATTGATGGTGTGTTGTTTTTGAGCACTCCTCACTAAGCCTAGTGTGCTTATGCTCTCTTTGTCCATCAATGCAGAGAATTAAAGTGAAGGCAGCAAGGTGATCTAATGAATTGACACTCTAAAGTATGTTTTTCAAGTAGACTATATGTAATAAGGGCAATAGGGGTTTCATTTGTTGTTTTGGGAGATGATGTTGAACTCCCTGTTTGAGCATATTTGGTTTGTTGTTTTAGACTTGTAAATGACCTCTATTGGTTGGTTTTTGCCTTGTTATGGTTTTTGGTATCTTGCTTGACTTGGTATATAGGAAGCATGGCTATAAACTTCCTTTTGAAGCATGATGACATGTTGTGTTGAGGTTTCTGATGTTTATGATTGAGGAACGATCCCTTAATATGTTAGCCTTTTGTTAGTGGCATGTTAGAGAGGTTTGGTTTGCTTAAAAGAATGTTAAACCAACAAAAATGGACATTTTGGGTCTAATCGTATCAGTACGTGACCCACCGTATCGGTACAGGTAAGCCTAACCAGGCTTGGTGTATCGGTACGCGGGGACCTGTATCAGTACGGACCAAGAGCAAAATGGCGGGGTATTTCGATACGCGGGAGCGTATCGGTACGGGTTTAAGCTACTAGATTCTGAATTTGAAGAAACACAAGACCGTACCGATACGAGCCTAAGTTTATCGATACAACCAGCGATTAAATTAGTTATTTGACATCTTTTGAGATTCTGTTTTCTTATGGTTTAGTCCCTGAATGTTATGATTGCAATTGACTGAGCTTGGATGGTTAATTTGAGCTGAATTTTGACATGTGAACATGAAACTTGACTAATTGAATATTGGTAAATTTAATTTCACAATAAGACCCTAAAATTTTCATATTTGCAATTTGGTCCTTAATTGTAAATTGGTGCAATTGGATGTCGATTCGATGCCCGATTGAGTTGTGATTTCACCCACTGCGAGTTTAAACACATAGGATGATAAAGTGCATCTAGAAAAGATAAAAAAATGATGTGTTTTCGAGTAATTTCTTCACGGTTTACTTTGGTAAACCTAATGTAGCTCAACCGATTCGGTCTTGCGACTAGGCCGGGTCGAGGGCGTTACAAATGCACAGAACAAACCCTACTGCTTAAGCCCTAAAGTAGTAGGAATATTTTGTAAAGATGCATGTCTATTTATTTTTGTCAGAAATGAAAATCATTTTCTTTATTCATTTTTAGAAAATATTTTTGCATTCTTCGATTCTTTAAACATTCCATTCATTGTTATGGGGTAGTTTTTGTTCTCCCACACACGTTTACACATTTTTAAAGGAAATGTATATGTATATATCATTTTATCATGATCTTGAATTTCAATTGCAAGAGTACCTTTAATTCGAATCCAAAGATCAATTCCAAGCTGCTTATGTTTAGAAGGAATTGAATGTTGTGAGGATATTACAAATGTGAGAATCTGGTGATCTATTTAGGCTAACGAGGGAACAAAATGAGTTTTTAGGTAATGGAAAGATCCCATTTAGTGAATTCCCTCCTCAGACATTTTTCGTTTAAGATCCTTGAGTTGAGTGTTGACCCTAAACTTCTACCCCCTGAAGACTTTCTCTGGATGTCTATGAATGAGACGACGAATGCTAGTCTTTCGCTTTTCAAGGAGGAAGAAATGAGACCAGATACATTGGATACAAAAGACCAGAGAATCATCAAAAAGAAATTGTTGAAGGAAATTCAGGCTCAAAGAGCCAACCAAGTGAAGTTGAAAATGCCAACCAAAAGGCCGAAGCAATCAAGAATCTGAGCACTAAGTTGAACAGTGCAATAAAGAGAAAGCAAGAGGTACATGAGGAATCCACAATTCAATAAATTTCAATTTAGAAGAGCCATGGAGAATTGATTAATTTTGAGCGAAAACATGCATCAATACTAGTCAGGATGCAGTATAGTCCAAAGATACAAATTCTTATATTAGAAGAAAGAAAATAAACTCTAGCCTGAAAACCCTAAAAGGGGTAGTTTAAAGAAATTGAAAGAAGAAAACAGAAAAAGAATAAAAAGAATAAAAGAAAAAGAATAAAAGAGAAAATGATATTTCATCAGAGCATACCACACAACACATGAATAAGTTTGTGATTAGAAGAAGTGATCCCAAGGATTTATTCCATTTAAAGGAATCTGAATTTTGAAGAGACTTGAAGGATCGATCGTCAAGTATCCAACCAAGATTCAAGATGATCCAAAGTTACAGAAGAAAGAAATGAACTCTAGGGTAAAAACCCAAAAATAGGTAGTCTAGATCGATCCAAAGAATGAAAGAGAAGAAAGTATTTTAGTAGAGCATATTTAGGCCAAACCAGTACAAAAATGCAGTTTCGCTTAACCATGACCCATGGCCTACACCGAGCCTACAAAGATCATTCTGATCATACATGGATATCTAAGTTGGATGAGTTTGTCTTCATATTACATTCCTCTTATAAGGGTTAACCTTTCTTCAAGGAACATCAAACTTCGAGTGCCTAATCGATACCAAATTAGGGAATGATGGGGCATAGTGAGATTATGAGAGCCACCTTAAATGGGTTATAAATTATGTATGAGAATTGTTCATTTTAGAGGCCTAATGGACTAAAAGAGACTACACATATGCACATATCTCTACAAACAGTTAAGATATTCTACACATACGCTTCATTCGGGTTTGTCTTTGTCAATTTGAAGCAAATATGCTATTCAATTTGATATTTCAGGGTCGAACATTCATTTCCAATTTTTTTTTTGGCATTTACTCCAATTTTGATTTTTTCCAAACATTAGTTTTCAAAAATGTTTGGCATTTTTCTCCAAATTTCAATTTTTTTAATATTTATCATTTTCTCCAAACATCAGTTTTAAAAAAATGTTTGACATTTTTTTCTTCAAATTTTGATTTTTAAAATATCTATAGTTTTTCTTCCAAAAATTAGATTTCAAAATGTTTGGCACTCTCTCCAAGTTTTATTTTTAAAATGACTGTCATCTTTTCAAAAAATTACATTTTTGGCATACTTTATAATGAGAATTAAAGTACAAGGACCTAGAATTGGTTTTCGCTGAGATGCTTCGTTAAGTTCAATAAAGAAGATTGAGCTTACAAGATGAGTTCACGGGAATTGAGGCATTTTGCTCACCTAAATTTTGAAGTAGACGAAGACTCCACATGATTGGGTCAAAAACAAGAAAATATTCGAACCCTAGGATTAAATAAGGGAAAGTTGATGATAATAATTCCCGTTTAAAAGTAGTATAGGGACTAGAAGAAGGATTTGTGAAAATGGGTAGTAACCCCGAAGAATAAGAGAGTTACTCGCGCAAAAGGGTTAAAAACGTGAGTCAGATGCGAGATGAATATTCAATTGATAAAGATGAAGATTAAAGAGCATATTGCAAAAGAAACGAATGAAAGAAATCCGAGAATGACCTTTTAGGGAATAGGATTTGAACAACCCTAAAAATTATTACAATGCATGCATCAGGCATATATATCCCTATGTCCATATGTTAACTTAAAAAGCATTTTGCTTATTTTAAGCAGGTATTTGAAGACAAGCAAATACTTTGACCTGCAGCTTCATGTTGAAGAGGTAGATTTTATTGAAGATGTGCTATTGGTAGTCATGTTGACATAAATCCAATTCTTAAGTCCTCCAGGCCATTAATAAGACCTCCGGGCATGATGTCAACCTTAATTTGATGCCAAGACAGGTAGAAACCGGACACCATTTTAAGGGATTTTGGTAGCCATGTTGGCATGAATCTAGTTCTTAAGTCCTCCGGGCCATCAGTAAGACCTTTGGGCATGATGTTACCTTAATTTGATGCAAAGATGGGTAGAAACCGAGACATTATTTTAAGGAAATTTTGGTATCCATGTTGGTGTGAATCCATTTAAAGTCCTTTGGGCCATCGGTAAGACCGCTGGGCATGATGTCAACCTTAATTTGATACCAAGACAGGTAGAAACTAGGGCATCATTTTAAGGGATTTTGGTAGCCTTTTGGCATGAATCTAGTTCTTAAGTCCTCCGGGCCATCAGTAAGACCTTTGGTCATGATGTCAACCTTAATTTGATTCCAAGATGGGTAGAAACCGGTGCATCATTTTAAGGAATTTTGATAGCCATGTTGGCATGAATCCATTTAGTAAGTCCTTCGGGCTATCAGTAAGTCCTCCGGGCATGATGTTAAGTCTTTTGAGCCATCAATAAGTCCTTCAGGCATGATGTTAAGCCTTCTTTTGATGCTAAGACATGTAGAAACTGGGACATCATTTTAAGGGATTTTGTTAACCTTTTGGCATGAATTCATTTCCTAAGTCATTCGGGGCATCAGTAAGTTCTTTGAGTCATCAGTAAGTCCTTCAGGCATGATGTTAAGACTTCTTTCCATGCCAACATGACATATATCGGGGCATTAAAGAGATTGAAGCTTGAAGAGTTGGTCGAGGAAGAGCGAAAATTTCTAAAAGAACTCGTGATTCCAAGGCTTCAGAAAGGGAAATAGGATAAAAATTAGTGTTTATGATCTTTGCTCTATTCTCGTTTCACAAGAATAAGCAAAGAGGGGCAGCTGTAATCACTAATTTTTATCTGGGTTGTACATTAGTATTATATTTTAATCTTATTTTGTTATTATTATTATTATTATTGTTATTGTTATCTAAAAATAAAAAACAACACAAAAATAGATCATAATTAAAATAACTAAAGCCCAATAATATTTTTAATGTTTAAGTCCAATTACAAACCTAAAAATTTACAGCTAAATTACTCAGGCCCGAACCCAACTAAAAAACCATAATAATGTAACCTAACATACTCTTTCTCTTATTTCGGCACAACCTTTTCCCCACATTTAGATCATATCTTGACCCTGACGATCCAGATCGAAGGAGAGATGACCCTTTAAATCATACACACCCTCACCGGTTGCTGCCATGTGGCACGATCAACGACCACCATCTTTCCTCCGTTCACATGGCCCCACCGTCGGAGATCACGCTGCCACCATACGGTCACCAGCTTTCTCCCAACCACCATGCAAGGCCAAAAATAATAAAAAAGGCGAGGATATCAGAAACATATCAACCAAGCATCATCAACAGTGCAACCATTTAATTTTTGCTTGAAATTGTAAACAAAGATAGGATAAAAAGCAATGTAAAAGCAAACCATGTAATCAGTTTTTATGATCAATACAAAAGAATTGGATTTTAGAGAAGGTACTCATTTTTTCTTAGCATATTTTCATCACAAATACATAAAAAAAGGAAAGGGGAGTGTTATACCATGGCCGTGGTCTCGGATCTCCTCTGACGATAAGCCTCTGGTTCTCGAACCATCTAGGGTGAATCAGAGTGGGAGATCGGGATTTTGAAGGTGCCTAAATGGTTACTATTTTCTAAATAAAAAAGGGATTTTGATTTTGGTCTTTCAAAAATAATGGACGATTTTGGTTTTAAAACAAAAAGGGTTCGAAATAAGTTTTTTTTTGGGGGGGGGGGGCTTTTTTGGTGTTGATGATGGTGGCTGGAGGAAAGCCATGGCGGTCGTAGGAGGTTGACCACTGTCGAAATCTGGGTTTGGCACTGGTTAGAGGTTGTTTTCTGAGTTTCTAGGGTATTGTTCTTAAACACCAAGGGTGTTCATCATAAAAAGTGAGTTTTGATCTTAAAAAGTGGGAGATGAAAGGAGAAAAGGTGTTTTTTTTAGAGAATTTGGGGGTTTTCTAAAACAGGTTTAAAAAAGGGAAAAGAGTTTAAAGTTTGGCTAAAAATAAGTTTTATACCATGTTTTAAAAACTAAATGCTATAATAACATTATAAGGACCTCTGTGCTTTTGAAATCACCTCTCTAGCCATTTTGCTTTATAAAATCACACTCTTAGTCCTTAGACTTTTGAACCATTTTTTGATCTTGTCACCTTTTCTAATCCAATCTGATTTTCAGTGGGTTAATACCATATTTAGTCCCTTTCTCTTTTATTTATTTAATCTCAGTATTCATTTAATTTTCTACAATATTAATTCATGCCCTTTAATTTTATGCAATTTACATTTAAGCTTCTTTAGTTTCTTTTTTTTATTTTAGTCCTCGTTTCATGCTTTACTTGTTTGGTTATGTTAGTATGATATTATGGATAATTGTATGTTAATTGCTCTATTTTATTGTTTGATTATGTTTGATTGTTTGTTTATACCATACATATAGGATATGATTAACCTTTTTATAATTATATAGCGTACGTATGGTATTAAATATATTTTTACCTAATATACATCCATTGCTTTTATCTAATATATTCTTTTATTATTTACCTAATCTATATATAGTACGGATGGTATGTATACCTTCCCCATAGTTAAAACTTATTTATTTTACAAAATATTTCGTATAGTTTTCCTTATATACCATAAGAATTATATATGAGTATATAAGCCTATTTTATGTTAGGTCTCTTTTTATATTATTATACATACATTTTACTATTATTCTTGTACTTACCATTTTAATATATATGTGTGTTTTTTATTTCATTTCCTTATATGTATTTATGTGTGGTTACTTTATTTCATTGATGTTATCATTTGTTTATGTTCATATATTCGTTCATGCATAAATAATTGCCATGCTTAATTTATCGTACTAGTCTAGTTTAGTACTAGAGGCCCGATATTCTGGTGGGAGTGTCGTCTCGAGTTTTCGAGTGTCATATCTTTTGGTATTGTGGGTTACGGGTTAGATTGTTTGACTTGTATGGCCATGCATACATGCATCTTAGAGATTATTAATTAAGTTAGGTTGAATTTTAAATTTTTCTTAATAAATACGATACGAACCCTTAGGTACCGATTTTCGGGCATAATGAGGGTGCGAACCCTTTCCACTCGTAACTGACTCCCGAACCTTTTTAAAATCTATGGTTTTATTTTCCAGTGTCCAGTCTACCTTACCCAAGTAACCGGTGGCGACTCCCTTATTCATTTTAAAAAATATGAGCTTTTCCAAAATTCCCCCTTTAATTTTTTTTTATAAAAAGTGGGATACTTGGTAATTTTTAGTCGCTACACCCACCCAACCCTACTCAATGTTTTCCGATACTCACCCCGATCCGCAAAATTTAAGAAGAAAAACTCGACCGGGTTGGGTTAGGGCACATTGGGTAAGGTCGGGATCTAGTAATTTTATCATCCCTAAACTAGACAACTAAGTAATATGTTAGTTGTTACAAAATGGTCATTGAACTTTGTAATTGTTACAAGATGGCCATTGAATTATTTACTTGTTACAACGTGGCAAATTCACTATTTAATTGTTACAAAATGGTCATTAAACTATTTAATTGTTACAAAATGATTATTGAACTATTTAATTGTTACAAAATGATTATTGAACTATTTAATTGTTTATTACATTTATCTATGCGAATTTGTATTTGATAAATTGATTACTTAGAATTATGGTTGTAAAAGTTGGGACTTGAAAATCTGACTGAAATCGACTCGAGTCTGAACTAGTTGTGACCCAAGGTGATGATGACTCAAAATCGATCAAGTCCCACCTAATGTTGACCTAAACCCGAGTTGGACCCGGCGGTTTTGGATCCAACTCGACCTGAGAATGATCTAAACCAGAAATGAAATCGGTAATTAAGGATGAGCATTTTACCCTACCCGGTCGGGTTGGATTTTTTAATGAGAAAGTCAGATTCGGTTCAGTTCGGGTTTTTGTTAAGGATGGAGTCAATTCGAATTTAGGGTGGAAAATATTCGACTCGACCTCGGACTAATAGTGCAATTTCCCCCTAAATTTTTAGGGATATTTTTAATAATACCCCCTATATATATATTTTATAATTAGGTCATTAAAATTGAATTTTTATTTATAATTTAGTTCTTAAAATTATTATTTTTAAAAATTAAGTCCCCTAAAATAATTTTTTCTATAATTAGGCCCCTAAAATTGATTTTTATATAGGTCAGGGTCGGTTGAGGGTATTTATTTTCGGGTTGGGTCGGGTTTTTTAAATAATGAGGTTGGTATGGATTTAGGGTAATTATTTTTTGGTCGGGTTCAGGTGGGCCAAAAACCTGACCCGACCTATGCTCATCCCTACCGATAATGTGATAATCGAACTCTATCTACACCTGGCCTAATATGAACCCGAAATTAACCTGGTAAATATCTGATATAACCTGATTTGAAACGAATCGAGATCCTATTTTACCCGGCATGTTATCAACCTTACTTGTTGATGACCTGACCTATAAATAAACCGACTTATTGTTGACCCGACATGTTAATCAATCGACCCGTTAATTGGTAGAGTAAGTGGCATCTTTTGTATTTAGTTTAACCCCTCTTAATTGTTTGGAAGAAAAATTACCCACCTAATCTAAAATTCAATTCTTATTTTTTTTCTTATACCAAAACTCTTAGTTGTTTTGAAGAAAAATTAGCCACCCAATCCAAATTTTAATTTTTTAAAGTTTTTTTCATATACCCTAAACCCCATAACTCAAATTTTCAAACCCTATAACATTAAACCATATACTTTAAATCTTAAACCCCAAACTCTACACACATAAAATATATTATAATCATCATCATTGTTGTTATTATTAAAACTAAACATGTTGTTTTATTGATTTATTGTTATTTTAAAAAATAAATATAACTTGTTCTTGTTTACTTCTTATTTTTTCATTGTTGTTAGTGTCATTATCATTAAAAACAAAAGTATTACTTATTGTTAAAGTAAGATTAGAAATTTACGATTTATAAATTATGAAAAATATCAAAATTAAAATCAAAACCAACAAAATGAACCCAATAATTGCAAATTGCAATAGAATAACTTAACTTAATCTAATATCCAAAATATGTAACCCCTAAACTCGGCTTAAAGGAAAATGTCGAATTTAAAAAGTCACAATTTAAAACTTTACCATCAAGAAACCAATTCAGTTTATAATATATTAAAATAGTCGTCAAATAATTAAATACTCAAAACTTCGTCAAAACCCAAACGTTAAAATGATTACTAAAAATTGGTAACGTAAGGTGATTAAAATTTCCAAATAAATTATCTCAAAAAGTTATTAAGAATCCAACAATAATTTTATAGTCTGAAAGTTTAAATAAAATATTCGAATGTAAAAATTATGCATGTATACTGAAAATAACCTCAATTCCCAAATTCATCAAAATTTCCCTAATAATAATAATAAATAAGTCTGAAAAATAATGTAGTCCACACTAAATATAAAATAGAATCGATAAAACAAAGAGATCCTCCGAGTACCAAGTTGCTTAGAGTCTAAGATATCTGTAAAAGAGAACTATGGGGAGTAAGCTATAAGGCTCATTGTGTCTCTAAAGTGCAAACAATCACAAACTCGGTTTCACAACAATTTTCACAAAATCATCATAAAGACACAGATCATGTTTAAACAAAGTTTAATGAAATCAAAATGCAATGCACCCATACTGCATAGTCACCAAAAGAGTAGGTTCCCTATAACCTCTCACTGCATAGTCACCAACGCAAGTGGTATAAAACCATTGAACTTCCTTCGTAGAATCCCAACCCATGATAACATAATAAAAAGATGTCACAGTTTTCACAGTCTCAACACAATTTCGATAATAAATAAGAGATTCACAACTCATTTATTTTTAAATCACAGTTTTATTCACAGTCTGAAAATAATATGTACAGAAAACATAATGTAAAATTAAAACATAGTTGAAAATCACTCAAGTGTAAAACACTATTACAAAATCAAAGCATGTAGCACAAGAAGAGAACACAACAGATATATCAGAAGTGATGCGAATAGGGGCACACCAAGAGTGAGCATGAATGGTACTTAATACCGAGGACGGAAGACACGATCAAAGTCATGACTTTCGTGATTCTAAAAAAGTTAGGGTTGCGATAGAGGTGAAGGCGTCGAATAACTAAACAAAGGGTGAAGCTTGCAAGTGTGACCGATGAAAACAATAGAAAATGTTGTTGACGATGAAAAGATTAGAGAAATTTCAAAATAAGACAAAACCCTTTCCATTGTTTTCATCGGTCAGACTTGATGTTAATTTTTTTGGTGAAAAAAGGGGATTTGCTACCATGTGCCTCATTAAAAAACCTCCCTAGACCTAACGAGGAAAAAGGGTACACACGATAGCAAATTACAACGCAAAGATAACAAAGATCAAACTGAAGAAATCAAATCATCCTCATGGAGGAGGCGAACAATAGTAGACGGTGGAGTAACAAAAGTGACTAACTTAAAACTTGTAGAACTCGCCATTTTTGCCAAAGCATCCACAACTTTGTTGCTATCCCAAGAGACATGCCGGAATGACACCCTCCATGCCCGATCCCGCAACCTTTGAATACACCGAACCGAAGTAATCAGAACATCACGACCACTATCCCGATGAAGTAGTTGAATAGCCTCCGAACAATCTGATTCAATCTCAACCTGTCGGTAACCCCACTTTCAAGCCAAAGAAAGGCTCGAGTAAATGTCCCACAATTCCGCCTCAAGAGCTGAACAACAACCAATGAATTTAGAGAAACCACTATGCCACTCGCCCAAATGGTCACAAAAAACTCCCCGCAATACACGCTCCCATCTGAGGTTTGCCGAGAACCATCGGTATTTAATTTGACCCTACCCACCAGAGGTGGCAACCAACTCGGACCAACTGCAGTCGTAGTCCCACCTCTCAGCCCTAAAAGACACCAACCAGCAATCTCCCTAGCAGTAGTTTCCGCAAGCCACTTGCCCCGAGTCAAAATCGAGCCCGATTCCTCAATTTCACTGCCAAAGACAACAATATTCCTTTGGCACCAGAGATTCCAAATGACCGCCAAAAACAATAGGTCCTAACCGGAAAGGTCACGACTGAAACCACTATCCCTAGCCAAGTTACGTTCGATCCAACTATGAAACGACAAACTAAGAAAATCCAACAATCGCACATGATGAACCAGCAGCGTCCAAATTGACTTAGCTGATCCACATTGTCGAAGGACATGGTCAACGTCTTCGTCATCAGCTTGGCACACAGGGCAACAAGCATCCATGGTAAAATGACGCTTCATTCCCTCAATATTCGTCATCAGTTTGCCCAACATGCAAGCCATATAAAAATTTTAATTTTTTTTTCAACCCTTGAAACTTGTGAATGATAGACCAAAACCGATTAACACTGCCATGAACAGGACCCACAAAGAGCATATGCTGAACGTATCGAGAACCTTTTATCCACACATAAACCCCAACCAACAGCATCCGTCGAAAATAAAGGATCTGGTTCTTTCATGGCCGCAATCCGTAGTAACACCGAAAGAGGTAACAAGTGTTGGAGAGCATCCCAATGCCATGCACCATGAACATCCAACATGGGGAACATGTGGGAGATTAACACACATAACAGGATTGACATGCATAGCTAGAGGGCCGATTTCACTAATCCAACTATCGTGCCAAAAGTCAACATTACGTCCATTACCAATGGTCCAAGATAGATTTTCCTGAACATCCGACCATACCATCACTAGATCCTTCCAAAGTCGAGACCCAAACCTGACATGTGGCTCGATCGGAAGGCCATAACTACATTTATACTTTGAACGGAGAAAGCGAACCCAAAAAGCATCTTTACGCACAGCCATCTAAAAAGCTAGTTTCATAAAAAAAAGCCTCATTCTGAGCGTTTAACTTCCGAAAAGCAAGACCCTCATACGAAAGCGGATGACAAATATCATCCCAATGGACCAAATGTACCCCGTCCCGCTTTGAAGTGATAAAAGCAGTAGTCGGTGATCTATTCCAGAGGATTTGTATGGATACAGTCGAGACACAATACATAATCAACAGGCAAAGATCATCGGGAATACATATATCCGCCATAGTATCGTCAATAAAACTCCACTCAAGAGTGAGAATGATGTTATAAGTGAATAAGCTTTCTCCAAGTCAACTTTTATTGCCATCCAAACTTGCTGACCCTTCTTACAACGCATAGAATGAATAATCTCATGAGTGAGAATGAAGTTATCAGTGATACCCCTGCTTGGCATAAAACTCGTCTTGAACTCAAAGACCCAATCTGGCAAAAATAGTTTCAAGCGATTCACAATAATCTTAGAGACCGTTTTATAAGCTACATTGCAAAGACCAATAGGGCGAAATTGCGAGAGAGCTTTCAGGGTCGCAACCTTTGGTAATAAAACAAGTAAAGTACGATTCAACTCATGAGGAAGAGAACCCTCAGAAAAAATAGAGCGAATAAGAGAGCAAGTTGATGGGCCAACAATATCCCAATTTTTCTGATAAAATGCGGCATGGAGCCCATCCGCTCCAGGAGCTTTAAACGGAATCATAGAGAAGAACGCTTGACAAATTTTTGCATTCGAAACTGGTGCCAACAACGGATCAAAATTACCAGTCACAAGCCTCGAAAATTTCCCCCGCACTCTATACCCATAATCGTCAATACCGGAAGATGTGAATAAATCTGTATAGAAAACTACCGCAGCCTGCCGGAGTTCCTCTTGATCATCGCACCACAACGACTCATGCAACCGCAGCCCAGATATATAATTTGAACGCCGACGAGCCATGGTGAAAGCATGAAAAAAATGAGGTGTTACGATCACCTTCCAAAATCCAATTGGCATATGTTTTTTGTTTCCAATTAGCACATGTTGTTAATTTTTTTAAAAAAATCAATTTTTATTTTATTTTATTTATTTTTTAAACTTATTTTTAAAAACCCTTAAATTTCCAAAATTCATAAAATAGCCCTTAAATTCGAAATCCCTATCTCACCAAAACGCAAATCGTGATTTGAGTTGATTCCATCGTCGATGGCCACACCACCGCTCACCACATCCTTCGCCGGACCACCATTATCGTTTACCCTACCACCCTGTTGCTAGAAATCGACCGAAGTCGTACAAAACGTCAGACGAAGGCTGAAATATTCGAAAAATTCATTAGAACAATTTGCGACGAGCGGCGACTGAACGACGACGAATGGTATATGGGGTGTTTGGGCGAGGGAAGGACGCTCCATTTCGTTGCCGACAATGTAGCCAACGACGGTGGGAGTGGCCGAATTGAGGGAATTGGGTATTTGTGGATTGAGGAATTTGAGTTTTTGAAAACTTCAATTTTTAATTTTTTAAATATTAATTAAAATAAATTAAAAATTAAAACCTGCCACGCGACACATTTTAATTGGCTGACAATTTTTTTAATGACAATTAACGCCGAGGCACCTAAAATTGTAATTGTTAATACTTTAGGCACCTATTATTACAAAAAAATACTTTAGGCACCTAAAGTTCAAAAAAAGATATACTTTGTGCACTTATTTTTCATGTAAGTCTTTCCTAAACCCTATATACGGCAAACGAAAGGTATAAACCGATACATATATTGCAAATTGCAATAGAATAACTTAACATAATATCTAAAATGACATGCAGTTAATCTAATACCCGAAATGATCCGACCCGAAGTTCATATGTATCCGGTTAAGACCCGACCTGAAGTTCATTAGAAACCGATAGTACTCGACTCAAATTTTATCCAAAACCGATGTGACTCAACCTGAACTTTAACTTGATACCAAAATGACCCGACCCGAAGTCCATTCGAACATAAATTGATCAGTAACTAACCGTTTGGACCCGAATCTGGTATTGGCCCGACCTGAACCAAAACTGAGTTTGAGTTGAAATTAACCTGACGTTTATTCAAATCCGGATCAGCCCGAACTTGACCTGACGTAAGTCGAACTATTGACTTGACCCGGCATAACCTGAATCCGATCTGATCTAACTTAATTTGACTCGATCTGAAACTCATTCGAGTACCCAATTTTATATCTCTACTTGGAATTACGGAATGAAAAAGAGTGTTAGGAGGCATGACTACTTGAAGGGGGGCGAAAGTGGAATAGAGAAGGTACATTAGAGCACGCTCCAGACCAAGAGCACGTCCTCCCGACACAATGTGCCGACTCCCTCACTTTGTTTCTTTCCATTCTCGAAATGTGTAAGCAAACACAAACGCTCATGTTTCCCACCCGCATCATTTCCTTCCCCTTTTTGTCAGCTCCACGCCATCTTCAGCCTCTCATTTTAAAGTATCATTGAATAATCTTATTTTAAATATGCCTATGACAGGAATTGTTTATCCTTGTATGGATCCTATTTTGGACGAGATAATGTTTTAAGATGTGTTTGTTTCGTAGGATTTTTTTTATTAAGTAGAAAGAGAATACATTCTTAAGATAAATGTTAAAATTTAAATTCAGACAAGGTGAGATAATATGAATATTTTTTATTACTCATTCAATTAATAGATCTCATGTTTCATATGAGTTTTTAAAATACACCATAAGTAATTTAATTGTAGGTTTGACAATAAATAAATCATTTTCATCTAAAAATAACAATTTATTCACTCAACTAAAATTATTTTACAAATAAGTCACTCTTCAATTAAAATTGAAATGGCCAGCATGGTATGATAACAATTTTAATCCTCAAATTTAATTTATTTTATTAATTATTAATCATAATTTAAAATAATTCAATAAATTTAACCCATCAAATTCAACAAGTTACTCTGCAATTAAAATTGAAACGGGCGGCATGGTATGATAACAATTTTAGTCTGCAGATCTCATTCATTCTATTAATTTAGTCATAATTTAAAATAATTCAATAAATTTAACCCATCAAATTTAAAAAAATTTAGTAAGCGGTGTTAAAGTCGTAATGGGCTCGTTCAATTAGTCTATCAGTTGTCCAATCTGAAGTGATCGTGTCTATTGAGCTATCACATCTTTCAGTTATTGAACTGATGGACGGTAGTGGCATGAAGTGGGACAAGTTGTCGGGACTGAATTAATTTTTAAATTAGGACCAAATTGATAGAATGCATATGTTTTGATGACCAAAATTTTTGTTATATCATGCCATGTTTTAGTTTTAACATGTTTGTTATCAAACTTATAATTAAGAGACATGTTTTAGTTTTAACATGTTTGTTATCAAACCTATAATTAAGAGACATGTGGTGTATTTTACCTATTTTTTAAATATTTTTCTCAAAAGATATAAGAATTTACCAAAAAAGAAAAAAATATTTTTATACTTAAATCACTAAATGTAAAATATATATATTTTTCATTTTTGGGCCATTTGTCTGGAAACTTATATTTTAAAAATAAAATTTCTATAATGAAATCATGCAATTACACTGTGAAATCACTTCGATAGTCCTCCGATTACTTTATTAGACATTCTGCACTGTGATGTTTATGAACCGCCCCACGTTCATATGAACGCTTGATGCGTTGGCCTCGACCTCATTTCTATCGAAAAAGAATCATGCAATTACACTGTGAATTTTCTTAAATGCCAGTGGAGAGCATAGACGGGTACGAGTCGGGTTTTTGGTCGATTTAAATTTGAGTAAAAAATAAATTACTTAAGCCTGAACACGACCTGATCCTTTTCTTTTAAAAATTCGACCGACCCCAACTGGGCTCGACTAGATCTATAAAAAAATAATTTTAGAGCCTTAATTATAAAAATATATAAAGAAGGGGTATTGTTGCAAAATATCCCTAAACATATAGGAGAAAATTACACTAATAGTCCCGGGTCGGGTCAAGTCAAAAAAATTTCACCATAAACCCGAACCCGACCTAACCCAACATCAACCTTAATAAAATAAAAACCCAACCAAACTTAAATCTGACTTTTTCAAAAAAAACTGACTCGACCTGATTAGATTAGGTCAAGTCCAACCCGTCAAATTCGGGTGAAATGTCCATCCCTAGTGGAGAGGGATCCTCCTTGATTCGTGTGAGAATGTTTACAATCTTAGAGGTTAGTTTTATGTTGGCTAATACCCAGAGTTGAAAACGAATCCATCAGTCATGGTTGGATAACTGTCCCAAATCAGACACATGATTTTAAGCATCAAATCTGAGCTTGGATGTAACGCATAATCTTTCAAAATCTGTCTACTCTAATGCTGTTCTTTCCGAACACAGTGATGAAGCCCCAAAACCCTCAACGTCATGTTGCAGGAGAATGCATACGCAGTATTTTGATTCAGAGCTTGGGAACTCACAGGAACAACTACAATTTACAGCTAAAAGACGCCAATCACGTACATATCATATCTTACGCAGCTTTCTGTTGATGTGTATGGAAAACTATAGAGGCGGATGCCTAGACCACCGACTATAGGTAGCAGCAGGATGGGATCAGATCCTCTGAATTATATCATGTTCGGGTCTTTGTTGTCCATATAACACCTTTTTTCCACTTACATGCTCAGAATTTATTTTTCCCGAGTTCAAATCTCTTTTAGATTCAAGTTATCAACAACATTAGTTCCCGATCTAACGTCCATTTCTAGAACTCATCTGATTAATGTGACAAGTTTTCAAAAAAAATTCTTGAGAACTTATAACGAGTTTCATAAAACCCATTAAAAAGTAAAACTCAAGAAATTCGTAATTAGGGTTGTAAACGAACAGAATGAACACGAACGAGGGTATGTTCATGTTCGTTTGTTTAATTTTAACCGAACAAATGAATGGACATGAACAACTAAACGAACATGATTTCTTGTTTGTGTTCGTTTGTTAAGGAATGTAGCATGTTCGTGTTCGTTCATGTTTGATCATTAAAATGATAAATGAACACAAATGAATGAACATAAAAGGACATATGTGAATAAATTTAAACGAACATATGTGAATAAATTAAATTTTTTCAAAATATAATACTTTTGTTATGAAAAATAATAAATATAAATAGATATATGTGAATAAATTTAAACGAACATAAATGAACGAATTACGAACGTTCACGAACGTAAATGAAGGAACGAGTCATTTGTTCGTGTTTGTTCATTTAATTAAACGAACAGAAAATCGTGTTCATGTTCGTTTGTTTAATAAATAAATGAACATAAATGAACTTTTCGTCGAACGGTTCACGGACGTTTCGCTAAACGTTTGGTTTGTTTACGGCCCTACTCGTCATATCAATTAGATGTGTTCTAAAATTGATCAGTGTTAGATCGAAAATTAATATTTTTTTGCTATCTGGTCCGTAAATAATATTAGAAAATAAAATATGTAAAAATGCCATTTTTTCTTCTTTCAGGAAATCATGTTTTTTTAAAATATTTTTTTAAATAGTCTAAAGGTGATACAAGAGAGTATGTTCATAGATATTACTAATCCTTTGACAAATTCACACATACTTTGTAGAAAGAGCGATTGAACCATTTGATTTTTTTGATAAATATTTATTCTAATCCTACCTAAAAGTGAGGGAAAATGAGACTCTAGGGGAAAAGAAGAGGGTGTTACTAGTGAGTCTAGAACCCATTACCTAAAGAAAAAAAAAGAATAAATATAAGCAAGTTGGCCAACCAGCTAAATGCACTTACTCACACTTTAATTTTTTTTAATATTAAAACATTATATTTATACATTTTAAAATCATACTTTATAATTCTAATATTAATAACACTCATTTTATATTAATCACCGGTCACCCCACTTCCAAGAAAAAGCGAAAGAAAGAAAAATCGAAGTTAAAGATGAAACTTTTTAACAGTGACTAGCGAGTACAACAACATCATGGCACAATTATTTTGTGATCTAATGCCCGTCTCCTCTTAGATCGATCGCTTGAGTTTGAACGTTCAAGCAAAGATTTCAAAGCATTTTGCAAGAAATGAACCGACTCAATGCCGTGATCTTTGTCTGCTTCGACAACCAGAACGTTGCGGATTCTTCCTCCCAAGGTTGCCATTTCGGCTCTTAGAGTCTTCAAATGGAGAGAGTTTAGAATCTGGACCAGCTCCGGTAAAAGATCGGTTCTGTCCTCACAGCACAAGGAAGCCTTGAATATTGACGTCCCGTAACTTGAACAATCGCACGATACAACCCTGATTTCATCGGTTTCAGATGGTAAGGCCTCGAGTTCAGTTATTTCAAGTGCTTGTTGCTTCAGTTCCCTCAGGCGTTGAACCACCTTTGCTAGAAGTGAAGCTTTGTCCGTCTGAGAAAGTTCGATTCAAAACTTTTAAATTAAAAGGAAACCCTAATTCCAGAAAGCCTGTTTACTTTCATTAAAACTGCAGCTGCTGTTTCAAAACCTTCAAAAGGCTGTTATAGAATGATAGATCCCAAGATTTCAGAATCTAAAGACTTTATCCATCCAGGAAACTTTGTTTAGATGGGAAAAGCCAACAGAAGAAAACAAGAGAATTAGAAAATAATTTTCAGAAATACGAATATTCTCTCTCCTTATAATTCAAAGAATTTACAATCGGAGAGAGCCAATTCCGAACCAAGTAAATAAAAAAGAATACCTTGGAGTTACATGGGAGAAGGCTCCTAAACCTGTTGAGATGAGAGTTAATCCTTTCCCGCCTCCTTTTCTCAGCTTCTTTGTGATTCTTCAAAGCCGCTAGAGCTCTATCCAGCGGCGGCGTTTCAGTAGTAACTCCAGATATCTCCAGAGGGTAGTACGTGGCGGTGGCGGTGGAGGAATTAGAAAAGCTTTGCACGATCTGAAAGTCGGAACCGGAAGAAGTAAAGACATAGGAGGATCCATTTACAACACCGTTTTGCGCCAGAAAACGGTAGAGCTCCGAGTTCTCCGATTGCATTCCCTTTTTCTGTGCTTTTTTTTACTAGAAGGAAGAACGAAGTTAGAAAAGTTGGAACAGAAATGAAATGAAGTCGGAAGTGTTTTGAGTGCTTTTGTCTTTATGGTTTTAAATAATATCTCCAACAGTAGAAAGTTTTCCTTTTTCATAATTTTTTATTTAAAAGAATAGTATAAAGTGCTATTATATTCTCACGAGTTATCAAATTTCGAGGCTTTTAATTTATTATTGGTAATATTCAAAAAAATTATTATTGGTAGATTAAGTGGGATGCGATTTTAAATTTATTAAGAATTCAAATTTAAATTTTAGTATTTTAGGTGAAGAAAATTACGTTTGAAAAAGTTCTTTTATAATAGTTCTTTATAATTATTGATTCGGATTAATCTATTGAAGAATCAGTTTCGAATGAATATATAAAAATTGAGGCATTTATATAAGTTTGTATGATAATAATTCATTTTGTGTATACTTGTATTTGAAACATACACTATACTTATTTTTATTTTATACTTTTATTTTTACATATTTTTCCAATTAATTTGGTATGGCTAAGTTAAGTGACACCATATTCAATAAAAACTTCAATAATATAAAAATACATTTGTACAATGTAATATAAGTACTTTCAAAAAAAATAATTATCACCCAGCAAAGCCAGGTATGCGACGTGGGTGTAGACACCTATTTTTATCCGCCCTTTCTATTCGAATTTAATTGTATATATGTAAATATTGAAGTCTAAAATATATAAAAAGCATATATGAGCCCAAAATAAAAAGAAAGGATCCAATTGATAAAAAATATATGTAGTCTGGTTACAAAGGCCCAAAATTCGGCCTGGGTCCAATTACAAAGCCTAAGGATTGAAGGGGGTCATCCTTCCCCTCTCTTGTGCCGTACGATCCAACACCCTTGGATCCAAGAGAGATCAACGGACCAGATTCACGCCTGGAAACCCTAGCCTTCCTTCCCAAGTGCCGCGTGCCTTGCACCCTTGGATCTAGCTGCAATCAATAGTCCAGATCGTGCTAAGGAGCCTCACGCGGATCGCCACTTGCACATGACCTTCACGCGCTCGACGCTTCGATTTTCATCCGACCGTCCATCTTTCCCAACGTCGATAGCCACCGCTTCTGCTGCCGTCGTCGCCGCGCGCTTTCCCCTTGACTAGCCGTGGCATGCAAGCAAAAGAAAATGAGTGTTAGTTCGTATCAAAAGGAAATGAAAAAGTTCAGATTTGAATCAAACAAATATGGCAAGAGATCAAATATTCAAACCAAATCCGAAACAAGTAAGGGAAGGAATCGGCCAAACATGGTGAAATCCGACCAAACCGGATCAAGTAATAATCGAAGCCAAATAGGAAGAATCAAATCCCCTATATACTAGGGTTTTTAATTCTTTGTTTATACATGTTGTAATTGGCTATAAAAAGCCAATGAAATTCACACATTGTAACACAATTTTTACAAGGAATACAAGAATTTTCCAAATAAAATTTTGAGGTACTTTTATACCCAAATTTTGTTTTTTTTTTATATATTCCTGGCACACATATATTGTTCAAATAAAAAAAGAGGGTCGTGGGTTACTGTTCATTGAAGGAAGAGTCGTCGTAGGAATGCTGATTAGGAGGCAAACTCGAGGGGAATCGCCATCAGAGAGCTACCGCCGACTGGGGCCCCAGTGGTCGGCATGGTGAAGCACGACGGGTCGCCGCCAGAATCTGGGTATACACTGTGGTGTTCTTCAATCCATGAAGAACACCCTTGAATTTTTTAGAGGATTTGGAGGAACCATGTTTGATCCACTCGACCAAAGGAGAAACAAATAAGGTTTGTTTTTAATTTTGGGTTTTATACTCGAGCCACAGATCGACTCGGAACCGACCTGCACCAAGGCTGACCCGCTCCCTTCTTCCGCTGAGTTTACACTCTTGCCTCATTATTTGAAATTCCTTCACTCTATTCATTTTTATTTAAATTCAATTTTTTAAATTCTTGTTTTTAATCCTATGTTTATTTATTTATTTTTTAATTTATTTGCCTATATGTGATAATAAACCCGCAAAAAATAGGATAAAGAGACTACACAATAATTAATAATGTGAATTTTTTGTAATTTAAATTTATATAACATTTAAAATAAACACTTCTAGATTAGTTTGTTTAAATGTATATAAATATGTCATGGTAACTTGAATTTAATTGATAACTGCAATAATGTATAGTAATTGACCTCATAAGTTTAGGATCTCTAAAATAATATACTCTCTTAATTAATTTGGTAAGTTTTACTAGAAAATTAAATATACTTCTAAACTTAAAATCTGTCAAGTATGGCCTTTTAGGGTTAGCTTTTTTAAACACGTATTAATTGACATTTTATAGTTTAAAAATTAATAAAGGCTAATAAAACTTCATTCAAAAAGGATTTTTCTTGCAGCATGAAAATGAAATACTTTCCTAAATATGGTTAATTCGGTCTTCCTCTAGCAGTTGTGGGAACAATTGAAACTCCCATGCGAGAATGTATTTTTGGATTTTAGGGATTAATGACTTAATCCCTTTGTGTCTAGATTGATTTGAGTTTTCTCAACCGTGAGCGAATTCGAGCCAATTTTTAAACTTTGTGGATTTTTTCATTAATCCTTGCACGCAGGCATCCAGGTTATAAGGAAAATATTAGTGATCAAACGAGCGTTATTTTTACGGGCGTGATGGTGGGGCTAATCTTTCCCCACACGTAACCGTGCCCCCAAACCCTTGAGATTTCATAATCTCTATTTGTTTTTTGCTTTTCGATTCGTCTAATATAATAAAAAGACCGGTGGTGACTCCGTTATCACAGCTTGGCGACTCCGTTGGGGACTATTTTAAGAGGGAACAACTTTTACTTGATCACAAGTTATTTTCCTTAGTAGTCCGTTGCATTTTTGTGTGTGTATTTTTTGGTTCTTTAAACTGTCTTTTCATCATAACATAAGCGTTCTACCCGGGCTTTATCCGACTTAAGTGGAAAAAATAGCTATACCTTCCTAAGTAACCCTCTACATGGGCTAGTGGAAGTCTTCCGAGGTCCAGAGTACTTATGTTTTCACGAGTAACCCTCTGCACAGGCATAACGGAAATGCATCCCCTCGAACCGTGTTGGATCTGCAAGTCTGTGATGGGCCAGGATCAAACGTTTTATCGGCCTTAGTAGGGGTAAGAGCAGTTCGAGCACCATTTTAGATCCAAGCCCACATGTTTGTTTGAGAATCTAAGAAACCCACCTCGTTTGAGCCAGGTGGAAAGCCTTAGAGAACTAGAATGCATGCGGATTAGGATTTATTTTTCTATAATTATTTCTTGTATTTATGTTTATTATCATCATGTACTAACGCTATTCTTTCCTTGTTTGTTGATAAGTCATATATTTGCATGATTTTCATATATTAAACCATATGTTTTAGCACATTAATCTATTTTAAAGCCCTTGACTCGGTTCTTATTTGGTTTTGCAGGTGTTTTTGGGCCCTAAAGACATTTCATATGTAAAAGCCCAATTTTAGCACCATTTTGGCGTTATTGGAAAATTTATCACGCAAAACCAGTAGCACTTCCGAATAAGACGTGGGCACGACGCAAGTCTGACTTTCTGACTTGGAGGACAAGCAATCCTACTACAACTGGACTTCTACTTTTACCATAATTAGAATTGTTTAGGGTTGTTGTGTTTAATGTAAAGTCTTCCCCTTATTTTCACCTATAAATAGTGATCAAAGGGTGGAGGAAAATAATTAAGTAGCCAAACCCTAAGTTAGCCAAAAACCCTCTCCCTCTTCATGTTGCCGCCGACCACCATAAGTGGCTAAACCCCTCTTTCTAGTAAAGCGTAGTTACAAGGATATTATTTCAAGATTTTAGTGATATTTCTTGTTCCCTAATTATCTTCGTCTGCATTCAAGTATTTTCATATCTTTTGTGCTTCATCTTCATGTGTATGTTTGGTTAAATATATGTTATAACCAATTCAATGGTATTTGATACAAGTGGTAAAGAAATTCAAGTTTGATTTCTAAAGGTATGAATTCATGTTCTTAATAAGTTAACAGGTTCGTGCTTAGGAAGAATATGCGTTTTGGGTCTCTTAAAGATCATTAATGCTATTTGATAGATTGCAATTCTTTAGTGGTATCTAGGAATTTAATCTTGATAATAAGAGTTAATCTTTTAATGGTATTTAATTGATTATCTAATTTAGAAGAGATTGGGTTATTTGATGGTATTTATCTAATCTAAAACCAAGCTATTTAAAGTTGATGTTGATTTATCTTTTGGGGGTCAATGATCTAAATCTTTGATTTAATATTCCAAGTTCTACCTTGACTAGAGTTCCAATTTATATGATCTTTTCCTTACTTCAATTGCTTTCTTCAAATCAAACAAAAAACCCTATTTTACTTTAATTGCTTTACTTGTGAATTTAACCTCTTAACCGTTCTCTGTGGGATTGACCCAGTTGCCGCTACTATAAATCCAAAGAACTAGTAGGTATTATTTTTTTACGGATTCGACACCCATTAAAAATTGGCGTTGTTGCCGGGGAGTGGTGTCAAAAAAGCTAAGTTCACTTTTGTTTTATTTTATTTTATTTTATTTTATTTTTCTACTTTTATGCTTCGTTTTTCTCTTGCAGACAAGAATCTTTTGTTCGATCCTGATATCGACAAAATCAAAAGATGACTAAGAAAGGAAGCGAAGCAAAGCAAACAAGCGACCATACAAGGAAACTTGGAAGCTGACTTGGAGAACAGTCAAACCGAAACACCCCTTGAAACAAACAACATGGTTGAACAAACTCTTCGAGAACTTACAGCACCTGAAATTGCTACACAACCTCTTTGCATTGATTACCAAGATCCTGAGGTACCATTCGAATTAAAATCTGGACTAATACATCTTCTTCCTACTTTCAGGGGATGTTACAAACACTTAAAGGAATTCCATGTGGTGTGCTCAAGCATGAAATCTCACAATGTCACCGTTGATCAAGTTAAGCTACAGGCGTTTCCATTCTCTCTAGCCGATCATGCCAAAGATTTTTTATATTACGTACCATCCAGATCGATTGAAATATGGACGGACATGGCAAGACTTTTTCTCGAAAAATATTTTCCAGCCTCGAGAGCCACCAATATTAGAAAAGAAAGTTGTGGATTTCCAACAAGAGACGAGGTCAAGTATTAAAAACCTTGAAACACAAGTAAGTCAAATTGCCTCATCTCTTAGTCAATCTGATTCGTGGGGTAAGTTGCCTTCTCAAACTATTGTCAATCCGATTCAAAACGTGAATGCAATTACTTTGAGGAATGGCAAGAATTTGCAGGATTCCCCGCCAAGGATGACGCCGAAAAGGAAGAAGGAAAGACAAGTAAACCAAAATTTTTTTGGCAAGCTCCTTTTCTTTAACCCGAAAAGGATGGAAAATCGCACAAGCCTGAACAAAAAAGGGAGATGTCGAAACAAGCTAGGTAACCCAACCTATTGTCGTTCAACCACCTTTTCCTCAAAGATTCTCAAAGATGAAGAAAGAAAAACAAGAAAAGGAGATTCTTGAGACATTTTGCAAAGTCGAGGTGAACATTCCTTTAATTGATGCTATCAAACAAATCCCTTGCTATGCCAAATTTCTCAAGGAATTATGCACAAAAAAGAGAACGTTGAACGAAAACGAAAAGGTAAGGATGGGTGAGAATGTATCCGCCTTACTCAGTAGGAAACTTCCTCAAAAATACGAAGATCCAGGCATGTTCACTATCCCATGTCAAATCGGCCAAGTAAAAATGAAAAAGGCCATGTTAGATTTAGGAGCATCCATTAATGTTATGCCTTATTCTATTTATTCTGCTAACGAAATGGATCCTCTTAAGAGAACATGTGTTACTATACAGCTTATCGACCGATCAAATGTCTACCCCATGGGAGTTTTGGAGGACGTTTTAGTACAAGTCAAAGAACTTATATTTCATGTTGATTTCTATGTCCTGGACATGGAAGAAAATGATCCTACCAACCCTAATTTGATCTTGCTAGGGAGGCCATTCATGAAAACATCCAAGACAATAATCAATGTGCATGATGGTACACTTACCATGGAATTCGATGGAGAACTCATAAAGTTTAATATCTATGATGCCATGAAATATCCTAATGATGCATGTTCTTTATTTTCTTTGGATATTATTAAACCTTTGATGCAGGACAATTCCCATCCATCTTATCAAAAAGTCGATCTTGATCTGGAAATTAATCTAATCGATGTTGAACCACCTGACAAGCCTATACTCTCTATTCATCCCGACAAACCTCCATGACAACAACCATACAAAGCAGAAATGTTCAAGTCCATCAAGGATAAACCTCCTGACGAACATCTTATCACCACAATATGAGAAATAGAGCGAGTTACGTCTAGCCAAAGACGTTAAACAAAGGTGCTTCTTGAGAGGAAACCCATGATTATTATTATATCATTATTATGTTTTTAGTTTAAGTTTTATATATTTTTGTTTCATTAATTTCTGCGATTTTTATTTTTTAGGTACATGGAACATAAGCACTCTAAAAATAAGGCGTGCCCACGCTGCGAAAATTCCATGAAATTTCTTGGAGGGAAAATTTTCCCAACGGAGGGAAAACAAATATTAGGTGAAAATTTTTGGCACTCTTCCCTACCAAAATAAGTGCCGAAATTTTGTAAAGAAAAGAGGAAAGATTCACTTTAATTGAAAAAATCTATCACCTTTAAGTCTTTCCATCAAATCAAAACTTTCCATCTTTAACCTTTCTTATTTTCCAAGAATTTAAGATTCTTCATAAAGGAGATAATTCTTTTCACTTTCCATCCACCACCTTCACCCACAACTTCACTCTCTCTTTTCTTTAAAAATATTAAAACATCGAAAAGATTTCTCTCCAAGAAACCATGCCAAGAACAAAGAGCCAAGCAAGAAGAGATGGAGGGACCATCTACGAGCAGCCACCACCGTCGGTCGAAGAGAAACTAGAGCAGCCGCTGGTTCGCACCTCCTCTTCTCGTATTCGAAACTGCTACCGGACGCGGCCGCTTCCAACCAATGCCGCCCATGTCGACAACCTTGTCTTCACTTCTTCAAAACACCAAAAAAGGTTAGCCGACATTCAACAAAGAACCATCCAAGGTTGTAAGTACATCCACTTTGAAACTTTTTCTAGACTTGGATTGTTAGAGAAGGTAAAGAATTACTTTTATGCAATTAGTTGGACAAACTACATGAATATTACCTTTCCTATTTGTGCTGAATTGCTATGGGAATTTTATGCTACTTTCGAGTTCAAGGATAAAAGGTATGTTGATTTAAATGCTCCTAATGCCATTAAATTCTAATTGTTGAACAAACAATTTTATTTATCTATTATGGAATTTAATCTTGCATGGGATTTATGTCTGATGAATATGCACAATCTAATGAATATATGTCGAGCTAGTGTAACTATAGTGCAGATTTCGAACCCATAATCCTCTTTCAAGATTGGATGACAAGCACCTCGGGGTACAACCCAAGCCATTCTAAAGACCACAAACTCAAAGACCCGACACTCAAATGTATCCATCGATTCCTAGCATATTCATTCTCCGGTAGAGTGAATTCGGCAAGCATATTGAACAAAGTCGAATTTTTCTTCCTTTGGTGCATGGTAAAAGGAAGAAAAGTAAACCTCGACTACTAGTTTGCACAACAACTTACTGCCATAGAAAATCGGAAGAGTAAACCCTTGATCCTTGGTTCTTATATTTGTCATTTAGCTTTTAAAGGTGGCTTCTTTACCGTAAATGCTAACCTGCAGGTAGTAAGGCAAATGGAACCAATCGACATCAATTGTTTAAAAACAATAAATATGATCGACAAGGATGGAAGGGGGAATTATGTCATGAAGTCGCCTTATGAAACAACGAAAGAAGCTCCTCTTCACAAACCTTCACCGTCGAGCAACGACTAGCTCGCTTGGAATATCAAATGCAAAGTGTAGAGGCAAGTCAAAGGGCATTCTTCGAGCACGCAGACTTCATCCCACTGTACCCCTACACCCCCTAAAACCGCCGCATGCCGTATGAGGGAGCACTCTTCTCCCTTAACTTTTTGTTTGCTTTCTTTTATTTTCTACATGTAGGTTAGGAAACATTGAGGACAATGTTAGATTTAAGTGTGTGTGGGGGGGGTTAACTTTGATGTCCTTAATTTTTGCTAAAACCATGGGATATAGTTGTGTGAAATTGCATGCTTCTTGATGACTTTGAACATTACTTTCACATGAAGTTTTTTCTTGAACTTAACATGTTGAGATTTTTAAGAAAATTGGATCCCTAGGTAAAGATGAGATTGATATGGGAAGTAAAATAGGATTGAATAGATCTTGTTAGACTTCGAAATCATTTCTCATATTAATTGATTTGATAGTTGGATGGATAAAAATTGGACACAACAAACCACTTTGTGAGACTTGAGCCTTAACAAGCATATATCTTGTGCATTATATTTTTCTTCATTGAGTAATTGTCAAGCATGATTAGATTTCTTCTAGAACTTGCAATGTTATACATATTGAGACCACATAGGATCAAATTTCTTGAGATGATTAAGGAACTTAGGTATGAACCATGAGCCAAAAAGCCTACCTTGATAAATATGACCATTAGAGAACTACTTTTGAGCCTAAGACTTTTGTTTGGAAATTAACCATATTACAAGCCTAATTCCTTTTTGTTGATTTTCCCAATTTGAACCCAAAATCGAAAAACTATACACTTTCCTTACTTGGAAGAGAAAAATCAAGCAAAAGAAAAAGAAAAAGGGAGAAAATCTTGAAAAACAAGGAAAAGAAAAAAAATCAAAGAGAAAATTGTCTTGTTTGTTCAAAAAGAAAATTCAAAGAAAAGAAAAGGCAAAAAATATGAAAAAGATTGAGTCATTGTTTCTCCCGAAATTAAATTATGTGCAAAAGCTTGATACAAAGGGGGGAAAGAGTGTGAAATTCTTCGATTCAAAAAGCCTAAAAGTCTTTCTCATCATACCTTGTCCTAAGCCATGTTATAACCAAATTTGAAGACCTTTTGATCTTGTAATTCGATCCAACTAGTGGTGGAGATGTGATATATTTGCAAGCCTATGGTAAGCCTCTTTTCATGCTTTGACTTGAGTGTTGTTTTCCTTTAAACACTTTGAGATATATTGAGTGAATCCTTTGCGAGGGTGTTTGATTTTATTCCATCCTGACTTCATGATAATTAATTAAGATATTATTTGCTTGTGCTAATTTGCAATCATGATTTATTACTTCTCTTATCCGTTCTTCGTTACCAAAAGAACCTTAGATCTTGAATTTTAATATGCTTGAGGACAATCATAATCTAAGTGTGCGGTATATGATAAGTCATATATTTGCATGATTTTCATATATTAAATCCTATGTTTTTAGAACATTAATCTATCTTAAAGCCCTTGATTCAGTTCCTATTTGGTTTTACAGGTATTTTTGGGCCTTAAAGACGTTTCATACGTAAAAGCCCAATTTTAGCAACATTTTGGCATCATTGGAAAATTCATCACGCAAAACTAGTAGCACTCGTGAAATAAGACGTGGGCACGACGCAAGTCTGACTTTCTGACTTGGAGGACAAGAAATCTTACTACAAGTGGACTTCTACTTTTACCATAATTAGAAGTGTTTAGGGTTGTTGTGTTTAATGTAAAGTCTTCCCCTTATTTTCACCTATAAATAGTGATCAAAGGGTGAAGGAAAATAACTAAGTATCCAAACCCTAAGTTAGCCAAAAACCCTCTCCCTCTTCTTGTTGCCGCCGACCACCATGAGTGGTTAAACCCCTCTTTCTAGTAAAGTGCAGTTACAAGGATATTATTTCAAGCTTTTAGTGAGATTTCTTGTTCCCTAATTATCTTTATCTTCATTCAAGTATTTTCATATCTTTTTTGCTTCATCTTCATGTGTATGTTTGGTTAAATATATGCTACAACCAATTTAATGGTATTTGATACAAGTGGTAAATAAATTCGGGTTCGATTTCTAAAGGTATGAATTCATGTTCTTAATAAGTTAGCGGGTTCGTACTTAGGAAGAATATACGTTTTGGGCCTCTTAAAGATTATTAATGCTATTTGATAGATTGTAATTCTTTAGTGGTATCTAGGAATTTAATCTTGATAATAAGAGCTAATCTTTTAATGATATTTAATTGATTATCTAATTTAGAAGAGATTGGGTTATTTGGTGGTATTCATCTAATCTAAAACCAAGCTATTTGAAGTTGATGTTGATTTATCTTTTGGGGGTCAATGATCTATATCTTTGATTTAATATTCCAAGTTCTACCTTGACTAGAGTTCCAATTTATATTGATCTCTCCCTTACTTCAATTGATTTATTCAAATCAAACACAAAACTCCCTTTTACTTTAATTGCTTTACTTGTGAATTTAACCTCTTAACCGCTCTCTGTGGGATCGACGCTGCTGGAGTGACCTTTTTGAAGTTCGGCTACAGGGTATCCCCACATCTTTTGAAAATTGATTTTATTTAAAAATAAGACTTAGAGTCGCCACCGGTCACTTGGATAAGGTAGATCGGACACCACAAAACTAGAGATTCGTGAAAGGGGTTCGGGAGTTGGTTACCTGTAGGGAGAGATTAGCACCCCCACAACGCCCGAAATCGCTACCAAATCAAATGTTGCTTTTAACCGTTGGAAATTGTTGAAATTTAAATTAACTTTAATTAAATGCCCTTACTTGAATATAAACCACAATAAGCGGGCTTTAAAATTTTGTGGGCTTGAATTAATTTGACATTTAATTAATATGGGTGAAGATACAACGAACCATAGATTAAACTAGCATCGAATAAGCCCGATTGTCGTGTTAATTGAGGGTTTGAACTTCGTACAATTTAAACATGATGTTGTGATTTGTCAACCTTTAGTTAATATTTACCTTCAGACGGTAAGTATTAATTCTGCCACACTCTAAAAACCGGTCTAGTCGGGATTAGGTTCCGGTGATTGAATATTTAGTACCGGTTATATAATTTGCTCGATCTTGTACTTAATTTAAAGCAATGAAGGTTACTCGGGCTAACTATAACAGTTTATTATTATTATTATTAAAAAAATGAACGATGATGATGTTGAGTGGGGGACCCACGGTCAATTCCTTCAAAATAAAGGGAATTGCCGTGAATTCCCCATGTTTGGGGAAACATGGCGCAACAATGGGCAAGGTGGCATGTTGCCCACCACGTAGCCAAAGCAAAAGGGCCATGCCCCTTAAAATTGCCACGACTCCCATATTCGTGGTGCATGGAGAAAGCTCATGGGAGGGCGGCTAATTGTATATAAATGAGGGGGATTGTTGCACAACAGATATGGAGAAAGTAGGGAACAAACAAATCGATTCAGTGATATGTTGATAAGCTCTAGTTTTTCGGTTCAACAAATTCGAATCCTCGCAATCGATTGGCTCAAGAGGTTGATAAAGAACAACCGTCATCCCTTCCGAAAGCTAAGGATAAAGGCGATGTTATCCAAGAGTCTTAAAAACAACGGGTTATCGAGGTGAGTGTAGTTGTGTCAAGGGATAGGCTCGGTGCCATCCCGTTGCATTATTTTGTGATTATGTTTGTATTTGTTTAAGGGCCCAAGTAGAGCAACCATGTTGAATTCAATTGGCAAATCCGGTAAGTGCCTTGCATTGCTTTGATATGTACAAGCATGACTAGGATATGCTACATGTATGTGATATATGAAATGTTACACGGTATGGAGCTAAGACTCATTTTGATATTTGATATGATATAACTTAAAAGATATAGACTATGTGAACTTGTGTCATTATGGACATTGGATATAATTGGCATGTCATAGGATTATTGAGCTCGGTTAAGTAAGAGAGGACTACGGTCCAGGGCTATGACCTATATGTGGAGGAAATAAGGTCGGTTGTGTAAGGCATATATCTCCGGAGCTACGACTTAAGGGATACGGTCCACTCTCTGTATTATGTAATGGTGTACAGGGGAATCTGTGTATCCAATGCTACCTAATGTGATATGTGCCTATGAATTGTGATACGACATTATGATTATGATATGAATATGTGAAATGTATATGTGAATATGAAAGCATGAAAATAAGTAAAATAAGCATGAATTGTGTATAGTGTAATATGACTACTTTTATATTTGATTATCATGCATTTTATAACATTGATCATCCATTGTAATTGTTATAATTACCTCACTAGGCTATGTAAGTCCAACATGTGTGTCTCATGCATTTTCAGGACCTTGAGCAATTTCGAGCCTTGATCGTGTTATTGCGGTTGCAAGTCACGTTCCTGCCATATATGTATGTTACCTTTTGCTATAAACTCCTAGTAAAGTGGCATATGATCCAACTTATTTTGTATAAGCCTTTCTATAATTGTATGATGACTTGGTAATATGGTTTTGTTGTATGCTTAGAATGACTAGATTTGGATAGATTAAAATGGTTAAAAAGTGCCTAAAATGAGCCTAAGGTGAAAACTTAGTAAATGGATTCCGAACGCTCTAAAATTTGACATACCAATAGAAACATGGTTTTTATAAGTGTACTAGTAAAATTGGGTAACTTTAGTTAAGTCCCAGAACTGATTTTTTGTCGAAAGTCTAAAATTGGTTTAATTGGCTTGGTAAATCGATAGGTTCTAATAATGAAACTCTTAGATCAATAAATGGAGAGTTTAATTTCAATTGGTAATAAGAAATCAGATAACTGGTAAAATTTTACAAATTAGTCCCTAAGGTTAAGAAAAGTTTAAAATTAACCCCAACTCCGATTAAGTTTAGTAACAAACAAAGTGGATAAGTCTTAAGAATAATCAATATGATACTTAGATTAGGCTTTGAACCTTGAACCCTTCTTCGAACCTCCGATTAGTCTTTCGATAACACTATCCGACCCGAATCCCTACCAGACTGGGAAAGGGGTGTTACAAATTCAAATATTCGGTCAACATCCATTGAGCTAGGACTATTACGACACAAATATCGGAATTAATGAATACCTCATTTTTATAATTAAAAATTAATTAATTATTAAGATAAACATGGAATTAAAAGGTCAAATGAATGACAAATAAAATGGATGTCACAAAATAAAGAAATTAAACATAAACATGGTAAAAATAAATAACATAAAAATCCAGAAAAAGGACAGGATCGAACAAAAGAAATTCGTAAAATAAACGCGGGGAATAAAAGTGCGAAAATTTAAAATGCGGAAAAGTAAATAAATGTCCGGTAATGACCAGATAGAACAAGAAAGTAGGAAATTCAAAGCGAAAATTAAAAGTTAGATGTTAGTAAGTTAGGGGTTAGTTAGATTAACATGGCATGAATAATACGGATCATACCCCGTTGCAGGTCACCGTAAGGCCGATTCGAACTTGAAATAAAATATGTACATAATATAGATATTATATAATATAACGATGACAGTAATAATAATATACATAGATAACATATATCTATGTAATATACGTACCATAGAAATATAAATATACATAGCTATAATATACACAAATATATGGTACTAATATTAAGCAAAAGTAAAACAAAATATATAATACTATATGTATAACAATAAGAATATATAAACTATATCAAAATATGTATAAACATGTATATATGAGAAACAGAACGTGGAGTGCATTGATTAAACAAATAAAAAGACTAAACTTGTGGAGGTTTAAATGCATGAAACAGAAGTTCAAGGCTAGGATCGAAGCAAATAAATGCAACACGAGATTAAGAGGGTAACGACAAAAAAAGGGAAAAGAAAGGGGAATACAATACTAAAATAAAAAGGGGTAAAACAACATTTAGTGTATATAAAGCAAAAGAAAGGATTTTCTTTTCCTTCCCAAAAAACGTGTTGTCACGGACCAAACTTTTCAGATCGAGACATTGGCGCGAGCATCAGATAAGGAGGTTGTGCGCAATGTAACAGGCTTGCCAAATGTGGCCCAGCACTCGGAGAATGTCGTGGACCATATCTTTGGGACCAAGGCGTTGGCGCAAGAATCAGCCAAAGAAGGTTTGCGCGATGTAACGAGCTTGCCAAGACCATTAGACTTGGCCCAGCACTTGGAGAAAGGCGTGGACCAAACCTTTGGGACCGAGGCATTGGCGCAAGAATCAGCCAAAGAGGGTTTGCACGGTGTAACGGGCTTGCCAAGACCATCACATTTGGCCCGTCACTTCGAGAATGCTAGAAAGCCTGCAAGCCCACATGACTTAGCCAAATCCATGGAGGATTCAGGAGGGTAATTCGGTCAAAGCATCATCTATTTATTTGAAATATAATTTGTAGATAATATTTGTGATAATTAGAGATTTGAAATTGAGATTTGATTAGATAAGATCAATCTCGACCGTCGATGTAATTTAAACTGAGCCGTTGGATGTAGGGGAGTTCAACTATAAATAGAGGCTCCCTCCTCACTTGTAAATTAGTTCACTTCACTATCACTTCACTTCACTTATTCATTTACTTTGAGTAATACAAGAAGCATTTACTCTAAACTCTTTGAGTGTTCTTCATTATTCTTGAGTGTTCTTCGCTGTTCTGGCTGCCAATCTCTTTCCATTGTTCTTTGATTAGTTTCCGCTTAGAATGATCTTTCCTTCGAGGGCTTCGGGAAGTGTTTGATCTTTCGGAGCGAGAATCCTGGCTGAGTTAGGTGTTTGTCGAGAGAGCTTCACCTAAGGTTGTGACAAGGTACTTCAGGGTGACTTAGTAGACGTTTGAACCGAGAAAGCGACTAAGGTCCGCACGATTCGTCTGGCAAAGGTCTAGCCCCGCGACACAAGTGGTGTCCGTGACAAGATCCATCGAAACCTGGAGGGCTTGTCGAAGCCGTTGTCGAGCAGGAGTACTCACAAGGCTGGTTGAAGGCTGACTTAGGCGTAGGAATCGACTAATTTGCGTCGAAGGCGTCTACGGCCACACGAATCCGCTAGAGTCAAAATCTAACCCCGTGACACTATGCAACAGTTCATCGGCTATGCTCCTCGTGCTTCGATGTTCGCGTAGGCGATGAGCCTACAATCGCCATCCAAACGATAGTGGTTCCGACCGGCTAACAAGCCTCGGCCGGGAATCAAAGATGTGACCCCAAACGAAACCCCACAGACTCAAAAAAAGGTAAGACCCTTCCCCTTTTTTACTCTAAAAAAATCAGCTTGTTAGGTTTTTATTATAATCACTGAAAATGATCCTCTTTTTACTTTAAAAAACGAGATTCTCTTCAAAATTTTTTGGAACCCCTTTGCTTTGAAAACGAGCTTTTCTGGAGATTTTAGTGGAAAAGCCCTTGATTTTTGTTTTTTTAGGAAAAAAGAAAATGGACGAACCCTAGAAATGAAAACAAAAAGTTAGGAAGATAACTAGGAAATTCTTTTGCTTCCCTTGTATTTGTGAGATTATCCAAAAAAAACCCATTTACATTGATTTTTTTATGGTATATATAACCAGAAATTACATATATAAAATAGAAAATTCTTGATTGGTTTTGGTTTCTTGGTTGCATTTTTCTGATTTTGTTTGTTTAGTGGCGAGGACTGGTACGAAGGGAGGGGACCATTTTGTGCGTGGCATTGCTGGAGGCTGAGGACGATGGGGCAGCGGCTGCCAACGTGGTTGCGAATGTGGCTGGTGAGGTGGCGATGATGCGGTGAGGGAGCTGGATAGTGAAAGGTCACCGGAGAACATTCTGGATGGATGAAGGAAGGCCAAGGGTCGACGGCTGCAAGGCTGGTTAGGGTATTAGGGTTTAGCGGTTTAGGATGTTGGGCTATTGGGCTTCAGGTTTAATTGTAAACGAGCTTGAATCCCAATTGTAATGGATATAAATAATGTAAAGGGACATTTTAATATGATGGATTGATTTTTTGGATCATTTTTTATTTAATAATTTAACTCTAATTCCCGTACAGAAAATAGGTATTATAGCTGTCCTTTTTTGCTCATTACTGTGAAACGGGAATAGAACAAAGACTAAAAGATAGCCATTTTTGTTTGGGTGAACTGGAACATCCTTCTTGGTACGACTCTTCCTTCATCTTTAACTGAACCATCTTCCAATTTTTGGAGGAAATAGAACTCATTTGTTGATCCACTACACCGCCGACGGAGAGTCAAGATCTGGTTGAATCATCTATTTTATCACTTTTTCCGGAAATATAGGACATGCAAGAGTAAAAGACAATTGTTTTAGACTGAGTATCCATTTATTTCATTTAATATTATGAAATTAAAAGAGACGCGGTAAAGAGATATTTAAATATGGGTGATCCGCTATGCCATCAATGACGAGACGAGATTGGGAGGTTGGATTGGATTAAGCTACGATTTTGACGAAGAGGCATGATCTGGTGATTAGATTGCGATCAAGCTATAACTCTAACGAAGAGGCATGATCTGAGGAGTTAGTTTGGCGATCAAGCTACGACTCTGATGAAGAAGCGTGATCTAAAGAGTTAGTTTGGCAATCAAGCTAAAGACTCTGACGAAAAGGTATGATCTGAGGAGTTAGGGGTGATCAAGTTACAACTCTAACGAAGAGGCATGATCTGAGGAGTTAGGGGTGATCAAGCTACAACTCTGACGAAGAGGCATGAAACGGGGAGTTAGTTTGGCGATCAAGCTACAACTCTGATGAAAAGGCATGATCGGAAGATGAGGGGTGATTAGGCTACAACTCTGATGAAGAGGCATGATCGGAAGATGAGGGGCGATCAAGCCACAACTTCGACGAAAAGGCATGATATGAGGAGTTAGGGGAGATCAAGCTACAACTCTGACAAAGAGGCATGATCTGAGGAGTTAGGGGTGATCAAGCTACAACTCTGACGAAGAGGCATGATCGGAGGAGTTAGTTTGGTGATCAAGCTACAACTCTAACAAAGAGGCATGATTGGAAGATGAGGGGTGATTAAGCTACAACTCTAATGAAGATGCATGATCAAAAGATAAGGGTGATCAAGCTACAACTCTGACGAAGAGGCATGATCAGAAGATGAGAGGCGATCAAGCTACAACTTTGCCGAAGAGGCATGATCTAAGAAGTTAGTTTGGCAATCAAGCTACAACTCTGACGAAGAGGCATGATCTGAGGAGTTAGGAGTGATCAAGCTACAACTCTGACGAAGAGGCATGATCCGAAGATGAGAGGCGATCAAGCTACAACTTTAACGAAGAGGCATGATTGGAAGATGAGAGGCGATCAAGCTACAACTCTGACGAAGAGGTATGATCGGAAGATGAGGGGTGATCAAGCTACAACTCTGACGAAGAGGCATGATCTGAGGGAGATTTTAATCCACTTCACTACTAATAATAGGTTGGGATCTAAAGATGGATTTGATCTAGCTGCAACTCTGACGAAGAGGCATGATCTGAAGAATTAGTTGATCCGCTACACCACTGAGGATGAGGCATGACCTGAAAAAAGAAGTAAACAATAGTTAGTGATTGTTCACTTGGAGTTTTGATTTTAGGCTTGGTTTCCTTTGCTTTGAGGGTTCGCTATTTCATGCTTGGTGTTGTTATCTTCCCTCTTTGAGGTTTCAACTTCTTTATTGATATGGCTTTCCTTTATGGTTGAAGGTTTGCCAATTTGCTATCGTCTTTCCTAATTTCAATATGAGATGCTTGAAAATTGGGTTTTTCTTTTTAGATTGTGAATATATCAAGCTAGATTGAATGCCTCGAATATCAAGTGCACTAGCAACACTGAAAATAGCTTACCAGGGATTGCCCTAAGCAAATCCTGTCTCTAGGAGACCTTGAAAGCTGAATTGATGTTTAAAGATGTGAAGTTCATTTTTAAGCTCCTTCGGTGCTTGACTATATTGCCTTTGGCAGGTTCATTTCTGTCTTATTTTTTTTTGGGGGAATTCAATTCATCACATTCCTTTAGCTCGAAATAAATGATGGAGCAAACAATAAATTCCCGAGCTACTCGGCATTGTCATGATTTCAAAAATATTACCATCAATCATGAAGCGAAGAGTTTCGATTAGAATGGGCTTCAATGAAGTGTCCCAAAAATTTCACACTCTTATCCGAAAATGCCTATTACCAGGTTTTGAACATTGGAGTGCTTTTTGATTAAATTTCGAAAGAAAATGCCTATTACCAGGCTTTGAAGTGCTTTTTGAAAAATGCTTGTAACACCCTAAAACTAGCCTAGGAGAAACAAGCATTCGATTGAAGCCTAAGCCATTCTTAAAAGTCAAGCAAACATTCAAGTAGCACGATACCCTCTAAGTTTCGATCTTATTAGACTAAAAATGTTATAGAATTAATTATCTCTGGATGATTAAACAAACAAAGCATACATTGAATCACCTCAAGGAAAAGAATAACACATTGTACATAGAGTCAAACATCAAAATGCTATAATTAATTTACTATATGGCCTATTCGATCTAGTTTGTTCCCATATACTTCATTAATAAGGGTCTACTCATGCTTAAGATTTGCAACAAACAATTAAATGAAGGTGCGAACATTCCTATTCAAGTCATCCATGTACAAATCTTTCCCTCTCTTTAAACAGATTCATTAACTTAAGAAAAATTAAACTTTAAGAGCTTAGCATTGGTTCGAACCATCTAATCATTTGATACAAAGATTTCTATGTCAATTAACCATTCTTCTAAATAAAAATTGATGCAATCAATTCACTAAGACCACCTCAACTTACAACATTACTATTTAACTACTCCCAATTATAACCTAACTATGCTCTTACTATCATGTAATCTATCAATCCAATGTCAGCAAGGTCATGCACTAACCATGAATTCCAAACATTAATATAGAGAAAGTCATGCAATCACCACCACCATAAGCTACCATAAGTCTATTAGTTAAGTTTTACATGCCATAGAAAAAATATAGGTTTACAAACATTAACAACTACTACCATAATATGTACATTAGTGCCACCATTCTAGGAGTTCTTGACAACATTTAACTACATACTTTTAAATTTCCAAAAGGTGACTTGATCAAGCTCCTAGTAATGTCCAGAGTTCAAAGGTTAACCTGAGATGTTGTGATAGAACTTAAATAAGCAAAGGCTTAGTGAGTGAGTTTCAAGCACTTTGAAGAAATTTATAATAGTAAGTCTTTGATTACAACTATCATCCATGTGATAATCATAAGCTTCAATATAAACAATTGTCATTCGAAATATTCAATTCTTCAAGACCAATATAACAACAACATGTCATTTAACTTACTTAATCAAGCAATTAACTCATATCAATTTTATAGAAGAAATCAGTAGGCTTAACATTCAATTAATATAGGATCTCATATTCTTATTCGTGTTTTAGGTAAGCAATAACTCCTCCAATACCAATACCATATTTACATTATAATCTATTACACCTACAATATTGTAAGCTAACCTTAAAGCTTTAGATTATTCTTATTTAAAGCATTGTAACAATTCTTATTCCACAATTCTTTCAATAAACTTTTGATTTAGCCTTGAGAATCGATATCTCAGCCTAGATACACGAGTCCCCAACCAAACTGTTGCCTATAATAATATGGTACTCAAAGTACCTGGTCAATCTCTCCTACTATCGCCGAATGATCAAACACACACTTCCCTCCTACTGTCGCCGAATAGGGACCACTGTCCCGGACCGTAGTCCACCACAACACTGAGCTCTATGGATTTTATGGCATTCCAACTATATCTATGACTGACTCGAGACCAAGGCTTACAATAATTATCATTTTTATCAATTTTAGAGCATAGCTCGATTTAATATGCATTTCATGTGCCAATATCCCTTTTCAATTTAGGGTCCAATATCAATTCAACATCATAGATTCATTGACAATATCTTCAATTAGAATTTAATGTTTCAATAGGTGATATTCAATTTCTATATTAAATATTTCAATATCAATGTACGGTTACCAATATCAACACCAATAATTCTTTAATCTATATTAATTTATCAATGACCATTTGTGCATCTATTTCGCACATTACAAAACCATTATTCTATCATTCAATCACTGCTAGTCTTTATTTAGCGTGTTTCTTGATACTACTAGTTCCCTATCAAGGTATCGAACCAATACAATCAATTTCTTTCAAAACATGCTTATTCAATCAATCTCAAACTTATAAGTATTTCTCAAGAAACACTTACCTTGCTTCCTTGTTTGATTTTCCAATTCTTTATAAATATAAGCATTCTAATAGTATTATTTAAATGCAACTATAAGAACAATACTCCGAAAGGGTGCTACTCATTTCCGAGGCTTAAAACTACACTCACAAGATGTTTCTAAGCTAATGGCGATCCCAGATCACGACCCCTTTTAATCTATCAGCTTGATGATCAACGTTAGTCTATTTATCCTCAAGATCTTCCCGGTTTAACAATTGAATTATATATAATTAGACACCAATATCAACCATTCCAATTCACAAAACAAATTGAATCTTTGATTATCAACATCCACTCTATTAGGCAGATTTGTACCCATTTTTAAACAACTAATGTGTTCTAATTACTAATCAAAACTCAAGACCATTACAATGAGGTAGGTGGCTAGAACTATACCTAAATGACAATGCATCACTTGGTTCATTAACAACCAATTTTTCATATCAATTTCTCATTTAAAAACACATACACTCATTCAATCAAAACATGGCAGATTTCCATTCGCACATACATTAGATCAAACAATCTCAATCATCAATCATGCTTGTTAACAAGATAGCAAAAATAAATACTCATGAATATACTTATATATATATATATATATTTTCATTAGCAAAGAAACATTTCGATGACTGAAACAATCTTATTATCTCTTCACACAATCCCAATTTCTTTCGATCAAAACTGCCCATTTCAATAAGTCTGCTCAATTTAACTCCATTCTAACTTTTAACCGAAACAATTGAATTAAACCAACTCTCATACACAATGTAACATTGCACTATTTCGAAGCCATTAAACAATCCTGGAATTCTTCAACCATTTCATATATTCTCTAACTTATAAACATTGTTTCTCTAATTCAAACTCACCATCTTTACTATCAAATCTAAGCTAAGCATTCAATCACAATTTCAATCACCATTTCATTCATTCGAATTCAAGAGTAAAAAAAAACATCTAACAATCATTCATACAATACAATGAGAAAGAATTTACCTCTTTGAGTTATCAATTTCAATCATTGCTTCAATTTATTCTCTATCGAAGCAAACCTTTAAATTCTATGTATTTTTCACATTCTCTCTCAACTCCCAGAGGTAGTTTCGGTTTGATTGAATGGGGAAGATGACTCTTCTTCCTAGTTTAACCGAATGGTCCTAACAAGTGGACAAGTGTAATGTTCATTAATTAAATTTCGATTACCATGCATTTCACCAACTTTAACAACTCACCTTTTTAGCCCTTTAAGAAAATTTCCTTCACCTTTCGAACTACAACAATTTGGTCCTCTCATAGCTCTTTTTATTTAGTGGTGAATTGCTCTAACAATATTAATCATACATAATTCATAGGACATGATTGGGAGTATTACAATTCCCTCCCCCTTAAAAAGGAATTCGTCTTTGAATTTCCCTGCAGGAAAAAGATGTGGGTACTGATTTCACATAGTTGTTTCAGGTTCCCACATAGCTTCTTCAACATCGTGATTTCTCTATAATACTTTAACCAATGGTCCCATCTTGTTACGAAGCCTCTTAACTTCAGAATCGAGTATTCGGACTGGTTCTTCATCATATGATAAATCAGGATTAAGTTCAACTTCATCATGTTCCAGAATATGTGGGGGATCAGATTGATATCTTCTTAGCATCGATACATGGAAGACGTTATGAATTCTATCAAATTCTTTGGGAAGTGCCAATTTGTAAGCAACTGAACCAATTCTTTCTACAATCTCAAAGGGTCCAATGAAACGAGGACTTAATTTGCCTTTCTTCATGAATCTAAAAATTTTCTTCCACGGAGATACATTCAAAAATACTCGATCCCCTACTTCATGTTGTACATCCCTTCTCTTTGTATCAGCATAAGCTTTTTGTCTATCAAAAGCTTCCTTCAATCTTTTATGTATTATATGAACTTGAGATACTATTTGTCGAAGTAATTCAGGCCCTAAGACCTTGTTTTCACCTAGTTTAGACCAGCATGAAGGAGTTATACATTTCCTCTCATATAATGCTTCAAATGGTGCCATTTTGATGGATGATTGGTAACTATTGTTGTAAGAAAATTCAGCCAATGATAGAGACTTTTCCCAATTTTTTCCAAAGTTAATCACACAAGCTCTAAGCATATCCTCTAAGACTTGAATTACTCTTTCTTATTGTCCATCAGATTGGGGGTAGAAGGCAGTACTAAGGTTCAATTTAGTCCCCAAAGCTTTCTGAAGTGTTTTCCAAAATCGGGAGGTAAACCGAGAGTCTCGGTCCGGTATAATAGATACATGAATACCATGAATTCTAATTATTTCCTTTATATACAATTCGGCTAGCTGTTCAAGTTTCATATTCATTCGAACAAGTAGAAAATGGGCCGATTTTGAGAATCTATCAACAATTATCCAAATAACATCATTATTCCTTTGTGAAAGAGGCAATACCGATACAAAGTCCATTGTTATTCGTTCCCACTTCCACTGAGGCAATTCTATTGGTTAGAGGAGTCTAGTAGGTGTTCGATGTTCAGCTTTCACCTTTTGACATGTAAGGCACTTAGACACAAATTCATTGAGGTCTGACTTCATTCCCGGCCACCAATACACGTCTTTTAAATCTTCGTACATTTTAACTGTTCTTGGTTAATAGAGAAGGGGCTTCTATGTGTTTCCTATAGCATTTCCTTTTTCAAAGCTTGATCATTAGGTACACAAACCTTATTTTTAAAATATAGTATGCCATTCAGCTTGAAGGAGAATTCAGAGTTTAACTCATATTCAATTTTTCTTAGTATTTTCTCAAACTCGGGATCTTTCTTCTGAAGCATTTTGATCATTGAATTCAATTCCGAGTGGATTTGAAGCTCGGCTATGTGCTTCTAATTCTTTAATAGTTTAAAATGAGCATTGAGAGTTGTTGGAGCTACAAAACAAAAGGCATTATTAGGGGAATTTAAACTACAATTTTCAAACAAGGCAAAAACAACCATGGATAGTATATGATCTTACCAACAGAACGTTTGCGATTGAGTGTATCAGGCACTACATTTGCCCGAGTGATAGTCAATGATCAAATCATAATCTTTGAGCAATTTTACCCATCTTCTTTGTCGGAGATTTAAATACTTTTGAGTTAAGATGTACTTTAAGCTTTTATGATCAGTAAATAGGTGACATATTTCTCCATGTAAATAGTGCCTCCAGATTTTTAAAGCAAACACGACTGCAGCCAATTCCAGATCGCGTGTCGGGTAATTTAACTCGTGTGTCTTTAATTGCCAAGAAGCATAGGCAATCACCTTATCATCTTGCATTAAAATGCACCCTAAACCGAAGTGGTAAGCATCATTGAAGACTGTAAAATCTTTTCCCGGTTTAGGTTGAATTAGAATAGGAGCTCGAGTAAGGACCTATTTCAATTGATCGAAGCTTTTTTGTTGGTTCTTAGCCCATTCGAATGGAATATCTTTCCTTAGGAGTCGAGTTAGAGGAGCAGCCAAAATCGAGAACCCTTTTACAAATCTTCTATAATATCCGGCCAAACCGAGGAAGCTTCTAACCTCTCCAATATTCTTCAGTGGTTTCCAATCAACAATGGACTGAATTTTCATCTGGTCAACCTTAATACATTCTGTAGATATCACATGTCCAAGGAAGGACACTATCGGGAGCCAAAATTCTCATTTGTTGAATTTAGCATACAATTGTTTATCCCGAAGAGTTTGCAATACAATTCTCAAATGGTTGGAATGTTATTCATTGCTTTTTGAATAGACAAGAATGTCATCTATGAAGACTACAACAAACTTGTCTAAATAAGGTTTGAAAACCTGATTCATGAGATCCATGAAGGCTGTAGGAGCATTAGTTAAGCCGAAAGGCATTACTAAGAATTCATAGTGACCATACCGGGTTCGGAAAGTAGTTTTTGGAACATCGGCTTCTTTAATTTTCATTTGATAATATCCCGTCCGCAAATCAATCTTAGAGAATACGATAGAACCTTTCAATTGATCAAACAAGTCTTCAATTCTCGGCAAAGGATATTTGTTCTTGATAGTGAGCTAATTCAGTTGTCGGTAATCGATACAGAGCCTTATCGATCCATCATTCTTCTTCACAAGTAAAATTGGGGCTCCCCATGGAGAAGAACTAGGTCTTATAAAGCCCTTATCTTGAAGCTCTTGCAATTGGATTTTAAGTTCATAGAGTTCAACCGGGGCCATTCGATAAGGCGTAATGGAAACTGGTGTTCATCCCGGTTGAACTTCAATTCCGTATTCCACTTCTCTCGTAGGAGGTAATCCCGACAATTCCTCAGGAAAAAAACATCAAGAAATTTGGATACAGTTAAAATGAATTCAATAGGCAATGTAGATTCATTCAAACTAGATATAGGGGCAAATAAGGTTTTTGGTTCGAAAGGTTCCTTGCTTAGCAAGGTGATAGATTCTTTTCCTAAACCGAGAAGATACAATCATTTCCTAGTACAATCAACCTAAGCCTTGTGTTTTCCCAACCAATCTAAGCCTAAGATGAGATCAAAATCAAAGAAGGATAAGGCTAAAAGATCGGCAGGAAAAAGGTATGCCTTGTATGAACAAAGGGCAATTTCTAAAAATTTGATTTACGCTCACTCTATCACCAATAGGGTTTGTAGCTATAAGTTCATTATTTGTGTGTTCAAGCTTTAGGTTCAACCTTTTAATCAATAGAAGGCTTATAAAAGAGTGGGTTGAACCCGAATCAAAAAGAGCATAAACAAGTTGTGAATCAAGGTAAATTGTACCTGCAATTACTTCATGTAGTTCCTCATCCTCTTGACCTCGGATATGATAGACTCGAGCAGGGGCCCGAGACTCCTGATAGGTAGCATTTGACCCTTGGCCTTAACTCTTTCCATAATTCCCAAAGTTAGACTGCTTCGACCCCTTTCCTCTAGGTGACTGGTTTTGGTTCGAACCCTTGGACACATGAGAAGGTAGTTTGTTCGGGTTTTGAGGACAATTTTTGACATAATGAGTTGTGTCTCCACACAAGTAGCAAGCATTGGTTAACTTTCTGCACTGCCCCGTATGATTCTTCTGACAAATTTTACAAGTAGGGATCTGAGTCTTTCTTCCTATATTCTCGGTGTTATTCAAGGACACTGTGGGTGTAAATGTTTTAGCCACTGATTGAGGCTTAGTTATGTAATTAACTTTTGAGAAGTTGCTATAGCTAGAAGAGTTTCCTCCTTGATGTTTTTGCTTCTTATTTTGCCAAAGAGGTTTGTGGTCCTCCCTCGATCTTTTATCACCCCGGGATTGATTGTCTTTTCTTTTTCCAGAGGTCTTCATATTAGCTTCAGTAGCTATGGCTCGGTTGACCAAAACTTGGAAATCAGTAATCCCCAAAGCAATGAACATGGGGCCTAACTCATCATTGAGTTCATCTATGAACATTCGACATTTATCTTCCTCATTCTTTATAAATTTTGACTTGTATTTACAATATTTGCAGAACTCATTAACATACTGCTCAATAGGCTTCCCTACTTACTTCAGATACAAGAATTTCTTCTTACGTTCAACAAGATATTGATCACTGATATACTTCTTTTTGAACTCCTTGAGGAAAAATTCCAAAGTAACAGCTTCCTCCGGTGCTGCAAGAGTAGTAGTCTCCCACCAGTTAAGTGCTTCCTCAGCCAAAAGGGCTACTGCACACTCCAGTTTATGTTCATCTGGACATTGTAATTGCTCAGTTAAAATTCTCGTTGTAGCTTCCAACCAATATTCAGCTTCCTCCGACTTCTCTTTACTTGCTCCGGTGAAAGTATAGGCTCGATGTTGGGCAAATCTGTTGATTAGGGCTCTTGCCAGTTTAACTATTGGAGGGTCATGAAGGGTTGGAGGATTCTGTCTCATAGAGACAACCATTTGATCAAACATCTCCTTTAGACTAGAGAAGCATTCCCATTGTATGAGATGGATTGTAGGAACTTTCTGCTAGACTTGTTAAGGTTCAGTAGGCTTTTGAGGATCTTGATTCATCCTCACACTCCCTCCTTCATTGGAGGAGCCAGTTGGACTTTCATTGTCTTTAGCCAACCTCGTTTCAGACATTCTATAATAAGAAAAAGAGCTTGATCAATTCAAGTCACAAAGAATATATAATTAACTCCTAGGTGACACTAAAGTCATCAATAACAATACAATTATACAATGCAAGTCATCAATAACAATATAATCATACAATGGCCCTAGAATCATGTAACCTTTAGCTCTGATTACCAAACTGTAACACCCTAAAACTAGCCTAGGAGAAACAAGCATTCGATTAAAACCTAAGCCATTCTTAAAAGTCAAGCAAACATTCAAGTAGCATGATACCCTCCAAGTTTCGATCTTATTAGACTACAAGTGTTATAGAATTAATTATGTCTGGATGATTAAACAAACAAAGCATACATTGAATCACCTCAAGCAAAAGAATAGCACATTGTACATAGAGTCAAACATGAAAAGGCTACAATTCATTTACTACATGGCCTATTCGATCTAGTTTGTTCCCATATACTTCATTAATAAGGGTCTACTCATGCTAAAGATTTGCAACAAACAATTAAATGAAGGTGTGAACATCTCGATTCAAGTCATCCATGTACAAATCTTTCTCCCACTTTAAACAGATTCATTAACTTAAGAAAAATTAAACTTTAAGAGCTTAGCATTGGTTTGAACCATCTAATCATTTGATGCAAAGATTTCTACAACCATTCTTCTAAATAACAATTGATGCAATCAATTCACTAAGACCACCTCAACTTACAACATTACTATTTAACTACTCCCATTATAACCTAACTATGCTCTTACTATCATGTAATCTATCAATCCAATGTCAGCAAGGTCATGCACTAACCATGAATTCCAAACATTAATCTAGAGACAGTCATGCAATCACCACCACCATAAGCCACCATAAGTCTATTAGTTAAGTTTTATATGCCATAGTAAAAATATAGGTTTACAAACATTAACAACTACTACCATAATAAATATATATTAGTTCCACCATCCTAGGAGTTATTGACAACATTTAACTACATACTTTTAAATTTCCAAAAGGTGACTTGATCAAGCTCCCAGCAATGTCCAGAGTTCAAAGGTTAACCTGAGATATTGTGATAGAACTTAAATAAGCAAAGGCTTAGTGAGTGAGTTTCAAGCACTTTGAAGAAATTTATAATAGTAAGTCTTTGATTACAACTATCATCCAAGTGATAATCATAAGCTTCAATATAAACAATTGTCGTTCGAAATATTCAATTCTTCAAGACCAATATAACAACAACATGTCATTTAACTTACTTAATCAAGTAATTAACTCATATCAATTCTATAGAAGAAATCAGTAGGCTTAACATTCAATTAATATAGGAGCTCATATTCTTATTCGTGTTTTAGGTATGCAATAACTCATCCAATACCAATACCATATTTACATTATAATCTATTACACCTACAATATTGTAAGCTAGCCTTAAATATTTAGATTATTCTTATTTAAAGCATTGTAACAATTCTTATTCCACAATTCTTTTAATAAATTTATATCAGCTTGATGATCACGACCTATTGGCGATCCCGGATGTTTTCGAGGCTTAAAAATACACTCACAAGATGTTCCAAGCTATTGGCGATCCCGGATCACGATCCTTTTTAATCTATCAGCTTGATGATCAACGTTAGTCCTTTTATCCTCAAGATCTTCTCGGTCTAACAATTACATTATATATAATTAGACACCAATATCAACCATTCCAATTCACAAAACAAATTGAATCTTTGATTATCAACATCCACTCTATTCGACAGATTTGTACCCCTTTTTAAAAAACCAATGTGTTCTAATTACTAATCAAAACTCAAGACCATTATAATGAGGTAAGTGACCAGAACTATACCTAAATGACCATGCATCACTTGGTTCATTAACAAGCAATTTTTCATATCAATTTCTCATTTAAAAACACATACACTTATTCGATCAAAACAAGGCAGATTTCTATTCGCGCATACATTAGATCAAACAATCTCAATCATCAATCATGCTTGTTAAAAAGATAGCAAAAATCAATACTCATGAATATAAATATATATATATTTTCATTAGCAAAACATTTCGAAGACCGAAATAATTTCATTATCCCTTCACACAATCCCAATTTCTTTCGAACTAAACTGCCCATTTCAATAAGCCTGCTCATTCAACTCCATTCTAACATTTAACCAAAACAATTGAATTAAACCAACTCTCATACACAATATAACATTGCACCATTTCAAAGCCATTAAACAATCCCAGAATTCTTCAATCATTTCATATATTCTCTAACTTATAAACATTGTTTCTCTAATTCAAACTCACCATCTTAACTATCAAATCTAAGCTAAGCATTAAATCACAATTTCAATCACCATTTTATTCATTCGATTTCAAGATTAAAAAAAACATCTAACAACCATTCATACAATACAATGAGAAAGAATTTACCTCTTTGAGTTATCAATTTCAATCAATGCTTCAATTCCTTTTTATCGAAGCAAACCTTTAAATTCTATGTATTTTTCATATTCTCTCTCAACTCCTAGAGGTAGTTTCGGTTTGATTGAATGGGGAAGATGACTCCCCTTCCTAGTTTGACCGAATGGTCCTAACAAGTGGACAAGTGTAATGTCCATTAATTAAATTTAGATCACCATGCATTTCACCAACTTTAACAACTTATCTTTTTAGTCCTTTAAGAAAATTTCCTTCACATTTCGAACTACAATAATTTGGTCCTCTCATAGCTCTTTTTATTTAGTGGTGAATTGCTCCTAACAATATTAATAATACATAATTCATAAGACATGATTGAGAGTATTACAACGCCTATCAATTTATTTTGTTTTGAAAATGCTTATTACCAGGCTTCAAACATTATATTGCACAGATTTATTGTTATTTGATGTGAAATGCGAGTCACACTTTCATAATCTCCATAACTTAGGATTTTAATTAGACACAGGCTTCTCGGATTCAACCTTTGGGTCAAAATCAATGTCCCTTGTGCAATTGATATACATGGACTCAATAGACAAATATATTTACAAAATGAAGAGAATTAAAAATAGATTGCATTTTTTATTAAAACTTTGAATATGTAGCCTTGGGCCATTACAAAACATTAACATCTCATCTGGGATTTCTTTTGAATTTGAATGTAAACTTATCGGGGGTGCCCTAAATATGGAATCACTTACCGTCTGAATTGAAAATGTGGGTCATGAAGCTTGCTTCCCCTTTTATCGGTCGGGGCATCATCCTTGTCGAACATGAAAGGTTCTTTAATTTGAACCGATACGATGATGAATGGGAAAAATGCATGTCTTTAAATGCAATGATAATGTACTGATGTTGATGTAAGCAATTGGCATGTTGATATGATGCAACTACGATGCCATTGAATTAATGTTGAATGCTCATGTGATGCAATTACCATGCGAATGACTAAAATTAATGCTGAATGCTCATGTGATGCAATTACCATGCGAATGACTAAAATTAATGTTGAATGCTCGTGTGATGTTACTATTGTGCATGTGATGCAACCGTCGTGCAAACACATAAAATTAATGTTGAGTGCGATTACCATGAAAATGAATGAAACTAATGTATGATGTCAACGAAATCACTATAAAATGAGTGATGGAATCAATTGATACTACACAAAGGAATGCAAAAAGTATTGATCAACGACAATTCTCGTTAAACAGCTTCTCATAATGAAGATTGAATCCCATTTCAACGAGAAAAAGGACTACCATGCAAGGCACGTCTAGATTAGGCCTTGTTCAACTTCTTGATCAGTCTCGGGCCTCAAGACTCTTTCTAGATGTTATGAACTCTTTCTTCCATTATAGGAGCTTTCAATTTTGAACTGTTCTTGAATCAATATTTCGAATGAATGTGCCATGAATATGCATAAAAGTAATCAAGCATGGGATTAGTGATAAATCAACAAAAGAATTGGATAAACACAAACCAAAACGGCTTAGTAATATGAATTCTAGTTTGCTATGTTCATCCACATGGCTCTAATCGGGGTAGGCTTCTTAAATTCTCACACATGTGGGTTTGGTTCTATAAAAGGGTACCCGAACCTATCTTATCACCAACTAAGGTAACAAGAACCCCAATTCTTGCCCATTACAAGTTTGCGAATTGGATTCAGTTCGAGGGAAAGCATGACCTAGTGACGTGGAAGGCTGCTCATATGTCAAAAGCATGGATTCTGGAAGTGAATTACTGACCCGTGGAAGGCTGTTCACACGGGTATATGGCGTTTCACTCCCACCTAAGGGACTGAGCTCGGGTATAGAGCTTGATGGACATGGTGCAACACATGTTGGTGATTCCTTATAAATTAAATGAGAAACTAATGCAAAACCACCAATTGCCAAGACTCACTTAATGAAAGCGTTATCCTCGAAGAACAAATTAATTGCGGTCGATTTAAATTTCAGAATTTTCATAGATAAAAACAACATTTAATTTTTTTCTTAACTCTATTTTTGTTTTGTAAAAACAAAATTTTCCCCAGCGGAGTCGCCATACTGTAGCGACCTTTTTGAAGTTCGGCTACGGGGTATCCCTACATTTTTTGAAAATTGATTTTATTTAAAAATAAGACTTGGAGTTGCCAACAAAACCATAGATTCGTGAAAGAGGTTCGAGAGTTGGTTATGTATATGGAAGAATTAGCACCCCCACAACGCCCGAAATCGGTACCAAATCAAATGTTGCTTTTAACCGTTGGAAATTGTTGAAATTTAAATTAACTTTAATTAATTGCCCTTACTTGAATATAAAACACAACAAGTGGGCTTTAAAATTTGGTGGGCTTGAATTAATTTGACATTTAATTAACAAGGGTGACGATACAACAGACCATAGATTAAACCGAAATCGAATAAGCCCGACTGCCGTGTTAATTTAGGGTTCGAACTTCGTACAATCACCTTTATGCATGGTGCGAGCATTTAAACATGATGTTGTGATTTGTCAACTTTTAGTTAATATTTACCTTCGGACGGTAAGTACTAATTAAAATATTCGGTCAACATCCATTGAGCCAGGACTGTTATAACACAAATATCAGAATTAATGAATACCTCCTTTTTTATAATTAAAAATTAATTAATTATCAAGATAAACATGAAATTAAAAGGTCAAATGAATGAAAAATAAAATGTATGTCATAAAAATAAAGAAATTAAGCATAAACATGGTAAAAACAAATAACATAAAAACCTGGAAAAATGACCGGATTGAACAAAAGAAATGCGTAAAATAAACGCGAGAAATTAAAGTGCAAAAATTTAAAATGCGGAAAAGTAAATAAATATTCGGAAAGGACCGGATAGAACAAGAAAGCAGGAAATTCGAAGCGAAAATTAAAAGTTAGATGTTAGTAAGTTAGGGGTTAGTTAGATTAAACGTGCCGTGAATAATATGAATCATACCCCGTTGCGGGTTACCGTAAGACCGATTCAAACATCAAATAAAATATGTACATAATATAGATATTATATAATATAACGATGACAATAATAATAATAATATGCATAGATAACATATATCTATATAATATACGTACCATAGAAATATAAATATACATAGCTATAATATACACAAATATATGGTACTAATATTAAGCAAAAGTAAAACAAAATATATAATACTATATGTATAACAATTGGAATATATAATATCAAAATATGTATATGTATATATGAGAAAGAGAACGTGGTGTGCATTGATTAAACAAATAAAAAGACTAAACTTGTGGAGGTTTAAATGCATGAAACAGAAGTTCAAGGCTTAGGATCGTAACAAATAAATGCAACACGAGATTAAGAGGGTAACGGCAAAAAAATGAAAAGAAAGGGAATACAACACTGAAATAAAAAGGGAAAAAAGGCATTTAGTGTAGATAAAGCAAAAGAAAGGATTTTGTTTTCTTTCCCAAAAAAACGTGTTCAGTCATTGTGTTATGAGTTAAAAAAAACAGTTTTCATTTAATTTGCTTAAGAAACCGAAGAAGACTTTAAACTTTTTGAAACTCAAGAGAAAAAGCCCTTGCCCCTATGTTCTCATCCTCTTTTACCGAACAAAAACCTATGCAACAATTCATCGGCTATGCTTCTCGTGCTTCGATGTTTGCGGCAGTGATGAGCCTACAATCGCCATCCAAATGACGGTGGTTCCGACTGGCTAACAAGCCTGGGCCGGGAATCGAAGATGTGACCCCAAATGAAACCCTACAGACTCAAAAAAGGTAAGACCCTTCCTCTTTTTTACTCTAAAAAAATCAGATTGTTAGGTTTTTATTAGAATCACTAAAAAGGATCCTCTTTTTACTTTAAAAAATGAGACTCTCTTCGAAAATTTTTGGAACCCCTTTGCTTTGGTAACGAACTTTTCTGGAGATTTTAGTGGAAAAGCCCTTGATTTATGTTTTTTTAGGAAAAAAGAAAATGGACGAACCCGAGAAATGAAAACAAGAAGATTAGGAAGATACCTAGGAAATTCCTTTGTTTCCCTTGTATTTCTGAGATTATCCAAAAAAAACCCGTTTACATTGATTTCGTTCTGGTATATATAACCAGAAATTACATATATAAAAAAGAAAATTCTTGATTGGTTCTGGTTTCTTGGTTGCATTTTTCTGATTTTGTTTGTTTGTTGGTGAGGGCTGGTACGAAGGGAAGGGGCCATTTTGCGCGTGGCATTGCTGGAGGCTGAGGACGATGGGGCAGCGGCTGTCAACGTGGTTATGGATGTGGCCGGTGAGGTGGTGATGATGTGGAGAGGGAGCTGGATAGTCAAAGGTCGCCGGAGAACATTCTGGAAGCGTGAAGGAAGGCCAAGGGTCGATGGCTGCTAGGCTGGTTAGGGTATTAGGGTTTAGCATATTAGGTTTAGGATGTTGGGCTATTGGCCTTCGGGTTTAATTGTAAACGAGCTTGAAGCCCAATTGTAATGGATATAAATAATGTAAAAGGACATTTTAATCTGATGGACTAATCTTTGGATCATTTTTATTTAATAATTTGGGTCTAATGCCCGAACGAAAAATAGGTATTATAGCCGCTACTACAAATTCAAAGAACAAGTAGGTATTATTTTTTGACGGATTCGACACCCATCATTTGTACTTTCATTTAGCACATCGTATTGCATCCTATTGATATTCTAAAACATTAGTCAGTCATAGATAATGAGTGTTCAGGTTGTAATATCCAATTTTGGGGTCCCTTGCTCGACACTACGTTAAAAATCAGTCCTTCGAGCTTTAGCGCCATCATGGAGACAGTGTGTGGAAGTAAACTATCGTAGATATGCCAAAGCAAGTGCATATGGGTTTGCCTCATGATCATCTGTTTAGATTGGTCACTGTTTGGGAAAGCCTAGAAGACTAAGATTGAGCTATATTCACTAAGAAGTATGGAGGCATATCACTTTTCTTGGGAGATAGACGAGCTTATGATTCTAGCAGCTGTTGAGTTATGGGATTCGACCTATCATTGCTTCGTCTTCAAGGCATGACCTTCATGGTCATGCCATGCCATTTGGAGAGTTCCAACAACCATCGCTGAAATGCATCATAACAGTAGAGCACTCGGAATAGAAGACAACGTTATTTATTTTTAAGAATAATATGTACTTGAAACTCTATGATCTATGAAGTGCACTTTTATTTTGTAATACCACTGGTTTTTTTTGCATCATTTGCATTTGCATTCATACATTTATTTCGCCTAATAATTTGCATTAAGATAAATAAATAAAAACAATTAATTACGGGAAGTTCAATCGTAGTTGACAAAATTACGCATCCATATGGAACTCGCTCCTAGAATCAAAAAATAGACATGGAAAATAGAATGATAGCAGTGGAAGCCAGCTTGAAATGTGCCCAGGATAAGCTTGAAAAGATTGAAGGAGATTTGAAGAGCGAAATCACCAATGCCCAAGAGAACATTGTGTTACAGATAACAGCCATGCTTGGCAAGAACCCCAAAGCTATCAAAGCCCTCAAGAACGCAAAGGCGGTGATACCTTTATAGGAGTTGAATCGCGAGGCCCTCAAAGGAAAGGTTTAAATTAATCTTCTAGGAACCTCGACCAACTCCCCAATGGAGCCCGGGGCAGGTCAAGGTGATGATCAAGACTTTGAAGTGCCTGACCTCAACGAGATGTTTTACAAGAGCCAAGAGGACAAGAAATTAGAAGACCATTACGAAAAGCTTGAGGGTATTGTATATCCCTACAAGGAGTTAGTGTCTACCATGGCCTGATAACAGATTTGGTCATTCCCCCAAAGTTCAAGACACCGGATTTTGAGAAGTACGAGGGAACATCTTATCCTTCATCACACTTGATGATGTACTGTAAGAAGATGTCTTATTATCTCGACAATGAGAAGCTGCTCATACACTGTTCCCAAGATAGTTTGTCAGGATCAGCCGTTCGTTGGTATACACAGCTAAGTTGGGCCAACATAAAAACTTGGATGGACTTGTAGAGTGCTTTCGTCGATTAGTATAAACATGTGACTAAACAGATTCTAAATCGGCTGATGTTGCAAGGGATGGAACAAAGGGCCAACGAAAGCTTCCGTTAGTATGCCCAAAGATGGCGAGACGTGGTCACCCAGGTTCAACTACCACTGTTGGAGAACGAGATCATACCCATTTTTGTGGAGACACTGAAGGGGCACTTCTACGATCAGATGATAAATCATGCAACTAAAAGCTTCACAGATATGTTAATAAACAGAGAGCTGATCTTGGAAGCCATAAAGAGTGGGAAGCTCGACAGAGGTGAGTCAAAGAAGCCCTACAAGAAGAGAGAGAGAGAGTGAAGCAAACATGAAGATGACATATAATCCAAAATTTTCCTAGGGAATAGTGATCAATAAACCTAAGATGGAGAACACGAGTCCGGTAGTTCAAAACCCACCAAAATCTGAGGTAAGAAACTGGGGAAATAAGCCCAACTTCGCCCCTATACTTGTAACTTATGCAGAAATATTCCCTCAATTGGTTGAGTCCCGACTTGTGGTGCCTCAACACCTCACCCCATTGTCGCCACCATACCCTCCATGGTACGATGTAAATTCTAGTTGTGAATACCATGCCGGGATCACAAGATATACGATTGAGAACTGCACAACCTTTAAAAAAGTGGTGGAAAACTTACAGAAGGTGGGCATGTTATCATTTGAAGCGACAAAAGAGAAGGGAAAGCCCATGCCAAATCATCAAGGCGGGGGAGGGGGTAAATGCTATGACGGAGGAAGATAACAAGTGGTTGAAGCAACATGTAGCTGATGTCAAAGCCCTCTAAAATGGGTATGGGCCAAGATGGTTGATGCCATAATAATGGTTGCAAATTTCGAAGTCAAGCCTTCAGGAAATGGGTCCCAATGTGAATACCATAGGGTTGAAAGGCACAAGATTTAGTGTTGCCCAGAGTTCAGACAGTTGGTCTAGACCAAGATGGACAATAGAGAGCTAGAATTCTTTAAAAAGAAAGGCGCGTACAAGACAGTGGAAGTATGTGCATCTAAAGAGTCCCCAATGAAGAGTTTTGCTAGAATTAAACCCTTGGTAATTAGAACCAAGGTAAAAGCTGACGAAGTAGCAAAAAAGGTGCTGTCACGGCTAGTGATAAAAGCACCAGCCCCTTTTCTCTATGATGATAGCAAGAGACTACCGTGGAACTATGCCTGCACTATGGTGGCCCAGGAGGATCCAAAGTAGGCCAAGGTAGAGTCCAAAGAGAAGGCCGTCAATGACATTAGCCATTTTATGAGAAGCGTAAGATGTTATGTACCGCCTATCAGGGAGGATCAAGATGTAGCTCAAAGTAAGAAAGCCGTAGACAATAAGCCAAGAAAAAATTTCTATGAAGAACGTCTGGTAGAAGTACATGAGCTTGTAAAGGAGTCCGAGGCTCAGGAATTTCTAAAGATCCTCAAACACAATGAATACAACGTAGTGGAGCAACTGCATAAACTCCTAGCGTCATCTCTATGTTATCACTCTTGTTAAGTTCTGAGGGGCATCATGATACTTTGCTCAAGATCCTCAATCAGACATTTTTGCCAAAATAAATAACCACCGACAAGCTGGACATGTTGGTTTGTAATATTGTTGTCGATAACTTTATTTCCTTTAGTGACGAGGAAATTCCAAAAAGAGGAAGGGATCATACAAAGCCCTTCACGTCTCTACTTTCTATAAGAGAAACATGTTACCGGGGGTCCTTATAGGCAACCGTTCAGCCTTGAACGTCTTACCTATGGCCATGTTGAAGAAATTACTGGTAGACAGATCCCATATAAAGGTATACCAGAATTGGACAGAGATTTCAACGGAACACATATCAATGTTTTGGAAAAAATAGAGGTCCCTCTACAAATTGGGCCTTCCAACTTCGAGTTTGACTTTGTGGTAATGGACATCAGACCCACCTACAGTTGCCTTATGAGGCGTCTTTGGATCCATTGAACTGGTGCGATCCTTCTACGCTATACCAAAAATTAAAGTTTATGGTTGATGGTCAGCTCGTGACCATTGGTGCTGAAGAGGATATCATTGCCTTGGTATCAAATAATACACCCTACATTGAGATTGACGTAGGGGTATTATAATGTTCTTTCAGGTCACTGGAGCTAGTAAGCGCGACCTTTGTTTCTAAGGGGTGCAAGATACGAAGGTCGGGTATGTCCAAGTGCTCAAGAATGCAAGTGAAAGAAACTTCAGGCAAATATGCGAAAGCAGGAAAGGGATTTGGAAAGCATCACCAAGGCAGGTTGTATCTAGTGACCATTGCTAAAAAGAAAGATAGTCAAGCCCAATGCGGTACAAAGAACAGCCGCCATGGTAAAAAACCAAGAAAGAACCATCAATGGCATAAAAACATGAAAAAACAAATAAAACAAGACCAAACATTTCATTTTCCTTGTTGCAAACATCAATATGTATTCCTATTCTTTTCATTCACAGGTCTCCGAATATTAATGGCATAAGCAATCTTGAGTGTGAATCGAGAGTGAATTTCGAGCAATCCATGTGTTCAAAAGGATTTGAATATCTTGACTATGAAATTGAGTGTGATGTCCTAGAAGACTTGCTTTGATTGATGGAAAGCGAAGAAAAATAGATCATTCCCCATAAAGAGCATTTAGAAATTGTGAACCTCAGAACCAAAGAAGAAATGCGCAAAGTAAAGATCGGTACCACCACTACTGTCGAAATACGACATAGCTTAATTAAACTTCTATAGTCATAAGGACGTAGTTGTCTGGTCATACCAAGATATGCCCAGTTTAAACACTGGCATTGTGATGCATCATTTGTCCATAAGGCCAGAATGCATGCTCGTACAACAGAAACTAAAGAGAATGAAGGCTGAGAAGCTGTTAAAAATAAGAGATGAGGTGAAAAAGTAGTACGATGTTGGATTTCTAAATGAAGCCAGATATCCCAAATGAGTATCCAATATTGTCCCGATTCCAAAGAATGATGGAAAAGTTTGCATATGTGTTAATTATAGAGACCTTAATTGGGCAAGACCTAAAGACAATTTTCCACTCCCATACATTAACATTTTGGTGGATAATACAGCCGACCACTCCTTATTATCATTTATGGATGGCTTCTCGGGCGATAAACCAAATCAACATGTGTCATGAAGACATGGAAAATACCACATTTGTGACATTGTGAGGAACTTTTTGCTACAAGGTAATGTCGTTCGGCTTAAAGAACGCTGGGGATACTTATCAAAGAACCATGGTGAACCTGTTCCATGACATGATGCACCAAGAAATTGAAGTATATGTTGATGACATGATCGCCAAGTGCCGAGCAGGAGATGAGCACATTGCAAATTTAGAGAAGCTTTTCAAAAGGTTGAGGAAATTTTAATTGAAACTCAATCCCGCTAAGTGCACCTTCGAGGCAACGTTAGGCAAAATCTTAGGCTTCATTGTGAGCAACAGAGGAATTGAAGTGGACCCTGATAAGGTGAAGGCAATTCAACAAGTTCCTCCCCCTCAAACGCAGAAAAAAGGTTTGGGGCTTTTTGGGAAGACTTAATTACATTGCTCGATTCATTTCCAATTAATAGAGAAGTGCAACCTAGTGTTTAGATTGCTCAGAAATTATAACCCTGGAGAATAGAACGGAGAATGTCAAATAGACTTCGAGTAATCAAGAGGCAGTTTTCAAATTCAACGGTATTGGTGCCACTCGTTTCAAGAAGGCCTCTAATCCTGTACCTAACCATACACGAGAATTCAATGTGTTGCATGCTAGGACAACATGATGAGATTCCAACGCCTTGGGTTGTGGCATTGGGGCAGTCTTGGTTTCACCAGAAGATGATTATTATCCCTTTACTAGCCATTTGAAGTTTTTCCGCACCAATAATATGGTAGAATATGAAGCTTGTATCATGGGATTACGAGCAACAATATAAATGAAGATAAGGATTTAAAGAGTCTTTGGAGATTCTACTTTAAAAATTTATCAAATTCGGGGAGAATGGGAAACAAATGATTCAAAGTTGATCGAGTATCAGAAGTTGGTCCTTGAACTAGTTAAATAGTTCGAGGACATTACTTTCAAGCACCTCCTAAGGGAAGACAATCAAATGAAGGATACTCTTGCACATTGTAGACTCTGTAGAAGAAGTGTGTTATGAATGCTGACAAAAGGGACAAAATGTATGTATTAGTAAAATAGTGCCAAGAGTCTTTTACGTGGAAGTATACACGGCCTACAAGTAATACAATAGTTAAGCTGAGTATCGATCCCACAGAGATTGACTTGGAATTCTATTGCTTGCTTGTTACTTGTCTTGGAAAAAAAGATGTTTGTTTTGAAAATTGGTTTTAAAAGAATTAAAATAAAAGAAATAAAAATAGAGTAAGACATTGGCAATGAAGGTTTCTTAATAAGGATAAGTGTTGGCAAGGAATGTCTAGTGTCAATGTTTCATGCTATGCCAGCCTTGATGCCAACTTGTCTTGGCATGGTTTGCCGAGCAGATTCAACATTAGCAATGCCTCTCTCTATGGTCATTTCCCTAAACCGATCATGTAAAAACCCCTATATCTCTATAGTGTATGCTTTTAAATAAACCGATTTGTAAAAAAACCAATCTATACTCCAAAGGGGTAGATATCACTCCCAAAATAAGTTCATCTACTTGAACAACTTCTCTCGAAGTTTCTCTCCTTAGTAATCAACAACTCAATCGTTGCCAGCCCAAGTCTGTTAAGATATTGGGAAGCAATAAGCCAACTATGCCAGCTCTCGCTTGGCAAAGTATTTAGGAAAATTTTAAGTATGCCAAGAAGAGAAACAATTGCAAAAAACATGATTTAATATCAAAACTTAAAACATAACAAAAATGTTTAAACCAAACATCCCTCACCAACTATGAAATTAGTTCATGGTGAGGGAGTTATCCAGCAAAACAATAGCCGTTTTCAAATACATCTCCATTAAAAACAAAATAAAATAACTTAAACCAAAGAGAGATGGTGAGAGAGGTCTCTCGATAAAGCCCTCAAATTTAGGCTCTCGGCCAAGTGGTTGAGCCGGCTTCCTCGATCACTCTAAGCCTTCACTCTGATCACTCTAGCCTCCACTCTCTCTCCGTCGATTCCTCTTTCAAATGCTTGCTTGTGCGGTCTTTAAATAGGTGAGTAGGGGAGAGATGAGCTCTATATTTGAATTTCAAAACTCAAGGGATAAGAGATAGAATCCTATCATACTCGATCGGTATGATAGCTTATCAGGCTAGGGCTGACATTATGTGATAGCTTATCAAGCTAGGGCTGATGTCATCATGCCGATGTTGCCTTGTCATCCAAACTTGGCATGAACTTGCCATCCAATCTTGGCACAACCCTATCCCTAATTTTTCAGAGATTGATCTAAATATGATTTTTTAGGATCCTGATCATGTCCTATTTTTTCGGGGTTCAACATCCTCTTGGCATGACATTAGATGCACTTTTCTGCCAACAAGTGCTTGGTATGATTGTGCCAACAACACTTGGCATTCTCCTTGGCAATCCCTACTGTGTTTCTTTCTTGCGCCTAATCCTATGCTAAACCTGCAAAATAGCCACAAAAATAACCCTTGACACTAGCATAGGTAAAATACTAAACTCCTTATTCAAATGCATGATTCTAACAACCTAATACAACTAAATGTACCTAAAAACAAGCAAGATTATTGCAAGATTGGCATCAAAAATAGTACTTTTGGAGAGGTAACACACCCTTAAACCTAACTCATTGCTTGTCCTCAAGTAATGCAAACAAAGAAAAAACTGAAAAAGTTACCTCGATAAAATTTTGGTTGAAATGCAAACAGATGCTGGAAAACAGAATTTGGCTCTATTTCTATCCTCAGTATCCCAGTGCAATAATGCCAAGTAGGTAATGTCTCAAGTGAAACAATATAACTTTAGTCTAAGTTCATGAAGAGTGCATGATGTGTAGGCAATATACATCCAATATCCTTTCTCTCCCTTAGCCAATTTTACTACCTAAACTCGTATCTTTATTTTTATCATTTTTTCTTTCTTTTTCTTTCTTGTTGAGGGTTCTGTTGGCATTAATTTAAGCTTGCTTCGTGACACTGTTTAGCGTCAGTGATAAGAGGGAGCATACCACGAATCTCCACCTTAATCCAGACATCACAAGGCTTTCTCTTCAACTCATACCATAGGGTTTTGGACTTGAGAACTAAGAGGGAGCTACCATGAAGCCCTAAGTAACTTATTATCCCTAGGTAGAGGAAAGTTCATTTTTATTGCATTGGCAGAACATTGCTACCTTATTTATTTTCTTTTTACCCTGGCATTATTGTTTCAACTTCTTCTTTTTATTTTTATAATCTGATCATAGCTTCAAATAGTCCAAGTTTGCTAGGGAACTAGATGCATATCACGTATTAAGTATAAATTCAATTCCCTAAACTGGAGATCAATTGCCAAGAAATCTTGGCAAACTACTCTGCTGGCATGGCATGACGACCAAAGGTTAAAATTTCCTCATTGGACATACATCTAGATCAAATTAAACTTGCCTAAAAAATGTTATTATTCTTCAAAATTAAATTGAGGCAGAATTTTATTTTTTTTATTTTTAGTGGTTCGGTATGCATCTAATCTATATGACCTACATGGCATGGCAACGAAAATTAAACATGAAATGCATGACATAGCATAAATGTGAGGAAATACACACCCCCAAACCTAAGATGTGCATTGTTCTCAATGCATGAAACAACACATATATACAAAAACTAAAAAAGAAAAATAAAATGCATGATTATGTGAATGCAATGTAATGGAATGCAAAGGAGTTTAAGTAGAAGATGACTCCTCGGAGACTTCCTCTTGTGTGACTTCTGCCCGTATGATTCGGGTCTTCCATTTGACAAAGCTTCCACAGTTGTGAGCTTTTCGTTTGATTCTTGTCATTGGTGGCTTTGTAGCAGTGGAGGCTCCAACTTCCTTCTTTTTCTTGGCAGGTTTAGTTGGTGATGTAACTGGCTTAGCTTTGGGTGTTTTAACATAGATTTCCTCCGATTTAGATGAGGAATTAGTGTTGGTGGATTCAAATTGCACTAGGGACACATGAATTATGGCATTTGAATTAGAACTGGCTAATTGAACTAGACTAACCGAACTGGCTGGCTTAACTGGACTAGCTGGATTGGTTGGACTGGCTGGCAGGTCATCTTTATTGCTTAAGGGCTCGGAAGGGAAAATTGGGAAAGGTGGCATCACTTTAGGGGATTGTTTTTTCAAGCACCTCCCTGATAATAGTGTCTCTTGCATTGGTTTAATGCCTCATTTTAGCATTAAGATCCTCGGCAGCCTCTAGCTTTTGAAGTATAATCTTCTGGCGATGGTAGACTTGGGACAACACTAGCAATGAACTGGCTGGCATGGCTTCTGGTATACTGCCTGGCTCTGCCTTTGGTTTTAGCCTTGGCGTGGTAGCTTTGCCCTTATCCTTTGGCTCAACAGCCGTGAGGTTTTTCCAAATGGCAACCGTGATTGTCGTTCCCTTTATAATTTGGCTTCGATCTTCATCGGGTTTAGGTACATCATGGCGCACACAAATGTTAGAAATAAGCAAATGGAAAAACAAGCTACCTTTACCTTTTGCAGCGCACTTATAAGTCTCATCGATGATAATTTTACCAATATTGATCATGCTTCCCTTGACAATGGAGTGCAACAAAACTAGTCTCTCTTCCGAGAAAATCTCATTGTGAGATGTAAGAAACAAATTTGCCTTGATGAAATGATTCCAATCGCGCATCTCTGGCTTCAATACCAACCTCTTCACCGTCCGGTAGCCCGTCGATAAAACTGTCCAAACTGTGCCTGGCTCACACAAATCGGCCAATAGTTTCTTACGTTTGGCAGCGGTCATGGACTCAGCATAGTCAAAGTGCTCATCTCCTATATTATTCAAAGAAAATAATGAATTAACATACCCTTCATCAAAACGCACGCACTTACCTCAAATCATCAAGAATGAAGAATCTTTTATCACAAGATGCGCATAAAACTCTTGCTCAATGGTGGCGTAGATCTCTCCTTTCTCCACTTATGCATGTCGACAATGGCCATGAACTCCGATGGAAATCTCACAGTGGTGTCGGTTTGGAAGTCGAAGTGCTTCTCATGCACGAAGGATCTCGAGGCAAAGCTTGATTCACACTTCTTGCAGATTTCTTCATTAAAGAAAAGTTTAAAAGGGTTAGATGAAGAAGCCATTGAAAAGATGAATAGAAGGAATCGAGTAAAGGGAAGAGGGAGAGAAGACAACCGGTTTCTTGGTGCAAAGAAAAGTGAAAGGTTGAGAGAGTTATGGTTCTTGAAAAATCGGCTAGGAAAAGAATAGAAAAAGAAAGAGTGTTTAAATGGGTTTAATGATGATAGCTGATTTATTATGATGATAATGATGGAATTCAAAAGGTTTTGATTGGGGTAGGGTTTAAGTTGATAAGGTGAAGTGATAAAGTTTAAACTGATAGGATAAGGTGATAAGTGATAGGGTTAAGTGATTGGGTAAGAATTTAAAGTGATTGAGAGATTAGGTTAAGTTTAAATTCTAACCTAATTTTTAGGTGAAATCTTGGGCGGCTAAGGATTAATGGTTCAAGAAAATCATATCTCATCCGATCAACTATGGTTTTGTCTTTTCTCTTCATCATTGAATCCGCTGCATGCCAAGCTTCATTGTCACGGTGCATAGCACTGCATTTGGAAAAAATCCTAGCGTCCAGTTTGAAATTGTTCCTAGCAGTGTTCCTGGAAATCAACTCTGCACACACTTAAAGGAAACTATTTAACGTAGCAAGTGAATAAAAATGACAATTAACATGAATAAAAATGTAGGAAAATCTAAATCCTAAAAACAAATAAAAAAAACTAACCTAATTTTTACAAGAAGTTCAAACCTGGCAATTTTTTCAAGTTATCTATGCCAAGAGGATCACCTCATTGGCGTTGACTTGCTCACCTTCCATATATGCTTTAGACGTTGGCCATTTACCTTGAAAGTCTCACCCGTCCTTAAGTTCTTAATGTCCACGGCTCCATGAGCATAAGGTTTTACAACTTCAAAATGACCTGTCCACCTTGATTTTAGTTTACCTGGAAACAATTTAAGTCATAAATTAAACAATAGAACATGCTGGCCTATCTCAAATTTCCTCGGCATTATCCTACTATCATGCCATCTTTTTGTCTTCTCCTTGTAGATCCTAGCATTCACATAGGCCTTTGTTTTAAATTCCTCCAATTCATTGAGGTCGAGTAACCTCTTTTCTCCAGCAACTCTCCATGCCATGTCAAGTTTTCTGATGGCTCAGTAGGCTTTATGTTCAAGTTCAACGGGCAGATGACATGGTTTACCAAAAACAAGTTGAAACGGTGAAGTACCAAAATGGGTTTTAAAAGTAGTCTTATAAGCCCACAAGGACTCATCTAGTCTTAAAGACCAGTCTTTCTTTGTTGGATTTACAGTTTTCTCTAGAATGTTCTTGATCTCCTTGTTTGAAATCTTAACTTGCCCATTTGTCTGTGGGTGGTAAGCTGTGGCAATTCTCTATTGTATACCATATATGTGCAAAGCTTTAGAGATTAGATTACATTTAAAATGGGTACCCTCATCATGAATTATTGCTCTAGGAGCACCAAATCGGGTAAAAATGTGTTTGTGCAAAAACTTGGCAACGACCTTGGCATCATTTGTTGGTAGGGCAACAACCTCTACCCACTTAGATACATAGTCAATAGCCACAATAATATATATATTACCGAATGACGAAGTGAAATGACCCATAAACTCTATTCCCTATACATCAAATAAATCCACAGGCATAATATTCTGAAGTGGTAGTTGGTGTCGATTGGAGATGTTTACTGTTCGTTGGCATCGGTTACATACCTTGGCATACTCATGGGCATCCTTATATAGAGTCGACCAAAAGACACCAGATTGCAGCACCTTGGCAGTAGTCTTTATCTCGACAAAGTGGCCTCCATATGGTGCATCATAGCACAAGTGCAATATGTTATAATGTTCATCCTCGGTCACACATCGGCGAATCACTTGATCAACGCATTTTTTGAACAATATTGGTTCACCCCAGTAGTATTGCCTAACTTCTCGCAAGAACCTTTTCTTGGCATTGTATGCCAAGTCTGGTGGAAGAATATTACTCACCAAGTAGTTGACAATGTTAGCGTACCATGGCATAGCATTCACTGCAAGCAAGTATTCGTCAGGAAATTCATCTTTAATAACCTTAGTCTTACCATCTTCAATGTGATGCTCTAAATGTGAAAGGTGTTCAGCTACTAAGTTTTCACTGCCTTTTATGTCTCTGATCTCTAGGTCAAATTCTTGAAGCAAGAGCGTCCATCGGATTAGTCTAGGCTTGGCATCCTTCTTCGCCAAGAGATACCTTAATGTCGAATGATCTGTATAAACCACAAAATTGTTACGAGTTAAATAAGATCTAAATTTATCAAGTGCAAATACATCAGCAAGAAATTATTTCTCGGTTGTAGAGTAATTAAGTTGTGCTTCACTCAAGGTTCTGCTGGCATAGAAAGGTTCCATGTCGTTGTCCCAAAAATGCTACAATGGCATAGTCACTGGCATCACACATGAGCTCAAAGGGCTCATTCCAATTTGGTGCTATGACTATAGGGGCATTAATCAATTTCTCTTTGAGTTTCTGAAATGCTCTCAACCAATAATCGTCAAATGCAAAAGTGGCATTATGTTCCAACAACAAGCATAAAGGTTTAGCAATTTTCAAAAAATCTTTAATAAGCCGCCGATAAAAACTAGCATGACCTAGAAAACTCCGTATACCTTTAACCATTGTTGGAGGTGGCAATTGCTTGGTTACCTCCACTTTGGCTTGATCAACTTCTAGTCCTCTCTTAGTCACCTTGTGGCTGAGTACAATGCCCTCCTTTACCATGAAGTGGCATGTCTCCCAGTTCAACACTAGGTTTGTTTCGATGCATCTCTTTAAAACTTACTCTAAACTATGAATACATTCCTCAAATGTTTTACCAAACACTGAGAAATCATCCATGAACACTTCCATTTTGTGCTCGATCATATCAGAAAAAAAGGACATCATGCAATGTTGAAATGTTGTGGGCGCATTACACAGGCTGAATGGCATCATTCTAAAAGCAAACGTCCCATAAGGGCACGTGAATGTGGTCTTCTCTTGATCATCAGGGGCAATGGCAATCTGATTATAACCCGAATAACCATCTAAGAAACTATAGAAAGCTTTACCTGTCAATTTGTGTAACATCTGGTCGATGAAAGGCAATGGGAAGTGGTCCTTACTTGTAGCCTTATTCAGCCTTCTATAATCCATGCACAGTCTCCATCCGGTGATGGTCCTGGAGGGAATCAACTCAGCTTCACTATTTTGTACCATAGTCATGTCACCTTTCTTTGGCACGCATTGCACCGGGATAACCCATGAGCTATCGAAAATGGGATAAATGATCCCATCATCAAGCCATTTTATGATCTTTTTCTTAACTACCTCTTTCATGTTCGAGTTTAGCCTTCTTTGGTATTCCATAGTTCTACCATGGTACTCTTCCAGAATGATTTTGTACATGCAAATGGTTGGGCTAATACCTCAGATATCTGCCAAGGTCTAACCCAACACTTGCTTATAATTTCTTAATATTGCTAGCAATCTCTCCTCCTGATCATTGGTGAGATCAGTGGCAATGATCACTGGCAGGGTTGAGTGTTTACCTAAATAAGCATACTTTAAGTGATTTAGCAATGGCTTAAACTCCAACTCAGGTGGTTCCTCAATTGATGGTTTAGGTTCTTTTATCTCTCTACCGGCCAACTATAGTGGCTCAAAATAATTTACATCTTCAGCCTCCAAGACTGATTCCTCATAATCCTCAAATAGTTCAGCTATGCCGTCAAGCATGCTGGCATCAAATTCTATATCCTGGCATAACTGTGCCATATCCACAATATAAATGGACTCCATCTTCTCCTCGACTTGATATTCATCAGGTTCATCTGCACATTTCAAAGCTTGAAACACATTAAAAGTAACATGTTGGTCATTCATATGCATTGTTAGTTCCCCTTTATGAACATCAATAAGAATCCTACACGTGGCAATGAATGGCCTACCTAAAATAATCAGAACATTAACATCGGCCTCGTAATCCAAAATGATAAAATCAGCTAGAAAGATAAATTTGTCTACCTTTACCAACACATCCTCAATCTTACCCTTGGGATGCGCATAGGATCGGTGTGCCATCTGGAGTGTCACAGTAGTAGGTCTTGCTTCAATGTCAAAACTGATATTGGCATTAAGTTGATGCTGGCTCCTAAGTCACACAACGCCTTGCCCATAAATTTGTTGCCAATTGTGTAGGGAATAGTGAAACTTCCCGGATCTTTCAGCTTTGGTGGCAATCGGTTAAGGATCATGGTACTACATCCCTCAGTGAGAGTAATAGTTTCAAAGTCTCCCAACTTTCTCTTTTTGGATAGAATATCCTTCATGAATTTTACATAGTTGGGCATTTGCTCAAGGGCTTCTACCAATGGAATATTAATTTGCAATTGGTTAAGAACCTTAAATTGCTGGTCCTGCTTGTGCTTTTGAAGTCTTGCTGGAAATGGTGGTGGTGGGTAAACATATGCTGGCACTATCGGCTTTGCCGAGGTAGTGCTGGCATCTAGTTTAGCCTCAATATGTTGTTTGACTTCAGTCTGTTTGTTATCAATGTTGGCATCATTGTTGGCATCGGTTCTAGCACTGGTACTAGCCTTAGCACTGGCATTATCTGTTTTAATTTCCTCATTCTCTAATTCTCTGGGCTTGTCTATCAATATTGGCTTTTCACTTTGGCAATTAACTGGCTACTTGGCATCCATTTCCGCCTTACACTATTTACCACTTTGAAGGGTTATGGCCTTGCATTGCTCATTGTCATTGTACCGAGCATCTTTAGTGTCACTTGGCAAAGCTTCTTGAGGTCGATTGCTGAGTGAACTAGCAATCTACCCAACCTGGACTTCCAAGTTCCTGATTGATGTTGCAAAACTTTGGACTGTGGCATCATTTCTCTCTATGTATTTTGCTAGAGTGCCTCCCTAATTAAGTCTTTGCCCCTGTTGAAAATTGTTTTGGGTGATCCGAGGCATGGCATTCTGATTGAATGCTGGCATGAAATTGTTATTCTGCCTCTGGGCATTCTAGCGCTGGGCGTTATATTGGTTGCCCCCAAGCTAAGTTAGGGTGTTGTCTCCAACCTACATTGTAAGTATTGGAGTTAGTATTATAATAACGACCAGAATTTCCAATGAAGTTTATCGACTCAGGGTTGGCAAGGCATTCATCCACATGGTGGTTTTCTCCGCATATGGTACAAAATGGCTCTAATGCTTTAACTTATTGGGACTCTTTGTTCCTTTGCAAAGTTCTCACCATGCTGGTGAGGTTGGAAATCTCAGCATGGATGGACGTTAGCTCATCAACCTTCAATTTCCCACTAGCTTTGGTTCCAGTTCCAAGCCTAGCAACAGGATATTCAAAGTCATTAATTGAAATCCTCTCAATAATGCCAACAACCTCTGTGTAGTTTTTGTCAAGTAATGAACCGGCTGCTGAAGCATCAACAACAGTAATCATTTTTGCATTCAATCCATTGTAGAATGTCTGTATTTGGGTCTAATTCGGGAATCCATGTGCAGTACACCTTCTTAATAGATCTTTAAATCTTTCCCAAACATCATATAGGGTTTCATCCTCAGCCTGCCGAAATGTAATGATCTCACCATGCAGCTTGGCAGTGAGTGTTGGCAGTTGAAAACGTGTTAGAAACTTATGGCAGAGGTCTCCCCATGAGGTGATTGAGCCAGGTGATAAGGAATTGAACCAACCCTTGGCTCTATCTCGCAAGGAAAAAGTGAATAGCCTTAACTTCACAGTGTCTCCAGATACTCCAGTTTGTTGAAATAATTGGAAAATCTCCATGAACTGCTTTAGATGTTGCCTCGGATCTCCAGTAAGTGCTCCATTAAATTGGCCTATATTCAAAAGAGTTTGAATCATTACCGGCTTAAGTTCAAAATTTGGTTCATTTACCTCTATGCCAACAATCTCTGGCATTAGATTTGTAATGTCAGGTGCAGAATGTTCTCAGATTGGCCTTTCTTCCTCCGCAATGACAATTGGGACATTAGGAGGTGATGGTACATTATTATTTAGTGGATCTCCATCATTGTTCACCGCACTATTCCTTTGATTACCATGATTCATTTCTCGGTATCTTTTCTTTAACCTCCGCAAGGTTCTCTCAATTTTCGGATAATATGGCCAATCGTCCACAACAGGGTGGTTTCTGGTCATACACCGATAAAAAAATAAAGTAAAAACTAAAAGAAAACAAGTAAAAATTAAAAACAATCAAATCCATTGCAATCCCTGGCAATGGCGCCAAAAACTTGTAGACTCTATAGAAGAAGTGTGTTATGAATGCTGGCAAAAGGGGCAAAATGTATGTATTAGTAAAACAGGGCCAAGAGTCTTTTACATGCAAGTATACACGGTCTGCAAGTAATACAACAGTTAAGCTGAGTATCGATCCCACAGAGATTGACTTGGAATTCGATTGCTTGCTTGTTACTTGTCTTGGAAGAAAAGATGTTTGTTTTGAAAATTGGTTTTAAAAGAATTAAAATAAAAGAAATAAAAACAGAGTAAGACATTGGCAATGAAGGTTTCTTAATAAGGATGAGTGTTGGCAAGGAATGCCAAGTGTCAACGTTTCATGCTATGCCAACCTTGATGCCAACCTGTATTGGCATGGTTTGCCAACCCAAGTCTGTTAAGATATTGGGAAGCAATAAGCCAACTATGCCAACTCTCACTTGGCAAAGTATTTAGGAAAAATTTATGTATGCCGAGAAGACAAACAATTGCCAAAAACAGGATTTATTATCAAAACTTAAAACATAGAAAAAATATTTAAACCAAATATCACTCATCAACTATGAAATTAGTTCATGGTGAGGGAGTTATCCAACAAACCAATAACCGTTTTCAAATACATTTCCATTAAAAATAAAATAAAATAACTTAAACCAAAGAGAGATGGCGAGAGGGGTCTTTCGGTGTAGCCCTCAAATCCAAGCTCTCGGCCAAGTGGTTGAACCAGCTTCTTCGGTCACTCCAAGCCTTCACTCTGATAACTCTAGCCTTCACTCTCTCTCTCTTTTGATTCATCTTTCAAATGCTTGCTTGTGTTGTCTTTAAATAGGTGAGTAGGGGAGAGATGAGATGAGCTTTACATTTGAATTTCAAGGTAAGATATAGAATCCTATCCTACTCAATCGGTATGATAGCTTATCAGGATAGGGCTGACATCATGTGATAGCTTATGAAGCTAGGGCTGACGTCATCATGTCGATGCTGCCTTGGCATCCAAACTTGGCATGAACTTGCCATCCAATCTTGGCACAACCTTATCCCTAATTTTTTGGAGATTTATCTAAATACGATCTTTAGGAGCCTGATCATATCCTTTTTTCAGGATTCAACTTCCTCTTGGCATGGCATCAGATGCACTTCTCTGCCAACAAGTGCTTGGCATGATTGTGCCAACAACACTTAGCATTCTCCTTGGCAATCCCTATTGTATTGCTTTCATGCGCCTAATCCCATGCCAAACCTGCAAAATAGCCACAAAAACAACCCTTCACACTGACATAGACAAAATACCAAACTCCTTATGCAAATGCATGATTCTAACAACCTAATGCAACTAAATGTACCTAAAAACAAGCAAGAGTATTGCAATATTGGCATCAAAAACAGTACTTTTGGAGAGGTAATAACGGAATTCAAAGTTGGTCCTTGAACTAGTTAAAGAGTTCGAAGAAATTACTTTCAAGCACCTCCTGAGGGAAGACAATCAAATGACGGATACTCTTGCACATTATCTGAGACATTCAAGGCAAGTAAAGGTCCCAAAATGATGCCCGTCCAGATGTGAAATTTGGACTTACCGGCACATTGTTATGACATAAAAGAGAAAAAGATGGCCTCTCATGGTACCATGACATATTGCAATACATTAAGCTTTAGGAATACCCGCCTCAGGCAACCGAAAATGACAAGAGAATGATTCGAAGAATGGTTGTAGGGTATGTCCTTGATGGAGAGGTTTTATACAAGAAGAACCGAGACCTTGTCTTACTAAGATGTATAAACGCCAAAGAGGCACAATTGATTCTAGAAGAGGTTCATGAAGAAGTTTGTGCATCTCACCCTAGCAGGTTTACCATGGCCAGACGAATCATGCGACTTGGCTATTATTGGCCTACTATGGAATGGGACTGTATTAATTATGCTCAAAAGTGTCACAAGTGTCAGATTTATGCCGATAAAATACATGCGCCACCACAGCCTCTACATGTGATGAAAGCTGCTTGGCCCATTTCAATGTGGGGCATGGACATGATTGGACAGATCCACCCAAAATCTTCTAACGAGCACATGTTCATCTTAGTAGCCATTGATTACTTCACCAAGTGGGTTGAAGCGGCTTCCTATGCAAACGTCACTAGATCAACAATTTGCAAGTTCCTCTAAAAGAAGATTATTTGTCGTTATAGGCTTCCCGAGAGTATTATCAGTGAAAATGCTTCAAATTTGAGCAACAAGATAATATTTGTAGTTTGTGAGCAATTCCATATCAAGCACCACAATTTGGTAACGTATTGCCCAAAGATGAATGAGGCAGTGGAGGCTACGAATAAGAATATCAAGAAGATAGTCTCCAAGATGAGCGACACTTACAAAGACTGGCATAAGAAGTTTCCATTTGCATTATACGCCTATTGAACTATTATACGAACATCTATAGGGGAACACCATTTTCTTTTGTCTATAGCATGGAGGCCATGCTTCCAATTGAAGTTGAAATCATGTCACTTCAGTCTTAATGGAGGCAGAATTGAATGAGGCTCAATGCATTCAGACACGACATGACCAGTTAAATCCAATCAAAGAAAAGAGATTAAAGGCAATATGTTATAGATAGATGTACCGAAAAGGATGATGCGAGCCCATGATAAGAAGGTTCGCCCGAAAGAATTCCAATAAGGAGACTTGGTGCTGAAAAAGATGTGAATTCAGAGAGATTCTCGTGGGAAATGGACACCCAATTGGGAAAGACCCTATAGGGTAACTAAAGCCTTCTCTGGAGGAGCTTTGATCTTATCTGAGATGGATAGGGATGAGCTACAAAACCCCATAAATTTAGATTCGTTCAAACGATATTATGCCTGAAAAAAAGAAGAAAAAAAGGAATAAAAGAAAAAAATAAAGAGATCTAAAAGTGAAAACCCACAAAGGGCGCTTTAGATCCAAGAAAAAAGGAAAATAAAAGGAGGGTTCAAGATGAAAACCAACAAAGAGCGTCTTGAAACCAAAAGAGGATTCAAGTTGAAAACCCACAAAGGGCGGCTTGAATATTTGAAGCAAAGATCGACAATTTGCTCAACATTTTCATGACCTTTGAAGCCTTCTCAAAAAAGGTTGTACTTGGAAAAACTTCTAAAAGATTTACTCGGGGCACTTTGGCCCTTGATATCAGGATACTTTGTCTTTTTCCTTTGTAATTACTTTATGATAGCCACTAAAAATGAACCCTACATCCTAGAATTTTCCCTATATCTTTCACACACATTTATATAATTGAAATGAGAACCAATGGATTTGCATTCATACAACATAAGATATTTTTTTAACATTACTCTAAACATGATTCAAAAGCACAAAAATTATGATGCATTTCATTATTCTGACTTTGATCATATCACTTGCATAAGCATGAAGTTTTGGGCAGATGAGACACCAGATTAGGGTAATTACTCAAAATGAGGAGGCAAGATTCCCTAATAATTCAAAACATTTAAGGTGGGAATAGGATTTGCTGAGAAGAGTCCCATGCAAGAAATTTAAAAGCATTCATAAGAAGCTTTGAAGAGCCTAGAAGAACCAATGCCAATTAGAAGTACACGATTACTAGATTGAATGAGCAAATATGCAAAGATCAAATGTTTTCTATGAAGCAAGGAGATGCAGAGGCATGGTAAATTTTATCTTATTGTTTCACGCCATCTGAAGAAGCATGTCAAATGTTTATTTGATTTTTTCTCCACGAGTTTGAATGAGCAGATCACCTCTACAGATTCAGTGCCTGCAGGGGCGAGAGGTTCCTTTACAGATTCAGTGCCCGCAAGGGTGAGAGTAACTTTTACAGATTTAGTGCCCACAGGGGCGAGAGTCACTTTGCCGATTCAGTGCTCGTAGGGGCGAGGACCACTTTACCGATTTAGTGCTCGTAGGGGCGAGAGTCATCTTACCAATTTAGTGCCCGCAAGGGCGAGGATCACCTTACCGACTTGGTGTTCGTAGGGACGAGAGTCATCTTGTCATTCGTTGAAGAAGTAGATCAACTTACCGAATTGGTGTCCGCATGGATGCGAGTCAAATGTTTGTGGCATCACCTTGATCTATAAGAACTGGTGTTCAACATGCAACTCAGCCAGATAAAATCGGTGCCTTTTGTTCTTTTCCCTATTCTCGTTTCACCAGAATGAGTAAAGAGGGGCAGCTGCAGACACCTATTTTTACCCGTACTTTTTTATTCGAATATAATTGTATATATATAAATATTGAAGTCTAAAATATAAAAAAGCACATATGAGGCCAAAATAAAAAGGATCCAATTGATAAAAAAATATATGTAGTCTAGTTACAAAGGCCCAAAATTCGGCCCGAGTCTAATTACAAAACCCTAAGGATTAAAGAGGATCATCATTCCCCTCTCTTGCACCGTATGATCCAACACACTTGGATCCAAGAGAGATCAATGGACTGGATTTGCTCCTGGAAACCCTAGTCTTCCCTCATAAGTGTCGCGCACCTTGCACCCTAGGATCGAGTTGCAATCAACGGTCCAAATCGTGCTAAGGAGCCTCACATGGATTTCCACTCACGCATGACCTTCACGTGCTCGACGCTTTGGTTCTCATATGATCGTCCATCTTCCCCAACGGTAATAGCCATCGCAGCCGCTGCGCGCTTTCCTTTTGACCGGCCATGGCATACAAGTAAAAGAAAAATAGGGTTATTTTGAATCGAAAGGAAAAGTAAAGAGTTAAGATTTGAATCAAACAAATATGGCAAGAGATCAAATATTCAAACCAAATCTGACACAAGTAAGGGAAGGAATCGACCAAATATGCAGAAATCTGACCAAATCGGATCAAGTAATATCAAGCAAGAATCGAAGCCAAATTAAAAGAATCAAATCCCTAGGGTTTTTAATTCCTTGTTTATACATGTTGTAATCGGCTATAAAAAGCCTTAAAATTCACACATTGTAACATACAATTTTTACAAGCAATACAAGAATTTTCCAGATGGATTTTTGAGGTACTTTTATACACAAGTTTTGTTTTTTGTATATTCATGGCACACATATATTGTTCGAATCAAAAAGAATGGGTGCGGGTTACCGTTCGTTGAAAGAGAAGTCGCCGCTAGAAGGCTGAGTCACCACTATCGTCGAAACCATAAGCCAAAGCCGATGGGAATCACCGTCGGAGAACCGCCACCAGCTGGGGCCACGGTGGTCGGCATGATGAAGCATGGCGGGCTGCCACCGAAATCTGGGTATACACGGTGGTGTTCTTCAATCCATGAAGAACACCTTTTAATTTTTTAGAGGATTTGGAGGAACCATGGTTGATCCATTCGTCCAAAGGGGAAACAAATGAGGTCTGTTTCTAATTTTGGATTTTATACTCAACCCACGGATCGACCTGGAACTGACCCGCACCAAGGCTGACCCACGCCCGTCTTCCGTTGAGTTTACACTCTTGCCCCACTGTTTGCAATTCCTTCACTCTAGTCCTTTTTATTTAAATTTAGTTATTTAAATTCTTGCTTTATGTTGTTTAAGCATCTGTTTTATTTATTTCTTGTTTAATTTATTTGCTTGTATGTGATAATAAACCCGTAAAAAATATAGGATAAAGAGACTACACAATAATTAATAATGTGATTTTCTTATAATTTAGATTTGTATAACATTTAAAATAAACACTTCTACATTAGGTTGTTTAAATGTGTATAAATATGTTATGGTAACTTGAATTTAATTGATAACTGCAATAATGTATAGTAATTGACCTCATAAGTTTAGAATCTCTAAAATAATATGCTCTCTTAATTAATTTGGTAATTCTTACTAGAAAATTAAATATACTTTTAAACTTAAAATCTGTCAAGTAAGGCCTTTTAGGCTAGCTCTTTAAACACATATTATTTGACATTTTAGGGTTTAAAAATTAATAAAGGCTAATAAAACTTCATTCAAAAGAGACTTTTCTTGTATCATGAAAACAAAATACTTTCTTGATTCGGGTTAATTCGGTCTTCCCCTAAGGGTTGTTGGAACGGTTGAAACTCCTATGCGAGACTAGATTTTCAGATTTTAGGGATTAATGCCTTACTCCCCTTGTGTCTAGATTGATTCGGGTTCTCTCAGCCGTGAGCGAATTTGAGCCAATTTTATAACTTTGTGGATTTTTACATTAATTCTTGCACGCACGCAGCCGGGTTACAAGGAAAATATTAGTGATCAAGTAAGCGTTGTTTTTACGGGCGTGATGGGGGTGTTAATACTTCCCCACACGTTACTGTGCCCCCGAACCCTTGAGATTTCGTAATCTTTGGTTTGCTTTTAGGTTTTCGGTTTGCCTAATATAATAAAAAAGACATGTGGATACTTCGTTATCACAGTGGATCAATCTGAATTAGTCATGGAAAAGGTCTGGAAACCAAAAAGGCAACAAAAAAATAATGATTATAGGTGAAGTAGTAAAATGTTAATATTTAGATTTTTTTTCATGTGTTCCAATCCTAATAAATGAGTTTTATTTGAATATTTGTATAATTTGAAAATACAATAACACTTTTAGACCCACATAAATTATTTAGAAATTTTTTTGTCATGTGTTCTGATTCTAATAAATAGAGCAAGCATATTTGATCGGTTGACATAGTTGCTCATCTTTATTCTCTTATATTTCTTTAGATTATGAGTTCTAGACCTGCTAGGAGCACCACTTCCTTCTTCTAGAGTTCTCTTTCCCCTCCCTTCTAAGTAAGATTAAGATTAAATTAAGATTTGTCAAAAAATATTTAGTCTTTAATAAATGTGGTTATTATGATATTTTGTAGCTGAATTGATATTAAATTAACTCGCGACATCAATTCAATCAAAGATTTTATATATAGTATAGATTTTAGTTTTTTTTTTTATATGTGTGCCATATTCAAGTAAATTTTTTTCACCATATCATGTTTTACATTGTTTGTAATAATGTTTCAATTTAGAGAATTTTTTTCTATTCCTCAAATCTGTCTTAATTAATCTTTTGTTTTACATAATTTATAACAGTTTAAGAAAAATATGTTCATGATATATTTTTTGCTTTAACTTTATACGAATATATTGAAAATTTTACATGTTATATAGTATTATCTATAATAATATAATAATTAAAATATTTGAAAATTATTAATAATATAATAAATTATAAGTATTAAAATAATTAATAATTAAAACATATGTATTTTATGACAATTATTTATTTATGGAAATAAATTTAAAAATATTTATAAAATCATACATTAATTTAGTAAAAAATAATTAAAAATAAAATAAATTAATTTTTGTAGTTCCACACGTGATTTATTATGTAACATTAATAACAACACTAATAAAATTTATTTTAAAATTTATACTTTTCTTTATAGAAATATTATCGATATTCTATAACATTGAGATGGTGTTTGGTTCACAAAATGTAACACTACTCTTGAGAATAAGATTTTTGGAATGATTCATTATTTGACCCATTACTGGAATGTTACATTTTTTTGTTTAGTTTATTTGGCATGAATGTAAAATTACAGTGTTTAGTTGATAGATTATAAGATTACCAGAATATACATTTTACAAAATTATCCTTATAGTTTCTATTTAACAAGTTGAACTTCTAATATTAAAGCTAAAATATTTGCATGAAAATTCATAGGAAATATTTTTTATATTATTTTTAATTTACATACTTTTCTTTTATAAAGTTCTTACGCAAATAATTTAAGGGTAAACTTCACCGGAGGTTTTTTATGTTTAGCGTATGTTCTATTTTGGTCACCCAATTTAAAAAAAAGGTTATTGTGGCCACTTATGTTTTGGACCATTACTGTTTTGGTCACCTGAGCGTTAGACTCCGTTAGCACCCGTTAATACGATGACATAACACGTTAATAAAAAAATTAATTTCTAATTTAACCCTTCAACTTTCAAACTTTATGTTTCTCCTTCTTTCCCAAAGCTTCCCCCCCCCCCCCCTTTAATTTGAATGAAGACTTTACTTCAGAAATACTAGAATGTTTCTCTACGGATATAGCAGCAGCAGCAGCACTCTTACTCTCTTTATCAGGTGTAGCAGTTGCAGCTCCTTTCATTTGCAGTTTCAGCTACCTTGCAAAAGCTAGATACACCGGGCGAAAAAGTTTTGACCAACATACCCACCAAACATAGCCCTCTTCACATTAGATTCAAACATCTTTGGGTTATCTCTCAACACTGCAACAACTTCGTAGTTGAAGGGATCCTCGTAATTTGGTTCCCGCACACAATTCAAAGATTCAGATATTAGGTAGCTGTAAATTCATAGAATTAGTGTCAAAATACACTATGCATTACCGTGAAAAGATGATACAATCCGTAGATCACGGTATTTCTATTGAGCACCGGTTTCCAGTCTTCACGTAAGGTGTTCAAGCAAACATTTCCTTCCAAATCAATGTTTGGATGGTAGACATGGAAATTGGAGTACAACATGATACATGCCGGATCATAACACGAATTCAACGATGGAACAGATGGTTTAGAAGAAATAAGAGCAGCCAATTTACCTTGGTCTTGCACTTAACTTTGGGTGCCTCATGCGGATAGATGGGAGAAACTTCAAAGGAGAACAAAAATGTGCCACCGCTGCAACAATAGCAAAGTTTTGGGGGAATCTTTATCCGTAGAGAAACATTCTAGTCTTTCTGAAGTAAAGTCTGCATTCAAATTAAAGGAGGTGGGGATGCTTTGGGAAGATGGTGAAAATAAAGTTTTGAAAGTATAGAGATTAAATTAGAAATTAACTTTTTTTATTAACGTGCCACATCATCGTATTAACGGAGTGCTAACGGGGTCTAATGCTCGGGTGGCCAAAATAGTAACGGTTGAAAACATAAGTGGCCAGAATAACCTTTTTTCAAATTAGATGATAAAAATAGAACACGTGCTAAACATAAGGGATCTTCGGTGAAATTTACTCATAATTTAATATATATTTTCGAATGTTATAGTGCAATATTATATATTTAAATATATGCGTACACAATGTATAGACTAATTGTGATTTATTATAATTATATATTTAAAAATACAGAAAAAATTTAATTCTATAAACTTCTATAATAATTATCTTATTCTCCACTAAATTAGATATACCAATAACTAACTATAAATATTATATTTATATATTTTATTACTCAATTTACATTATTTTTAAAATTCAAACCCATTCTTTAAAATCTGAAATTTCAAACATTATTTGTAAAGTGTTTTACAATTGAATAACACATATTTTTTTCCATTTAAATAAAATAATATTATTTTTAGAGAAGAAATAATATTAAAAAATTAGGCTTAAGGGTGTAAGAAGCCCTTAAACCTTTTTGAAAAAAAATCAATTAAACCCATGAATTTTTTGCACTCAATTAATCCCTTGAACCAAAAAATTTAATCAATTAAGCCCTTAAACCAAGAAATTGAATAAATTAATCCCTTTGACCAATTTTGACTCTTAAATCTTGACAATTTTTTCTTTAGATATTACTGGCACATGATACACTACAGTTTTATAATGTTGCAATTACAATTTTTTTCCAAAAAAATATTTTTTATAAATTTTATAAGTCTTTTACAATTTTTATAACTTTTAATGAAATTTTTAAATAAAATAAAAAAGTTTCTGAAACTGTCAAGTGGAAACATGTGATGCGACGCACTGTACCAACAGATTCAAAAAAACCGTCAAAATTTAATAGTCAAAATTGGACAAAGAGCTTAATCGATTACATTTCTTGGTTCAAGGGCTTAATTGATTATATTTCTTTGTTCAAGGGCTTAATTGGGTGCAAAATAAGTTTAGGGGCTTAATTGATTTTTTTTCAAAAGTTCAAGGGCTTCTTACACCCTTAAGCCTAAAAATTATTATTACTATTTATTATTTATTTGTTTTTAATGATGAGTGTGATTTAAATATTTTATTATGTAACAATTTAGGCCATGCAAGAAATTATTTGTAACATATCAAAACACAAAATATATTGTTGGGAAATAGAAAAAAGTGATCTACATGAATAAAAGACATTATTTTAACGATATTCTAGTCCAAGGCGGTGAGAATTGTGTAATACCTAAAAATAATGTGGGAATGATATTCCCTTAACTTTGAGTTAAAAAAATTACTATTGAGAATGTAGTATTACTCAACGGAGGAAATGCTCCTAAACCAAACGTGGGTATGTACAAATTTAAAAACTTGTTTTATAAACATAATATCACAATACATGGAGAAAGTCATCATGGTGCACTTAAAGAAGAGAAGGTGTCAAAAAAAATTGTCGTTTTAATTATATTATTCTAATTGATTAGGATAATTTTTTTGTGACAAATTTTAATCCTAATCCTACTTAGAGGGGAGGGGAAGTAAAAATTTTAGGGGAAGGAAGGGGTGTTCTTACCAGGTCTAGAACTCATGACTTTAGAAAATGTTAAGGAACAAGGATGAGCAGCTTGGTCAACCCGCCAAGTATGCTTGCTCAATTGACTAGGATAATTAAGTGTTGTATAAATATAATTTCAAAATCATAATTGATCATAATAATTTTACACACTTTAATAAATTTTTGTATGCTTGTTATGTTAATAACTCAACCGTTAAAGTTAAATTTCATGTTCTATTTATATAAATTATGTATTTTCAGTGTCAAGTAAATTCATAATGTCTAACTATTTGATTTATATATTTACAAATGTTTAATGTATATTAATAAAAACTATAATGGATTAACGTGATGGAGATATCAAATTAATTTAAAATTTCACTTGCAAGATAAATATAATTATATTAATAAATTTATCGGGCATTTGTTATAAGGGTAAAACTTTGATACACAGACAGTGTAAAATTAATTTTATACAAGTCTGTGTATTTACACTATAAATTAAAATTAAACCTAAACCCTAAAAAACTAAATCCAAACCCTAAACCTTAAACACTAACCTTAAATTCTAAACCCTACAACCCAAACCCTAAACCTTAAACTAAACCCAAACCCTAAACCTTAAACACTAACCTTAAATTCTAAACCCTACAACCCAAACCTCTAAACCCTAAACCATAAACTAAACCCATAACCTCTAAAACTAAAATGTCTGTGTAAACTTTAGTTTACACAGACTGTGTATTGAAGTTTTTCTTTTGTTATAATATTAATGGTATAAAAAGTTACTGAAGTGTGTAAAGTTAGAGTGATTTACACACTCTAGTTACACGGAAGTGGAAAGTAACGATCCATATCCGATCCGTATTCGATTTGAAAAAAAATCAAATATATGAATATTCAGATATCGGATATTCAGATAAAATATCTAGACATCCAATTATCTGATTATATAATTTGGTTTAAGTATTTTTTGAATTTAGCAGTCGTATTTATGAATATTTTAAAATTTTAAATAGAACACGCAGTAGATGTTAATTATAACATGATTCATATCTATGTAAATTTTAATTTTTCGAATTTTCGAATATAACAAGTATGAAATTGCTAAATATAACAAGATTCGTATCCATAAACTTTTAAATTTTCGGATATTTCAGATTTTCGAATAATCCGAAACTTGAAATATTACAATATGTATCTGATTTGAAAAACTAAAAATCATATCAGATATAATCCGAAGATAAAAATCAGATTCGATGAACGGATAATCAGATCGGTCGAATCGGATATTGTACGCACCGCTAAAGTAGTGTGTTTTTTTTTTTGCTTCAATAACTTTTTGTGCTATTAGTATTTTAACTACCCGATCATCATATTTCATGTTCCATCCATATAGATTATGTTTGTCGAGTTTCAAGTAAATTCATAACGTTCAACTATTTGATTTATATAAAAAAAAGTTAACCATCATAAACACACATACATATATATTAAAAATAGTATTATGGAACAACATGATAAATATATCATATTAATTTAAAATTTTGTTGGAAAAATTATATATATTGGTCGAATAATATTGATGCTAATAATAAATCGCGTCACTTGGTGAATAGACTCATTAATTATTGGTTTAAAGTTACATCTATTCAATCATACCTACTAACTTTTCAACAAATCTTTCCATCAAAATGTTTAATCTTTTCATCAAACAGTTTAATTTTTCTATCCTCTATATAAATGAGAGATTTCTAAACATTTTCACAACTTCAACAACTCAACAACTTTGGAAAACGTTTTTGGTTTCCGGTGATAGAGAAAGCCAAGATTGTCTTCGGTTGTTCACTGCAGGTGTGCTACTGTTGTGAATGTTTGTTGTTGTACCATGGAAGATAGACGTCCAACGTTACTCAAGCATCGAGGAGAGGACAAATCTGTCTTAAAAAACTATTTATTCAGGCCTCAACAAATTTCTTATGATTTTCAACTAGGTCCAATTTCAGGTTTTGTTTATTATTATTATTATTATTATTATTATTATTATTATTATTATTTATTTTTAAATGGTAATCTATTATATTTGAATTAGGGTAAACTACCCCAGTGACCACCAAACTAATTGGGGATACCTATTTTGACCACCGAACTATCGAAATCATCAATCAGATCACTAAATTTATTAAATCAGCATATTTTGACCACCGCTGTTAAAAAACTAACAGATGGGTAACGAAGAGGTGACGTGGCAGTTAACGAAAATTTGTAAAATTACACATTTAGTCATTGTTATTTACCTATAATTTCAATTTGGTCCTAAATTAAATTAAAAATTAAAAATAATCATCCAATCGGATGACGACACATATCAATTTGGGGTGGTTGAACCTATGACTTTTTGGGTAAAATACCTAGGCCATTACCACTATGCCAAACCACCTATATTGATACAAATTACACCCTTTAATATATATCTTATAATATTGTAATTGTTAGGGAAAAATAAGTAAAAATGACTGAGAGGGGATTAGAACTTAGGTCATTTGGAATGTGTAAAAATATACAAACCGCTAAATTAATTCAATTTTTAGTAGAAAATTAAAATATTTTGAATATATTTAAAGTATAGTTGAAGCAAGATTTAAAATGAGAACAAATTTATGGTTTTTATATTTTTAGATTAAATTGAATATTTTTTCCCTCACATTTAGTTTAATAATTTCATATATATAACATTGAAACGGTTGTTTAATTTAATTAATAATTTTATTTTTTATTAAATATTTTAATTCATTGATTATATATTAAAATGTATATATTTAATATACATGTTTATAAGATTTTAATTAATGTGAGAAATTAAAATTATTAATTAAATTAAAAAAATTGTTTCAATATTATATATATGAAATTATTAAACTAAATGTGAGAGAAAAAATATTCAATTTAATCTAAAAATATAAAAACCATAAATTTGTTTCATTTTAAATCTTACTTCAACTATACTTTAAACATATTCAAAATATTTTAATTTTCTACTAAAAATTAAATTAATTTATCGGTTTGTATATTTTTACACATTTCAATTGACCTAAGTTCAAATCTCCTCTCAATCGTTTTTACTTCTTTATCCCTAACAATTACAATATATATATATATATATATATATATATAAGGGTGTAATTTGTATCAATATTGGTGGTTTGGTGCAGTGGTAACGGCTTGGAGTATTTTACCTAGGAGGTCCTAGGTTCAAACCACCCCAAGCACACTCCTAGTCTCTTTAATTTTCCTTTAACTAGGCGGTAACACGTGTCATCATCCGATTGGGTGATTAATTTTAATTAATTTAATTTAAATTAGGATCAAATTGAAATTATAGGTAAATAACAGGGATTAAATGTGTAATTTTACAAATTTCGTTAACTGCCACGTTAGCCATCCATTAGTTTTTTAACGGCGGTGGTCAAAATAGGTTGATTTAGTAAGTTTGGTGGTCTAATTGACGATTTCGATAGTTCGGTGGTGAAAATAGGTATCCCCAATTAGTTCGGTGGTCACTGGAGTAGTTTACCTTTTGAATTATTACTATACCCTTTTTTCTAACAATCTTAAGACATATCTAAGTTTTAATCCAAGGCGATTTTAGATTACCGTTTTTAACAAGATTATATTGCCAAGTTGAATGCTAATGGTTCTACATAAAGCTGTGACTTTGAAATGAAAACATGAGATTTGGTGCACTTTTTGGAATGTTAAGAATCAAAAGGTTTGTACATATTTAAACCATTTCAAATTGATTCTTTAATTAGTAACAAAGAAATGGAAAATTATGTTGATTTTCCATACGTTGGTAATGTTGGTAATTAATTATGCCACAAAATTTGAGAGACACACACAATCCCACCATTTGTCTGCATTTAGTGCAAGGCACGCTCCTTTCCAATCATCTCACTCATGCCTGGATTTCGAGCCAAAGCTTGGACAACCATTCTCTCAATTTTCGCGGCCCTATGGAATTGTTCAAGTTCCATGCAGAACTGGAATTGTGAAAGAAGCAGTTGCAGTATCGGGTATAGGACAGAAGCACAGATATGAAGCATGGCATTTCATCTATATTGTTCGAATCTTTTATTCGATTTGGAAACATGTATATGTTTATTTGGAAACATATTTTTACATCAGTTATTTCTTAACGCTTTTGTATTTTTTTAGACATGTTGGTATGCTGAGTGTCACGGCCATGCCGTCTAGGCCCAGTCGGCACGCCGTGCGGCACTTGAAAAGGGGCCCAACCTAGACAAGTCAGCCTTCAACAAGCCTTTTATCCAATGACTCAGCTCGGAAGCGTCGTTTCATGATCCATCCGGTAACATGCGTGTCGAATATCGTATCCCGTGGGGCCTAGCGAATGCTAGCGGCCAACCCCTGACTCTCGCGACGAGCGCGATATGGGGCCCTGTGGCCCCAAACCGTCCCTAAGAGGTCCTCCTAGAGAGACATCGTTCCATCCGCTTGGCTCCAATGCCCGCACACCTAGGCCCTACGTGGGCCTAGGAGAAGGTCACTTACACCAAGGCAGCTCGGCTGCTAGCACTTGGCGAGGAGGATGGTGGAGACCCAACACCATACCACTTCCCCCTAAAGAGCTAAATAAACTTACCAAGTATGACGCGAGTAAACGTTACTTCGTCCCAAACGAGGACACTTTCTGAACATGGCCTGCATCGCCTTCCCAAAGCAAATAAACTTGCATCCTTGACTTGGTAGCTTTTCAGGCATTGCTCATATCACCGCTCGGTCCGCCTTTGCTCGGTCCCGAACAGGCTTGTCAAGGCAGGATCGTAATACAATAAGAGACAGCCTTGACATTCTCCCACACTTCCTATTATCGATGTCCTCATCGATACTGACATTCGATCTTCATCACTTGATGTGTCGATATGGACATTGAAAACAGTTCCTCTTTGATCTGTGCTTGACTTAATACGCTTCTCTAGTCCCATCATCTGAACATTCAAGCAAATAACTCAAGCCTCGATCCAGGGTTCTTTTGATTCCCTTATGACCACGTTGCACCTGCGTGACCATCTACATCGATCATGAACTCATTATGACCCAGTTTTTCTCCTTCAATGTCAAGTGCTAGATTCCTGCTCCCACACTTTTACTCTGATTGGGGCTCGAGCGAAACACTTGTAGCGAATCACTGACTCAACTAACGCGTGCCTTGTAGTGTCTTTGATTCTGACGATCTAGCCATCGACCTACAAACAAAAATAGCATACCTTCCCATATGCAAGAGCCTTATGACTCGCCATACAATGGCTTGCTCTTCGGCACGAAGCCCATTCGCCAACTGTGTCCCACCGTATAGTGAGATCTTCAAGCAATGAATGTGTCACCATCTAGCCGATATCCAAGCGGGCATGTACAGGTTCACCTTGCACTTAATTGCTGAATGATGTAAAGTGATCTCTGGTTACCAACACGATACAAGCGTGTACTTGTCTCTTTGTCTTTCTTTACATGGCCTGTAATATAAGACATCCAAGCACATACATTAGTGATAACCTATTCACACAAGTCTCGAACGATACCTGGTTGGTAAATATACCTTACGCATTCACCATTTGCCAAGTGAATGTACATCTCTTCCCACTCGAACAACCTTGCTCTCATGAACTCATGCATCGTGGTTTTTCAACGGCTAATAACACTTTTCCCACAAGCCAATCGCCTTTAAGGTTATCCAACGTAATGTACAACTTGTCTCGCCTTGCTCTCTGCATCATCTTGTCGACGTCCTCGTCGACTGAACAAAAGAATTCCTTCGCTAGTTAGAGGTACCATTGTAACCTGCAAAGACTAACTTTCCATTGACCAAGTTATGCACTATTGTGCCACAAGCCCAACCAACATTCTTCTTTTCAACACAACAAGCGCCTCTGTGCTGAACATAAATGAGCCCCATAGAGGGTTACTTTCCACATGATATCATGCTAGGATAATCATTTTTGGTTAACGACAGGCACCTCGTAATCGTTTGCAATATGATTTCCAGGCATGCATCAACGATTCACAAGTAGTCGTCTTCTCAATACTGAGGTAACCATAGTGATTAACGTCAGACACCTCTTGTGTACTGATTTCACTATGACGACCCAGTTAAGACTTCAAGACATATTGAGTGTCTCGGCACAAAACAACCATAGTGCGTAACGTCAGTCACCTTCGTAAACTGATGACACTATGTTTGAACTCGTTTGCACCTCTGTGCGATAAATGATAAGTGCCTCTCGCACTGAAACAACCATAGTGGTTAGCGTCAGTCACCTTCGTGTACTGATCCCACTAGGTCCAACTCGTTAGCACCTCTGTGCAATAAGAAATAAATGCCTCTCGCACTAAAACAACTATGGTGGTTAGCGTCAGTCACCTCCGTGTACTGATCCCACCAGGTCCAACTCGTTAGCACCTCTGTGCAATAAGAAATAAGTGCCTCTCGCACTAAAACAACCATGGTGGTTAGCATCAGTCGCCTCCGTGTGCTGATCCCACCAGGTCCAACTCGTTAGCACCTCTGTGCAATAAGAAATAAGTGCCTCTCGCACTAAAACAACCATGGTGGTTAACGTCAGTCGCCTCCGTGTGCTGATCCCACCAGGTCCAACTCGTTAGCACCTCTGTGCAATAAGAAATAAGTGCCTCTCGCACTAAAACAACCATGGTGGTTAGCGGCAGTCACCTCCGTGTACTGATCCCACCGGTCCAACTCGTTAGCACCTCTATGCAATATAAAGATCGAGTACCGCGTATGCTTCGATCGCTATAGTGGTTACCGACATGCACCTCTGTGCGCTGGCTCCACTATAAAACTCATATGCACCTCTGTGCCACAAATTCACAACTGAGCACCACTATGCTAAAGGAATGAGCGCCACTGCGCGGAGATAATAAACAAGCACCTCTGTGCCCGAAACAATAGTCAGGCACCTCCGTGCACTAACCAACCCTCAATTTATTTAACATTGTTGACTCATCCAACCCACTCCTTTTACGAGGGTGCTTGGTGTGGAGTCCAACCATCTAACGTCGTACAAAGTTTAAATTCACATCAACCCAGCTCGAAAGCTTGCTCTAATACCAACTGTCACGGCCATGCTGTCTAGGCCCGGTCGGCACACCGTGCAGCACTTGAAAAGGGGCCCAACCTAGACAAGTCAGCCTTCAACAAGCCCTTTATCCAAGGACTCAGCTCGGAAGCGTCGTCTCATGATCCATCCGGTAACATGCGTGTCGAATATCGTATCCCATGGGGCCTAGCGAATGCTAGCGGCCAACCCCTGACTCTCGCAACGAACGCGATATAGGGCCCTGTGGCCCCAAACCGTCCCTAAGAGGTCCTCCTAGAGAGACATCGTGCCATCCGCTTGGCTCCAATGCCCGCACACCTAGGCCCTACGTGGGCCTAGGAGAATGTCACTTACACTAAGGCAGCTCGGCTGCTAGCACTTGGCGAGGAGGATGGTGGAGACCCAACACCAGACCACTTCCCCCTAAAGAGCTAAATAAACTTACCAAGTATGACGCGAGTAGACGTTGCTTCGTCCCAAACGAGGACACTTTCTGAACATGGCCTTCATCGTCTTCCCAAAGCAAATAAACTTGCATCCTTGACTTGGTAGCTCTTCAGGCATTGCTCATATCACCGCTCAGTCCGCCTTTGCTCGGTCCCGAACAGGCTTGTCAAGGCAGGATCGTAATACAATAAGAGACAGCCTTGACAATGAGCAACCGTATCCACATGTGGGGAAATTTTACTTCACAAAAATAAAGACTTTTGCAATTTTAGAGAGGTAAATTATTAGTAATGATGGAATGAGAAATTCTTTAAATCAAATAGCTCTCAAATTTTGGTTTGATTCTCACGATCTTTTGGAATCTAAAGATAAAGATATTTTATTACTCTTAATAAATTATTTATAAGACTAACATTTATCTATATTTAGAGTTAAACAAAATTGTGTTGACTTTGTACTTCTGTTTCAGGTTTTTAGTTTTACTAAATTTCTATCGTTCAATAGAAGTTGATTAATTGCGTTTTTGTTTATGAGTTTTAGTTTTTGACTAAATTCCCAACGATTAACAAATTCATAATTATGACATAACAGTTAACTCATGGTTTTGCAGTGGCATAATCCAAGAACTTGTCAAGTTCTCAGTCATAGGCTATAGTCACTTTCACTCTGATTTTGAACCAAAGTTCAATGTTTTCAGTAACTATAAGCCACAATGAAAAGCTTGCGGAGAATATTTCAAAACTTGGTAATGAGAAAGTGTTATTTGACCGTGTTGTTCCTCATATTATTAGAGAGGATGATGTAGATGTTGCTACCACCTTCAACATTGTCGAGACATGAAAGTACTAATGTTGCTATCACCTTCAATGTTGCTAAGTAATGAAAGCACTATGATTCCATATACCATAACTACATTCTCAAAGCCTTATTTGATGCACATTATGAAGTGCACAATATTATGATAACGATGAGAAGTTCTGGGTTATCATAAAATATGTGGGGGAAGTTGTGTTATCAGTAAACTACCTTTTAAATAAGGTATCCCAGAAGAAAAAGACACCATATAAATTATGGAATGGTAGAAAACCTTCCTATAACTACTTGAAAGTGTGGGGGTGTTTTGTCAAAGTAATGACTCATTTACCGAAGCAAAATGAAAATATATCTTAAAATGCTGGATTGTATTTTCATCGGTTATGGTTTCCATACCAATAATGATAATGGTATTAATGGTGCAAACGAAAGAATTTCATTACCATGGATTATTCTTCTAACTTGCTTTTTTTGTGATAATTGGTTATGTTCGTCATAACAATGCATAACAGTTTCTTGTGCATGAATCAAAGATCCTTGAAATTCATAAGAATATGATATTGAAATCTAAAATTGCCTCTTTCTTTTGTAAGACTGGGAAAGTTGGTCAAGTTCAACGAAACGAACTACAGACTATAGATGAGAATGGTCAAGACTTTCAACAAGATATTGATGGGTAAACATGGAAAAGTCCTTTGGATCAGATTTTCTAACCTATATACTCTAGAGGCTGAATGAATATGAAATTTCTTAGAGGATATTCCATAATGGTCAAAGCATGTACCCACAATATGTATATATTGTTATAATCAAATAAAATTTGGTAGAGCATAGAACGTAATGGTAAGTCGAGACACATGCGTCATTGACATAATATCATTAGACAATTGATCTCAACTAGAGTTATCTCTATTGATATTAAAAGATCAAAAGATAACATTGCAAATCCTCTGGCCAAAGAGTTAAATCGAGATCAAGTTGATAAAACATTGAAAGGGTAGAGACTAAAGCCCATAAATTTCTATGGCACTATGTGAAGGAAAACCCAACCTAATAGACTCGAGATTCCAAGATCTAGGTTCAATGGGACAACCTACTTGCATAGACCTTGTGAAGTCATTATGGGGTTCTTATCCCAAATCCATTCCTGTGACGTAAACAATGACTAAAATGTGGAAAAAGGTTAAGTAATGCTTTTAATGACCATCATGTGTTTTGGTAAACCGAACAAAATAAGTCATCTATGTGAGAGTGAAGCGGAGCCGCTTCAAGGAGACTATTGAGGCATAGTTCTCTAGGCTCTTGCAGAACTAGGAGATGTCCAAGACTTTATGGACATAACCATGAGAACCAAATTTTTTTCAGTGAGGTATTTGTGTGAGGTATGTCATCGCTTACACAAACGGTAGGACAGTTCAAGGACATCACGTCTACCGGAAAATCAGTAGGGTAAACATATTTTCACAAGGGAAGGTACAAAGGGGGACGCCTACCTATCCTATGCAAATATCGAACGTAGAGTCTATCACCACACTGAGTCAATATTTTTTAACCATCAATTTTATTCATGTGGGGGATTGTTAGAATAATTATATATATTGTTTAAATAATATTGATGCTAATAATAAGTCGTGTCACTTGGTGAATAGACTTATTATTTATTAATTTAAAGTTGCATCCATTCAATCATATATACTAATTTTTCAACAAATCTTTCCATCAAAATGTTTAATCTTTTCATCAAACGGTTTATTTTTTCTATCCTTTATATGAGAGATTTCCAAATATTTTCATAGCTTCAACAACTCAACAACTTTGAAAAACGTTTTTAGTTTCCGGTGATAGAGAAAGGCAAGATTGTGCTCGATTGTTCACTGTAAGTGTGCTACTACTGTGAACGTTTGTTATTGTATTCTAGGAGATGGACGTCCAACGTTACTCAAGCACTGAGGAGAGGACGAATCTATCTTAAGGAAATTATTTATTCAGGCCTCAACAAATTTCTTCTAATTTTCAACTATGTTCAATTTCAAGTTCTGTTTTTTATTTATAAATTTACATACGTGACAAATACAATTATATTAATAGATTCAACGATCAAATTGTTAGGATATTGATTGTACAAAAAAATTATTGAATTATGTAAAGTCACTTTAGTTTTACACTTAAGGACGAAGCTATATGGGATTGGAGCCCAATTTTTTTCACCTATATATATACACACTCCACTTTCAAACATTTATGTTTTGCCCCAACCCAAAATCGTAACTATACCTTATTTACACTAATGTAAGTGAATCTCACCCCATATTAAAATATACAATATAATGGGCTTAATTGTAATATCATCCCCTGAAACAGGTTTTTTTTTACACCTAAACTATTTTCGTTAATTTTCACCCTAAAAGTTTTTCACCGTTTTCACTTTCTCCCCATCCATTTTTTTATCCAAGTTGATGACGCGAAACTCGGAGAGAAAGCCATGTGGTACTTTCGGATAATGTCACATGGTAGAAACATAAAAAATCCAAAAAAATGTAAAAAATTCTAAATATCTTTAAAATAATATATTCGAGAATTTTTATTTTTTTACTTTTTTTCTAAATAAAAATATATAAAAAATACCTAAAGTTAATAAAGGATGATTCATAGGAGAAATTATATCATAGGGCTATTTGCATACTAAACCTATTATAATATTAATTGTTATCAGATCTTTCATTAGTTATAATTCAAACATACAAATCCATCTGCATAACATATAATCATAGATATTACATACAAATACCATTTTTATTATATTACATAAAAATATCTATTATAAAAAAGTTTATATTAAATTTTATTTTCTATAAGGTGAATTTATATTGTACTTTTTTTTATTAAAAAAGGATTAATAATAGATGTCTTGTTAAAAATTTCCCTAATCTAAATAGAAAAAAAGAGTATACCTAATAATAATAAAATATTCACAACAAAGATATCCTTAACAAAGCAAAACAAAACCCAAAACAACTCAACTAGAAGAATCCACATGAAACAAAGGAATAATATTCGTCAGAGGATCAAAATGGCGTCGACAAACCAAATCCTCTAAAGTTGCCCTTCGAGCCATACCATCAGCAACCTTGTTCTATTCTCGCGACCCATGCTCTAAACGAATTTCCCAAGATCGGGACATCAACTCCACAATATGTGGTACAGTACCAATCGAAGAAGCACTATTCGTGAAAGTTCGTATAACCCGAATAGCAATCAAACTATCAGATTCAATCACCAATCGTGTAATTCCCACGGTCCACACAACCAACAAACCCTCAAAGATACCCCAAAGTTCTACCTCGAGGGCTGAGCATATCCCAATTCACCTCGAGTAACCAATCACCCAATTCCTCGTAGCACTTCGGATAACCCCATTGCAAGCGACAACTTCAGTCAACCGACAACAGGCTCCATCAGCATTGAGCTTATGCCAACCAGGTGGTGGCAACAGCCAGTGTTTCGGATCCCCTGGCCCTTAGCTCGACAGTCCTGTCCGTGATGGAAGATCTGAGCCCATATTCTACAGCATCTGTGTACTCTCCTCAAGCACAAACTCTCGATGCACTACGAGCGGTTCAAATATAGTCTCATTCCTCCGTCTCCACATGTTCCATAGCAACACTCCAAACAAAACCTCCCAATTCGAACTATTAATGGCAAAATGATTTGTATTCGTGAGATTCACATGAATCTAATCCTTGAACCGAAGACTAAAGAACTCATCCAAGCGATCACTTTTAATCACTCGACGCTAAAGTAAAACCGATCCCGGACAATATCGAAGTATATGATCAATGTCTTCCTCACAAGAACTACAAACCAAATAACTACTTTCAGAGGCCATATGACGTTGGGCACACTCCTTATTCGTGAGAAGTTTATCATGGCAAGCCAACCAAAGGAACTGACGGACTCACGATAGCCACTTATATCGTGCAATGACTCTCCAAATGGGTTTGAATGGACCAAAACAAACTCTGTTACGTATGCCATATGCAGTACGGACCGTGAAGCTCCTATTCATCGACGGTAACCACCCTAAACTATCCAATCCACATTGCAGCACAGTTGGTCTCACAGCCGCAATTCTTAAGCAAGCCTCTCGAGTGAGAAGATGCGCAAATAGATGCCACTTCCATTGCCCATTCACATCTACCATTTTCGACACTATAGTACCCGACTCAGCGAGAATTTGCCTAAAACGCAAATGATGAAGAAGAGGTCCGAATCCCCCAATCCATGAATCCAACCAAAAATTAACTTTAGAGCCATCACCAACAATCCATGAAGCATCATCACACACATCCTTCCAAACCAAACAAATGTCACGCCACAACCGTGAGCAATTCGAACGCAAGATCGACCCTTCCCTACTTCCTTGCCATTTATACTTCTCCCGAAGCAAACGAATCCACAAATGTTCCCCATTGGCCATTAATTGGAATGTAACCTTCATAAGAAACCCCTCATTTCGCTGATGCAACACCTTGAGACCAAATCCGCAAAGTAAATGAATCCTAGGTTTATCCAAAGTACAACCTCAAATAAAATTACTAATCAACCGTTCAATTCCAGCACACACCCTACGAGGAAGAAAAGCCATATGCATAGCATACGAAGGTATCGCAGAAAGGACCACCTTAGCTAAAACCACATGGCCAACAAGATATAAAGATTTAGTGGACCAGCCAGATAGTTCACCTTTTGAATTAAATAATCATACGTTGCAAGTGTCGCACGCTTACGTAGAATTGGGACACCAAGGTGCTTTCCCAAATCACCAACCCTAGTAAACCCAAACATTCCACTAATTTAAGCGCGCAAATCAGAATCAACATTATGTGAGAAATGAATAGTGATCTTAGCAATGCTTACCTTCAAACTCAACACAGCGTAAAAATCATCCAACAATTTACGGATAACTGTCATTTGGTCGACCGAGGCTTCCGCAAACAGGATCACGTCGTCTACAAAGAAGAGGTGCAAAACCCCAACCCCATCACGATAAAGCTAAAAAGGCCTCCAAACACCATCCTAAACCGTAATATGAATCGCCTGACTCAATCTTTCCATACAGAACACGAAAAGATACGGAAAAAGCAGATCACCTTGCCTAATACCCTGTGATAGCTAAAATGAACGAGTCACCGACCCATTCTATAGGACTTGCGATGAGACTAAAGAGATACAAGCCATAACAAGCAAACGGATCTAATTCAAAAACCCCACAGTTTTTAGCATGTCGTCAATAAACGCCTACTCCAAGCTATCATAGGCCTTCTCTAAATCAATTTTTATAGCCATCCACCATGTTGCCTTCTTTTTATAGGCTCTATCAAATGAAAAATTTAAACCCTAAATCTTAAACCTGTTAATTTTTTGTGGTTATTGATGATAAGGATGGTTCAAGTTGGTTTAGCGGCCCATCTTGTAGAAGATTGGTTAATTGACAACCAACTTGTTGGTCAATGGGCTATATAACATATAGGGCACCCCACCCTGGCCAATTTAATTTGATTTTGGCCTACATTCATTTTCTTTTCATAATATTCTAAGTCTTTTTTGCTATTATCATATTTATCTTTGCTTTTATGGTTTCTCTTGTATTTTTTCCGCCGCTATATGATAATCCAATATGGTATCATTTGCCGGGACATTTCTTTGGGTGGCTTCTTAGGGTTATGCCTTGGTGGTCTCCTCTCATTCTTAAAAAGTAATTCTTATTGGTTTTCTATTCTCCATCGTTCTTGTGTTGTTGCGATGTCGTCCTCTGCCGATTTGGGTTCAAACAATGGCGAGGTTGCCTCGACGATGCGATATGGCAGAGTTTTCACCAATAAGAAGCTGAATATCCTCCTAGATGAAACTAATTTCTTGATCTAGAAACAATAGATCCTCCTCACCGTTAAGAGTCATCGACTCGAAACTTTTCTCACTAGTACACGAAAAGCTCCGCTAGAGATGATACGACAGACAGATGGATCTAAAGTTGAAAATAAAGCATATGACATTTTTTTGTGCAAGATTCTGTTATTGCGTCATGGCTTCTCTCAACAATGAGCCCCACTTGTTTACACACTTTGTGGGAGCAGAAATGTCGGCCGAGATCTAGTCCATTTTAATCGATTTCTTTAGTAGTCGTTCCACCATAACAATCATGAATCTACACTTCAAGCTACGGTCTATTCATAACGGTGATCTGAGTATGCAAACGTACATTAAAAATGTGAAAGAAATCTGTGGCACTCTTGCATCATGTGGAAGTCTGATTTCCAAGACTGAACAAATCGCGATGATAATTAGTGGGCTTCCAGCTGAGTATAAGCCATTCGTTGCAGTTATATCCACATCCGTGAATCTCTATCGGTGGATATTGTTACTACTATTCTAATTGATGCTAAAGCACAACAATGGATCTTTGATCAAGACCACTCTATTTTGATGAGTAAACACACTGTGCAAATGTCCTCCACTGCTTCTAGAGTCACTGAGCACTTGAGCGGTAACTCTTTTAAGAGGCCTTATCGTCAAGAAGCCTTGAATGGTGGTCGTGGCCGCAACCACAATCAATATTATTGTCATCTTTGTGGCAAGATGGGTCATCTTGTCGACAGGTGCTTCAAACGCTTTGGTCAGACCTTTGTTGGAGTCTCTGCCAGCTTGTATAAGTCTACCAGTTCTGAAGGGTTACCTATTGCCAATCTGTGTTCTTTTGATGATGTTGGTTCCTCACCCTCTTGTGCAAGCACATGATCTGTTTCCCCCCAACTCTGGTCGGGGTGCTTTGACTGACTTGGGTCGATCCAACCCCTCTATTTGCCCTCAGTGTAGTGTCTTCATGTTGCCTAACCTAGCTCGTCTGGTACTTCTGGACAGTGAGTCGTGGACGCATGAGTGACTCATCATGTGACACCAGAGGCGTCAATGTCCATCAGTGCTCTAACTTCTCCGGCCCAGGTAAACTCTTTGTTGGAGATACTAAGGGATTGGACATTTGTAAAGTTGGTACATTTTTTTGCACTCTAATACTCATGACTTACTTTTACATAATCTCTTATTGGTTCCTCAAATTACTAAGAACTTAATCTTTGTTTCAAAGTGTTCTATAGACAATGGCGTATACTTTGAGTTTCATGTTGGCTACTATGTGGTTCGAGATGAGCACTCCGGTGAAGAGTTGCTACGTGGAATTGAAACTGATGGCTTATATACTTTTCATAGCATATTTCCTTATGTTAATAATGTTGAGGTCCCTTTGGACTGGGATAAATTTACTGAGTACACTATTTGGCATTGCAGGTTAGGGTATCTTGCCAATTCATCCTTAGTTAGAGCTTTAAAAGATTGTAATATCTAAATTGATGTTGAATCTAATAAATTGGAAATACAGATGTGTGTTTTGCCTGTCAACTTGGGAAGAGTCACAAGCTTCCCTTCTCTAATTCTCAAATTGTGTATAATCAACCGCTGTAGTTAGTTTTTACAAATTTATGGGGTCCTACACATGTGAAATTTGAAGGTTATTCATACTATCTTGCTTTTGTTGATGCGTGTACGCGACACACATGGTTATACATTTTAAAGGATAAATCTCAAACTATTAGTGCTTGTAAATTGTTTTCAAAGTTTGTTCTCACACAGTTTGGTGTAGAAATTAAGGAAGTCCAAAGTGATTAGGGTGGCAAATTTCGTAGTCTGTTGCGTGTGCTTGCTGAGTCTGGGATTAGGCATCATTTCTCATGCCCACATACTTCAGAGCAGAATGGAGTCCCTGAACGCAAGCACCAACACATTGTTGAGTCTGCCCTCACTCTTCTTGGCCAAGCGTCTATACCTATCCAATTCTGGTCCTATGCAGTGGTCACTACTGTGCATCTGATCAATCGGCTACCCACTCGTGTTCCTAATGGCATAAGCCCTTATGAAAAGTTGCATCATGGTAAGCTAGATTATGCTTTTCTACGTGTCTTCGGATGTTAGTGCTTCCCTTTATCTTTGACCATTTTAGAACCGTAAGCTTGAGTTTCGATCCCATTCATGCACATTTTTGGGCTATAGTGTGCAACATAAGGGTTATCAATGCCTCACTCCCCAAGGCAAAGTCCTACTATCTAGACATGTTTGTATTTGATGAATGTCTTTTTCCCTTTACAGATAAAAGACTTTTTACAAACTTCACCAAGCTCGAGCTGTAACACCCCGATTTTGGGCCCAGGAGTTTCCAGGTTGATTAGACGGTCCGGTGGATCGAGATTAGAGATTCGAGTCAGATTCGAGATTAAAATTCGAATAAATATTTTGGTGCAATAAAAATATGGGAAAATATCTAAAACTCATTATTTAATATATGAATATTTTTGGTAAAGTCAATTTTGGAAAATGAAATTTGAAAATTGGACATTTTGGCTAGTGACCAAAATGTAAAGAATGAAAATTATTTTTAGTGATTATTTTGAAAAAGGGTCAAATCTTAGAATCCTTAATGAGCTATTTTACCTAATTTTTAATATGATTTTTCTCTTAATTATGATTCTTTTAATGAGTTTTAATTAAGGAAATTAAAATGGAATTAATTAAAGGATGTAGTTATTTCCTAAAAATATTTTTGATGTAACTTTTTTTCTCAAACTTTTCTCTCAACTTCTCTTCAGTCAAAAACGTTCATTTGCATCAAAGATTTGAGGTAACGATCTTGATTTCTTAAACTTTTGTTTTCTAATGGATTCTTCAATATTGTTTTCCAAAATCTCATTGTCTTCTTTTGTTTTTCAAGAGTAAAACATCCAATTCAGAGGAAATTTACTCATTAGAGGTAAGGTTCGTTCTTCTCCTCTAATGAATGGTTATTTATAGAAATTTCTAAGTATTTGATCCTTGTTTAATTCTTTTTAATGAGTTTTAATGATTTAATTGTGGAAATTGAGTAAATCAAGGTTTAATTGATGAGATTAAGTGATTTTTGTTCCAGATCTATTTTGCTGAGTTCTTGATTGATTATAATCATTATTTTGATGTTTTTATAATGTTAATAAGTTGATTTTAACATTGGAATCTCGAAACTTAGTGAATCTCTAATTTCTTAGGTTGCTAGTGTTTTGTTTTTGGTGAGTTAAGGGTGTTTTATGAATGTTGGAAGTATAAGGATGATGCTAGGTTGTTTTTGGATGTTAATTGAAGATAATTTATGGATTAAACCTTTAGGTTTTACCTGAGTTAAGTTTGGAAGGGGTTTGATGTTGTTTTCGGTTGTTGTGGAGGGGTTTCGGTTAGAGTTTGAAGAGGATTATTGTGAATTGTTGTTGTTGGGTTTGTGAATGCATTTTGATGCATTGAATCCTCTATTTTTTTATGGTGAAATCAGGGGAGGTTGATCCTCAAGCTTGTGGACCCGTTTCGAAAGCTTTGGAGGAGTAATTCACATCGACGAACGAGGTTTTGCAAAGTCGGTGAGTGAGAACGTGGATTTCAACTTTGAAATGGTTTAAAGGTTATTTTGGGAGTTTAAATTAAGCTTGAAATACTGGTTTAAGCTCGGTAGTAAGTATGATAAAATTTCTCCCTCGGTCATGCTTTGGCGAAATTGTTTTTATGCATTTGTTTTTGAATTACATGGTACATACTGTTTAAGTATGTATTAAATATGTTTCATACAGTTTTGATCATATATTAACGATGATGCATTTGGTAAATGATCCATAAAAGTATGCATAATACTTATTAATGCATGGTTTAATGCATTGAAAATGGTTTTGATTGTTGTTTATAAAAACAATGAGGTACATGGTTAATAATGAATTATGTTGGCAAGTGATGTATTTTAAAATGTTGTCAGATATAGTTGGTTGGCCATAGGATTGATAGTGTACTATAAAAAGTCGCCTCGGGTGTTGAGGGGTTTATGTGTACCGAATACTCCACCACGAGTACCCTAATGGCTAGGGGTTATATGGCACCGAAAACTCCTATTAGTGAATTATGCATCTAACCGATGATTGAGTTGTGATTGTACCCAATTGTGATTGTACCTTGAATTCTGGTTGAGATTGCATGAAGTGTTGAGAGGATACTTGTTGAATCCGTGTATCTGATGTAATATTTTCTAAAGTGAAACTTGGTTTATGATCACTTGAAAGACAATATAATTGATAATGTATCATGTTGATGGATTATGTTGTATAATGTTGATTTATACATGTTTACTCTTTAAGCCTTGCATATGGGTTGTTATGCATGAGAAAGCTTAAATTGAGGTTTAGAAAATGAGATTTTGCTATTAATCCATAATACATGTTGCATAGGGTTTAATATGCATGTTTTGGAAATGTTAAGTGCATAGTTTGAAAGGCATGATGTTTTGAAAAGATGTTTTAAAATGATGAACTCTTGTGAGTTGGAAACCGGTTTTAAATGCATTAATGGTGTTACGTTTTGAGCACTCCTCACTAGCCCTGTGTGCTTACGCTCTCTTTGTCCATCAATACAAAGAATTAAAGGTTGGAGGCAGCAAGCAAGCAAGGAGAAATCCAAGGACTTGAATAACTCAAAATTATGGTTTTTAAACTAGACTAGTACTAATAAAGATAATGAGGTTCATTGTTGTTTGGGAGGGTTACTTGCTAAACTCTCTATTTGTGCAAGTTTATATTGTTTTTGTGGTGTTGCTTGAGGCCTTATATGGTTGGTTTTGAAGTGGATTTATGTTTCATGTTTTTGGATGGTTGGTTTTTAGGAAGCATGCCTCTAGAATCTTGATTGAAGCATGTTGCTACGTTATGATCATGTTTCCTTGACATTATGGTATGGATTGATGCTTAGATAAGTGGTATACATGTTTAAGACCTATTAGAGCATGTTTGAATCCATAATTTTATGAAAAATAGGCCTTGTATCGATACGTAGGGCCTCGTATCGGTACGGGTAAGCTGGAAAATAGGCCTGGGATCAATATACCAAGGGCCGTATCGGTACGAGCTTTAGCTATTGGAAATTAGAGTTTTGTAATCGAGCCCGCGTATCAATAAGCCTTGTTACTGTATCGGTACGACCCTATGTAATGAAGCCCCGTATCGGTACAGGTGCCCCATATACTGATATGGGCTGCCCTTAATTCAGTTAATGTGATCCCTGGAGTTTCTAATTCTTTCATTTTGATCCCTGATGTTCTGGAATGCAATTGTATGAGTTTAAATTATCCTTTTGAGCTAAAATTTGGCAAGAAAGCATGTAATCTTATTAATTGAGGTTTGGTAACTCTAATTATAATTAATTCCTCATAATTTTCCATATTTGCATTTCAGTCCCTAAAATACACTTTGTGCAATTGGATGTCTAATCGACACCCGATTTAGTTGAGATTTCACCCGCTTCCAGCATGCTCACTATAGGATGTAATGTTGAATCTAGAAAAGATAAAAAATAGACCTAAATTTAGTTAATCGTTTCGGGCTTTGTTTCGGTAAAACCCAATGTAGCTCACTAGGTTCGGTCTGACGTCTAGGCCAGGCCGAGGGGGTTATATTTGATGGTATCAGAGCCAGTTTTGTGATTAGTGGGATGAGGTTATGATTGTTGGAATGATGTTATTGATTGATTATTGTTGTTTTTTACGCACAATGAATGTTTATTTTTGTTAGTTGACATATGCTATGTTGAGGGGTATTTGTGGGACACATTGCCTTATTACTACAGTCTAAAATGTTTTATTTGAAATGGAAGTCTTGGATCTTCGCTTGAAGCTGGCTTGATTATTTTTGTTTTGGTGTAATTATCATGCCTTAGAAATAGTGTTATGATAGGACCGAGGAGAGAATCGAGAACTAACATGAATGTTGCTGCCGTTGGGCAGAGAATTCAGGAGAAACTTATACCTCCTAGAGGTTTACCACCTCATCCGCCTAATCCACATGTAAGAGTAGAGTAAGTACCACATGGGCCAGATGGGCTAGTGTTGGGTGATAGGCACCTTTGATACTGTTAAGTGTCCAAAAGTACTATTTTATTCACCTTTTTCTACTTATATTATTGCTAGACTTAGGCTTATATTAGTTGCATTATTAGCCATTCATGCATGTTTGCATTGTTTCCTTGGTGTTCAAGCTTGATTTCAAATTTTGCTTAATTTTGTGGAAAAAAGGTGCTGCTGGTAGTTGTTTTTGTGTGTGCAGAATTAGTTGCCAGAGCAAGGCTGGAACCAGTTGCCAGGGCAATACAAGAAGGAGATGCCGAACCAGTTGCCAGGGCAGTGCATGAAGGATATGCCGAGCTAGTTGCCAAGGCAATTATCGACAAGAATGGATAAGATGATGTGGCAGCCAAAATTGATGACTGGATATGCCCAACATGGAGAGGTCAAAGAAGGATTAAATCCCAAGAAGATAGGAGAATATCTAGAATGAATTTAAATATAATAAAAAAGAATTATATTCTTTTTAAGTATTTATTTCCAGCTTGACTTCCTCCCCAAGAAAGACTTTGACCTATCCATCTCCTATTTAAAGGAGCCCAAGCCGTCAACTCCATAAGGTGCAAGAGAGGAGAGAATTCGAAAAGAGGCTTCAACATCTTCATCTTTTTCTTTCTTGTTCGATTAGGTTTATGTTAGGAAAACTTTGTTTTATGTTTCTTTGGAACCTAGCCATGAACTAAATCTATTTGGCTAAGGTTATTGTGTTTTATGGTTGTGAGAAACGGTTGGATTTTGTTTAGGTAATAGAGTTTGCACTTTCAATTCAAGGTTTACTCATTCTTGTTTGCGAGTGAATTGGGAGAGAATCTCGTAAATCTATCTATTTATCTAATATCGGGAGAGTTAGATTCAAGAAATGAATGAGTATGGATTTTATTCAATCTATCGATGATGAAGACTAATCTGGCTTAGGATTAAGTTTAGGATTTCAACGGCTAAGAGGAGCGCAAGATTGGTTGTTGTTCACCCTTGATTCACGCAGGGATGTATTGTCAATGCATGTACAATTAGCTAGAGTTTCGACTTAGGGATAAGAAGAAACCATTGAAGAACGCTCTACTGAACCTTGAAGTTTGCTGCCCAGTCGCCTAAACAGTTGCCTAGTCAGTTCCCCAGGCAACCGTTCTATTAGTTGCCAAGGCAACCCAACTGCGTAAGTTGCCACGACAACTGAGTTACCGCTGCGCTCTTTTACCAAGACGATCCATTCAACTATCACACCTCAACTCACGATAACCTAGCCTATTCTCTCCCATTTGATTACATTTTCTTTTACTTTATTGCTTTCTAGTTTAGTTGTTAGTTAAAACTCCTACAATCATCTACTTGTGTTTTTACTTTTACAGTGCAAAAGACTAGATTCTTGAAGTGGCACCAATCCATGTGGAGACGATATCTTTTATACTATAACTTGCGATGTGTACACTTGCACAATTGCGGAGCACTTATTACGCGCAACAAGTTTTTGGAGCCGTTGTCGGGGATTTGCAATAACAACTTTGTTTTTATTTTCTTGCACTTTTTATTTTTATTGTTTAAGATTCGAAGGGTTAACAAACTTTGGTTTTGCATTGGTATATGACCAGGGCAAGACCAACTATATCAGAATATCTCTTTGATCCAGAAATCGAACAAACCTTGCAAAGACTCAGACAAAGGCTAAGAGTAGCAATGGCTAATCAAGATGGCAATATGAATGTCAACAACAATCAGGATGTTCCAGAAGGAGGTGGAGTGATTCTTGCACGAAACAGAACTATTCAAGACTGTCTTGAGGAAGATCTTGAAGGACTTAAACCAGGAGTTGTCCCACCTGAAATTGATGTTGACCACTTTAAGTTGAAACATGTGATGTTCAATATGGTCAATACAATAGGTCAATTCGATGGTTCAACAACTGAAGATGCACGACAACATCTTAAATCTTTCCTCGAGATTTGCAATTCATTCAAAATACAAGGAGTCACCCCAGATGTTTTACGGCTAAGATTATTCCCCTATTCACTAAGGGATAGGGCGAAAGCATGGTTGAATAGTATTTCAGCCGGATCATTAGGATCTTGGACCGATCTATGTCGTGATTTCTTTGCTCGGTTTAATCCTACAAATTAACTGATAAGCTTCATAACGAAATTACTTCTTTTCGGCAGGCAGATGATGAATCCATGTACGAGGCTTGGGAGTGATATAGAGAACTTCTACACAAATGTCCCCTACACGGATTCCCAGTATGGACGCAAGTGACGATGTTTTACAATGCTGTGAATAAACCAACAAGGATGATGCTAGATGCCTCGGCAAACGACATACTCCTAGATAAGTCGCCGGAAGAAGCAATGCAAATTCTGAATAGGCTCGCCAAGAATGATTATCAGTTCCTAACTGCGAGAAGAGGAGGGGTTAGACGCCAAGCCACAATACATGAACTGGGATCATCAGACTCAATTTCGGCACAATTGGCCACTCTAACCAAGATGGTCCAGAACATGCAGAAACAAAACAACACACAGGAGGTCAAGGTAGTATATTCCTTTTGTGAGTTATGTGGTGGTAACCATGATTCTTCTGAATGTACGCAGAATCCAGAATCCAGCTTTTATGTGATGAATTACAGTCTAAACAACAATGTGATGTCCAACACATACAATCCAACTTGGAAGAAGCACCCAAATTTTTCATGGAGTAATCCCAACAATGCTCTGAACCAGAACAATCAAAATGCACAAGCATCAGGATTCCAGCAAAATATGCCACGACAACAGTTACCGCAGCAACAACCGGCAACATCTAGTTCTTTGGAAAATTCTCTCAATGCTAACATGTTAAAAACTGAATCTTATATGGTTGAGAATAGTAACTTCATGAAAAGAACTGATGCTTTCATTAATAGGACTGAGATGAGATTGCAAAACCAAGAGGCGGCCCTCAAATCATTGGAAACACAAGTCGAACAATTTGCTTAAAACCTGAATGCTAGACCGCAAGGAGGTTTACCCAGTGATACTGAAGTCACAAGAGGAACTAGCCACGAGCAATGTAAGGCGGTCACCACTAGAAATGGCCGAATACTTAAAGAGGCTCAAGCTCGCACATCAAACAAAACTGCACAAAAAGAACAAGATGAACACAACGGCAATGCCTCAGATGCTGAACCAGGGAATGCCACGGCAACCCCATATGAAATGCCACAGCAACCCCAGATGAACATGCCACGACAGCCAACGACAAGCATCCCACGACAACCCCAGTTGATGACGCCTCGGTAACTCTAGTTGCCCTGACAATGCCATCAATCAGGTTCTAGACCAATGAAGGGATCGAAGATATCCGACTTCTACCACCATTCCCACAAATGTTGAAACGACAAAAGCAAGAATATCAATTCAAGAAGTTTATTGATATCCTAAAGCAAGTCCATATCAACTTGCCGTTGGTTGAGGCAATTGAACAAATGCCGAACTATGCCAAGTTTCTTAAAGACATTGTGTCCAAAAGAACAAGGCTAGGAGAGTTTGAAACAGTTGCCGCAATGGAGGGATGCATGGCCATGTTGCATAATCACATGCCACCCAAGTTGAAAGATCCCGGACGTTTCACAATACCCTGTTCCATTGGAAACCACTATGTCGGGAAAACATTATGTGACCTTGGAGCAAGCATAAACTTGGTGCCTAAATCAGTTTTCCAGAAACTAGGAATCGAGAAGGCAAGACCTACAACAGTTATGCTATAGCTAGCTGGCATATCCTATGTGCATCCAGAGGGAAAAATCAAAGACATACTGGTAAAAGTTGATAAATTTATTTTCCCCCTGACTTTATTGTTTTGGATTGTGATGCAGATGAGCATGCACCTATCATTCTTGGGAGACCCTTCCTAGCAATAGGGAGAACCTTGATCGATGTCGAAAAAGGGGAGCTCACAATGAGGGTGAATGACTAGCAAGTTAAACTAAATGTGTTCCAAACACTTAAGCATGCCGATGATCCAGAAGAATGCCAAATTCTTCATGCCACAGCAGAGTTTGACTTTGACGAGGAATTTAGTTGCCTCGGCAACTACAATGCCGATTTAGAGAAACCTTAGAAGTATGAAGAATCGATCGATGAGGAACAACAAGAAGAGGTAAATTGGTTAGTCAATCGACCAAGTACATACTTTGAACCATTGGATTACTTAGGTAAGGAAGGTAAACTCGAAAAGCCCTATACTAAACAACCACCGATTCTTGAGTAGAAACAATTGCCAGGGCAACTAAATATGCTTATTTGGGAACCGATAATGAACTGCCCATAATTATTTTCTCTAAGTTATAGTCTGAGAAAGAAAAGAAGCTGATCGACATGTTCATGCTACACAAGAAGACAATAGGGTGGACAATTACCGACTTGAAGGGAATTAGTCTGGCAGTATGCATGCACAAGATTTTGTTGGAGGATGATCACAAGCCCTCGATTGAGGCCCAGAGGAGACTGAATCATGCCATAAAAGGGATTGTAATGAAAGAAATCATCAAGTGGCTTGACGCCGGCATCATATACCCCATCTCTGATAGTACATGGGTAAGCATGGTACAATGTGTACTGAAAAAGGGAGGTATAATGGTGGTAAGTAATGAAAATAATGAACTCATTCCAACCAGGACTGTGACCGGTTAGAGGGTTTGTATGGATTACCGAAAGCTAAACAAGACCATTAGGAAAGATCACTTCCTCTTACCCTTTATTGATCAAATGCTTGACCGTCTTGTAGGTAAAACCTTTTATTGTTTTCTTGACCTTCACATGCCCATACGGTACTTATGCTTTCTAAAGGATGCCGTTCAGATTGTGTAATACCCCGACAACCTTCCAAAGATGCATGATGGCAGTCTTTTCAGACATGGTCGAAGACTTCCTTGAAATCTTCATGGACAATTTTTTCGTATTTGGTAATGACTTCGACAGTTGCCTCGACAATTTGGAGAAGGTGTTGGCAAGATGTGAAGAATCCAATCTTGTCCTTAATTGGGAGAAGTACCATTTTATAGTAGATGAAGGAATCGTGCCTGACCACAAGATTTCATCCAAGGGTATCGAAGTAAACAAAGCCAAGGTGGACGTGATCTAGAGATTGCCACCACCAAGTTCGGTTAAAAGAATCCGAAGCTTTCTTGGACATACAGGTTTTTATAGGAGGTTCATTCATAATTTTTCCAAAATCACTAAACCCTTGTGCAATTTGCTTGAACATGACACAACGTTCAACTTTGATGAATCTTACGCCTAAGCATTCGAAAACCCTAAAGAAAAGCTTACTTCGGCACCTATTGTCGTTCCACCCGATTGGACACCACCTTTTGAGCTCATGTGTGATGCGATTAATTTGGGGTAGGAGCAGTCCTAGGCTAACGCACATGTAAAATTTTTCATGTGATATACTACGCTAGTAAAACTGTTAATAGCGCTCAAGTGAATTACACAACAACGGAGAAAGAGTTACTAGCCGTAGTTTTTGCATTTGACAAGTTCCGGTTCTATTTGATTGGTACAAAGGTAATTGTCCATACGGACCATTCGACAATTAAGTATCTATTTGCTAAAAAGGTTGTCAAACCTCGTTTGATTCATTGGATATTGCGTTTACAAGAGCTTGACATTGAAATTAAGGACAGGAAAGGAACAAAAAATCAAGTTGCCGATCACTTATCACGCTTAGAACGCAATAGGAAAGAGGAAGCGGATTTAGAGATATGCGATGCATTCCCGGATGAGCAACTGTTAGTTGCCTCGGCAACCCCTGATGCCTCGGCAACTCCAGAAGCGCACGCCTCGACAACCACTGAATCAGTTGCCACGGCAACACATACCTCAACAACCCCTGATGCCTCGGCAAATCTAGAAGCGCACGCCTCAACAACCATTGAAGCAGTTGCCACGACAACACATGCCTCAGTAACCCCTGATGCCTAGGCAACTCCCATTGTACATGCCTCGGCAACCACAGAAGCAGTTTCCACGACAACATATGCCTCGACAACCACGAAAGTAGTTGCCACAGCAACACATGCCTTGGCAACCCCTGATGCCTCACCAACTCCATAAGCGCATACCTTGGCAAGTCTAGTTACCTCGACAGTACTCTGGTACGCTGATTTAGTTAACTTCCTTGTTTGTGGTATTTTACCTTATGGCCTTACCAAGGAAAGAAGCAGTTACGCCATGATGCTAAGCATTATTTTTGGGACGAGCCTCTTTTGTTTAAACAATGTGTAGATCAGGTTATACTTCGATGTGTCCCTGAAGAGGAGCAACAAAATGTACTCCGGCAATGCCATTATTCACCCTATGGAAGACATTTTGGAGGAACACGTATCGCGACCAAAGTCTTCCAATCCGGTTTTTATTGGACCACACTTTACAAAGATGCCCAAGAGTTTTACAAGCAATGTGATCGTTGCCAGAGGACGGGCAATATCTCTAGACGACATGAAATGCCGCTCCAAAACATCCTTGAGGTGGAATTGTTCGATGTATGAGGGATTGATTTTATGGGAACCTTCCCATCTTCATTCGAAAACCTCTACATTCTACTTGTCGTCGACTATGTGTCCAAGTGGGTTGAAGTCGCTGCAGTTCCCATAATGATTCCAAGACCGTGCAATAATTCTTGTAGAAAAATATATTTACACGGTTTGGGATGCCAAGAGCAATTATCAGTGATGAAGGCAAGCACTTTGACAATAGACTTATTGCCAAGATGTTGCAACGCTTCGACGTGTCACACAAAATTGCCACGACATATCATCCACAAACTAATGGGCAAGCAGAAATTTCTAATCGAGAATTGAAGAATATCGTCGAGAAGGTTGTCAATCCTTCCCAAAAATATTGGTCTTCAAGACTAGACGAAACACTTTGGGCTTACCGAACCGCATTCAAAACACCCCTGGGAATGTCCCCCTTTCGCCTTGTCTACGGCAAGACTTGTCACTTACCGCTGGAAATCGAACACAAGGCATATTGGGCAATCAAGACCATGAATATGGATTGGGAGAGTGCCAGACAAAAGCGTTTACTAGATCTCAATGAGATAGAAGAATTTCGTGCACCCATTTATGACAATGCATGAATTTACAAGGAGAAAACAAAGCAATGACATGACAAGAAACTATTGCCGCGACAATTCATTCCAGGGTAACTAGTTCTTCTATTCAATTCTCGGCTGAAACTTTTTTCGGGAAAACTGAGATCAATATGGGTGGGACCATTCGAAGTAGACAAACCGTTCTCCCATGGTGCCGTGATAATCAAGTCCACCACTAACACACATGAATTCAAAGTTAATGGACACAGACTGAAGCACTATAACGATGCCCATGTGGAACGTAACAAAGAAGTGGTTACCTTAGGAGATGCATGATCATGCTCTCCTTTCGATATTATTTTATTTTTATTTTTTTCTTTTATGCAAACTTTTTTTATTAATTTCGGTTATTCTTAGGATAGATTTATTTAGTTCTTTTAGGTTAAGACTACATCTTTCTTTCCTACTTATCTAATTGTTTTTGAATTTTAGGTTTAAGAATTTCTTTGCACATCTTTATTTATTTCTTTTTATTTATTAGTTTATCTTTAATTTTAATCCTTATTTTATTTGTTTTTGAATTGTAGGAAAAGAGTTCAAGATAAAAAAGAAATGGATTCAAGGAGGAAGTTTCTTCAACAAGGGAACTAATGGGCTAAATCCAAGGCTTACATTAAGCCTCCAATTTACCCTAATTCACCTACATAGCCGACCAAACCCTCCCCCAATTAAAACCCTTACTTTCTTTCTTTCCAATCAATCCCACCTACCATATTTACTACCTATCTTTTCTATTTAACCCATCACCCTTAACTTCCAAGAAACCTATTCCTACTCTTAACCTTGCAACTCTTTAGTTTCTTTTGTTTATTTTCTTTATTTCTACCCAACTCACAACCAATATCATCCATGGCAACAAAATTCAAGTTTTTGGTGCACCCAAGTTCTTCCAAAGAACCAAGCTACAAGAAATTTTCTACACTTGCGGTTCAAGTACGATTTCACTCCAAGTTTGAAAGCTGGAAGATTTACGAAGAACAAGGCTTCGAATACTCTAATTCTCATCAAGATTTCGGTCTTGAGCCCTTCATCTTCAAAAAGATTGCACAACAAAAGTGGCAAACCTTTTGCCATCAACCAGAACCGAGAAACATCTCATGGGTAAGAGAATCCTATGCTCGCTCGCCTAACCAGAATAATCCTTATGATTTTGTTCGCGACAAGGCTATCCTTATAAGCATCGAAAGCATCAACGCCTTTTACAGGATCTACGTTAAGAAGGACGAGCATCAAGCCTTTGTTGATCAACTCACGCCCAAACAACTCGACAAGGTGCTTAAAGAACTCACTATACCTAGAACTCATTGGAATGACGGTAAATACAAGGGCACGGTAAACCGCCTTTGGCTTAAACCCAAGGAAAAATTATGAATAAGTTTGTTAAAACTTCTTTAATTCCCACCACACACAATACTACCGTTGATACGCTTCGTCTTTTGCTCATACATTCTATCTTGCATAATCGTATCATTAACATTGGCAAAATTATTTGTAATGAGATTTTTGTATGTAGCACAAAAGACAAGGGCTCTCTTTTCTTTCCTTGCCTAATCTCCAATCTTTGCAAGGAGATGTATGTCCCAAGTGAGTCAACTGATGAAAAGGCACTACCAAAGTCCGGTTGAAATCGAGCATAAATCTGAAAGTTAATGGGAGAGGCACCGGTAAAATCCTCAACACCTACAGTTACCACGGTAACTCCTGCTACCTCGACAACTCTTGATGCCTAGGCAACTGATGCCCGGGCAACTCGACCAGCAACCCCAAGACAACTTGAAGCACTCTTACAACCATTGGCGAACCGCCTTAAGCAAATTGAAGACCGCCAACTAATGTTCATACGGTACATGAAGGACGAAAACAATGCCATCACCCAAGTCATCCTGGAAAATTACCCGGACAGTCACGTACCGTTCCCTATCTTTCCTGCCGACATTCTTGCTACGACAACCAAAGAGGTAGTTTCCATGACAACTGCAACAGATGATGCCGCGACAACGTACACAACACCTGCCCCAGTAGTTTCCACGACAACCCACACTGAAGATGCCGCGACAACCAAGACTGAAAACGCCCCGACAACCACTATAAAAGACAAAGGTAAAACACCTATACTCGAATCAACTCGTACTGAATCTTTGTCCAATTTTTCAGATTCAGATGAGTCCTCCATTGCACCAACAAAGACCGCACCAGTCGAATCCTCCAAGCCCAAGCGAAAAGCCAATGACATTGAGGAAGAGGATGATGAGGATACCCCCATACGAGAATTGGTTCCACCATCGGCAACAAGGAAGCAACCACCGCATTCAAGCAAAAGAATCAAGACACCGGCCAAAAGAAAACTAATCATCCACGACGCCGAGCTCTCAGAGTAAGTCATCGTTTGAATTTTACTTTTTTATTTTTATTTTCTTTTTTGCATGCATTGAGGACAATGCCTCACTCGATTTGGGGGGGGGATTGTTACTAGTTAGTTGCCATGTTTAGTTGCATTCATCTTAAGTATTGCATATAGGACACATAAATTGCTTGCCAAGCCTTTAGTTGAAACAAGAATTGCCTGGATTTGATGAATATCCGATGATGACTTTGCCAATGCACTTAATTGATAGAACTTTTTATTCTAGGATAACCGTGGAAACACTTAGAATCTTACTATGATGCTAAACTTGATGAAACACTGTTGTGGCTTGATTGATTTAAGGAATTCTAGCGAACTTAGGTTGATAGTTAAAAAATTGGGGGATTAAAATAAAAATTGGATGAATGCTAGAGGTACCCGAAACTGGCTCTAGTATGTGCTAAAAATTAATCGCTAGAGGTGCCCGAAACCGGCTCTAGTCGAATAAAAGAAAAACTTAAGAAAATTAAAAACAAATCACTATAGCTGGTCGAAACTGGATCTAGTTAAAACATGTTAAAAGAACCCAAGAAAGTAATTTGAAAACCTCTTGTTCACATAGAATCTGAAAAATTAACTTGCACACAACTCTGCACACACTCACAAGCATTGTAGTTTGATTCTGAGTAACTCCTAAGTTGTCCAACAAATGAAAAGTCAATCATACTTTGTGTCACGGTTCCGAGGATTGAAATTAAGTTCGAAGCTAAGTTTGTGAAAATTGAAGTCTTGGTGGGTAATTATTAGTTTGCATTGCTTGAGGACAAGCAATAGTTCGAGTTTGGGGGCGTGTTAAGTGTCCAAAAGTACTGTTTTATTCACCCTTTCTACTCATATTATTGCTAGAATTAGGTTATAGTAGTTGCATTATTATCCATTCATGCATGTTTGCATTGTTTCCTTGGTGGTCAAGCTTGATTTCATATTTTGCTTAATTTTGTGGAAAAAGGGTATTGTCGGTAGTTGTTTTTGTTTGTACAGAATTAGTTGCCAGAGCAAGGCTGGAACCAGTTGCCAGGGCAATACAAGAAGGAGATGTCGAACCAGTCGCCAGGGCAATGCATGAAGGATATGCCGAGCTAGTTGCCAAGGCAATTATCGACAAGAATGGATAAGATGATGTGGCAACCGAAATTGATGACTGGATATGCCCAACATGGAGAGGTCAAAGAAGGATTAAATCCCAAGAAGATAGGAGAAGATCTAGAAGGAATTTAAATATAATAAAAAGAATTATATTCTTTTTAAGTATTTAATTCCAACTTAACATCCTCCCCATGAAAGACTTTGACCTAGCCATCTCCTATTTAAAAGAGCCCAAGCCGTCAACTCCATAAGGTGCAAGGGAGGAGAGAATTCGAAAAGAGGCTTCAACATCTTCATCTTTTTCTTTCTTGTTCGATTAGGTTTATGTTAGGAAAACTTTGTTTTATGTTTCTTTGGAACCTAGCCATGAACTAAATCTATTTGGCTAAGGTTATTGTGTTTTATGGTTGTGAGAAACGATTGGATTTTGTTTAGGTAATAGAGTTTGCATTTTCAATTCAAGGTTTACTCATTCTTGGTTTTTATTCTTGTTTGCGAGTGAATTGGGAGAGGATCTCATAAATCTATCTATTTATCTAATATCGGGAGAGTTAGATTTAAGAAATGAATGAGTATGGTTTTTATTCAATCTATCGATGATGAAGACTAATCCGGCTTAGGAATAAGATTAGGATTTCAACGGCTAAGAGGAGTGCAAGATTGGTTGTTGTTCACCCTTGATAAACGTAGGAATGTATTGTCAAGGCATGCACAATTAGCTAGAGTTTCGACTTAGGGATAAGAAGAAACCATTAAAGAACGCTCTACCGAGCCTTGAAGTTTGCTGCCCAGTCACCTAAACAGTTGCCCATGCAACCGTTCTATTAGTTGCCAAGGTAACCCAACTGCACAAGTTGCCACAGCAACTGAGTTGCCACTGCACTCTTTTACCAAGATGATCCATTCGACTATCACACCTCAACTCACGATAACCTGGCCTATTCTCTCTCATTTGATTACATCTTCTTTTACTTTATTGCTTTCTACTTTAGTTGTTAGTTAAAACTCCTATAATCATCTACTCGTGTTTTTACTTTTACGGTGCAAGAGACTAGATTTTTGAAGTGGCACCAATCCCTATGGAGACGATATCTTTTATACTATAACTTATGACGTGTACACTTGCACAATTACGGAGCACTTATTACGTGCAACAGATACAGGTGACGACCGAAGATTTTCAAGCTGTTGTTGTTGGGGTGCATGTGTCTGCACCAGCTGCTGGGTAAATGAGGTTGCCGTTGGAACATTTGCATAGTCTAAGAGGAGTTGAGTTTCGAGGGTTGGCTCTCGAGGCATCCGAGGAATGGTTGGCATTGCTGATAAGATTTTGGTACAAATGGAGTGTAACGATGCCAGTAAGCTAAGATGTGTTGTATCTCTGCCGCAAGGAGATGCGTATAGTTGGTGGACTACCATGACCACAGGCATGGAACCTAGTGATGTGACCTGGGAGTTCTTTCGAACTATTTTTAAGAAGAAGTATATGGGAGTTAGATACTTGGATGAAAAGAAACGTGAGTTCATGGCTTTGGTGCAGTGCAGTACGTCTGTTGCCGAGTATGAGGTTCAGTTTGTTCGGTTGAGTCAGTATGCCCCTGAACTAGTATCGAATAAGAAACATTGTTGTGACTGATTCCGTTATTGATTGGTGCAGGATGTTAAGACATATATGTTGGCTTCTGACTACACCGATTTCAATGTGTTGGGGACACAGACGAATGATATTAAGCAGAACCTGGGTTTGTCAGTTCGTGTGGAGTGTTCTGGCTCTGGCAAGAAAGTTGTGACTCTGGTTCCAATGGTGGTTAGTTAAAGAAGCATCATGAAAAAAGTAGCGCCCTGTGTTGAGGCGAGGTAGAGGTATTGCTGGGTAAGGACCGCAGGGTTAGAGTACCTAGGCTAGAGGAGCGCATAATACCTGTTGGGTTTGTGGATCACGTGATCACATGAGGCGAGGCTGCCCACGTTTGGTTCGTGAGGGACATGCTCCTACTCCTGTTATTTCTAATTCTTGTTGGAGTTGTGGATTGAGCGATCAGTTGAGACGGTTGTACGAGAAGGTTGTTTATGAGATGTCCTTTGATGGTTCAAGGTCATGTGTTTGCGGTTGATTTGATAAAGTTGCCATTTCATGGTTTTGATGTAATTTTGGGCATAGATTGGTTGTCTGAGCATAGAGCTGTGGTTGTTTTTGAAACCAAGCGAGTTTTCTTGACACTTGCTGATGATTACGAAGTTGTTGTTATGGGTGAAAATGCTAAGTTCTTGCCCGATGTGGTTTCGACTCTAGAAGCGAGTCGTTTGATGGATTTTGGATGTCAAACATTCTTGGCCTAAGTTATGAATCCGGGATCAAAAGAGGTGCGTGTTCAGGACATCCGTACGGTATATGAGTTTCTAGGTACTTTTCCAGATGAGTTTTTGGGATTGCCACCGGATAGAGAGGTTGAGTTTGGCATTGATTTGTATGTAAATAAAGCTCCAGTGTATTTTGCTCCCTATCGCATGGCGCCGCAAGAGTTGAAGGCAAAACTTCAGGAGTTGCGTGATCGAAGGTTTATTAGGTCTAGAGTTTTGCCATTGGGTGTGCCAGTGTTGTTTGTGAAAAAGGATGATGCCACGATGCGGATGTGCGTTGATTATCGACAACTAAACAAGTTGACGATTAAGAGAAATTATCCTTTACCGTGGATTGATGATTTTTTGACCAGTTTATAGGTGCTTCGGGTTTTTCTAAGATTGATTTAAGGTCTAGGCATTATCAGTTGAAGGTAAAGGATGTGGATGTGCCTAAGGCTAATTTTTGTATGAGGTACGAGCATTATGAGTTCTTGGTGATGCTATTTGATTTTGACCAACGCGTCGGTTGCGTTCATGGATATGAGGAATTGGGTATTTCATGAATTTTGGATCAGTTCGTTTTTGTGTTTATTGATAATATTCTTGTGTACAAAGGTACCAAGAAGGATCTAGATCAACAAGTATGAATGATTTAACAGGCTTTTGTGGAGAAGAGAATGTTTGTTCTTTATTTGGGTAAGTGCGAGCTTTGGCATGTTGGAAGGAATACTGGTTCCAAGAACGTTATTAGTAAGTGTGAACAATTAAACATGCACAATGCAAAAACACTTATATGTATAGATATAAATATGCCAATATATGCATACATTTGTACATCACATTAGAGGTATTGCATACATAGACATAGACATTTATGAGGGCATATAAGTAATCATGCATAGATTTGTTCACACTTAAGGATGACTTTTAAAGGGCCGATGGAGTGATGGTGTAAGCAAGGAAGCTTATGTAAGTAGCTTTAGTAAAGTGGTTCTTGGGAGTTCTCAAGGTTTGTAGAAGGTGTTAAAGGTTGGTTCTTGGAGGTTTGAATTATGCTAGTTTAGAAGCAACCAAGGTTGATGTTAGAAGTACATGGGTTTTCTAGATTTAGTTGATTAATATCAAGGTTTGTTAAGGAATCTTTTGAGATTGTTGCATTGCTAGCGAAGTTGTGGGTTATGCATCTAGATAGTTGAAGGTGCACGAGCGCAATTATCCTACACGTGATCTTGAGTTTGTCGTGGTTGTGTTTACATTGAAGATTTGGAGACACTATCTCTATGGTGAGAAGCGTGTTGTGTACATGGATCATAAGAGTTTGAAATATTTGATGATGCAAAATAATTTGAATCTTAGGCAACGTAGATGGTTGAAATTGCTTAAGGATTATGATTTGACATTTGAGTATCATCCGGGTAAGGCTAATGTTGTAGCTGAGGCTTTGAGTAGGAAAGTTGTGGGGAGATGAGGGTGATGTTTGTGCAATTAAGTGTGACGTAGGATGGAGACTTATTGGCCGAGTTGCAAGTAAGAGATCTTTATCACCGTTGATTAAGGAAAAAAACCAGTTCATGAGCATAATTACTCAACCAAACAAATTGAACCATATTCTATGCTACGATCATACTGCCCTGAACCAAAACCATGAACTCACATTTCTTTTCATATAAGAATCTAACTCCCAGATACTTCTTCTTAAAGAAAGTTTGAAAGAACTCCCAGGTCACATCATCGGGTTCCATGCCCACGGTCATAGTAGTCCGCCAACTATACATGTCATCTTGCAGCAAAGATACAACACATCCCAACTTATAGGCATCATTGCACCCCATTTGTACCAAAATTTGTTCAGTACTGGCGATCCACTCTTCAGATGCCTCGGGTGCCAACCCTCAAAACTTAACTCCTCCAGACTACGCAATCGTTCCATCGGCAACCTCGTTTTCCCATCAGCTGGTGCAGACACATGCACTATAGCAACAACAACTTGAAAAAAATCTGGTCATCGCCTGTATCAAAGGTGCCATATCACCCAACACTAGCCCAGCTGGTACAGGTGGTACTTGCTTCACTCCTACAGATGGATTAGGTGAAGAGGTGGAAAACCTTTATTCCCTTGCCTAATGACAACAACTTTCGTGCTAAACCTTAATTCTCTCATCAGTCGTAACATAACACTATTTATAAGGCATGATAATTATACCAAAACAAAATCAAACATGCCAGCTTCAAGCAAGGATCCAAGACTTCCATTTAAGACTATAGTAATAAGGCAATGTGCCCAAAAAATACCCCCAACATAGCATATGTCAACCAACGACAAGTAAACAATCACCGTGCATGGCATAACAACCCATATGCAAGGCTTAAAGAGTAAACATGCATAAATCAACATTATACAACAATATCCATCAACATGATACATTATCAATTATATTGGCTTTCAAGTGATCATAAACCAAGTTCCACTTTAATAAATATTACACCGGATACACAGATTCAACAAGTGTCCTCTCAATACTTCAAACCATCTCAACCGGAATTCAAGGTACAATCACAACCGGGTACCATCACAACCCAATCGTCGGTAAGATGCATAATCCACTAACGAGAATTTTCGGTACCATATAACCCCTCAACTGTTAGGGTACTCGAGGTGGAGTATTCGGTACACATAAACCCCTCAACACTTGAGGTGACTTATTTATAGTGCACTATAAATCTTATGACCAACCAACTATATCCGATAACATTTCAAACAACATCACTTGCCAATATATTTCATTTTTAATCATGTACCTCACTATTTTTATAAGCAACAATCAAAACCTTTTTCAATGCATTAAACCATGCATTAACAAGTATTCCTTATACTTAGATGAATCATTTTTTAATTGCATTCATCATCAATCTATGATAAAAATTAGCATAAACCATACTCAAAACATGCTTAAACAATAGGTACCTTGTAATTAAAAAACAAGTGCATAAAAACAATTTTGCCAAAACACGACCGAGGGAGAAATCTCATCATACTTACTTCCGAGTTTAAACCAGCGTTTCAAGCTTAATTTAAACTCCCAAAACAACCTTTAAACTATTTCAAGGCTGAATTCCACGTTCTCACTCACTGACTTCACAAAACCTCGTTCGCCGATGCGAACTAATCCAAAGCTTCTAAAACGGTGCCACAAGCTTGAGGATCAACCTCTCCTGGTTTAACCACACAAAAATAGAGGATTCGATGCATCAAAATGCATTCACAAACCTAGCAATAACAATTCACAACAATCCTCCTCAAACTCTATCCGAGACCCCTCCTCAACAACCGAAAACAACAACAAACACCTTCCAAACTTAACCCAGCCAAAACCTAAAGGTTTAATCTATAAATTATCTTTAGTCAACATCCAAAAACAATCTAACATCATCCTTATACTTCCAGCATTCATAAAATACCCTTGACTCGCCAAAAACACAACACTAGCAACCTAAGAAATTGGAGATTCACTAAGTTTCGGGATTCCAATCTTAAAACCAACTTATTAACATTATAAAACATCAAAATCATAATTATAACCAATCAAGAACTCAGCAAAATAGATCTGAAATGAAAATCACATAATCTCACCAATTAAACCTTAATTTACCCAATTTCCACAATTAAATAATTAAAACTCATTAAAAAGAATTAAACAAGGATCAAATACTTTTGAATTTCAATAAAGAACCATTCATTTTAGGAGAAGAACGAACCTTATCTCTAATGAGTTAATTTCTTCTCAATTGGATGTTTACTCTTGAAAAACAAAGAAAGACAATGAGATTTTGGAAAACAAGATTGAAGAATCCATTAGAAATCAAAAGTTTAAGAAATCAAGATCATTACCTCAAATCTTTAATTCAAAAGAAAGTGTTTGGATGAAGAGAAGTTGAGAGAAAAATTTGAGAAAAGAAATTACCTCTAAAATGTTTTTAGGAAATAACTACCTCATTTAATTAATTCCCTTTTAATTTTCCTTAATTAAAACTCATTAAAATAATCTCAATTAAGAGGAAAATCAGATTAAAAACATTAGGTAAAAAGAGATCCTTAAGGATTCTAAGATTTGACCCTTTTTCAAAATAGTCACTAAAACAGGTTTTATTGTTTACATCTTGGTCACTAGTAAAAATGTCCAATTTCCATTTTCCATTTTCCAAAATTGACTTTACAAAAAATAACCATATATTAAATAATTATTTTTAGATATTTTGCCCATATTTGTTTCACACCAAAAATATTTATTCCGATTTAAATCCCGAATTCGACTAGAATATCTAATCCTGGTCCACCGGACCGTCTAATTAACCTAGAAACTTCTAGGCCCAAGATCAGGTTATTAAAAATCTCCCCTAATTACGAAATTTCGTCGTCGAAATTTTACCTGAAGGAAACAAATGCGGAAACTGTTTCATCATGTACACCTTACTCTCACACGTGGTCTCCTCAACTCTACGGTGTTGCCACAACACCCTTACAAGCTCAATCGTCTTGCCACGAAGAACCTTACTGCTAGAATCAAGGATTTCAACAAGTTCCTCATCATATGACAAATTTGGTTGCAACTCAATGTCCTCCACCGGCATAACATGCGATGGATTCGACCGATACCTCCACAACATTAACACATGAAACACATCACGAATCTTTTCGAGCTCAGGAGGCAAACTCAAACGATAAGCCACAAGACCTATATGCTTCACAACTTCATACGGTCCAATGAACCTCGGACTAATCTTTCCCTTACGTTCGAATCGCGTCACTTTCTTCCAAGGTGACACCTTCAATAACACACGATCCCCAACAGCGTATTCAATCTCTCTACGTTTCAAATCCGCGTAGGATTTTTGACGATCCAAGGCCGCTTTCAAGAAATCACAAACAAGATTCACTTTCTCATTCGTGTCTTTCAACATATCCGGCATAGAAACATGCTTTTTCTCAGCCTCGACCCAACAAAATGGTGTACGACACTTTCTACCATACAAGGCCTCATAGGGTGCCATCTGTATACTAGCCTGATAACTATTGTTATAGGCAAACTCCACAAAAGGCAACTGCTTCTCCCAAGTCCCTTGGAACTCAACGATACAACACTTCAACACATCTTCCAAGACTTGGATCATGTGCTCAGACTGACCATCCATCTGAGGATGATATGAAGTACTGAAATTCAACCGCGTACCTAAAGATCGATGCAAACACTCCCAAAACCTTGTTGTAAACCGTGGATCCCTATCCGAAACTATGGGCTTAGGCACCCCGTGCAAACGCAAAATCTCAGCACTATACAACTTCGCCAACTTATCCATGGTATACGTGGTATGCAATGGTACAAAATGTGCACACTTCGTAAACCGATAAACAATCACCCAAATGGTATCTTTCTTGGTTGATGTCAACGGAAATCCAGACACAAAATCCATGGTGATTCTCTTCCACTTCCATTATGGTATCCTCAATAATTGCAACAACCCGGAAGGAAACTGATGCTCAACCTTGACACGCTGACATACCATACATCTAGAGATAAAATCAGCCACATCTTTCATTAAACCAACCCAATAGTACTCTTCTTCAACCCTCGATACATCTTAGTTCTACCGGGATGCATAGCAAAAAGACTAGCATGCACCTCGGTCAAAATGATATGCCTCAACTCATCATCATTAGGCACCACTACCTGATCTTTGAAACACAACACCCATCATCATTAAAGTGAAAATCCATCAGATTTCCATCCATGATATCCTTCACATGCGGAACCAACGCATCATCAAAAAGGTTGCTTTTTTTTAATCAACTACGACAAAGATGGCTTTACTTGCAACTCGGCCAAAAAGCCTCTATCCCGTGTCACACTTAACCGCGTAAACATTACCCTCAACTTCCCACAACTTTCCTACTTAAAGCCTCGGCTACAACATTAGCCTTACCCGGATGATACTCAAATGTCAAATTATAATCATTAAGTAACTCCAACCATCTATGTTGCCTAAGATTCAAATCCTTTCCCATCATCCAATATTTCAAACTCTTATGATCCATGTACACAACACGCTTCTCACCATAGAGATAGTGTCTCCAAATCTTTAACGCATACACAACCACGACAAACTCAAGATCACACGTAGGATAATTGCGCTCGTGAACATTCAACTGTCTAGATGCATAAGCCACAACTTCGCTAGCGATGCAACAATATCAAAAGATTCCTTAACAAACCTCGATATTAATCAACTGAATCAAGAAAACCCACATAATTCTAACACCAACCTTGGTTGCTTCTAAACTAGCACAACTCAAACTTCTAAGAACCAACCTTTAACACCTTCTACAAACCTTGAGAACTCCTAAGAACCACATTACTAAAGCTACTTACATAACCTTCCTTGTTTACACCATCACTCTACAGGCCTCTTAAAAGTCATCCGTAAGTGTGAACATATGTATGAATGATTACTTATATGTTTTCATAGATGTCTATGTGTATGTATGCAAAGCCTCTAATGTCATGCCCAAATGTATGCATGTACTAGTATATTTAAATAGATACATATAATTGTTTTTGCACTATAAATGTTTAACTGTTCACACTTACTAATAACGTTATTAGAACCAGTATTCCTTCCAACATGCCAAAGCTCACACTTACATAAATAAAGAACAAACATTCACTTCTCCACAAAATCCTGCTAAACCATTCACACTTGTCGATCAAGATCCTTTTCGGTACCTTTGTACATGAGAATATCATCAATAAACACACCAATGAACTAATCCAAAAACTCATGGAATACCCAATTTATCATATCTATCAACACAGCTAGCGCATTGGTCAAACCAAATGACATCACCAACAACTCATAATACTCGTACCTCATACGAAAATTAGCCTTAGGCACATCTACATCCTTTACCTTTAACTGGTAATACCCAGACCTTAAATTAATCTTTGAAAACACCGAACCACCTCTAAAATGGTTAAACAAATCATCAATCCACGACAAATGATATTTATTCTTAATCGTCAACTTGTTCAGTTACTGGTAATCAATGCACATTCGCATCGTGCCATCTTTCTTTTTCACAAACAACACCGGCGCACCCCACGACGAAACACTAGGCCTAATAAACCCTCGATCAAGCAACACCTAACGTTGCATCTTTAACTTCTTCAACTCCTTTGGCGCCATGCTATAGGGAGCAATGGACGTTGGAGCTGTTGATGGGTGTTGAATCCCTCAAAAAATAATGTCTACTTGTTCTTTGGATTTGTATTAGGGCAAGTAGGGTCGATCCCACAGAGATCGGTTAAGAGATTAAGTTCACAAGCAATTAAATTAAAAAGGGTGTTTTGTGTTTGATTTGAAGAAAGCAATTGAATTAAGAAAGAAATCAATATAAATTGGAACTCTAGTGAAGATAGAACTTAGGATATTAAATCAAGGATTTAGATCATTGACCCACAAAAGATAAATCAACATCATCTTCAAGTAGCTAGGTTTTAGATTAGATGAATACTATCGAATAACCCAATCTCTTCTAAGTTAGATAATTTATTAAATAACCCATTAAAAGATTAAATCTTATTATCAAGATTAAATTCCTAGATAACCCACTAAAGAATCATAATCTATCAAATATCATTAATAATCTTAAAAGTCCCAAGAACATACTCTCACTAAGCACTAACCCGTTAACTTACTAAGAATATGAGTTCATACCTTTAGAAATCTAACCTGAATTTCTTTACCACTTGCATCAATAAGCCATGACTTGGTTGTATGTATACGTATAACCCAACATACACATGAAGATGAAGTACAAAAGATATGAAAATACTTGAATAAATATGAAGATAATTAGAGAATATGAAATCTCACTAAAAGCTTGAAATAATATCATTGTAACTATACTTGACTAGAAAGAGGGGTTTAGCTACTCATGGAGTAGGCGACAACACAAAAAGGGGGATAGGGTTTCGACTACTTGGGGTTTGATTTCTCTTCACCATTTGATCTCTATTTATAGGGAAAATAAAGTTGAAGACTTTACATTAAATTCAACAACCCTAAACTACTCTAATTATGGTAAAAGTATAAGTCCACTTGTAGTAGGATTGCTTGTCGTCCAAGTAAAAAATTCTATGTTGTGCCATGCCTACGCCTTATTTCGTGACTGCTTACTAGTTTTGCGCCAAGGATTTTCCAAAAATACCAAAAAGGTGTTAAAACTCGTCTTTTACATATAAAATGTCGTTAAGGCCCAAAAACACATGCAAAACCAAATATGAACCGAATCAAGGGCTTTAAGATAGATTAATGTGCTAAAACATAAGATTTAATATATGAAAAACATACAAAATAATGACTTATCATATACCCCCACACTTAGATTATGCTTTTCCTCAAGCATACTGAAATTCAAGATCTAGGGTCCATTTGGTAACGAAGAAAGTATAAGAGAAGTAATAAATCACGATTTGCAAATTAGCACGAGAAAATAATATCTCAATTAATTATCATGAAGTCAAGATGGAATAAAATCAAACACCCTTCCAAAGGATTCATTCAATACCTCTCAAAGTGGTTAAGGGACAACAACACTCAAGTTAAAGCATGAAATGAGACTTACCACAGGCTTGCAAATATATCACATCTCCACCACAAGTTGGATCAAATTACAAGATCAAAATTTCTTTGAATTTGGTTGTAATGGGGCTTAGGACAATGTATGATGAGAAAGACTTTTAGGATCTTTGAATCGAAGAACTTCACTCCTTTTTATCCTTTGTATCAAGCTTTTGCATAATTTAATTTTGGGAGAAACAAGGATTCAATCTTTTTCATACTTTTTTGTCTTTTCTTTTCTTTTTGAACAAGCAAGACAATTTTCTCTTTGATTTTTTTCTTTTCCTTGTTTTCAAGATTTTCTCCATTTTCTTTTCTTTTACTTGATTTTTCTTTTTTTATGTAAGTTTGTAGTTCTTCAATTTTAGATGCAAACTGGGGAAATCAACAAAAAGGAATTGTGCTTGTAATGTAGTTAATTTCCAAACAAAAGGCTTAGGCTCAAAAGTGGTTCTCTAATGGTCATATTTACCAAGTTAGGCTTCTTTGGTTTAAGGTTCATACCTAGCTGCCTTAATCATCTCAAGTAATTTGATCCTATGTGGTCTCAACATGTATAACATTGCAAGTTCTAGAAGAAATCTAATCATGCTTGACAAACACTCAATGAAGAAATATAAAGCACAAGATATATGCTTGTTAAAGCTCAAGTCTCACAAAGTGGTTTGTTGTGTCCGATTTTTATCCATCCGACTATCGAATCAATTAATATGAGAAATGATTTGCAAGTCTAACAAGATCTAATCAATCCTATTTTACTTCCCATATCAATCTCATCTTTACCTAGGGATCCAATTTTCTTAAAAATCTCAACATGTTAAGTTAAAGAAATTTTTTTATGTGAAAGTAATACTCAAATTCATCAAGAAGCATGCAATTTCACACAATTATATCCCATGGTTTTAGCACAAATTGAGCACATCAAAGTTAACCCCCACTTAAACCTAACATTATCCTTAATGTTCCCCAACCTACATGCAAAAAATAAAAGAAGGCAAATAAAAAGTTAAGGGAGAAGAGTGTTGTAACACCCCTAAATAGGGTAAGAATGTTACCACTATTTAGAATTTCTAAATAGTTAAATCATCTTGAATTAAGTAAAGTCAATTAAGGGCTAAATTGAATAATTAACAAAGTGAATTGCCAAAACGAAAGATTAAAAGAAAATTGTGAACAATTTAGAATGACCAAATTGAATTAAATGAGAAAGATGATGATTGCATGCTAAATTCCTTGTTTCCCCTAATGCCCTTGATTAAGTTAATAATAAGGATTAATTAAGGGACATTTTAGATAATTCATAAATCCAATAACTTGGATCAAGTGTTATCATCTTCTTCAATATCCCTAGTTGCTGTTTGGAAGAGGTAAAAATAGGGAGAGAGTGTTCTTGTGAGAGAAAGCTTAAATCCATGGTGTTAGAGTTGAAATTGAGCTAAATTCAACTTGGTGGCAGCATTACTAAGGTAAATTCATGTTGCCCAAACTGATTTATGCTTAAAATTCTGATTTAGATGATGTATAATGCTTAGTTGAGTTATTAGGTTGTTTGAAATGAGGAGAATAATAAAATTGAACTTGTATACACTATGGATGACTTGAATTAGAGTAGAAATTATGTGTAAGAGATGGTGTAACAAAGTTAGGTTGCTGGAAATTTGAATGGAGATGTTGTTGTAAGAATTGAATGGTTAGAACTTGTAATTGAGCTATGGAACTAATGAATTGAATATGATAATGATTAGATAATGTAATTAAGGAGTTAAATGAGCTAAATTGTTAGTAACCAATGCTGGAAATGAAAGATAAAGGTATGAACAAAGTCATATAGCTTAGAAACTGTTTTAGTAAGAACAAATTGTGTAAACATGCAAAATTAAGCAACTAAACCAACTTACTCGATTTTGGTCACCTTGAAAAATGAATTAACATTGACTAAACATGTTTAGAATTTCATATGAAATGAATTATAGGGCCAAAACATTTGTTAAAATGAATTTAAGGAATTAAAATGTGAACAGGTGCAATCTGCCCAGAATTGCTCTGTTCTGGGCAGTAACTTTGAAAATTCACCAAAATTTGTATAGATCAGATTCAGGGGTGAAATTTTAGTGACATGATCCTTATTATGTCTACTTTCATTAGGTCAAAACATAACTGAAAATTGGGTCCTATGCTAGAAACTATAATTAGAAATAGCTAGACAGTGCAAACTGTCCAGACTGTGTAAATGCCCTGTCTTTGAACAATAAACTGTATTAATTGGATAAGAACTAAAATGCAAGCCTTATATGGTCATAAAAATTTTTTGTTAGATTTCCAATGGTGTAAATTAATCGAAATTCCGACATATGGATTAAAAGATATGACCATTTAAAGGGACAGTGTGCAAACTGTCAGGCAACAGTGTCCTGGGCAGTTTGTGACTGTTTTTGCACCTAGAAGTAAATTGTTTCCAAAACAGTTTTGGGACATTGTAACCTATCTAGTTATGTTCTAAAATGAGGTAATAACAATATAGAGATGAACAAGTAAGAAATGTTTAAAAGAAAGCATAAAAAATGTAGCTAAATGTTAGGTACAAATGTGGTAACATTGCTGCTATAAATGTGTGACATTATGTGCATGTTTTGATGAATTGTATGTGTTATGCTTGCTAGACCAAGGGCAGCAAGTTGTGTAAGAGGAAGATAAGAGTGAACATCCCAAAGCAAGAGGCAAAGGGATTTGGATACAAGACAAGTGATTAGCTAGGAGTATTGTGAGTGTAACTATCCTTAGGGTTAGGACTTAGGTCCTAACCAACCTTGCTATTGAATTAATTCAATGACATTGCCATGTAACATGACCTAATATATATTTGGCTAATTAAGGGAATAATGATATGAATGACAACTTGTTTGATGCCATGATCTATTTGTTACTTGAGTGTTAAGCAAATGAAATGAAATGCTTGACATGTTGCATTGCTTATGCCAAAGGTAAGAAATGGCATGCTTGCTTGGAGAATAAGGTGCACACATTGCATATATATGAATGTGTTTGTGATTGATATACATGGATGGTTGAAATGAAATGAACAATGGTACCACCTTGTATTCATGCCATTCGAATGGCATGGATAGACTTGTCTTGGGAGTTAAGACTCCATAAGACTAAGGGCTTGGCCTTTGAATGGCATAATCATATCTTGATTAAGGAATTGTATAAAGCTTGAATGAAATTGATAATCAACAACCTTGGTAGCTTGTTTGGATAGATAAGAGGGCATGGCTTAGAATCTTGAGCTCATATTGACACTACGATGCATATTGGCACTACGGTGCATATTGGTAATACGGTGCATATTGGCACTTCGGTGCATATTGTTGAAGATTTGATTATCTAGTAAGATTCTTGATTGAACATCCATGCCTTTAAAGATAACACATGAATGATTGTACAACTAGTTACTTCATATGGAAGTTATGCATAATTGATGCTTGTTGTGCAAGAATGCCTACTTGGTACTTGGTGTTTTGGTTGCTTGTCTTCTAAGAAAGATACTCGAATAGCATGATGGGTATATATGATGGATGTTGCTATGTTGAATATGTGATATGTGAAGCTTGCCTATGTTTAATCCTTGAATTCGAATGGTATATGTCATGTAGAGATGATCTTGATTCATTGAAATACATGTAAACTTGGAAATTGGCTAGACTTAGTGTTACCTCACTAAGTACATAATATGTACTTACCACTATACTCTTCATTCTTCCCATAACAGATTAAGGACACTTTCAAGAGGATATCTTGAACTTGAAGCAACATTTTGAAGCAAGCTTGAAAGTATGATTTCATACTCTTTGTATACTCCTAGTTTGGTGGCATTAGAACTTGTAATAGGTAGCCTTGATCATGCATTTTGTTGTTTGTTTAAGACTAGTATATGTAATGTTTTGTTGGGCCTATCATGTAACCAACTTTGATGACTTAAACTATGTATATGAACTATGTTGATATGTATATATATAAGTAGATGCTACGCAAATTGTGAAAATTATACAATGATTGTTGGATCTTTGTATAATTCGAACAATAAACCAATGTTGTTTGACCATGCATTCATTCTTGTGGCTATTGATATGATTCGACAATGCTTGGATTGGAGCTAAGGTATGTTCAAGCATGCATTAACAATATACTAGACAAGTATGCCATGAAATAGTATGACTTGATTGAAAAAGAAACAATTGAAATGAACTAAGTGAACACCTAGCTATTCGAATAGGGTGTATGAACATGTAATAAGAATATAAGTTGGATGTCTTGCATTGATCATGTTGATTGGTTAAATAAGTAGTATCTTGAGATGCAAGTAAGCTAATTGAAATGTGTTAAGTGACCACCTTGTATCATTCGAATATGGTACATGAACTTGTAATAAGAATGAAAGTTGAATCATGTCTAATAGTAACCTATTGTGAAGTATGCCACACTTGTTATTGTTGTTTGAATGATGTATGTGTATTGAATGGAATGGTAAATTGAAATATGTTAGTGGTAACTTAGAGTATAAGTATGAAATGAAACAAATTAGTACCTAAATTAGCATGCTAAGAATGTTTGTTTTGATTAATGTGTATTACTTGTATGTTTGTGTTTAGGTTACTTACGTTGCAAGTCATGTATATCGAGCTTACTTGTTCGACAAGTAACCTATCTCTTGCTTTGTTTTCGCTTTGGTAATGCTTCTGAACCGGGTTACGACTAACCCAGTAGGGGGTGTTACACTTATTGGTATCAGAGCTTTTTAGTCGGTTCTAGGACTAAACTAAGTTCACTTGCATCATATAAGATATTGTGCCACCTAAGAGACTTGATATAAGCTCGTATTGTTGCTTAAATGTGATAACTAAAACTCTTATTGTTCTGATTGAACTAGAATTTCAGAAACGAGACTTGCTCGGGATGACGAAAGTCCCGTAGGCTCCTCGAATGAAAGAGATAATCTTTCGAGATGAAACCTAAAATTGTAAAGCAAAGCCTTGTAGTTTCAAACCCAATAGGGGGAATCACATCGATTAACTTCCTTTGCAAGGAATGTTCTATAGTTATTCGAAACGTACCTTTTCCTATTGATTTATATGTATTGCCAAATTGTGAATTCGATCTAGTGCTAGGACTAGATTGATTAAGCAAACATGAAGCCTGGATAGATTGACAAAATAGGAGATTGTATCTCTAGGGTTTAGGGAAAGAATCCTTTCTCTTAATAGACAAGAAATCGACCTCAATCTTTGCTGCCAAGACTATACAAGATAAAGGCTTTATTCGGTCTAGCTCTGCACTCTGGGGAGCACCCGTATTGTTCTTTAAGAATAAGGACATTGATAAGTGTTCAAAAGTACTATTTTTATTACCCTTTTTACTCATATTATTGTTAGACTTAAGCTCATATTAGTTGCATAATTAATCATTCATGCATTAATTCATGTTTCTTTCCACCGTTGAGCTTGATTACATAACTTGGTATTTTTTGTGGAAAAAGATGCTGCTTTGGTGTATTTTTGTGTGTGTGTAGAATCACTTGCCTAAACAAGGCTAGAGCTAGTTGCCAGGGCAATGCATGAAGGAGTTGCCGAGCTAGTTGCCAGGTCAATGCATGAAGGAGACGCCGAGACAGTTGCCAGGGCAATTGTCGACAAAGAATAAGGTGATATGGTAGTCGAAATTGATGACTAGACAATCCCAAGATGACATGGAGCAAAGCTAAATCCCAAAGGAATTTGATTTCCATGAAGAGATTAAAGAAGAATTAAATTACAAGAAGATATGAGAAGTTCTAGAAGGAATATAATTATAATAAAGAATTATATTCTTTAAAGATAATTTAATTCCAACTTAACTTCCTCCTCAAAGAAGGACTTTGACCTAGCCCTATAAATTAGAGGCCATATCATCAACTTGAGGGGAAGCAAGAAGAGGGAAAATTTTGACAACCCCATAGGGCAAGAGGAGAGAAATTTCGACAAGAGAGCAAGGGGGAGAGAGTTCGATTTCTTCTTCTTCTTCTTTGCTTCCATTAGATTCATGGTTTGGGGATTATTCTTTGTATATCTTTTGAACCCAACCATGAACTAACTTGATTGGTTGGGTTATTGTGTTTTTTGTTGTGAGAAACAATTGGATTTTGTTTAGGTAATAAGAGTTTGCACTTTTCTATTCAAGGTTTACTCATTCTTGGCTTTTATTCTTGTTTGCGAGTGAATTGGGAGAGGATCTCGTAACTTCATCTATTTATCTAATATCGGGAGAGTTAGATTTAAGAAACGAATGAGTATGGTCTTTATTCAATCTATTGATGGTGAAGATTAATCTGGCTTAGGAATAAGTTAAGGATTTCAACGGCTAAGAGGAGTGCAATATTGGTTGTTGTTCACCCTTGATTCACGCAGGGATGTATTATCAAGGCATGCACAAGTAGCTAGAGTTTCGACTTAGGGATAAGAAGAAACCATTGAAGAACGCTCTGCCGAACCTTGAAGTTGCTACCCAGACGCCCAAGTAGTTGCCCAGCTAGTCGTCCAGGCAACCATCGATTAGTTGCCAAGGCAACCCCGCTGTGCAAGTTGCCACGACAACTGAGTTGCCCATGCACACTTTTACCAAGACGATCCAATCGGCTCACACCTCAACTCACGATAACCTGGCCTATTTACTTTATTTTAATTTCATCTATTCTTTTAGTTTATTGCTCTTAGTTTTCTCGTTAATTAAAACCTCTATTATCAATTGTGTTTTTATTTTCACAAAGTGCAGTAACTTAAGGAAAGCGGCCCAAACCAATCCCTGTGGAGACGATACTCGTATCACTTTATTACTTGCGACGTGTATACTTGCACATTTGCGTAGCACTTATTACACACAACAAGTTTTTGGCGTCGTTGCCGGGGATTGGCAATTGGTGTTAGTTGTTTTTGTTATTGCATTTTTTTCTCTTAGTTTTACTAACTTTTCTTTTTGTTTGTTTTATCAAAAAAAATTAAATTAGGTGCGCTACAAGTTAAGGGACATCAACATGTCGAGAAATAAAAGCCGATCTATTCGAGAGATGATGTTGGAAGATATGAATCAATCCAGTCAAGAGTTTCTTGCACCCTTTGATGATTACCTATACCAACCGAGAAAAGCCCAAAGAACTTATACCGTGGAAAATCTTGTGCTATGTGTGGAGAACATCATGTGTTTGAAAATTGCTCTCACATTTTCGGTGCATATAACTACATGGAGGATGATAGGGGGAACCAGCAGCAAATTTCTTCATGGTATGGTCAAAAAGCTCAAATTTTTTTTACCATAACAATTTTGCCGCAGCAGCAGATATGCCATGGCAATGTAGTCCTTTTCAAGAGCATTCCAATTCCTTGGAGGAAACGTTACTAGCTTCCTTGGCTAGACTTGACGGATCAATTGAAGAGATTCGAGAGCTATCAAAATCTACGGATACGAGGATAGCTCAGTGGGATGCAACCTTAGGGGATTCAGAAGATTAATTGGGGAGATCCACATATGTTATGGATAACATGCACCAACAATTCATTCCTAGGGATACTGACGTCCCAAGGCAAGAGGATAAGGAGCAATGCAAAGAAAGCTCTCCGATGTGTGGGGAACAACTTGAACCTAATGAAAGAGACTGTCAAACACATGATGAGCCTGAACAACAAATTGCCTCGGCAATGATTGAGGAGCCTGAACAGAGCAATGCCGCGACAACACTCAGTGAAGCTGAGAACAACAATACTACAGCAAATTCTGAGGAACCTGATGCCCAGAAGGTTACAACGTTGATGTTGAAGCAGGAATCTATAGATTGCTCTCATCTACAATTGCCACGGCAATTACACGACCGCATACAAGATCAACGAGATGATAATACTTTGCCAATGGAATATTAGCAGGTAATGGTTGAACCTTTCGAATTCTTTAAAAACTCACCTCGTCCATTGCAGGTATGTCTTGAGGAACCGAGGTTGGTAGATTTGAAGCCATCGAAATCTCTACTGATGGAGATGTTTGAGAGGCCAAAAGAAAACGGTGTTTGGATTCGTAAAGCTTTTCAGAAAATTGGTTCTTCCCTTGACTTACAGCAAATTTTGGCAACTGATTGCCACGACAATTAGCTTGAGCAGCAATTACCACGACAACAAATGCTACATCCAACCATGATAGAAGTCGACAAGAATGAGGTAATTGAATGGTTGAGAATGGATATAATTTTTCCTATTAATATATTTGTGCCTTTGGGGAATAGTAGCAAGGTGGAGAGTATACATGGACTACAAGAGAACAAAGAAGAAAGACACCTCCACCATGGTAACTTAAAAGGGAGTAGTGGCAAGCACATTGGCCAAACTCTTTTTGGGCAATATTGTCACCCGATGGAGGGTGCGGATGGGCTATAAGAAGTATCGAAAAACGACCATCCTCAAGTTTTCTCAGATATGCACTAACATTAGAAGATGCATGATGGCACTCTTTTCAAACATGGTCGAAGACTTCCTTGAGATCTTCATGGATGATTTTTCCGTTTTTGGTAGTGACTTCAACAGTTGCCTCGACAATTTAGAGAATGTGTTGGCAAGATGTGAAGAAACCGATTTAGTCCTTAATTGGGATAAGTGCCATCTTATGGTAGATGAAGGAATAGTGCTCGACCACAAGATTTCATCCAAGGGAATTGAAGTAGACAAAGCCAAGGTGGATGTGATCGAGAGATTACCCCCCACCAAGATAAAGTCTTCCATTTTGATGATTCTTGCACCCAAGCATTCGAAACCCTAAAGGAAAAGCTTGCCTCGGCAACCCTTGACGCCTCTACAACCATGGATGCGCATGCCTCGGCAACCCTCGACGCCGTAGCAGCTATTGATGTGCATGCCTCGGCAACTCCAGACGTGCACGCCTCGGTAACCACTGATACGCACGCCTCAGCAACCATGGACGCGTATGCCTCGGCAACTCTAGACACACACAACTCGACAATCTTGGGAGCAGTCGCCACGGCAGCACATGCCTCGGCAGTACCCTGGTACACAGATTTAGTTAATTTCCTTGTTTGTGGTATTTTACCTTATGACCTTACTCACCAAGGGAAGAAGCGGTTCCGCCATGATGCTAAGCATTACTTTTGGGACGAGCCTCTTTTGTTTAAACAATGTGCAGATCAGGTTATACGCCGATGTGTCCCTGAAGAGGAGCAACAGAATGTACTCCGACAATGCCATTCTTCACCCTATGGAGGACATTTTGGAGGAACTCGTACCGCGGCCAAAGTTTTTCAATCCGGTTTGTATTGGCCAACACTGTACAAAGATGCCCAAGAGTTTTACAAGCAATCTGATCGTTGCCAGAGGACGGGCAATATCACCTACAAACCAATGGGCAATCAAGACCGTGAATATGGATTAGGAAAGTGCCGGACAAAAGTGTTTGTTGTACCTCAACGAGATAGAAGAATTTCGTGCACTCGCCTATAACAATGCACAAATCTACAAGGAGAAAACAAAGCAATGGCACGACAAGAAACTATTGCCGCGACAATTCATGCCAGGGCAACTAGTTCTCTTATTCAATTCTCGACTAAAACTTTTCCCGGGAAAACTAAAATCAAGATGGTCGGAACCATTCGAAGTTGTCAAACCATTCTCCCATGGTACCGTGATAATCAAGTCCATTACCGATGAACATGAATTCAAAGTTAACGAACAGAGATTGAAGCACTACAACGGTGCCCATGTAGAACGAAACAAAGAAGTTGACACCTTAGGAGATGCATGAGCATGTTCTCCTTTCGATATTTTCTTTTTCTTTTTCTTTTTTTTGAACTATCTTTTTTTTCTATTATTTCTGGTTATTTTTTTCTCTCTTTATTTATTTTTGGAATTTTTAGGAGAGATTTTATTTTATTTCATTATCTTTAGTTTTCAGGTTTTCTTTTCCACAACAAGACTCACAACCACCATGCTAAGGAAATTTACTGCCGACTACTTGCCACAGCAACCACAACAGAAACTGGCGATGCCCAGGCAACAAAAATGGCTTCGACAACTACTGATGCCTATGCAAGTGAACCTGCATCGGCAAACATGGATCAAATCAAAGCAATGCTATTCACGCGGCACCAGCATTCAACCACCGACTGAAAAATGAATCAAGCAAACGGCACGAAGGAAACTTATCACTCGAGGTGACGACCTCTCCGACTAACTCATTTCATTTAGTTTCTTTTAAATTTTGTTTCACTCTTACATGCATTGAGGACAATTCTTCTCTCGAGTTTGGGGGGGTATTGATTTCTAGTTAGTTTCATGTTTAGTTGCATTCATCGTTAGCAATCACATATAGGTTGCATATATTACTTGCCATGCCTTTAATTGGATTTAATTGCTTAAGACTTGTTGAATATCCAATGATGAATTTTTGCCACTGCACTTAATTGAAAGAACCTTTAATTTTAGGATTGCATGAAAAAAACTTAGAATTTTTACTATGATGCTGAATTTTTTTTACATGGTTGTGGCTTGTTGATTGAAAGAAACTTAGTGAACTTAGGTTGCTTAAAATTTGGGTAAATTTAAAATTGAAAATTAAAAGTTAATTTCTTGCTAGAGGTGCCCAAAACTGGCTCTAGTAGTAAATGCACTTTCTTGCTAGAGGTGCCCAAAATCGGCTCTAGTAGTTAATGCACATTAAAGAATCGCTAGAGGTGCCCGAAATTGGCTCTAGTCAACTAAAATAAAATGAGAAATTGCTTACTTTGCTAGAGGTGCCCAAAATTATCTCTAGTAAAAATAAAAAAAATGTCTCGGTAATTAAATTGATAAAAGCCTATTGTTCACATAGAATCTTGAAAATCAACTTGTACACAACTACGCACACACATTGTCACGAGCATTATAGTTTTGTTCCGGCTAATTTTTGAGCTATCCAAAAAATTAAAAGGTGATCATACTTTGTGCCATGGTTCCGAGGTTTGAATTCAAGTTTGAAGCATGTCTTTGATGATTAAAGTCTTGGCAGGTAATTGTTAGTTTGCATTGCTTGAGGACAAGCAATAGTTCGAGTTTGGGGGTGTGATAAGTGTTCAAAAGTACTATTTTTATTACCCTTTTTACTCATATTATTGTTAGACTTAAGCTCATATTAGTTGCATAATTAGTCATTCATGTATTAATTCATGTTTCTTTCCACCGTTGAGCTTGATTACATAACTTGGTGATTGCTTTGGTGTATTTTTGTGTGTGTGTAGAATCACTTGCCTAAACAAGGCTAGAGCTAGTTGTCGTGGCAATGCATGAATGAGATGTCGAGCTAGTTGCCAGGTCAATGCATGAAGGAGACGCCGAGCAGTTGCAGTTGGGGGCAATTGTCGACAAAGAATAAGGTGATATGGTAGTCGAAATTGATGACTAGACAATCCCAAGATGACATGGAGCAAAGCTAAATCCCAAAGGAATTTGATTTCCATGAAGAGATTAAAGAAGAATTAAATTACAAGAAGATATGAGAAGTTCTAGAAGGAATATAATTATAATAAAGAATTATATTCTTTAAAGATAATTTAATTCCAACTTAACTTCCTCCTCAAAGAAGGACTTTGACCTAGCCCTATAAATTAGAGGCCATATCATCAACTTGAGGGGAAGCAAGAAGAGGGAAAATTTTGACAACCCCATAGGGCAAGAGGAGAGAAATTTCGACAAGAGAGCAAGGGGGAGAGAGTTCGATTTCTTCTTCTTCTTCTTTGCTTCCATTAGATTCATGGTTTGGGGATTATTCTTTGTATATCTTTTGAACCCAACCATGAACTAACTTGATTGGTTGGGGTTATTGTGTTTTGTTGTTGTGAGAAACAATTGGATTTTGTTTAGGTAATAAGAGTTTGCACTTTTCTATTCAAGGTTTACTCATTCTTGGCTTTTATTCTTGTTTGCGAGTGAATTGGGAGAGGATCTCGTAACTTCATCTATTTATCTAATATCGGGAGAGTTAGATTTAAGAAACGAATGAGTATGGTCTTTATTCAATCTATTGATGGTGAAGATTAATCCGGCTTAGGAATAAGTTAAGGATTTCAATGGCTAAGAGGAGTGCAAGATTGGTTGTTGTTCACCCTTGATTCACGCAGGATGTATTATCAAGGCATGCACAAGTAGCTAGAGTTTCGACTTAGGGATAAGAAGAAACCATTGAAGAACGCTCTGCCAAACCTTGAAGTTGCTGCCCAGACGCCCAAGTAGTTGCCCGGCTAGTCGCCCCAGCAACCATCGATTAGTTGCCAAGGCAACCTCTGTGCAAGTTGCCACGACAACCGAGTTGCCCATGCACACTTTTACCAAGACGATCCAATCGCTATCACACCTCAACTCACGATAACCTGGCCTATTTACTTTATTTTAATTTCATCTATTCTTTTAGTTTATTGCTCTTAGTTTTCTCGTTAATTAAAACCTCTATTATCAATTGTGTTTTTATTTTCACGGTCTGCAAATAACTTAAGGAAAGTGGCCCAAACCAATCCTGAGGAGACGATACTCAGTATCACTTTATTACTTTATGACGTGTATACTTGCACATTTATGTAGCACTTATTACACACAACAAGTTTTTTTGGCGTCGTTTGGGATTGGCAATTGGTGTTAGTTGTTTTTGTTATTGCATTTTTTCTCTTAGTTTTACTAACTTTTCTTTTTGTTTGTTTTATCAAAAAATTAAATTAGGTGCGCTACAAGTTAAGGGACATCAACATGTCGAGAAATAAAAGCCGATCTATTCGAGAGATGATGTTGGAAGATATGAATCAATCCAGTCAAGAGTTTCTTGCACCCTTTGATGATTACCTATACCAACCGAGAAAAGCCCAAAGAACTTATACCGTGGAAAATCTTGTGCTATGTGTGGAGAACATCATGTGTTTGAAAATTGCTCTCACATTTTCGGTGCATATAACTACATGGAGGATGATAGGGGGAACCAGCAGCAAATTTCTTCATGGTATGGTCAAAAGCTCAAATTTTTTTACCATAACAATTTTGCCGCAGCAGCAGATATGCCATGGCAATGTAGTCCTTTTCAAGAGCATTCCAATTCCTTGGAGGAAACGTTACTAGCTTCCTTGGCTAGACTTGACGGATCAATTGAAGAGATTCGAGAGCTATCAAAATCTACGGATACGAGGATAGCTCAGTGGGATGCAACCTTAGGGGATTCAGAAGATTAATTGGGGAGATCCACATATGTTATGGATAACATGCACCAACAATTCATTCCTAGGGATACTGACGTCCCAAGGCAAGAGGATAAGGAGCAATGCAAAGAAAGCTCTCCGATGTGTGGGGAACAACTTGAACCTAATGAAAGAGACTGTCAAACACATGATGAGCCTGAACAACAAATTGCCTCGGCAATGATTGAGGAGCCTGAACAGAGCAATGCCGCGACAACACTCAGTGAAGCTGAGAACAACAATACTACAGCAAATTCTGAGGAACCCGATGCCCGTAAGGTTACAACGTTGATGTTGAAGCAGGAATCTATAGATTGCTCTCATCTACAATTGCCACGGCAATTACACGACCGCATACAAGATCAACGAGATGATAATACTTTGCCAATGGAATATTAGCAGGTAATGGTTGAACCTTTGAATTTTTTTAAAACTCACCTCGTCCATTGCGGTGTATGTCTTGAGGAACCGAGGTTGGTAGATTTGAAGCCATCAAAATCTCTACCGATGGAGATGTTTGAGAGGCCAAAAGAAAACGGTGTTTGGATTCGTAAAGCTTTTCAGAAAATTGGTTCTTCCCTTGACTTACAGCAAATTTTGGCAACTGATTGCCACGACAATTAGCTTGAGCAGCAATTACCACGACAACAAATGCTACATCCAACCATGATAGAAGTCGACAAGAATGAGGTAATTGAATGGTTGAGAATGGATATAATTTTTCCTATTAATATATTTGTGCCTTCAGGAATAGTAGCAAGGTGGAGAGTATACATGGACTACAAGAGAACAAAGAAGAAAGACACCTCCACCATGGTAACTTAAAAGGGAGTAGTGGCAAGCACATTGGCCAAACTCTTTTTGGGCAATATTGTCACCCGATGGAGGGTGCGGATGGGCTATAAGAAGTATCGAAAACGACCATCCTCAAGTTTTCTCAGATATGCACTAACATTAGAAGATGCATGATGGCACTCTTTTCAAACATGGTCGAAGACTTCCTTGAGATCTTCATGGATGATTTTTCCGTTTTTGGTAGTGACTTCAACAGTTGCCTCGACAATTTAGAGAATGTGTTGGCAAGATGTGAAGAAACCGATTTAGTCCTTAATTGGGATAAGTGCCATCTTATGGTAGATGAAGGAATAGTGCTCGACCACAAGATTTCATCCAAGGGAATTGAAGTAGACAAAGCCAAGGTGGATGTGATCGAGAGATTACCCCCCACCAAGATAAAGTCTTCCATTTTGATGATTCTTGCACCCAAGCATTGAAACCCTAAAGGAAAAGCTTGCCTCGGCAACCCCTTGACGCCTCTACAACCATGGATGCGCATGCCTCGGCAACCCTCGACGCCGCCAGCAGCAGCTATTGATGTGCATGCCTCGGCAACTCCGACGCGCACGCCTCGGTAACCACCGTCACGCACGCCTCAAGAACCATGGACGCGTATGCCTCGGCAACTCTAGACACACACAACTCGACAATCTTGGGAGGCGTCGCCCACGCAAAGACATGCCTCGGCAATACTCAGTACACAGATTTAGTTAATTTCCTTGTTTGTGGTATTTTACCTTATGACCTTACTCACCAAGGGAAGAAGCGGTTCCGCCATGATGCTAAGCATTACTTTTGGGACGAGCCTCTTTTGTTTAAACAATGTGCAGATCAGGTTATACCGATGTGTCCTCAAGAGGAGCAACAGAATGTACTCCGACAATGCCATTCTTCACCCTATGGAGGACATTTTGGAGGAACTCGTACCGCAGCCAAAGTTTTTCAATCCGGTTTGTATTGGCCAACATCTTTGTACAAAGATGCCCAAGAGTTTTACAAGCAATCTGATCTTTGCCAAAGGACGGGCAATATCACCTACAAACCAATGGGCAATCAAGACCGTGAATATGGATTAGGAAAGTGCCGGACAAAAGTGTTTGTTGTACCTCAACGAGATAGAAGAATTTCGTGCACTCGCCTATAACAATGACAAATCTACAAGGAGAAAACAAAGCAATGGCACGACAAGAAACTATTGTCGCGACAATTCATGCCAGGGCAACTAGTTCTCTTATTCAATTCTCGACTAAAACTTTTCCCGGGAAAACTAAAATCAAGATGGTCGGAACCATTCGAAGTTGTCAAACCATTCTCCCATGGTACCGTGATAATCAAGTCCATTACCGATGAACATGAATTCAAAGTTAACGAACAGAGATTGAAGCACTACAACGGTGCCCATGTAGAACGAAACAAAGAAGTTGACACCTTAGGAGATGCATGAGCATGTTCTCCTTTCGATATTTTCTTTTTCTTTTTCTTTTTTTTGAACTATCTTTTTTTTCTATTATTTCTGGTTATTTTTTTCTCTCTTTATTTATTTTTGGAATTTTTAGGAGAGATTTTATTTTATTTCATTATCTTTAGTTTTCAGGTTTTCTTTTCCACAACAAGACTCACAACCACCATGCTAAGGAAATTTATCCGACTACTTGCCACAAAGAACCACAATAAATCAAGCGATGCCCAGCAACAAAAATGGCTTCGACAACTCATCGATGCCTATGCAAGTGAACCTGCATCGGCAAACATGGATCAAATCAAAGCAATGCTATTCACGCGGCACCAGCATTCAACCACCGACTGAAAAATGAATCAAGCAAACGGCACGAAGGAAACTTATCACTCGAGGTGACGACCTCTCCGACTAACTCATTTCATTTAGTTTCTTTTAAATTTTGTTTCACTCTTACATGCATTGAGGACAATTCTTCTCTCGAGTTTGGGGGGGTATTGATTTCTAGTTAGTTTCATGTTTAGTTGCATTCATCGTTAGCAATCACATATAGGTTGCATATATTACTTGCCATGCCTTTAATTGGATTTAATTGCTTAAGACTTGTTGAATATCCAATGATGAATTTTTGCCACTGCACTTAATTGAAAGAACCTTTAATTTTAGGATTGCATGAAAAAAACTTAGAATTTTTACTATGATGCTGAATTTTTTTTACATGGTTGTGGCTTGTTGATTGAAAGAAACTTAGTGAACTTAGGTTGCTTAAAATTTGGGTAAATTTAAAATTGAAAATTAAAAGTTAATTTCTTGCTAGAGGTGCCCAAAACTGGCTCTAGTAGTAAATGCACTTTCTTGCTAGAGGTGCCCAAAACTGGCTCTAGTAGTTAATGCACATTAAAGAATCGCTAGAGGTGCCCGAAATTGGCTCTAGTCAACTAAAATAAAATGAGAAATTGCTTACTTTGCTAGAGGTGCCCAAAATTATCTCTAGTAAAAATAAAAAAAATGTCTCGGTAATTAAATTGATAAAAGCCTATTGTTCACATAGAATCTTGAAAATCAACTTGTACACAACTACGCACACACATTGTCACGAGCATTATAGTTTTGTTCCGGCTAATTTTTGAGCTATCCAAAAAATTAAAAGGTGATCATACTTTGTGCCATGGTTCCGAGGTTTGAATTCAAGTTTGAAGCATGTCTTTGATGATTAAAGTCTTGGCAGGTAATTGTTAGTTTGCATTGCTTGAGGACAAGCAATAGTTCGAGTTTGGGGGTGTGATAAGTGTTCAAAAGTACTATTTTTATTACCCTTTTTACTCATATTATTGTTAGACTTAAGCTCATATTAGTTGCATAATTAGTCATTCATGTATTAATTCATGTTTCTTTCCACCGTTGAGCTTGATTACATAACTTGGTGATTTTTGTGGAAAAAAATGCTGCTTTGGTGTATTTTTGTGTGTGTGCAGAATCACTTGCCTAAACAAGGCTAGAGCTAGTTGTCAGGGCAATGCATGAATGAGATGTCGAGCTAGTTGCCAGGTCAATGCATGAAGGAGACGCCGAGCCAGTTGCCAGGGCAATTGTCGACAAAGAATAAGGTGATATGGTAGTCGAAATTGATGACTAGACAAGCCCAAGATGACGTGGAGCAAAGCTAAATCCCAAAGGAATTTGATTTCCATGAAGAGATTAAAGAAGAATTAAATTCCAAGAAGATAGGAGAAGTTCTAGAAGGAATATAATTATAATAAAGAATTATATTCTTTAAAGATAATTTAATTCCAACTTAACTTCCTCCTCAAAGAAGGACTTTGACCTAGCCCTATAAATTAGAGGCCATATCGTCAACTTGAGGGGGAGCAAGAAGAGGGAAAATTTCGACAACCCCACAGGGCAAGAGGAGAGAAATTTCGACAAGAGAGCAAGGGGTAGAGAGTTCGATTTCTTCTTCTTCTTCTTTGCTACCATTAGATTCATGGTTTGGGGATTATTCTTTGTATATCTTTTGAACCCAACCATGAACTAACTTGATTGGTTGGGGTTATTATGTTTTGTTGTTGTTAGAAACAATTGGATTTTGTTTAGCTAATAAGAGTTTGCACTTTTCTATTCAAGGTTTACTCATTCTTGGCTTTTATTCTTGTTTGCGAGTGAATTGGGAGAGGATCTCGTAACTTCATCTATTTATCTAATAAAGGGAGAGTTAGATTCAAGAAACGAATGAGTATGGTCTTTATTCAATCTATTGATGGTGATGATTAATCTGGCTTAGGAATAAGTTAAGGATTTCAATGGCTAAGTGGAGCGCGAGATTGGTTGTTGTTCACCCTTGATTCACGCAGGGATGTATTATCAAGGCATGCACAAGTAGCTAGAGTTTCGACTTAGGGATAAGAAGAAACCATTGAAGAACGCTCTGCCAAACCTTGAAGTTGCTGCCCAGACGCCCAAGTAGTTGCCCAGCTAGTCGCCCAGGCAACCATCGATTAGTTGCCAAGGCAACCCCGCTGTGCAAGTTGCCACGGCAACTGAGTTACCCTTGCACTCTTTTACCAAGACGATCCAATCGACTATCACACCTTAACTCACGATAACCTGGCCTATTTACTTTATTTTAATTTCATCTATTCTTCTAGTTTATTGCTCTTAGTTTTCTCGTTAATTAAAACCTCTATTATCAATTGTGTTTTTATTTTCACAGTGCAGTAACTTAAGCAAAGTGGCCCAAACCAATCCCTGTGGAGACGATACCTGATACTCGTATCACTTTATTAATTGCGACGTGTATACTTGCACATTTGCGTAGCACTTATTACACGCAACAGACATGTCGATAAGGCAATTAATTGATTATCGCCAGCTAAACTGGCTCACTATCAAGAACAAGTATTCTTTACCGAGGATTGAGGACTTGTTCGATCAATTCAAGGATGCCAAAGTTTTCTCTAAGATCAATTTGCTATCGAGGTACTATCATATGAGAATACAAGACACGAATGTACCCATAACGACTTTTAGGACTCGTTATGGTCACTACGAGTTCCTAGTTATGCCCTTCGGGCTAACTAGTGCTCCAGTCCTGTTCGTAAAAAAGAAAGACGAGACTATGCGGCTTTGTGTTGACTATCGTCAATTAAACAAGCTCACTATCAAGAATCGATATCGCCTGCCCAGAATTGAAGATCTTTTTGATCAACTCAGGGATGCTTACGTATTCTCTAAGATCAACCTTCGATCGGGGTACTATCAAATGAAAGTGAAAGAACAAGATGTACTCAAGACAGCCTTTTGTACTCGACATGGCCACTTAAAATTCCTCGTAATGACATTCGGGTTAACGAATGCTCTAGCTGCTTTCATGGATCTCATGAATCGGGTATTCAAGCCCTATCTTGACAAATTCGTGGTCGTATTCATTGACGACATTTTGGTGTACTCTTGAAATAAGGAGGAACATGTTGAACACCTCCAAATTATCTTGCAAACACTCTGAGAACATTAATTGTATGCCAAGTTCTCCAAATGTGAATTCTGGTTACCAGAAGTTTCTTTCCTCGGCCACGTTATCTCGACTGAAGAAATCAAAGTCGATCCAAGCAAGATTCAGCCTATTCTAAATTAGAGACCTCTAAAGAATGTAAGCGAGGTCTGAAGCTTTCTCGTTTTAGCCGGGTATTATAGAAGGTTTGTTAAGGGCTTTTCCTCCATTGTTGCAAGCCTTACTAAGATTACCCACAAGGATACACCTTTCATTTGGTCGGAGAATCAACAACAAAGCTTTGAAATTTAAAATGAATTATATTGGCAAGTGATGTAATTTAAAATGTTATCGGATATAGTTGGTCGGCCATAGGATTGATAGTGCACTATAAATAAGTCACCCCGGGTGTTGAGGGGTTTATGTGTACCGAATACTCCACGTCGAGTACCCTAATGATTGAGGGATTATATGGTACCAAAAACCCCCGTTAGTGAATTATGCATCTAACCGATGATTGGGTTGTAATGGTACCCGATTGTGATTGTACCTTGGATTCCGGTTGAGATGACATGAAGTGTTGAGAGGACACTTATTGAATCTGTGCATCCGATGTAATATTTTGTAAAGTGAAACTTGGTTTATGATCACTTAAAAGCTAGTATAACTGATAATGTATCATGTTCATGGATATTGTTGTATAATGTTGATTTATACATGTTTACTATTTAAGCCTTGCATATGGGATTGTTTTGCATGAGAAAGCTTAAATTGAGGGTTAGAAAATGAGATTTTGATGTTAATCCATGATACATGTTACATATGGTTTAATATGCATGCTTTGGAAATGTTAAGTGCATAGTTTGAAAGACATGATGTTTTGAAAAGACGTTTTAAAATGATGTACTCTTGTAAGTTGGAAACCGGTTTTAAATGCATTGATGGTGTTGTGTTTTGTGCTCTCATCACTAAGCCTTGTGTTCTTACGCTCTATTTGTTCATCAATGCAGAGAATTAAAGGTTGGAGGTAGTGAGCAAGCGAAGGGAATTCCAAGGACTTGAATAACACAAAAGTATGGTTTTTGAACTAGATTAGTAGTAATAAAGGCAATGGGGTTCATTGTTGTTTTGGGAAGGTTTTTGCTAAACTCCCTATTTCTTCAAGTTTATATTGTTGTTGCGATTTGTATGATGCTTTATTTGGTTGTTATTTCCATATATTTATCTTTCGTGCTTTGGTTGGTTGGGTTTTTAGGAAGCATGCCTATAGGTCTACCTTGTTGATTACCTTTGTTGCCATAAAGTTTATGCTTCCATGTTCTATTGGTCTTTGGTTGATATGGTGTTTGTATGATGTTCCAAACATGTTGTTTTGTGAGTTATAGGATGTTTGGGGTCTATTCAGATTTGTTTAGGGAGGTTCTAAAGTGTTTCGGATGTGCAATTTTTGCACAACTACAAGAAGGTTTCGAAACCAACCTTAAGGTTTTGAAATTAGAGGGATGAAGGTTTCGAAACCATCCCTAAGGTTTTGAAACTACGAGGCCAATTTTTGGTTACTGGAGCACAGGTTTCAAAACCACTAAGGGGGGTTTCGACACCTTTCGGGGGATGGTTTTGCAAAGTTGAAAAATTGTTTAACATGTTATATTTTGGTCCTATAACATAAATTCATCAATTCAATGATTTCTAAGTTTCCTTTTGAGCTAAAATGTTATATATTGGTCTAAATTTTATTTAATTTCAGAATGGTGAATTTAATTTCATATGGGTCCTTGTAGTATTATGATTCTTTTAATTTGGTGCTTGTTTTGTATGATTGCTAATTAAATGAGATTGAATGATTTTTTTGAGCTAAAATTTTACCAGAATGCATGTAACCTGACTAATTAAGGTTTGATAACTTTTTATTTAAGTAAGTCCTCTCAGTTTTCCAAATTTACAATTTGGTCCCTAAATTGCAAATACGCTCAAGTGGATGTTAATTTGACACCCGATTCAAATGAGAATTTATCTGCTGTTACCATATTCACCTTAGGGATTAATTATGCATCTAGACAAGATAAAATAAAAAATACCTAATTTTAAGTAAATTATTTCGGGTTTATTTTGGCAAACCCAATGTAGCTCACTCGATTCGGGTCCGCATCTAGGGCGGTCGATGGGTTACATTTGGTGGTATCAAAGCTAGGTTTGCGATAAGTGGGATGAGATTATGATTGTTGGAATGTTGTTAATGATTGATTTCGGGTGTTTGCTATGCACGGTGATTGTTTATTTGCTGTTGGTTGACATATGCCATGTTGGGGGATATTTGTGGGACACGTTGCCTTATTACTATAGTCTGAAATGTTTTATTTGAAATGGAAGTCTTGGATCCTTGCTTGAAGCTGACCTATTTGATTTTGTTTTGGTATAATTATCATGCCTTAGAAATAGTATTATGTTACGACCGGGGAAAGAATTAAGTATTAGCACAAAAGTTGTTGCCATTGGGCAAGGGAACGAGGAGAATGTTATATCTCATGGAGGTTTGCCACCTACTCCACCTAATCAACCGGTAGGAGTGGAGCAAGTACCACCTGCACCAGCTGGGCCAGTGTTGGGTGATATGGCACCTTTGATATAGGCGATGACCACAGCTTTTCAAGCTGTTGTTGCTGGGGTGCACGTGCCTGCACCAGCTATTGGACAATTGGGGTTGCAGTTGGAACGTTTTCGAAGTCTAGGAGGAGTTGAGTTTCGAGGGTTGGCACTCGAGGCATCTGAGGAGTGGATGGCTAGTACTGAACGAATTTTGGTACAAATGGGGTACAAAGATGTCCCTAAGCTAGGATGTGTTGAGTCTTTGTTGCAAGGAGACGCGTATAGTTGGTGGACTACCGTGACCGCGAGTATAGAACCCGATGATGTGACTTGGGAGTTCTTTCGAACTGTCTTGAAGAAGAATTATCTGGGAGTTAGATACTTGGATGAAAAGAAACGTGAGTTCAGGGCTTTGGTTCAAGATAGTATGACCGTAGTAGAGTATGAGGTTTAGTTTGTTCGGTTGAGTCAATATGCTTCTGAACGGGTACTCGATGAGAGCCATTGTTGTGATCGATTCCGTTACAGATTGGTGCAGGATTTTAAGACATATATGTTGGCTTTTGACTACACCGGTTTTGATGTGCTGGTTACACGGGCAAAGGATATTGAGCAGAACTTGGGTTTATCAGTTCATGTGAGAGGTTCTAGCTCTGGTAAGAGAGTTGTATACTCTATTTCCGGTGGTGGTCAGTTTAAGAAGCATCGTGATAAAAGGTATCGCCTTGAGTTAAGGCGAGACTGCCCATGTTGGGCTCGTGAGGGGCAGGCTCCTGTGACTTTTGTCGCTAATTCTTGTTGGAGTTGTGGATTGAGTGATCATCTCAGAAGTGTTAGATTAGGGTATGCAAGTAGCTAGTTCTTTTGGAGAGACAATTGTTACGAGAAGGTTATTTAATAGATGTCCTTTGACAGTTTAAGGTCATATGTTTGCAATTGATGTGATGGAGTTGTCGTTTCATGGTTTTGATGTAATCTTGGGCATGGATTGGTTGTCTGAGCATAGATTTGGGTCGATTTTGAAACTAGGTGAGTATCCTTGAAACCAAGTGGTAAAGAAATTCAGGTTAGATTTCTAAAGGTATGAACTCATATTCTTAGTAAGTTAATAGATTAGTGCTTAGTGAGAGTATGTTCTTGGGTCTCTTAAGATCATTAAAGCTATTTGATAGATTATGATTATTTAGTGGGTTATCTAGGAATTTAATCTTGATAATGAGAGTTAATCTTTTAATGGGTTATTTAATTGATTATCTAACTTAGAAGAGATTGGGTTATTTGGTGGTATTCATCTAATCTAAAACCTAGCTACTTGAAGTTGATGTTGATTTATCTTTTGTGAGTCAATGATCTAAATCCTTGATTTAATATCCCAAGTTCTACCTTGACTAGAGTTCCAATTTATATTGATTTCTTTCTTAATTCAATTGATTTCTTCAAATCAAACACAAAACCACCTTTTTACTTTAATTGCTTGTGAACTTAATCTCTTAACCGCCTCTGTGGGATCGACCCTACTTGTTGCTACTACAAATCCAAAGAACAAGTAGGTATTATTTATTGACGGATTCGACCCTCATCAAAAATTGGCGCTGTTGTTGGGGAATGGTGTCAAGAAGCTAAGTATACTTTTTATTTAGTTTAGTTTATTTTTATTTTTTCGAGTTTTTTTCTTTTCTGCTTTTATGCTTCTCTCTTCTCTTGCAGATAAGAATTTTTTTGTTTGATCATGATATCGACAAAACCGAAAGGCAAACAATCATCAACATTATGATCGCGATCTCTCAACAATTTAGTTCAACACATGACATCGTCTCTCGACATGTGAATGAGGCACGTGGGATTTGCATAAGTCAAGAGCATATAACCGATATGTGCCCTACACTTCAAGTAGAAAGTACCAAGGACGTCAATGCCATTAGAGGACCTTACGGCCAAAAGAAGCACAATCCATACGCACATACATAAAATTCCTTGTGGAAGGACTATTCACACTTGCATTATGGGCAAGGACATCCGCAAGAAGTCTACCAAAAAGCCCAATCGTATGCACAACATGCCTTCCGCGAACAAAGTGTTTTTCGCGAACCTCAACCACCAACCAAGCCTTCTTTAGAGGAACTTATAAATAAAACTGAGAGCAATTTAGAGCAGTTCCAACAAGAGAGAAAATTTTCCTCGAAACAAGAAACCGCTTAGGCCCACTACGAAGACAACAGAGGAAGAAAAGAGTGCGAACGCACCATACCCCATACCCTTGGCGAACGAGAACATGAACATGCAAAGTAGAGTTTGTCTGACGTAGCTAATGAACAAATTGAAAGGAAGGCAAACGAGCCTTATGCGGACAAGGATGATGCAGGAACTAAAAAGGATGCGAATACAAGCTATCTTGATGCGGATGGTAAGAAAATGAAGGATAATGACCTTTCCACGAACGATGCACAAGAGAATTCAAATGAGAATTCGTCAAATGAGCAAGGCAAACATAAGGGTGCGAAGGCCAACAAACCTTCCAATTTTTGGCTCGCACGTTTTCCTGACAAAGATTCCAATCCTAAAAATCTAAAGCCTACGAAAGATGAAGCTGGTACAAAGAGTCTTGTGCCAACCATTGTGGTTCAACCATCTTTACCTCAAAGGTTCGCACAGACCAAAGAGGATGAGCTGGAATGAAAAAATCTTGAAACAATTCACAAGGTTGAGCTAATCCCAAGAAACCTGGGGAACAAGATATCATACTCCTTGCATACAAAGAATCATACCATGGTACGAGGATATCACATACAATTTTGTGAAAAAGACATTTTCAACATGTACATCGTAGGTTGAGAAAGATAAGATTAAATGCGACACGAAGTTGTACCTATGGCATGAACCATACCTATGAAAAATAGTAGCAGATCTTGCCATAGTGGTGAACATCAACTGGGATCCAGGGATCCAACCAATCAATGTCGAACCTCCCTATAAACTTGCAATAAAACTACCATGGCAGAAGAAAGTTTTCAAATCAATCAAGGAAAAGCCTCTTGACGAACATATTCTCACGTAACGTGAAAAAATGAGTTACGTCCAACCAAAGACGTTAAAGAAATGCGCTTCTTGGGAGGCAACCCATGCTTTTATTCTTACTTTATTTTAGTCTATTTCATTTTATTTCATTAACAAAAAAATTTATGAATTTTTATTTTTTCTTTATTTTTTAGGTACAGAGGAAAGAAGCACTCTGGAAATAAGGCGTGCCCACGCTACAAAAATTTCATGAAATTTTTGGAGGGAAACTTTCCCATCGGAGGGAAAGCAAAATAATTGGTGAAATTTTTTTGGCACTTCCCCTACCAAATAGGTGCCAAAAATTTGGAAAGAATGAGAGAAAGGTTTGCCTTAATTTAAACTATATTATCTTTAAGTCTTTCAATCCAATTATAACTTTCCATCTTTCACCTTTCTTGTTTTCCAAGAATTTATGATTCCTTAAAAAATATCATCTATTCACATTTCATCTATTATCTTCTTTCCATAAATTTCACCCCTATTCTTGTTCTCCAAGAAAAGGGATTTTTATATATCTTTTCTTAAGGGTTCTTCAAATCCAAAGAAAACTCTCTCCAAGAATTAAATCCAAGGATGCCAAGAACAAAGAGTCAAGCAACGAGGGATGGAGGATAATACCTCGAACAACCGCTGCCTTCCTCGTCGATCGAAGAGCAATCGCCAGTTTGCGCCTTCTCCTCTCGCACTCTCAGCTGCAGCTGCGCACAGAGCCCTCTAATCAATGCTGCCCAAGTCACCTTATTGAACCACGAAAGAAGCCTCCTCTTCGCAAGCCATCACCGTCGAGCAACACCTAGCTCGCTTGGAATATCGAATGCAACGAGTATAGGCGAATCAAAGGGCATTCTTTGAGCATGCAGAGTTCGACCCTCCACACCCTACACCCTTTAAATCGCCACATGCTGCATGAGGGAGCACTTGTAACACCCCCTCCTTGGGTTAGCCGGAACCGGGTTTGGGAGCATTACCAAAATGAAAACAAAGCAAGAGATAGGTTACTTGTCGAACAAGTAAGCTCGATATACATGACTTGCAACGCAAGTAACCTAAACACAACCATACAAGTAATCCACATTAATCAAAACAAACATTCTTAGCATGCTAATTTAGGTTCTAATTTGTTTCATTTCATACTTATATTTTAAGTTAGCACTAAAATATTTCAATTTACCATTCCATTCAATACACATACATCATTCAAACAACAATAACAAGTGTGACATACTTCACAGTAGGTTACTATTAGACATGATTCAACTTTCATTCTTATTACAAGTTCATGTACCCTATTCGAATGATACAAGGTGGTCACTTAACACATTTAAATTAGCTTACTTGCATCTCAAGATACTACTTATTTAACCAATCAACATAATCAATACAAGACATCCAACTTACATTCTTATTACATGTTCATACACCCTATTCGAATATCTAGGTGTTCACTTAGTTCATTTCAATTGTTTCTTTTTCAATCAAGTCATACTATTTCATGGCATACTTGTCTAGTACATTGTTAATGCATGCTTGAATATACCTTAGCTCCAATCCAAGCATTGTTGAATCATATCAATAGCCACATGAATGAATGCATGATCATACAACATTGGTCTATTGTTCGAATTATACAAAGATTCAACAATCATTGTACAATTTTCACAATTTGTGCAGCATCTACTTATATATATACATAGCAACATAGTTCATATACATAGTTTAAGTCATCAAAGTTGGTTACATGATAGGCCCAACAAAACATTACATATACTAGTCTTAAACACACAACAAAATGCATGATCAAGGCTACCTATTACAAATTCTAATGCCACCAAACTAGGGGTATACAAAGAGTATGAAATCATACTTTCAAGCTTGCTTCAAAACGTTGCTTCGAGTTCAAGATATCCTCTTGAAAGTGTCTCTAATCTGTTATTTGAAGAATGAAAAGTAAAGTGGTAAGTACAAGTTATTTACTTAGTGAGGTAACACTAAGTCTAGCCAATTTCCATGTATACATATCCAAGTTTACATGTATTTCAATGAATCAAGATCATCTCTACATGACATATACCATTCGAATTCAAGGAGTAAACATAGGCAAACTTCACGTATCATATATTCAACATAGCAACATCGATCATAAATACCCATCATGCTATTCGAGTATCTTGCTTAGAAGACAAGCAACCAAAACACCAAGTACCAAGTAGGCATTCTTACACAACAAGCATCAATTATACATAACTTCCATATGAAGTAACTAGTTGTACAATCATTCATGTGTTATCTTTCAAGGCAAGGATGTTCAATCAAGAATCTTACAAAATAAGTAATGTTTACATCACCCAACCAAGACAAACAATGTTTATTTTGAGTTATTAATCCATCTTATAACACCCTTGGTAAATAGTTTACTAGATAATCAAATCTTCAACAATATGCACCGAAGTGCCAATATGCACCGTAGTGCAAAAATGCACCGTCGTGCCAATATGCACCGTAGTGCCAAAATGCACCGTCGTGCCAATATGCACCGTAGTGCCAATATGCACCTAACATTTTAAATTACATCACTTGCAACCCTCAAGATAGCTTGTATTCGCATCCTTTTTAGTTCCTGCATCATCCTTGTCCGCATAAGGCTCGTTTGCCTTCCTTTCAATTTGTTCATTAGCTACGTCAGACAAACTCTACTTTGCATGTTCATGTTCTCGTTCGCCAAGGGTATGGGGTATGGTGCGTTCGCACTCTTTTCTTCCTCTGTTGTCTTCGTAGTGGGCCTAAGCGGTTTCTTGTTTCGAGGAAAATTTTCTCTCTTGTTGGAACTGCTCTAAATTGCTCTCAGTTTTATTTATAAGTTCCTCTAAAGAAGGCTTGGTTGGTGGTTGAGGTTCGCGAAAAACACTTTGTTCGCGGAAGGCATGTTGTGCATACGATTGGGCTTTTTGGTAGACTTCTTGCGGATGTCCTTGCCCATAATGCAAGTGTGAATAGTCCTTCCACAAGGAATTTTATGTATGTGCGTATGGATTGTGCTTCTTTTGGCCGTAAGGTCCTCTAATGGCATTGACGTCCTTGGTACTTTCTACTTGAAGTGTAGGGCACATATCGGTTATATGCTCTTGACTTATGCAAATCCCACGTGCCTCATTCACATGTCGAGAGACGATGTCATGTGTTGAACTAAATTGTTGAGAGATCACGATCATAATGTTGATGATTGTTTGCCTTTCGGTTTTGTCGATATCATGATCAAACAAAAAATTCTTATCTGCAAGAGAAGAGAGAAGCATAAAAGCAGAAAAGAAAAAAACTCGAAAAAATAAAAATAAACTAAACTAAATAAAAAGTATACTTAGCTTCTTGACACCATTCCCCAACAACAGCGCCAATTTTTGATGAGGGTCGAATCCGTCAATAAATAATACCTACTTGTTCTTTGGATTTGTAGTAGCAACAAGTAGGGTCGATCCCACAGAGAGCGGTTAAGAGATTAAGTTCACAAGCAATTAAAGTAAAAAGGTGGTTTTGTGTTTGATTTGAAGAAATCAATTGAATTAAGAAAGAAATCAATATAAATTGGAACTCTAGTCAAGGTAGAACTTGGGATATTAAATCAAGGATTTAGATCATTGACTCACAAAAGATAAATCAACATCAACTTCAAGTAGCTAGGTTTTAGATTAGATGAATACCACCAAATAACCCAATCTCTTCTAAGTTAGATAATCAATTAAATAACCCATTAAAAGATTAACTCTCATTATCAAGATTAAATTCCTAGATAACCCACTAAATAATCATAATCTATCAAATAGCTTTAATGATCTTAAGAGACCCAAGAACATACTCTCACTAAGCACTAATCTATTAACTTACTAAGAATATGAGTTCATACCTTTAGAAATCTAACTGAATTTCTTTACCACTTGGTTTCAAGGATACTCACCTAGTTTCAAAATCGACCCAAATCTATGCTCAGACAACCAATCCATGCCCAAGATTACATCAAAACCATGAAACGACAACTCCATCACATCAATTGCAAACATATGACCTTAAACTGTCAAAGGACATCTATTAAATAACCTTCTCGTAACAATTGTCTCTCCAAAAGAACTAGCTACTTGCATACCCTAATCTAACACTTCTGAGATGATCACTCAATCCACAACTCCAACAAGAATTAGCGACAAAAGTCACAGGAGCCTGCCCCTCACGAGCCCAACATGGGCAGTCTCGCCTTAACTCAAGGCGATACCTTTTATCACGATGCTTCTTAAACTGACCACCACCGGAAATAGAGTATACAACTCTCTTGCAGAGCTAGAACCTCTCACATGAACTGATAAACCCAAGTTCTGCTCAATATCCTTTGCCCGTGTAACCAGCACATCAAAACCGGTGTAGTCAAAAGCCAACATATATGTCTTAAAATCCTGCACCAATCTGTAACGGAATCGATCACAACAATGGCTCTCATCGAGTACCCGTTCAGAAGCATATTGACTCAACCGAACAAACTAAACCTCATACTCTACTACGGTCATACTATCTTGAACCAAAGCCCTGAACTCACGTTTCTTTTCATCCAAGTATCTAACTCCCAGATAATTCTTCTTCAAGACAGTTCGAAAGAACTCCCAAGTCACATCATCGGGTTCTATACTCGCGGTCACGGTAGTCCACCAACTATACGCGTCTCCTTGCAACAAAGACTCAACACATCCTAGCTTAGGGACATCTTTGTACCCCATTTGTACCAAAATTCGTTCAGTACTAGCCATCCACTCCTCAGATGCCTCGAGTGCCAACCCTCGAAACTCAACTCCTCCTAGACTTTGAAAACGTTCCAACTGCAACCCCAATTGTCCAATAGCTGGTGCAGGCACGTGCACCCCCAGCAACAACAGCTTGAAAAGCTGTGGTCATCGCCTATATCAAAGGTGCCATATCACCCAACACTGGCCCAGCTGGTGCAGGTGGTACTTGCTCCACTCCTACCGGTTGATTAGGTGGAGTAGGTGGCAAACCTCCATGAGATATAACATTCTCCTCGTTCCCTTGCCCAATGGCAACAACTTTTGTGCTAATACTTAATTCTTTCCCCGGTCGTAACATAATACTATTTCTAAGGCATGATAATTATACCAAAACAAAATCAAATAGGTCAGCTTCAAGCAAGGATCCAAGACTTCCATTTCAAATAAAACATTTCAGACTATAGTAATAAGGCAACGTGTCCCACAAATATCCCCCAACATGGCATATGTCAACCAACAGCAAATAAACAATCACCGTGCATAGCAAACACCCGAAATCAATCATTAACAACATTCCAACAATCATAATCTCATCCCACTTATCGCAAACCTAGCTTTGATACCACCAAATGTAACCCATCGACCTGGCCTAGATGCCAGACCGAACTGAGTGAGCTACATTGGGTTTGCCAAAATAAACCCGAAATAATTTACTTAAAATTAGGTATTTTTTATTTTATCTTGTCTAGATGCATAATTAATCCCTAAGGTGAATATGGTAACAGCAGATAAATTCTCATTTGAATCGGGTGTCAAATTAACATCCACTTGAGCGTATTTGCAATTTAGGGACCAAATTGTAAATTTGGAAAACTGAGAGGACTTACTTAAATAAAAAGTTATCAAACCTTAATTAGTCAGGTTACATGCATTCTGGTAAAATTTTAGCTCAAAAAAATCATTCAATCTCATTTAATTAGCAATCATACAAAACAAGCACCAAATTAAAAGAATCATAATACTACAAGGACCCATATGAAATTAAATTCACCATTCTGAAATTAAATAAAATTTAGACCAATATATAACATTTTAGCTCAAAAGGAAACTTAGAAATCATTGAATTGATGAATTTATGTTATAGGACCAAAATATAACATGTTAAACAATTTTTCAACTTTGCAAAACCATCCCCCGAAAGGTGTGAAACCCCCTTAGTGGTTTTGAAACACGTGCTCGATAACCAAAAATTGGCCTCGTAGTTTCAAAACCTTAGGGATGGTTTGAAACCTTCATCCCTCTAATTTCAAAACCTTAAGGTTGGTTTCGAAACCTTCTTGTAGTTGTGCAAAAATTGCACATCCGAAACACTTTAGAACCTCCCTAAACAAATCTGAATAGACCCCAAACATCCTATAACTCACAAAACAACATGTTTGGAACATCATACAAACACCATATCAACCAAAGACCAATAGAACATGGAAGCATAAACTTTATGGCAACAAAGGTAATCAACAAGGTAGACCTATAGGCATGCTTCCTAAAAACCCAACCAACCAAAGCACGAAAGATAAATCTATGGAAATAACAACCAAATAAAGCATCATACAAATCGCAACAACAATATAAACTTGAAGAAATAGGGAGTTTAGCAAAAACCTTCCCAAAACAACAATGAACCCCATTGCCTTTATTACTACTAATCTAGTTCAAAAACCATACTTTTGTGTTATTCAAGTCCTTGGAATTCCCTTCGCTTGCTCACTACTACCTCAACCTTTAATTCTCTGCATTGATGAACAAATAGAGCGTAAGAACACAAGGCTTAGTGATGAGAGCACAAAACACAACACCATCAATGCATTTAAAACCGGTTTCCAACTTACAAGAGTACATCATTTTAAAACGTCTTTTCAAAACATCATGTCTTTCAAACTATGCACTTAACATTTCCAAAGCATGCATATTAAACCATATGTAACATGTATCATGGATTAACATCAAAATCTCATTTTCTAACCCTCAATTTAAGCTTTCTCATGCAAAACAATCCCATATGCAAGGCTTAAATAGTAAACATGTATAAATCAACATTATACAACAATATCCATGAACATGATACATTATCAGTTATACTAGCTTTTAAGTGATCATAAACCAAGTTTCACTTTACAAAATATTACATCGGATGCACAGATTCAATAAGTGTCCTCTCAACACTTCATGTCATCTCAACCTGAATCCAAGGTACAATCACAATCGGGTACCATTACAACCCAATCATCGGTTAGATGCATAATTCACTAACGGGGGTTTTTGGTACCATATAATCCCTCAATCATTAGGGTACTCGACGTGGAGTATTCGGTACACATAAACCCCTCAACACCCGGGGTGACTTATTTATAGTGCACTATCAATCCTATGGCCGACCAACTATATCCGATAACATTTTAAATTACATCACTTGCCAATATAATTCATTTTTAAATAGGTACCTCACTGTTTTTATAAGCGGCCTCGGGTCACCATAAATCCTATGTGGATTTGAAGCGTAGAGAGATTGAGTGCGTTGTTGGTGATCGTGTGTTTTTGAAGGTGTCACCTTGGAAGAAGATGATGTTGTTCGGACGTAAAAGAAAGCTTGGTCCAAGGTTCATTAGACCGTATGAGGTTGTGGAGTGTGTAGGTCTTGTGGCTTATCTTTTGAGTTTGCATTTTGAGTTGGAGAAGATTTATGATGTGTTTCATGTGTTGATGTTGCGGAGGTATGAGATGGATCCATCGCATGTTATGCCGGTGGAGGACATTGGTTTGCATCCAGATTTTTCATTTGATGAGGAACTTGTTGAGATCTTTGATTCTAGTTGTAAAGTTCTTCGTGGCAAAGCAATCGAGCTTGTGAATGTGTTGTGGTGACACCGTGGAGTTGAGGAGGCCACGTGAGAGAGTAAGGCGGATATGATGGATTAGTTTCTGCATTTGTAAATTTCAAGGACGAAATTTCCTAAGTGGGGGAGAGTTGTAATGCCCCGGTTTTGGGCCTAGGAGTTTCTAGGTTGGTTAGACGGTCTGGTGGACCGGGATTAAAGATTCGAGTCAGATTCGGGATTAAAATCAGAATAAATATTTTGGTGCAAGAATAATATTTAAAAATCATTATTTAATATATGGATATTTTTGGTAAAGTCAACTTTGGAAAATGAAATTTGGAAATTGGACATTTTGGCTAGTGACTAAAATGTAAAGAATAAAAATTGTTTTTAGGGGATTAATTAAAGGAGGTAGTTATTTCCTAAAAATATTTTTGACATAGCTTCTTTTCTCATACTTTTCTCTCAACTTCTCTTCAGTCAAACACTTTCTTTTGCATCAAAGATTTGAGGTAATGATCTTGATATCTTAAACTTTTGATCTCTAATGCATACTTCAATCTTGTTTTCTAAAATCTCATTGTCTTATTTTGTTTTTCAAGAGTAAAATATCCACTTGAGAGGAAATTTACTCATTAGAGGTAAGGTTCGTTCTTCTCCTCTAATGAATGGTTCTTTATTGAAATTCCCAAGTATTTGATCCATGTTTAAGGTTTCCTAATGAATTTTAATGATTTAACAGTGGAAATTGGTTAAATCAAGATTTAATTGATGTGATTAAGTGATTTTCGTTTCGGATCTATTTTTTTGAGTTCTTGATTGGTTATAATCATTATTTTCATGTTTTATAATATTGATAAGTTGGTTTTAATATTGGAATCCGGAAACTAAGTGAATCTCTAATTTCTTAGGTTGCTAGTGTTGTGTTTTTGGCGAGTTTGGGGTGTTTAATGAATGTTGGAAGTACGAGGATTGTTGTGAACTGTTTTCGTAGGATTTTTAATGCATTTTGATGCATTGAATCCTTTTTTGTGTGGTGAAATTAGGGGAGGTTGATCCTCAAGCTTGTGGGACCGTTTCAGAATCTTTGGAGCAGTAGTTCGCATTGACGAACGAGGTTTTGCAAAGTCACACCAAAAACTCTCGTTAGTGGATTATGCATCCAACCGATGATTGGGTTGTGATTATACCTGGTTTTGATTGTACCTTGAATATCGGTTGAGATTGCATGAAGTGTGGAGAGGACACTTGTTGAATTCGTGTATCCGATGTAATATTTTGTAAAATGGAACTTGGTTTATGATCACTTGAAAGCCAATATAATTGATAATGTATCATGTTGATGGATTATGTTGTATAATGTTGATTTATACATGTTTGCTCTTTAAGCCTTGCATATGGGTTGTTATGCATTGGAAAGCTTAAATTGAGGGTTAGCAAATGTGATTTTACTGTTGATTCATGATACATGTTGCATATAGTTTAATATGCATGTTTTGGAAATTTTAAGTGAATAGTTTGAAAGGCATGATGTTTTGAAAAGATGTTTTAAAATGATGAACTCTTGTGAGTTGGAAACCAGTTTTAAATGCATTGATGGTGTTGTATTTTGAGTACTCCTCACTAAGCCTTGTGTGCTTACGCTCTCTTTGTCCATCAATACAGAGAATTAAAGGTTAGAGGTAGTGAGCAAGCGAGGGGAAATCCGAGTACTTGAATAACTCAAAAGTATGGTTTTTGAACTAGACTAGTAGTAATAAAGGCAATGGGGTTCATTATTGTTTGGGAGGGTTATTTGCTAAACTCCCTATTTGTGCAAGTTTATATTGTTGTTGTGGTGTTGCTTGAGGCCTTGTATGGTTGGTTTTTAAGTGAATTTATGTTTTGTGTTTTTGGATGGTTGATTTTTTGGAAGCATGCCTCTAGAATCTTGATTGAAGCATGTTGCTACGTTATGATCATGTTTCCTTGATATTTTGGTATGGATTAATCCTTAGATAAGTGGTAATATGTTTATGACCTGTTAGAGCATGTTCGAATCCATAATTGTATGACAAATCAGCAAAATTGGACATTCTAGGTCAGGCTGTATCAATACGTAGGGCCTCGTATCGATACAAGTAAGCTGCAAAATAGGCATGGGATTGGTACACCAAGGGTCATATCAGTACGAGCTTTAGCTATTGGAAATCAAAATTTTGTAATCGAGCCCGCGTACTGATACGCTTGTTATTGTATCGGTACGACCATGTGTAATGAAGCCTCGTATCGGTACGGGTTCCCCGTGTACCGATACGGGTTGTCGTTAATTCAGTTAATGTGATTCCTGAAGTTTCTAATTCTTTCATTTTGATCTTTGATGTTTTGGAATGCAATTGTATGAGTTTGAATTATCGTTTTGAGCTAAAATTTGGCAAGCAAACATGTAATCTGATTAATTGAGGTTTGGTAACTCGAATCTTAATTAAATCCTTGTAATTTTCTAGATTTGCATTTTAGTCCTTAAAATGCACTTTGTGCAATTGAATGTCTAATCGATGCCCGATTTTGTTGAGATTTCACCCGCTGCCAGTATGCTCACTATAGGATGTAATGTTACATCTAGACAAGATAAAAAGAAAAAATGTACCTAAGTTTAGTTAATCATTTTGGGTTTTATTTCGGCAAAACCTAATGTAGCTCACTCGATTCGATCTGGCATCTAAGCCGGACCAAGGGGGTTACATGAGCACTTCAATGAATAAGTCTCTACCCCTTTGTGTGCCACCTATAGTCGCAATACACACACCGAGTGCTCCTGTTGTGGTGTCATCAACTAGTCTAGCAGCTGAAGTGTTGGAAGACGTTGTTGCTTCTACTAAACCTATGTTGACTGAGTCTGGTCATCTTGAAGGGGTGTCGAATCTGAAAGCAAGTTTGCTTGGAGATTCTGCCTCATCTATGTACGAACCCACTACTTTTTGAGAGTCCTGGTCTTGCATTCCTACTGCATGCGTCTCCAATTGTTGAGCCAACATTCAGTTCACCTCTCTTAGTGGCTGGTGATTATTGTGTGCCTAGGTCAAGCCAACTAGTGGTGAAGATGTATAGTTTGTTGAAGGTACTGGTTCTGGTGAAGAAGCTCTTCCTCCTGGTAACATTCATCCCATGTTAACGAGGAGCAAAATGGAGATTTTTTAGGCCAAAGGTATATACTGCGATGTTTGCTACTAAACATGTTCCTGAGTTGATTGAAGAAGCAATAAAGTCCCCTGTGTGGAAAGCAGTAATCCTAGATGAATACAATGCCCTACTTGACAATGGCACTTAGACCCTTGTTCCATTTTCTGAAGGACAGCGTATTGTAGGCTGCAAATGGCTCTTTCGCGTATAGCATATTTCGGATGGTTATGTGTTACATTACAAAGCCTGTCTTGTCGCAAAAGGCTTCTCTCACGTGCCAGGATAGGACTTTAGTGACACGTTTAGCCTTATGGTTCGATTCTTTACCTTAAATATTCTCATTTCTTTATCTGTGACCAATAAATGGAAGCTTCGTCAAATAGACATCAACAACACAATTTTGAATGGAGGGTTAGATGAGGAGGTGTTTATGCAACAACTTCTAGGCTTTGAACAGTCTATGGTTGATGGTTCTGGTCTAGTATGCTTACTAAAAAAGGCCTTGTACGGCTTGCAACAAGCTCCTCGCAATTGGTACACAAAGTTGCGCGACTATCTTGTTGCTCTCGGGTTCAAGGAGTTTGTTGTCGACGCATCTCTCTTTGTTCGAATAGAGAATGATATACACACATATTTAATGATTTATGTCGTCGATATCATCGTCATCAGACTCTCTAATGACACTGTTGAAGAAGTGATCCACAAGCTTCATTCTGAATTCTCACTCAAAGATCTCGGTGAGCTCTCATTTTTCCTTAGCATAGCTGCCTATCGTGTTGGTTACTCCTTACTTCTTATCCAGAAGAAGTACGTTCTTGAATTGTTGGAAAATACCAAAATGAGTCAGGCTAAACTGTCGCCCACACCTATGGTATCATCTTCTAAACTTGTGCAAAATGCTGGTAGTCCCCTTATTGACCCCTATACTTATCGATGCATTATTGTATGTATGCCACACCTATCCTGACATTTCATTTAGTGTGCATCGTGTAGCTCAGTTTATGCATAGACCTTGTGAGGATCACCTTGCTGCTGTCAAACAGATACTTCACTCTCTTGTTGGCATGCTTGATTATGGGTTATTGTTTACAGCATCTAACATAGGGGTTGGCCATATAGTTGCTTTTGCTGATGCAGATTGGAGCAAGCAATAGTCTTGACAACCGATGCTCGACGACGGAATATTGTGTGTATGTCGACAATTGTTTAGTGGCTTGAAGTTCCAAGAAACAAAAGTCGGTGTCTTGTTGAACCTCTGAAGCAGAATATCAGAGTATTGATGATGCTGTGTCTGAAGTCACATGGGTGAATATGGTTCTAAGTGCCATGGGTATGAGTCATTCCACCCCTCCGATAGTTTAGAGTGACAACACGAGTGCAGTCACCATACCTTACCAATCCAGTGTTTCATTCCCGTTCTAAACACGTTAAACTAGATGTGCATTTTGTCCGCGAAAAAGGTGCTTACCGGAAAGTGTAAGTTAATTACGTGCCTGTTGAACATCATGTTGTCGATGGTCTTACCAAGCCACTGTCGAAAGCCTACTTTCATTTGTTTCATCAAAAAATGAGTGTACATTCTCTTTGATTTTTTTTGCTGCGTATAGACAAGGAGGAAGCAGGGGAAATATCGGAGTTATATCTGTGTGGGCCCGTTGGTTTTTGGAGATTATTACTGATAAGGATGGTTCAAGATGGTTTAGACTGTTAACATAATTAGTTAGGCCCATCTTGTAACAGATTGGTTAATTGATAACCAACTTGTTGGTTAATGGGCTATATAAAAGATAGGGCACCCAGCCCTGGCCAATTCAGTATGATTTTGGCCTACATTCCTTTTCTTTTCATAGTATTCTAGGTTTCTTTTTTCTATTATCTTCTTTATCCTTATTTTTAGGTTTTCTCTTGTATTTTTTTCTGCCTCTCTCTGATAATCCAATAGAAGGTATAAATAAAAGTCCCGAAAAATTATAAAAAAAATTTATTCGTATATGAGTAACACTACTCTTGCCTTTTGCCATCTTTAGGAACAGATTTATATGAGCTTGACCTCTCATTAGATATGTTCGTGGGTTGAATTGGATCAAATTCAAAAATTTAACATTTGAAGGCAAAATCTAGACGAATGATTTACCCCTTAAACATGTCTAGAACGAAGGTAGTAGGAGAATCTTTGAAATGTCAATTACAAGCTAATTGAACCCCATCATACACTATTTATTTTTATTCAAAATTGCCTCACGATTGTTGCACTTGTTAAGTTTAAAGATGCAAGTGTCCGACACCATTTTGTCTTATTATATTTCTCTTTTTCAATACAATTACATGACACTTGAATGACATATGATATATATATATTTTAATAATTTTTATTTAGAGGAGGGGAAGGGGGATTGCTCATACTGGGACAATAACCCAGGATCTAGGAGAAATAATTGGATGTCAACAAAAATCTTTAACCACTTGCTTCAAGTTGTGTTGACAACGACATATAATATATTATTATCATATTATCGTCATATATTAATTAGATTATGATTAAATAAATTATATATATTATATCTTTGGCTTAAGCCTGGAATAGAGTCCCAAGACAAATAGTATATAAACATTTAAATTTGGTTTTATAACCATTTTTAATTGAAGTCTACTAAATGATATAACAATTTTAATTTATTTAATTATATAAATTAATTGAGTTTAGTTTTGGAAAAAGTTTTTTTCTCTTAAATTATATTGGGCTTACAATGAGCTTATTGGACCTGATTCTTTTGCACCATTAAATTTTCAGACCTGTATTAAATTCTAACCAACATGGAAATAATTCTAGACCTGCAGGATCCTACGTGCACAACTTATATATATATATATATATTATTTTTACAAAGTCCTTTTTGCTAATGATATGATATTTTCAATTATTTTAATTCATATACTTATATCAATATTTTTTACCAATAAAAGGTATGTAATTAATTTTTCAAAGAAAATTAACTCTTTGTATATGTAACGCCCCTAATATTTTAGGTTAATAATTTACATAAAGTTATAATAATAAAAATAATAATAGTAATAGTAATAAAAATTAAAGGTGAGGATTGAAGTTAAGAGGGTTTGAACCTCTTGCCAAACACGCAGCCTTCAATGTTTAACAATTGAGCCAAGTTCTCATGTTTATCAAATGATGGAATAGATAATACTTGAAGTGGGAATTCTTGGGTTTCAACCTAAAATAAATATATAAGCCTCACTCCTCACCTACCTCAATTAATGACCATTCAGATCCGAGTCAGGAAAAAACCAGATCTCTAGAGTATTCCTAAGCCTCTCACCAACTCCCCATCACCGTTCAATCCCTGATCTCCGTCACCATTTCAACATGGTCGACTCCGCCAAAAATGCTACGACGTCCCGATCAAACCCCGAGTGCCACTCGCTGATGAGCCTAGCCATTAGCCGAGAAAAGCTGTTTGAAGCCTCGTCAGAGACCTTTATTTTTTTCCTTACGGTACTTTGCCGATTACAGCCTCGTATGTTGTCTGATCCTATCGCAACAATCGTCATTGCCTTCTTTGTGCCGAGGCGAGCAAGACCTAGTCGGGCATGTTGAGAAACGTCGGTACACCCTATGGCGCAACGGAAAAATTATCCGGCGTAATCCACTGGTGATCCATGTACAAGGGACGAATTCGGGGTGATAAAGAAAGAAACATTACCTTAATAAATCTAGAAATTCGTAGGAAATTCGGAATAACCAAATAGAATCCGAGTCGTCACAATAGCGTTCCGACCTCAACACAGTCCACCCGAATGAAACGAACAATATCTTATATTCTCTAACTATTAGAGAGGCTTTTCAAAAACCAGGAATAAATGGCTGCTAGACATTATGCCTTTATATAGCATTTAAAAACCTAATTCTAATTAAATTCAGATTCTTAAATATATAATATATTTAACCGAATATAATTAAATATGTAGAATTTGATTCTACTTTAATTAGGTTTCTTTTAGATATATATATATATATACTTTAATAATATTTGATAATTACAATAACTTATCAAATATTAACATATATATAAACGAAATTATCCATAATTACAATAATTATAACAATTTTGGTTTCTCGCTAATTATGTGTACAACAAGTTTGTACACATGCTATCTAATCGATATTTGTTCGTTTCAATTATAGGGTGTGACCCTTGTAGGTTCATGTAACATTAGCAGTAATATCCAGAACAATTCTAATATTACAAGCAATGAGTGGCATCTAGCAATACATCATTGCTACCTAAGTTACATGAAATCGTGGTTCGATTTAACCTTTTTTCCGTGATTAACTTCTTTTATGTTTTTCATCCTTTTGTCCTCATATCTAGATCGGACACAAGTCATGGATTAGTCACACTTGTATAGTCCATCTATTGTTTCTTGATATCTTGAGTAGACTATTACAAACAAATAATTATGATATCTTATATCAATTTATTCGATCATGGCCATGCATTTTCTAGTCTCACTCAATCAAGTGGCCTATGATATTACTCCTATTATGTAGGAGGGACAAATCCTATCTTGATCAACCATATTTCGCTACATGAATTATGACATACCCAATATCAGTCTTTATAGTGTAGTCAGTTACGACACAGGTTTGACCGCATCAAAATATGTCACTCACGATGTTGAAATAATGATGATCGCAAGTCTGAGGATCATACATGTAGTTATCACCATAAGCAATGTTGTGACTGTCACATAATAATCCAAGAAACATGCTCATAGCGGGTCAATCTAGTATGTTGTTCTCTAACCCATACTTATGTATTGATTTTGACATCTCCATGTCAATGAAAACAGTTTGTCATCAATCAACTACATATTAGTCTTAATACATTATTGTTGTCCAAGCCCACAATAATTCTTGACTAAGGACATTTTAGAATAACTATATTATTCTAAGGACTTTATTATAATTCAATTTATTTATAGATGCACATAATAAGACTGAAATAATAATAATGGTTTTATATTAATAAACAAGATAAAATAAGTATGTCTTTTACAACCATCTTATGATTGGTCTTTGGGCATACTCCAACAATCTCCCACTAGCAGTAAGACCAATCACTCATGTATCTAATACCAAGAGACTTAGTGTGACGTTCATGCTTCTGCTGTGTTAGAGGCTTTGTCAGTGGATCAACGATATTGCCATATGTTGGTACTCTGCATATTTCTACATCTCCTTGATCAATGATTTCACGAATGAGATGGTAACGCCTAAGTATGTGTTTGGATCGCTGGTGAGATTTGGGTTCTTTTGCTTGTGCGATGGCTCTGTTGTTGTCACAACATAGATCTATGGCATTTGATATGTTAGGCACGACCCCTAGTTCAAATATGAACTTTTTGATCCAAATAGGCTCTTTTGCAGTGTTGCTTGTTGCAATATACTCGGCTTCTGTTGTAGAATATGCTACTATATCATGCTTTGAATTTTTCCAGCTTACAACACCTCTATTAAGGCAAAACAAAAGCCTGATTGCGATCGAGAATCATCTTTATCAGTTTGGAAGCTTACGTCAGTGTAACCTTTTATACTTAGCTCTTTCTCACCTCCATACATAAGGAATGTATCCTTAGTTCTTCTTAAGTACTTAAGGATGTTTTTTACTACAACCCAATGACCTTCACCGGGATCTACTTGGTATCGACTTGTCATACTTAGTGCATATGATACATCCAGACGTGTAGATATCATGACATACATAATAGATCCAATGGCCGAAGCATATGGAATCTTACTCATGCGCTCTCTCTCTTGAGGTGTTGAAGGACACATTTTATTCGAGAGTGAAATACCATGTCTCATAGGTAAGAATCCTCTTTTAGATTCTTCCATACTGAATCTTTTCAGTACTTTATCTATGTATGTATTTTGACTTAGTCCTAGAAGTCGTCTTGATCTATCTCTATAGATCTTGACTCCTAATATGTAGGTTGCTTCACCCAAGTCTTTCATAGAAAAACATTTTCTTAACCAAGTCTTTACAGATTGTAAGGTAGGTATGTCATTTCCTATTATTAGTATGTCATCCACATACAATACCAAGAATGTAACAGTGCTCCCACTAGTTTTCTTGAAAACACATGACTCATCTTCATTTTTAATGAAACCAAACTCTTTGATTACCTCATTAAAACGAAGATTCCAACTTCGAGAAGCTTGCTTCAACCTATAAATGGATCTTTGTAGGTTGCATACTTTTAGGGCATCTTTTGGATCGACAAAACCCTTAGGTTGTGTCATGTACACATCCTCATCTAATTTTCCATTATGGAAAGCGGTTTTGACATCCATTTGCCAAATTTCATAATCATAATATGCAGCTATTGCAAGGAATATCTGGATAGATTTAAACATAGCAACATGGGAAAAGGTTTCATCATAGTTTATACCATGAATTTGATGAAATCCCTTAGCGACCAATCGCCCTTTGTATGTTTGTATATTGCCATCCATGTCAGTTTTCTTTTGAAAGCCCATTTGCACCCTATGGCCTTAATTCCTTCGGGTGGGTTAACCAAAGTCCATACTTGGTTTTCTGAAATGGAATCCATCTCGGATTTTATGGCTTCTAGCCATTTCTCAGAGTCTGGGCTCTTCACTGCTTCCCGATAAGTCCTAGGCTCATCTTGGTCCATGAGAAGAACATCTTCATGCAATGTGACAAGAAATCCATATCTCTCAGGTGCATTGTGTTCTCTCATAGACCTTCGCAGTGGTTGTGTTTCAAGAGCGATTGGATGTTCCTTAACTATTTGTGGAAGTTGTTGTTGTTCAATCTCTGGTTCAGTGATATGTGGTTGATCTTGAATTTCCTCAAGTTCAATATTTCTCCCACTTTCTTTTTTGAAAATAAATTCTCTTTCGACGAAGACTCCCGTTCGAGCAACAAACACTTTGTTCTCAGATGGATTGAAGAAATAGTATCCTTTTATTTCTTTAGGATACCCTACAAAATTACACTTATTAGATTTAGGTTTGAGTTTTGTAGACATCTGATGTTTAACATAAACTTTGCATCCCCAAATTTTCATAAAAGACATACTAGGACGTTTCCCAGTCCACATCTCATATGGTGTCTTTTGAACCGATTTAGATGGAACACGATATAGTGTGAAAGTAGCTGTTTCTAGCGCATGTCCCCAAAAAGAAGTTAAAAGATCAACATGACTCATCATTGACCGAACCATGTCTAACAATGTTCGATTTCTCCTTTCAGAGACTCCATTATGTTGTGGAGTACATGGAGGTGTAAGTTGTGAGACAATCCCACATTCTTTAAGAAGTTCATCAAACTCTAGGCTTAAGTATTCTCCTTCTCGATCTGATTGAAGAGCTTTGATACTCTTTCCTAATTGGTTTTGTACTTCATTCTTAAATTCCTTGAACTTATCAAGGGCTTTAGATTTATGATGCATTAGGCAAACGTACCCATATCTACTGAATTCGTCAGTGAAAGTAATGAAGTATTTAAACCCTCCTCTAGCTTGTGCATTCATCGGTCACATACATCACTATGTATTAGACCTAATAAATCACTTGCTCGTTCGTTTTACCATCAAACGGTGATTTGGTCATTTTTTCCATTAAGCAAGGTTCACAAATATCTAATTGTTCGAAAACAAAAGAATCCAAAAATCCATCTTTATGAAGTTTTGATATGCGTTTCTCACTTATATGACCCAAACGACAATGCCAGAGATAAGTTTGATTAGAGTCATTTGGTTTTGATCTTTTTCGTATTTATGTTATATATGGAGTTGTCTTGATCTAAGATATAGAGGCTATTGGTTAATTGAGTCGTACTATAAAAACATTATTGAGGGAAAAAGAACAACTATTATTCTTAATAATAATCTCAAAACCAATCTTGTCCAAACAAGAAATTGAAATAATGTTTTTAGTCAAACTAGGTATGAAATAACAATCCTCTAAATCTAAAACAAGTCCACTAGCTAATGCAGCAACTCTTGCTCCATTTCCAACTCGTAGGTCCACATCTCTTTTTGCCAATTTTCTACTCCTTTTTAGTCCCTGTACAGAAGTACAAATGTGAGAACCACAATCGGTGTCTAATACCCAAGAAGTAGATGTTGATATATTAATATCAATAACATAAATACCTTATATGGACTGTCCATTTTCTCTTGCCTTCTTGATGTCCTCAAGATAGACATGGCAGTTTTTCTTCCAATGTCCAGCATTGTTGCAATGGAAACACTTTCATTCTTTTGAAACTCCTCCTTTGGGTTTCAATGCAACCTTTCCTTTGTTGGGATTTGGCTTTGCCTTGGTGTTGGGCTTTACTTTTTTGTTATCTTTTCGGACCATCAGAATAGGTTTGCAGCCAACATTTTTCATGTTGTTCTCTGTTGTTCTTAACAGACCAAGCAACTGGGGCAACGATTTGTTAATTTCATGCATATTGAAATTAAGAACAAACTGATTAAAACTATCCGGCAACGATTGTAGGATAATATCAGTAGCCAATTCAACAATTAGAGGGAAGCCCAAAATTTTCAAGGTATGAATTTACCCTATCATTTTGAGAACATGAGTTCCCACTGGAGTTCCCTCAACCATCTTGCATTGAAACAAAGTCTTAGAGGTCTCATACCTTTCTTGATGAGCTTGCCCCTCATATAACTCCTTGAGATTTTTAACCATATCATAGGGATCCATGTCCTCATGTTGCTTCTAAAGCTCAGAGGTCATGGTCGCAAGCATCAAACAACTGACATCTACCATGACACTTGAGTATTTTTCAAAGGCTTCCAATTCATCTTTAGAGGCATCATCTGTTGGCCTTTTAGGGACAGGTTCTTCGATGACTGTTAGTTTCCGTTCTTGTTTGAGGACAATCTTCAAATTGCAGAACCAATCAAGGAAGTTCAAACCATTTAATTTGTCCTTCTCAAGGACGGATCTCAATGATAATGTGTTTGCCATAAATCTACAACGATAAAATATGTTTTATAAGTACATATTTATCATGTTTATAAAGTAATAACATTTCCACTATTAAAAACCCTCAAAATCGAAAAACTTGCTAAAGGTATTTCTAGTGGGTAAGGATCCATATTTCATTTTATTCTAAGTTATCTTTGGCTTTACTCCTAGAATTCAATTATTTAGGTAAGCAACACTTGCTAATTACATCTCATGTAATTCCTATATTTGATGAACAACTATTTGTCCAAAACAAAGTTCATATAGTCTAATAGAAAGAACAATAATGAACAGTGCACCAGGTAGGTAACTTATGTAAGAGAGGTGGTGTACTGGGCACGCTTAAATACCAAGTCTTTCAAAGAACTAATCCTAGACATGCACTTTCGTATTGTTTTTCAATCACCAAAGTCCTTGAACAATCATTAGTCTTTAGGTTTCTAATCTTATTAGAACAACCTAGTTTAACCAATATTACTACCAGTGAATATCACTTGCTTATTCTTCGCATTTAACCAGGATAGATCTAAGTATTTTGCTTTGGCAAAACCTACATAGTACCGATCGACGCTTTAACGAGGGTTAATATTGGATGACTAATTTTAATTAAATATGGAGGGTTTTTATATTATCTTAATCTCACCATTCTATTATGATCTAATCAGTTACTATCACGCTAAAAAAACATACATTGTATCATATACATGTAAAGAAGTAAATATAAATGCAATGGTTATAGCCCTTAAAACTAAGCTGGCCCATCCCAAGCCAATGGGAGAACCAAAATTACTAAAGATAGAACTTGCTTCTCGAGCACCTAATCCACCTTTGATCGGCCCATCAGTCTGCTCCTTTGGTCCACGCTTTTCTCTGTAAATATTATAATTTTTTAGAAACTCATTTTACATACGAAGGAATAAGATGATAAGAGAATTATAATAGAAGAAATAAAGGCACAACACGTAGGCCGCATTTATATAAAACCAAAGTAAATAGGCTATTTGGGCTATAACCATGCATTTTCAAACACTGTGCATATCATCCAAAATAAACACATGTTTTATCTTGTTAACTAAGATTACCTAAATAGTTCCTACGACCTTTGTTGCCGGGAAAATTTTTATTTTTGGAACTTCGATTACTATGGAAAAACATCACGATTTGATAACTTTTATCAACGGATTCGTGTTATTGGGATTTTTCAATCCCTAAGGTTTTTAACTCTAGAACAACCATTATTTCTCTGCCAAAAACGATATGCTATCTTAACCGCATGTTCATCATGTCAACTATTAACATATGATTATCAAAAGCATACCTCAAAAAATACATGATTAACAATTAGCCATCAATCGTAAAAACTTGTTAAAACAAATTAACATATTAATCGCGACTGGATTCAATTTCTACGTTTCACACAAACATCACATACTCGTCAAAACAAAAAGTAAAACATGCATCTCATAAAAAACATCATCCGAGTATTTAAGTCCGAATTCGTATGGTACAAGTGGCTCTGATATCGTTGTTGGGAAACGTTGGTACACCCCATGGCGTAGTGGAAAAATTATCCGGTGTAATCCACCAGTGATCCATGTACAAGGGACGAATTCAGGGTGATAAAGGATGAAACATTGCCTTAATAAATCTGGAAATCCGTTGGGAATACGGAATAACCAAATTGAATCAGATTCGTCACAATAGCGTTCCGACCTCTACGCAGTCCACCCAAATGAAACAAACAATATTTTCTCTTCTCTAACTATTAGAGAGGTTTTTCAAAAACCATGAATAAATGGTTGCTAGACCTTATGCCTTTATATAGCATTTAAAAACCTAATTCTAATTAAATTCAGATTCTTAAATATATAATATATTTAAATGAATATAATTAAATATGTAGAATCTGATTCTACTTTAATTAGGTTTCTTTTAGATATATATATATATATACTTTAATAATATTCGATAATTACAATAACTTATCAAATATTAACACACAATATATATATAAAAATGAAATTATCCATAATTACAATAATTATAACAATTTCGGTTTCTCACTAATTACGTGTACAATAGTTTGTACACATGCTATCTAATCGATATTTGTTCGTTTCAATCATAGGGTGTGACCCTTGTAGGTTCATGTAACATTAGCAGTAATATCCATAACAATTCTAATATTACAAGCAATGAGTGGCATCTAGGAATACATCATTGCTACCTAAGTTACATGAAATCAGGGTTCGATTTAACCTTTTTTCCGTGATTAACTTCTTTTATGTATTTCATCCTTTTGTCCTCATATCTAGATCGGACACAAGTCATAGATTAGTCACACTTGTATAGTCCATCTAATGTTTCTTGATATCTTGAGTAGACTATTATAAACGAATAATTATGATAACCTATATCAATTTATTCGAGTAGGACCATGCATTTTCTAGTCTCACTCAATCAAGTGGCTTATGATATTACTCCTATTATGTAGGAGAGACAAATCCTATCTTGATCAACCATATTTCGCTACATGGATTATGACATATCCAATATCAGTCTTTATAGTGTAGTTAGTTACGACACACGTTTGACCGTATCAAAATATGTCACTTACGTTGTTGAAATAATGATGATCTCAAGTCTGAGGATCATACATGTAGTTATCACCATAAGCAATATTGTGATTGTCACATAATAATCCAAGAAACATGCTCATAGTGGGTCAGTCCAGTATGTTGTTCCCTAACACATACTTATGTATTGATTTTGACATCTCCATGTCAACGACAACAGTTTGTCATCAATCAACTACATATTAGTTTTAATACATTATTGTTGTCCAAGCCCACAACAATTCTTGACTAAGGACATTCAAGAATAACTATATTATTCTAAGGACTTTACTATAATTCAGTTTATTTATAGATACACAGAATAAGACTGAAATAATAATAATGGCTTTATATTAATAAACAAGATAAAATAAGTATGTCTTTTACAACCATCTCATGGTTGGTCTTTGGGCATACTCCAACAGGGCAATCATTATTCCATCACCGTTGATGGTCGTTGGAGTTACAAGGAAAACCCTTTATTTTCTCCATTTTCGAGTAGTTTCTACCGATCCAAGACCGTGGTAAGCCTTCATATCTTGTAAAATCAAGTTAACTCTTTGTTTTCTGCATTTTTGGTGTGTTTTCTGGCCAATATAGGTCATTTGTGGCTTACACGCACCACCGGATGTGAGTTCCGACCACCATGATCGATACGTCCTTGAACCAGGTTTATTCAATTTTAAAACGGCCTACCTAGACTGGGCATGGCTCTTCAAATTGACACGCTTGACCTAAATTTGAACTAGCCTAATTAAAACCCAAAGGATTACGACCCAATTTGACCAATCTGAGTTTGACCCAAACCTATCTGATCGAATCGACTTGAGTTAGACCTGATCTGAACCTATCTGAGTCAACTTTGTTGATTGTTGACTTTGACCAAAAAGTGATACCATTTGTTTTGACTAATTCTCATGCCGCCTTTATGGATATGATGAATCGTGTATTTTGACCCTACTTAGACCGGTTTGTAGTGGTGTTTATCGATGATATCCTAGTATACTCTCGAAGTGAGGCAGAATTTGACCAATCTGAGTTTGACCCAAACCTGTCTGACTGAACCAACTTGAGTTAGACCGATCCGAACCGGTCCGAGTCAACTTTGTTGACCGTTGACTTTGACCAAAAAGTGATGCTATTTGGTTTGACTAATTCTCCTACCGCCTTTATGGATCTGATGAATCGTGTATTTCGACCCTACTTAGACTGGTTTGTGGTGGTGTTTATCGATGATATCCTAGTATACTCCCGGAGTGAGGCAGAACATGTTGAGCATCTGAGGATTTTTCTGCAGACTCTTAGAGAGCATCAATTGTATGCTAAGTTGAGCAAGTGTGAATTCTCGCTCAATGTGGTGTCATTTCTAGGACATGTGGTATCGACTAGAGGTATTCAAGTTGACCCAAGCAAGATAGAGGCCATTGTGAGCTGGAAGCAACCCAAGAATGCTTATGAGATCTGTAGTTTCTTAGGTTTAGCTCGGTATTACAGACGCTTCGTTGAGGGCTTTCTATCATTGTTGCTCCTTTAAAGAAGCTGTTGAGGAAGATTCTCTCATTTATCTAGATTGATGCTCAGCATGAGAGTTTCGAGAAGAAGAAGACAGCTCTGACACAAGCCCCGTTATTGGCTCAACCTGAGCCTAGAAGAATTTTATAGTGATGCTTCGCACTCCATGATTGGTTGTATTTTGATGCAGGATGGAAGAGTAGTTGCTTATGTGTCTCTTCAGTTGAGACCACATAAGTGTAATTACCCCACCCACGATCTGGAGTTGGTCGTTGTAGTTTTTGCCTTAAAGATTTGGAGACACTATCTATAGGGAAAAATGTTATATCTATATTGATCACAAGAACCTAAAGTATCTACTTACACAAAAAGAGATCAATCTAAGATAACATCGTTGGCTTGAGCTTCTTAAATATTGCGATTGTATGATTGAGTATCAACTAGGGAAAGTCAACATTTTTGCCGATGCTTTAAGCTATAAGGCTATATCATACTTGAGGTTTTTATTTGCCAATATGAATATGTATATGATAAAGGCAATTTACTGGCAGAGTTTTAGGTTAAGCAGGCTTTGGTTGAGGATATTAAGGCCAAATAGCTCCTAGACAGTTCCTTACTTCCTTTCATACAACAGTTTGAGCAGGGATCCACATCTATTTATGCTTTTGATCAGCATGAAATTCGGTGCTTCGAGGGTCATTATTGTGTGCCAGATGATGCTAAGTTGAAGCGGGTTATTCTCAATGGGGCTTATAGGAGCTCTTGCTCTATGCATCCCGATGGGGATAAGATGTATCAAAAACCTAAGACAGAGATACCATTGAGTCGGTATGAAGAAAGACATCTCTGATTATGTGTCGCGATGTTTGACTTGCCAGTAGGTTAAGACAGAACATCATCATCCTTCTAGTCTTTTGCAACTTATTAATATTCTCGAGTGGAAGTAGGAATGTATCACAATGAATTTTGTTACTGGGTTGCCTCTGACTCTTTCTAAAAAGGACTCTGTCTGGGTGATTGTTGATTGAATCACTAAGTCAGTTCATTTCATTCTTGTTCAATTTACTTATTCTTTGGAGAAGTTGGCTAGACTGTACATCTCAAAGATTGTCAGATTGCATGGTGCACCCTTATCTATCATCATTGATCGAGATCCGAGGTTCACTTCTCGATTCTGGTTGGGATTGCAAAATGCATTTGGTACCCATCTAAATTTTAGCACATCTTTTCATCCGCAGGCTGATGGATAGTTGGAGAGGGTGATTCAAATCTTGGAAGATATGCTACGGGGTTGTGTGATTGATTTTCATGGCAGTTGGGAGGATTTCTTATCCTTGGCCGAGTTTGCATATAATAATAGTTACCAGGCTAGCATCCGCATGGTTCCGTATGAGGCTCTACATGGTTGTAAGAAGGGATTTAAAAAGCGTTCATGACCGCATTTTCGGTTGCATCACGTTTATCGCGATTGCGGACATAACGGGGGCTATTGCGGTTATTGCGGGTGTCGCGGTCGTGAATTTTTTATACTCACACAACTTACTCTAAAACATAATAATTATAATTATAAAAAATTACTTTTAATGATTTTTGGAGTGTTTTCCAACACTTATGAAATGATCTAATTGAAAGGAAATAAGACCTTGAGGCTCAATTGGAAGTTTCGTTATGGATTTTTGGACTTAATTGGAATAAAACAAAACATCCTAATTAAACTAAAAATATGCCTTAAAGGACTAAATTGTAAGCGGAGTAAAACTTGTAAGCCTCTCCAAAATTTCACCAAAACTTGAATTTTCCTTCCTGCGATTTACCCTTTTTAATGTTTCGTCTTCCTTATATTGCTCTCCAGATTTTATGCTTTTTTTGCAACATTTTCTCCTACCGATTTTCATCTCCAGCCTATATCATTCAACATCCGTGAAATGCACCACACCCACCATTCAACTCCTCATTCCATCCTGAGAAAACCCCTACCAACCGTTTCTCCTCCCCGTCGGTCATTAATGAGATTCGAGCCAAAAAGCTTTCAACGAACCATCCGTGATTTTTCTAAAAACGGGAATAGCGGCCTGTTATTTCCGGTAACGACCGTTTCTCTATTAAATTATGGCCGCGACGGACCGTTATCGACGTGAATCTGTTGCACACCGTAATTTTCACCAATACCACTTTCGGACAGTGGCGTTACCATGAGATAACGATTGTGTAACACCCCAAATCCTAGCCTAGAAGTATTGGAACCAAATTGCATAAGTTGATAGCTTAATTGAACCTAGAATTTAAGCTAAATTGATTAGTTAAGGGTCTAATTGAAAGAATAAGTGAAATAAGTGATCAAATTACAAAGGACCAATTTGAATTAAGTAAGAAAGATGAGGCTTGCATGGTAAATTCCATGATTCTCTCAATTTCCCTTGACTAATTATATGATTAATAACTAACTAAGGTTGGTTTAGTAAAATCATACTTCCACTAATGTGGATATCCACATTGCCATCATCTTCTTCATTTTCATTATACCGATTGAAGAAGAAAGAAAGAGAGAAAGGAAAGTTGAGAGAGAAACCTTGAGAAAACACCATTGAAGCATGAATTAAGCTTGCATGTGTAGAGATTTTCCATTGAAATTGAGCTAGGAAGCAAAGTAAGTATGATTCTACCTTTATTTTATTGAATAGACAACTATACTTGTGGAATTGGACTGTTTTGATGATGTTAGATGAAATTAGCTATTGAATATGTGATTAGATGATTAAATGGTTGTAGAATCATGCAAATTTGAAGAATGAACACTAGGTATTATTCTGGAAATTATGTGTTTGTGATAGTGTAACAAAGCTAGGTTGCTGGAAAATTGAAATGTGATGTTGAAGTAAGAATTGAATGGTTAGACTTGAAATTGAGTTATGGAACTAATGAATTGATTATGATCATGATTAGATATTGTAATGAAGGTATTAAACAAGCTAAATTGTTAGCAAACAATGCTGGAAATGAAAGATAAAATTATGAACATAGTCTCATAACATAGAAACTGTTTTTTTTAATTGAAATTGAGTAAACATGCAAAATTAAGCATTGTAACCAACTTAATCTGTTTTGGCTGCCTTGAATAATGGATTACCATTGACTAAACATGTTAAGTATGTCATATGAAATGAATTAAAGGGCCAAAACATTGGTTAAAATGAATTTAAGGAATTAAAATGTGATTAGGTGCAATCTGCCCATAATTGCTCTGTTCTGGGCAGTCACTTTGAAAATTCACCAAAACTTTTGTAGATCAAATTTAGGGCTGAAATTTTAATGAAATGATCCTTATTATGTCTATTTTCATTAGGTGAAAACAGAATTGAAAACTGGGTCCTTTGCTGGAAACTGTAAATAGGAATTGCTGGACAGTGCAAACTATCCAGGTAGTGTAAATGCCCTGTCTTTGAACAATAAACTGTATTAATTGGATAAGAAATAAAATGAAAGTCTTACATTTTCTTATATAAAAATTTGTTATCTTCCCAACGGTGTATAGTAATCGAAATTCCGACGTATAGATTAAAAGATATGACCAATTAAAGGGACAATGTGCAAACTGCCAGGCAGCAATGTCATGGGCAGTTTTGGACTGTTTTTGCACCTAGAAGCAAACTGTTTCCAAAACAGTTTTGGGACATTATAATCTGTCCAGTTATATTTTAAAATGAATTAGTAAAAATATGGAAATTAATTAGTAAGAAATGCTTAAAAGAAAGCATAAAAAGTAGCTAAATGTTAGGTACAAATGTGTAACATTGCTATTATGATTGTGTGATATTATGTGCCTGTTTCGATGAAATGTGTATGTGTTATGCTTGCTAGACCAAGGGCAGAAAGTTGGGGAAGAATAAGATAGGAGTGGACATCCCAAAGCTAGAGGCAAAGGGATTTGGATTCAATACAATTGAATTGCTAGGAGTATTGTGAGTGTAACTATCCTTAGGGTTAGGACTTAGGTCCTAACCAACCTTGCTATTGTTAATTCAATGAAATTGCCATGTAACATGACCTAATACATATTTGGCTAATTAAGGGAAGATTTACATGTATGATATCTTGTTTGATGCCATGATCTATGTGTTTACTTGGGTGTTAAGCAAATGTAATGAAATGTTTGTCATGTTGCATTGCTTATGCCAAAGGTAAGAAATGGCATGCTTGCTTGGAGAATAAGGTACACACATTTCAACACATGCATGTGTTTGTGATTGTTATACATGGCTAATTGAGATGAAATGGACAATGGCACCACTTAATATTCATGCTATTCGAATGGCATGGATAGTTTTGTATTGGGAGTTAAGACTCCATAAGCCTAAGGGCTTGGCCTTTAAATGACATAATCTTGTATTGGATCATGAAATGTATAAAGCTTGAATGAAATGGATAATCAACAACCTTGGTAGCTAGTTTGGATAGATAGGAGGGCCTGCCTTAGAATCTTGAGCTCATATTGGCACTACGGTGTATATTGGTACGATGGTACATATTGGCACTACGGTGCATATTGGCACGACTGTGCATATTGGCACTTCGGTGCATATTGTTGAAGATTTGATTATCTAGTAAAGTACTTAACAAGGGTGTTATAAGATGACTTAATAAATCAAATGAACACTGTTTGCTTAGATGTGTGATATGAACATTGCTTGTATTGTAAGATACTTGAATGAACTTCCTTGCTTTGAAATATGTCACATGAATGATTGTTTAACTAGTTACTTCTCATGAAAGAAATGTATAAATGATGACTTTGTGTAAGAATGCCAATTTGGTGATTTGAGTATTGATTGCTTGTCTTCTAAGCAAGATGTTAGGATGGTATGCTATGATTATGGTGGATGTTGCTATGTTGAAAATGTGATATGTGAAGTATCCTAAGGATATTCTATTCATTTGAATGGATTGTGTTATGTAGAGATGATCTTGATTCTTTGAACTACACAAAAACTTGGACTTATATGCTTTGAAATTGTCTAGACTTAGTGTTACCTCACTAAGTACATAACTTGTACTTACCACTCTACTTTCATTCTTCCCATAACAGATTAAAGGCATTATCAAGAAGATATCTTGAGTTTGAAGCAACATTCTGAATCAAGCTTGAAAGTATGATTTCATACTCTTTGTATACTCCTAGTTTGATGGCACTAGAACTTATAACAGGTAGTCTTGATCATGCATATTGTGGTGTTGTTAAGACTAGTGTATGTAATATTTTGATGGGCCTATCATGTAATCAACTTTGATGACTTTAAGCTATGTATATAACTATGTTGGTATGTGTATATAAGTATAAGCTGCGCAAGTTGTGAAAATTATACAATGATGGTTGAATCTTGTTTCATTCGAATGCTAGACTAGAATGGTATGATCATGCAATTGTTCTTATGGCTTGTGGCATGAATCAACAATGTTGAGTTTGAAGCTAAAGTATGTTTAAGCATGCATTAACAATGTATTAACTAAGTATGCCATGAGATTGTATGACTTGATTGTAAAGAATCAATGAAATGTACTAAGTGGACACTAGTCATTCAAATAGGATGTATGAACATGTAATAAGTATGTAAGTTAGATGCTTTGTATTGAACTTGTTAATTGGTTGAATAAGTAGTAACTTGAGATGCAAGAAAGCTAATTGGAAGTAAGTTAAGCAAACTCCTTGTATTAATCAAATAGTGCTCATGATCTTGTAATAGGATTGAAAGTTGAATCATGTCTAATAGTAACTTAAAGTGAAGTATGCCACACTTGTGATTATTGTTGAAATGATGTATGTGATTTCAATAGAATAGAATAGAAATATGATAATGGTAACTTAGGTTATAAGTATGAAATGGAACAAATTAGTACCTAAAATAGCATGCTAAGTATGTTGGTTTTGTATAATGTGGATTGCTTGTATGTATTGTATAACTTGGAATGTTTGGTTTGGGTTACTTGCATTGCAAGTTAAGTATTCCGAGGTTACTTATTTGACAAGTAACCTATCTATTGCTTTGTTTTCACTTTGGTAACGCTCCAGAACCGGGTTACAGCTAACTTGGGGATAGGGTGCTACAGACTACAATTTTGGTTTCGGTCCATGATTTAAAATCCTGGTCGTAAGTGTCGTACCCCTACCCCTATCTGTTGGACTGAGTTGTATGATAGGAAGACTTTGAGTCTAGTACTAGTCCGAAAGACTAAGAAGACTGTCAGATTGATCCGTGACCGTCTGAATAATGTCTTTGATAGATAGAAGTCTTATGCTAGTCGGAGGAGGAAATATATCAAGTTTAGTGTCGGGGATTAGGTTTTTCTGAAAGTATCTTCGTGGAAGAAAGTTATGAGATTTGGACACAAGGGTAAGCTGAGTCCTATATTTATTGGACCGTACTGAATTTTGAAGAGAGACGGACCAGTTTCACATCAGCTTGAGCTGCCCCCAGCTTAGTTGTATACATAATGTATTCCATGTGTCTATGTTGATCCAATACCATCGAGATCCGAGTCACGTTATTCATGTTCTGGATGTGGATTTGAGATCAGACCTATCTTCTGATGATGAACGTGTTCAGATCTTGGATCGTGACAAGAGAGTTCTGAGGAACCAACGTATTCCTATGGTTAAAGTTCACTGGAGTAATCGTGGCCCAAAAGAAGCTACTTGGGAGACTCTCAAGTCGATGGAGGAGCCGTTTCAACATTTGCTCAACTCATATAAATTTTGAGGCTGAAATTTCTTTTTATGGGGAGAGTTGTAACATCCATAATACTTTAGGTTAATAATTTAACTAAAGTTAAAATAATAATAAAATTAAAGGTGAGAATTGTAGTTAGAAGGGTTTAAACCCACAACCTCCTGCCTAGCACACAGCCTTCAATGTTTAACCATTGAGCCAACTGCCCATGTCTGTCAAGTGATGGAATGAATACTACTTGAAGTGGAAATCTGGGTTTTCAGCTCGAAAAAAATTTATTAGTCTAACTCCTCAGCGAACTCAATTAATGGCCATTCAGATCTAAGTTAGGAAAAAATAGATCTATAGAGTATTCCTAAGCCTTTCACCAACTCCCCATCATCATTTAATCCTCGATCTCCATCACCACTCTGTCGTGGCTGATGTAATGATGTCCCTCTCGCTAAAAAAGGTTATTTTTTATTTTGTTTTATTTTGAAAATATTGTCTTCCGTGGGATTTTTATAAAACCTGTGTTTTTATTTAAAAATGGAGTCTCCACCGACCACTTAGGTAGGCCAGACACCGTAAAAACCAGAGATTAAAATTGATGGGTTTGGGAGTCGGTTACGGATGGGGAAGGATTAGCACCCCAAAATTGGTACTTTAATAATTACCGCTTTATTAATATTAGACTTTCCGGATTAAAGTGACGATTAAATTAAAATTTGATTATAAGTGCGAGTAGATTTTAAAGGCCCCATTATCCGAGAATAAACGCCCAACCACTACGTTTGATACTAGCCGCATTTACGCTCGGATAAAAGGGCACCGCATTGACAAAATATATATCCGTTATGCAAACTCAAAAAACATGGCAAATATAAATAAATACATTGCGATAAAAATATAAATAAATGCTAACATAATAAAATACTAATATAACATAAATAAAATACTAATCTAAAACATTCATACATAACTATTAATTTAACACATAAATAAAAACAAATCTAACATAAATAAAATACTAATCTAAAACATACATACATAAGTATTAATCTAACTCATAAAAACAAATCTAACATAAATAAAATATTAATATAAAACATAAATTTAAAACATAATAAATACTAATCTAAAACATAGATAAACATACAAATTAAAAAACACAATTTTAAATTAACTACTACTTTATTAAATCATAAAAATTACAACATAAATAAAAAGGAAAGAAAATATACCTAACTAGGAGTTCGAATGACGAACCCCGTACTGAACTCCACCGAGATCTACCACGACCCCTCAAAAAAATAACTAGATCGGATCCAAAATAGGACTCCGATCGAACCGGTTAGGACCGAGGGGACTGCCCTGGTCCTTGGCTAGCCGGGAGCCTAGCTCCCTTATTTGGCATGCCCACCGATTCGATTGTGCAATTCCCCTCCAATTGCATGCCTACTTATAGGCAATGTGAGGGGTGAGGTGGGTGACGTGGAGCATTGTGCTCCACTCCTCTCCCCATTTTTTATTATTTTTTTGTTTTTTTTACTACTTTTTTTAATTTTTTTATTTATTAAATTTTTTATTTTTTTAAGATTAATAATATTATTATTACAATAATACTAAAAGTACTAAAAACCCGGACAAAAATGAGTGATTACAGTTGCCCTTCTTTGCTCATTGCTGTGTAACAGGAATAGAGCAAAGACAAGAATAACCATTTTTGTCCGATCTGGCTGAACTTCTCTCCTTTTGACGCGTGTCTTCTTTCTTCGGTAGATCTTCTTTCTCTTCGGCGCAGGTCTTCTTTCTTGTCTTGATTGATCATCTTGTCACTTTTGGGGAAGCAAAACCTTCAAAATGGGGGGTTGTTTGTTGGGGAAGCCAAACCGAGTCCCACTTGCTACATTATTGATAATAAGCTAATACCTAAAGAGAGTTCAACCCAGCTGCAACACCGACGAAGAGGCAGGGTCTACAAAATTTGATCCAGCTACAACACTGACGAGGAGGCAAGACCGATGGGTGAAAGTTCTGATGTCTGATCCAGCTACAACTCTGACAAAGAGGCAAGATCACAAAACTGACAACTTTTTTCTTTTTTTCCTTTTTTGTTTCTTTTTTTTTTCTGCTTTTGTTTTTTTTTCATATTTTTTTCTTTTTTTTTATTTTTTCTTCTTTTTTTATTTTTCTTCTTCTTTTTCTTCATTTTTTCAAGAAACAACATTGATAAAATTTGAAAATTAGTAAATTTTGACCAAGCTCCAACACTGACGAAGAGGAATGGTCTAAAGTTTGTGATGTTGATCCAGCTAGAACACCGACGAAGAGGCAGGATCAAGAGTTAATGAATTTGGTCTAGCTACAACACCGACGAAGAGGCAAGACCGGAAGTTAGTGAATTTGGTTCAGCTACAACACCGACGAGGAGGCAGAACCGGCAGTTAAATTTGACCAAGCTACAACACCGATGAAGAGGTAAGGTCTGAAGATTTGATCCAGCTACGACACCGACGAAGAGGCAGGATCAGAGTGTTTTTTTGTGTGATCAAGCTACGACTCTGACGAAGAGGCATGATCAGAATTTGGTTGAAAGCTCATTTTTTTTCTTTTTTCTTTTTTTTTTCTATTTTTCTTTTTCTTTTTTTCTTTTTTCTTTTTTTCTATTTTTCTTTGATTTTTTCTTCTTTTTTATTTTTTTTGATTTGTTTTCTAGCTACAACATTAATAAAGAAAAATTGAAAATCAGTAAAGTTGGATCTATCAACGGAGAAGCAGAACATTAACTATAACCTCTACTACACCATCAGTGGATAAGTAGGACAGCAGCAACTGGGACCTAGCCACTCTATCAGCGAAGGACTGGATCAGATAATGACGACCTGGAACCGGCTACACCATCAGCGGAGAGTAGGATTTGAGGGCGACAGAGCTTGGACCCGGCCACTCCATCAGCGGAGGACTGGATTGGACAATGACGACCTGGAACCGGCTACACCATCAGCGGAGAGTAGGATCTGAGGACGACGGGAGCTTGTACCTGGCCACTCCATCAGCGGAGGGCTGGATTGGATAATGACGACCTAGAACCGGCTACACCATCAGCGGAGAGCAGGATCTGAGGGTGACGGGAGCTTGGACCCGACCACTCCATTAGCGAAGGACTGGATTGGACAATGACGACCTGGAACCGGCTACACCATCAGCGGAGAGCAGGATCTGAGGGCAACGGGAGCTTGGACCTGGTCACTCCATCAGCGGAGGACTAGTTTGGATAATGACGACCTAAAACCGGCTACACCATCAGCAGAGAGCAGGATTTGAGGACGACGGGAGCTTGGACCCGGCCACTCCATCAGCGGAGAGCAGGATCTAAGGACGACGGGAGCTTGGACCTAGCCACTCCATCATCGGAGGACTAGATCGGATGATGGAAGTTGATAAATTTCCTTTTGATTTTTTGATTTTTGATTTTTTCAATTTTTAATTTTTTCATTTTTCATTTTTTTTCAAAATTTTTCAATTCTTTTTTTTATAGTTTTTATTTTTTCTTGAACTGTACAAAGAAGTAAAACTCGAGAAAAAAATTGGTCTAGCTGCACCGTCAGCGGAGAAACAAGACCTGAATAGAAATTCGATCTGGACCTGAATAGAAATTCGATCTGCTTGGGGAAAGGTTCAGATCTGTTGCACCATCAACGGAGAAATGAGATCTTCAGGATGTCTATACTGCTGCACCATCAGCGGTAACGAAAAATCTGGAAATGTTGGCCTATTAACAATGACGAAGGCAATATCTGAAAAAGGCTACTTCTGCTGCTCTACTGGCGGAGAGACTAGATCAGCAAAATGTGAGACCCGTTACACCACTGACGGGGAGACATGACCGAATGAAAAACCTGATATGTAACACCACCGACGGAGGCAAGATCTGGATAGGATTTGATCTGCTACACCACACCACTGACAGAGGCATGATTTGCAAGATGTTGGATGACTGCCATTGAGGTGAGACGATGTTTGAAAAATTTGCTCTGCTTCTTTATCAACAGAGTGTAAGATCTGGAATGAGTTATCTGTTGGCAGGAGTGATAGTCGGGAAATTGTTAGCGTCCGTCACGCCATCGTTAGAGGAATCAAATCCTACAGAGGAGAAAAAAACATTGGTTAGTAATTATCAAAGATTTTTTCGCTGATATCTTTTATTTTGGGTGTTTCAACATCTTCTTTGTGTTTGGCCTCCTTCAAGACTAGGGTTGGCCCTCTTGTCATTGCCCCCATGTTGAGGGTACTCGGTCTTTTCCGTAGACCTGTCGTGTACAAGCAGATTGCATGAATGTATCTAATTTTATGTCTAAATGCATGTGTCTACCCTAAATGCATGGTGATTTTAGTGTATGCATTTAATCTAAATGTATGACGTATGCAAAAATGGTTTAATGCAAGATGAATGCAATCTAAATGCATGAATGTGATATAATTTTTTTCGATCCTCAAAAGGATGCCCCTGACTCCTCACCGGTCCCGTCAGGATCTTGGTTGGGTTTTTTTTATGCGGCAGTGCCCCGACTTTGTCATGGGTTCGATCAGCTTTCATCTGAGTGGATGCCCCAAAATTTTGTTCATTACATGACATCATCTGACACTGCTCTTGTAGCAAATTTGAAACTTTAAGGTGATTATGTTGCCCCCTAAGTTGGGTTCATAAATTGTGTTGGTTCATGTTAGCTCATTATTTTTGGATTGTGTGCAATTTTACAGATTGTGGTCAATATAGACATTTCAGGGGTGCAAGGGTTTGACTCGGCAATGAAGGCTGGACCTTGGCAAAGAATGCCCCTAGACTGAGGCCTTGTTAGAGGCATAATGTTTGTAAAAGATATGAGGTGCTTTTGGACATGCCCCAAGACCAAACTTTTGTAAGAGGCTCTGTAAGGTGCTAGATTGACCAACTTCGTTGTATTTAATGGGGCAACCCGAGGACCGACTTTAAAATTTTCAAAATGTATGCATGTAAATGTGAGGTGCATGTTTCAGATGAGAAAGTAATGATTCAAAAATGGTTATCGTGACATAACTTCCAAACTCAAGGGATTCATTTGCAACTTCGAATATTGCCTCGATATCTAGAGTACTAGATTTTCTCCCGATGATAATTTTTAAATTGAGAACCAGTCATGAATCAGTATTTCATGCTGGTAAAATGCAAAAATTAAAGTGTTATGATATGCCACGCAGTGAATGCCAAAATGAGCAGATATGATGTGATCACAAAAATGGGTTAATTTGAAATTAGGGTAAAAATGAAATATTTCTTATCGGGTAAACTACTTGAACCAACACCCCAATGTAATGCAATGATGTATGCAAAAAAAGGGTAAAACAAAAAGAAAACGAGTCAGTACCGGATAAGATCAATAACACATAAATAGAAGAACAATTTAGATAAGGTAAACAAACAAAACAACCCTATTTACATCCCGTCTAAAACACCTAGGTTATCCGCATGGCTCTAAAAGGGTGGGTTTCTATATGTTCTCTACATGCACTTTTGGTGCTAAGAGGTACCCAAATTGTCCTTGTTGTCCCCTACTAAGAGTAACAAGGCCCCCGATCATCACCCATTATAGGCTCCTTTCAACCGGGTTCAATTCAGGGGGACCTATTCGCTTATACCCATACGAATGAACGATATCCTCACGAAAGTATAAGGTACTCAAGCCCCGAAGGTACTTGTTAGGCCCATACGGGAGAATGATATCTCCACGAAAGCATTAGCGTTTTCCCCCCACTTAAAAGAACGGGGTTATATGCTATATTTTCAATGCATTAAAACAAACGCGCAATTATAACTGAATGTTAGTTTAATAGTCACTTTAATCCAGAATTTACGATATTAATAAAGCAGTAATTATTTGAAAAAAGCTCGACTCTCATTTGTTTTTGTAAAACAAAAATTTCCCCAGCGGAGTCGCCATCTGTAGCGATGTCCCTCTCGCTAAAAAAGGTTATTTTTTATTTTGTTTTATTTTGAAAATATTGTTGTCCGTGAGATTTTTAGAAAACTAGTGTTTTTATTTAAAAATGGAGTCGCCACCGGCCACTTAGGTAGGCCGGACACCGTAAAAACCAGAGATTTAAAATTGATGGGTTCGGGAGTCGGTTACGGATGGGGAAGGATTAGCACCCCCACACCGCCCAAAATTGGTACTTTAATAATTACCGCTTTATTAATGTTAGACTTTCTGGATTAAAGTGACGATTAAATTAAAATTTGATTATAAGTGCAAGTAGATTTTAAAGGCCCCGTTATTCGAGAATAAACGCCCAACCACTATCACTACGCCTGATACTGGCCCCATTTACGCTCGGATAAAAGGGCACTGCATTGATAAAATATATATCCGTTATGCAAACTAAAAAAACATGGCAAATATAAATAAATACATTGCGATCAAAATATAAATAAATGCTAACATAATAAAATACTAATATAACATAAATAAAATACTAATATAAAACATACATACATAACTATTAATTTAACACATAAATAAAAACAAATCTAACATAAATAAAATACTAATCTAAAACATACATACATAAGTATTAATCTAACTCATAAAAACAAATTTAACATAAACAAAATATTAATATAAAACATAAATTAAAACATAATAAATACTAATCTAAAACATAGATAAACATACAAATTAAAAAACACAATTTTAAATTAACTACTACTTCATTAAATCATAAAAATTACAACATAAATAAAAAGGAAAGAAAATATACCTAACTAGGAGTTCGAATGACGAACCCTGGCTGAACCCCACCGAGATCTACCACGACCCCTCCAAAAAATAACTAGATCGAATTCAAAATAGGAATCTGATTGAACCGGTTAGAACCGAAGGGACTGCCCTGGTCCTTGGCTAGCCGGAAGTCTAGCTCCCTTATTTGGCCTGCCCACCGATTCCATTGTGCAATTCCCCTCCAATTGCATGCCTATTTATAGGCAATGTGAGCGGTGAGGTGGGTGACGTAGAGCCTTGTGCTCCACTCCCCTCCCCTTTTTTTTTATTATTTTCTTGTTTTTTTTACTACTTTTTTTACTTTTTATTTATTTATTATATTTTTATTTTTAAGATTAATAATATTATTATTACAATAATACTAAAAGTACTAAAAACTCGAACAAAAATGAGTGATTACAGCTGACACTGCCAACTCCGCTAGAAGCGCCACGATGTCCCGATCAAACCCCGAGCGCCATTCTCCGATGAGCCTAGTCGTTGGTTGGGAAAATCTGTTTGCATGCTCGTTAGAGAAATTTATTTTTTCCTTGCCATTCTTCACCAACTACAACCCCGTCCCTCGTCCGATCCTATCGCAACAATCATCATCATCTTCTTCATTCCAAGGCAAGTAAGACCTAGTTGGCAGATCATTATTTAGTCATCGGAGTTACGAAGAAAACCCTCAATTTTCTCTATTTTTGGCTAGTTTCTGTCGATCTAGGATCGTGGTAAGCCTTCATATCAGGTAAAATCGAGTAAACTCTTTTTTATGCATTTTGGGTGTGTTTTCTGACCAATACAGTCCGCACGTGGCTCACATGCGCTGCAGGAGGTGAGTTCTGACCAGCATGATCGGTTCGCTCTTGAACCAGGTTGGTTCAGTTTGAAACTAGCCTACCTAGACTAGGTCTGGCTCTTCGAACCGGCCTACTTGACCCAAATTTGAACCGGCCTAATTAAAGCCCAAAGTCTTACAACCCAATTTGACCAACCCAAGTCCGACCCAAACCCATCTGACCGAACCGACTTGAGTCTTACCCGATCGGAACTCGTCTGAGTCAACTCACTAAGTCAACCAGCCCGAGTTAACTCTATTGCCTTTGACCATTGACCTTGCCATTGACTCTGACTCGTTGACTTTAATCGTTGACCTTTTACTTTGAACAAAAAGTTAGCTTTTTCCAAAACCCCGTATTTTATATTTTTTGACGTCTTGAGTCCTTTTTTGAAGCCTGTTTCCCAAAATTCTAACCTGAAAGCTTTCGAATTTGACGTTAAACCTGAACATGCATATGTATTAATTTAAATTATTTAAGAGAAATTATTGAAAAGCACTGATATATGATATTATTTGTTTCAAGGTACTAGAGATTCTCCCGATCTCGCTGCCCAGCCTAGCTCCTCTCGATTCGTTCGACTTCTCAAACCCGTTGTGACTTGTATGTATCGATACATTACGAATTATCATAAAAGAGAATTTCTCCCGTATAGATTTAAGATTTGTTGTGTCTTAGGTTCTAGCACAACATCGGAACGTACCACTAGTGCTCAGTAGGCATCTGATTGACCAGATATTTTGAGGTGTGTTCCTTGTGTGCTATATAAACGTTTTAAATGTTTTGTTTGAACTAATCATGTGCACATGACTGATATTCTTTGATTTTGCAAAAACATATGTTTTCTGATTTTAAATATGATCATTTTATCTATATGATTTATGCCTAAGTACCTAGTTTGGTAGCATGATCTCGAGTTACTGTTTCACTGAAAATAATTGTTTGCTTTATATCTACTCTTAGCACTGTGTACTATTGATTACAGTTGTTACTGCTTAGACTGTTTTACTAGGGGTACTTGGCATAGGATATGAAGTCTCTGCAGGTTCAACCCTGATTCGGCTGGTGATTTCTATTGTATCAGGTTTATATGCTTCGGCTAGGGTGATTCCTACTGTATCAGGTTCCTATGCTTCGGCTAGGGTGATTCCTATTGGACCTAAGGTATCCCCCTAGGATGGCACCTATGCTCAATAGGCCTGGGTTAACTCCTTTACAGTGCAGTTTTGGGAAATTACATACTGGAGTTCTGTTTGATGGTAGATAGGAATTTAAAATGAACCTTATTGTTGCCTGAATTATGTGTTTCCTGAAATGAAATTTACTGTATGTTTACACTGTTTGTTTTAAACTTACACTGTTGGAACACACTGAACTCCCTAACTCACTCCCCAAATTTTCTCCCTTTCAGATATTTTGGAATAGACTACCTTGTACCTGAGATTCGGAGGATTGACACATTCAATACTCTACACTAGTTTGTAATGTTTTTATCCACTATTTTATTCTTTCAGACTGATCTAGGGGTTACAATATAATTTATTATGAAATTATAATATATGTTCAATCCACTCTTCTTCAATAGAATTAATAGGCCTGTGTATTTGAATAAAAGATTCAGAGGAGAAATTTTATTTTCCATACTAGATTTGGTAGATGCGATTTTTTCTTCATATGTTTTGTTCGAGTTAACAATAAACTAATTTTATTTAGCAATTTTAAGGTACTCGCATGACCTGATTTGCACAAATGGAAGGAAAATATTTTACTTATCCTGGATGAGTCTTTCTTTTACTTATATTTCTAATTATAATTTTAAAATTGTACTACTTCTCCTTTATGTTATGACATACTATTTTATTACTCATGGAATAATTAAGTTGTTCTTGTGCTGATGCTCATGTAACCAAACGTAGCAATAAAAAAGATTTAAGTGTGTAATTTTTTTAACCTTTTGATAAAATAAATTAATTAAGTTTTAAATTTTTTTTGCCCTCAATTAAGCCATTAAACCAATAAGTTAATTTAATTAAATATTTTTCCCAACATTGACTATTAAATCTAACGTTTTTATTAGACCATTAGGAGCAACGCGTCATGTCACAATGGTGTCATTTTACATTTTCAGAATTTTTTTATTTTATTTAAAAAATTCTTCAAAAGTCCCAAAATTCTAAGAAAGACTTATAATTTTTTTTAAAAAATGTATAAATGTCACGTAATAAAACTGTAGTATATAATATGTAGTATTATCTAAAGAAAAATTATCAAGATTTAATGGTTAAAATTGGTTAAAAAACTAATTGATTCAATTTAATGGTTCAAAAACTTAATTGAGTGCAAAAAAGTTTACGCACTTAATTAATTTTCCTCCAAATATTTAAAAACTTTTTACACCCTCAACCCAAAGAAAATGAGCAACTCCGATTCACTATTCAAATTCTTAAATATGCATTCGAATTTGGCCCATAAATTGTCACCTTACCTGGTCTCTGATTTTAAGCTTCTATTCAAATTTAATTGTAAACATTTAAAATGTTATAGTACCAATTAGTTCCAATTTAAACGGCTTTCTATAACCATATATAATACACATGTATATTTCTTTATAATTTTTCACACATATATATCAAACAAAATTAAAAAATTCGACTCAAACTTAAAATTAATACACTAATTATTAAAAATTTTGAGTTATTTTAATTTTTATTTTACAACTCAAACTTTATTTAAATTTTTTTTGAATTGAGTTGAGTATTTTTCGGGTCGAATCAAGTCAGATAATTCAATTTTACAAGTCGAATTGAGTTTTTTTTCACACCCTAGTGCTGACATGGTACTTTAGAAATGTGCCAAGTCATCGCTAAAGTATGTAAATAAATGAATAAATAAATATGGTAAAGATTTGATACCCCTACACAGCTCAATCGTAAACCGGATCGAAAATATCACATCAAATAATCAGAATTAAATTATGGAAGTTCAAACAGAACAAACATACAATCTAATAATTCATTCAGTTCATTCATTGATTTTACATTTGCGTATACAATATCGAATTTCGATCACATTTACAAAATTCATTATTCAAATTTATTACTCACTAATGTTCACACAGTCATTTAACTTGTTTAATTCCATTCAATACCTTTCAAATATTAATCTTATTGCCCGGTCGGATGAACAGTATTTTTTGAATGGTAGAAGTAGGTTGTTATGATGGTGGTGATAAAGGATTTCGATTTTGTCAAGTTGACGAAAAATGAACCTGTCATGTACTTTATGTTGCGTGGCTTCTTATAAGGGTTTGGATATGTGTCGATAAAAAGATGTTGTGACATAGGTACTGATTAGACGTTCTAGGAAGTGATGGACTAAGTCGGTTTGTCATCAAAGAGGACCATGTGTGTCATCACGTGGTCCGAGAGAACGTTGTTGGTAAGATTATTGCAAGAGCAAACTGTTAGCACTGACAGGATAATCTAAATCAAATAAAGAGGCAGATTAATAAACCGTGCCGTGGTATAAACCAATACTTAGAAACGATTTCGCCTCGATGTGTCAATCGCTGCAGCAGGTGGTCGTCCCCGAGGTTAACACGGTAGCTTCGATAATCATACACCCAAAGATAAGAGTAGACAACGGTGAAATTGCTCTTCTCACAGGAAAAAATAAAAAAGAAAAATGAAAACCGAAAGTTCAAGATACCTAGAATTCTGAAAAACCTTCTCTATTTATAGGCTGTATACCATAGGCTAAATACAAAAAAATAGAATCAATCTTAAACACTGATTTCTGTATTAATCGCCTGGTCAAACTGTTGGAATTACGCCACACGTTAATTAGGTGATAAAAATCAGAGATTAATCCGCAAATCAATTCCGATTATTCTAATTAACAGATAATTCACAGCTGATTAAAGTGCCTATAAATTAGGTTTAGAAAACAGTTCTAAAGAAATTATTCTAAATTTTCCCAAAAAAATAGAACGCGCGCGGACGTGTCGAAGACACGTGTTACCACAACCACTAACCGAACCGAGCCAAGCTGGTCGACGTCGGTAGCGGCGCGCGCATGCGAGAGAGTTGTTCATAGAAGGTGGCTAATCCTTCTCACTTATGTAGGTTATTTCATCACGTTTGTCTCTATAGGACCACCCAAATCAAGGGCTATGAAATAATTAAGAGCCTTTTATAACAACTCAACCTCACCAAGGGTAAGGTGAGGTGATTTTCTTCAAGTTTACTTCAAACGAACCACCCAAACTCTAGGATAAGAAATCATTAAGAATAAATATTCAACCTTATTAATCGGTGAATTCAATACGTCATTCTCTCTAGGAACACCCAAACTCTTGGGTTTGAATTCATTAAGATTTTTAAGAAAACTTATCCTCTCTGGCGGTAAGTTCACCTAGTCCTATTGCGATTAGGACTACCCATTTAACACTGGGTTATGAACTTATTAAGAATAGGTATTCAACCAAAAATCGGTAAATTCATCAAGTCTTTCTCACTAAGACCACCCAAAGCTTGGGCTATGAATTTATTAAGAGCAATTAAGGTCATCATGTGCATGTACATTATTCATCATAGAGATAGGTAAGAGAAATGTACACTAAGAGTCTTTCCATGGCTTCGTTTGACCACATTGAACTTAGATAACTAAGTTGGGTATCCACCATGAATTCCTCAATCAATGGGCTTTAGAACCATCCCCCTCGACGAATCCAAAACTATTTTTTGACTTAACCCTTTGGTAAGCGGATCAACAAGGTTCCTCTCCGACTTCACATACTTTAAAAAGAGTACTTTGTTCCTTATTAAGTGTCTTACATATTCATGTATTATGAAAATATGTCTCTTCTTACTGTTGTAAGCTTGGTTTTGAGCCACACATATCGCAGCTCGGGAATCACACAATAAGGACACCAGAGGAGTCGATTTTCCCCACAAAGGTATTTTTGTCAACATATTTCTAAGCCACTCAGCTTCTTGCCCCGCTAAGTCAAGAGCAATAAACTCCGACTCTATGGTAGAACGAGCGATACAAGTCTGCTTAGCAGACTTCCATGAGATCGTTGCGCCACCTAAGGTAAAGACCTACCCATTCGTAGAGCTTACTTCTTCATTATCGGTAACATAGTTGGCGCCACAGTATCCTTAGGACCGAAGAATAGCCAACAAAAATGAGTTTCCAATCCATAGTACCCTTAAGATACTTAAGTAAGTGTCTTAGAGCAATACAGTGTTCACCACTAGGATTATGAGTATGTCTACTCAAACTATTCACAACATAGGCAATATCATGTCGAGTATAGTTCATTAAGAACATAATGCTTCCGATGATTTTGGCATACTCTAATTGGGAACACTACTTCCTTTATTTTTAAAGAGTCGTATACTAGATTCATAAGGAGTTCTAACAGGGATGACATCAAAACTATCAAATTTCTTTAACACATTCTCAATATAGTGTGTTTGGTTCAAAGAAAATCTCTTTTCAGATTTGGTAACTTTAACTTCTAAGATCGCATCAACCTCTCCTAAATTTGTCATCTCAAATTTAGTGGACAAGAAATTTTTCGTTTTGTTAATGGATTCAATGTTGGTACTAAATATCAATATGTCATCAACATACAGACTTATGATGACATATTCAGCTCCAAATATTTTTGAATACACGCATGCATCTGCTCCATTCACAATAAAACCAAAACTCAGAATAGTTTTGTGAAATTTCTCGTATCACTGTTTTGGAGCTTGTTTAAGGCTATAAAGAGATTTTTTAAGTCTACACACTTTGCCTTCCATGTCAGGTGTCTCAAAACCTGGTGGTTGCTCCATATAGATCTCATCATCTAGATGTTTATTCAAAAATGTAGTCTTTACATCCATTTGATGTACGTGCAACTTATGAATAGACACTATCACAAACAAGGCATGGATCGTTGAGATTTTCGTGATAGGAGAGTAGGTGTCAACGAAGTCTATACCAAACTTCTGAGTGAACCCTTTGACTACTAGTCATTCTTTATATTTCTGGATTGACCCATCGGGTAAGTTTCTTTCTGAAAGCCCACTTAGAGTTCATAGGTCTAAATCTTCTAGGCAATTCAACCAACTCCAACGTGTGATTAGACATTACTGACTCTAGTTCATCATTTATTGCAGCTCTCTAGAAAATAGTGTTAATTAAACTTATAGCTTCATCATACGACTTTGGATCCTCATCTAAAATGAAAGTTTGAGCTATAGGAACAGAGATTGAGTCTACATCACTTATTTCAAAGATAAATGAAGTTAGGAAATCTTGACCAAAGGTAGAGCCTACCCTTTATCTTTTACTTATTCTAGGGAGAACTAAAAATCGAGAGTTCAAGATACCTAGAATTCTGAAAAACCGTCTCCATTTATATGTTGTATACCAGAGGCTAAATACAAAAAATAAAATCAATCTTAAACACTAATTTCCATATTAATCGCCTGGTTAAACTGTTGGAATTGCGCCACACATTAATTAGGTGATAAAAATTAGATATTAATCAACAGATCAATTCTGATTTTATTTTAATTAACAGATAATTCCCAACTGATTAAAGCGCCTATAAATTAGGTCCAGAAAACATGTCTAAATAAATTATTTCAAATTTTCCTCAAAAAGATAGAACGCGCGCGGACGTGTCGAAGACACGTGTTACCACGGCCACGACCATGAACGGAGCCAGAGGCGGCGGCGCGCGTGTGTGAGAGAGTTGTTTAACCACATTCAACAAGGGAGGGTAGGGAAGAATCTTTATATACCCTTCCCAAAGGATGTGCCCTTTCAATGTGGGATACATATAACCAATAAACGCGCTTTAACTCGCATGGTTCTTGATACAATCTAGCCTTGGCATCTGATCATCATCATCCTTTCATCTCTAATCTTAAGGATGAAAGAAAATAGAGCTTTTAAATTCTTTTCACATCCTTTAGCTAAAAATGTTATTTGCTTTATACATGGCATTAGTTATCATTATTATGTTGCATAACATACCTTATAATGATGTTATCATGTTATATATTAAGTATTTCGTATTAAGGAATTTGTTATTACACATAGGTCCTTATATTATTTAAGTTTGCCTAATAACATAAATACACATCTTTGAACTTATTTATAATTCATTTTAGCTCGTTTAGGTTACATTGCATATTTATTTCAACATACATCTTATTTTAGCTTTAAAATCATCTTACACATTGTTTATCGTTTCTTAGATATTAAGGATGAAGGCACCAGCTCGAATTAACTCAATGACATTCAAGGCAGCTTGGATTAGCTCAAGGGCATTCAAGGCAGCTCAGATTAGCTTGAAGATATTCAAGGCAACTCATATTAGCTCAATGAGTCAATGGTAGCTTATGGCAGCTCGAGGACAAGGGGAGCATTCTAAGGCAGCTCACAAGCTTCAAGGACTAGCTCACCTAGCTAAGGGCAGCTCATGGAAGCTCAAAACAGTTCAAAGATTGAGCTAGCTCATTCAGCTAGCTAGCTTAGTTCAATCCAGCCCACGCCAAGTTCAATCAACTTACTTTAACTCCATTTTCCTATTTTAGCTCATCACTTCAAGGTTCATGTCCCCTCTTAAGGAACATGTCCCTAGCCATTGGAGGGAACTTGAGTTGGGAGGCAAATTCCATGGAGGGAAAGCAAGAGTGCGCCAAAATTCACTTAGAGGGAGACTCTAATTCGAGGAGAGAACTTGAGTAGGGCAGCAAATTCCATGGAGGGAAAGCAAGAGTGCGCCAAAACTCACTTGGATGTAGACTCCAATTCGACCGGACAAGCACCATGCCTTTAGAGGGAGTTACCACTTCAACCGAATAGTTTAAAGGCCTTTTTGACCATGCCCTTTAATCTACTATAAATATATATTGTATTTGTCATTTGCAAACATCTCATTTCATTTATTAAATTTCCTTTGTGAGAATTTTCTCTCTTTTAGTTCTTAATTGAACTTTATCGACTTATCATGTACTTAGTACTTGTGGCGTCAATCCCTATTTCCACCTTGATACTTCTGGTTTTTATCTCTTTATAGATAAGTGGGTCAAAGTCCTTTATATCATCCCTTAAAGTAATCCTATAAGATTTAGGGTTAGGATTTCTATAGCCTAGTTTCTTCCTTGATTCTTTAAGATACTACCATCACCTTTTCACCCATAACACACTTCCTTAACCAAAACCTCTCCCTTGACATTTCCTTACCATTTCATCTTCATTTCTTCATTTTTACCCTATCTTACCTTCCGTACCATATCATATCTTTATCACATTTCTTTGCAGCCATCTTACTTTACAGGAATCACTTGCATACCATCCTAGATCCTACAATCAAATGGCCGCCTTCATCATCATCAAAGACGGACTACATCATATGGTAATTGGAGATGTTGGTAGAAGAAGCAAGTGCATCAAGTGCTGCTTGATTCAAGCAAAGCAAAAAGAATTTGTAAGTGACATCTTTTGTCATTTCATTTTGTGCAAAAAAGGGAATAGTTTTGAATCAAAAAAAAGAAAAGAAGAATTTCGAAAAGCACAAAGTCAAGGGTAAAAAACACAACAATCAGAATTTCAACATCAAGCTTGGAAGCCATGTCATCTTCAGGACTTTGATTGTTGGTCAAGAAAGGTTGTGAGTTTTCTTGCCAAGTAAGTAACCTCATTTCTTCTTTTCTTTTTTATTCTAAACTTACCTTTACACCATATTTTCTTCCTTTTCCTTTTAAACTAACCATTTCAGCGACACACAACCACTATACTTCCCTAATTCTTGAGTAAGTTTCTTAAAGAACTTTACAAGAGAGAAATGAGTGGGAAAAGACAATTTGAGTGTGTGAGATCAGAAGGGGATTATAAAGCTAAATAACATCCTAGAGTGCAAACATGAGCATTGAGTGGAGTGCATTTCTTTGGAGTGACCGAGAGGATCTTGTGTGTATGTGTGTGAGGGTTTTATTTCTTATTTTCTTTATTAGTGTACTAACCATGTCGCAGATGACAGGTAATTTACACTCGAAAGGACAACAAACCCAAAATATTTAAACGCAAGCCATGATCTGAGAAATGCAAAGGCTATTACGAGAAGAGCTTGAACCCATTCATGAGAGGATAGATCGTCTGGAAGTATCACAAGGCAATGTTCGAGGCCTTGGGAGGCAAAATCAGTAGCAACACTAGGAGGAATTTGTGGATGACAATGTAGACGATGAGATTGAATAAGCATCTCAAAGAAATGTTTCAAGATATCAAGGAGGGTGTAACCAACTCGACCTAGCCTAGACGCTAGACCGAACCGAGCGAGCTACATTAGGTTTTACCGAAAAAAACTCGTAACAATTAACTAAACTTAAGTCCATTTTTTATCTTGTCTAGATGCAACATTATAACCTAAGGTGTCCATGGAGGCACCGGGTGAAATCTCAACTAAATCGGGCGTCGATTATACATCCAAATACGCAAATAGCAATTTATGGACTAAATTGCAAATTTGGAAAGTTACTAGGATTTAATTAAAATTAGAATTACCAAACCTCAATTAATCAGATTACATGCTTACTTACCAAGTTTCAACTCAAAACGATAATCCAAACTCATACAATTGCATTCAAGGACTTCAAGAACAAAAATGAAAGAATCTCAAAACATAAAACCTTTATAACTAACATAACGACTAGCCGTACCGATACGATCCCTAGGCATATCGGTACGTGGGCTATAGAACCAAAACCAGATTCTAGTGGCTAAAGAGCGTACTAATACACATCCCCGTGTACCGATACGAGGCCATAAAAACACATACCCGTATAGATATAGAGACTCGCGTATTGGTATGCCTGGACCTATAATATCCAAAATTGTTGTTTTTTCACTCGAACATGGATTCAAACATGCACTAATAAGTCATAAAAATGTATACCACTTATCTAAGGATCAAACCATACTAGTATATCTAGGAAACATTGTCATAACGTAGCAACATGCTTCAATCAAGATTCTAGAGGCAAGCATCCTAAAACCAAACCATCCAAAGTTCAAAACATAAATCCACTTCTAAACCAACCATATAAGGCCTCAAGCCACACCACAACAACAATATAAACTTGTACAAGTAGGGAGTTTAGCAAATAACCCTCCCAAACAACAATGAACCCCATCGCCTTTATTACTACTAGTCTAGTTTAAAAACAATACTTTTGAGTTATTTAAGTCCTTGGAATTTGCCTCGCTTGCTCGCTGCTTCCAACCTTTAATTCTCTGCATTGATGGATAAAGAGAGCGTAAGGACACAAGGTTTAATGAGGAGTGTTCAAAACACAACACCATCAATGCATTTAAAACCGGTTTCTAACTCTCAAGAGTTCATCACTTTAAAACATCTTTTCAAAACATCATTCCTTTCAAACTATGTACTTAACATTTCCAAAACATGCATATTAAACCATATGCAACATGTATCAACAACAAAATCCCATTTGCTAACCCTCAATTTAAGATTTCTCATGCATAACAACCCATATGAAAGGCTTAAAGAGTAAACATGTATAAACCAATATTAAACAACAATATCCATCAACATGATACATTGTTAATTATATTGGTTTTCGAGTGATCATAAACTGTAGAGATGTCTGTTTCGCTAAAAAAGTATTTTTATTTTGTTTTGTTTTAAAAAAATGTCTTCCGTGGGATTTTGTAAAAACTGTATTTTATTTTGAAAATGGAGTCGCCACCGGCCACTTAAGTAGGCCGGACACCATAAAAACCAGAGATTTTAAAATGTCCTGTTCGGGAGTCGGTTACGGATGGGGAAGGATTAGCACCCCCACACCGCCCAAAATTGATACTTTAATAATTACCGCTTTATATTAAACTTTTCGAATTAAAGTAATGATTAAATTAAAATTTGGTTATAAGTGCGAGTAAATTTTAAAAGCCCCATTATCCAAGAGTAAACGCCCAACCACCATCACTACGCCTGATACTGGCCCTATTTACGCTCGGATAAAAGGGTACCGCATTGACAATTTATATTCCATTATGCAACCTTAGTGAGCAAAATATAAAATATGGCAAATAATTTAAATACAATAAAAATACAAATAAATATTAACATAATAAAATACTAATCTAACGTAAATAAAATACTAATCTAATACATACATACATACATAAATATTAATCTAACTCATAAATAAAAACAAATCTAACATAAATAAAATATTAATATAAAACATAAATTTAAAACATAATAAATACTAATCTAAAACATAAATAAACATACAAACTAAAAAACACGATTTTAAATTATCTGCTACTTCATTAAATCATAAAAATTACAACACAAACAAAAAGGAAAGAAAATATACCTAACTAAAAGCTCGAATGACGAACCCCGGCTGAACCCCACCGATATCTACAACGACCTCTCTAAAAATTTAACTAGACCGGACCTAAAATAGGACTCTGATCGAACCAGTTAGGACCGAGGGGATTGCCCGGTCCTTGGCTAGCTGGGAGCCTAAGCTCCCTTATTTGGCATGCCCTTGACCGATTCCCCCTGCAAATGGAAAATGCATGCCTATTTATAGGCAATTTCAAAGGGGGTGGGGCAGAGCTTGGGCCACGTGGAGCTCTAGGCTCCACACAAATTTCTCATTTTTTTAATTACTTTTTTTACTTTTTTATATAAATATATATTATTTAGAAATATATTTTTTATTTTAATAATATTACTATTGAAATAATACTAATAATACTAAGACCCGGTCAAAAATGAGTGATTACAGCTACCACTCTTTGCTTGTTCTTGTGAAACGAGAACAAACCAAAGATCAAAAGCACTCATTTTTGACCTACTTCCTTGTCTTTGGCTTTGGAATCACGTGTTCTTCTAGAACTCCCCGCTCTTCCTTAGCTGAATCTTCAGGCTTGTAACTCTTCCTATATCGAACTTTGTCACCTTCCGATCTTGGAGCTACAGGCTCTTCCTATATAGAACCCTTCACTCTGAAGCCTCGAGTTGTGAGTCCCTCCTATATAGAACATTTCACTCTGAGACGGTAAAGCTTGGAGTCCTTCCTATATAGAACTCTTCGCCTTCAACGTGGCGGGTTTTTCCTATATAAAACCTTCTGCGCCACGGATGGATTCTTCTGACTGGGAGTTCCTCGTATATGGAACTGCTAGTCTTCAAACCCTAGAGCCGTCAGTCCTTCTTATATAGAACTTTTAGCTTCTCAAATCTCGTAGTTACGGTTTCTTCCTATATAGAACCTTTCACTGTGAGGGCTCGAAAATATAGGCCCTTCATATATAGAACCTTTATCTTCGAATTAGGGGTTCACGCCAAGCTAGCTACTGATCTTTTTGGACTCACGCTACTGAGGCTGCTGAAATTTTTCTTCAAATTTGGGGATTCATGCCGAAAATGGCTACCGATCTTCCTGAACTCACGCTACTAAGGCTGCCGATCTTTCTCAATAATGGGGATTCACGTCGACAATGAATACTGATCTTTCTGGACTCACGCTATTGAGGCTGCTGAAATTTTTCTTCAAATTTGGGGATTCACGCTGAAAATGGCTACCGATCTTCCTGGACTCACGCTACTGAGGCTGCCGAAATCTTTCTCAATTTTGGGGATTCACACCGAAAATGGCTACCGATCTTTCTAGACTCACGCTACTGAGGCTGCCAATCTTTCTGGACTTACGCTACTAAGGCTGACGATCTTTCTAGACTTACGCTACTAAGGCTACCGACCTTTTTGGACTCACGCTACTAAGGCTGTTGATCTTTCTGGACTCACACTACTAAGGCTTCCGATCTTTCTGGACTCAAGCTACTAAGGCTGCTGATCTTTATGGACTCACGCTACTAAGGCTTCTGATCTTTATGGACTCACGCTACTAAGGCTGCCTTCATTTGGCCTCACGCTACTATGGCTGCCTCATCTGGCCTCACGCTACTATGGTGCCTCATCTGGCCTCACGCTACTATGGCTGCCTCATCATGCCCAAATGACTTATTGATGGCCCGAATAACTTATCACCATGCTTGAAAGACTTACTGGTGGCCCGAAGGTCTTATCATCATGCCCGAATGACTTACTAATGGCCTGAAAGACTTAACATCTGGCTTTACGCTACCCCAGCTACCGTCATCTGGCCTCACGCTACTATGGCTGCCTCATCATGCCCAAAGGACTTATTGATGGCCTGAAGGACTTATCACCATGCTCGAAAGACTTACTGGTGGCCGAAAGGTCTTACCGATGGCCTGAAAGACTTGACATCTGGCTTTAAGCTACTCCGGCTACTGTCATCTGGCCTCACGCTACTATGGCTGCCTCATCATGCCCAAAGGACTTATTGATGGCCTGAAAGACTTATCACCATGCTCGAAAGACTTACTGGTGGCTCGAAGGTCTTATCATCATGCCTAAAGGACTTACTGATGGCCTGAAGGACTTAGCATCTGGCTTTACGCTACTTCGGCTACCGTCATCTGGCCTCACGCTACTATGGCTGCCTAATCATGCCCAAATGACTTATTGATGGCCCGAAGGACTTATCACCATGCTCGAAAGACTTACTAGTGGCCCGAAGGTCTTATCATCATGCCCGAAGGGCTTACTGATGGCCCGAAAGACTTAACATCTGGCTTTACGCTACTCCGGCTACCGTCATCTGGCCTCACACTACTATGGCTATCGCATCTTTCTTTAATTAAATCCACTTCTTAATACTCTTTGATAATTCTTCAAGTACTTGTCCAAAACAAGCAAAAATTGACATGCCCCTATCTATATGATGCATGCAATATAATGCTTTCTTTCTCCTCTTTTTTTCTCTTTTCTTTCTTCTCTTTTTTCTTTTTCTTTTCTTTTCTTTTCTTTTTTTTCCTTCAATTTCTTCTTATTTTTTCTTTTTCTTTTCTTTTTTTCTTCTCCCCCTCTTTATTTCTTTCTCTCTTTTTCTTCTCTTTTTTCTTTCAGCCCTTTTTGTTCTAAAGTCTTACACCCTGAAAGTATGTTCCTCAGATTTCTTCATCTCTTTACTTCTTCACTGTATGCTCTTAAATCCTCATTTGATCAATCACTTCGAATCTAGATTAACATGCTTTCAAACCTTTTGTGCGGAAGGCTTTCTTATCTTCAGGGTTATCACCCGTCTTCATAAATGATCTTCTGGTTCTTATATTATTCTTATAAGAACCCTTGTCATCTTCTTCACTTAAAGTTGCCCCATTCAACCACGGGCTCCACTGCTTTGAATTTTTTGACCCATCATACAGAGCCTTGATCTATTTCTAGTCACCAGGGTGAGCCAAAATGCTTCCATCCCCTGAGCTCATCCTTGATCTTCTCGTAGCATTTCAACGGGAACTAAATCTCGGTCCCTATGCTTTAAATCTCATCATCATTCATTTTTAAAGTAATGCAAAAGGCAATTTATTTGTGTATATTTCAAAAAATAATGATTGTTTGAAAAGATAACAATCATTTTGAAAATCACAACTTGGAGGGGATACCAAACATTTTGAAGACATTGTTTGGAACAAATGACAAACATCTTTTTTCTTTTTTTAAGGGCAAAACATTTCTAAAAAATTAATGTTTGGAAAATGGTAAACAAAATCCGAAGTATATTGCCAAACATTTTAAAAACTAATGTTTGGGGGAAATGGTAAACATCAAAACTTTGGGAGAAAATGTCAAACCTTTTAAAACATGTTTGCCCCCAAAATATTAAACACCATAGCACATCTGCTTCAAATTGCCAGAGATCAACTATAATGAAACGCATATTTAGAAGATCTTGACCATTGTGGAGATATATGCAAATGTATAGTTTCTTCTGGTCTAATAGGCTTTTGAGAGGAACAACCCTACCTAGTTTCTACCCCGTTTAAGGTGGCTCTCTTAATCTCACTATCTCACCATGCCCCATCCTTCCCTTATTTGGGTGTCGATCAAGCACTTCGAAGTTTGACGTTTCTTGAAGCAAAGTTAACCCTTATAGGCGGAATGAAATCTAAAGACATTCTCATTCAACTTGGATATCTATGGATGATCAAAATGTTCTTTGGGGGCTTGTAATGTAGGCCTTTGGTTTATGGTTAAGTGAAACAGTATTTCTGTACTTGTGTAACTTGGATATGCCCATTATTCCTTCCCTTTTTGGATCACTCTAGACAGCCCGTTTTTGGGTTTATACCCTAGAGTTCATTTCCTTTATTTTTTACTGTAGGCTACCTTGCATTTTGGCTATGTACTGATGTTCGTTTTCTGTTCAAGAATGTTTGATCCTCCAAAACTCCTCGAAATTGAGATTTCTTGAATGAAGGACTACGAATACATTTCTGGGAATTATTGTGATTGGCACGCCCAGATAAAATGCTATTCTTTCTTTCTTCTTTTCTCTTCTTTTTTCTTTTCTTCTTTTTCATCTTTTCTCTTGGATCGCTCTAGACTGCCCATTTTTAGGTTTTCACCCTAGAGGTCACTTCCTTCTTCTGTACCTTCAGATTAGTGTATTTTGGTTGGATATTGATGCCAGCATGTTCAGGCAGACTACTCTTTTTCTTCATTTTTAGGATCACTCTAGACTGCCCATTTTTGGGTTTTCATCCTAGAGGTCATTTCCTTTTTCGAAATTGGCAATCTTCGGGCCGACTTGTCTTGACTTTAGCTTCAATTTGAGCTTCTATACTAATTTTCAAAACTGATATTTACTTGAAATGTGGATTCCTTGTGTCTCTTGCTCATAGTTGAAGTCTCGCTCTTGTATTGTTTGATCTGTGTGTGAAGCATATAGAATATTCGTTCTTTCTTCTTCTTCTTTCTTTTTTCCCTTTTTCTTTTTTTCTTCTTTTTTTCTCTTTCTTTTTTTTCTTTCTTTTTTTCTCTTTTTTGTTTTTTCTTTTTGTTTTTTGTTTTAGACTGCCCATTTTGGGTTTTTAGCCTTGAATCTCTTTCTTCTTATTCGAGTCTATAAATGTATCCTCGAATCAAGACGTATCTATACTGGGTATTGATGCTATCTTCCGCTCAAAGTTAATTGCCTCTCTGTAGCTCTTCTGATATTTACTTGATCTGGATTGCTTCGGCCTTCTGATTGCCATTTCTCTTCTTTTCTTTGGTTTTTTGTTTGGACATATCCTTGTTTTCAACCACTTTCTTCTAATGATTTTCTGATCTTCGTATCCAATCTGTCTGGTCTCATCTCTGTCTTTTGGTAAAGTAAAAGAATACCATTCGTCATCACATTCACAGATGTCCTGAGAAAGCCTTCAGGGGGTAGAGGTTTAGGGTCAACTCTCGTTTCAAGGATCTTAAACGACAAGTGCCTGAGAAGATAAATTCCTAAAATGGGAACTGCCCATTGTCTAAACACTCACTTTGTTCCTCTGTTGGCCTAAGTAAACTAGCAGATACTCCCATTTACAGTATCCCCACAACATTCAATCTCTTCTAAATATATACAACTTAGAGTTGATCTTTGGATCTGAAGCAAATGTACCGTTGCATTCAAAATTCGAGGACCTGGTATAGAAATGATATATACATATGTCCATTCAAAAATGTGTGTATATGCATATGGGAGAACAATAACTACCCCATAAAAATAAAATGTTTAAAGAATCAAGAATGTAAAAATGCTTTCTAAATGGAAATGTGATTTTTAATTTTAAAAAATATATGTTTGAGAGTTTTTTTTCAAAGCATTGAGAATTTCTTTGTGAACTGGTGGGAAAACCATAGGGACCTCCGGACTACCTCCCGAGTACTAACTCATTCCGGTCATTTGTAGTGTAGGCTTGCCTCTTCTCTTATTTTTCCACCGCTGGATCAACTATCTCGTCATGACTCCCTCGTCAACCAGCTTCTTGATCTTTTCTATTAACGACCCAAAATTTCTTAGTGTCATGCCCCGGCGCCTCAATGTAGAACTCACATATACTGTATGGATCAAAACTGTGAGCATATGAGTTGGGCATAATCTTTATCGACCTTGAGGTAAGGTACTAACCCTTGACCAGATGAGGCCATATGTCCGAGATGGAATGCTTCGAATATCTCTAAATATGTACTTGTTCGAGGAATTTTTCTCGGTGATTCGAAGGAATCTGCTTGTCTTCTTCGATCACGAGAACCTTCGAAAGTGGTACCCATTTATCTCTTTCTTTCCTTCTACTCCTAGGCATGTCTGGTCTTTTAAATTTAGGTCCCGGACTGCATGTTCGATTCTCTCTCCGACAGTTATGAAGTCCTCAAAGCTGGCATTCATTTTCCCGAGCACCTTATCAAAGAAGAAATAAGAAAGGTGGCATGGAAGTCACTTTCCTCTTCATCTACGGGAGGCTGCACCTGGGTCGCTAAACACAAACACCTCAAAGCACATTCCTTGAAGCTTTCATCAGGTTTGATCTTCGTACCCTGGAGATACTGACGACTTGGTGCTAGGTCCAAAGCATATCATATCACGGCAGGTCCTGCTAGATTGTCGGGGAAGTAGTGGATCGACAATTTCTCAATGCAGCCCTCCATCTTTTTGCAGAATATGGTGACGTGAATCTTGAGGCATCTTGTTCCGTTATCATGCACAAATCTGGGAATCTTTGGAATCCGAAAGAACGACCAAATCAGGGTTCAAACAGAGCTTTCTTGCATCAAAGGCATCAAACTTCTTTTTTTCTCTCTTTTTCTCTCGAGTCCATCTTCTAATTGCTCGAATCCTGATTGTGTGTTCAATTCTTTTATTCATGATAAAATTCTAATTGTTCTTCGGATTACCCCCAAAAATTTTATGTAAGGTAATGATAATGTTATGTAAAATATGCCATGACTGTACAATGTAATGCAATGCAATCCTAAAATATAAATATGAATGCAGTAAGGTATTGATTCCAAAAGTGATCCCCATCGAATGACGTTCATTGAGGCCAAAAGGTTTCATTATATCAGATATTAGATATTTACAGTTACTGATAAGCTTCAGTGCCTACTTTCTTAACTTCATCCAGTAGTCCGCTCATCTTGCCTCTGTGGTCCAACACTTGGTCCATGTTCTGACTAAGCCTGCCACCTTGTTGAGCTGCCTTACCTGCTCGGGTAATATCGATCTTCGTGTCTTCATCTATCCCCTGCTTAGTCTTTCGCAGCTTGGAAGTTGTCCCTACAACATTTTCAGCATCAACCTGTTTGTTGACTTCTACACGAACCTCGTATTCACGCAAAGAAGTCTCGAGCTATTCCACTTACTCCTTACTTTCCAACTGAAGAGTGTTGGATTGTCATTGCTCTATCGTAAACTTGTTTCCAAAGCTCTTGTTAATGGCTAAGTTATTCTGTAGCTCATCTCTGGAGACTATCGTACCTATTTCCAATTTCCTCAAACTTACCTGATAACAGTCTGACTTGATTCTCGCTTGACTAGTTTCTCTTCTTCCAATATTCTAAGTCGTCATTCAACTGAACAACACCATTCATCTTTTCTTTAAAGGTGACCCAATCTGATATTCTTAAACACTCAGTAAAGCTTCTGGTTATCATTATGCAAATTTAATTTTATCCAAGTTATCTCTCTCTTATCTGAGCTGGCTGAACTTGAAAGAATATCCCTCTTCTGGGATGCCCCTATCTCCGATTTTCAAATGTAACTCGCTTGAGTGACCCACTTCGGTATTACTCGAACTTTGTCCTGGATATCGATTCTTCCTCGACTTTGCCCCTCGGGTGATTGTTAGCTCATTATAGAATTGGGGAACTCCGTCTTCGAAACCCAAAATTCTCATCTCGATAAGATCTTGAACTTGTTCCTCAGGGCCCCGCAATCCTCAATACTGTGACCCAAACTTCCTAACAGTAACTGCCTCTAGCACGTGTGTCGTAATCTCTCGGATAAGACAGTCTCTTCCCTAGAGACTTCACCGAGGTAATAAGGCTTTTCTCGATGAACATTAGGAGTAGTTCGGTGTACCTCACAGGAATCAAGATGTACTTCTTTTCATTACTTACTTCTCAGGTTTTTTCTGGACCGAGCTCTACTTTTTGAAAGCCCAACTCAGACATACCTTCCGCCTGTTTATTGATGCGGACCACAAAAGAGGTCAATTTGTCATATTTGGCTGGCTTGGAGGTAGAATTCTGACTATCCCGCTCTTTATTCTGATCCTTAATCGATTATTCTTTCAGTTCGATGGATCGCTTACCTTTCGTCAAAGTATTCATCTGATTCATCACTTCTTCCCTCTGCTTCTTTCAACTCTTGAACTTTACTTTGCTCATTACCAGTACCGTGTCTCCTTACCGTGTTTGACCTGAAGTCTTCAGATGGTTCCTCTTCTATTGTCTCTGATCTTGTTCTGGGACAAAACCCTGGATCTATGCCCTCTAATATCTGACCAGACGACCCTTTGCCAATTATGAACGATTTCTGAGATTTGAGAAACCATTTCGGGAATCAGTACCCTATAAATGGAAATGCGGTGTTGATTCTCGAACAGTCTTTAAAGAACTTTCAATAGAGAAAATGTCTATTTCAAAGAAATTAATAATGAATTACATGTAACAGTTGGATTTATTCTGGAGACCTTGACTTCGGAAAGCAAAACCTGTGCTCCACGTCTCGACGTCATCTTCAGGATGATGGATAACTTCGTCTTCTCTTCTTATTGGACTCGTGACGTCATGATCTTTTTTTGTGGCTTCTGAAAAGGACATCAACAAGTGCATGCATAATGTAGACAAGATCTTTTCTTCTGTAGATCTGGGTGCAAACGAATAATACTTCTAAACAGGGATGGATTCTATCGATCCTAGGGGGTACTTTAAAAATTTTTGGGGTTTAAATTAAAATTCTCAAGGATCATTTTTTTTAAAATTTCCCCCTTTTTATTATCAAAAAGTTTTAACTTACTTAAAAAATAAAACTTTTAGGTTTCTTTTTGTTACTATTATTATTCTGGAAGTTTTAGGAGGGGAAAAGATTCAAAGCAAAATAATAATATTTTCAATTTTTTCTTTTTTTAAAGTAGTTAATTTAAAATCTTTGAGATTTTTACAAAAGGGTTAAATGTGAAGATTTAAAATTGGGGTTCTGCGGCCCTGACTGAATCTTCTGCGTCGCATGTGCCTTACTATCGTGCCGTCTTCTTTCTCGATTGGTCTTTGCTCTTATCGTTTCCGGCAAAGCAGACCTTTTCTATTTTGAAAGCCTTTTAATGAACTGTTCTTGAATCAACACCATGTCATGATATGCAACATGAATGCAAATAAAGGCGTTGATTCCGCTAGTAATCACCCTTTCGAACGACTTTCATGGGAACTAAAGGGTCCAGATTACAAAAAGGGTCCACATTACAAAAGGAGTCCCTATTACAAAAAGTCTTAATTACAAAACAAAGTTCTACACATAAGCCCTAGCTCTACCTCCTAGCTCCTCGATAGCTCTGAGCAACTTGATAAACCTTGGTGCTTCTTCCATGTCCGGGGTTACGAAAGGTCGGAGAGCCGCGGCTTCGGTAGCTAAGTCATTCACACGCCTTGCAACTCGTTGTATGTTCACCATCAGGGTCTCATGTGTATGCTTTGGCACTACACGCTTGCTCGGCAAATTGTTACCTCGGATCTGTTGATTAATCTTTGACCAATGTCACACGACTGGATCAATTCCGTCCTTCTTAAGACACCTTTTCTCCATGATGAAAGATTTTCTAATCGGGCAAACCACTTGAATCAACGCCTCTATGTAATGTGGATGCAATGATAATGCAACAAAAGTATGTGTAAAATAAAAATAAAAATAAAATACAAAAAAGAAATGAGTTAGTACCGGATAAAAATAATAAATACATAAATAAAAGGAAAAATTAAATAAGGTAAACAAACAAAACAACCCTATTTACATCCCGTCTAAGACACCTAGGTTATCCGCATGGCTTTAACAAGGTGGGTTTCTATGTTCTCTATATGCAGTTTTGGTGCTAAGAGGTACCCGAACTGTCCTTGCTATCCCCTACTAAGGGTAGGAAGGCCCCCGATCATCACCCATTATAGGCTCCTTTCAACCGGGTTCAATTCATGGGGACCCATTAACTTATGCCTACACGAAGGAACGATATCCTTACGAAAACATAAGGTACTCGAGCCCCAAAGGTACTTTCTAGGCCTACACGGAGGAACGATATCCTCACGAAAGCATTAGCGTTTCCCCCCACTTAAAAAAGACGGGTTTATATGCCAAATTTTAAATGCATTAAAATAAACGCGCAATTACAACCGAATGTTAATTTAATAGTCACTTTAATTCGAAACTTCTAATATTAATAAAGCGGTAGTTATTTAAAAAGCTTGACTCTCATTTTGTTCTTGAAAAAAAACAAAAATTGGTCCCCAGCAGAGTCGCCATATGTAGCGATGTCCGTTTCGCTAAAAAAAGTATTTTTATTTTGTTTTGTTTTAAAAAAATGTCTTTCGTGGGTTTTGTAAAAACCGTATTTTATTTTGAAAATGGAATCGCCACCGGCCACTTAGGTAGGCCGGACATCATAAAAACCAGAGATTTTAAAATGTCGGGTTCAGGAGTCGGTTACGGATGGGGAATGATTAGCACCCTCACACCGCCCAAAATTGGTACTTTAATAATTACCGCTTTATTAATATTAAACTTTTCGGATTAAAGTAACGATCAAATTAAAATTTTGTTATAAGTGCGAGTAAATTTTAAAAGCCCCGTTATCCGAGAGTAAACGCCCAACCACCATCACTACGCCTGATACTAGCACCGTTTACGCTCGGATAAAAGGGCACCGCATTGACAATTTATATTCCATTATGCAACTTTAGTGAGCAAAATATAAAATATGGCAGATAATTTAAATACAATAAAAATACAAATAAATATTAACATAATAAAATACTAATCTAATACATACATACATACATACATAAATATTAATCTAACTCATAAATAAAAACAAATCTAACATAAATAAAATATTAATATAAAACATAATAAATACTAATCTAAAACATAAATAAACATACAAACTAAAAAAGACAATTTTAAATTAACTACTACTTCATTAAATCATAAAATTACAACTCAAACAAAAAGGAAAGACAATATACCTAACTAGAACTCGAATGACGAACCCCGGCTAAACCCCACTGAGATCTACCACGACCTCTCCAAAAATTTAACTAGACCTGACCCAAAATAGGACTCCGATGGAACCGGTTAGGACCGAGGGGACTGCCCCGGTCCTTGGCTAGCCGGGAGCCTAAGCTCCCTTATTTTGCATGCCTTTGACCGATTCCCCCTGCAAATGGAAAATGCATGCCTATTTATAGGCAATTTCAGTGGGGTGGGGAAAGGGGAGCTTGGGCGACGTGGAGCTCTAGGCTCCACGCAAATTTCTCCTTTTTTAATTACTTTTTTTTACTTTTTTACATAAATATATATTACTTATATATTTTTTTATATTTTTATTTATTTTATATTAATAATATTACTATTGAAATAATACTAATAATACTAAGACCCGGTCAAAAATGAGTGATTACATAAACCATGTTCCACTTTACCAAAATATTACATCGGATACATAGATTCAACAAGTATCCTCTCAACACTTCATGCAATCTCAACCAGAATTCAACTACAATCACAACCGGGTACCATCACAACCCAATCATCATTTAGATGCATAATCCACTAATAGGAGTTTTCGGTACCATATAACCCCTCAATCATTAGGGTACTTGAGGTGGAGTATTCAATATACATAAACCCTTCAACACTCGAGGTGACTTATTTATAGTGCACTATCAATCCTGTGGTTGGACAAATATATCTGATAACATTTTAAACCACATCACTTGTCAATATAATTCATTTTTAACCATGTACCTCATTGTTTTTATAAGCAACAATCAAAACCATTTTCAAAGCATTAAACCATGCATTAACAAGTATTCCTCATACTTACATGAATCATTTTCAAATGCATTAATCATCAATATATGATAAAAATCAATATAAACCATACTCAAAAGATGCTTAAACAGTAGGTACCATGTAAATAAAAAAAGTGCATAAAAACAATTTTGCCAAAGCACGACCGAGGGAGAAATTGCATCATACTTACTTCCGAGTTTAAACCAACATTTCAATCTTAATTTAAACTCTCAAAATAACCTTTAAACCATTTCAAAGCTGAAATCCACGTTCTCACTCACCGACTTCGCAAAAACTCGTTCACTGATGTGAACTACTCCTCCAAAGCTTCCAAAACTGTGCCACAAGCTTGAGGGTCAACCTCCCCTGGTTTAACAAAAAAAAATAGAGGATTCAATGCATCAAAATGCACAAACCTAGCAACAACAATTCATAATAATCCTCCCCAAACTCTAACCAAAACCCCTCCACAACAACCGAAAACAACATCAACCACCTTTCAAACTTAACCCAGCCAAAACCTAAAGGTGTAATCCATCAATTATCCTCAATTAACATCTAAAAACAGCCTAACATCATCCCTATACTTCCAGCATTCATCAAACACCCTAAAGTTGCCAAAAACACGACATTAACAACCTAAGAAATTAGAGATTCACTTAGTTTCGGTATTCCAATATTAAAACAAACTTATTAAAATTATAAAACATCAAAATCATGATTATAAAAAATCAAGAACTCGGTAAAACATATCCAAAACGAAAATCACTCAATCTCATAAGTTAAACCTTGATTTACCCAATTTCCATAATTAAATCATTAAAACTCATTAGAAAACATTAAATGAGGATCAAATACTTGGGAATTTCAATAAAGAACCATTCATTAGATGACAAGAACAAACCTTACCTCTAATGAGTGAATTTCCTCTCAATTGGATGTTTACTCTTGAAAAACAAAGAAAGACAATGGGATTTTCGAAAACAAGATTGAAGAATCTATTAGAAATAAAAAGTTTAAGAAACCAAGATCATTACCTCAAATCTTTGATGCAAAATAAAGTGTTTAGCTGAAGAGAAGTTGAGAGAAAAATTTGAGAAAAGAAGTTACGTCAAAATATTTTTAGGAAATAACTGTCTCCTTTAATTAATTCCTTTTTAATTTCCTTAACTAAAACTCATTAAAAATAACCCCAATTAAGAGGAAAATCAGATTAATAGAATTAGGTAAAATAGATCCTTAAGGGTTCTAAGATTTGACCCTTTTTTCAAAACAGTCTCAAAAAATAATTTTCATTCTTTACATTTTGGTCACTAGCTAAAATGTCCAATTTCTAAATTTCATTTTCCAAAATTGAATTTACCAAAAATATAAATATATTAAATAATGATTTTTAGATATTTTCCCATATTTTCTCACACAAAAAATATTTACTCTGATTTAAATCCCGAATCCGACTCGAATCTCTAATCTCGATCCACCGAACCATTTAATCATCCTAGAAACTCCTAGGCCCTAAACTAGGGTGTTACAACTCTCCCCCACTTAAGAAATTTCATCCGTGAAATTTTACCCAAAGGAAACAAATGCGGAAATTGTTTCGTCATGTCCGCCTCACTCTCCCACGTGCCCTAAAGGAAACATATTAACCTATGGTGTACATTACGGCAGTGGGTGAAAACTCAACTCAATCGGGCGTTAGTTCAACATCTAATTGCACTCAATTGCAATTTAAGGACTAAATTGCAATTCTAGAGAATTACAAAGGCATAACTCATTTTAGGGTTACCGATCCTTAATTAATCACGTTTCATGTTCATATGTCAAAAATTAACTCAAATCGATTATTCAAACTCATGTAATTGCATACATATCATTAAGGGACCAAAACGGAAGAAACAAAAACTTCCAAACATCAGTTTAACCAACTTAACTGTTGGTCGTATCGATACACGGGTAAACGTATCGGTACACCTTTACTTTTTCCAAAATTCCAAAATCCAGTAGCTCAAAACTGTACCGATAAACTTTTTCGTGTTTCGATACGCTTAACCCAAATGCACTAGCCCGTATCGATACGGGTACACCTATTTTGAAACACCATCCCAGATCATGCCAAATCGTTTCGGTACAGGTATACGCGTACTGATACGCCTGGACCCGAAATGTCTCAAATTGCTGGTTTTACATATTTTCAAGGATTCAAACTTATCCTAACATGCCCCAAACATATAATCAACTATTTTTAGGACTAAACCTCATCTAAATATCACAGAAACGTGATCATAACATGGCATCATACATTGAATAAAAGTCTAAAGGCATGCTTCCTAGCAACCAAACCATTCAACGTTCAAAACATTAATCCAAAGCCACAACCAACATAAGAGACCATTTACAAATCCAAAGCAACATTACAAACATTCTTAATCAGGGAGTTTAGTAAACCCCCCTAAACCAACAGCGAAACCCTATTGCCTTTATTACTACAAGTCTAGATCAGAACCATACTTTCAATGTACGAAGTCTCTGGTAATCCCTTGCCCATAACTGCCTCACAATCTTTAATTCTTTGCATTGATGGACAAAAAGAGAGTAAGCACACAAGGCTTAGTGAGGAGTGTTCAAACAACACACCATCAATGCATTTTAAAACCGCTTTCCCAAATCCACATTGAAATCACCATTTCAATCAACTTATAAAACATCATGTCATGAAAACCATGAACTTAACACTTTCAAAAATCATCATAATAAACCATATGCAACATGTATCATGGATCAACAACAAATCCCACTACTAACCCTCAATTTAAGCTTTCCCATGCTTAACAACCCATCTGGAAAGCTTAAAAAGAAAACATGTATAAACCAACATTATACATAAACATCCATCAACATGATACATCAACAATTATATTGGCTTTCAAGTGACTCTAAACCAAGTTCCATTTTCCAAAATATTACATGGGATACACAGATTCAACAAGTGTCCTCTCAACACTTCATGCCATCTTAACTAGAATTCAAGGGTATATTCACAACCCGGGACACCAACCCCAATCATCGGTTAGATGCATAATCTACTAACGGGAGTTTTCAATCCCATATAACCCCTCAACCATTAGGGGTGGCAACCCTCTGGGAGGTACAACATCCTTCTGATTTCCCTGCCCAATAGTAAAACAATCGTACCCGATCGCAACTTTCTCCTCGGTCCCATTGTGCTAAAATATCTAAGGCATGATACTACACCAAAAAAAAACAATCAGGTTAGCTTTAAGCAAGGTTCTAAGACTTCTATTTCAAATCAGAACGTTTCAGACTATAGTAATAAGATAGTGTGTTCCCAAAACATAACCCAATATGGCACAAAGCAACCAATGCGCATATAACAATCACCGTGCACAGTGAACTGTTAAATGTGTGTAAAAGTATTGTTTTCTACCCTTTTTACTCATATTATTGTTAAACTTAGGCTCATTTTAGTTGCATTTGTAGGCATTCATGCATAATTTCCTAGTTTCCATCGTTATTGAGTTTGATATTTCATTTTGGTTGGTTTTCGTGGAAAATTCAATATTGGTGTGCTTTATTTTGTGTAGGACATGATTGCCGTGAAAAGTAGGAATTGATGTGGAAATTGAGGAGAATATTGAAGGAGTTGCCGAAGCTAATTATCGCAGCATATCTGGATAAAACTGGATAAGTCTGCCCAATTTTAGGATAAATACTAAAAGCAAGGGATAATTCCCCATATCTGGATTTACACGTAGAATTTGATAGAGGTAAATGCTCAGATTTTGAAGAGTTTTTTTGGAGATAAAGATAAAAAGATTAATTATCTCTTATTCAAATTAATTCAAGCTTATTCTTATCCTCATCAACAACAAATCTGATCGCAAACTCTCCTACAAATAGAAGATCAAATCGTAGCTTTTAAAGAGGGGATTTTAGAGAGTGAAAGAGCAGATTGTACGCACCTTCTTCCTCTTCATTTTATTTTATGCGATTCATGTCTGGGATTAAATTCTTTGTAATTTCTTCTTCCCCAACCATAAACTAATTTAAAACACCATCCCAGATTATGCCTGAGCATTTCAGTACAGGTATACGCGTACCAATATGCCTGGACCCAAAATATCCTAAATTGTTGGTTTTACATGCTTTCAAGGATTCAGACTTATCCTAACATGCCCCGAACATATAATCAACTATTCTCAGGATTAAACCTCAACTAAACATCACAGAAACGTAATCATAACATGACATCATACATTGAATAAAAGTCTAGAGGCATGCTTTCTAGCAACCAAACCATTCAACATTCAAAACATTAATCCAAAGCCACAACCAACGTAAGAGACCATTTATAAATCCAAAGCAACATTGCAAACATGCTTAAATAGGGAGTTTAGTAAAAGCCCGCCCAAACCAACAGCGAAACCCCATTGCCTTTATTACTACAAGTCTAGATCAGAACCATACTTTCAATGTTTGAAGTCCTTGGTAATCCCTTGCCCACACGCTGCCTCACAATCTTTAATTCTCTGCATTGATAGACAAAAAAAGCGTAAGCACACAAGGATTAGTGAGGAATGTTCAAACAACACACAATCAATGCATTTTAAAACCGTTTTCCCAAATCCACAATGAAATCACCATTTCAGGCAACTTATAAAACATCATGCCTTGAAAACCATGCCTTAACACTTTCAAAAACCAACATATTAAACCATATGCAACATGTATCATGGATCAACAACAAGTTTTATTGCTAACCCTCAATTTAAACCTTCTCATGTATAACAACCCATATGCAAAGCTTAAAGAGAAAACATGTATAAACCAACATTATACATCAACAATTATATTGGCTTTCAAGTGATTATAAACCAAGTTCAACTTTCCAAAATATTATATCAGATACATGGATTCAACAAGTGTCCTCTCAACACTTCATGCCTTCTTAACCGAAATTCAAGGGTATATTCACAACCCAGAGACACCAACCCCAATCATCAATTAGATGCATAATCCACTAACGAGAGTTTTCGATACCATATAACCCATCAACCCTTAGGGTACTTGGATGGAGTATTCGGTACACCGTATAAGCCCCTAGACATCCAAGGTGACTTATTTATAGTGCACTATCAATCCTATGGCCTGCCAACTATATCCGATAACATTTTAAACCACATCACTTGCCAATATAATTCATTTTTAACCTCACTATTTTTATATGCATCAAACCAAACAATTTCCAAAGCAACAAACCATGCTTTAAAATAAGTATTTCCACATATTTACATGGATCATTTACCAATGCATCCATCATCATTATATGATCAAAAATAGTATATAACATACTTTAAAACATGCTTAAACAATAGGTATCATGTCATTCAAACAAGTCACTAAAAGCAATCCTAATTAAGAGAAAACTCAGATTAGACCAATTGATAAATTAGCTCCTTAAAGATTCAAAGTTTTGACTCTTTTACAAAATAGTCACTAAATTTTTTTTCCATTCTTTACATTTTGGTGACTAGTTCAAAATATTCGATTCCCAAAACTTATTTTCCAAAATTGACTATAGAAAAAATATCCATATATTTAATAATTATTTTTAGATATTTTTCCAAATATTTTTCTTATCCAAAAATATTTAATCTGATTTTAAATCTCGAATCTCTAATCCGATCTACCAGACCATCTAATCAACCTATAAACCTTTAGGCCCAAAATCGGGGCATTACAGCTCAAAACACAATACCATCAATGCATTTAAAACCGGTTTCCAACTCACAAGAGTTCATCACTTTAAAACATCTTTTCAAAACATTGTGCCTTTCAAACTATGCACTTAACATTTCCAAAATATGAATATTAAACCATATGCAACATGCATCATGGATCAACAACAAAATACCATTTACTAACCCTCAATTTAAGCTTTCTCATGCATAACAATCCATATGCAAGGCTTAAAGAGTAAACATGTATAATCAATATTATACAACAATATCCATCAACATGATACATTATCAACTATACTGGCTTTCAAGTGATCATAAAACAAGTTCCACTTTACCAAAATATTACATCGGATAAACGAATTCAACAAGTGTCCTCTCAATACTTCATGCAATCTCAACTGGAATTCAAGGTACAACCATAACCTGGTACCATCACAACCCAATCTTCGGTTAGATGCATAATCCACTAACATGAGTTCTCGGTACCGTATAACCCCTCAACCATTAGGGTACTCGAGGTGGAGTATTTAGTAAACATAAACCCCTCAACACCGGAGGTGACTTATTTATAGTGCACTTTCAATCCTATGGCCGACCAACTATATCCGATAACATTTTATGCCATATCACTTTCCAATATAATTCATTTTTAACCATGTACCTCACTATTTTTTAAGCAACAACCAAACCATTTTCAATGCATTAAACCATGCATTAACAAGTATCCTCATACTTATATGAATCATTTTCAAATGCATTCATCATCAATATATGATCAAAATAAGTATAAACCATACTCAAAACATGCTTAAACAGTAGGTACCATGTAATTAAAAAATAAGCGCATAAAAACAAGTTTGCCAAAGCACGACCGAGGGAGAAATCTCATCATACTTACTTCTGAGTTTAAACCAGCGTTTCAAGCTTAATTTAAACTCCCAAAATAACCTATAAACCATTTCAAAGCTGAAATCCACGTTCTCACTCACCGACTTTGCAAAACCTCGTTCGCTGATGTGAACTACTTCTCTAAAGCTTCCGAAATGGTGTCACAAGCTTGAGGATCAATCTCCCCTCGTTTAACCTGTAAACGCCAAAATGGGCCTAGTAGAATGATACCATTCGGATAGATTCTTTTAATTGATTCTTGTAACATTCCAAATAAGAGTTTAGCTATAAATTATAACTCGATTAAAAGTTATTAAGTTATGGAGAGTTATCTATTAGACTTATTCGATAGAATAGTTTAATAAGAAAGGAAAAGAAGCAAGGAAGAAGTGTTGATCCATTTATTTAAGACTTAATTGAAATAAGGAAAGAATGAATGGTTTTAGTATAAGGACCTAACCGAATTAAAGGGAGAAATAGTGGGTTGCATGCTAAATAAATTAAATGTAGAGGACTTGTCCATGTGTCTAAAATTGAGGCATCCTTGAATGACTGAGATAGCCACGGTAGAGACATGTAGATTCCACTAAAATGAAAGAAATGAATTTTTCATCCTCTTCTTTCTATCTCCTTGGTGAGACCGAAAACCCCCATTGAAAGAAAGGAGAGAGATAGCTGGATGATAGTTGATTTGGAGTTAGAAGTGAGCTTAGAAGGCTAGCTTAATTAATAGAGTTGTGTCGAGCATCTTGTTGTGGAGGTACGAATTCGATTTCCTCCTTGAATTAAGTTCACATTGTTTTTTTAATTTCATGATTCTTGCATGCCATGTTGTTGTGAGATTGTAGATGTTAGACCATAGAAGAGAAACGATTTCATAGCCTCTAAGGGTTTAAGGGGATTCGAATGGTATATTGGCTAAACTATTAAAATGGTTGCGAAAAGTTAGTAGATTTTGGTAGAAATATATATATATATATATGTTTTGAATTGGTTTTGGTAATGAATAACATGGCATTTGTGTGAAAATTGGTGGATTAATTTTGTTAAGTTTGAAACTAGGATTCTTCATTTATCTTGATGTATATGACATGAAGATAGGTCGATATTGTTATAGGTCTAAATAGCTATTCGATTATACAAATGAGCAAACTTTGTTAAGGTATATGTTTATGGACATGCGAAACTGCCCTGCCTTGTGGTAATCGAAGTAGGGGCTGTCTTAATGTTTGAATTGATTTTGAGAGTCTTTGTTTGCCATAGACTCCACATAGAGGCTATCTTGATCGATTAGAGATTTGAGTGTGATAACAGCCCTGTTTTATGTATATATTTAAGATTGTTATGGACTGATTTGAACAAATGAACATATGAATGGAAATTGCAAACTGTTTTCACATAGGGAGTCAAATATGGGTTGCTATTGGAAATATATTATGGTGCTTAGGAATCAGAAATTCTGTAATAGTTTGATAATTATAACTGGAACAGTTTTGCTCTAAAATTTGGATCTAAAGAATTGGGCAGTCTTGTTTGATAAACAGTGCAGTTTTATGTGTCAAAAACTGTGCAGGCTAATATGTAAAATTTATGCAGTTTAGTATATATAAAATAGTCTAGTTTTACAGTATAAAGTGAGCAGTTTTATTGATTAAAAACAGTCCAGTTTTTTAGTATAAAGTGAGCAGTTTTGTTGATTAAAAATAGTCCAATTTTATAGTATAAAGTGTGCAGTTTTGTTAAGTATAAAACTATGCAGATTTGTAATTGAGGTTAATGCAGTTTGATAACTTAAAATTGGACAGTTTGTAGTTATAATAGAGCAGTTTGGTTGCTTAAAATTGGACAGTTTGTAGTTATAATAGAGCAGTTTGGTTGCTTAAAATTGGGCAGTTTGTAGTTAAAAGGGGGCAGAATTGAATGAGCATGATAACACTGGTATAGATTTATTGAACTAAATGGTTGTTTGGTTATATTTTAACATCGAAGGACTGTTTAGATGTGTTTAATTTTACTTACGAATAACTGAAATATTTGTGACAAGGAAGAATGTTAAATTGTTTTTAATGTGTAAGCAAATGTAAAGATTGATTGTACATTTATTGGATGTATATAGTTGCATTTTAGGGGACTGTTGATGTATTGATTTAATCTAGATAGATATTAATGACTTGTTACTTCTGTTTTGAGGTGCATTACGATCAAGGAATGCTTTGAAATGGATTGGTGTAAAGAAAGATTGGATAGTGGATCAAGTATTCCATAACTTTGGAATATAAGGTGAGTGTAGTTATACATTCGGGATGACAAGGAGTTATCCTAATTTTGTTAATAATTATTATGTTTTAAATGTATACATGGTTGCATAAAGCTCAATAGAGCACATTGGGGGGGGGGGACATACATTCATGGCATAACATCATTGTAAGTTCTTGTCTAATGCTTGCAATTTATATGCACTTATATTTGCTATGTTGTGTATGAAATGGATGGTTATGTATATATTGTTTATGATTGGAAGCTAACTTTTGAATGCTATTGCTACGAAACAAGATGATTAACTATCTTCCATAACTCAACAATTCAAAGATAATAAGTCTAAAGCACCAAAGTGATGTTTGTTATAAGACATCGATTAAGCAACAAAGTGTGGTTACTTATGAAATAAGATTCTCCCCAAATATCAAAGACAAGATAAAATACGTAAGTTCCTACAATGGAAGTCCTTCGATTCATTGGTATGATACATGGTATTATTGGGACTACGGTCCATGAGTTACGGCTCGGGGGACGCCCCATTATATGTGATATAGTAATTGGCGATAATAGGAGGTAACGGGGGAGTTGTACAGAGTTTGGATGGATAGATTTGGAGATAGGATCGATATGTTTCGATATTAGTCATTGCTATATGCTTTGAGCTAAGCAGCGCTTGGACCTATACGGTCAATCACGAACCAATGTCATTGATGACCAAATGTGATAACATGATAAAAGACATAAATATTATTGAGAAATCGAATAAGAAATTCAAAAGAAAATATTGAATGTGATATGATTGCAAATGGAGCTCTTGGTGAGCATAAAATTGATAGCTCTTGGTGAGCATAAAATGGATAGCTTTTGGTGAGCAAAGGATAATAGCTCTTGGAGAGCAATTGGTTGATACAAGCTCAAATTCGAATGATACTCAAAAGATTAAAATCGTTAAAGAATTTCTAATAAACAAGATATGTTTAAACTAACTTGTCTCACAAGAAAATTCTTGTATAATTATATACTTGAACTACTTGGCTTCTCTTATTTAAGCCTTATCTATTATTGCTTATTACCTTGTTTGCATTACCTCACTTAAGCTTTATAAGCCTAATGCATTTCATAATCATGCAGTGCAGGATACTTAAAGTCCATGTAATCTATTCCTATTTAATGGTCCCAAATTGCTGCTTCAAATTCAAGTAGGATTTAGAAGTTCTTTTTAAGACTCCTAGGATGGTGGCACCTTGTATTTACTTATGAAATTAGTTAAATCATGTTGGCATGTAAATATTAAATTGAGAGTTATTTGGTATATCCTTGTATAGGTAATGAATACCTAATTGCTTAAATGACCCGAATGGCTATATAAATATCCATGATAGATTGTGTGATTCGAAGGTATGAATGACATGTGTGGTAGTGGTGAGTTTGAATGGTTGTTTTAAATTGATAGGTAAATCGAAGCTCTCGGTATCTTGTTTGAAAATATTATTAAAACAAGCATCCAGTGGTTCAATGTCATAAGTAGTCTAGAGCTTTTTTATATTCTGGCGAGCAAGGCCATTTTATCTGGGATTACCCTCTTAATGCAACCAAATCTTCTACTACACTGGCTAACATTACATCCCTATTCAATCCTTTCGAGGAAAGGGATCAAGACAAGGATCATTGGGCGCTTTAGGGAGACCTAGCGGCTCGGGAAAACCATCAAACAGACAGGAATCAAAAGCTTCTTCCCAAATGTACCATGTGAGGAGCAAGAAGGAGGAGGATGAACCTGATGCCATTGCAGGTACCATTGAGTTGTATTCATATTCGTTATATACATTGATTGATCCTGGTTCTACTCACTCTTTTATAAGTACATATTAGTAAAAAAAGTATAGATTGTCTTCTAAACCTATAGTATTAAAAATTTCTATAACTAATCCATTAGGTGATTGTGTCACCATGAATCTTGTATATAAGAACTGTTCCTTAATGATTCAAGGGATTCCATTTATGACCAATTTATTGCGATTACCGATCCACGATTTTGATGTTATACTGGATTAGATTGGCTCAATGAACATTAAGCTTGGGTAGATTTCAGTAAGAGGGAGTTGTATCTTCGAGGCCTTGGAAAGGAGAGCACGCTTTGATGAATTCCAGAAATCCTTCACTGTATGCTTTAACATTGGAAGCCAAGGATGAACCTCGATTATCATACATTGACACCGTGTGTGAACTCCCTGATGTTTTTCCTAATAAACTTCTAGGCTTACCTCTAACTCGTGAAGTGGAATTTGGTATTAAAGTGCAACCGAGAACTGCCCCAGTTTCTATTGCAGCTTATCGAATGGCAGCCGTAGAGCTAAAAAAGTTGAAAGCCAAAATTTAGGAATTGCTTGATAAAGGCTTCATTCGACCAAGTTCTTCACCTTGGGGAGCTCCGGTCCTTTTTGTAAAGAAGAAATATGGTTCCATGAGACTATGCATCGATTACCAACAGTTGAATAAGGTGACCGTCAAGAACAAGTATCCATTGCGAAGAATAGACGACCTATTCGATTAACTCAAATATGTCTCCGAGTTTTCTAAAGATCGATTTAAGTTCTGGGTATTATCATATGAGATTTAAGGAATGCGATGCTCCTAAAACAGCTTTTCGTACGAGATACAGTCACTACGAATTCTTGGTAATGCCCTTTTGGCTAACCAATGCACCAACAGCTTTTATGGATTTAATGAATCAGGTTTTCAGGCCCTATCTAGATAAGTTCGTTGTAGTTTTCATTGATGACATCTTTATCTATTCCAAGAATGCTCCTGAACATTGAGATCATCTTCGCATTGTGCTCCAAACCCTTCGGGAGAAGCAGTTGTATGCTAAATTCTCCAAGTGTGAGTTTTAGCTTACTGAAGTTACCTTCCTTGGGCATATTGTATCGACTTTGGGTATCCAAGTAGATCCGAAGAAAATTCAAGCCATTCTTGATTGGCATTCACCGAAGAATATTGGTGAAGTAAGAAGCTTCATTGGTCTTGTTGGTTATTATAGAAGATTCGTCAAGGGATTTTCTCTGATAACAGCCCCATTAACTAAATAACTGAGAAAGGAAGCTCCATTTTTTTGGGCCGAGGATCAACAAAGAAGCTTTGATCAATTGAAACAAGTCTTAACTCACACACCGTTTCCTAACCCAACCAGAGTCCGGAAAGGACTATACAATCTATAGTGATGCATCGTATCTTAGGTTAGGATGTATATTGATGAAAGAAGGCAAAGTTATTTCTTATGCTTCGAGACAACTAAAGCCACATGAGATGAATTACCCCACTCATGACTTGAAGTTGGTGCAGTTTTCTTTGTATTGAAAATCTAAAGACACTATCTCTACAGAGAGAAGTGTTACCTTTTTACCGATCACAAAAGTCTCAAGTACTTGTTGAATCAGAATGAGTTGAACCTTCGACAACGGAGATGGATAGAACTCCTCAAAGATTACGACCTTTTCATTGACTATCACCCGGCCAAGGCCAACATTTTTGCTGATGCACTCAGCAAACCTCTGCCTGGTAAGTATTGTCAGTGAACATTGAATATTACGTAATGCTTTGTACATTGACTCATTGTAAAACCATTGTATTGTAGCTCCTCGAGATAATAATGCTCACTTTCAAATTCAAAAACATTGTTATCTCGTAGCTGAACTTCAGGTTCAATCTACCATTATTTCAAGAATCAAAACATTGCAAAATCAAGACCCCAAGTTTCAATCTATTGTTTCTAAGCTGCAAGATAATCCTGATTTCAAGATTAGTCCCGAAGGACTCTTTGTAGCATCCTAAACTAGCCTTAGAAGAAACAATCATATAATAAAAATCATAGAAGAGGTAAACATTTAAGAGATGCAACTAGAACCAAGCATTCGAAATGAGTTATACTCTTTCTTGGTCTACAAGTTACCTTTCGAATAGGCAAGGTGCTCTTATAATTTCATATGATTTACTAAGAAGGGAATATAAGTCTAAGCTTTAACAATAATACAAGGTTTCATAGCTAACAAACATAGTTAGCATATTCTAGCCATAATTTCCATTTTTATTCAAGAAACTTTAGACAATCCTTACATGTTTCGCTCATTACATTATACTTAACTAATCGAATAAAGACAAGGCAACGGTATTCAATAAAGAGTTTACCAACCATTGGGGTTTCTAACCTTTACCACTTAAAACTACATCATGTAACTAAACCTTTATAATGCAATCATCTATCTAGATGCAAAGGTCGACCTATCATTGGTTTATTCATTTTAATTGCCAGCTATAGACTACATCAATAATTAAGAACAACACCTCAAATCAAATTTAACTCTTCACCCAAGTAACAAACTGAGCAACCAATTTACTAAGACAACCACAATTTTCAACTTTACTTTATATATATTCCCAAATATAACCTAACTAAGGTTTTACTATCATGTAATCTATCCATCCAATGTCAAACAAGACTTCACGTAAATCATGGATACCAACATCATAACAAAATAGTCATGCTACTTCACATCCTTGAGTAACTACAAGTTAAATAGTTAAGTTTTACATGCCATAGCAAATATATACTTTACAAACTGAAACAACCATAACTTAATCATATATATTAGTGCCACCATGAGTCTTATAACCAAAAGTAACTACATACTGTTATAAGCAAAAAGGGTGACTTGATCAAGCTTCTCGTCCTAGCAATGTCCAAAAGATTTACCTAAAATGTAGTGAAAGAACTTAGGTAAGCAATAGCTTAGTGAATGAGTTTATAGCACAATAAGATATTAAACACAGCTTAAAGTCTTTCACTACTATATCCTCATAAAGGGTTCATGGTTTCACCCCAACCAAAAGTACTAGAAACAATCAATCATTCAATTAAAATTTTCCACTAGTATCATTATGTCAATAGAGTTCATTCGATCAAGTTTGTTACAAAGTTATTTGACTAATTAAAATTTCAATCATGTATTCGAATGTTAGCTAAAATACTACTCTTGTTCATCTCCAAATAAAACAAAGTAACCAATTAATCATTCAAACCTCATTGTACATACAATACATTCATATATCAATTGTTTCTATCCCAAATATATATATATATATATATATATATCTCATTGTTATAAGTTAGTCTTAAACAATACTATCATACATGCTTTAACCATTACAACATTTCATTATCAAACCATTCTTTATAATTAACTTTTGTTTCAGCCTTGAGAATCAATTTCTTAGTCTAGACACACGAGTCCCAACCAAACTGTTGCCAATAAACAATATGGTACCAAAAATACCAGTCAATCCCTCCTACTATCGCCAAATGACCATACACAACTTCCCTCCTACTATCTCCAATTAGGGACCACTATCCCAGACCTTAGTCCATCCCGGCACTGAGCTCTATAGACTCTATGGCATGCCAATTGTATCTAGTACTGACTCAAACCCAAGGCTTCCAATAATCAATGTTCTTATCAATTCATTTGGTAACTCAATAATCAATTTGCACTATAGGTGCCAATATGCCCTTGTTATTCAGAGATCAATTCCAATGGCAATAATTCAATAACATTATCAATATTCCTTGTTCAATGATTCAATGTTTTGATGTTAACATAATTATTGCTCAATTCAATGACCAATAGTTCGATTGCCAATGTACCAATTTCTATCCATTTCAAAGATTAATGAATTATAGCAAATTACATCAATAAATATTTATGATCTAATTCACATTTCACATACCTTTTTATTTTATTTTATCAATCGATTCTAGTTCATACTAACATGATGCTTTACCCAATCAATTCACATAGCAAAGACTATAACATGGCAATCAATAATACAACATGCTTTCAAGTAACCATTCAATTAAGTATCCTCAAGGGAATACTTACCTTGCATCCATGCTAGCTTAGCCATACTTAGTCAAGCAACATAACTTAAGCAGTCTTTAACATACTATTCAAAACAAACTCGTAAAGGACAAAACCACCCTTATGATACTATAAACTACACTCACAGATTATTTCTGAGCTACTGCCGATCTCGGATCACGACCCCTTTAAGTCTATCAGCTTGCTAGTCTACCGTAGCTCTTTTATCCTCAATCCCTTCTCAGTCTAACATTCCATAACATATTCATTTTATTAGACTCATTGATTAATCATTGAAGCTCACAATCTATTCAAGATTTATATACATTCATTGCCTTGCTTAATTAACCAATTTAACCAATAATACAATATCAATTCAACCTACAAACAGGTTACTACTAAATCCGAAACAGGGCAGTTTCGAACAGCCCTCTCACTAGTAGAATTCAATCCTAAATTTTCAATAAAACAGAACAATCCATAGTCCCAACAATTTAATACATACACCACTTTTCAATATAAAAATTTACAATCTTTATACACCCTTTTTACAAACTTTTTAATCATATAACATATTCAAGGAGTTTACATAGCAATTCAATCCTACAATCCAAAACAGAGCAGAATTCTCAGTCAATGATCAACGACATTGAATTACCAATATCCTTTTAATAAAACTATAATTCGAGAGGATCAATCTCTCATCTACAAACATTGTATATCATCTTTAAACTAAATTGACAATTTTACTACACAATCTAAATTACTCAAGCATTCGAATCATTCATAGCATGTACAATCATAACTTTGCTTCCTATAAACTCAATTTATCTCTTCAACATTCAACTCATGCATGAACCTTACTAACCCATTCAATCAAAGCTAAGTTCAACTATCATCTAACACTCATCATTCAAAACCATGAAGAAGGAAAATTTACCTTCCTTAAGATGCATAAATCAATCAAGCAAAATGGGTTCCTTCACAACCGAATCAAGCTTCTAATTCTAAGAATTTTTTTCTCACTCTCTCACTTATTTACTTCGGTTCATTTAATCCCTTGAAGAAGAGAACATTTTTTCCTTTTGTCAGGAACCGGTTGAAGATGGAATGAGAGATATATGTGTTGTCCTTAATCAAGTTTGTAATGACCATGCAAACCACCAATTCTCATCTATTAAAATTTAATCCATTTAATTAGGCTCTTGTATTCTATATTTGTACCGAATAGTCCCCTCAATGGTCTAAAATCTTTAATCACAATTTTAATTTAACAAAGGATAATCACATGTTTTCTAGATCAAAATTTAGGGGTATTACACTCTTATATTTTCGTGATCGGGTTTGTGTGTCCAACGATGAATTTCTTCGTTTTGATATTCTCAAGGAAGTACATTCAAGTTCTTTTTCTGTTCACCCATGTTCTGTAAAGATGTACAAGGACCTTCGGGAACTCTATTGGTGGTCGGGAATTACCATGCAATGGTCTCATCTAATGGTCTATTAAAATTTAGTCCTTAATCAAGTTTGCAATTACCATGCAAACCACCAATTCTCATCTATTAAAACTTAGTCTATTTAATTAGGCTCTTATATTCTATATTTTTACCGAATAGTCCCCTCAATGGTCTAAAATCTTTAATCACAATTTTAATTTAACAAAGGATAATCACATATGTTTTCTAGATCAAAATTTAAGGGTATTACACTCTTATATTTTTGTGGTAAGGTTTGTGTGCCCAACGATGAATCTCTTCGTATTTATATTCTCAGGGAAGCACATTCAAGTTCTTTTTCTATTCACCCGAGTTCTGTAAAGATGTACAAGGACCTTTAGAAACTCTATTGGTGGCTGGAAATCTAACAAACCATATTTGACTTTGTGTCCAAATGTCTAACATGCCAGCTTGTTGAGGCTGAGCATCGTGTTCCTATTGGATTATTGCAACCTATTGAATTACCGCAATAGAAGTGGGAGAAGATCACTATGGACTTTGTTAGTGGTCTACCTTTAACTCCTGCTAAGCACGATGCTATTTGGGTCATTGTGGAGCGTTTTACCAAGTTACCATATTTCTTACCGGTTATAATGGACTATGGCCTTCCTAAGTTATCTGACTTATACATCAAGAAAGTTATTTGACTCCAATGAGTACCGCAATTTATCATCTCCGATCGAGATCCCTGGTTTGCTTCTCGATTCTGAAGAAAATTGGAAGGAGCTCTGGGAACTAGAGTTAATCTTAGTACTGCTTTTCACCCTCAATCAGACGGTCAGTCGAAAATGGTAATCCAGGTAATCATTGAAAATTCATTCCTTTGAATCATTGAGAAGATGTACTATTAGTGAACCTTTCCATATAGATCTTGGAAGATATACTACATGTATGCATTATTAATTTTGGTGGATCTTAGGAGAAATCCCTTCCTCTTATCAAGTTTCCCTACAACAATAGCTATCAAGCTTCCATTAAGATGGCATCGTATGAAGCGTTGTATGGAAGACATTGTAGAACTCCATTGTGTTGGTTTAAGCTAGGTGAATGCAAGATGTTGGGCCCTGACTTACTTCGAGAAATGGAAGAATAGGTTACCATCATCCATGATCATTTAAAAGCTGTCTTCGACCGAAAAATGCCTACGCTGATCTAAAGCAAAGGGATATACAATATGAAGTTGGTGAAAAAGTCTTTCTCAAGGTTTCACCGTGGAAGAGAGTTTTGAGGTTTGCCAAAAAGGGAAAACTTAGTCCCCGTTTCATTGGACCTTTTGAGGTTATTGAGGAAGTTAGCCCTGTGGCTTATCGGTTATCGTTACCCTTAGAAATAAGCAAAATTTATGATGTATTCCATGTATCGATGCTCCGCTAGTCAAGGTGCTCTAGAGGAGCCACACTGTTGAGGAAGCAACATGAGAACTGGAGGAGACAATGAAGCAATACCCTCATCTCTTCAATTTAGGTAAAATTTGAGGACGAATTTTCTTAAGGGTGAGAGTTGTAACACCCTAAAAATCGGTATAGTCAGAATTTGGGTACCAGCGATCAGAAACCCACACCAAAAAGATCCAAATATTTCATTAACTTTGATCGTATGGTCAATTACATTGATAATGGACTCTAATTGAGCCAATATATAGTTAAGGACCTTATTGAATTTATAGAAAGTTATTTAGTGACTAAATTAAAGAAATTAAAAGCTTTAGGGATAAAAATATAAAACATTGAAAGTTGAGGGACTAACCTTGCGATTACCCCTCTCCAAGCTAAATCACTACCTACATGGAGTGATCAAAACACTTTCCTTTATTTGAAGGAAAGTTGTCGGTCACCAAAGTCATAACATTTCCAATAAGGAAATTTAGAAGCTTACCCGATTAAGAACGGAACCAACCACCTCTCTCTTCATCTTCATCCTCTTACAAGCAAGCACCTCCATTGTTGGTTTTAGAAAAGCTTAAGCTTTCTTCAAATCATTGATTCTATTGAATAGTCATTGGTTAGGTAAGATTTAGCCCTCAAACAACTAAGTGATTCCATGGATAGATTATGTTTAAATTCAAGCTAAAGTTTTGATCACCTATGGAATTTAGGGTTTTAAAGGCTTTAGTCCATGGAAATTTCATAGCTAATTGCTAATTCGAGCTTAGATATTGATTTTGATATTGTTATATTGATTTCGATATTGTATTATCGATTCTAATGATATATTGTTTTTACATAGCTCAAGAATTGGAGAAAGATAATCCATCATCTCTGTCAAGAGTTAGGAACAACAGAATCGCAATCCGAAAGCCGTAGGAGCTTCTGAAATCAAGGTGAGTGTAGTCAAAGTCTTAGAATTAAGGTAGGTGCTTTCCGATTTCCATTAATATTGTTTTTTTCATAGCTAACATTGTGTCTAAGGATATTGCACCGAATCTCATAAGATTTGATATCGATAAGCACCAGTAAGTTATTGAATTAATTTATTGATCATAAGAATATTGTCGTTAACATTGGTCTCATTGAAACATTAAAACATAAAGGGGCATTAAACATTAGACATTGTTATTGCCATTGCCATTGCCATTGAATACAGACATTGATATTTTTCATTGCTATTATCACCAAGCATTGTTAATGATGTTGTTATTGCCATCGAATATTGACATTGTCATTGTTATAGTCATTGTCATTAGTTATTGTTATTGAACATTGAAATTGGTATTTATATTTTTATCGAAACATTGATATTGAATCATTAACCATTGATATTGCTATTAAACCTTGGATTCCAAAGGACATTGCTTAATCACTTGATGTGTGATTGCTTGATAATAAAAGACTCAACAAGTCTTTGGTTGCTAGTTGGCCTTAAGTAGAACGGCATGCCTTAGAGTATAGAGCTCATCTTGTTAGGTACTTTATGTACCATTTGTTTGGTGTTTTTGGCACCTTCTTGTTAGATACCTTGAGTATCGTCTTGTTAGGTACTTTGTGTACCCTCTTGTGTGGTGTTTTGGGCACCTTCTTGTTAGATACTTTGTGTATCATCTTGTTAGGTACTTTTTGTACCGTCTTGTGACTTGATTACCTAGTCCTACTATCTACCAAGGCAAAACAAGAATAAATAAACTTGAAAGAAGGACTTGTGAACATGAATGAAGAATGAGCAAACTTGACACTTGCTAATGAACTTGTATTGTAATGAAATTTACATGAATAAAATGATGTATATGCTATTTTGAGTTGCTCATTACTTGAAAAATAAGACATAAGAAAGAATGCCCTATTCGAATTGGATTAATTGATCTCTATACTTGAAATGCTTGATTCTTGCTAAACATTGCTTGATTGGTTACTAGAACTTGTACTTGGTTACTTGCTTGCACTTGTTGGCCGAATGCTTGCTATCCTAAATAGGATAATCTTGATGCTCGAAAGACTAGCTAAGATCATTCTTGATGCTTGAAAGCCTTAGCTAGGTCTACACTTGATTAAAAGACATAAAACTTGAAATAACAAATGGTTAGACTAGTTACTACCTCACTAAGTACAATCTTGTACTTATCACTCTAGTTTTCATTCTTCCCAACCTACAGGATAAAGGATACGAGGTTGCCTGATCTTGAAGCCTATTACCTTGAACAAGAAGAAAGACACTCAAGTTTGCCTAAGTATAATTTCGTACTTGTTTTGTATATCTCCTAGAATGGTGGCACTAGATTTTACATAGTTAACTTGAACATGCATCTTGAAACTTGTATATAATGTTTGATGGGCCTACCTTGATATATATTTAGTATCAAGTATGTAATGAACTTGGATAACATGAAATGAATGGTTGTTGCTGCACAAATGATGATTAAAGAATGGAATAATCTATTGTTTGAGCTAGTTTCCATTAGAACAATTGAATGCTTGTTGTGTACATATCTTGCTTGAACGAAACATTAATTGATCAATTATGCTTGCTTGTCTTTCATTTGTTTGCCTAGAAAATATATGGCCATTTGTATGTGTTTATGCCATGATGTAAAGGCTTAGGTGCTAGCATGGTGTTTGCCGAATGTATAGTCATAATGTATGACTTAATTGGAACTAGTTACATGTAAAGTTGAACGATCAAATGCTCATGTTTAGGTAAATAAGTATGTAAAGATAAGATGTATACAAATTAAAGAACATAGAATTGAATTGGAAGCATGTAACACTAAGGTAGTTTAAATAGGTTAGGTAACAAAGAATAAGTGTTGTAAAATGAACCATGTAAGTAGTAACTTGTAATGTAAGCATGAAAGGAATTTAATCTAGTGTTATTGTGTAATAGCCGAATGCTTTAGATGAAAATGAAACTACATATGAGGTTGCTTGCATGAAAAGAAATGTATGATTGATTTATTTGCCTAGCTCGAATGATATCGATGATTAAGAGTCAAATTTGTATTACTTGTATGTTAAGTAAGCATGAATGTTTGATTGTCTTGTATTGTTCATTATGTCTTTGATTGCTTGATAAGTAAGAAACTTAAGAAATGGTTCAAATTTGCCCAAATTTTGGTGTCACCTTACATGTTATATGCATTGACACTCCTCACTCCTAACCTGGGCGTTGGGTGTTACATAAAGTGGTAATCAGAGCTAAAGGTTTAGATCCTCGGACTAAACTGAGTCTTCATGCATCATATAAGATTGAATTGTGCCACCTAGGAGTTATATATCAATGTGCTTGTGTTCTTGCTTATCTAACTCCTTCATATTTACCCAATCGTAGTATGTCCAAGATAAGACTTGCTCGAGATGATGAAAGTACCTGAGGCTCCTCTAATGAAGGAGGTAGCGTGAGGATAGAACTAAATTCTCCAAGACAAACTGAACCCCGAGAACAAGCTCAACCCTAGCAGGAAACTCCTGCTATCCAAGCTGTCTAAAGAGAATATCTCCTTAGCATGAAGGAGATGTTCGATCAACTCATATCGAACCTCAAACAAAATCATCCTACTGCTGCTGCACCAAGCAGAGCTCCTATTGATAAACTTGCCCAACACTGAGCCTATACCTTTACCGGTGCTAATGAGGAAAAACTTGAAGATGCAGAATACTGGCTAGAAGTACAACTCAAATCCTGACCAAACAATTGCAATGCTCAGATGAGCACAAACTTGAATGTGCCATAGCACTCTTAGCTGATGACGCCTTGAGTTGGTGGGAAACCACAACCCTGACTGCTCCCCCTGACTCGGTCACCTAGGAATTCTTCGTTGAAGAATTCCAAAAGAAATACATCAGTGAGCAATATCTAGCTGAGCGTAGGAGACGTTTCTTGTACCTCAAGCAAGCTAATAGGCCCATTGAACAATATGTTGATGATTTTTGCAAATACTGTAAGTACGGCTCAGAGTATATCAAGACTGAAAAAGATAAGTGCCGGATGTTTACCGATGGCTTGAATGATGAGCTAAGTCCGATGTTCACGGCTCTGGGGATCAAAGATTTTTAAACTCTTTTCAATCGAGCCATTGCAACCGAGGCAAAAATGAAAGCTTTAGAAAGAAGAAAGGGTGGTAACCGCAATGATAAGAAGAAAAAACGTGATGACAAGTCCCATTGGCAATCCAAGAAAGCTAGATATCAAAAAGAAAGCTCTTCGACTTATACTCCTGCTCCGAAAAGCAATTATATGCCGAGACCTCAATCGGTGAACAAGCCTCTAGCCCTGGTTATCTCTGTCAATAGCACGGGAAATTATGGAAAAGTCCCAACTTGCAATTTGCCAAAAGCTCTATTTTGTCCAATGCCGATCTCAATCGAATCTATGATATGCTTGTGGTGGAGCCAATCATTTCATTAAGGATTGCCCCCAAAATCCTAACAACGCTCCAGCTCAATCTCCTGCAAATTCAAGTTTTGTACTATCTAACCGAAACAAAGGCCCAAGACAAGCACAGTTCGGGAACCAAGGCAAAGGGAGAGGCCACTATTCGACTACTACACATCAGGAATCCTGAGCTCCTGCTCGTATCTATCACATTCGTGGTAGGGAGCATGAAGAGTCTCCCAATGTGATCGCAGGTACCGTTGAACTGAACTCAAGTACTGCTTATGCTCTAATTGATTCGGGGTCTACCCACTCGTTTATATGCTCTTCCTTGATTGTTAAGCAAAACTCGAAACCTGAACTTGTTAAATCTAGCCTTGTAGTTATAGGAGGAAACATGCTAATTAACTTACTTTGTAAAAATTGTCCTATATCTATTCGAAATGTACCCTTCCTATTGACCTCTATGTCTTGCCAACTTGTGAATTTGATCTAATATTAGGACTAGATTGGTTGGGTAAACACCAAGCCTGGATTGATTGCCAAAATAGGAGATTGTATCTCTGGGTATTACGGAAAGAATCCATCTTGCTTATAGATAAGAAACCAACCTTAATCTTTGCTTCCATGGTCCTAAAAGATGAATATGAATTTGGCTTGCCATCTATACCTGTTGTATCTGATTTGTCGATGTTTTTCCCAAGGAACTTCCTGGTCTTCCTCCGACCCGTGAAGTGGAATTCGGGATTGACGTTCAACCTGGAACAACTTCGGTGTCCATCACACCTTATCAAATGGCACCTGTTTAATTGAAAGAACTCAAGAAGCAACTACAAGAAAAAGGCTTCATTCATCCTAGCACATCTCCCTGAGGTCCTGCCTTGTTCGTAAAGAAAAAGGATGGTACGATGCGGCTTTGTATTGACTATCATCAATTGAATCAGCTTACCATCAAGAACAAGTATCCTTTACCAAGGATAGAAGATCTCTTCGATCAACTTAGAGATGCTTCGGTGTTTTCAAAGATCGATCTTCGATCGGGTTACTACCAAATAAAGGTGAAAGAAGAAGACGTGCCTAAAATAACCTTCTGAACTCATTACGGCCACATTGAATTCCTTGTAATGCCTTTTGGGCTAACTAATGCCCCGACTGTATTCATGAATCTTATAAATCTAGTATTCAAGCCTTTTCTCGACAAACTTGTGGTCGTCTTTATTGATGACATCTTGGTCTACTCTCGTAACAAGGAGGAACATGTTGAACACCTCCGAATTATCTTGCAAACTCTCCGGGAACGTCAATTATTCACCAAATTCTCCAAGTGCGAGTTCTAGCTATCGGAAGTTTCATTTCTTGGCCATGTAATCTCAGCCGAAGGGATCAAGGTGGATCCAAAGAAGGTTCAAGCTATTCTTGATTGGCGACCTTCGAGGAATATTGGTGAGGTCCAAAGTTTTCTCGGTTTAGCTGGGTACTATCGAAGATTTGTAAAAGGCTTTGCTACTATAGCCTTGCCCCTAACTAATCTCCTTCGAAAGGATCAACATTCGAGTGGTCCAAGAATCAGCAACGAAGCTTTGATCAACTCAATCAAGCATTAAACCATGCCTCGTGTCCTCATCCAACCTGAATCGGGTAAAGAATTCACTGTGTATAGTGATGCTTCATATTCGGGGCTAGGCTGTGTTTTGATGCAAGGAGATAATGTGGTGGCGTATGCATCAAGGCAAGTGAAACCTCACGAGCTAAACTATCCAACTCACGATCTCGAACTTGCTGCAATTGTCTTCGCTCTCAAAATTTGGAGACACTACTTGTACGGTGAAAAATGCCACCTGTTCACTGATCATAAAAGCCTCAAATATCTCCTAACCCAAAAAGATATCAATTTGAGACAAAGAAGATGGACGGAACTCTTGAAAGTTTATGATTTGATCATCGACTATCATCCCGGGAAAGCCAAGTGGCTGTGGACGCTCTTAGTTGTAAATCAACCTTGGGTAAGACAATCTAAATCCTTAAACATTCAAATCAATCAAGTTTTTCTTGCTTTGCAAGAAACCATTCGAATACCACCTAATAGCCTTGTTTAATTTTGTACCTTCAAATATTAATGCTCATCTTTGAGTATATCGAAAACGAGGATTTCTATCTGAACTCCACATCCAGTCTAGCCTAATCTCGAGAATTAAAAATCTTTAGCAAATCGACCCTGATCTTCAAGCTATTATCTTAAAGCTTGACTCGAAAGCCAACCATGATATTCTTGTCCATTCGAATGGAATGCTATACTTTAAGAGTAGGGTTTGTGTCACTAATAATGAAGAATTGAAGAAAGATATCTTGCAAGAAGCCCATCAAAGTTCTTTTTCGATCCACCCTGGATCAGTTAAGATGTACAAGGATCTCAAACCCTTGTATTGGTGGCCAGGAATGAAAGCAGCCATCAATGTTTACGTATCAAAGTGTTTAACTTGTCAAAGGGTTAAAGCTGAGCATCGAGTTCCTACTGGATTGCTCTAACCTATTGAATTCTCTCAGTGGAAGCAGGATCGAATCACAATGGACTTTGTTGCGCGTAATAAGTGCTCTGCAATTGTGCAAGTGTACACGTCGTAAGTTATAGTATAAAAGATATCGACTCCACAGGGATTGGTGCCACTTCAAGAATCTAATAACTTGCACTATAAAAAGTAAAAACACAAATAAAAGATTATAGGAGTTTAACTAATAACTAAACTAGAAAGCAATAAAGTAAAAGAATAAATGAGATCAAATAAGAGAGATAGGACAGGTTATCATGAGTTGAGGTGTGATAGCCGATTGGATCGTCTTGGTAAAAGAGTGCAAGGGCAACTCAGTTGCCGTGGCAACTTGCACAACGGGGTTGCCTTGGCAACTAATCGTTGGTTGCCTGAGCGACTAGTTGGGCAACTACTTGGGCGTCTGGGCAGCAACCTTCAAGGTTCGACAGAGCATTCTTCAATGGTTTCTTCTTATCCCTAAGTCGAAACTCTAGCTACTTGTGCATGCCTTGATAATACATCCCTGCGTGAATCAAGGGTGAACAACAACCAATCTTGCGCTCTTCTTAGCCGTTGAAATCCTTAACTTATTCCTAAGCCGGATTAATCTTCACCATCAATAGATTGAATAAAGATCATATTCATTCGTTTCTTGAATCTAACTCTCCCGATATTAGATAAATAGATGAAGTTACGAGATCCTCTCCCAATTCACTCGCAAACAAGAATAAGAACCAAGAATGAATAAACCTTGAATAGAAAAGTGCAAACTCTTATTACCTAAACAAAATCCAATAGTTTCTCACAACCACAAGACACAATAACCTTAGCCAAATAGATTTAGTTCATGGCTAGGTTCCAAAGAAACACAAGATAAAGAATCCCTAGCATGAACCTAATTGAACAAGAAAGAAAAAGATGAAGAATGGATGGAGCTTTGTCAAAATCCTCCTTGCCCTTGATGTTGTCGAAAACTCTATCCTCTCTCTCCTCTGGAGTTGACGACTTGGTGATCTATTATAGGGCTAGGTCGAAGTCCTCCTTTGAGGAGGAAGTTAAGTTGGAATTAAATTATCTTTAAAGAATATAATTCTTTATTATAATTATATTCCTTCTAGAACTTCTCCTATCTTCTTGAATTTAATTCCTCTTTAACCTCTTCATGGAAATCAAACTCCTTTGGGATTTAGCTTTGCTCCACGTTATCTTGGGCTTGTCTAGTCATCAATTTCGACTACCATATCACCTTATTCTTTGTCGACAATTGCCCTGGCAACTGGCTCGGTGTCTCCTTCATGCATTGCCCTGGAAACTAGCTCGTCATCTCCTTCATGCATTGCCCTCGCAACTAGCTCTAGCCTTGCTTTGGCGAGTGATCATGCACATACACACAAAACACACCAAAGCATCATCTTTTCCCACAAAAACGACCAAGTTATGCAATCAAGCTCAACGATGGAAGGAAACATGGATTAATGCATGAATGACTAATTATGTAACTAATATGAGCCTAAGTCTAACAATAATATGAGTAAAAAGGGTAAGAAAAATAGTACTTTTGAACACTTATCACACCCACAAACTCAAACTATTGCTTGTCCTCAAGAAATGCAAACTAATAATTACCTGCCAAGACTTCAATTTTCACAAACTTAGCTTTGAACTTGATTTCAATTCTCAGAACCGGGGCACAAAGTATGATTGGCTTTTCATTTTTCAGAAAACTTAGGAGTTACTCGGAATCAAACTATAATGCTTGTGAGTGTGTGCGGAGTTGTGTGCAAGTTAATTTTTCGGATTCTATGCAAACAAGAGGTTTTCAAATTACTTCATTGGATTCTTTTTAACATGTTTTAACTAGAGCCGGTTTCAGGCACCTCTAGTGTTTTGTTTTTAGTTTTCTTAAGTTAATTTATTCGACTAGAGCCGGTTTCGGTTACCTCTAGCGATCAATTTTAGCACAAACTAGAGCCGGTTTCGGGCACCTCTGGCGATCCATATTTTTAGCACATGCTAGATCCAATTTCGGGCACCTCTAGCATTCATCTAATTTTTATTCTAATCCCTCAGTTTGTTTAATTATCAACCTAAGTTCACTAGAATTCCTTAAATTAATCAAACCACAACAGTGTTTCATCAAATTTAGCATCATAGTAAAATTCTAAGTTTTTCCAAGGTTATCCTAGAATAAAAATTCTATCAATTAAGTGCATTGACAAAGTCATCATCGGATATTCATCAAATCTAGGCAATTCCTGTTCCATCTAAAGGCATGGCAAGCAATTTATGTATCCTAAATGCAATACTTAAGATGAATGCAACTAAACATGGTAACTACTAATAACAATCCCCCCAAACTCGAGTGAGGCATTGTCTTCAATGCATGCATTAAAGAAAAATAAAAATAATGAAAAATAAAATGCAAACGAGGACTTACTATGAGAGTTCGTCGTCGTGGATAATTAGTTTCCTTTTGGTCGCTGTCTTGATTCTCTTGCTTGAACGCGATGGTTGTTTCCTTGTTGCCGATGGTGGAATCGGTCCTCGTACGGGGTTGCCCTCATCGTCCTCGTCATCAACGTCATTGGCTTTTTCCTTGGAGGATTCAATTGGTGCGGTCTTTGTTGGTGCAATGGAGGACTCGTCCGAATCTGAAAAACCAGACAATGATTCCGTACGAGTTGATTTGGGCATAGTTGCTTTACCTTTGGCTTTTGCAGTGGTTGTCGGGATGTCTTTAGCTTTGGTTGCCGTGACATCTTCAGGGTTGGTTGTTGTGGCGTCTGCTTAGGCAGGCGCGGTGTAAGTTGCTGCGGCATCATCTATTGCGGTTGTCGTGGTGACTGCTTCATTGGTTGCCGTGGCATAGGTGTAGGAGTTTTAACTAACAACTAGACTAGAAAGCAAATAAGTAAAAGAAAATGTAATCAAATGAGAGAGAATAGGCCAGGTTATGGTGAGTTGAGGTGTGATAGCCGATTGGATCGTCTTGGTAAAAGAGTGCAAGGGCAACTCTGTTGCTGTGGCAACTTGCACAGCGGGGTTGCCTTGGCAACTAATCGATGGTTGCCTGGGTGAATAGCTGGGAAACTACTTGGGCGGCTGGGCAGCAACTTCAAGGTTCGGCAGAGCGTTCTTCAATGGTTTCTTCTTATCCCTAAGTCGAAACTCTAGCTATTTGTGCATGCCTTGATAATACATCCCTGCGTGAATCAAGGGTGAACAACAACCAATCTTGCGCTCCTCTTAGCCGTTGAAATCCTTAACTTATTCCTAAGCTGGATTAATCTTCACCATCAATAGATTGAATAAAGATCATACTCATTCGTTTCTTGAATCTAACTCTCCCGATATTACATAAATAGATGAAGTTATGAGATCATCTCCCAATTCACTCGCAAACATGAAGAAAAACCAAGAATGAGTAAACCTTGAATTGAAAGTGCAAACTCTTATTACCTAAACAAAATTCAATTGTTTCTCACAACCACAAAACACAATAACCTTAGCCAAATAGATTTAGTTCATGGCTAGGTTCCAAAGAAACACAAGACAAAGAATTCCTAGCATAAACCTAATTGAACAAAGAAGAAAAAGATGAAGAATGGTTGAAGCCTCTTTGTCGAAATCTCCCATTTTGATCTTGTCAAAATTTCTCTCCTCTCTCCCCCTTTGATCTTGTCGAATTTCTCTCTTCTCTGCCCCTTTGATCTTCTCAAAATTTCTCTCTTCTCTTCCCTTTGGAGTTGACGGCTTGGTCCTCAATTTATAGGGCTAGGTCAAAGTCTGTTTTTGAGGAGGAAGTTAAGTTGGAATTAAATATCTTTAAAGATTATAATTCTTTATTATATTTAAATTCTTTCTAGAACTTCTCTTATCTTCTTGAGATTTAATCTCTTTAACCTCTTCATGGAAATCAAACTCCTTTGGGATTTAACTTTGCTCCACGTCATCTTGGGCTTATCTAGTCATCAATTTCGACTATCATATCATCTTATTCATTATCGAAAATTGCCCTGGCAACTAGCTCGGTATCTCCTTCATGCATTGCCCTGGCAACTAGCTCGGCATCTCCTTCATGCATTGCCCTGGCAACTGGTTCTAGCCTTACTTTGGTAAGTGATTCTGCACATACACACAAAATACACCAAAGCAATATCTTTTTCCACAAAATTAAGCAAAATATGAAATCAAGCTTGTCCACCAAGGAAACGATGCAAACATGCATGAATGGCTAATAATGCAACTAATATAAGCCTAAGTCTAGCAATAATATGAATAAAAATGGTAATAAAAATATTACTTTTGAACACTTAACAGACTTCGTAACAGGTCTTCCTTGCACTCCAAGAAAGAATGATGTTGTATGGGTTATAGTTGATAGGTTCTCTGCACAGAGTTTCCACCTCAATAATCTCCGATAGAGATCCCAGATTCACAGCTCGATTATGAAGAACTCTGCAACGAGCTCTCGGAACTAAACTAAATCTAAGCACGAGCTTCCATCCTCAAAGTGATGGCCAATCCGAAAGGGTTATTCAAGTCCTTGAAGACATGTTGAGAGCTTGTGTCATTGACTTCGGGAAGAATTGGGAGAAATCTCTACCTCTTGTGGAATTTGCCTACAATAATAACCATCAATCTTCGATCCAAATGGCTCCATTCGAAGCATTGTATGGAAGGAAATGTAGAACTCCCCTATGTTGGTCCGAACTTGGAGAAAACAAGGTGTTAGGACCTCAAATGCTTAGAGAAACCGAAGAACAAGTTTGAATAATCCACGATAGATTTAAGCAAGCCTTTGATAGGCAAAAGTCCTATGCATACTTGAAACGAAGGGACATTCAATACAATGTAGGAGATAAAATCTTTCTCAAAGTTTCTCCTTGGAAGAAGGTTCTCAGATTTGGTAAGAAAGGAAAGCTCAGCCCCCCGGTTTATTGGACTATTCGATAGAGTTGAAAGGATTGGTCCAGTGGCTTATCGATTAAAACTCCCTAGTGAATTCGCTAAGATCCACAATGTATTCCATGTTTCGATGCTCTGGAAGTATCGATCTGATCCATCTCACATTTTAGAACTGAAAGAAGTAGAATTGAATCCTGATCTTTCCTACAAAGAAGAACCAATCCAAATCCTTAATAAGGAAGTCAAGAGACTTCGAAACAAGAATATCTCCCTAGTGAAAGTCTTGTGGAGAAACCATAATATGGAATAAGCAACTTGGGAGCCTGAGGATACAATGAGAAAACAATATCCTCAATTATTCAATTCAGGTAAAAATTCGAGGGCGAATTTTCCTTTTTAAGGAGGGGAGAATTGTAACACCCTAAATCCTAGCTTAGAATTATTGAAACCAATTATCTAAGTTGATAGCTCAATTAAGCTTAAACCTAAGCTAATTAGATTATCTAGGGACATAATTGAAAGGACTAATGAAATAAGTGACCAATTTACAAGGACGAATTTGAATAGAATAAAAAAGATAAAACTTGCATGTTAAATATTGAAGTTCGGAGGTATACCCTTGATTAAATTTAAGGATTATAACAAATTAAAGGACAACTTAGACATTTCCTAATCCACTAAGATGGAATTAGATGTCATCTTCCTCCATTTCCTCATGCTAGCCAAATATAGAGAAAGAAAAAAGAGAAAAGAGGGCTTGAGGGAGAAAGCTTGAAATACATGGCAATGCAACCTTGATTTAGCTCCTAATTAAGTCTAGATAGCATAGTGAGTAAGGTAACCACTTGTTTCTCTTGTAATTTCATGTTTGAATGGTTGTTTGAATGATATTCTTGTTATATTGATGAGTTGGATGGATGTTATACATGTTGGGAGCATGCTAGATTCAAATTGAACTTGAAATTGTAATTCCTAGTGACCAAATTGGTATGAGATACATGTATAGTTGCTGGAAAATCTGGAATTATGAACATGATAGAAAACAATGTTGTTAGGGACTGTTTTGGTTATAGAAATTGTGTAAATATGTTAAATGAACATAGAACCATGCTTTGAGCATGTTGCTAGAAAAAAAGGAGATCGAATTGAATAGGTAACTTGCTAGAAAAATGACTACACCTAATTGAACTAGTTAAATTAGGTAATGGACTGCCCGGTGGATGAATTGATGTACAAATGTGATCAAATAGATCAAACTAGATTAAATATGATTATGCTCTATTTTAAGAACATTTATAGGTAAATTATGATAGCCAAGACATGTATGAACATGATCATGAATGAAATTTCCATAATAGGACCTTGCTAAAATGAGTTAAGAAGCTAGAAATCCAACCTAGTGCAATCTGCCCATAATGCTCTCTTCTGGACAGTGACTTTGAAAAATCACTAAATATTGTATATAGTGAATATAAGGATAAAATTTTTATAGACAACACCTTGGAATGTATAAATTCACCAGGAGAAAACAGAGCAAAACTCTGGGTTGTGTACTGAAATGTAGAGTAGAAATACTAGAGACAGTGCAAACTGCCCAGTAAAGCAGGATGCCCTGTCTTTGAATAAAAAATGTGTTAACCTATTAAGAACTAAAATGCAAGTTTTATATATTCATAAACCCAATTTTTTTTATCTTTCCAACGGTGTAAACCATTTGAAATTCCGACATACGGAATGAAAGATATGCTTGATTTAGTAACTAGAGTGCAAGATGCCTGGCAGCAGCTGCAGAGGCAAATGCACATTGTTTTGTGGCATTTTACAAACTATCTTAAAAATAGTTTTAGGCTTTGAAATATGTCTTATTTTACATGAACTAGAATGTAGAAAAGTGTGGTTGAGTAAAAAGGAAAATGTACAAGAGTATGCTGCCCAATATGTGTATGTTATATGCTTGTAATCTTGTCTTGAATTGAATGAATTGACTTGATGAATTGTGTGCTAACATGCTCTTTATATGTTTGTATGATTGGCTGGTTAGAACAAGTAGTAGAGGACTTGGTTGAAGAAGATAGGATTGATCAAGTCAAAGGAAAAGCAAAGGGGATTGTCATCAAAGATCGATAGCTTAAGCTTGGAGTTTTGTGAGTGTAGTCTTTCTTAGGGTTGGAACTAGTGTTCTAACCAAAGTTGCATGTCTAAATACTTGCTTGATGATTGATAACATGAAATTAACTTAAATTATATTTGGTAATATTACATTAAGGGAAGAATGGACTAATTAAAGACTTGACAATTCAATATGCTTGATTGTGGAAATGAATCAATTGTTTGTTCTCTATGATTCTATGCCCTATTCGAATGTTGCCATGGGTTGTGCTTGATAATTTGTGTTCAATTGAATGAATATGCTCTTGAAGTTGTTGGTTGCTTAATATTGCTTGAATGTGTACATAATGGAAATACATGAAAGCTTGTAAAATGATCTTGACCTTGCTATGCTTGTTGCTTAATCACTTGATGTGTGATTGCTTGATAATAAAAGACACAACAAGTCCTTGGTTGCTAATTGGACTTATGTAGAACAACATGCCTTAGAGTCTATAGCTCATCTCGTTAGGTACTTTATGTACCATCTTGTTTGGTGTTTTTGGCACCTTCTTGTTAGATACCTTGAGTACCATCTTGTTAGATACTTTGTGTACCCTCATGTGTCGTGTTTTGGGCACCTTCTTGTTAGATACTTTGTGTATCATCTTGTTAGGTACTTTGTTTACCGTCTTGTGACTTGATTACCTAGTCCTACTATCTTCCAAGGCAAAACAAGAATAAATGAACTTGAAACAAGAACTTGTGAACATGAATGAAGAATGAGCAAACTTGACACTTGCTAATGAACTTGTATTGTAATGAAATTTACACGAATTAAATGATGTATATGCTATCTTGAGTTGCTCATTACATGAAAAATAAGACATAAGAAAGAATGCCCTAGTCGAATTGGATTAATTGATCTCTATACTTGAAATGCTCGATTCTTGCTAAACATTGCTTGATTGATTACTAGAACTTGTACTTGGTTACTTGCTTGTACTTGTTGGCCGAATGCTTGCTATCCTAAATAGGATAATCTTGATGCTTGAAAGACTAGCTAAGATCATTCTTGATGCTTGAAAGCCTTAGCTAGGTCTACACTTGATTAAAATACATAAAACTTGAAATAGCAAATGGTTAGACTAGTTACTACCTCACTAAGTACAATATTGTACTTATCACTCTCATTTTCATTCTTCCCAACCTACAGGATAAAGGATACGAGGTTGCTTGATCTTGAAGCATGTTACCTTGAACAAGAAACAAGACACTCAAGTTTTCCTAAGTATAATTTCATACTTGTTTTGTATATCTCCTAGAATGGTGGCACTAGATTTTACATAGTTAACTTGAACATGCATCTTGAAACTTGTATATAATGTTTGATGGGCCTACCTTGATATGTAATTAGTATCAAGTATGTATTGAACTTGGATAACAGGAAATGAATGGTTGTTGCTGCGTAAATGATGATTAAAGAATGAAATGATCTATTGTTTGAACTAGTTTCCCTTAGAACAATTGAATGCTTGTTGTGTACATATCTTGCTTGAACGGAACATTAATTGATCAATTATTCTTGCTTGTCTTTCATTCGTTTGGCTAGAAAAATATATGGCCATTTGTATGTGTTTATGCCATGATGTAAAGGCTTAGGTGCTAGCATGGTGTTTGCTGAATGTATAGTCATAATGTATGACTTAATTGGAACTAGTTACCTGTAGAGTTGAATGATCAAATGCTCATGTTTAGGTAAATAAGTATGTAAAGATAAAATGTATACAAATTAAAGAACATAGAATTGAATTGGAAGCATGTAACACTAAGGTAGTTCAAATAGGTTAGGCAACAAAGAATAAGTGTTGTAAATTGAACCATGTAAGTAGTAACTTGTAATGTAAGCATGAAAGGAATTTAATCTAGTGTTCTTGTGTAATAGCCGAATGCTTTAGATGAAAATGAAACTACATATGAGGTTGCTTGCATGAAAAGAAATGTATGATTGATTTCTTTGCCTAGTTCGAATGGTATGGATGATTGAGAGTCAAATGTGTATTGCTTGTATGTTAAGTAAGCATGAATATTTTATTGTCTTGTATTGTTCATTATGTCCTTGCTTGCTTGATAAGTAAGAAACTTAAGAAATGGTTCAAATTTGCCCGAATTTTAGTGTCACCTTACATGTTATATGCATCGACACTCCTCGCTCCTAACCCGGGCGAGGGGTGTTACATTTATGGCCGACTATGATGGTGAATTAGGGCAAATTGGAGGCTTAATGTAAGCCTTAGATTTGGACCATTAGTTCCCTTGTTGAATAACTTTCTTCTTGAATCCAATCCCTCTTTATCTTGAACTCTTTTCCTACAATTCAAAAACAAATAAAATAAGGATTAAAATAAAGATAAAATAATAGATAAAAGAAATGGATAAAAATGTGGAAAAATAGATAAAAGGAATTATTAAACCTAAAATTCAAAAAACAATTAGATAAATACTAGAGAACGATGTAGTCTCAAACTAAAGGAAATAAATAAATCTATCTTAAGAATAACTGAAATTAAAAAAATGAGTTCAAATAAAAAAAAACAAATAAAAAAAATCGAAAGGAGAGCATGATCATGCATCTCCTAAGGTGACCACTTCTTTGTTACGCTCTACATGGGCACCGTTGTAGTGCTTCAATCTTTGTCCGTTAACTTTGAATTCATGTTCGTCAGTGGTGGACTTGATTATCACGGCACCGTGAGAGAACGGTTTGACTACTTCGAATGGTCCAGACTACCGTGATCGCAGTTTTCCTGGGAAAAGTTTTAGCCGAGAATTGAATAGAAGAACTAGTTGCCCTGCCATGAATTGTCGCGGCAATAGCTTCTTGTCATGCCATCGCTTTGTTTTCTCCTTGTAGATTCGCGCATTATCATAGGCTAGTGCACGGAACTCTTCTATCTCGTTGAGATCCAGTAAACGCTTTCGTCCAGCACTCTCCCAATCCATAATTACAGTCTTGATTGCCCAATATGCCTTGTGTTCGATTTCCACTGGTAGGTGACAAGTCTTGCCATAGACAAGGTGAAATGGGGACATTCCCAAGGGTGTTTTGAATGCGGTTCGGTAAGCCCAAAGTGCTTCATCTAGTCTTGTAGACCAATCTTTTCGGGAAGGATTGAAAACCTTCTCGAGGATATTCTTCAATTCCCGGTTAGAAATTTTTTGCTTGCCTGTTACTTTGTGGATGATATGCTGTGGCAATTTTGTGTGACACCTTGAAGCGTTGCAACATCTTGGCAATGAGTTTGTTATCGAAGTGCTTGCCTTCATCATTGATGATTGCGCTCGGCACCCCAAACCATGTAAATATATTTTTTTGTAGGAATTGTTACACGGTCTTGGAATCATTGACAGGAACTACAGCTGCCTCAACCCATTTAGACACGTAGTCGACGGCAAGTAGGATGTAAAGGTTGCCGAATGAAGATCGAAAGGGTCTCATGAAATAGATCCCCCAGACATCAAACAATTCCACCTCAAGGATGTTCTGGAGCGGCATCTCATGTTGTCTAGAGATATTTCCCATCCTCTGGCAACGATCATATTGCTTGTAAAACTCTTGGGCATCTTTGTAAAGTGTTGGCCAATACAAATCGGATTGCAAAACTTTGGCCGCAGTATGTGTTCCTCCAAAATGTCCTCCATAGGGTGAAGAATGGCATTGCTGGAGTACATTCTGTTGCTCCTCCTCATGTACACATCAGCGTATAACCTGATCTGCACATTGTTTAAACAAAAGTGGCTTGTCCCGAAAATAATGCTTAGCATCACGGCGGAACCGCTTCTTTCCTTGGTGAGTAAGGCCATAAGGTAAAATACCACAAACAAGAAAGTTAACTAAATCATCATACCAAGGTATTTCTGAGGCAACTAGACTTGCTGAGGCCTGCACTTCTGGAGTTGCCAAGGCATTATGGGTTGCCGAGGTATGTGTACTTGGGGTTGCCGTGGCAACTGCTTCAGTGGTTGCAGAGGCATGTGCAATGGGAGTTTCCGAGGCAGCTAATAGTTGCTCATTCGGGAATGCATCGCATATCTCTATATCCACGTCCTCCTCCCTATTGCGTTCTAAGCGTGACAAGTGATCAGCAACTTGATTCTCTATTCCTTTCATGTCCTTAATTTCAATGTCAAACTCTAGTAAAAGCAATATCCAACGAATAAAACGAGGTTTGGCATCCTTTTTAGCAAATAGATACTTAATTGCCGAATGGTCCGAATGGACAATTATCTTTGTACCAATCAAATATGATCGAAACTTGTCAAATGCAAAAACTACGGCTAGTAAATCTTTCTCCGTTGTTGTGTAATTCACTTGAGCACTATTAAGAGTTTTACTACCGTAGTATATCACATGAAAAAATCTTACATGTGCGTTGGCCTAGGACTGCTCCTACCGCAAAATCACTCGCATCACACATGAGCTCAAAAGGTAGTGTCCAATCGGGTATAACGACAATAAGGGCCAAGGCAAGCTTTTCCTTAAGGGTTTTGAATGCTTAGGCACAAGATTCATCAAAGTCGAAAGCTTTATCCTGTTAAAGCAAATTGCACAAGGGTTTAGTGATTTTGGAAAAATTGTGAATGAACCTCCTGTAAAAACCTACATGTCCAAGAAAGCTTCTGATTCCTTTGACCAAACTTGGTGGAGGTAATCTCTCGATCAGGCCCACCTTGGCTTTCTCTACTTTGATACCCTTGGATGAAATCTTGTGGCCGAGCACGATTCTTTCATCTACCATAAAATGGCACTTCTCCCAATTAAGGACTAGATCGGATTCTTCACATCTTGCCAACACCTTTTCCAAATTGTCAAGGCAACTATCGAAGTCATTACCAAATACGAAAAAATCATCCATGAAGACTTCAAGGAAGTCTTTGACCATGTCTGAAAAGAGTGCCACCATGCATCTTTGGAAGGTTGTCGGCGCATTGCATAATTCGAACGGCATCCTTCGGAAGGCATAAGTACCATATGGGCATGTGAAGGTGGTCTTTTCTTGATCTTTTGGTGCTATGGCAATTTGATTGTAACCTGAGTAACCATCAAGAAAACAATAAAAGGGTTTACCTACAAGACGGTCAAGCATTTGATCAATAAAGGGTAAGGGAAAATGATCTTTCCTGATGGCCTTATTTAGCTTCCGATAATCCATACAAACCCTCCAACCGGTCACAGTCCTGGTTGGAATGAGTTCATTGTTTTCATTACTTGCCACCGTTACACCTCTCTTTTTCGGTACACATTGTACCGAACTTACCCATGTACTATCAGAGATAGGGTATATGATGCTGGCATCAAGCCACTTGATGATTTCTTTCATTACAACCCCTTTCATGGCATAATTCAGTCCCATCTGGGCCACAATCGAAGGCTTGTGATCATCTTCTAACAAATCTTATGCATGCACACTGCCGGACTAATTCCCTTCAAGTCGACAATTGTCCACCTTATCGCTTTCTTGTGTAGCATCAACATGTCGATCATCTTATTTTCCTGATCAGGCTGTAACTCAGAGGAAATAATTACGGGCAGTGTATTATCGGTTCCCAAATAAACATATTTTAGTTGCCCTGGCAATGGTTTCAACTCGAGAATCGACGCTTGTTCAGTAGAGGGTTTTTCGAGTTTACCTTCCTTACATGAGTAATCCAGTGGTTCAAAGTATGTACCTGGTCGATTGACTAACCAATTTGCCACTTCTTGTTGTTCCTCATTGATCGGTTCTTCATACTTCTCAAGTTCCTCTAGATCGACAGTGTGGTTGCAGAGGCAACCAACTTCCTCGTTAAAGTCAAACTCTATCGTGGCATGAAGAAGTTGGCATTCTTCTGGATCATTGGCATGCTTTAGTGTTTGGAACACATTTAGTTTAACTTGTTGGTCATTCACCCTCATTGTGAGCTTTCTCTTTTCAACATCGATCAAGGTTCTCCCTCTTGCTAGGAAGGGTCTCCCAAGAATGATAGGTGCATGCTCATCTGCTTCACAATCCAAAATAATAAAGTCAGCGGGAAAATTAAATTTATCAAATTTTACCAGTATGTCATCGATTTTTCCCTCTCGATGCACATAGGATCTGTCGGCTAGCTGTAGCATAATTGTCATAGGTCTTGCCTTCCTAATTCCTAGTTTCTGGAAAACCGATTTAGGCATCAAGTTTATGCTTTCTCCAAGGTCACATGATACTTTCCCGACATAGTGGTTTCTGATGGAACAGGGTATTCTGAAACTTCCAGGATCTTTCAACTTGGGTGGCATGTGATTGTGCAACATGGCCATGCATCCCTCTGTTGCAGGAACTATTTCAAACTCTCATAGACTTGTTCTTTTGGACACAATGTCTTTAAGAAACTTGGCATAGTTCGACATTTGTTCAATTGCCTCAACCAATGGCAAGTTGATGTGGACTTGCTTTAGGATATCAAGAAACTTCTTGAATTGATATTCTTGCTTTTGTCGCTTCAACCTCCATGGGAATGGTGGTGGAAGTCAGATATCTTTGATCTTCTCATTAGTTTGGAACCTGATTGACGGTATTATCGGGGCAACAAGAGTTGTCGAGGCATCGTCAACTGGGGTTGTCGTGGCATGCCTATCGTTGGTTGCTGCGGCATGTTCATCTGGGGTTGTCATGGCCTTCCCTAGTTCATCATCTGAGTCTTTGCCACTGAATACATCTTGTTCATTTTGTGGAGTTTTGTTTGATGAGCAAGCTTGAGCCTCTTTAAGTTGTCGCCCACTTCTAGTGGTGATCGCCTTACATTGCTCGTGGCTAGTTCCTCTTACGACTTTAGTACCGCTAGGTAAACCTCCTTGCGGTCTAGTATTCAGGTTTTGAGCAAATTGTTCGACTTAAGTTTCCAATGATTTAAGGGTCGCCTCTTGGTTTTTCAATCTCATCTCGGTCCTGTTAATAAAAGCATCAGTTCTTTTCATGAAATTACTATTCTCGGCCATATAAGATTCAGTTTTTAACATGAAAGCATTGAGAGTATTTTCCAAAGAACTAGATGTTGTCAGTTGTTGCTGCGGCAACTGTTGCTGTGGCATATTCTGCTGGAATCTCGATGCTTGTGCATTCGGATTGTTCTGGTTCAGAGCGTTGCTGGGATTACTCCATTAAAAATTTGGGTGCTTCTTCCAAGCTGGATTGTATGTGTTGGACATCACATTGTTGCTCCGATTGTAATTCCCCATGTAGAAGCTGGATTCTGGGTTCTGCGTACATTCAGAAGAATCATGGTTACTACCACATATTTCACAAAAAGAATCTACTACTTTGACTTCTTGTGTGTTGCTCTGTTTCTGCATGTTCTGGACCATCTTGGTTAGAGTGGCCAATTGTGCCGAAATTGAGTCTGATGATTCCAGTTCAAGTATTGTGGCTTGGCGTCTAACTCCTCCTCTTCTCGCAGTTGGGAACTGATAATCATTCTTGGCAAGCCTGTTCAGAATTTGCATCGCTTCTTCTGGAGACTTGTCTAGGAGTATGCCGTTTGCCAAGGCATCTAGCATCATCTTTGTTGGTGTATTCACCGCATTGTAAAACATCGTCACTTGTGTCCATACTGGGAATCCGTGTAGGGGACATTTGTGTAGAAGTTCTCTATATTGCTCTCAAGCCTCGTACATGGATTCATCATCTACCTGCCGAAAAGAAGTAATTTCGTTACGAAGCTTATCAGTCAAATTTGTAGGATTAAACCGAGCAAGGAAATCACGACATAGATCGGTCCAAGACCCTATTGGCTGGAATACTATTTAACCATGCTTTCGCCCTATCTCTCAGTGAATAGGGGAATAATCTTAGTTGTAAAACATCTGGGGTGACTCCTTATATTTTGATTGAATTTCAAATCTCGAGGAAAGATTTAAGATGTTGTCGTGCATCTTCAGTTGCTGAGCCACCGAATTGACCTATTGTACTGATCATATTGAACATCACTGGTTTCAACTCAAAGTGGCTGGCTTCAATTTCAAGTGTGACAACTCTTGGATTAAGTCCTTCAAGATCTTCCTCTAGATAGTCTCGAACAGTTCTGTTTCGTGCAAGAATCACTCCACCTTCCGCTGGAACATCTTGATTGTTGTTGGCATTCACATTGCCGTTTATTTTGTAGGTGGATCAGCCATTGCTACTCTTAGCCTTCGTCTGAGTCTTTGCAAGGTACGTTCAATTTCTGGATCAAAGGGATATTCTGCTGTAGTTGGTCTCGCCCTGGTCATATACCAATGTAAAACCAAAGTTTGTTAACCCTTCGAATCTTAAAGAATAAAAATAAAAAGTGCAAGAAAATAAAAACAAAGTCGCTATTGCCAATCCCCGACAACGGCGCTAAAAACTTGTTGTGCGTATTGAGTGCTACGCAAGCGGTGCAAGTATACACATCACAAGTTATAGCATAGAAAGATATCGTCTCCACAGGGATTGGTGCTACTTTAAGAATCGACCTTCTTGCACTGTAAAAGAAAAAACACAATTGAGTGATTGTAGGAGTTCTAATTAACGCGTAAACTAAGAGCAATAAACTAAAAGAATATATGAAATCAAATAAGAGAGAAGATGTCGGGTTATCGTGAGTTTGAAGAGTGATAATTGAATGGACTATCTTGGTACTTGAGTGCAAGAATGATTCAATTGCTTGGAAGATTGGCAGCAATCGTATTGCCTGGGCAGTGAAGGATTGATGCTAATGCCTGGGCAATGAGTGAAATTGATGCCTGGGCAATGAAGAAATAGAGTGATTGCGTGGGCATTATGCGAAGCAAATGCCTGGGCAATGTGGAAACAACGTAATTGCCTGGGCAACGAACAACAACCTTCAAGGTTCGGCGAAGCGTTATTCAATGATTTCTTCTTATCCTTAAGTCGAAATACTAGTTAATTGTGCAAGCCTTGATAATACTTTACAGCGTGAACCAAGGGTGGACAACAACCGATCTTGCACTTCTTTTAGCCGTTGAAATCCGCAACTTATCCCTAAGTTGGATTAGCCTTCACCATCAATAGATTTGAATAAACGCCATGCTCATTCGTTTCGTGAATCTAACTCTCCCGATATTTAGATAAATAGATAGTTTAACGAGATCCTTTCCCAATTCACTCGCAAACAAGATTAAAAACCAAGAACGAACATACCTTGAATTTAGATTGAAAACTCAAATACCTAAAACAAACCCAATCGTTTTCACAACCAAAAACACAATAACCCAAGACAAATAAGTTTAGTTCATGGCTGGGTTTAAGATAAACTCAATGTAATTGTTCCCCAACATAAACAAAACCGAAAACAAAGAAGAAAAGATGAAGATTTCAACAGCCCCTTCTTGAATTCTCTCTTGATTGATTTCTCTCCCTCCAAGCTTGTTGAAATAGGCGGCTAGGGGTTCTTTAGATGGTTAGGTCAGAGTCTTTCTTGAGGAGGAAGTTAAGTTGGAATTAAATACTTTAAAAGAGATAAATCTCCTTTATTATATTTTTATTCCTTGAAAAACTTCTCCTAATCTTCCTTCGACTTCTTCATGCAATTTCAGCTCCAAATCTTCATGTCAACCACCTCCATCAAATCAGGATTTTTCGGTCATTACTTTGGCTACCACTTCACCTCATTCTTAGTTGCCTCGACATTAGTCTGCTTACCCGGGCAATACCTGCACATGCACAAAACAATCCAGCAGTACCTCTTTTCCACCAAAATTAATCAAAACATGAAATCTAGCACCACCAAAAAGGAAACAATGCAATTATGCATGAATGACTAAAATGCAACTAATATGAACCTATGTCTAACAATAATAAGAGCAAAAAGGGCAATAAAAATACAACTTTTGAACACTTAACAGTGAACAATGATGGAGATCCACCAAATAATAATGCACCACCACCTCCTAATGTCCCAATTGTCAACGTGGAAGATGAGAGGCCAATCAAAGAACATTCAGCACCTAACATTGCAAATATAATGTCAGGAATTGTCGGCACAGAGGTAAATGAACCAAATTTTGAACTTAAGCTGGTAATGATTCAAACACTTTTGAATATAGGCCAATTTGATGGAGAACTTACTAGAGATCCCAGGCAACATCTAAAGCAGTTCATGGAGATTTGCCAAATATTTCAACAAACTGGAGTATCTGGAGACACGGTGAAGTTAAGGTTATTCACCTTTTCCTTGTGAGATAGAGCCAAGGCTTGGTTCAATTCCTTACCACCTGTCTCAATCACCACATTGGGAGACCTATGCCAGGAGTTTCTAACACGTTTTCAACCACCAACACTCATTACCAAGTTGCATGGTGAGATTATTACATTTCGACAGGCGAAGGATGAGGCCTTATATGATGCTTGGGAAAGATTTAAGGATCTATTGAAAAGGTTTCATATGCATGGATTCCTCAATTGGACCCAAATATAGACCTTCTACAATGGATTGAATGCACAAACGAGGACTGTTGTTGATGCTTCAGCAGACGGTTCAATACTTGACAAAAACTACACAGAGGTTATTGACATTCTTGAGAGGACTTCAATTAATAACTTTGAATATCTCGTTGCCAGGCTTGGGACCGAAAGCAAAGCTAGTGGGAAATTGAAGGTTTATGAGCTAACATCCATCCATGCCGAGATTTCCAACCTCACCAGCATGGTGAGAACTTTGCAAAAGAACAAAGAGTCTCAAGAAGTTAAAGCATTAGAGTCATTTTGTACCATGTGGATGAATGCCCTGTCAACCCAGAGTCGGTAAATTTTATTGGCAATTCTAGTCGTTATTATAATACTAACTCCAATACTTACAATGTAGGTTGGAGAAAACACCCTAACTTAGCTTGGGGAAATCAAGGGGCCACCAATATAACGCCCAGCGCTAGAATGCCCAGAGGCAGAATAATAATGCCATGCCAGCATTCAATCAGAATGACATGCCACAGAACACCCAGAACAATTTCCATCAAGGGAAAAGACTTAATTAGGGAGGCACTCTAGCAGAATACATGGAGCGGAATGATGCCATAGTCCAGAGTTTGGATGCATCAATGAGGAACTTGGAAGTCCAGCTTGGGCAGATTACTAATGCACTCAGCAGTCGACCCCAAGGAGCTTTGCCAAGTGACACTAAAGATGCTCGACACAAAGACAATGAGCAATGCAAGGCCATAACCCTTCGAAGTGGTAAGCAGTGCGAGGTAGAGATAGCTACCAAGCAGTAAGATAACTGCCAAAGTGAAAGCAAGTGCCGATAGACAAGCCCAGAGAAACAGAGAAGGAGGAAATTAAAACAGATAATGCTAATGCTAAGGCCAGTACTAGTGCCAAAACCGATGCCAAAAATGATGCCACACATGATGCCAACATTGATGACAAATAGACTGAGGCCAAATAGCATATTGATGCCAAACTAGATGCCAGCACTGCCCCTAAAAAGCCGGTAGTGCCAGCATATGTTTATCCACCACCACCATTTCAAGCAAGACTTCAAAAGCATAAATAGGACCAGAAATTTAAGCGCTTCTTGGAAGTTCTTAAGTAATTGCAAATTAACATTCCATTGGTAGAAGCCCTTGAGCAAATGCCCAACTATGTAAAATTCATGAAGGACATTTTGTCCAAGAAGAGAAAGTTGGGAGCTTTTGAGACTGTTGCTCTTACTGAGGGATGCAGTGCCATGATCCTAAACCAATTCCCACTAAAGCTAAAAGATTCGGGAAGTTTCACTATTCCATGTACAATTGGCAACAAATTTATGGGCAAGGCATTGTGTGACTTGGGAGCCAGTATCAACTTGATGCCGACGTTAGTTTTTAGGAAGCTCGGTATTGATGCAATACCTACTACTGTGACACTCCAGCTAGCAGGCCGATCCTATGTGCATCCCAAGGGTAAGATTGAGGATGTGTTGGTAAAGGTAGACAAATTTATCTTTCCAACTGATTTTATCATTTTGGATTATATGGTCGATGCTAATGTTCTGATTATTTTAGGCTGGCCATTCCTTGCCACGGGTAGGGCTCTTATTGATTTTCATAAAGGGGAACTAACAATGCGTATGAATGACCAGCATGCTACTTTTAATGTGTTTCAAGCTTTGAAATATGCAGATGAACCTGATGAATGTCAAGTCGGGGAGATGATAGAGTCCATTTATATTGTGGACATGGAAAAGTTATGCCATGATACGAAATTTGATGGCAACATGCTTGATGGCATAGCTAAACTGTTTGAGGATTCTAAGGAATCAGCCTTAGAGGCTGAAGATGTATGTTATTTTGCGCCACTACAGTTGGCCGGCAGAGAGATAAAAGAACCTAAACCATCAATTGAGGAACCACCTGAGTTGGAGCTTAAACCACTGCTAAATCACTTGAGGTATGCTTATTTAGGTAAACACTCAACCATGCCAGTGATCATTGCCACTGATCTCACTAATGATCAGGAGGAGAGATAGCTGGCAATATTAAGAAATTATAAGCAAGCGTTGGGTTGGACCTTGGTAGATATTCGACGTATTATCCCAACCATTTGCATGCACAAAATCATTTTGGAGGAGTACCATGGCTGGACCATTGAAGGCCAAAGAAGGCTAAACCCAAGCATGAAAGAGGTAGTTAAGAAAGAGACCATAAAATGGATTGATGTTGGGATCATTTATCCCATTTCTGATAGCTCATGGGTTAGCCCGGTGCAGTGCGTGCCAAAGAAATGTGGCATGACCGTGGTACAAAACAGTGAAGCTGAATTGATTCCCTCTAGGACCATCATCGAATGGAGAGTGTGCATGGACTATAGAAGGTTGAATAAGGATACAAGGACCACTTCCCATTGCCTTTCATCGACCAAATGTTAGATAGATTGGCAGGTAAAGCTTTCTATTGTTTCTTAGATTGTTATTTGAATTATAAACGGACTGCCATTTCCCCTGATGATCAAGAGAAGACCATATTCACGTGCCCTTATGGGACGTTCTCTTTTAGAAGGAAGGCATGATGTCCATTTTTTTATATGATCGAGCACAACATGGAAGTATTCATGGATGATTTCTCAGTGTTTGGTAAAACATTTGAGGAATGCATTCATAGTTTGGAGCAAATCTTAAAGATATGCATTGAAACAAACCTAGTGTTGAACTGAGAGAAATGCCACTTCATGGTGAAGGAGGGCTTTGTACTCGGCCATAAGGTGACTAAGATAGGACTAAAAGTTCATCAAGCCAAAGTGGAGGTAATCAAGCAATTTCCACCTCCGACAACAGTTAAAGGTATACGGAATGTTTTAGGTCATGCTGATTTTTATCGGTGGTTTATTAAAGATTTTTCAAAAATTGCAAACCTTTATGCTTGTTGTTGGAACATAATGCCACTTTTGCATTTGACGATTCTTGTTTGAGAGAATTTAAGGAACCTAAAGAGAAATTGATTAATGCCCCTATAGTCATACCACCAAATTGGAATGAGCCCTTTAAGCTCATGTGTGATGCCAGTGACCATACCATTGGAGCAATTTTGGGACAATGACATGGCAAGGTTTTCCATGCCATCTACTATGCCAGCAAAACCTTGAATGAAGCACAACTTAATTACTCTACAACCGAGAAAGAATTTCTTGTTGTTGCATTTGCTCTTGATAAATTTAGATCTTATTTAAATGGTAACAAGGTTTTGGTTTATACAGATCATTCGGCATTGAAGTATCTCTTGGCAAAGAAGGATGCCAAGCCCAGACTAATCCGATGGACGCTCTTGCTTCAAGAATTTGACCTAGAGATCAAAGACATAAAAGGCAGGAAAAACATAGTAGCCGACCACCTTTCACGTTTAGAGCATCACATTGAAGATGATAAGACTAAGGTTATTAAATATGAATTTCTTGACGAATACTTGCTTGCAGTGTATACTACACCATGGTACGCTGACATTGTCAACTACCTAGTGAGCAATATTCTTCCACCAGACTTGGGATGAAGCAATATTGTTCAAACAATGTGCTGACCAAGTGATTCCTACGAGAAGTTAGGCAATACTATTGGGATGAACCAATATTGTTCAAACAATGTGCTGACCAAGTGATTCGCTGGTGTGTGCCCGAGGATGAACAGCATAACATATTGCATTTGTGCCACGCTGCACCATATGGTCACTTTACTGGGATGAAGACTATTGCCAAGGTGCTACAATCTAGATTCTTTTGGCTAACTCTATATAAGGATGCCCATGAGTATGCCAAGGCATGTGACTAATGCCAAAAAACAAGAAACATCTCCAATCGACACCAACTACCACTTCAAAATATTATGCATGTGGATTTATTTGATGTGGGGGGGATAAACTTTATGGGTCCTTTCCCTCCATCAATCGGTAATGTATATATTCTTGTGGCTGTTGACTATGTATCTAAGTGGGTAGAGGTTGTTGCCCTGCCAATAAATGATGCCAAGGTCGTTGCCAAGTTTTTGCACAAACATATTTTTACCCGATTTGGTGCTCCTAGAGAAATAATTCATGATGAGGGTACTCACTTTAAATGTAGTCTAATCTCTAAATCTTTGTGCAAATATGGTATACAGCAAAGAATTGTCATAGCATACCACCCACAGACAAATGGGCAAGCTGAGATTTCAAACAAGGAGATCAAGAACATTCTAGAGAAAATTGTAAATCGAACAAGGAAAGACTGGTCTCTAAGACTAGATGAGTCCTTGTGGGCTTATGGACTACTTTCAAAACTCTTTTGGGTACTTCACCATTTAGACTCATTTTTGGTAAACCATGCCATTTTCTAGTTAAACTTGAACATAAAGCCTACTGGGCCAGCAGAAAACTTGACATGGCATGGAGAGTTGCTAGAGAAAAAAGGTTACTCAACCTCAATGAGTTGGAGGAATTTAGGACACATGCCTATGAGAATGCGAGGATCTACAAGGAGAAGGCAAAACGTTGGCATGATAGTAGGATACTGCCAAGGTAATTTGAAATAGGCCAGCATGTTCTATTGTTTAATTCTTAACTTAAATTGTTTCAAGGTAAACTCAAATCAAGATAGACGGGTCCTTATAAATTTGTTAAACCATACGCCCATGGGGATGTGGACATTAAGAACTTAAGGATGGGAGAAATTTTCAAGGTAAATGGCCAACGTCTTAAGCATTACATGAAAGGTAATCGAAACAATGCCAATGAGGTGATCCTCTTGGCAGAGTTAACATGAAACATCATCAGGTCTAAACTCCTAGTAAATATTAGGATAGTTGTTTCTGTTTGTTTTAGGATTCAGTTTTTGTTTTCTTTTTGTTGTTTTTCAGTTTTATTCCCTTGTTGTGTTGAAAGGTTTGTTTTGAGTGCATGCAGAATTGATGCCAGGGACAAAGCCAGCATGCTTTCCAAAGGCAATGCCAACACAGCTTGGCATACGACGGTTTATGTGATGAAGAAGGAAGAGAAAACCTTAGTTTGATCAAATGAGAGACTACTTTTCTTGAATTATTAAACCCTAGCCGCCCAAGTAAGGTTAGAATTAAATTCATCTTAATTATCCCATCACTTCATATTCTTACCCAATCCTTATCACTTTAAAATCCTTTCCAATTAAAACTCTTGAAATTCCATCATTATCACCCTATTAAATCGGCTACCATCATTAAACCCTTTTCAACACTCCGTCTTTTACTTTCTTTACCCTAGCCGATTTCTCAAGGAAAAGAAAAACCTTTTTCTCATTCTCCATCTTTCTCAAGCTAGGATCAAGAACCCACTCATTTTTCTCCTTCTTCCCTTCAACCTGATTCAAATCTTTTCTTTATCTCCATAGCATCTTCATCTACTCTCTTCAAACGTTTCTTTAATGAAGAAAATCGCAATAAGTTTGAAACAAGCTTTGCCTCAAGATCTTTCTTGTATGAGAAGCACTTTGACTTCCAAACCGACACCACCGTGAGATTCCTACCGGAGTTCATAGCCATTGTCGACATGCACAAGTAGAGTTCTTTCTTCCAACAAAAAAAGGAGATCTACACCACCATTGTGCAAGAATTTTATGCACATCTTGTGACAAAAGATTCTCCATTCTTGATGATTCGAGGTAAATGCGTGAGTTTTGATGAAGGGTATGTTAACTCACTATTTTCTTTGAATGATATAGGAGATGAGAACTTTGACTATGCTGAATCCATGTCCACTTCCAAACGTAAGAGACTATTGGCAGACTTGTGTGAGCTTGGCACAGTTTGGGCAGTTTCATCGACGGGCCACTGGACGGTGAAGAGGTTGGAATTGAAGCCAGAGATGCGCGGCTAGAATCAATTCATCATGGAAAATTTGTTGCCTACATCCCACAATGAGACCGTCTCGAAAGAGAGGTTGATTTTGTTGCACTCTATTGTCAAAGGACGCAATATCAACATTGGCAAAATCATCATTGATGAGACTTATAAGTGTGCTGCGAAAGGTAAAGGCATCTTGTTTTTCCCTTTTCTTATTTCTAACATTTGTGTGCGCCATGATGTGCCTAGACTTGATGAAGAACAATGCCATATTATAAAGGGGATAACAATCACGGCTGCCATTTGGAAAAATCTTACGGCTGTTGAGCCAAAGGAAAAGGGCAAGGGAAAGGTCAAAGCTGCCACGCCAAGGCTAAAGCCAAAGGCAGATCCAGGCAGTTTTCCAGAGACCATGCCAACTAGTTCATTGTCAGTGTTGCCCCAAGTCTACCATTTCCAGGAGATTACTCTCTAAAAGCTAGAGGCAGTCGAGGATCTTAATGCTAAGATGAGGCATTACACCAAGGAGATGGACACTTTTATCAAGGAGGTGCTTGAAAAACTATCCCCTGAAGTGGTGCCACCATTTTTAGTTTTCCCTACCGATCCCTCTACCACTGAAGATGCCAGCTAGTCCATCCAATCCCACGATGCTAGTCAGTCTAGCCAGTTTAGTTAGCCCTGTTGTGCTAGCTAATCCAGCAAGTTCCAAGTCTAATGCCACAATTCATGTGTTCCTGGTGCAAGTTGAATTCACCAGCACTGATTCCTCATATGAATCAGAGGAAATCCTAGTTAAAACACCCAAAGTTAAGCCAGTTACACTGCCAGTTTAACCTGCCAAGAAAAAGGATGAAGTTGGAGCCTCCACTGCTGCAAAGCCACCTATGACTAGAATCAAGCGCAAAGCTCCCGATCATGGTAGCTTTGTCAAAAGGAAGACTCGGGTCACACGAGTAGAAGTCACACGAGGGAAAGTCTCCAATGAGGAGTCCTCTTCTAATTAAACTCCTTTGCATTCCATCTTATTGCATTCACATGATCATGCATTTCATTTTTCTGTTTTAATTTTGAATATATGTGTTGTTTCATGCATTGAGGACAATGCACATCTTGGGTTAGGGGTGTGCGTTTCCTCACATTTATGCCATGCATTTCATGTTTAATTTTTGTTGCCATGCCATATAGGTCATATAGTTATATGCATGCCGAACCACTAAAAAAATAAAAATTTTCCTTAATTTAATTTTGAAGAATGTTAACACTTGTTAGGTAAGTTTAATTTGAGTCGGGTATCTGTCCAATGAGGGCATTTTAATCTTTAGTTGTCATGCCATGCCAGCAAGGTAGTTTTCCAAGATTGCTTGGCAATTGATCTCTAGTTTAGGGAATTGAATTTACACTTAACACGTGATATGTATCTAGTTCCCTAGCAAACTTAGACTATTTGAAACTATGCCCAGATTGAAAATAAATTGAAAAAATTGAACAACTGATGCCAGGGTAAAAAGAAAATAAATAAGGAAGTAATATTCTACCAAGGCAATAAAAAATGAACTCTCCTCTACCTAAGGATAATAATTTACTTAGGGCTTCGTGGTAGCTCCCTCTTAGTTCTCAAGTCCAAAACCCTATGGTATGAGTTGAAGAGAAAGCCTAATGATGTTTGGATTAAGGTGAGGATTCATGGTATGCTCCCTCTTATCACTCATGCTAAATAGTGTCATGAAGAAAGCTTAAATTAATGCCAATAGAACCCTCGGCAAGAAAGAAAAAGAAAGAAAAAATGATCTAATTTTAGGTAGTAAAATTGGCTAAGGGAGTGAAATGATATTGGATGCATATTACCTACACATCGTGCCCTCTTCATGAACTTAGACTAGAGTTATATTGTTGCACTTGAATTATTACCTGCTTGGCATTATTGCACTAGATACTGAGGACAGAAATAGAGCCAAATTCTGCTTTCCAGCATATGTTGGCATTCCAACCAAAATTTTGTCGAGGTAACTTTTTCACAGTTTTTATTTTCTTTCTTTGTTTGCATTACTTGAGGACAAGCAATGCGTTAGGTTTGGGGGTGTGTTATCTCTCCAAAAGTATTGTTTTTAATGCCAATTTTACATTACTCTTACTTGTTTTTAGGTACATTTAGTTGCATTACGTTGTTAGAATCATGCATTTGCATAAGGAGTTTAGTATTTTGTCTATGCCAGTGTGAAGGGTTGTTTTGTGGCTATTTTGCAGGTTTGACATAGGATTAGGCGCAAGAAAGCAACATAGTTAGGATTTCCAAGTAGAATGCCAAGTGTTGTTGGCATAGAAGGACCAGATAGTGCCAAGCAATTGTTGGGAAAGAATAGAACTTGATGCCATGCCAAGAGGCTGATAAACCCTGAAAAAATAAGACATGATCAGGCTCCTAAAAGATCACAAATGGACCAACCTCCGAGAAAACAACGGATAAGGTGATGCCAAACTATGTTAGCAAGGACATGCCAAGCTTGTGTGCCAAGGCAACATTGACATGATGACATCAGCCCTAGCTTGATAAGCTATCACACCGATTAGATAAGAATCTATCTCTTATCCTTGGAGCATTTGAAATTCAAATGAAAAAGATATCCTATTCCCTTCCCATGCACGCCTATATAAACACCAATCGGTCAAGCATTTGGAGATAGCACGAGGGGAGATCGTGAAAGACGATGAGTGATCGAAGTAAGGTGTTGGAGTGCTCGACGAGTGACGGCCTGCTACACCAAGGAATGGTGGTTCAACCATTGGCCGAGAGCCTGGATTTGAAGGTTGTATCTAGAGACCCCTTTCGCTTATTCTCTTTGGTTCAAGTTTTATTTTTATTTTATGATAATGTATTTGAAAACAGTTATGGTTTTGTTGGTTAAATCCATCACCATGAACTAATTTCATAGTTGGTGGGGGATGCTTGGTTTAAACATTGTTTCATGCCTTAGTTTTCTTTAATGACAATTCTGTTTTGGCAAATGTTTTTCTATTCAACATACTTCAACTTTTCCTAAGTACCCTGCCAAGCGAGAGCTGGCACAGTTGGCTTGTTGCTTCTCAATATCTTAATAGACTTGGGGTGGCAACGATTAAGTTGTTGAATACTAGGGAGAGAAGCTTCAAGAGAAGTCGTTCAAGTAGATGAAATTACTTCGGAAGTGATATCTACCCCCTAGGAGTATAGATTGGTTCTTAATCAACTTGGTTCGTTTAAAAACATTCACTATAGAGATATAGGAGTTTTTACATAATCGATTTAGAGCAATGACCATCGAGAGAGGCATTACTAATGTTAAATCTGCTCGGAAAACAATGCCAAGATAGTTTTCCAACAAGGGCTGAATGAACAATATTAAACTCAAGAATTCCCAGCCAACATTCATCACTCATTAAAAGACCTTCCTTGCCAACGTTTTACTTCATATTTCTTCTTTTCTTTTTATTAGTTCTAAAACAATCTTCAAAACAAACATATTTTTCTTCTAAGGCAAGTAAGAATCAAACAATAAAATTCCAAGTCAATCTTTATGGGATCGATACTCAGCTTAACTGTTGTATTACTTGCAGACCGTGTATACTTGCATGTAAAAGACTCTTTGCACTATTTTACTAATACATTTTCCCCCTTTTTTCCAGCATTCATAACACACTTCTTGTACAGAGTCTACATCCATCAATGCAAAGAATTAAAGGGATTTGAGGCAGCAAGCAAGTGAGAGGAATCCAAGGACTTCGGTTAATAAATGTATGCTTTCGAACTAGACTAGTAGTAATAAAGGCAATGGGTTTCATTGTTGTTTTGGGAGGGTTTTGCTAGACTCCTTGTTTGTGCAAGTTTTTTATGTTGTTTTAGATTTGTAAATGGCCTTATATGTTTGGTTAATTCTTTGGATTTATGTTTCATGCTTTTAATGGTTTGTACCTAGGAGGCATGCCTTTAGACTTTCAATTGAAGAATAATGCCATGTTATGATCTTGATTCTGTGATGTTTTGATGTGGTTTGATCTTGAGAGTATTTGTGTACATGTATGAGACTTGTTAGAATGTGTTTGAATCCATGAGCGTATGAAAATCCAGCAAAAGAGGACATTTCAGGTCCAAGCGTACCAATACGCGGAGCTTCGTATCAGTACGACCCAATGTATTTTGTTAAGGCGTACTGATACGCGAAGAGCTAATCAGTACGGTTCTGAGCTACTAGAATTTGGTTTTTTGTTATTGTATCCCACATACTGATACGCCTTGAGGACTGTATCGGTACGGCTAGCTGTTATGGTAGTTATCGATTATTTTATGTTTGAGATTTTTCCTTCCATTTTCGTCCTTGAATGTTTTGTACGCAATTGAATGGGTTTGGATGGTTGTTTGAAGCTGTAATTTGACACGTGGGCATAAAACCTGACTAGTTAAGGTTTGGTAACTTCAAAATAGATTAAGTCCCTATAATTTTCTAGAATTGCAATTTGGTCCCTAAATTGTAATTGTGTGCAATTGGATGTCAATTCGACACCTAATTGAGTTAAAATTTCAGCCGCTGCCAGTATGCACACCATAGGTTATAATATTCCATCTAGATAAGATAAAAGAAAAATGAACGTAATTCAAGTTTAATCTTTACGGGTTTGTTTTAGTAAACCCAATGTAGCTCGCTTGGTTCGGTCTTGCGTCTAGACCAAGTCAAGGGGGTTACATTTGGTGGTATCAGAGTCAGGTTTGTGATAAGTGGGATGAGTTATGATTGTTAGAATGTTGTTATTAGTTGATTACTATTGTTTTCTATGCACGATGATTGTTTATAAAGCATGTTGATTGTGTATATGTCTGTTGGATGACATATGTTATGTTGGGGGATATTTGTGGGACATATGGCCTTATTACTACAGCCTAAAATGTTTTGTTTGGAAAGAAAGTCTTGGGTCCTCGCTTGAAGCTAGCTTGATTGTTTTTATTTTGTTATAATTATCATGCCTTTAAAATTTTGTTATGTTACGACCGAGGGGAGAATTGAGAACTAGCATAAGTGTTGTTGTCGTTGGGCAAGGAGTTTAGGAGAATGTTATATCTCCTAGGGGTTAGCCACCCCGAAGTAAGTACCACATGTTCCAGTTAGGCCAGTATTAGGTACCATGGCGCCTTTGGTATAGACGATGTTAGGAGCTTTTCAAGCTACCGTTGCTGGGGAGCATGTGACTTTACCAATTGTTGGACAACCAAGATTGTTGTTAGAGTGCCTTCATATTTTTTGAAGAGTTGGGTTTCGAGGGATGGTATCTGAGGCATCCTAGGAGTGGATGGCCAGTACTGATTTTTGACCAAATCGGGTGTAATGATGCCCGTAAGTTGAAGTTGTATTGTGTCTCTATTAAAAAGAGATTCGTATAGTTGGTGGACAACTGTAGTTTTGGGCATGGAAGTCGGTGATGTGACCTAGGAGTTCTTTCGAACTATTTTCTTAGAAAAAGTATATAGGAGTTAGATACTTGGATGAGAAGAAGCGCGAGTTTATGGCTTTGGTTCAGGGTAGTATGTCTGTGGTTGTGTTTGAGGTACAGTTTGTTCGGTTGAGCCAGTATGCTACTAAACTGGTACCGAAGGTGAGGCACTGTTGTGACTGATTCCATTATAGATTGTTGCAGGATGTTAAGACATATATGTTGGTTTCTAACTACACTAATTTCGACGTGTTGGCTACACAGGCGAAGAATAATGAGTAGAACTTGGATTTATCAGCTTGTGTGGGAGGTTCTGGATTTGGCAAGAGAGTTACAGACTCTAATTCTGGTTGTGATCAGTTTAAAAGGCAATGTGATAAAAGGTATCGATCAGAGTGGATGCGAGGTGGAGGTAGTGTTGGGTAAGAATTGCAGGGTCAGGGTACCCAAGCTAGAGCAACACACAACACCTGTTGGATTTTTGGATCATGTGATCATATGAGGTGCTACTGTCCATTTTTGGCTTGTGAGGGACAGGCTCATGCACCTATTTTTTCTAATTCCTGTTGGAGTTGGGGATTGAGCAATCAGTTGAGATGGTTGTTACGAGAAGGTTGTATAGGATATGTCCTTTGATAGTTCAAGGTCATGTGTTTGAGGCTAATCTAATGGATTTTTCATTTTACGATTTTGATGTAATCCTAGGAATGGATTGGTTGTCTGAGCATAGAACTATGGTTGATTTTGAATCCAAGGGAGTTACCTTGAAACTTGCTAATGATTACGAGGTAGTAATCGTGAGTGAGAATGCTAAGTTCTTGTCCAATATTGTTTCGGCTCTAGAAGCGAGTTGTATGTTGGATTCTAGATGTTAGGTATTCCTAGCCTACTTCATGAATCCAGGATCAAAGGAGGTGTGTGTTCAGGACATACGTACGGTATGTGAGTTTTTGGGTGTTTTTTCATAGGAGTTGTCAGGTTTACCAACGAATAGGGAGGTTAAGTGTGGCATTGAGTTGTATGTAAATATCACTCTGGTGTCTATTGCTCCTTATCGTATGGCATTGAAGAAGCTGAAGGAGTTAAGACGCAACTTCAGGAGTTGCTTGATTGAGGGTTTATTAGGCCTAGTGTTTCGTCGTGGGGTGCACCGATGTTGTTTGTAAAAAAGAAAGGTGGCACAATGTGGATTTGCATTGATTATCGAAAACTGAACAAGTTGATTGTAACACCCTCAACCTGGTCTAGAAGAAAACTAGAATCAAAGGTGTCACTAAAAGCACATTCCAAAAATTTAGGTGACCAAATAGTAATATTTTCAAAAGTTCACTGCAAACTAACAAAAATTTTCTTAAAGTTTTATTGGTTTATTTAGTCCAAAACTATCAAATCAAATCATGGTTTTATTTAAACAACATGTAACCTAAATCCATATTTCATACCAAAACGTGCTTATCATAATCTATATAAGCCACGGACAAGATAGCATAACCTTACCCTTAAGCATACTTATTCCCCAATTATTAAGATTTAGCATAAGAAGAAAATAATCAATTAAAAGTCTTTTGTAAATCAAAGTTATATTAAGGACTAGACTAACATTGATTATATGTATTCACATTTTTGCCTTTTTACCAAAAGTCCATAAAAATGGATATAGACTTAAACTTCCTTTTACTAGATTATTCGATCTAGCCATGTGCATATTTTACTTAAAACATCATACTATCATCACAACCTATATAACATGCAGATGATTAAACTTAAGAACCAATCTTATGCTATTCATATTCTAGATTTACACCAATCATTTACGCAGTCTAATCAAATTTGATCTTATCTAAATCATAACTTAGTGATACTCAGAGACTTTAACAAAACAACTTAATCTTCATATAAATCAATGATTATCAATGTTCAATTGCAATCAAATTCTTATGGTAAATCAAGCATACTCAATACCAAGAAAAAAATAAGTTCATTTCATATCAAGAATGTAATCTTCATATTAACATCACACAAGTCATCCAATTAACCCATTAAATATGAGAACAATCAAATTATACCATTTTCTTTTCAAAATATTCTAGGAAAAAATCCAATTCAAAATTTATACAAAACTTCAAGAACTTTAACTTAACTTTATCACACAGAGAATTAACCCATTAAACATGACAACAATCAAATTATACCCTTTTCTCATGAATACTACTCATCTTATTAGTTTAAAAGACCTTATAATATATCAAAGTTAACTAAGCATATAACTTATATTCACCCTCTTTCAACAACATTCACGTGAAAATAGGACCAAGTATACCCGAAATAAGCATTTCATTTTAAGGTTTATTCTCTTTATCATACTTTAATTTTCTTCAATAAGACAAAAATCGTAACAATACATGTTTTGTTAATTAACCGAAAGCTTCTAAAGAGCAGCATGAACTCACATCACACATACCAAGTCTAACATCCATATCTTAAGCATACTATTATCATAATAGTTAGATAAGGCCCAATACAAACCACATAGTCATAAAACACTACTTTTACAAATTACATATAAATTTATATAATGCTATATGCCACCATTCTAGGAATTCAACTAAGTGAGCTTTAACAATTCATGAAAGTTTAGGTTAGTGACTTGCAACTTCTTGCACGATCAAAATCTTTATATTAAAATGACCTGCAAATGCATGACAATGATTGCATTAGGCTTATATAGCCTAAGTGAGGTGACAAACCATGGAAGACATAGTAAAACAATGATAGCTACATATAAAGGAATGGTAATTAATTCCAAGTTTTGTTAATAGTAATGAAGTACTCAATTTTTAACTTTAATCTATTTAGGGCTTTTGTTATGAAGCTTTATCAGAGTTTATTTACTTTTGAAATATATATAATGTTTCATTTGGTTCCAAAGTCATGACTTCATCATATTCAACCAATCGTAGCTTATAAAAGATTAATTCAATACTTATCAAAGTTCATAAAAAATCATGTCTAATATCATATCAGAGTTCGAATCGAAATCTTATCAGAATTCATATCATACTTATCATAGTTCGTATCTTTTAAAAATTTTGAATTGGATCACATTTGGACATAGATCACTTTGGTTCGTGTTTGATCGTATTGGTATGTGTTACACGTAGCTCAAAGCACAAAGCAATGGCTAATGTTATAACATATCAAACCTATCTTCTCTTATTTCTCCAACTATCTATCCAGCCAAACTATCGTCAATCTCCTTACTAATCTCCCCCGTTATCTCCTACTGTCGCCAATATAGGGTCATCACCCTTTGAGCCATAGCTCATGGACCGTAGTCCCAATATACCAAGTATCATGCCAAAGTGTCCAAGGAATTCCATTGTATAGGCTACATTTACATTTTATGCTTTGTTGTTAAGAGAGTATCTTATGATATAAGGTGAGCTTTTAGCTCCTTAGGGTATATGAGTCTTTATAACCTTTAGGCTTGACATTTTTTCTTGTATATTATGCTTTCAAAGGCTTAAAGTCCAGTACTAATACAAAGCAAAGCTTATATATAGATGTACTTCAATTCAATAATCAACAAACAACATAACATGGCATGCAATGCCTTCATGAAGCATATGCAATGCGTATCTTATTCATGAAACTTCAAAGCCATTAATGTAACCCAATCCCAGTTGCTCTATGTGAGCCTTATGCAAAATGATCATATGTGATCCATACTTGAAAATTTAAGACAACAATTCTAAAAAAGTAAGATAGGAGTGATTCAGTGTCACTCGGAACAAATACAACTACACTCACCTTATATTCTGAAGTTACGAAATACCTTAACCACAAACACATCTAGCTACTTGACCAAATCCTTTCCTACTTTCCACTTAGCACTATATTTTTTATCAATACATGTACCTCAAAATAACCAATCGTTAGAGTTTATTCAATTCAAACTTACAACTAGTTTTCACTTTCTAAAGTACAATTATTCAAACAATTACGTAACAGTGTGTGTGTATATATATAAAGGTAAAGTTTTCACTTTGTATCATCCCAAAACTCTGCTGAAACTGCACTGGTATTTTTCTTAAAACCCATATATCTGTTATTTAGCTTAGCTCTAGCCCTGTCTTGGGAAAAGACCTTTGGCTATCTTCATTATGCTAGTGTAATTCACAGATAACAGACGGTTTTAGGTACCTTAGTAAAATATCATGGAAGAATTAGAATGCCTTTACGATGATAAAGACTACAATCATATTATGCATATAGACTCTAAAAACGAAAATAATATATCAGCTATTAGTAAAAGTTTAAGTAGTCTAATATATCTTACTTTCGTGTATTTTAATAAAATGTATAATAAGATAAATAAAGTAGAACAACAAGTTACCACTTTAGGAGCGGTAACCGAATTAGACCTAAATAATGAGTCTAAAAAGCTCTTATCCGATATGAACAACATATTGGAACAAGTAGTAGTTCCTTCTAAGGAATAAATTTATAAGATATAAAAATTTAAAATTTGGACTCATAGACATATAGAGAAAATTAGTGGCAACACCGTCGCTAAAGATACTAGAGGGGGATTAACAGACATTCATTTATTTACTAAGGATAAAATTAAAAGAATAACACAAAAATAACCTCAAGTTAGATATATACATTTAGGAGTAATAATGATAATAATAAAACCTTTATTTAGGAGAGGACATGATATACCAATCATAGCAGTACTCTTAGATAAAAGATTTGAAAATCCAGTAAAATCACTTATTGGAGGAATTCAATCAAATCTATATGTAGGAGGTGTAGGATTTAAAGTTAAACCAAACTACTTTATATCCATAACCGATCCTTTAATAGAGGAATGTTTATGTTTAAGGATTCAGACAAAAATTTCTGATATTAAAGATCTAGCAGAAGACTTAGTAATTAGATGGGCTGCTTTTAATGAATATACAAATACGGCTGAGGTAGACATAAAAGAAGTCAATAACAAAATTATTGAACTATTTGAACCTAATAAATTTACTACAGAAAGACAACCTACTTTATTACATTTAAAATATCTATCTATTCCTAAATAGTGGATAATAGAAAAAATTACCGATGCAAGTAGTTCCAAACCGGAACTTACAATAGAATATGTTGCGTCAGGTGATAGATTATATTTTAGGAATACACTTATTGATAATAATAATAAAAATTTAGTATTACCATCAACCTCAAATGTTGAACTAGTAGAGGAAATTGAAGAAGAAACGTCAGCACCAATAGGAATTAAAACAGTTCATATTCCTATTTTTCCTACCGAGCCAAGTATAAATTTTGTTAGTTCTAGAAATACTATAATGGAGGAAATACAAACTTCTACAATAATACAACAATTAAAATTAGGAAAAGATATAATTATTTTTCTAATTTTCAGCATAGAAAATATTATACATATGTAGAAATTACATTTCATTTCAAAGAATATAAAAAATATTCTTTACATGCATTTTTAGACACTGGAGCTACAACAAGTAGCTATAGAAAAAATGTCATCCCCAAGCCAAATATGACAATTAATGAAAAATCATGTCAAAGCCATAGGAATAAATGGAAATGAGTCCATTATTGAGTATAAAGCCAAAAATGTTCCTATCTACATAAATGGAACTAAATTCATGGTTCTCAAGCTTTTATGTTTTCCTCACATGCATGTGGATATATTATTAGGAAACAATTGCATCCATAATTATTTACCATTTTCCATAGACAATAATAGGATTACTCTATCTATAGAAAAATACCGATAGAAGTTCCTTTGATAAAAAATCATAGGTTTATATGTGATAAAAATTTTAGACCTCCAAAAACGGAGCACATTAATCAAGTAGACACTAATCATTGGCTATTCAAAATATTAGAACATAATTTTAGTGAAGAACCATTAAAATTATTGAAAATAAGTCTGAGATACTGTAGTATAAAGTTAGAAAATTCTAATAAAATCATAAGAGTAAAACCCATGATCTATACCAAACAGGATATAAATGAATTTGATATCCAAATAAAAGAATTATTAGATAAAGGATTAATATAACACACTAATAGTTCACATTCTAGTCCAGCATTCATGGTAAGAAACCATGCAAAAATAAAAAAGGGGAAATCTAGAATGGTTATTAACTATAAAAGACTAAATCAAAATATTATATTTGATGGCTATTTTATTCAAAGAAAGGATGTTTTAATTAATCAAGCTAAACAAGCTCAATATTTTAGTAAGTTTGATTGTAAATCAGGATTTTGGCAAATCATGCTAACTAATGAATCAAAACTATTAACAGCCTTTAGTGCACCTAGTGGTCATTATCAATGGAAAGTAATGCATTTTGGATTATATAATGCACCACAAGTCTTCCAAAGATAGATGAACTCAATTTTTAATAAGTATAAAGAATTTTGTGTAGTCTACGTAGATGATATGTTAGTATTTTCAGAAACATTGGATTCACATAGAAAACACTTAAATATTATCTCTCAAGAATTCATAAAACATGGAATTATATTAAGCTCTAAGAAAATAGAGTTAGAAAAAACAGAAATAGAATTTTTAGGATTAAAATTATCTTCAAATGGTCTTAAACTCCAAGATCATATTATTATTAAAATAAAAGAATTTCTTGAAAATATTGAAGATAAAAAACAGCTTCAACAATTTCTAGGAATTGTTAACTATGGTAGAAATTTCTTTCCAAAATTTTCTAAAAAAATAGGCATGTTATATGATAAATTAAAAATAGATAACACTTTAAATGGACTAAACAAGCTTCTAAAATAATTAGAAAAACTAAAATCTAAAATTATAGATATTCCAAAAGTTTATCTTCCTAAACAAGGAGATAAATTAATATTAGAAACAACCTTAGAAAAATATTGGGGTTGTATACTAAAAACTAAAACCATGGACAATCAAGAAATGATATATGGATATAGTTCAGGAAAATTTAAACCAAATGCAATGTGGATATGTAATTATATTAAGCTCTAAGTGTAATCACTCATTTTTGACCGGGTTTTAGTGTTATTAGTATTATTTTAATAATAATATAAAATTAATATAAAAAAATGAGTGGCTCTGCGATAGCCACGTCACCCCAATTACCCACCTCATGCCTATAAATACAAGGCATGGAGGCAGGCAATGGCACGCCCAAATTGGCCAGGGATTGCACGCCAAAATTGCCAAATTGGCCAAAACAATTTGGCTCCCTAATTGGGGCTAGGCCGGCCTCAAGGCTGGCCGGGGTTGGGGGCAGTGCCCTCGACCCCAGTTGGTTCGATCCAACATTCGATTGGGGTCCTATTTTAGGTCCGATCTAGTTAATATTTTTGGAGGGGTCGCGGTAGATCTCGTTGGGGTTCAGTCAGGGTTCCTTATTCGAGCTCCTAGTTAGGTATATTTTCTTCCCTTTTTTATTAGCGTTGTAATTTTTATAATTTAATGAAGTATTAGTTATTTTAAAATTGTAGCCTTATTTTTTAGTTTGTATGTTTATGTTTTAGATTAGTATTTAATATGTTTTAAATTTGTGTTTTATATTAATATTTTATTTATATTAGATTCGTTTTTATTTATGTGTTAGAATAATATTTATTTGTGTTTTAAATTAATATTTATGAATGTTAGTATTTTATTTATGTTAGATATGTTTTTATTTATGAGTTAGATTAATATTTATGTATGTATGTTTTAGATTAATATTTTATTAGATTAGTATTTTATTATGTTAATATTTATTTGCATTGTAATTAAATTATTTTCCATGTTTTATATTTTGCTCACTAAGTTTGCATAATGGGATATATAAATTGTCAATGCGGTGTCCTTTTATCCGAGCGTAAACGGGGCCAGTATCAGGCGTAGTGATAGTGGTTGAGCGTTTACCCTCGAATAACGGGGCCTTTAAAATTTATTCGCAATTATAACCCAATTTTAAACTAATCGTCACTTTAATCTGGAAAGTCTAATATTAATGAAGCGGTAATTATTAAAGTACCAATTTTGGGCGATGTGGGGGTGCTAATCCTTCCCCACTCCCGAACCCAACAGTTTTTTAAATCTCTGGTTTTATGGTGTCCGGCCTACTTAAGTGGCCGGTGGCGACTCCAATTTTTAATAAAATGCGGTTTTTAAAAAAAACCCCACGGAATAAACGTTTTATATCCGAAAAATCACAAACACTTCGAAAACACGTTTTTAGCGAAACGGGACATCGCTACAGATGGCGACTCCGCTGGGGACATTTTTGTTTTTTTTTTTTAAAATGAGAGTCAAGCTTTTAAAATAATTACCGCTTTATTAATATTAGAAATTCCGGGTTAAAGTGACTATTAAATTAATATTCGGTTGTAATTGCGCGTTTATTTTAACGCATTTAAAATATGGCATATAAACCCGTTTTTTAAGTGGGGGGAAACGCTAATGCTTTCGTGGAGATATCGTTCTCCCGTATGGGCCTAGCAATTACCTTCGGGGCTCGAGTACCTTATGCTTTCGTAAGGATATCGTTCCTTCGTACGGGCATAAGCGAATGGGTCCCCCTGAATTGAACCCGGTTGAAAGGAGCCTATAATGGGTGATGTTCGGGGGCCTTGCTACTCTTAGTAGAGGACAGCAAGGACAATTCGAGTACCTCCTAGAACCAAGACTGCATGTAGAGAATACATAGAAACCTACCCATTTAGAGTCATGCGGATAACCTTAGGTTTTAGACGGGATAAATAGGGTTGTTTTGTGTGTTTATTCTGTTTAATTTTGTCCTTTTATTTATATATTTATTATTTTTATCCGGTACTAACTCATTTTTTGTGTTTTATTTTTATTTTACACATATTTTGTTGCATTATCATTGCATCCACATTACATGGAGGCATTGATTCAAGTGGTTTGCCCGATTAGAAAATCTTTCATCATGGAAAAAAGGTGTCTTAGGAAGGATGGCATCGATCCAGTTGTATGACATTGGTCAGAGATTAATCAACAGATCCGAGGTAACGATTTGCTGAACAAGCGTGTAGTGCCAAAGTATACACACGAGACCCTGATGGTGGGCATACAACGAGCTACAAGGTGTGTGAATGACTTAGCTACCGAAGCCGCGACTCTCCGACCTTTCGTAACCCCGGACATGGAAGAAGCACCAATGTTTATCAAGTTGCTCAGAGCTGTCGAGGAGCTATGAGGTAGAGCTAGGGATTATGTGTAGAACTTTATTTTGTAATTAAGACTTTGTAATAGACTCTTTTTGTAATAGGGACTCCTTTTGTAATATGGATCTTTTTTGTAATCTGGACCCTTTAATTCTCACGAAAGTCGTTCAAAAGGGTGATTACCAGCGGAATCAACGCCTTTATTTGCATTCATGTTGCATATCATGACATGGTGTTGATTCAAGAACAGTTCATTAAAAGGCTTTCAAAATAGAAAAAGTCTGCTTTGCCGGGAATGATAATATTACAGTATCAAGTTAGGCCGAGCAAAGACCAATCACGAAAGAAGACGGTACGACAATAAGGCACGTGCGACGCAGAAGATTCAGTCAGGGCCACAGAACCCCAATTTTAAATCTTCACATTTGACCATTTTTTAAAATTCTCAGATTTTAATTTAACTCATTAAAAAAAGAAAAAATTGAAAATATTATTATTTTGCTTTGAAACTTCTTCTCTCATAAAACTTTCAGAATAATAAAAATAACAAAAATAAACCTAAAAGTTCCATTTTTAAGTAAGTTAAAAATTTTTGATAATAAAAATGGGGAAATTTTTAAACCAAATGATCCTTGAGAATTTTAATTTAAACCCCCAAAAGTATTAAAGTACTCCCCTAGGATCGATAGAATCCATCCATGTTTAGACGCATTATTCGAAGATCGGTTTGTTTACACCCAGATCAACTGAAGAAGAAACTCTTGTCTGCATTATGCATATACTTGTCAATGTTTTTAGAAGCCAAGGCATGAAGATCATGACGACACAAGTCTATGGAGTAGCATAAGAAGAGAAGACGAGGTCACCCGTCATCCTAAAGACGACATCGAGACGTGAAGCACGAGCTTTGCTTCCCGAAGTCAAGATCTCCCGAAGGAAGCTAACTGTCACATGTAATTCATTATTAGTTTTTTGCAACCAGACATTTTTCTATAGAGCGAAAGTCTTTTAAGGGTTGTTCGAGAATCAACACCCATTTGCATTCATACATTGCATTGCATCACATTGTACAGTCATGGCATATTTTTCATAACCTTATCATTACGTTGCATAAAATTTTACATAGCATTATCATTGCCAAGTAAAAGAAATGAACACACTCAAAATCAAGATTTGAGCAGTTAGAAGATGGACTTGAGAGAAAAAAGGAAATGAGGAAAAAAGAAGAAAAGAAAAAATAAGAAGATTAATGAATTCGACGCAAGAAAGTCCTGATTTGGTCATTCCACCGGATTTCAAGATTCTAAGATTTGTGTAGTATGACAGAACAAGCTACCCCAAGATTCATCTGACCACGTCATACAGAAAGATAGAGGGCTACATCGAGAATGGAAAATTGTCGATCCACTACTTCCACGACAGTCTAGCAGGACCTACCGTGATATGGTATAACAGTTTGAGTAGAGACCAAGTGTAGTCATGCGAAGACTTAACCGACGTCTTTATGGGCAATACAGATATGCTCTAGACCTAGCACCAAGTCGTCAGTATCTCCAGGGAACGAGGATGAAACCTGATGAGAGTTTCAATGAACGTGCTTTGAGATGGCGGAGGTTAGCCACCCAAGTGCAGCCTCTCATTGCTGAAGAGGAAAGTGACTTCCATGTCTCAAGCCATCTTCCATAAGATGCTCAGGAAATTTATGGGCAAATGTGATGACTTTATAGAATACATGATCCAAGAAGGGAAATTGAGTCTTAATTCAACGAACCAGACATGCCTAGGAGCAGAAGGAAAGAAAGAGATAAATGGGTACCACTTTCAAGGTTCTCGTGGCCGTAAAAGAAGAAGACAAACTGACACATCGGGGTCATCAAGGAAAATTCCTCGGACGAGCGCAAATTTGGAAGTGTTCGGAGCATCCATCTCAGACATATGGCCTCATTTGGTAGGGGGTCACTATCTTGCTCCTAGACCGATGAATATTGCACCTGATCCATCTACCTATAGTTTTGACTCGAGTAGCACATGCGAATTCCATATGGAGGCACTAGGGTATCCCACCAGAAAATGTAGACCTTTATTGGAGGAGATCAAGAAGCTGATCAATGATGCGACCTTGACGAGAAAGTTGATCCAGCAGTGGAAAAATAAGAGAAGAGGCAAGTCTACACTACAAAGGACCGAAATGAGTTAGTACTCGGGAGGTAGTCCGGAGGTCCCTATGGTTTTCCCATCAGTTCACAAAGAAATTCTCAATGTTTTAAAAAAAACTCTCAAGCATATATTTTTTTTAGAATTAAAAATCACATTTCCATTTAGAAAGCATTTTTGCATTCTTGATTCTTTAAACATTTTATTTTTATGGGGTAGTTTTTGTTCTCCCATATGCATATACACGCATTTTTAAATGGACATATGTATATATCATTTCTATACCAGGTCCTCGAATTTTGAATGCAACAGTACATTTACTTCAGATCCAAAGATCAACTCTAAGTTGCATATATTTAGAAGAGATTGAATGTTATGGGGATACTGTAAATGTGAGTATCTACTAGTTTACTTAGGCCAACAGAGGAACAAAGCGAGTGTTTAGACAATGGACAGTTCCCATTTTAGGAATTTATCTTCTCAAGCACTTGGCGTTTAAGATCCTTGAAATGAGAGTTGACCCTAAACCTCTACCCCTGAAGGCTTTCTCAGGACATCTGTGAATGTGACGACGAATGGTATTCTTTTACTTTGCCAGAAGATAGAGACGATACCAGACAAATTGGATACAAAGATCAGAAAATCATCAGAAGAAAGTGGTTGAAAACAAGGATATGTCCAAACGAAAAACCAAAGAAAAGAAGAGAAATGGCAATAAGAAGGCCGAAGCATTCCAGATCGAGTAAATATCAGAAGAGCTGTAGAGAGTTAATTAACTTCGAGCGGAATATAGCATCAATACCCAGTATAGATACGTGTTGATTCGATGATACATTTATAGACTCGAATAAGAAGAAAGAGATTCAAGGCTAAAAACCCAAAATGGGCAGTCTAAAACAAATACAAAAAAAGAAAACAAAACAAAACAAAAAAGAGAAGAAAAGAAAAGAAAAATAAAATAAAAAAGAACAAAAAAAGAGAGAGAAAAAGGAAGAAAAAAGAGAAGAAAAAGAAAATAAAAAGACAAAAGAAAGAAAGAATACTCTATATGCTTCACACACAGACCAAACAATACAAGAACGAGACTTCAACTATGAGCAAGAGACAGAAGGAATCCACATTTCAAGTAAACATCAGTTTTGAAAATTAGTATAGAAGCTCGAATTGAAGCCAAGTCAAGACAAGTCGGCCCGAAGATTGCCAATTTCGAAAAAGGAAATGACCTCTAGGGTGAAAACCCAAAAAATGGGCAGTCTAGAGTGATCCTAAAAATGAAGAAAAAGAGTAGTTTGCCTGAGCATGCTGGCATCAATATCTAGCCAAAATATATTGATCTGAAGATACAAAAGAAGGAAGTGACCTCTAGGGTGAAAACCCAAAAATGGGCAGTCTAGAGCGATCCAAGAGAAAAAGTGAAAAAGAAAAAGAAAAAAGAAAGGATAACATTTCATCTGGGCGTGTCGAACACAAGAATTCCCAGAAATGTATTCATAGTCCTTCATTCAAGAAATCTCAGTTTCGAGGAGTATTGAAGGATCAAGCATTATTGAACAGAAAACGAACATCAGTATATAGCCAGAATGCAAGGCAGCCTACAGTAAAAAGAAAGGAAATGAACTCTAGGGTGAAAACCCGAAAACGGGCAGTCTAGAGTGATCAAAAAAAGGGAAGGAATAATGGGCATATCCAAGTTACACAAGTACAGAAATACTGTTTCACTTAACCATAAACCAAAGGCCTACATTACAAGCCCCAAAGACTATTCTGTTCATCCATAGATATCCAAGTTGAATGAGAATGTCTTCAGATTTCATTTCGCCTATAACGTTTAACTTTGCTTCAAGGAACGTCAAACTTCGAAGTGCTTGATCGACACCCAAATGAGGGAAGGATGGGGCATGGTGAGATAGTGAGATTAAGAGTGCCACCTTAAACGGGGTAGAAACTAGGTAGGGTTGTTCCTCTCAAAAGCCTATTAGACCAGAAGAAACTATACATTGGAATATATCTCCACAATGGTCAAGATCTTCTAAATATGCGCTTCATTAGAGTTGATCTCTGGCAACTTGAAGCATATGCGCTATGGTGTTTGATATTTCGGGGGCAAACATGTTTTAAAAGGTTTGACATTTTCTCCCAAAGTTTTGATGTTTACCATTTCCCCCAAACATTAATTTTTAAAAATGTTTGGCAATACACTTCGAATTTTCCAAGCATTATTTTATAAAAAATGTTTGGTCCTTAGAAAAAGAAGAAGAAAAGAAAAAGATGTTTACCATTTGTTCCAAACAATGTTTTCAAAATGTTTGGTATCCCGTCCAAGTTGTGATTTTCAAAATGATTGTTATCTTTTCAAACAATCATTATTTTTTGAAATATACACAAGTAAATTGCCTTTTACTTTACTTTAAAAATGAATGATGATGAGATTTAAAGCATAGGGACCGAGAGTTAGTTCTCGTCGAAGTGCTACGAGAAGATCAAGGATGAGCTCAGGGGATGGAAGCATTTTGGCTCACCCTACTGACTAGAAATAGATCAAGGCTCTGTATGATGGGTCAAAAAATTCAAAGCAGTGGAGCCCGTGGTTGAATGGGGCAACGCCAAACGAAGAAGATGACAATGGTTCTTATAAAAATAATATAAGAACCAGAGGATCATTTATGAAGACAAGTGATAACCCTGAAGACAAGAAGGCCTTTCGCACAAAAGGTTTAAAAGCATGTTCAAATGAGGATTTAAGAGCCTACAGTGAAGAAGTAAAGAGATGAAGAAATCTGAGGAACGACCTTTCAGGGTGTAAGACTTTAGAACAAAAAGGCTAAAAGAAAAAGAGAGAAAGAAAGAGAAAAAGTGAAAAAGAAAAGAAAAGGAAAAAAGAAGAAAAGAAAAAGAAAATGAGAAGAGAAAAAAGAAAAAGAAAAGAAAGAAACCATTACATTGCATGCATCATATAGATAGGGGCATGTCAATTTTTGCTTATTTTGGACAGGTACCTGAAGAATTATCAAAGAACTTGAAGAAGTTTTGGTGGCCATTTCCGGTGTGAGTCCCTAAAATTTGAAGAAGTTTTGGCGGCCATTTTCGGCGTGAGTCCCTAAATTTGAAGAAGTTTTGGCGGCCATTTTCGGCGTGAGTCCCTAAATTTGAAGAAGTTTTGGCGGCCATTTTCAGCGTGAGTCCCTAAATTTGAAGAAGTTTTGGCGGCCACCTTCGGCGTGAGTCCCAAAATTTGAAGAAGTTTTGGCAGCCACCTTCGGCGTGAGTCCCTAAAATTTGAAGAAAGTTTGGCAGCCACCTTCGGCATGAGTCCCCAAATTTAAAGAAAGTTTGGTAGCCATTTTCGGTGTGAATCCCCGAATTTGAAGAGACATCGGTAGCCATCGTGGTATGAATCCCAAATGTGAAGACAGTGGTTCTACATACAAAAGGCCTATGGTTCCAAGTGCCTGCAGAGAGAGGTTCTATATAGGAAGAATCCGCCGCTCCGAGGCTTCAGAAGCTAAAAGTTCTATATAGGAAGGACTGACAGCTCCAGGGTGAAGACTAGCAGTTCTATATAGGAAGAACTCCCAGCCAAAGGAATTCACCCATGACACACAAGGTTTTATATAGGAAAAAACATTTGTGTTGAAAGCGAAAGAGTCCTATATAGGAAGGGCTCTGAGCTTTACTGTCTTAGAGTGAAAGGTTCTATATAGGAAGAACCTGTAGCTCTGAGATTTCAGAAGCTAAAAGTTCTATATAGGAAGGACTGACGGCTCCAGGGTGAAGACTAGCAGTTCTATATAGGAAGAACTCCCAGTCGAAGGAATTCACCCATGATACGCAAGGTTTTATATAGGGAAAACCTATTGTGTTGAAAGCGAAGAGTCTTATATAGGAAGGGCTCCGAGCTTCACTGTCTTAGAGTAAAAGATTCTATATAGGAAGAATCCATTAGCTCCAAGATTTCAGAAGATGAAAGTTTTATATAGGAAGGACTTACAGCTACAGGGTGAAGACTAGCAGTTCTATATAGGAAGAACTCACAGCCGAAGGAATTCACCCATGATACACAAGGTTTTATATAGGGAAAACCTGTTGTGTTGAAAGCGAAGAGTCCTATATAGGAAGGGCTCCGAGCTTTACTGTCTCAGAGTGAAAGGTTCTATATAGGAAGAACCTGTAGCTCTCAGATTTCAGAAGCTAAAAGTTCTATATAGGAAGGACTGACAGCTCCAGGGTTTGAAGACTAGCAGTTCTATATAGGAGGAACTCCCAGTCGGAAGAATCCATCAGCGACGCAGAAGGATTTATATAGGAGAAACCAGCATTGAAGGCGAAGCGTTCTATATAGGAAGGACTCCATGCTGCACCGTCTCAGAATGAAAGGTTCTATATAGGAGGGACTCATAACTCGAGGCTTCAGAGTGAAGGGTTCTATGTAGAAAGAGCCTATAACTCCAAGATCGGAAAGTGACGAAGCTCTATATAGGAAGAACTTACGAGCTTGAAGATTCAGCTAAGGAAGAGCGGATAGTTCCAGAAGAACACGTGATACCGAAGCCAAAGACGAGAAAGTAGGTCAAAAATGAGTGCTTTTGATCTTTGCTTTGTCCTCGTTTCACAAGAACAAGCAAAGAGGGGCAACTGTAATCACTCATTTTTTACCGAGTTTTAGTGTTATTAGTGTTATTACAATAGTAAAATTATTAATATAAAAAATCAAAAAAATAATAATAATAATTAATATAAAAAATAAAAAAAAAATTGAGTGGCTCTGCGATAGCCACGTCACCCCAATTACCCACCCCATGCCTATAAATACAAGGCATGGGGGCAGGCAATGACACGCCCAAATTGGCCAGGGATTGCACGCCAAAACTGCCAAATTGACAAAAACAATTTGGCTCCCTAATTGGGGCTAGGTCGGCCGCAAGGCTGGCCGGGGTTGGGGGCAGTGCCCTCGACCCCAGTTGGTTCGATCCAACATTCGATCGGGGTCCTATTTTAGGTCCGATCTAGTTAATATTTTTGGAGGGGTCGCGGTAGATCTCGTTGGGGTTCAGTCAGGGTTCCTTATTCGAGCTCCTAGTTAGGTATATTTTCTTCCCTTTTTTATTAGCGTTGTAATTTTTATAATTTAATGAAGTATTAGTTAATTTAAAATTGTAGTCTTATTTTTTAGTTTGTATGTTTATGTTTTAGATTAGTATTTAATATGTTTTAAATTTGTGTTTTATATTAATATTTTGTTTATATTAGATTCGTTTTTATTTATGTGTTAGAATAATATTTATTTGTGTTTTAAATTAATATTTATGAATGTTAGTATTTTATTTATGTTAAATATGTTTTTATTTATGAGTTAGATTAATATTTATGTATGTATGTTTTAGATTAATATTTTATTAGATTAGTATTTTATTATGTTAATATTTATTTGCATTGTATTTAAATTATTTGCCATGTTTTATATTTTGCTCACTAAGTTTGCATAATGGGATATATAAATTGTCAATGCGTTTGTCCTTTTAATAAATTAAAATTGATAACATTTTTATGGTCTAAACAAGATTAAAAAATAATTAAAAAATAAAATATGAAATTACGGATATCACAAAAGTTTATCTTCTTAAATAAAAAGATAAATAATATTAGAAAAATGAAATAATTCGAAAAAAATATTGGGTTGTATATTAAAAGCTAGAACAAAAGATAATCAAGAAATAATATGTGGATATGGTTTAAAAAAAATTTAAACCAAATAAAATTAATTATGCAAATTTTGAAAAAGATTTATTAACCATAAAAAATGTTATACAAAAATTCTTTATATATTTAGCACTAGAGAAATTTATTATAAAGACCAATAATTAAGCAGTTAAATAATTTTTCACTGATAAGAAATTAGAAACAATACCTAGAAGAATTAGATGGTATAATGAATTATGTACTTTTAATTTTGAAGTTTTATATATCAAAGACACTTATAATGTTATTGTTGATTATCTTAGCAAGCTTAATAGATAGAGATAAAAAATACCTCTAGAATTAGTTGGAGAATGGATCATTGTCCGAAAAAACCCAATAAAGAGATTTAAAAACCACAATATCCTAACTAAAGATTTGTGCTAGTACAAACTACGATAATGTTTTATCCCGATTCATGATATTATTTTCCTTATCCAATGGTAAGACAACCAATTGGAAATATGACACAAATATCAACACTACAAGCAGTAAACCCACTGCAATGTTCTTAGAAGTCTCAATGGTCTCAAGATTCAAGCTCAAAATATCAAGCCAGTTATACTGAAATTATAAAGAAAACAGAAGAGTTGTTGAAACCAAAACAATCTCAAGAAATCAAAAAATTTTATAACCATGGTTTAGATTCAAATTTATATAAGTTGATTAATGAAGTATGAAAAAATCATATCACTAGTCAAAGAGCAAACTTTAGAAGACTTCTTATAAAATTTTCTAAGACTTTAATTGAAAAACAACTAAAGAAAATAAAATTCAAGATCTATTATTAAAATCTATTTTATATAGAGATTGAGAAGAGCTTGAGCTTAATTTTTTAAAAATTGAGGAAATAAACAATCCTCTTGATATTTGTCAATATTTTCTCTATAATAGGATAATAAATCTCATTTTAGTAAAAATATTTAGATTATGACTATATAATAAATCTAAATTTGTTCTTTCTATTGAACTATTTTCTAGAATAAGTAGAGCTATTTGCAACCAACAAGAATAATTAAAAAACATTTTTTACAAGCCTATATTTTTGAAAATCATATAAAAGAAAATTTTTCTGTTATTAAATATAGATTCGATCATGAACTTTTTGATATAAACTATATTGAATGGGGCTTTGTTAGAAAAATTACAGTACAATTTTTTTGTTTTCACTTATTAAAAGATTTTTTAGCCTTTATTAAATTTAAGTTATATAGCTATCTAAACGTTGATTACTTTCAATTTTTTTATTTTGAAATAATTAGTTTGATAGGAATAGCTGAAAAACAAAAATTCAGCCATATCAAATTTGATAATTTTCAAATGTAATTAGAGGACCTCAATTATATACTACAAACGAAGAAGCAAAACACTAACAAGTCTTCATCGACAAATGCTATAATAATCCAGTTTATTATCAAATACAAACTGGATTTCATCTTAAAGTCAAAGCCCAAAAACTACTATCAAAACATACCTATAAATATTGACTGATGACAAAAGAATACTTGTGGATTGATGGTGTAACAAAAAATCAGAAATAAAGCTAAATAACTGTTAAAAATAGTATATGAAAATTGATGACTATCCTTACGAGATAATAAAAGACATCAATTGTACATGAGATCATTCGAATTTCCCGACACCACCAAGCTCCAATAATTCAATGAATCTAGACGAAATAGAAGAAACAAATTTAGCAAATGATCAAAAAAATTGAAAAGACAACACATCAGATGAATAAAAGATGAAAAGATAACACATTAAATGAACATGAGCAGAAAACACAACAAGAAAGATGAACATGAGCTGAAAAGACAACAAGTCAGATGATATGCATTGGATTTTAATGTAAATTAAATAGAGTTCAGAGAATGAGGTTATAAAAGAGGAAAGCTTGCAACGAAGCAAGACACCTTTTGCCATCAACATCTCTTTACTAAAAGTTTTTTTTTGTAATCTCTTTTTCGTTTTTAGATATTTTCATTTTTGTATCGTTCTTTTAATATTTTTACCACCATCTTTCTTTTGTTATATACATCCGTCACCGTCAAGTTACTGGTATTGGAGGATCTAGTGTAACGTTTCTGGAGTAATATTATTATAATATTTTGTAAGTCTGTATTCCCTTACTTTCATTCTGAAACTTTGTTGGTATTTTTTTAAAATCCATAAATTTGTTATTTTGCTTAACCATTACTTTGTCTTTGAGATAGACTTTTGGCATTGTTTGTTAAGCTAGTGTTATTCACAAATATCAGACGATTTTAAGTACCATAAAAAATATCATGAAAGAACCAAACTGTTTATATGGAGATAAAAATTATAATCATATTATATATAGAGACTCTAAAAACGAAAATAATATATCAGCTATTAGTAAAGGTTTGAATAGTTTACTAGATCTTACTTTTGTATATTTTAATAAGTTGTATAATAAGATTAATAAAGTAGAACTGATCATTAAGATCTTTTAATTGAAAAGTAGAGCAGATTAAAAACACAACTAAAATTATAGTTGAAAATATAGGTACTAATGAAATTAAAACCGAAAAAATTGGTGAATCGTCACAACCAATCCTTATGTGATAGATAGTCTTAATAAAATAAATGTTGCTCAATGAGGAGTATATTTAGATTTAACTAATATAGCCATATCAGATTATGAAAAGGTTATAGATGATTGGGCTCAGTCTATGAAAATTGTTGTAAACAACAACAATAATTGGACAAAAGAAATATTTTTTAAATTAATTTGTTTGAACTATTCAAAGAGATGTCTTACAATTTCTCCATAGATGAGAAAAAATTGACATAGGTAAACAACAAAAAAGGCAGTTAATTAACCAAATTTAAATACCTAAAAATGTATTAAAAGGTTTAACACAAATTCTAAAAACTAAATTCGACATAGGTAAACAACAAAAAGGGCAGTTAATTAACCAAATTTAAATACCTAAAAATGTGTTAAAAGGTTTAACACAAATTCCAAAAACTAAATACTGTGCTTATATAGATAAATAAAGTAGAATAACAAGTTACTATTTTAAGACCGGTAACAGAATTAGACCTAAAGAATGAGTCTAAAAAAATTTTATCCGATATAAACAACATATTGGAAAAGTTTTAGTTCCTTCTAAACAAGAAGATTTTAGACCTTTATATTACAACAATAATACTATCATATTCGCCTTATCCGAGGAAGAAACATCTAGTACTCATAAGAAAAAGAAAAATTAAAAAATTATAGATCTCAACAAAAAATATGATTTTCAATCCTATAAAGAACTTATAGAACATTGAAAACTAAATTTTACAATTCTAATGATAAATATAAAAAATAGAATATTTAAAATTAATCGAACAACTTTATGAAGAACATAAAGATTTGTTTCTCCTTTTTAATTATCATTATATGTTAAATTATGATACTATTGAAAGCAGCAGTAGTGGTAGCTCAAAAGATCTAAAAATAATAAAAACTACTAGCCATGAAATATCTGATGAAGAAAACACTTTTTTAGAAGTTGATGAAAATATTAAAATTCCAGATCATATGGCTATTGAACCACCAGATTCAGATCCTAGAGAAAATGGAAAATTATATCCTGATCCTTTTGAAGATGATCAATTAAGATCTTTTAATAGAAAAGTAGAGCAGATTGGAAACACAACCAGAATTGTTGCCGAAAATATAGCTACTAATGAAGTTAAAACCGAACAAACTGGTGAGTCGTTACAACTAGTCCCTTATGTGATAGATAGTCTTAATAAAAGAAATGTTGTTCAAGGATGAGTATACTTAGATTTAACTAATATACCCATATCAGACTATGAAAAGGTTATAGATAATTGGGCTCAGTCTATGAAAATTGTTCTAAACAACAACAATAATTGTACAAAAGAAAAAAAATTTAAATTACTTTGTTAGAACTTTTCGAGAAGATGTCTTACAATTTCTCTGTAGATGGGAAGAACCGGCATAGATAAAGAACAAAAAGGACAGTTAATTAACCAAATTCAAATTCCTAAGATGTGTTAAAAGGTTTAACACAAATTCTAAAAACGGAATTCTACGGTTATATAGATAAGCAAGATCAAGATGGTTAAGCTAATTATATTTTATCAAAAATAAAATTATGTGATATTAGATATTTAGAAGAATTTTCTAAAAAAAATCCTTCATGAATATCAAAAGATAAAAATAATAAGGTAGATTTCTGGAAAAAAAAATAATACTTCCATAAACTACCACCGCCATGGGATGAGATCTGTATAAACAAATACGATTCTTATCTTGAAAAGCATAGTAACCTAGCAGGAATAGAAGCTCAATTCATAGATTTCATAAGAAATAGAATGAACTTTACAAAAGAAAGAATAACAAACGATTGCCTTCAAACAAAAGTCTCCAAACAAGTAAAGAACAAGTTGAGTGATAGGCATTGTACTAAAATCTTACAAAATGAATGGGAATTTGGATGTAAACAAATACATTCAAATACAAAAAGTATAGGTTATATAGATGAAAACCTTGGAAACAATCTAGGTATCCTTATAATAATAATAATAATAAAATATTTTTTAGAAGAAAAACTTCTAATAATCTCAAAAATAATAAAACTAAATGTAGGTGTTTTATTTGTGATGAAGAAGGTCACTTAGCATTTGAGTGTCCTAACAAAGAAAAAACTGCTAAGAAAATGATTAAATCTTTTGAAGAAAAAGAATTAAAAATATATTTTTAAGAGGAAATAAATTCTGAAGAAATATTAAACGAATTAGTATCGAAATCAAATACTGATACTGATAGTAGTAGTGAAGACTACATATTTATGTTAAAAACAAAAAATAATTCCAAAATTCAAATGGAAGTAATCCCTGATAATGAACAACAAGAAATAAAATTAGAAAATACTATAGGAGAAGAAGAAAAAATCTCTCCAATAATATGTTACAAAAAATTAACAAAAATCATATTTCTAAGAAAGAAATTTATAAGATATCAAAATTTAAAATTTGAACTCAAAGACATATAGAGAAAATTAGTGACAACATCGTCGCTAAAGATACAAAAGGGGGATTAACAAAAATTCTTTTATTTACTAAGGATAAAATTAAATAAATAAGATCAAAAATATCCTAAAATTATATATATACATTTCGGAGTAATAATGATAACAATAAAACATTTATTTAGGAGAGGACATGATATACCAATCATAGCAATACTATTAGATAAAAAATTTAAAAATCCAGTAAAATCACTTATTAGAGGAATTCAATCAAATCTACATGTGGGAGGTGTAGGATTTAAAGTTAAACCAAACTACTTTATATCCATAACCGATCCTTTAATAGAGGAATGTTTATGTTTAAGGATTCAGAAAAAAAATTCTGATTTTAAAGATCTAGCAGAAGACTTAGCAATTAGTTAGACCGCTTTTAATGAATTTAAAAATACAGCTGAGGTAGAAATAAAAAAAGTCAATAACAAAATTATTGAACTCTTTGGACCTAATAAATTTACTACAGAAATACAACCTACTTTATTACATTTAAAAGATCTATCTATTCCTAAAGACTGGTTGATAAAAAAATTACCGATGCAAGTAGTTTCAAACCGGCACTTACAATAGAATATGTTGCGTCAGGTGATAGAATATTTCCTACAAGCATATGTTTTTGAAAATTTTATAAAAGAAAATTTTCTAGTAATAAAACATAGGCTTAATCATGAACTACTTACATCGGTAATTTTTTTATCAACCAGTCTTTAGGAATAGATCGATCTTTTAAATGTAATAAAGTAAGTTGTATTTATGTAGCAAATTTATTAGGTTCAAAGAGTTCAATAATTTTTTTATTGACTTCTTTTATGTATACCTCAGTCGTATTTGTATATTCATTAAAAGAGATCTGACTAATTGCTAAGTCTACTGCTAGATCTTTAATATCAGAATTTTTTGTATGAATCCTTAAACATAAACATTCCTCTATTAGAGGATCGGTTATGTATTTAAAGTAACTTGTTTTAACTTTAAATCCTATACTTCCTGCATGTAGATTTGATTGAATTCATCCAATAAATGAGTTTACTGAATTTTTAAATCTTTTATCTAAGAGTACTGCTATGATTGGTATATCATGTCCTCTCCTAAATAAAGGTTTTATTGTTATCATTATTACTCCTAAATGTATACATCTAATTTGAGGATATTTTTGTCTTATTCTTTTAAATTTATCCTTAGTAAATAAAAGAATTTTTGTTAATCCCCTCTAATATTTGTAGCGATGGTGTTGCCATTAATTTTCTATATATGTCTTTGAGTCTAAAATTTAAATTTTGATATATTATAAATTTCTTTCTTAAAAATATGATTTTTATTAGTCTTTTCTAACATATCATTGAAGAGATCTTTTTCTTCTCCTATAATATTTTCTAGTTTTATTTTTTGTTGTTCATTATCAAGGATTGCTTCCATTTGGATTTTATAATTATTCTTTGTTTTTAACACAAATATATAGTCTTTACTATTACTATCAGTATTTGATTTCGATATTAATTCGTATAATATTTTTTCAGGATTTATTTCCTCTTCAAAAGATACTTTTAATTCTTGTTCTTCAAGAGTTTTAATCATTTTCTTAGCATTTTTTCTTTTGTTAAGACACTCAAATGCTAAGTGACCTTCTTCATCACAAATAAGACACCTACATTGGATTTTATTTTTTTTAAATTATTAGAAGTTTTTTTTCTAACAAATCTTTTTCTTTTATTATTATTATAAGGATACCTAGATTGTTTTCAAGGTTTCTATCTATATAGCCTATACTTTTTGTTTTTCTTTTTATGATACCTTTTAGTATTTGAATGTATTTGTTTACATCCAAATTCTCACTCATTTTGTAAGATTTTAGCGCAATGCCTATCTGTTAGCTTGTTTTTTACTTGTTTTGAGGCTTTTGTTTGAAGGCAATGTTTTGTTATTCTTTCCTTTGAAAAATTTATTATATTTTCTATGGAATCTATGAATTGAGCTTCTATTCCTACTAGGTTACTATACTTTTTAAGATAAGAATCGTATTTGTTTATACAGATCTCATCCCATGGCGGTGGTAGCTTATAGAAGTATTGTTTTTCTTCTTCAGAAATTTACCTTATCATTTTTTAGCTTTTGATATTCATGAAAAAAAAATAGAAAATTCTTCTTAATATCTAATATCACATAATTTTATTTTTGATAAAATATAATTAGCTTGACCATCTTGATCTTTCTTATCTATATAAGCACAAAATTTAGTTTTTAGAATTTGTGTTAAACCTTTTAACACATTTTTAGGTATTTAAATTTGGTTAATTAACGGCCCTTTTTTGTTGTTTATCTGTGTCGAATTTAGATTTTAAAATTTATGTTAAACCTTTTAACACATTTTTAGGTATTTAAATTTGGTTAATTAACTTCCTTTTTTTGTTGTTTACCTATGTGGAATTTTTTCCATTTATAGAAAATTGTAAGACATCTCTTTGAAAAGTTCAAACAAAGTAATTTAAAAAAAAATCTTTTGTCCAATTATTGTTGTTTACAACAATTGTCATAGACTGAGTCCAATCATCTATAACCTTTTCATAGTCTGATATAGGCATATTAGTTAAATTTAAATATACTCCTCATTGAGCAACATTTCTTTTATTAAGACTATCTATCACATAAGGACTGGTTGTGACGATTCACCGATTTTTTCGGTTTTAATTTTATTAGTAGCTATATCTTCAGCTATAATTTTGGTTGTGTTTTCAATCTGCTCTACTTTTCAATTAAAAGATCTTAATTGATCATCTTCAAAAGAATCATGATATAATTTTTTCTAGGATCTGGATCTAGTGGTTTAGTATCTATATGATCTAGAATTTTAATACTTTCATCAACTTCTGAAGAAGTGTTTTCTTCATCATATATTTCATGGCTAGTAGGTTTTATTATTTCAAGATCTTCTGAGCTGCTACTATTGTTGCTTTCAGTAGTATCATAATTTAGCATATAATGATAATTAAAAAGGACAAACAAATCTTTATGTTCTTCATAAAGTTGTTTGATTAATTTTAAATATTTTGTTTTTACATTTTTATCATTAGAATTGTAAATTTTATTTTTCCAATGTTTTATAAATTTTTTAGAATTTAAAATCATATTTTTGTTGAGATCTATAATTTTTGATTTTTTTATGAGTACTAGATGTTTCTTCATCGGATAAGGCGAATATGGTAGTACTATTGGCATAATATAAAGGTCCAAAATCTTCTTGTTTAGAAGGAACTACAACTTGTTCTAATATGTTGTTCATATCATATAAGAGTTTTTTAGACTCATCTTTTACGTGTAATTCAGTTACCGCTCTTAAAGTAGTAACTTGTTCCACTTTATTTATCTTATTATACATTTTATTAAAATATACGAAAGTAGGATCTATTAGACTATTTAAACTTTTACTAATAGCTGATATTGTTTTCATTTTTAGAGTCTATATGCATAGTAAGATTGTAGCCTTTATCACCGTAAAGGCAGTCTCATTCTTCCATGATATTTTCTTAAAGTACCTAAAACCGTCTGTTATCTGTGAATTACACTAGCTTAACGAAGATAGCCATAAGGTTTTTTCCAAAGACAGGGCTAGAACTAAGCAAAATAACATATATATGGGTTTTAAGAAAAATACCAGTAAAATTTCAGCAGAGTTTCGGGATAAAAGACTTGCAATATAATATGATCTTCAGCACTCCAGAAACGAAACGCTAGGCCCTCTGATACCAGATGAGATGCAGTATGCAGATTATCAATCAAATAAACCACATTTTATATAACAAAACTTCAAACCACAGCAATCCTTCATTACTATTTCATATCCTTGATTATATTATCATACAAACATTTTCAAACCAAAGTTTATGGCAATTTCATAACCTCCTCTCTTTCAAAACTAATTTCTTTTATGCATCAAGCTACACTCTTAAATATTCAAACAACATGCATACTTATCACATTATACTGCATGCTTCAAAACTGTTATAAATACACTTCATTACAATTAAAACATTCCTAACTGCATGTATCATTCTGCATAATTAAACTGCATTTTAAGATAATCTGCATACTGCATTTTAGTCTTCTTTAAAAACTGCATATCTTTCAACTGTCATTACAGCAAAACTGCTTATTTTTCAAGTATCAATTTCTGCTTATTTCCAAGCATACTGCACCAACACTGAATTTTCTGTTTATAAACAAACTGCACTGTTTTTGTTATACATTTCTGCATTTCAAATATGCATATATTCATACCAAACTGTATACATTTTATTTCAAGTTCCAAACTGTTTCACTGTTTTAAAAAAAATCTACATAGATTTCCTTAATCCCCTTGCCATTCGAAGCAATTAAGGAGAAGAAATTTCCAGCTTCCAATTTCATTTCCAGCAGCAACTATATTAATCATTTCATCCCTTATATATATTATCATCAATAAAGGTCTAGACTATGCTAGAACAATTTTATCATAAATAGATGTATTCGTTAGTCAATAAATCTTACAAACTTTCTAATCATCAAACATTACAAGCACAAACAGGACATCTTTCTACTTGGTTATTAAACTAAAATCAAAGCAAACTCATACTATTTATTCTAACAGCAAATCATCATACAAAACAGAATTTGAGCATCATAATTTCTAACTAATCAGGTCATGTAAGCATCATCAATAAAACTTCACCTTAAAATAAGCTTACCACAGCTTATATACTCAAGAAGAGTTGAAGACTAAAATGTTGAGAGACCATTAAATTTCCAACAGCTTTCAAGTACTTCTCTAATGGAGAAACCCTTGGTGAAAAACTTGCTCTCTATCTAACCATAATGTTCGGCTGTCATGAGGAAGAAGACTCAAACAATTCTTCTCTTTTTATCCCCCCCGTTCATAATTTCTTATTCAATTTTAATTCAAAAACATGGATGAATCATCAATCCATGAGTTCTCATGGGAAGACACCTAAGTGAAACTCTTTTATAATCGGGCACCTTACATGCATAGTTCTCAGTTTTCCTTTTTCTACAATAAAGTCACTAAACATTAGCACCCATACTTGTCTTTTTATGCGACTATGTCCGAAGGTTCCAAATTTTTTTTATAAAATCACACGAAACAGTACAAATTCGATATATATCTACTAACACTGTTCTGGGGTATTACATTGACGATTAAGAATAAGTATCTTTTGCCACGGATGAATGATTGATATTGTTATCGAAACATTGATATTGAATCATTGACCATTGATATTGCTATTGAACTTTGGATTCGAAAGGACATTGGATATAATTGACATGTCATGAAATTCATGAGTTCATTTGTACGGTGGACTATGGTCCTTGGCTATGGCCTTTATTGTAGCGAGGCGGAGGGATGTTTGTGATATTGGTCAAATGGCGAGGCGGATTGACTAGACCATTCATTGATTTGGCGAGGTATAGAAATTCGCGTATCCACTATCTTGATTCGATCTAAGGGATAATAATAAAATATGATTATTATTGTCATTGTGCATCGTTGTAATATTGTCATTGATAATACATGTTTTGGAATGCATTTCATTGTATTTGTTATTGTTTAAGACTACCTCACTAGGCAAAATATGCCTCATGCATTCCATCTCATGCATTTCAGGTTAAGGGATCATCGTTGAGAGATCGGAGAAGTTGAAGGTTTTTGGCAAGTCACTACAAGGCTAAAGTAATGTATATTATCCTTATAAACTCCTAGTATGGTGTCAAAGTAGTTAAACTAGATACTTTTAGCCCTTTTGGTATGTACGTATTGCCTATATTTTGTGTAAGTTTTTAAGGCCCTAAAAATGATTTAGTATTGGCTAAAAGTGACAAAACTTGCATATTTGGCTCATAATAGTGACAACCTAATAAACAGATTCATATAATCATGGAATTTGGCATGCTAGTAAATTATAGTGTAGTAACATTGCTGGTAAAATTTCATTGCACTTGGACATTGTTCGATAGGTCAAATTGGATAAAAAAAATAGACCAAATTTGTCATTACAGTGCAGGGCATATCGATACGGATCTTGGTGTACCGATACGGTATTGCATATTTGGACCAGGTCAATATTGGTCAACAGGGCATATCGATACGGACTTTAGCATATCGGTACAAAAAATCAACACTAGAATTTGATTGTAAAAATTGCATCGATACGGCTTATACGTGTATCGAAACAGATGAACTCGTACCGATACGAACAAGGTTGTATCGATAAGGGTTTTGGTCACTGGAATCTGATAATTTATAAAAGGTGCATGGCGTACCAATACGGCCACTTCGAGTATCATTACGGTGACAGGTATTTCTGTTAATAGTTGGATAATAATTCCGAAAAGTTGCATAGTGGTCACTGTTTGCTAATTGGCCTAATTGAATTAGTAAATGGAATCAGATTGGCATAAAAATTTGTATGATCATTGATTATAGATAAAATTCCTTTGTAGTATAGTTACTTTCAGAACAGGACCCTATTTTTCTAAATTTACGAATTAGTCCTTAAACCATATAAAAGTTTAAAATTGGCCCTAAAACCTAAGGTTACTATGTCATATCGAATCATTGTTTTACTGCATAGACTTAGCATCAATTTGTACCACCAAAATAAACATTGCATCGTTTTAATTCACTAGAATTGTTGGTTAATGCCTAAATCACTATATCGATCATCGTATTGTTCATCGGTAACATACTCTAACTTGGTTCTCAACCAGGCCAGGAATAGGGTGTTACAGGATTAGCTCAAAGAAATTCAAGGTAGCTCGGATTAGCTTAAAGACATTCAAGGTAGCTCGAATTAGCTTAAAGATATTCAAGGCAACTCATATTAGCTCAAGGAGTCAATGGTAGCTTATGGAAGCTCGAGGACAATGGAAGCATTCTAAGGCAGCTCACAAGCTTCAAGCACTAGCTTACCTATCTAAGGGAAGCTCATGGAAGCTCAAAATAGTTCAAAGATTGATCTAGCTCATTCAGGTAGCTAGCTTAGCTCAATCCAGCTCATGCCAAGCTCAATTAGCTCACTTCAGCTCCATCTTCCTATGTTAGCTCATCACACCAAGGGTCATGTCCCCTCTTAAGGAACATGTCCCCTCTTAAGGAACATGTCCCTAGTCGTTGGAGGGAACTTGATTTGGGCGGCAAATTCCATGGAGGGAAAGTAATAGTGCGCCAAAATTCACTTGGAGGGATACTCCAATTCGGCCGAACAAGCTCCATGCCTTTGGAGGGAGTCACCACTTCAACCGAATAGTTTAGAGGCCTTTTCGAACATGACCTTTCATCTACTATAAATATAAGTTGTATTTTGAATTTATAAACATCTCATTTCATTTATAAAATTTCCTTTGTGAGAATTTTCTCTCTTCTAATTCTTAATTGAACTTTATCGACTTATCAGGTACTTAGTACTTGTGGCATCAATCTTTATTTCCACCTTGATACTTTTGGCTCCTATCTCTTTATAGATAGTGGGTTAAAGTCCTTTCTACCATCCCTTAAAGAAATCCTATAAGGTCTAGGGTTAGGCTTTCTATAGCCTAGTTTTTTCGTTGATTCTTTAAGATACTACCATCACCTTTTCACCCATAACACACTTCTATATTAGAAACCTTTCCCATAACATTTCCTTACCATTTCATCTTTACTTCTTCATTTTTACCATATCATACCTTTCGTACCATATCCTATCTTTATCACCTTTCTTTGAGGGAATCACTTGCACACCTTCCTAGATCCTACAATCAAAGGGTCGTCTTCAACATCATCAAAGACAGACTACATCATATGGTAATCAGAGCTATTGGTGGAAGAAGCAAGTGCATCAAGTGAAGCCCGATTCAAGCAAAGCAAAAAGAATTTGTAAGTGACATCTTTTGTCATTTCATTTTGTGCAAAAAAATGAAATAGTTTCAAATCAAAAACAGAAAAAAATTCAAAAAGCACAAAGTCAAGGATGAAAACACAACAGCCGGAATTTCAACATCAAGCCTGGAAGCCATATCATGTTCAAGACTTTAATTATTGGTCAAGAAAGGTTGTGAGTTTTCTTGCCAAGTAAGTAACGCCATTTCTTCTTTTCTTTTTTATTCTAAACTTACCTTTACACCATATTTCTTCCTTTTCCTTTTAAACTAACCATTTCAGTGACGCACAAACACTATACTTGCCTAAGTCTTGAGTAAGTTCCTTAAAGAACTTTACAAGAGAGAAAGGAGTGGAAAAAGGCAATTTGAATGTGTGAGATCAGAAGAGGATAATAAAAGCTAAATAACATCCCATAGTGCAAACACGAACATTGAGTGGAGTGCATTTCTTTAGACTAACCGAGAGGATCTTGTGTGTGTGTGGTGAAGGTTTTATTTCTTATTTTCTTTATTAGTGTACTAACCATGTCGCAGAGGTCAGATAATTCACGCTCAGAAAAAGGACAACAAACCTTAAATCTTCAGATGCAAGACATGATCCGAGAAATGAAAAAGCTGTTAAAAGAAGAGCTTGAGCCCATTCATGAGAGGATGGATCGTTCAGAAAGGTCACAAGGCAATGTTCAAGGCCTTGGGAGGCAAAATCAACAGTAATGTCAATAGGAAATTATGGATAAAAATGAAGACGATGAGATTAAACAAGCATCTAAATAACGGCTCTGAGATATCAAGAAGGGTGTGCCCAAATTGATGCCAATCTCAGCAATATTCGAGTCACCATACCACTTTTTTGAAGGCAACACAAATCCGGAAGCATATCTAGATTGGGAGAGCAAGGTGGGTCACATTTTTTAAAGCCACAACTATTCAAAAAAGAAAAAGGTGTGAGTGTCAGCCATGGAATTCATTGGTTATGCCTTAGTTTGGTGGGACCAACTAACCTTGTCTAAGAGGAGAAACGGAGAAAGGTCAATTACATCTTGGCATGACATAAAGAGTGTGATGAGGAAGAGATTTATTCCTACTCACTACCATCGTGAACTTTTTAACAAGCTTCAGAATTGGAAGCAAGAAAATCGAAGCGTAGATGATTACTACAAAGAAATGGAGGTTGCAATGATACAAGACAATGTTGATGAAGATAGAAAAGCAACGATGGCCAGATTCTTAGCAGGACTTAATCGGGAGATTGCCGACGTAGTGGAATTACAACACTATGTAGAGATCGATAAGATGGTGCATGACAGCAACATAGAAGAACCATGACAAGAAGTAACAACGTCATTTCCCTTAAATAGAACCAAAGCAATGCACGGAGGAACATGCCCCTCCAAATCAGAGAACTAGCCAAGACCTCAAAACCAAAGCCAAACATGGTGGAAACAAGCCAAGGCAAGCAAATCGAGGGAAATGAGTGTTCAAGCGAAATCAAGTGCTTCAAATGCCTTGGGCGGTGTCATATAGCCAACCAATGTCCTAGCTGAAATACCATGCTAATTTTGGACAACACAAAGATCACTTATGATCATGAAGATGAAAAAGAAAAAGAGGAATTCGAGGATGTAGAAGATAAACCAAAAATTATGATTGCTGTTGATGGAGAAATCTATATGGTGAACCATTTGCTTAACACCCAAGTAACCACCAAGGATCAACAAAGTGAAAATATCTTCTATACAAGATGCAACATTAATGGGAAGTTATGTTTCATGATAATTGATGGTGGGAGTTGTACGAATATAGCCAACACTATTTTGATCAAGAAATTGGGTTTAAAGACATTAAAGCATCTCGAGCCTTACAAGCTTCAATGTTTGAATGATGGAGATTAGTTAAACGTGAAAAAATAAGCATTGGTACCATTTTCAATCGGGAACTAAAAAGATGAGGTATTGTGTGATGTAGTTCCTATGCATGCAGGCCATATCTTCCTTGGGTGGCCATGGCAGTACGATAAAAAGACAATTCATGACTGCTACACCAACCAATACTCCTTTAAGTACAAGGGGAAAAAGTTTATTTTGTTACCTTTATCACCAAAAGAGGTATGACAAGCAAAAATGCAAATGAGAAAGAGCATTGACGTTGTGCGCAAGAAACGTAAGAAACAACCTAGAAAAGGGTCCCAAAAGACACCATCATTCACCAAAGAATGTGATGATTCGGACCAACCCAAAAGAGAAGTCCAAAGGATGAGTGCCTTTTCAACCAATAAGATCACTTGGAATTTTCTTTTAACACAACCTTGGACCAAAAAGAATTATGCTAACTCCATTTTTCAAAACTCTTATTCTATTTTGTAGATATTACCGGGAATGAAAGAATGGCCAAATGATAGAGATGTAACAATTCTTACCACAAGGAAGTGTCTAATGAAGAATCCTTTCGATTTGAGGACAAATCGACCAATAGAAAGGGAGGATGATACAATTCAGTCTCGGCATCTGATCATCATCATCCTTTCATCTCTAATCTTAAGGATGAAAGAAAAGGGAGATTTTAAATTCTTTTTACATCCTTTAGTTATATATGTTATCTACTTTATACATGGCATACTTAGCATTATTATGTTGCATAACATACCTTATAATGATGTTATCATGCTTTATATTAAGTATTTCATATTAAGGAATTTGTTATTACACATAGGTCCTTATATTATTTAAGTCTACCTAATAACTTAAATACAAATCTGTATACTTATTTATAAGTCATTTTAGCTCGTTTAGGTTACATTGCATCTTTACTTCAGAATGCATCTTATTTTAGCTTTAAAATCATCTTACACATTGTTTATTGTTCCTTAGGTATTAAGGATGAAGGCGTCATCTAAGATTAGCTCAAGGAAATTCAAGGCAGCTCGGATTAGCTCAAAGACATCCAAGAAAGCTAGGATTAGCTTAAAGATATTCAAGGCAGCTTGGATTAGCTAAAGGGGTCAATGGTAAATTATGGCAGCTCGAGGACAAGTGAAGCATTCTATGGAAGCTCACAAGCTTCAAGGACTAGCTCACCTAGCTAAGGGTAGCTCATGGAAGCTCAAAATAGTTCAAAGATTGAGCTAGCTCATTCAGCTAGCTAGCTTAGCTCAATCCAACTCACGCAAAGCTCAATCAACTCACTTCAGCTCCATCTTGCTATGTTAGCTCATCGCTTCAAGGGTCATGTCCCCTCCTAAGGAACATGTCCCTAGCCGTTGGAGGGAACTTGATTTGGGCGCCAAATGCCATGGATGGAAAGCAAGAGTGCACCAAAATTCACTTGGAGGGAGACTCCAATTCGGCCAAACAAGCATCATGCCTTTGGAGGGAGTGACCACTTCAACCGAATAGTTTAGAGGCCTTATGGCCATGCCCTTTCATCTATTATAATATAAGTTGTATTTGTCATTTGTAAACATCTCATTTCATTTATAGAATTTCCTTTGTGAGAATTTTCTCTTCTAGTTCTTAATTGAACTTTATCAACTTATTAGGTACTTAGTACTTGTGGCGTCAATCCCTATTTCCACCTTGATACTCTGGTTCCTATCTATTTATAGATAGTGGGTCAAAGCCCTTTTTACCATCCCTTAAAGCAATCTCATAAGGTCTAGTGTTAGGCTTTCTATAGCCTAGTTTCTTCCTTGATTCTTTAAGATACTACCATCACCTATTCACCCATAACCCACTTCCATAACCAAAACCCTCCCCATAACATTTTCTTACCATTTTATCTTCACTTCTTCATTTTTACCCTATCTTACCTTCTACGCCATATCCTATCTTTATCATTTTTTTTTGCAGCCATCTTACTTTGCAGGAATCACTTATATACCTTCCTAGATCCTACAATCAAAGGTCGTCTTCAACATCATCAAGGACGGACTACATTAGTTTTTACGATTGATAAGCCTCCTCTAATGACCATCTGCATGTTATGTTCGCAAGAGGTTGCTGGCGGTTGCTCACATGCCTAATCGCACTCTCTAAGTTTGCATGGTGGTGGTTCACAGGTTCTAACAAATCTATTACTAAATTTGATTTCATTTCAATTGCAAATTTTTCTTTTACCAATCAAATTATCAGATACAAAACTAATTAGAGTTCAATCAAATCATTTATTTATTAAGCCGATCAAATTCCATTAACTTATCATTCCAATTAATATTTTATTTCTCAATCTCTTTCATTTCGGTTGTTAATCCTACTTTTATTAACCACTTATCATATACAAGTTCAATTTAAACTTTAATGAATCATTCTATCATTTAGCTTGTCACTTTTAACTTAATCCAGGGACCAGAGTGCCAAACTATTACATATGAGGATTAGAGTGCATCTTATATCATTTAAAAGACTTAAAATGGGTAATTATACCATGCACCTATAGAGGAAACATTTTGATTCTACAAGCGCCCTAATTTTTGGGGTTAAAGATGTAGTTTAGGGTTCATAGTTTAGGGGTTTAGATTTATGTGCTTAGAATTTAGGGATTGTGTTTGAATTTAGAGTTTAGGGCTAGAATTTAGGGGTTATAGGTAAAAATATAAATCCTTATCATATTACCATAAAAACTGAACCCTAACCTTTAAACCCTAACACTAAACCCTAAATTCTAACCATGAACTCTAAATTCTAAACCCTAAACTAGATCCCTAACCACTATAATTAGGGCACTTGTAGAAACAAATTGCTTCCACCGCTAGTGCATCATATATTTTCCCTTGAAAATATTCTATTTTTGTCACTTTTCATGGGTCGCTTTTGAAACCAGTCTCTTGGTTTTGAAACTAGTTTCCATACCAGAAAAGTATATGGAGAGATAATTATTTAAAAAAAAGTAGAAACAAGTAAGAATGAATTGTTTCATTCAATTCTCTTAAATCAAAACTATTTTACAGAGTTTTTTAAAGATTCGGTTACAACTTAAAAGACTCCTATTACAACTAGGAGTTAAACTTATACACAAATTCTAAATTTTATCACTCTAGCCTATGATATGATTTTATCAATATCTATTTATTTACAAATACAAAGTAATTCTATCATTTAATTCGACTACAACTCACACTCCCATCAAGCTGGTGCATATACATTGTATAGTCCTAGCTTGAATAAAAACTTATCGATGGCTTGCCTAGGTAGAGCTTTAGTAAGTACATCAACTAGTTGTTCTTATGTAAGGACATAAGGTAAGTTCGCAATTCCACCATTCACCTTTTTAGCAATAAAGTGTCTGTCAATCTTCGCATGCTTTGTGCGATCATGATGGACTGAATTTTTAGCAATCTGAATAGCAGATTGGTTATCACTGAACATCTCTAATTTTCCTTCAAGCTTTAATTATAATTATCTCAGCAGTCTTAGCAGCCACATTCCTTCAAAAATTTCAAGGGCTAGTGCTTTATACTCTACCTCGACACTGCTTATAGAAACAACAGTTGGTTTCTTACTTCTCCAAGTCACTAAGTTGCCACACAAAACTGAGCAATATCCACTAGTTAACTTTCTTTCAGTAGCCTCACTAGCCCAACTAAAATCTGTAAACACTTTAACTGTTCTATCTTCAGTTTTCTTGAAGAACAATCTATGGTATGGTGTACAATTTAGGTACCTTAGAATCTGGTGTGCAACTTTAAAATGACCTTCTCTAAGATTAGTCATATGCTGACTTATCACATTTACAGGAAAAGAAATATCAAGTTTGGTTAGAGAAATAAATAAGGGGTGCGTTTGGTTCTAGAGAATGAAATGCATTTTCATTTTTATTTTCTTGAAAAATAGAAAACGATGAAGAAAATGCGTTTGGTTGTAAAAATAGAAAATGGTTTTTAGAAAATAAAAACAAAAATAAGCGAAAATTTGAAAACATAAAAAAGATGTTTTCATTGAAAACGTTTTAGGAAAATGGAAAATATGAAAACAAGGGTTTTTTTTAATTTTAAGTCGGGTTCGAATCCTTCTAATGCCATTTTTTTAATTTTTGTTTATTTACTCATATTTTATTTATTATTATTATTATTATTATTATATTTTCTAACTATATTTTATTTCAATTATTTAATAATTATTTTTTCATTTCTATTTTGAAAAGCTATCTATCAAACACATTTTCACTATTTTCATTTTTGAAAATAATTTTCCATCTCTATTAACCAAACGTGTTTTCTAATTTTTAGAAAACTTAAAATGAAAATTATTTTCTAAAAAAGAAAACATAAAAACAAAAATACAAAATATTTTCTAAAACCAAACAAACCCTAAGTTTCTCCACCAGCCTTTAAAACTAATTTTTATCAATTTCAGCCCCCATATCTTCTCCTCTAAGTTTCAAGGCAGCTTCCATTGGAGTATCAGCAAGCTTGCGTCTCGGCATACTAGCTTGTGAAAGTAAATCCAACACATATTTTCTTTGGTTAATGACCAGACCTTTGTTGGATCGAGCAACTTCCAAATATCCTAGTTTTCCTAGGTCTTTGGTTTCGAACTCTCTATTCAATAACCCATTCAATTGACTGATTCTTGCTTCATCATCTTTTGTCACAACAATGACATCAACATATATTATAAGAATAACTTTTTTACTGGTAGTTACTTTAACCAAAAAGAAGTGTGATTTGCTTGACATTGTCAATAATCATTCTCTTTAAGGACTATAGTGAACCTGTCAAACTAGACACTAGGTGATTGTTTTAGTCCATAAAGAGATTTCTCAAGTCTACAAACCTTCTTATTGCCCAGCTCAGACTCTATGCCAGGTGGCATTTTTACATAGTCCTCATCTTCTAATTTGCCACTCAATGAGGCATTTTTAATGTCTAGTTGTTTAAAATTCTAGTCTTTATTCACAACAATACTCAAAAGTACTCAAACAATTGTTTAATTTTGCTACAGGTGAAAATGTCTTCTTGTAGTCAATGCCATAGGTTTGAGTAAAACCCTTAGCTACGAGCATGACTTTGTACCTCTCTGTGCTTCCATCTGAATTGTACTTTATTGCAATAATGCACTTACTGCCAACTATCTTCTTGCCATGTGGTAAGTTATTAACAGTTCAAGTGCCATTTTTCTTAAGAGTTTGTATTTCTTCTTCAATTTGTTTCTTCCATCTATGGTCTTTTAAGGCATCTTCAATAGTTGTAGAAATTTCCTCTTTATCAATGCTAGTTGTAAAAGCCTTAAAAGATGGCATTAAGTTCCCATAAACAACATACTTTTGAATAGGATACTTAGTACATTGTCTTACTCCCTTTCTTTTACCAATAGTTAAATCCCCCATATCAACCAAAGTAAAAGAAATGTCATTACCTTCAACATCCTCTAAGGCAGTTGGACTCAATTTCAACTCTCGGCGAGTGTCGGACTGGAAAATGGACTCATTGATGATCTTTCTTTTTCTGGTGTAAGCATTGAGTTTCTTATGGGTTTCTGTGTTTTTGTAACCCCCTTGACCCAACCTATTCGTTGGACCCAAACCAAGAAGATCACATTAGGTTTACCGAAGCAAAGCCGAATTATTTCAATTGAATTATGGTCCATTTACTTTTAACTTGCCTAGATGCATTATTAAGACCTAAGGTGTTCATACAAGCAGTGGTTCTATTTTCATTCGATTCGAACATCGATAAGGCACTCAATTGCAAAAACAAGCATTCTAGGAACCAAAATTTAAATCCGTTGAATTACAGAGACTTATACAAGTTTCAGGTTACCAATTGTTAATTAATCATATTTCATGTCAGTATGTCAAATTGCAGCTTCAACGGATAACAAAAAGGCATCCAATTTAGCAAAATACGAAATTAAGGACTAAATTGTAAAATTGCCAAAATATAAAGACTAACACGTTTATAAAAGCTTCTTACAAAAAATAGATACATTTAAAACATTCTTGCAAAAAAAACAAGTCAAATAGACACATTTACCTATTTAATTGATGCAAGTACATATAGTGATCAAAATGCAAAAAATCTAAACACGGTAAAATCAATTAACCGAATTAACCACCAGCCATACCGATACACGGGCTGCAATAAAATGCATTTTGAGGATTTGAATCCCAACTCGAACTTATCTAAAAGCTTTCAAACAACATTGGCATGCTTCTAATATAATACCACCATTAAACACAAGCTCAAATAATTACATACCAATTATTCAACACAATTCATATTCATACAAGTAATCTAGAGTCATGCTTTCCTAACAATATAAAACATTATCCAAAAGGCACCAAATGGTCAAGACATCAACAGAGGCTATAGATTAATTAAGGAATTTAAAGCATATGACCATATGTACACTTAGAATCAATCAAACCATTCAACTGATATTTCAACCATTCTAGATCGTTAGATTGTAACCACCAAATAAACAAGGTTAAAGTAACACCAACATCTTAATCAATAAGTACAACCATCATCTAATGTAATACAAAATCAATTAAGTTGTCATTTTGTAAATAAAATAATCCATCCCAAAGATTAACCCATATTGCCTTATTACAAATAATAATATCTCCATAAACATACTCTTTTAATATGTTTGTCTTGGGATCCCACCTTGCCTCGGACCACAACCCCGCACTTGCTGTATTCACTGAATTGATGGGAGAAAAGAGAGCGTAAGCATATAATGCCTAGTGAGTGCGCTCAAAAAATAAAACATTAATGTATTTTCAAATCAAAACTGATATTAGAAAACCGTATCGAAGCAAGTCAATTCGTCATTTCCAACGCATTTAAACAAATGTATAAAACCAATATTTAGAACTAGAAGAACATTTGTTAAATTTTCCAAATCATTTATGCATAATTCTCAAAACATGTTAACTCATAAGCATAAACATGTATCATGGATTTCGAGCAAAATCCCATATGCAAAACCTCAATTTTAGCTTCCACATGTTTATTCTTCCAAAAGCAAAGCTTAAGTAGCGCAACATGTATAAATCACATTATACAAAACATAATTCATTTATCATGATACATTAATTCATATATTGGCATTAAAGTGACCCAAAATCAAACCTTTCCATTTGTAAAACACATCAGATACACGGATTTCACAAGTAGCGCCTTCAACCACTTTAAATACATCCTCGAACCAGAGCAAACGGTACAATTAACCCCTCAACGATTATGATGTATAAATACACCAGCGGGAGAATACGACACAATTAACCCCTCGACCGCTGCAATTCTCATGGTGGAGATACAATACACTCATAACCCCTCGATGCACATGAGGCGACTTATTATAGTGCACTTTAAACCCTATGACATGCCAACTATATCCGATAACATTTATTTGTTGCCACTTGCCAATATATTTCATTTAAACATGTTACCTCACTGTTTTTTTATATGCATTATTCAAACCATTTACCTTTGCAAAAATCATGTTTGTAAACCAACATTTTTACTTTAATTTCTTCTCAATTTATTTCTAAACAATTATGGATTAAAGATTTATGATATAGAATTTTGATTCTTAATCTATGATTTCTCATGATTTAAGATAATTAAAACGAATTTCTAATAGGATTGTTGGATTTTAAGGGATTTTCTCATAAGTCTTGATTAGATTATAGCAATCTAATGATTTCTATGGAGTTGTAATGTTTTGTGCATGTGTAATAATAATTTAAAATTGATTTTGTAATTTAATTTCCGGAATTAATCTAATGGGTTGAATTTATATTTGAGTTCTTAGATGGGGTAATGGATAGAATAGTTGATAGAATTATTTGATCATATATGAGAATGTACAATAGGTGTTTGATTAATTTCTTGTATGGAATAAAAAAAATAGGGAGAGAATCGAATGTGTAAAACAGGGACTGCTGCTGCCTATTTTATGTGTGTATCGCGGCTAAAAATTGGGTGTGAGTCAGAGCAGAGCGTGAGCTGCTGCTGCTGCTCTCTAATTCACGATTGATTTGTTGGATTATATAAAAAGATTAAGATTTTAGGGGGGGTTGCTTCAACAGTGGCGAAATCAGTGCGTGAAAAATTTATGGAGAAGTTGGTTCCCTGCAGTGTCGTGAAATGACAAAAAAAAGAGAACAAGTTATTTCGTGTATGGCGTTGTGTAATTGTTCGAATGATGGGTTTTTTTTTATTGTTGTGGGGGTATTTTAATAAATTGTTTATTTTAGTGTGGTCAAATTTATATTGACCCTTATATTTTCTTGTGAAAGATGGCAATTATTCGGACGATTTTCGATTAGGTGTCGAGACGTTGATATCGAGATGATAACAAGTTGGTGAGTGCAAATATAAGTTGGTTCTTCAAATAAAGTTTGAACTAAGGTTTGGGGGTTTGGTTATAGCCTAGCAAGCTTAACTAAGCTCAGAAGTAAGTTTTTCCCATTTCGCCTTTTGAATATCAGTTTGATATGTGTACTGATTTATATGATTTGATTTCAAGCATGATTTGTTATCTACTGTTTTATACATGATTTTCCATGTGAAATGCATTGTAAATGGAGTTATAAATGGATGCCTATGAAGTTTGGCAAATGGTATCCGAAAGGAAAATTTATAATTTAGGAATCAAAAAATTCTTAAGTTTTGTTTGGAATAAAATGAGATGAACTTAGAAATGGCTTTCTCATCTTTTAGAAAGTTACAACCTTCAACTTCTTTTTGTTAAAAACAAGAGGGAAAATATATTTCTTTATTTAATTTAATAATTTCATTAAAAATACCACTTTAATCTCTTTTTACAAAATTTACATTAATAATATTTTACAACCTTTTGTAAAATAGTCATCATTTAATTAATATCAAAACAACACATTTAAAATTACCCAAACTCAATTTCATCCTTTATGAAACTCATTAAATATATTTTCCACAAATACTTTTCACAATAAATTTATTGAAAATCAATTTAATTACCTAAATTATTTTTTGAAATTAATTAATTAGCTAAAGCCTAACCTAAAATTCCAACCCGATTCCGATAATTTACCCGAATCTTTTAGCCCATTTTTCGGGGTGTTACAGTTTTAAGGGACAGTTTTCGGAGATGAAGTTTGAGAGCTAGCTGGTGAAGAAATAACAAGGGTAGTCTATTTAGGTAGAGATTCAATATCGTGATATTTTTAGGTAGAAATTCAAAGTCTCCCCCTGAATTTCTGCCTTGAAAAAATAAGGTTCCTGCTCAAAAACAGTTACATCCATGGAAACAAATAATTTTTTACTAGGGGTAGTAGCACTTGTAGCCTTCTTAAGTGAAGAATATCTCATAAAAACACATTTAAGAGCCTTAAGATTCAATTTTGATTGTGAAGGATCTAAATTCTTGAAGAAAATAGTACAACCACATATTATAAAAGGAAGAATAGATGAGATAGGTTTAAAGTGAGGATAACTCTTCTAGAAAACAACCCTAGGTGTTTCAAATTTAAGGGCTTTACTAGGTATTCTGTTGATAAGATAAGCCGCAAATAACAAAGCTTCACCCCATAGAAATTTTGGCACATTCCCAAAATTAAAAAGATCGAGTTACCTTTAATAAAAGCATATTTTTTTCTTTCTGCAACCTCATTCTGTTGAGGTGTATCAACACAGGAGCTAATCTAAACAATGCCTTTTTTTATAAGAACTCCTCCAAAGAATTAGCAAGGAACTCTCCCATGTTATCAGACTTAAATATCTAAACTTTACTCTAAAATTGTGTTTCAGTCATGGTATAAAACCTCCCAAAAATGGATATAGTTTCATATATATCTTTCATTAAGTAGGTCCATGTTGTTCGGCTATGATCATCAATGGAAAAAATGAACCATCGACACCCATTAATATTCTTCACTCTAGAGGGGTAATGTCACTATAAATTAAAGTAAATGGTTGAGATGACTTGTAATTAGATGGTGAGTAGGAGGCTTTAGTTTGCTTTGTAAGAGGAGAAACATGGCATTGACAGAAGTGTGATTTTTTATTAACAAAAAATGAGAAAAAGTTTTACAAGATGAGAAAATTTGAGGTGGCCTAACCTAAAGTGTCATAACATAATTTCATCATGATTTGCTAAAGAAGAAACAGAAGTAGAAAAGCTTGAGAATTTGAAGGTGGACTGCCAAAGAGAAGATAGAGCCTATTATGCAGTCTAGCATTGCCAATCATCTTCTTCGAATCCAAAGACTGCAAAAGACATCTATTATCAGTAACTATGAGCAACATTGTGAATCCCTAGTGAGTTTGCTCACTGATAGTAGATTACAAGCAAGATTAGGTACAAAGAGAACATCTTTGAGCAATATATTCTTGCTAGTTCCTATAAACACCTACCGCCATGTTTCGAAACTAGAATGAGTAAGACCATGGATGGCGTAACACAAGCGACGTCCCACAATGAGCATCACAATGTACACGGATCACCTGTAAACTATGTGATACCCTTCGCAATCTAAGGCGAACAGACAAGACTATAAGCAACACCGCGTCTCACCCAGTGGTCGCGTGGCTACACACGTGCCCACTACGGATGTTGAAGAGAACCTAGGACGTCGAGTCATAGTCAGTCCAATCAACGCGCCACGACAGCCCTATCATGACACATGTCCAAGTAGTATAAAACTGGACATGCAGTAGAAGGGAACCAAGATCTTTCATACCATACACCATAACCACCCAAAACAAGAGCAATAAGCAAGCTTCGACCCAGAACGACAATCTTGACCACCATCGGGCCACCATCTTTGGTTCTTTTTTATTTTGATAATTAATAATTAGTGTGATAAGTGTGGACCCTTCACTTTTTAGTCTGATTCTCAGGAAAACAACATAGAGCGACTCCCAATAAGAGAAATCATGGAAGAATGCATGGAGGAGGGAAAAAGCTAGAAAGAAGAAACCCCCATCTTTTTCAGGACAGAAGCGACTAACTAGCCAACATGTAGAGCAAACTGGAAATCATGGAAGAGTGTACCCACACTACATTAAAGCAGCTTAGGCAACAACAAGAATATATCAAAGGACGAATGCAACATTGGGCAAGAGAGCATAACGTGAAGGCTGTGGAGAAATTCAGAACTATTGCAACCAGAATAACTTAGGAGGTATGTGTGCATGTAACAAAAATTAGCGGGGGAGCCATGACAGCAAGTCCTTTAAGAGATTCAGCTGGAAGTATGTAAAGCCCCATAAACCACAGTTGGAGGGAGAAGGCCTACTATCCTATAGAAGTGGAGGAGAATCATGAAAATAAGAAAATAAATACAACATTACTTAGAAAGGGAAAGTGAAGAACTCAAGTAAGAACAAGGACCCATCGGTATACGGAAAGTTGAATCAGAAAAAGGTCATCGCTTAGTTTTATAACGTACCACCCTCTAACAGACCCGCCATCGTGTACCCTACACCATGCAAAACACCTAAAAAATCTGAAGCTCCTACCATAGATGAGGCCAAACGAAGTCAGAGAAAGATCGGGTAACATGTGCGATTTTCACAAAGGCCAGGGGCACAACAAAGATGAATGTATCCATATAAAGAATGCAATAGAATTAGCCATTAGAAGGGGACAATTAGTGTAACACCCCGAAAATTAGTCTAGTCAGAATTAGGTTTCAGCGATCAGAAACCCTATACCGAAAAGGTTCAAATATTGCATTGACATTGACCGTGTGGTAAATTATATTGATGATGGACTCTAATTGAGTCGATTCATATTTTGAGGACCTTATTGAATTTATTAAAAATCAAGAAGTGGTTAAATTGTGAAATTTGAAAGTTTGAGAGATAAAGTATTAAGCATAGGAAGTTGAGGGATTAACCTTGCGATTAGCCCTCCCCATTCCTAATCACCACATACGTAGGATTAAGGAATTGAATTCCTTCATCTGAAGGAAAGCCCTAAATCAATAGAAAGCAAAAAAAATGAGCTTTAGGAAATTTTACCCAGTTATTGACCGAAAGCTAAAATTTTATTTTCATCTTCAACCTTTCATTGAACAAGCAAGCACCTCCATTGTTGGAGCTTTTAAAGCTTGAGTTACTTTGATCTATCGATTCCATTACGTAGCTATCGATTGGGTAAGCTTAGGCCCCCAAACAATTAAGTGATTCCATGGATAGAATATGTTTAATTTCAAGTCAAAGTTTTGATCACCTATGGTAACTTAGGATTTTCAAAGCTTTGATCCATCGATATTTAAATAGCTATTCGCTATTTTAAGATTGAGTATCAATTTCGATATTGTTGTATCGATTTTAACCCTTCCTTTTGTTCTCACCTAGGTCAAGAGTTGGAGAAATAACATCCATCGTCTCCATCAAAGGCTAGGAATAAAGGAGTGGGCATCTGAGAGCCGTAGGAGCTTCGGGAATCAAGGTGAGTGTATTCGGAGTCTCAAAAAGCTAGGTGCTTTTTTCGATTTCCATTGATATTGATTTTTGCATAGCTAACATTATGTCTAAGGATATCGCATTGAATCTCATAAGAGATTATATCGGTAAGCATCGGACATTGCTATTGTCGTTGCCATTGAATATAGACATTGATATTGCCATTTCTATTATCATCAAGCATTGTTAAAGATGTTGTTATTTCCATCGAAAAATTGACATTGAAACATCGACCATTGAAATTGATATTGAAAGTATTGATCATCGATATTGTTATTGAAACATTGATATTGACATTGCTATTGACCCTTGGTTTCGAAAGGACATTGGATACAATTGGCATGCTATAGAATTCGTGAGCTCATTGGTATAGGTGGACTACGGTCCTTGGCTATTGCCTTTATTGTGGCGAGGCGGATGGATGTTTGTGATAATGGTCATTTGGCGACGCGTAGGAATTCGTGTATCCACTATCTTGATCGATCCAAGGGATAATAATGAAATATGATTATTATTGTCATTGTGCATTGTTATACTATTGTCATTGTCATTACATGATTTGGAATGCATTTCATTGTATTTGATATTGTTTAAGACTACCTCACTAGGCAAAATATGCCTAATGCATTTCATGCATTTCAGGTTGAAGGATTCATTGTTGTGAGATCGGAGAAGTTGGAGGTTTTTGGAAAGTCACTATAAATCTACAAGTAATGTATATTGTTCTTATGATAAAATATACAAGTAATGTAAGTTCTAAATTTTAAATTGATAATATTTATTTAAGATAAAATATATTTTTTAAATAATATTTAATTCGTTGACATGTATATGAACAAACTATTTTACATTTAATTAATTTTTAGAATGATCTAATACATTTATATAAAAAAATAATTAGTTCTTTTTATTCCCAAACGAATTAGAAAAATAATTTTAGATTTAGTTTAGTAGTATTTTGATTTAATTTTGAGGTGATAATACATCTTAAATTAAAGATTAAAATTTGTGGATATACATTAAATTTTCAACGTAGCTTAGTGGTTAAACACCTTGCTTTAGGTGCAATGTGTTCTTTGTTGAAATCTTCATAGAGGCATTTTGCTTATTTTTGAGGTTATGAACCATAAGTTAAATATTAATTTAGATAAAACTTAACCAAATTCTAAGCCTAGCTTAGTGGTTAAGCGTTAGACTCATTATGCAAAGGGTCCCAAGTTTGACTCCGCCTAGCATTAGCTCTTAAAGTATTTTTTACTTTGATTTGTTCATAATTAGGAGATGACACGTGTCAACTCTTAGTTGGTCAAATAAAGAATACTATTTAACCTACTAACAGAGAGAGAAGAAGTCAGCGATTCTGTTAGATTTTTAACAGAAGGACTGAAACAAGAAAGGTATCTAACGGGAGGGACAATTTTAATGAAAAAATTAGTTGAGTGACTAAAACAAGAAAAATGTGATAATTTGGTGACCACCAGTGTAGTTTTCCCTTAATTTTAATACCACGTAATCTTTCTTAAAAAAATAGAAACAATAACAAATTTATCTTCAAATGTTGACTCACTTGGTCATTTTGGCCCTAATTTTTTTTATCACTCTATCTAATTTTTTGTCAAATTGTTTAGTTTTAGATGAAATTTTGACTACACCATGCAAATTTTTGTTGTTATGATGTGACAACTCACCAAGAAGTTCACTTGTACTTAAAAAAAATTACATACAATTATTTTAAAATTTTCAAAAATTTTAAAAAATATCATAATTTAAAAAAAAAATTGTCTAGTCCAATATTGAAGTATACATGAACTACACACGAGCTTCCCCATTAACTCTGTTAAAATTTCCATGATTTAAATAACTTTTTCATAAAAAATAACAATTTAAGTAAATTTTAAAGGTTGACAGTCATAGTAAAAAAGAGAGGTAAATATGAGAGACTAAACTTATTATTTTTGGTCAAAATAAATCGTCAATATATATATATATATATATATATATATATATATATTCAAATTTAATTATATCAATAATTGTTTGCACAAACTTGAAAATGTTAAGCCCTTATTTGAGTAGATTCAAAAATGCTAGGCCCCTATCTGATCGAGTGAAAGGTTAAATCCTTATTTGAACATATTTGAAAATATTAGACCCTTATTCAACCATTTTGAAAGGTTAAACATATATAGGAATAACACTGAAAATTTTTGGCTCTTATTTGAGCATTTAGCTTATTCTTAACCAGAAAAATACATGTTATATTATAATAACTAGGGATATATAGAGGTAGATACTTGGGCAAATATTTATCTGTTATTATTTAACATAGTCTAAGTGTTTAAATAAGGGTCTAACCCTTTCTAGGTTGCTCAAATAACAACTTAACCTTTGAAAGAGTCCGGACTTAACATTTTTAAATCTGCTTAAATAGAGGGTTTAATCTTTTTAAACGGTGGAATAAAAGCCTAACATTTTTTAATATGGTCAAACAAAGTCTAACATTTTTTAGTAACATTTATTCCGTTTAATTTACTCTTTTAATCAATTTATTTTAATAACACGTCACCTTTCATAAAAAAATAAACATTAACAAATCAAGCCCTAATATTTATCTATTTTTTCATTTTGACCCTATTCTTTTTCACTCTACCCTTGATCTTTAAAATTTAGTCAAATTACTATTCTTTAGTAAGAAAAGCTCATTGTTAAAAATTTTATCGACTCTAACGTGACAACTGGTTGGTTGTCAATATGTATTTCAAAAAATACATAAAATTTTCATAAAAACTCACATTTTTTAAAAAACTTTGGATCCAACAATGAAGTATACATGAACTACCATACAACACCGTTAAAAGTTTAATAGTTCAATAAACCATTCCCCCCCCCCCCCCAAAACTTGTAATTTAACGAAATTGTGAAGGTTGAATGCCAAAGTGGACGGAAAAAACAATTAAAGCTAAAGTGATGCAAGAGATAAATATTAAAGGATAAATATGTTATTATACCAAAAACATAATATCAAATCATCAAATTTTGAATAAATGATTAATTGAGCATATTTAAAATCATTAGGTCCTTATTTGAATAAATATAAAAATACTAGTCGTATATTCAATTAGGTAAAAAAAAATTAAGCTTTTGTTTTAACAGTTTTAAACCCATTAAAAAAAGTACAGACTGTTTTAAAAGACCAAGGATTCGTAAGGTGATTACAAGATAATACATGTTTAAACATATTTTTAACCTTTAACAATGCACACACCTTGCAGATAAAACTATTTGAACCAGAATTTCTTAAGATGAACATCATTTTATTTTTCACTGAAACTACTTGTTGGGTTCAGGCCGGACACCGAATTAAACTCGAGCATTTAGCATTAGACGTATGAAGGTAAAAATAATCCACTCTCTTATCTTAGTTTACTTTCACATTTTTTTTTTCAATTAAAGTGATTTCATTATATTTTCCTTTTCACTTTTTTTTCTTCATCATTCCAACTTTTTTCAGTCAACAACCCTAAACGGTCTCTTGATTTTTTTCCCCAAATCACTACACCGAATAGCATATATGTACCTGATGAATTTCATCGTCTCATAAAAACTGAGTTCGCATCTCGTTTTTTTAGCCTACAATATAATACATTCTTTATATTTTCCAAACGTTTAAATATATTGGATTTTAGGTTCTCTTATAAATTATGTCTATAACAATATTAACCAAACTAAATACAATAGAATCCATCTCATGTGTTTTCTTTGTAATCAACATTATATAAATATAATTTAAATTTTCTAATTTGTTGCTATTAAATATAAAGTTTGACTGAGAAATTTATATTTCTTTTTCCAATTTTTGTTCCCACAAAAGAAAAAAGCATCCTAATTGAGATGGTTTAACCTTTGAGGAAGAAGAGTGAGAGAGAGCGGAGTTTGTGGCTGGCAAAACAAAATCAGTACCAAACACACAGCGGGACCCTTCCTCATAATCATTCATGCCAGAGAAATTAAGATGAATAGATGGCTCCCTCAGTCTCAGACATCTCAAAATCTTACCTTATGAACTCAATACTATTATTATACCAATACCACAGGCAAAAATAACAATTCATACATACATACAAACCTACGGCCATATACTATTTGATTTATTACAATACAATGGAAATTAAGTTAGTGCAACATATAACTCACCCAGAAAGCAGACCAACCTACTGGAGAAAAGGCATGCTGGTGTGCATTAATAACATCAACAACCCCATTAATGACAAGATCAATATTTCATTATACCATCCATAAAATATTCTCTCCTCTTACCAAGTCTGCGATACGTTCGATCCAGATTAATCAAGACGTAATCCTGAAACAAGGAGAGCAACCAAAAAACTATTCTCTTCCCTACATGCTACTTACTAGTCATCTTTTAAGACTTAAAACAAATAAATATAAAGTATATTTCTTGACCCAAAAAATAAAACTCAAAGCTAAGCTGTTCATAATTTCATATACATCTGTAAGATCACTTGATACACTGGCCAACAAAGCCTCAAGCATCAAAAATGGTTTCACAAAGAAAGTGAAATGAAATGGAAGTAGAAAAGACAACGATATTACAGCTCGAAACTTAAGGAGGAAATCAAGGTTTTGGTACTTTTTGCTCTCCCGGTAACTTACCTGTTGTGTAGAGGATTGGGGCCTGTATAGACTTTCCTCTTTTCAGCACCAAAAATGTCATCTCCATCTTTACCTGTATTTGATACTTTAAACTGAGGTGCTTGAGGGCTTAGCCCAGCGCCGGACCCGGGTTTGAATATGTTGAGTTTATCGGACAAACCTGCACAACAGGGAGTCTGAAACTGTAGCAGCATGAGCAGGAGGAGAGACATGCAAGCTAGCTTTCTTCTCAGGATCATCATCTGGTTGTTGCTCAGAACCCAACACATAGACAAGCTTTTTTCTTCTTCTTTTTGGTTGTGTTTTAGAAGGGGTTTGAACTTTGAACAAGGTGCAAGTCAATGTGGGTTGAGAGAGTGAGAGTCAAAATGCATAGAACCTGCTGCCTGCTTGGTTTCTTCTATTTTTTTTTTTTTGAAAGGAAAGTTATTTTGCTACGGATTTCAGAGCCTAGGCTGGTTTATCTTTGTTTGGCATAGAAAAGCTCCACAAGAGAGAGAGAGAGAGAGAGAGAGAGCTTGATTTCATAACCTAAAGCGGCACTATCAAAATATTGAGTCATGTGATCATAATCATTTTAATATTTGCCATTTTCTTTGTTTCTTTTGCTATTCAAATCCTTTTGTCTTGCAAAAATGTCCTTTATGCTCTTACTCTTTTCTACTAATAATGAAAAGTGGCCCTTTTCCATAAACAAAGGTCAAGGGCAACTTGGTAAATAAAATTCTATTCTTTTAGATGCTCTATGCATTGATTTCAATTAAATTATTAATAATTAAATCATATATAAATGTACTAGAACATATTATTGATTTAATGTACAATGTTTTATACTCATGGATGGAGATAAAATTATATACTAGGAGAGAGACGAAATTACTTTATATAAAAAAGTGTTTTTTAAGTATTCAAATATAAAATTTAGGAGGAGTAAAGGTTTTATTTGAGTAATATTTAAATTAAAAAAGGACTCAAAATATTATTATACCAAAAGTTTTGTGAAACGGAACTCTTCGCAACTATTGAATGGTTTTATCTATATCTATGCTATTCAAACTCCTCCACGCGCATAAATCAAAAGATAATGAGAAGTCTTATATCTTGCATATTTTTCATGCATACATACATATTTATATATATATATATATATATATATACACACTTATATTTTTAGTGTTCTAATCCAACTATAAATTCATGTTTTAATAAGTATTTGACTTTTGTATAGATTTGGATAGCTAAAGCATAATACATGCTTAACAAGAGAAGAGGTTCATGAGGATATTGATAACTTTTTCTCCTAGTTGATGTAAATGACCTCTATTATAAATAAGGTCATGACAAGAAAAGAGAAATTATTCTCATTCACTATCTTCTTCTCTTTTACTGTCGATTTCATCACCCCGTGAGTTGTTAAACTCTAATTTTCTAGTTAAGGTTTATTGAGGTTATTAATTCAAATATTTGGTGAGATTTCCTCACTCTTCATCTTCTTCGTGCTTATTCAATACGTATTTACCAGTTTATAAGCTTACATACAATTCTTTGATTTATTCATTAGTAAGTACTACAACCAATCAAAACCCTTCTTATTCATAATCATTGATGGTTTTTTATACAAGTGGTAAGTAATCTAAAAAACAGGTTTGAAAGTATAGATTCATAGACGTGGTAAGTTAATGACTGATGCGTTTAGGTCTCTACATCAGTAAAGCTATTTGATTGATTTTAATTCTTATGTGCAGTTCTTTAAGGATGTTAATCTTGATAATAAGCGGTAAACAATCGTGTAGTTCTTAGTGGTAACCTATAATTGAACTATTTGAGATTGATGCAGATTTATCCTTTGTGAAGATTGATGATCTATATACTGAATTAATACACCGAGATCTCCTTAACTAGAATTCATCTCCATATTAAATTCTTCTTTACTTTGTTTTATTTTTTAGTCTTTTAATTCAACTCAAACATAAAACCTCTTTTTACTTGTTTATTTATTTTCTATTAACTTTAATCCCTTACTATTTTTTGTGGATTCGACCCTAGTTATCACTACTACAAATCTGAGTTCAAGCAGGTATTTATTTTTGACGGCTTCAACGCATGATATTATATATTGAGTAATTAAACATGCGCGGTCCCACATCATCTTGTTTATTGTAACAACAAAAATATCAACTAACTTATGCTCAATTAGCTATAAAATGTCTATTTTAAGTTAATACTACTTGTTTTAATGAAGGTAAAAGTGCCACATAAGCCCATGTATTAAGTGGTGGATTGCATTTTAGTTACTCTATTGAAAAAATAGCAAACTATGGCAATATCAATAATTCATATCGAGCAAATTGATCCCTCCGTCTAAACTTCTATCATTACCATCGTTAAATGGTGACTTGAAAAACAATTCATTATTAAATTAGTCTCGATATTTAACACTCCCCCCCCCCCCCACCCAAATTAGAACTTTTTTTTCTTCCAACTTGATACCCAAACTTTAACTTCGTCAGCTATTCTTGTCCTTTTTTAACACCATTAAAAATAATAAAGTAAATAACCACGAGTTTAGGCGAGATTATAAGAGTGTCTCTTACATTAATTGGTAGTCGAGGGTTCGATCCTCATTCTAAGCATAGAGCATTTTTAAAATTTGTGATCAATGTCTACCTCTATATGGACCAACAGAACATGAATGATTAATCATTAGACTCGTTCTAATGAATACCTTAGGAAACCAAATAATAATAAATAAATAAATAATTCAAATAAACAACAATCTTTAAGATAAATAATAAATTAATAAAAAAACAAACACAGTTGATTAGTTGGTAAAATTGCTCATTTTGTTCTCTCATATTTTTAGACTCAATAAAAACATCATCGTCCTTCCCTTAGAGTCTTCTTTTCCTTCTCCTCCCTTTAAGTAAGATTAAAATTAAAATTAAGATTTGTCAAAAATAATAAATTAATAAAATTTACATTTACTACTGGCTCTGCATCATAATGGTTAATAAATTAAAATCATATATATATATATATATATTGGATTATTATCGCGTACAGTGACGATGAAAAATATTTTTTTCACAAGTGAGTAAGTACATTCAGCCGATTGGCCAAGCTACTCATCTTTGTTCTACCGTATTCTTTTAGATCATAAGTTCTACACCTAGTAAGAACACCTCTTCCTTCCCTTAGAGTCTCTCCTTTCCTTTTCCTCCAAAAAATTATTAGATGGACCCAATTCATCACATCATCCGTGATCTCAACTAATATGGCTCATCTATCTCATTTTTTTCCAAGGTGAATCTTCACGTTTTTCTTACATGTCAATAAAAAGTGCATGGTTATTTAAAAGTGAAAATGAGATGGATGGACCTTATTGGTTGGGACAACGGATGACGTAGTGAGCCGGGTTCATTTAATAATTTCTCCTCCCCTCCCCTCAAGTAGGATGAAATGTTGGCAAGTGTCAAATTAATTTACTTTTTATAATTTTATATCTATTTAAAGACCCATGTTTCCATTTTAACAATGCATGTAGAACATTTATTTTTCACCGGTAATACACCAAATAATAGTTCCTATATCATTAACTAAATGACTTTTAATTTAACAAATAGACTGTGAACTCAACAAGTGTCACAGTGGAAAAACAGATGATATTCATCTTAGGAGACACGGGTTCAAATCGCTATGTCTACATTGGCGTATATACTTTGTCAAAGGGTTAAGAATATTTATGAATATATACTACCTTATAATTACCTTTGTAGAGAAGCGAATGATGTTCATCCTAGGAGACTAAAATATTTATGAACAGATACTACATTCTAATTACTTTTAGACTATTCAAAAAAATAAATTGTTATTTGAACCCAACAAGCAGTCCATTTGATTCATTGAGAAACCTTAATCCATCACCATTGATCTTTAATTCATATTTTAATTCATAAAAGTTTAATCAGCAAGTTTTAACCGAAATCACAGACTTTGTGCTAGTAATGACTACGAATTGAAGATTGTTTCATTATCGTTTTAAAAATGTTTTATGTTTGATAAATATATTATTCTCATGGAATTTAGAAAGTAAAGTAATAAATTTTTAATTTATCAACTGATCTAATGGGATGAAACGCTAGGTATTAAATAAAGTCGAAGGTCTGAATTTTTTGATAATTTGAGTTGAAAAAGAGTCACCTCATAATAAGTCTCTCCAATACTCGATCTGCATTAGTCGAGCAATGGATATAATGTATGTCATTATACAAAAAAGTAATATAATTATTTGGAACAAATATTATCTTAATCAATGACTCTAAGAATTAACTAAAATTTTATCTATTAAAAACTTAGGGTAAAGTACATAAATGATCACGAAACTATTTCAAAAAATACAAAATAGTCACCGAACTTTCAAAAGTTACATAATAGGCATTCAACTTTATTTTTTGTTAGAAAATGGTCACTGGACCATTAACTGCCGCTAGATGGGTGACGTTGCAGTTAAAAAATGTGTATATTAGCACATTTAAACTTTCATATTTACATATTTAATTAATTTAATCCTAATTCGAAAGTCTAGGAAATTTGAGGGACTAACTCCCCAATTTCCCCCTTTTTGTCTTCCACAAAGCCATGGCCTCACCTACGCTTCAACTTTCATTTCCACGAGTTTCTGCAAGAAAATACAAGCACAGCAAAAATTAGTGCATCTGAAATAAGGGGACAAGAAGCTAAATGCTTAACGGAATCAAGAACAACTTCAAGACTTTTCGGATTCGGAGATGAATCCCAGAAATTCCTCAAACATTCAATCACACCTTAATTAAAAATCAAAAGCTTCAAATTTTCATCATCAAAAACAAAATTACATAAACAACCAATCAAATTTTCTTGTGCTAAAACAGTCCCAGAAGCAACAAGCTCAATCAAAACAAAAATGACGCTTTCTTCCACAAATTTCTATTTAATTTCATCAAAAGAAGCTAAAATTTTCAAAACTTCGGCTGCTAAAGCTTGGGAACTGAGGGTACCAGCTTGGAAAATCTCTAAAAGCGACGAAAATCCACTTCGGCTGCTTCTTTCTTTGAAGAAACCATCACTTATTTAACAGAAGTTAACGACAAAGTGATTATTTTGTAACAAAAACTAACGTGTAATGTCCATTATATAACTTTTAAAAGTTTGATGATCATTTTATATTTTTAGATGTAATTTAGTGGCCATTCATGTACTTTACCCAAAAATTTATTCAATGTAATTAGACAACAGTGATATAAAAATATAAATTAGTATTGAACCTGTGAAGTGGTTTCACCGGTAAAAGATGATGAATATCATCTAAGTGACCCGGGTTCAAGTACTATGTGTGCATGGTGAGTGTTCCTTATTAAAGGGCTAAGAAAATTTATATTAGTATTTTTTTAATAGTCTAAAGGTGATTACAAGGTAATATTTGTTCATACATATTCTTAATCATTTGATAATGCATACATCTTATAAGCAAAACGATTGAATATGGTTCTCCTAAGATGAATATCATCTGTTTTTTCACTTGACCACTCGTTTGGTTCAAAATTTTAAATCATTACTTAACAAAAACTTTTAAATCATTTTACTGAAATGTAACAACCATAATCAAGTATATAAATGGTTTACAAAACCTAAAACTGTATAGTATAAAATATCATATTGCAAAATAATAGCAATAGAGTTACATAAAAAATGTCGCAAGTTCCTATGAATATATAAGGTATCTTAATCTAATATAAGGGAGGTGTATCCTTCGCTAATGTGTTCCTCGTTTACGAACTAAATCTTCTAACATGTGAACGAAAATACGAGTTTTACAAGCTTATTGGTAAATTTCTATTCTGCCATACTTTATAAATTGCATAAAGTATAGTAGAGTGTGAGAGTATTACTGAAATTTTAAAGCTCAGTGTTCAAATGCTTATATTCATAGTTCAGTGTTCAGAGTATTATACAAAGAGTAGAATTTTAAATTTTTAAATATAAATGATTAAATTTATAAAATTATTTTGATTTAATACCAAACTGATAGAATATTATAAGTTTTGAGATTAAAATTATTATTATATCATGTAATTTTAACCGTTCAACGATATATTTATAATAAAATTTTAATTGAATGACAAAATTATAACTTAAAAAATATTTCTTTTTATACCCAAACATATAACTGAATGATCTTTATCTTACCCACTATTTTTTTTCTAGTTAAATTCATGTATTGTGTTAAAAATTTCCAAATCTACTATAAATTAAAAAACGACCTGTTGGTTTCCACAATGATTCTAGAAAGAATGATATGTCATGTAACCAAACATTATCCTCATATCTGGGGCCTCTCATTGACAACTCGTTCGCTACTTATGTGAGCAGGTACAAGTAAGAAACTATGGGACCAAGGCCCTTGTGTCCTTTTTTTTTTTAATTACGTATATATTTTATGGTCTATATTCAGAATTAGTGGCTCTCTCTTTTAATAATATCGTTTTTAAGATTCGAATTCAATTTTTTTTAAAAAAATAATGTGCCTTATTATTGTACCCAACTCTTGTTGTTTAAGTTCTATGTCTTTGATTATTACTTTATCAGTGATGGATCTCGGTCTTTTCCTTTTAAGTTTTTTCAATTTCTATCAAGTACCACTCCCCAAATTGTTTCTGTATTAGAGCCGCTGCTTTGATTTGTTTCCTGCGAAGATTATCATTGACATTGTTGGTTCTGCAAGTAAATTGTCAAATTGATCTTAATAAGTTCGAGAAATTAATTCGATTGGTTCATGCAACAGTCTTTAAATAATGATATTTAACAGATACAGAATTCGAATCGCACCATCTACATCCTTGATCCCCTCTCACAAGCTAAACCCTCTTTTTATACCAAACATAAATCGATCCCAACAAAACTAGATTTGTGCATACCTAATTAAGATTCCATGATATAGAAATAAGAAAGGTGACGCGTGACTAATTGCATACACATTCAAAGTCTTTTTCCTTAGTCTACTATCCGTTGAGTACTTTGATTTTGCGGAACCAATCTCTTTAAGTGAGATTAGTCAACAACATAATCAAGTCCCCGCGATCTCAATCTCTTTAAGGTAAGTCCAATTACGCTTCACGTTGTTAAACTTGTTCCACTCTCATTCCTCTATATTTGTTTTTTTATAGCTCTATATTTGTTTTTATATACATTTTATTAATTTAGTTGATCTAAGTTCACATAAATTTAGTCTTTAATATTTATATATTATTAATTTGACTCGAATTCTTTTTTTAAGTTAAACCCGACTTTAAATATTTTTTAAAAAAAATCCTATTTTGACCACCCAACCATGAGCATATCCTTTAAAGGACTAGTAGGGGTATGACCCTTAAATTTTGAGAAATTTAAATTTTGCCCCTAAAATTTTTGAAAATTTTAATTTGGCTCCTTCAAAATTTTTAAAAATTCATATTAAGCTTCAAATTTTTGAATATTTTTTATTAAACTCTATTTATTTTTAAATTTTTTTTTTGTTAAATCCTCAAAAAAATTGAAAATTTTCTTTCAAGCCTCTAAATTTTAAAAAAATTTATGTTGGCCCCCTCAAACTTTTACTCCAAGTTCCGCCACTGCACCCAACTACACAACTCGTCAATCATGTAATCAAACTTTTAAATTGGTCCTATGCAGTATAAAAAATAATGTCACACCAACAATGAAATATACTTGGACTATGAACCCAATGAGTGATCCCAATGAAAAAGAAGATGATGTTCATCCTAAGAGATCCAGATTCGAACAACTTTATTTGCAAGATGTGTGTTATCAAAAGGTTAAAAAATATATGAACATATACAATTTTGTAAACTAAGTCTGTTCAAAAATATTTATACTTGGACTACCACATGACCGCCGCATCACGGTGAAATTTTATTGTCCTAATCATCATTTATCACGACAATATGATTAGAAAGAAGGGTAAAATACACCATTCATCACTCAACTATCTTCTCATTCCTATTTTAGTCACTCAACTATCTTTTCACTAACTAAACTTTCGGATTGCTCTTGTTTTGGTCACTCTAGAATATTTTATTATTATTTTTAATTTTTATATAAAAATAATTAAAAATAAATAATAAAATCATATATTATTATTAATTTAAAAATATGAAGAAAAAATCACCACCACCGTCGACCATCGTTGGTCTTAGAATCAAAGACCGGTTGATCTCAAATTACACTGGTGGACGTGTTTTGACACGCTAAGTCCGAATTTGGTGTTTGTTTCACCGGAAAATATCTCGAAACCCACAAATCTCGTTTGAAACTTTTCGTTTTCTTAACTTTCAATCTTTTTTCATGGACTTCATAGTATTTTCTGGCAAAATGGAGGCCTGATTCGGACGCAGAGGCCGAGATGAAGCGACCGTTGAAATCTGGGACTGAACGGCAAATGGTTGCTAACAAATAATTAGATTTAATTATATATTTTATATTATTTTTATATTAAATAATTGTAATAAATGCCAAAATTTGAAAATAATAATAAAATAATCGAAAGTGACCAAAATAGGAGCAATTCAAAAGTTCAATTAATAAATTAAAAAATTTAAAAGTTAAATGACCAAAATAAGAGTGAGAAGATAGTTAAGTGATGATCTCTGTATTTTATCCTAAAAAGAAAGTTTGAAGTAAGTTCAACTAAAAAATAATGAAAAATCAATTAAAAAGCGTAAACATTAAGTATTAAATATTTTTTTCCAAAAATCTGAAAAAGTTGTTAAAAGTTTTATTTATTTATCATATTTTATTTATTTATCTTTAAAAGATTTTAAAGATATAGAGAGAAATAAATTTATTAACATAAAATAAAAAGGAAATAAAGGAAAGGAAAGGACCGAAACAAGAAAACTGAATAAAATGAGGGTATTTAATATTTACAGTGGAATGATAAAGTTTTAAGATTACTTACCTTTTAACTCATTCATAGAATAAGTAGGTTTTTTCTCTGCCCAACCTTACACAATCTTGGGCCGCTTCTTCATTTGATTTTTTGGCCCGTGGCCGCAACTAATTTTAGTACTAATTATCGATATTCGAAATTTATTATTTATTATTTTTTATATTTTAATAAAAATTTATGTCTTTGTGCATGTATACCCTTTGTCTTTATGACACGTTTTTCTTTATTTTTGTGGTTCGTTTCATTTGTCGTTTTGACATGATTTTAGCATACTTTAGTCATCGTTTGGTGCTCGTATAAAGATCTTCACGACGCTAGTTTCTGATTTTGATTCTATCGGTGGTCATAGAAAGGTAGATCCCCACTCAGTTGATGGTTGTTTGCCGATGTAATCAGACCTGGGTAGCAGAGCAATCTGCCTGATAATTTGGTTCGCTCACCACTCCTTTTTACCCGTAAAGCGTCTCGTTTGGATAGAGATAGGGAGATTCAGGAAGACTTCTGGATTTTTTCGATATGCTAATCTCTATAGAAGTATTTACTTTTCTTTACACCTTTGGGTTTTGTATGGGATTCTAGATGCATTGTATTGAAAATACCTTTCATGGTTATTAATAAAATCCAGTTGTCATTGTCAAAAAAAAATTACTTACCTTTTTAAACAGGTTTTTACGGCACATGGTTGCACATTAACATATGCATTTTAAGTGTTTTATTATTTAATAAAATACTTTTATTTCACGTTCACCATTAGAGATAATTAAATATATAAAAAATATTAAACTTACAAATTTGCACTAGTAATTATCATCGAGAATAAGATATAAAAAAAAACTATCATCGAGAATACGCTAGTTTTACTAAAAAGATTTTAGCCTAAACCCCTAAAGCAAAAGCTCAAAAGGGTTATCGGTGTTGAGGGCCAGTCGCCCTTTTAGCCAACGGTAGTTGGCCTCTTACCTTTCTCCATCTCCTTCAATCTTTTTTGTCACTAATTTTTGTTCTTTTTTTCTTTCTTTGCGTTTTTGTTTTGTCCCTTGTTTTTGGTCTGTTTGGTGAGAGTTTTTTTTCTTCGACCATGATTTTGGTCCGAGCACGTTTTTGTTTGGAGGAAGATGGACTCATGGTGGTTTGGGTCACGAAGGAGCGGGTGGAGGGCTTGTTGTGGCCTTCATTTTCCCCTCATTTTTCTTCCTCTGTTTTTATTGTTGTGTTTGGTGTAGCCCCTTTTGCTGCAGGTTCTCTTGGAGTTTCGTTTTGCTTCCCCAAGCTTCTCCCTTTCGTTCTCTTTGAATTCGGTGGTGAGATTCTCTGGGTTTGTTTTCCTAATAGTTTTTCTCTTAGCGTTTGCTTGTTGTTTCGATGGCAGACTTGTTGAGAGGGGATGCATTTTTAGGCCAAGTTGGATTATCTTTCCGCTTTGGCCCTTCCACTGTTGTTTTCACTCGGCGCTCTTTGGAATACCTGTCAGACATCTTGGCCGCCAAGGATTTTTCGTTTGGCTATGATGCTCGGGTTTCTTTTCTTCACTAGAGATTTTGCTGCCATTTACCCTGGTTTTTCTGTTTGGGTTAGGGTTGCTTGGTTTTCTTGGGTTTGTTTGCATGTTTTTGCTTTAGGCCCTGATTATCGTTCTATGCAATGGGCCCTTCGGCTCCAGTTGTTTGTTTTTTATGTTTGATTTAATGAAACTTCTATTTTAAAAAAATATATAAAATATTATGAAAATTTCAAATCATAATAAAATTAATTATATAATATTTAAAATTATAGCAATACAATGTTTAATAATTAGACATGTAGGGGCAAGGCTAGAATTGATTCTTTTATGTTTATTGCCCTATTCTTATTGTCTTTAAGAGATATCACTATATATAGTTGGGAAACACTCAAGGTTAGTAAAATGAACGACTCCATGCACTCGTATGTTAAGATGAAATATCTTCTAGTTGAACTCGAGTCACAAATAGAGGGTCTCGTTGTGCATGTAACGACTAGCAATAACTGTGGGAGAAAAGAAGAAAAAAATTTGGTAGTAAAAAACATAGGCATATCAAAGTCTTCAAATTGAGACAAAACTAAAAGACACATTAAATCCGAGTGTTACAAGATATAGAATAAAATTAGAAGAGAGGTAGCAAATTAGAAACTTAAAGCTAAAGCAAAAAAAGTTCAAATACAATTATAATAAAACTTGATATTGAACTTTATATTGAATCTTTCCCATTTCTCTCTAATTTGATAAAAATAAATTCACGTATTTACATAATAATTACACCATTCAACCATCCATTCACTCAAAGGAGTATAATTTACTCATCTATGGAGCAATTCAAGTACATCTTCTTAGGGAGTATATCAACTACCTAGGGTTTAAATCGATCTCTTAAGGAGTATCTAAACTTCTTAGGGAAATTATCTGTATCCTAGGGTACTATATCATGTACTTATAGTGACAAGAGTTCTTCCGACGCCTGGAGGCATGCATGAGAGAGGGTTTGTTAAAGGAGTGTTGCAGAGAGTCCAAGTTGTGTAACTCTTCTTGGTGTTGAAGGCTTTAGAAACTTTCCCAAGTCCATTCATGACAATAGTTGGGCAGATGAATGACTTGTTGTATGAGCGCTCCCTACATGCCAGGCCTCGCAAAGCCTTCGGCCTCCAAGTGGTCTGATATAATGTTCATTATGATTACTCTGACAACGTCCATGTTAGACAAACCAAATACTTCTATCACTACTGCTTTAGGTATTCAAAGCCTTCTTGGGGCTACACCTCGCATACATGAGCTACTATGAGATACATGCGAGATGTTTCTAGAGTTCCCTTGGTGACTCGCTCGATCGGGGAGCGATGTGAGGTGTTTCATAGGTGAGACGAAGTTGTTGTCTTGTGGTCTCGAACTTTTACTAGACAACCAATCTTCGCCAACATATGTGGAGAGAAGTTGCCATATCGTCGCCTTTTTGTCACACCCTTTGGAAGTGAGTGGTGAGAAGTTGTCAATCTATTTTTTTACTTTCTGCTGGTTGAGATTCAAAAAGAAAGCTTTGCATGGCGACTATGGCACCTCCAAAGCACGTTGTTGTAGCCAGTTTAGTTATTAATGGCATCAGTCGTAAAAATTGGTGTTCTGGAAGTGCTACCGTGAGAGACACCATGGCTGATTATCTTGGTCGAGAGGATCTCCATACTCATCGTACCAATTGTTGATGCCAAAATAAGGAGGCACCGAACAAAGGAGGTGGAGACAGTGGACAAGGGTGGTTGTGATGGTTTTAGGTGGTTCACCCCCTGTAGGCTTGGGGAGGAGAGCAGCAGACAATACAATATCGAAGATGAGAAGATAGGAAGAGGAAGAGAAGGGTACAACTTCTCAGTTTTGTCTTGTCTGGATACATGGTATATCTTTCATGCCTCTTTCTTATTGGGGTATGTGTATTTATAGCCATCTTTAGCACTGTTGATGATTAGATAGTGCCATACCTTATGACAGCCTATGGATGGGTTGGCAGAGATAGACCCAACTTCCAAGTATTTAGGCTTTGCATGCCGGTCATGTGAAGGTCATGCAGTGGCGTTTGGCTATGTCTACTCCCAAGACAACCTAAGGGCTCCAGTAATATAATTCTCTAAAGAAGCCTTCCTCCGAATTATGCAAAGGTGAAAGGATCGGGTGTAACAAATCTTGTATGAGAGAAAGAGCGATCAAGTTGGGATTTTTGATGAAAAATGGTGATGATTTTAGAAGAAAGAAAAAGAGAAAAATATAAAGATTGTTGGTGATATAAGTCAGTATTCCCTTGTCCCCTCACACACAAACATGTCCAAAAAACACCTTAAAAAAGGTTGGTAACCTTGTTTTCTACAATGGGCAAATTGCCCCTCAAGTCACTTTTTTCCAAACATTTATGTAAGTGACATTTTGTTGGGAAAAACGTGAGAACATGGTAACTTTGAGCCATATTTCGAATTAGTAAAGGTGGATATTCGAATAAGGATTCGATTGGATCTTATTATACTCCGTGAGACTTTTACAACGGTATCTCATATGCTCAAAATGGTTTAGTAATGAATGAGAAATTGATGGTCAAAGTAAGGAGGTTAAGAATTAGAAAAGGAAATGGAACCCCCATATCCCACATGGATGGGATAAATGGATTGAGAAGTGTTTATATACACTTACCCTAGTTGTGGTCATTGAATAACTTGAAAGGAAACTGTGCCTTGCGTGCAGGGGTTGCAAATCCAATCCCATTCAGGTTGGGGCGCACCTGAACCACGTGGGCGATGCGAATGTCTAGATCGGTCGGGCCCTATGTGGACTTGCGGATATTTTACCACGTTCGAATAAATTTTTTTCCTTTTGAATAGCAGAGTATCCCGAAAATTAAGGGATATATTCAGATTTATATTCGAATTTTACTTGCAGCCCACTCAATTATCCGATTAGAGGCAAAATCGGAATAATGTTTCTCATGTTTAACGTAATTTTCTCCTATAAATACATGAGTATTTTTCAGGTTTTAACATACAATTCAAAACGTTTTCTCTCCCAAACTTGCATAGTTTACTGGTGATAGTCGAAGGCTTGAGTACGTTCATGATTTATCAGTGGTGCTGCTGAAGATAATCATCTGATGTTGTATCCTGGGAGACTGCTGACCGACGACCTCTAGCACCGAAGAGTGGTCGAATCTGTCTTAAGGAAACTGCGTTCCTAGCAGGCCTCAGCAACCGAATTTGGTTATTTCGAATCTTTGTTTTTTGTTTATTTCAATTTTCTAATTACTGTAATCATGCTACTTTAACTATTTTCACATTTATTTTGAATTTAACCGTCCTTTGTCTAACAATCTTAAGACATATTATATTTTTTCAAAAGGCGATTCTAGATAAGTGTGTGAGTCAAGCAAATAAATTGGTTTCAGGAATTATCGTGTCGTTTTAACAGGTTTGCTTAGATCTTAGAAATAAACGGGACAAATCTGTGTTACAGAAATTGTTGTTGAGAGTAATTGAGGTTACGGATTTTGTGGAAATCAAAATCAGAAATAAACGAAATTGAATTTCAATTTATTGGTATGTATCATGAGGATACATGTTTGATTTAATACATTCGCTTATAGAAAGGATTAAAATCATATGTAAAATACATGTTTGCATGTATTGTAAAAACTTTATCGTGTGTGTAAAAGGTTTAAGGCAATGTTATATGTGTTTGAAAACACTTAGGATTATTATTTCCAATAATTTTCTATGAGAAAGTGTACGATAACCATGGAAAATTTCTTGAATTTTTTTGGAAACAAAGATCTTGTAAATAATTCGTTTCGAGAATTATTTCCTGCCGTTTTGACGGATTTACTTGATCTTCCAAACAAGAATCAACAAAATTAAATCAAAGAATTATGTTCTTTTGATCGAGTTGCCTTGATATCCCTGTCTGGGTTTTTAGTGCCACTAATCCCAACGTTTAACAGAACATATAATGGAAATAAATTACTAAATTTATTTCTTCATTAGAATCTTGCGTTGATTCTAATTTGTTAAGGGAAATAAATCGTTGGATTTAATTTCGTGGGAATCTAGAATGATTCAATATTAAAATAAATTAGTGCATTTATTTTGGAAAGAGAAATAACTTAAAGTTATTATTTCTTAAAGAATCAAGTATGATTCTATTTTGGAAATAAATCGGTAAATTTATTTCGAGAAGTAACACTGGTTACCAAATTCATAGCACTAAGTCCGACTGAGGTCTCGAATCGAAGCATAAGAGAACTTTATTCTCTATGTCGAGAATTAAATTCTTAAAGTCTATTCTGATGCATGCTATGAAGTGCACAGTGTTTAAAAAATGGCTAAAAAATTGTGAGGGTCTTTGGACCATAAATGAAAGATTTCAAATTGTTGTGATTTTAATTAATCACTCGTACTTGGGATGAATTCAAGAATAGAATTCATAAGCGGTATGTTCAAGAAGCTAAATGGGAAATGCTTCAAATGCCATAAGATAGGGAAAAAGTCCTCGGACTATAGACTTCCAAACGAGATCAATGTTGTGACAAATTTGGTCATAACAATTGATATGACGAACAATTGTTTGAAGGAAATTTGTTACCTTCATGATAGAACAAACTAGTGTTTTGCTTAAAAATCAAAGATGCTATAGAGAAATTATTCTCTATAAGTAGGATGTTAAAACCCAAAATTAATAAATTGATTAATTTGGGAGAAACTCTTTGTGAGTAGCGCTGCAACATCAAAGGGTACAATAAATTTGGAGACAAGAATTAAAACTTCAAAATGTGTCTAACATGTGGGGGAAGTTGTTCTATCAACTAATAAGATACCATATGAGTTATGGAAGGAAATGAAACCTTCCTAAGACTACATAAAATGTGGGGGAGGGGGTCTTGCAAAGGTAATATCAATTTCTTGTGTAAAAATAGATTCACAAGAATGTGATAATGAAAACAAAGAATGTCTCATTCTTTGAAATATATTTCCTAAATATTTAGGAAAGTTAGTCCAAGTTCAATGGAACGAACCTTGGAGACTATCAATGGAAAATAGTCCATACGTTCAACAAAAGGTTGAAACGAAAACATTGTCATGATGACATAGTGTGACAATTGTGTGCATTCGGATATATGATCCTATGACACGCTCATTGTTATATGTGACAATGAAATGGTAAACGTACCAATGACATGTTAAATTCAAGATTTGATTTTGGGCATCCAAATCAAACAGTTATATGAAGGTTTCATATTAACTCAGTCACACTATATGGACAAATTCTTGAAGAATTTGACAAGGATGATTCTGGTATAGCCAGAACTCAATTAGACGATTGATCTCAAATGAAGTTATCTTTATTGATTATGTAAAATCAAAGGATAACGTTGCGGATCTGCTAACCAAAGGGTTAAACCGAGATCAAGTTGAGAAAATATTGGAAGGAATATGACTAAAACCCATGGAAATTTAAGGCGCTATGAGAAGGAAAACCCCACCTAGTTGACTGGAGATCCCAAGATCTAGGTTCAAAGGGACAACCTAATCACATAGACCTTGGGCGGTCACTGTGGGGGGTTACTCTCCCAAGTCCATTCCTATGATGTAAATAGTGACTAAAAATGAAACAGGCTAAGCAATGCTTTTAATGACCACTGTGTGCGTCGGTGAAGCCGAGCAACATAAGTCACCTATGTAAGAGTGAAGTGGGGCCGCTTTAAAGAGACTATTGGGGCACAGTTCTCTCAAACTCTCGCAAAACTAGGTGATGTCTATGGCCATATAGACATAACCATGAGAACTAAACTCGTGTCAGAAAGGTAATTGTGTGGAGTATATCATCGTTTACACAAATGACATAACAGTTCAAGGACATCAAGTCTATTGGGCAGCCAGTAAAGTAAATATACTTTCACAAGGGAAGGTTCAAGGGTGGACACCTACCTATCTTATGCAACTATCAATCGTAGAAACTATCACCACATCGAGTCAAAATGGTTTTGATAAGATGTATCAATTTTATTCATGTGGGAGATTGTTGGAAAAACGTGAGAACATGGTAACTTTGAGCCATATTTTGAATGAGTAAAGGTGAAGATTCGAATAAGGATTCGATTGGATCTTATTCTACTCCGTGAGACCTTTACAACGGTATCTCATATGATCAAAATGGTTGAGTAATGAATGAGAAATTGATGGTCAAAGTAAGGAGGTTGGGAATTAGAAAAGGAAATGGAACCCCCATATCCAACATGGATGGGATAAATGGATTGGGAAGTGTTTATATACACTTATCCTACTTGTGGTCATTGAATGACTTGAAAAGAAATTGTGCCTCGCGCGTAGGGGGTGAGAATCCAATCCTATTAGGGTTGGGGCGCACCCGCACGACGTGGGCGACGCGAATGTCTGGACCGGTCGGACCCTATGTGGACCTACGGATATTTTACCACGTTCGAATTAATTTTTTTCCTTTTGAATAGAAGATTATCCCAAAAATTAAGGGATATGTTCGGATTTAAATTCAATTTTTGCTTGCAGCCCACTCAATTATCCGATTAGGGGAAAATTGGAATAATGTTTCTCATGTTTAACCTAATTTTCTCCTATAAATACATGAGTCTTTTTCAGGTTTTAACATACAATTCAAAACGTTTTCTCTCCCAAACTTGTATAGTTTTCTGGTGATAGTCTAAGACTCGAGTACGTTCGTGATTTCTCAGTGGTGCTGCTGAAGATAATCATTCGTTGTTGTATCCTGGGAGACCGACGACCTCTAGCACCGAAGAGCGGTTGAATCTGTCTTAAGGAAACTACGTTCTTAGCAGGCTTCAGCAATCGAATTTGATTATTTCGACTTTGTGTTTTTCATTTATTTCAATTTTCTAATTACTGTAATCTTGTTACTTTAATTATTTTCACATTTATTTTGAATTTAACCGTATTTTGTCCAACACATTTTTCAAGTTTAAAAGTCTAATTAAAGCCCACCCAAACTTGACCCAATATATCAAATTACCCAACTAAGTCTCTAAGCCCAAAACTCGGGTCAACACTAACTCGTTGGCTCAAAATTCAAGTTGTTACAATTGTGAAGGTCTATCATAGGAGCGACTCTCTAAATTCCAATTCTTAACTTTATTTAAAAGATCTAGTCTCTCATCTCATTAGATCAATTGATAGTTAAGTTTCACTCTACGCTAATAACCTTTGAATAAGAAGTTAATGACTTTAAGAGTTGAGAGCAATTAACGAAAGAGACAGAAACGATCACAATGTGTATGTAGTGCTCACATTCTTTGAATGAATCATTATGTTTTCACCTCACCTTTTTCTTTTCTAGATTTAAGTTGAAACAAAGGATCAGAACATCAAAGTCCTGGTCGACACTTGATTGTTTTTGCACACAAAGGATACCATAAACACATGATTTTGAATTATTGGTAGATAAAATACAATGATAATAGTCCGGGGGAAATCCTCATTATATAAATATTGTTAGCAATTAATTAATATCTGATGTATAAACAATACAAGATGTATTAATATTTAATTCGAAGATTGTATCACATTTTAGGAGAAGAAATATTATATAAAGTACCAACACAACTTTAATCATGTATTGAACTTAATGAGTGATCTCATTAGAAAAACGGATGATGTTTATCCTAATAGACCCAAGTTTAATATTTTTGTCTACAAAATATATGTGCATTGTCAAAAAATAAAATATATATAAACAAATAATACATTATAATAACTTTTAGACTATTTAAAAAAAACTTAATCATATATTCCTTTATGTTATTGGCGTTTAGATCAGATTATATGTAATCTAATTATTTTTAAAATCAAAGCGTATAACCTATAATTTATAAGTAAAAATTAGAAATTCAACTAATCAATTTAACAGATCATTTGGTATGAAATATGTTTTAATTTGTCAGAGACAATAACATAATCGACAATTATTTTTGCCGCTGCATTAAATTATTTTTTTAAGAAAAATCAAGCTTTGTTTTTAAATTATAGATCCATTTCTCTATTTATTTTTATAGGTAAACTACGTTGGATGTCAATTGGGCGGAGAAGGTGCGAATGATACTCTTCTCACATTCATTCCTGTCAAGTATTTTTATCTCTATCCTCGTCCCACGGCCTGTTGCGAATACAAAATCTAAAACATCTCTGCCTCACAACCCGCAAGACTAAAACCATCACCGCCCTATTACCCACATGGGTCCTGAGACCCACCTAATCCCCTCTTTACCCGCGCTGTAACCCTTTCATATAATATTTTTATAACTATTAGTTAAAAATATAAATCAAATTTGTTATGAAAAAAGTATGAAATACTCGTCATTCGGACTCCCACCGCATAGTGAAATTATTCTAATTGTCACAATTTTTTTAAAATAATAATATACAAAATTAAAATTGTACAACAAAAAGTTTGGACTAAAATGATACTAAAGTCTATTGTAAATGATCGAAAATAACACAAATAACATGTAAAATAATATTTCAATTGCTTAACAAATAAACATTATAGAAAGAACTAAACAAAACATAACAATTAAAAAACAACCTTAAAAAATAAGAACAAATACCGATAGAATCTAAATAACATGCAATATTATGAAAATAAAATTTAAAAAGTAGAAGAATAACATATATATGGTGAGGACTGAAGAGAAGAAAAAACCTTAAAAAGAAGGCATAACGGCAGACAACAATAAAGAATAAACGAATAAATATAATAAATATTATATATATATATATAAATTTTCATAAATATTTCAAGATAAGTCAATGTAAATTATTTTAAATTTGACTCTGATTCAAATTGATATATTAAAAAATATTTATAAATTCGATATGCTTAATTTTAAACTCAATTATATACACACATATATATGTGTGTATATTAAATTTTCATTAATATCCCAAGAAAAAGTCAATATAAATTATCTTAAATTTAACTATGATCTAAATCGTTATTGTATTTTTTTATGACATTTATAGTAACATTTTATAAGATTTGTTGGGCGGGTAGGCACGATGCAGGGCGGGTGGGGATGATACGAGGCGGGTGGGGATAGGGCGAGACCAAAGATATATTCACGCCTTCCCCACCACCCACGACGAATCTAATTTTTTATCTTTATCCCCGCCCTACAACCCGCGAAATTTGTAACCATCCCTACTCAATTAAATGCGAAGTGGGGTGAATTCTCGCAAAACCCGCCCCATTTACATCCCTAAAACTACGTACTGATACCACAAAACTTTAAATTTTGTACCTATTCTATAATTGAAGTAAAAATCTATGCTATTTTAGCACTAAACTTTAACTTATGTTTCAATTCTATCATTGAACTATTAAAATCAATTACATGCATAGATCCTAGCGGTTTGTGTGCGATGACGTGTAAGAATTTTAACGATCTAATAATATAATAGAAGTCTAAACTAAAATTTAATGTTAAAATAATATTAATTTTTAATTTAATAATATAATTAATATTAAATTTAAAGTACAATAATATCCGGCGTAGTTTATCACATTTCTATTGGCCGAATGATCATTGAATCATTCTCTTCCTGGCCAACCGAATACATGTGACAACTTATTATGAAGTTCTTGTTATTTTGGCTGAATAGATTATTACTGAAATGGAAAATCAGCATGGGGTTTCGCTAAAAGATGAATTGCAAATACAAAGATTGCAGGTGAGCAGAGATTGAGTTAAAAATTTTGATTTAGGATTAGAATTAAAAAAATCAATACATAATATATTTTTTTAAAGTGATTTTAATATTTTAGAGTGATATCAATTTTTTTTTGAAGAGTTTTAATATAGAAAAAGGGAAATCTACTTCTAATAAGTATTACACTCGCAAAGAAAATGAGAGAATATTAACCTAAAATTTTTAACAGATTGTTGACTAAATTTTATTTTTATGTATAACTTTTTTAAATTTATTTTCGGTTGCTTGATTGAAGTTAAGGCCCACAAAATGTGTTGTCACCACTACCAGCTTGGCTTGTGACATGTGTGGTGTGCTACTTTTTGGACACTGTCATTTTATTTTATTATATTTTAAAAAGTTTAAAGGCTTATTTACCCCTTAAATTGTTTTTTTTTTCGAACAACCCTTAAAGTATTTTTAGAGATATTTTATTTACTTAACTAAAAATTGTGATCTTATACAGCCTTTCTGTTAGACGCCGTTAAAAAATTCTCACATGTCAATCAAAACACGTCATGTGTCATTTTATTAACATAAAATTAAATTGACTAAAAAAAGTGAATTGTACGTTAGATATGTTAGATTTTATTTTTTTTGTTATTTTAATCCCTTATATGAATTGTTCATATTTTTCCTCTCTTTACACTCATCTGATAAAGCCTGCTTAGCCATATTTATATCAGTCTGCAACTTTCTCTCCCACTGACCTCTAGATATCTGGTATGAATATGATGAAAACCCATCTCTGTAATAAGCTTCAGTTGAGTGGAGTTTCTTCAATTATTTTGTTTTAGTTTACTGATTGAGTATTTGAGTTAGTTAACCCTTTCTTAATTAAAAAAAGGGTGCTGGACGATTTCATTAGTGGTTTTAATGGTGATTGAATATGAATAGCCCTGGTGCTCTTCGATGAAAGTTTAAAGGACACAGATGCGACTAACTAGAGAAAGAAAACGAGAAAGAGTGTAAAACGTGGGGGATGAACACTTACTAGAAAAGGTTAAAAGAAATATGGAAGGATAAAACAGTTATAGAAGGAGAGAAATTAGACAGAATGAGAAGAAAATATTAAATAAAATGGCAAAACAGAGTTGATATGGGAGAAGAATAGTAGAAAGAAATGGGCTGGTTACTTTTTCTTTTGAAACTCAGGCAAATCTGGGTGATGTAGCTAAAATGAGGTTATAAAGAAATGCTTATAAAAATAGTAAGGATTTGTGTATCAATTTTTATATACTTACATAAATCCTTACAAAAATTGTAAGAATTTTGGTATATATACAAATGCTTGTTGATTTTTATGTACCTATTATGTACCTACAAAAATCCTTACCTGTCGATACACAAATTCTTACCATTTTTATAAGTGTTTCTGTATAGGCTCATTTTATCCACCTCACGTTAGAAAAACCCGGCAAATCATAAACCGAAATGATATAAGCATCTATAGATGATTTTCTACAAGCAACTGATAAATAATAATCTTTTTCATATAATTGCCAATGATTTCGATGACCCAAAATACTTGAAACTGGAAATAGAGAAAACTAAAAAAAAAAATCTGATGATAAAATGAAGTTTCCTTCCACTGCAGCTCATGTCATCTCTTTGGTATAAAAATCCATTGTCATACATGTCGTCTTTAATTGAAAATATCTTTTGAACAGTAATGCGTCTTTGTTGCTACTTCAACATTCTATGTTTGTTGTTATTCTTCTTTTATATAATGTACCCTTAATTTGATGAAGTTAAAAATGCACAGATATACAACATCTGTGGTCCCAAATGGTGCCATGCATGAATCCTGTAAGTTATGCTGTATTATGTGCATTTTCAGCAATTTCTGTCATGTGTGTGCTTAAGTATGTACTTGAATTGCATGTGAGCTACATTTGCAAATTGTGAATATATTAAATATTTTCTTAAACGATGCTTCTGGTTTCTGAGGTGCATGTGACATGCAGAGAGCTCAAGGACATCGCTAGTTTGATTTCTCAAATCATCTAAGATCATTCATATGGTCTTTTGGGGCAACTTATTGGTTCTCCAGGCTTGTATTTGCGTTATATAATATAATAGGTATTCTGAAACATTGATATTTTTAATTGCTTAAAGTTGCAGTATGCTCTGTCTGCTTGATATTATCCGGGAAAAATATTTTCTCAGTTGATTTATGATAAGGTATTTCAGTTTTATACTTTTCTTTTCGTAGATATTTTTATGATTTTGAGTTTCATCTGTGAAGTAGATCAGACTTTGTCGTGCCTTTTTGAGGTATGTTTGGTTTTGAAGAATAGGAATCATTGGATTCCTGTGATACTAGCACATATGTTGCTGCTATTCTGTTTTCTTCCTCTTCCAGGGTTGTTCTATTTTGTTTTTCTGTTTTCTCATGGGTCTCTTCCACTAAAGGTTGCCAATTAAACATATTTTAAATAAAAATAATAATATTAAATAAAAATCACAATAGTATTAATAATTATTAATATTTAAAAAATGTTAATTAAACATATACCGACGAACAAAATCGTCAGTATATCTACCTTATACAAATCTACATGATACATATAACGACGGAGACAACCGTCGGTAAAATTGTGAATCAACTGGGACGGAAATTTATCGTCGGAATAGATACATTAATTTTCAGAGTTAGGCCATACCTATACAGACGGACAAATCCGTCGGTATAAGGTCTAAACATCTATAGCGACGGTGGTTTACAGTCGGTCGTTTTACATACGATTGTTTGTCTGATAAAATATCACTTTTGTCTGTCGGTAAAAAAATTTAAACTATATACCGATAAATTTTATGTTTTTTACCAACGATTTTCTCTTTGTCAATATATGTCATTTTTTTGTAATGATGTTTACGATGATTCTTTAGCTGGGAAATACCGCGGCTCCACTAGCTCCTCTTTTTTGTCTTCTCCGATAGAATGAAAGATTGTTGTATTCTGAAAATTTAGTTTAGAATTAAACATGTGTATAAATGAATAAACAGTGGTCTAAAGTTGGAGAAGAAAATGAACTATTCTTGTTTGCTAATGAATTTCAAGTTAAAAAAATTTTAGGGATAGATTGAATAAATATAAAATTTGAGATAGTCAACATGTCATTTACCCATTTTTATTAAAGTCAGTTAATTTTTTGGTCAAAAGAGTCACATGACGCGATCTAGTTGGGTCGGAAACTTTTTTAAATGGTCGTTACAAAAGAGGGGCCAACGGAGATCACGATTTATAGTTCAGGGGGAAAACGTCTCAAAAAATATTTTAGGGGACTGTTCAGGAAAATGTGCATAGTTTAAGGGGTAAATAGGCCTTTATTTAAAAGACAATTGTTTCTAGCCGTTGCGGCCGGTGGCGAATGCAAGTGTAAGTTTGGGTGGGTCTGAACTTCTCGAAGTTCACACATTTTGCTTTAATTTTTTAAAACGTTATAAATTAATTTTTAATTTTTTTTTATTTTTATGACGTGTGACTACTCTGAAATTTAAATTTTTTTTTGCTTATGTCTATCCTAAAAATATTTTTAACTTGTGTCCACCCTAAAATATATTTTTGAACCGCAACATGATGTAGCCTCCTAATTTTACTATTTTTCCTTTGTATTAATATTGAAGGGTGGCGTCCATCTTTGATTACATCGATCAGAGCAAAACTACTTCTAAAAAATATTCTCTATAACACAGAAACATTTTCATTTTCTTACTTTTATTTAATTTAATTGTCATTACTAACATTTTATTTTCAACAGTCTTATTTCTTACAATTTAGAAGTGGTTTAAGTAGTATTGTTGTTGAAACATGGTTGTTATCATGGACAAGTTCATTCCCTGTCTTTTCAAACTTGAGCCCTTGGATGGAACTATCAATGTTTGTTACAAAGAATGGTGATATTATTTGATCAGCTGAAAGTTAACTATGTCCTGTTTAATCCTCTCATATTTAACGATGTAAGAAACTATAACGTCAATGTTGTAAATAAAGTCAAGTTCGAGAAAGATAATATGACGGTTAAAGGTCACATGTTACGTCACATTGCAAACAACCTTTTCGATATATTATCAAAAATAAATGTGTCAAGTTCATTTGAGATACCTTAAAAAAGAAGTACGGAATCGATGACGTTAAATAAAAAAAAAAGTATGTCATGGAGTATGGTTGAATTTCATATGACCGACGACAAGTCTACAATGTACCAAGTACATACTTATGAAAAGTACTAATTTTGTAGAATTTCCTTCGAGTTTAAATTTAATAGGTTTAAAAATACTAGCAAGTCAAAGAAGAATATCAATTCTCAAAGAAGAGAGCATATCATTGCTTTCAGCGTTTTGACCATTCCGAAGAATCACAACCATAATGGAAAAAAAAAAAAAAACAGACACCTAATTGATGGTCCGTCTCTGCAACCAAGTAATCGTCGTCGTAGTTTCTGAAATCAATATAATCGAAAACATTGTTGAGTGGATTGTAAAAATAAATACTTTTAAACATTTTTACGTTAACAGAGAAATGTTCAATGAATTTAAAATATAACTGAAGGTGAACAGATTCAGATAAGTAACTCTAATTTCTCTGTAGTACTACTATACTATGTAATGAGTGATGGCACCATGAATATGCCTGGTTGGAACTAAATTTATTCATCCGATTCTTATAATCAAAATCGATTTGGATTATTGTTTGTTTAGTAGAAATATTTTTATTTATATTTAATCATAAATAGTTGTATTAATTGGCATCAATTATAGGCATGGACAATTACAAACTTAAGATTTTATGAAAGAGTGTAAACTTTTAAGATGCTATATTAAAAATTTAAGGATTTAATATTACAAAACTTTAGATGTAAATTATATCGTCAATAGAAAATATATATTTTTTTAAAAAAATTATATGAGAATTTATAGGGACGTATAAGATGATAACGAGTGGCGTCAGCTTCAGTATAATTAGATTAGGAAAACAATGATCAAATACTAGGAATAAAGAATGGGGATATTCGATGAGGAACAAAAATCTCTTTTATTTTTTGATGTCCATTTATATGTCCCAACACTTTAATATTAAATTTCAACTCATAACTTTAAATTTTAAATCCTAAATTCTAAACCCTAAAAAATATACTATCCTCTCAATTCTCTAAACTCTAACCTTAAACCCTAAACTTAATTTTTTTTACTGTGGGGTGTAAATATGAGCACTAAAAAGGGGCAAAAGATTTATATTCTTTGATGAGTAAGGAATGACGCCAATCTAAATTAAGATTAAAAAACGATAAGTTTCAAAACTTGTTCATGCAACCTAAAATGTTATATTTCTTAATAACATTTTAGGTTGGTTTTTTTTTCACAAATTTTGAAATTTAGTTTTTTTAGATTGGTGGTTTTTTGAAAAGTTTCGAAATTTATCCGAAAGACACAAAAAACCCAACACAAAATGTTATAAAAAATATAATATTTTATATTACTTTAACATGTTTCAAAATTTAATATTTTTAACCTTAAATTAAACTGTTGTATTGTAGACCAACCGATAAGCAATGGTGAGGGAAGAAAATATACTTGTGGAGCAAGCAAAGCAAGGGTGGGAGTTGGTTCTTTATTATCATCTTTTTTTGACCAAGTTATTATCATTTTGTTTCCCACGACTCAATCGGTCAAAGGCTACGTCCTATCATGATTGGGAATTACTTCTACTTAAAATTTCTCATCATGGGCTTCGAGGCCTACCAGAGTTAATGGCTAATCATGTTTTTGGAGTCTTGTAGTTCCCTTTGTATTCTTTATATATATAATAAAACTAGAATATTTCATAACAATGTTACTAAAAATTTTAATGTGATTTTTGTTCACGACAACTGTAATGGTTTGGTTTTTTTGAGGAATTTTGTTCTGATTTTACAACCAGAAATACAATTTCCATTGCAACAAGAAAACGTGATGGCACTTTACAACCAGAAATGACAATTTCCATTGCAACATGAAAACGTGATGGCACTTTACAACCAGAAATGACATTTAGAAACATATTGTAGTTTGTTGGTCCTCTTCTTCTGATCAATCACAGATAAGAGGATCAGTTAAACATATGAACTAAAAATCCAAAATTTATTATATATCCATAGCCACTCGTTTGTAGAGATGAGACGGCAGCCTAGGAGTGGCCATTGCCTGCAGCAGGGTCCTCATGTAGGCAACCAATCCAGGATTCTCAAGCATGTCGATTTCCTCGGCCTTCACCCCCTCGGCCGGTGTCCAGCAAAAATGGTGCAACAGATGACCCAGCATGGATGTTACCAGATTGATCCCGAGCTGAGCACCGGGGCACACCCTCCTCCCTGCACCAAATGGAAGCAACCGGAAATCATGGCCTTTCATATCGACTTCTTCCTCCAGGAATCGTTCTGGCCGGAACTCTTCAGGGTCCTTCCACACGGCTGGATCACGAGCTACTGACCATACGTTGACGTGCACGTTTGATCCCTTGGGGATGTCATAGCCACCGATTTTGACGTTTGCATTCGCTCGGTGGGGTAGCATTAGAGGTGTTGGGGGATGCAATCTTAGTGCCTCCTTGGCTACACTTTGAAGGTAAGGCAGACTTGAGAAATCGGTTTCAGACATCACCCTTTCGAATCCTATCACACGGTCTAGCTCCTCTTGTGCCTTTTGCTGCACTCTCGGATTTCTAATTAGCTCGGCCATTGCCCACTCCACTGAGATTGCTGTTGTGTCCATGCCTGCTGTGATCATGTCCTGCAGGTTCAAGTTATACCGTAAGAATATGGACCCTAAATTACGATTAGTCTCCAAAAGTTGAACGTACATTCTTACCCAAAGAAGTCCAATTATTGTATCCTCGCTAAGGTCGTACTTTTCTTGTAATGTAAGCAAGGCATCAACGAAATGCTGCTTGGCACCGCCGCTCTTCTGGCGAGCAAGGGTGTGCTCATCCATGATAGCTCGGGTGAGACGGTCTCTCCGTGCCCCGTGCTTGGCGAATGCCTCCTCTTCCAAGGGAAACATCCAACGAAGCCAAGGAATGTGCTCGGCCATGGCGAGTGATGCACCCAGCTTAAGTCCGTTAGCCACAATGGCCTTGAATTCGTGGCCTTGGTCGTCCATTATGCCCTCAGAGTTGATGAAACGCTTCCCAAACGCTAGCCTGGTTATGTTGTTGAATGCTACTGCTCCTAAGTATTTCCTTACTAGCAAACTCGTTCCCTTGCTTTCTGCATCTAAATTGGAGGCGGCAATAAATGTTGGGCTCATATTCAGTTAATACAAGTAAGCCATTTCCACAAGAGATCCCGTGAAAACTAAAAGATTTGACCCCAATTTTTTTTAAAAAAAATGCATATTCCTTGTGGTCCATATGCCAAAACCTTTATCTTTCTGGCGGCCAAATTATTATAAATATGTACTAAAATTATTTAAAATTCCATTACTTTTTCTGTCATTTGATCATTGACAGAAAATTAAAAAAGTAAAGGCTACTAATAAATACAAAAAAAAAAATCAATAAAATCTGGTGAGGATTAATATTTTTCCCAAATGGAATTTCTTATAATAGAATTAACTAATTTTACCAAAAACGCTAATTAATTGGATTATAATAGTCTAATCAAATTATAACACTCTCTATTAGTGTGGAAAATTCTTATATGATTTAATCCTTTTTAAATTTATTATTAAAAATTTATTTTCACCCTTTAAATTTTAAAAATTCGCCACTAACAATAAAGTTTTGCGCATGAAAAAAGCAACAATGAAATAAAAATTGCAGTTGCAACGACTTTACCAATGTTAAACATTATTAAAAATGAAGAGAGAAGGAGGAGAGAATACCAGGATTGGTGCAGTCGGTGAAGATGGATTCAACCATGGCAGTAACCTCATCTTCTCTGATGGGTCTCAAGGCTTCAAGCCGCTTCGGAGAGAAAAGCTCCAGCGTGCACACTTTCCGCACCTTAACATAGTGAGGTCCATAATCAGCCCATATAAGGTCCTGTCCATCTCTGCTAAACTTTGCCGCCGACCTGGTCCGGTGCCTGTCCGCCAACTGTTGATCACGCTCTTTCAGAACTTCCCTCGCCAGTTCCGTATTCGAAACGATCACGTTCAACGTTGACCCAAACCACACCGAAATGATCGGACCATAGGCCTGCGCCCATTCCGCGTAACACCGGAACCTAACCGGTTTGACGTCGTAAAGGTTCCCCACCACCGGCCACGCTCGTGGACCGGGCGGCAGCTTGAACCTTAGCGATTGGTAAAGCTTGTACGGTAGGAAGAGGGCGAAGATTGAGATGGTAATAATAAGAGGACCCACTTCTCTTGGATTTCTATGGTTTATTGATCAAAGCGGTTGGGACGGTGCGGATATAGAGGGGAGACGGGTGAGTAAAGGGTGTTGGTGAACTGATTTGTCAAAGTTTTCTTACACTTTACAAGGAATAATAGGATAACATGCACGGTGCACAGGAGGATTTTGGACGTGCGAAGTCAACGATCGTATAAAAAAAAATTTAAATGAATTGAATTAAATGTTTATAAAAAAATAAAATATTTTATTTTAATAAATTATAAAAAAATAATTTTAAAGAAGGTCTTATAATATACTTTTATTAAAATAAAAATATATTTTTTAAAAAATTTATATATATTTGTGATTATAAATTAAAGAGCCTCGTTTAAGTAAATTGTACAGGGTTTCGTAAACTTTTGAACCCTCACTGAGTGCAGGGATGAACGAGAGGGATTGGAAGGGACTATCGCCCCTTTAAAAATTTTAAATTTATATACGATTTAAAAATGTTTTAGAAATTCACTATGTATTTTTTATTAAAAATTTATTTTCATCCCTTTAAAATTTTATAAATTTGCTCCTAAAAATTTATAGGTTCGCATTCTAACTTAAATCCTGCGCCGTCCTACTGGTGCATATGGTTGGTGTGAAGGGCCATTGGGATTTGGACACATGGGAGAGATAGGCAGTGGGGATGGTTGGATAATGATTTTAAAGTAATATGGGAGTGGTTGGTGAGGTGAGAAAATAGGAAGGAGGAATCAATGGTTGGTGAGGAGGAGCAGGCGGTGGTGGGCTCTCCTAATCCTTAGCACACAGATATATACAAAACATGACAAGTAAGTTGTGGCACCTTGAAGTTGAATCTTCAAACTACAATACAAGTGGTATTTGAGTCCAGCTTCCTCCAAGCAAACGGAGATTTAAGGTTATAACTGTTGGGAAATGCGAGGAAAATTATAATTTTGAGCTATATTTCAAGATAAAGTTTTGAATAAGGATTCGTTTGGATCTTATTCTACTCCATAATACTTTTATAACGGTATCTCACAAGTTCAAAACGGTTGAGTAATGAATGAAAAATTGATGCTCAAAGTGGGCTTGTAAATTGAGTTAAGGAAAAAGGGAAAAGCTTATATCCCATATTGATGGGTTACCAAGCGTGAGATATGTTTATATACAAGACTCTATTTAGCATTTATTGAATAACTTAAGTTTATATGATATGAGTAATGTGAATATTTGAACTAGTTGGGCTTTTTGCAGGCTTATGGATCTTTTAACCCATTACGAGATAATTTTACTTAAATTTGGATATTATTTTTTGAATATTCTGGAATTAAAAGGATAAATATATGATAAGATATTATCTTTTAATTCAGATATTATTGTGATAATGTTATTTGATAAATAAATTTTATTTTAAATAAAATTCAGATAATTCACAAGTTTTATTTCTAATGAAACTCATACTCCTATAAATAACATGCAAACATACTTAAGTTTTAAAATGACAAAAAAATAGAGATTTTCTACTACGTTTACTCTGTGATTTTCTAAAGTATTTTTGGTGATAGAGGAAGGCAATGTTACAATTCGTGATCTCTGCAAACGTGCTACTATAACTGATCATCTAGTTGTTGTATCTTGGGAGATAGACGACTAACGTATCTCAAGCACCATAGGAGTGGCCGAAAATCTGTCTTAAGGAAACTGTGCTCGCACAGGCCTCAACTCGTTTCTACTCAATCAAATTACGTTTTATTTATTCGATTTTTTATTTAATCTCAAATATATTTGTAATTGATTTTATTCTATTCGATCTAATAATATTCTCTGTATTTATTTTTATTGTTTTATTATTATTCTTGGATTACTAACGCCAATTGTCCACCAACAATCTTAAGACAAAATTTTAATTTTAATCCAAGACGAACAGATTACTATATCAAAAGCAATGGTTCATATCACACGAGTCCTCAACAAATCTGTTGATTTCCTGTCTACAACGGCACTCGAAGGAAATAAATTGTTCATGTTCTAATGCATGAGGCGTGGACAAACTGTTGCAATGTTCTTTGAATTCCCAAAGCCATATACGAGGGTTCATTAAGTGCTCCAAAGAAAGTTAAGAAATGCAAGTTGATTGGGACTGTTGTTGCTCATGGCCAAGGAAATATGGTACCTTACACCCTCGCTCAAAGCTTAAGGAATTGTGAGGAAGGGAGCAATTACTATCAATTGCTTGCATCGTGTATGATTCAAAAGCATAGCTTCCGATTGTTTCGATGGTAATAATACGGTAAAATATTATTGTTATTAATTTATATTTTAAATTTCGTACTAATAATTTTCTTTGAGAAATTTTATATTGACGAACATAATACTCAGGTGAAATCGTGATTTATTTTGGAAGATAAGATCTCGTAAATAATTCATTTCAGGATTTAATTCCTGCCGTTTTAACGGGTTTACTTGATCTTCTTTCCAAACAAGAATCACTGAAATTAAAGGATTAATTCATTTTGATGTCTGTTTGTTAAACAGAATTGAGTTGCTTTGATATCTCTGTTTCGAGTTTTAGTGCTACTAATCCCGTTGTTTAACAGAATATATAAGGGAAATAAATAATTAAATTTATTTTTCGTTAAAATCTTGCGTTGATTCTAATTTTGGAAGGAAAGAAAATAAATTATTGTAATTATTTTCTTGGGAATCTGGTATGATTCTATCTTGGAAAAGAAAATAAATTTCAACAGAATCTTGTATGATTTTAACGTTGTGGGGAATATAAGTCATTAAATTTATTTTCGTGAGAATCTTGTATGATTCTAACTTTGTACGGGAAATAAATTGTTGAGTTTATTTCTTGAGAATCAAGTATAATTTTATTTTGTAAAAAAAATAAATCGCTGAATTTATTTCTTGAGAATCTTGATTAGTTTGTAAATTGAGATATTGTAAATAATATGTTTCGAGATTTAATTCCTGCCATTTCAACGGATTTGCTTGATCTCTTTTTCAAACAAGGAGAAATCTGAATAAATTCATTTTATTCAAATTTGTTGTGGACAAATCTGTTTTAACAGAAATTGTCATCGAAAGTAACATTGGTTACTATTCTATTCAACAGAATTTAGAGTGTTGATTCTGACCGAGGTTTTGAATCAAAGCATGGAAGAACTTTGGTATTCTATGTCGAAAGCCTTATCTGATTCATGTTATGAAGTGTATAGTGTTTAAAAATGGCTAAAGAATTGAGGGTCGTTGGACCATAAATACAAATAGAAGATGTCGGTGCTAAGAAAATTCTTAGTTATCAAATTCTTAATTTGTGATGATTGATTCCAAATTATTGTGAATCAATGGCAGTGATTTTAACTGATTACTTACGATATTCTTGCAAAAGGAATGGTTGAAAGTGAATCTATTCAGGCGTTAGTCATTTGAAAAGCTAACCCCTATTTGGAACGACTTCAAGAACTTCCTTAAGCATAGGAGAATGGAACCCATAAATGGTGATTGTAAAACAATATGAAAGTGCATGTCTAGGATTGGTTCTTTGAAAGACTTGGTATTTAAGCGTGCCTAGTGCACAACCTCTTTTTCATAAGTTACCTACCTAGTGCATTGTTCACTATTGTTCTTTCTATTAAGACCGTGTGTGAATTATTGTTTTGGGGTTTTAGTCTTTGACTAAATTCATAATATTTTGTTTTGGTTTGTGACTATGTGACACAATGGAAAAAGTGAAATTCATTGGAAAGAATTTCAAAACGTGGCAGCAAAAGATGTTGCATATTTGACCATGATAAACCTGGTCAAATATCTGAAGGATGATCCTCCTATGGTTAGAGAGGATAAGGTAAATATTGTTACCACCTTCAAATGTTACTAAGGTAAATATTGCTAAGACAAATATTACTATGAAAAACGTAGTGGAAGTCAAAAAGGACTTCAAACCGCAAATTAGCCAGTATGTTCAAGAAGCAAAATTTCATGGGAAATGCTTCAATTACCATAAGATGGGAAACAAGTCCTCGGACTATAGACTTCCAAACGAGGTCAATGTTAGTAGCGTAACAATTGACATGGCAAAATATTGTTTGAAAGAATACGTTTATTACCTTCATTGACAATAACACAAAAAATAGTGTTATGTGCATTTGCTTAAAAGCAAAATTGAAGCTATACAGATTTTTTTTCTATGAGCATGATGTTGAAACCCAAACTTAATTAAAGGATTAAGATGGGGAGAAGCTCTATATGAGTAACTTGGTACTATAATGCACCTAACATGTGGGGGGGGGAGATGTTCTATAAGCCAATTACCTTTTAAATAAGGTTCCCCACAAAATTAAATATATAAGACACCATATGAGTTATGGAAGGTAACTAAACCTTCCTATAACTACTTAAAAATGTGGGGGGTGTCTTGCAAAGGTAATAACCTTATCACCAAAGCAATGGCATGATAAGTTCGGTAGTGTCATGATGACAAACGACTTCAAGATTAATGAGTGTGACAAATGCGTATATGTCAAAATTACTGACATTGAATATATTATTCTATGTCTGCATGATGATGACATACTCATTGTTGGAAGTAACAATGAAATGGTAAAACATACCAAAGACATTGCAACCCTTTTGACCGGGTCTAATTGCAAGACCGAATCGAGCGAGTCACACGAGGAATATTAGAGTAAAACCCAAAAGTTTCACTTCAATAAACAACCTTTTTTTTTATCTTTTCAGATGTAGCATAGTTAACCTAAGCGTAAGAGAAAGCAACAGACAAAATCTCAACTCGATCGGACGTCAAATCGACATCTGATTGCCCCGTTACGCGTTTAGGGACTAGTTTGTAAATATACCATAAAATAGGGACCTTTTGTGAAATTAGAGTTACCAATATTCAATTAGTCAGGTTTCATACTTACATGTCAAATTTTAGCTTATTTCGATCACCCAAACTCATTTAATTGAACATCCATATATCCAATGACTTAAACGCAAAGATTCAAAACTTTAGAAGATGCCAATTAACCACTTTAACTAACAGGGTATCGATACGTCCAAGCACAGTATCGATACGGTCCTTTGTAATTTCAAAACCCAAATTCTAGTAGCTCAAAACCGTATCGATACGCTTAGCCAATTTCTTCTTTCACCGTATCGATACGATACATATTGTATTGATACGCCAAGCCTTTTTCAGCTTAACCGTATTGATACGGTAGCCCGTGTATCAATACGTCAGGGCACAAAATGTCATTTTTTTCTCAATGAACAATCTGTAAATCAATTATAAACCCCTAGGCATGCTTCTAACACACAAACATCATATTTAGGGATCGATCCTCAGCCATTAACAACAGAAACATCAACAAACCATGGCATCAATCATCATAGAGAAATCTATAGGTATGCTTCCTAAAACCACATCAAACCAAAGACCACAAACCATATCAAAGCATAAACCAAACATAACAGGCCATTTACAACCTCAATAATGCAAAACAAACTTGCCAAACTAGGGAGTTCAAAAACATCATCTCCCAAAACACTTGGCTAACCCCATTGCCATTATTAGCTATGTTTTAAAATATCAAACCATACTTGAGCTTACAATCGCAACTTGGATTGAATCTTTGCTTCGTTGCTGCCACCAACACTCTAATGATCTGCATTGTTGTAAAAGAGAACGTAAGCATAAATGCCTAGTGAGGGTCGCTCAAAATAAACACAACAACAACGCATTTAAAACCATTTTAGTCCATAAATCTCCAATATCATGCTCAAATCAAATCTCATGCTTGAAACCACTTTTCCAAAGCAAAACACATTTCATTTCTCAACACGTATCATTAGTCTCATGCATCTCAATGCAAAATCTCAAGTCTTACATGCTTAGCCAACAAGCAATGCTTCCATTTAAAAACTCATGCATAATCTCACCTTATGCAAAGTTTCATGTATAAACCACATTATACAAATCTTTCTTATGTATAAATCACATTATACAAATCATCATTTAAAAATATGATACATGTTTAGCACATACATTGGCAATACAAGTGATCCGGATAGAACTACCCATATCCTTTGGATGGCACTACCCCCATCCTTTTATGTTCGAATATGTGGACACCTTGATGGCACTACCCCCATCAAGTCACATGGTGAAACTACCCTCACCATAATCTCACTTCGGTCGGGTTGCCACTACCCGCATTGCCCGTAGGTGATAGCACTACCCCTATCACTCACAAAACAATAGCACTACCCCTATTGTGTAACCGAAGAATTTAGCATAATCTCACTTCGACAGGGTTGCCACTACCTGCATTGCCCATTGGTGATTGCACTACCCCTATCACTCGCAACACAATAGCACTACCCATATTGTTTAACCGAAGAATTTAGCACACGCGCAAATTTTGTATATATTATAGTGCACTCACATCATATTGGTCGACCAATTATATCCGAAATAGTTTAATAATCATCATCGCTTGCCAATATACAATTTAAAACCATGTTAACCCACTGCTTTTACCAATGCATCAACAAAACCATTTCCATATCCCAAATCTCATGCTTTAAACCATGCAAAGCTTTTCAAAAGCATAAAATATCTCATTGCCATAACAATTCTATCTCATGGGATAAATCTCATCATATTTCACATAATAAAACATGCATTAAACAGTAGGGAACAAAACCATATTCAAAACATGAGCATGATATCATTTAAACATGGAAAAATTGAAATCCGAGAGCAAATGTCGCTATACTTACTTCTGAGCCTAGATTGGCATTGTAATACTCAAATTTTGTTCGGTTATATATATATATAATTCACTATACATATAGCCAAATAATACTAAGTAATAAAATGATTTAATAAAATAATCTCCAAAGATTATTTAAATATAAACAGCCCATATTATAATTGCCTCTACAAATTTGGAAGGCCCAAATACAAGTATTATAGCCCAATTTTAAAGGGGGTTTCCACTCATTATCAGCCTTCACTAGCCCAAGAAACACAAATGTGTTTCTTAAGCCCGCCAGAATTGACCACGTGGTACCACAGGATTGGTCTACAGCCCCAGCACATGGATTAAGGGCCTGTCTAACGTCAGCTGCATCACCTACTATAAAAGAGAGAGAGAAAGTCAGAATTCAATTAATGATAAAGCAATAATTGTGAAATAATTGAAAGGAGAGAGAAATGGAAAGTCGAAGAGATTACCTAAAATTGGGAGCTCAGAGAAGATGATCGGAGTAGCTGCTTCACTTCCGGAGGTTCGCCGAAGCTTTTGATATATTCAGAGGTATATTTCCACCTTTGCTCTTTATTTTCCTGCACTTAAACAAACAGAAACAGCTAAAACCAGGCCACAATCATTCAAAAAACAATGATATCAGAGTTCTAAACGTAGATAAGTCCTAGATCCAAGGTCAGTAACAAAAAATAATACAAAATCTAAAATAGAAATGGAAACAAAAATGAAGAGGATTATGAACCCTTATCTTAAACCTCTACCGCTGTAAACACCGCCAGAGTGAGTGTAGAGCCGGAGGAGAGCTAGGTTTCAAGCCGGAGTTGAAAATGATAGAGGGGAGCTTCTGTTAATGGGTAGATAGTGTAGGAATGGGAGAAGGGGGCCGATTCTGATGAATCTGGGTTTAGATTAGGGTTTAGGCTTAAAAAGGGAAAAATAGAGTTTTAGGTTTTTTTCACGGTGGTCGAAAATCACTCCGGTGACGGAGCATGGTGGCTGGAAAGAGGTTAGGGATGATTGGAGTTAGCCCATATGGTGGTTGGAGGGATATGGTATACCGAAAGGGATGACCGGAGACGACTGCCAATGGCCGGCGTCACCTTCGGCGGTCGAGAGACAGACTGAGGCTAGGGTTTAATGGTGGTTGAAGATTAAGCTATGAAGGTTGGAAGAATTGAGGTTGAGTTCTTAAGGAAATAATGGGTTTGATCTGAAAGAAACAGGGAAAAATGGGTGATTTGGTGTTTTTGTGGATTAAACAAAGTGAAAGAAGAACAGAAGAAGAACAAGTTTGAAGGTGAGGGTTTTGATCGAGAATGAGAGGATTTTTCTGGGTTTTTGGTGTTTGAGTTGAGAGAATCTGAGGGATGGAGAGAGAGAGAGAGGAGAGACAAGGGTTATAACACAAATGACCGGTCCAACTCAGTTTACTCCCTTTTATACTGTGTTGGAACAACGTCATTTTTGGGAGCCAGGTTAAATAAGACCCGCACGTTTTTTAAACGGGCATGGATACGGGGTTGTGGTCTGACTCAGAACCCGTTATAAAGGTTCGAGCCATTTGGAGGGTTTTAGCAGGCCGGTTCGATTTGGTTCAGATTGTTTTTGAACCGAATTTTCAATGGGTTTAGATTTGGGCTCTTCAATTTGTTCCGCTTTACATTTTGGTCACCTAAATCCTTGTAATTTAGTCTTTTAATTTCCAATTTAATTCAATTTAATCATGGACAATTTAATTTCTTTATTTTAATAGCTTTCAATTTAATTTATTTAACTGTTTGTATGATACATGTTTTTAAATAATCATGTAGTATATTTGTTTAGAAAACCTTAAATACACTTAGTATAATTAGAACCCTAAAATTAGGTTTTTACTTAAAATTGACCACAAAATAATTTGTCATGCATTTAAACCTTTTGCGTTGAGATACATTTTGGATATGGATCAAAGTTTCCTAATGCAACTGGATATTTTAAAATTTGTATCTATTTAAAATGTATTTTCTTACAAAAAGATATCTTTATTTGAAAGGAAATTCAATTAACAATTAATGATCAAATTAAAGCCATTTTATAACTCAAAAAATGCCAAAATGCTACATGGAATTAAAAAAGGTACCGATAATGGGCGTTTGTGAGGGTGCTAATCCTTCCCCAAACGTAATTGACTCCCGAACCCAAATTGTTTCAAAATGAATCTCTAGTTGTTTTTATGGTGTCCGGTCTGCCAAAGTGACCGATGGCGACTCTAAAAATGGATTTCCAAAATTAAATGAAGATTTAATATAAAATTGGGTTTTAAAAGGATTTAATAAATAAAATGAATAAGGCACTCGATTTTCAAAAGAGTGATTGCCAGACCATTTTCCATACTCCAATACTCAAAAAATGGTCGCGACAGCTTGGCGACTTCACTGGGGATCATAAAAGAGAGTCATGCCTAATTAATTAATTCCAAGTGGCATTTTGGAATTATGAGTAATAATCTGAATTTAATTTTTTTCTGAGAATTGTTGGATGAATTTTCCAGAAAATAAGGGTAGTTTTGTGTATGGTACATCTGTCATTCATGCATAAGCTCTCGGCCCGAGCTTTCCACCTTTAAGTGGGAGAAAGACATTATTCGATTGATGCTCTCCAGCTTCGAGTTCGGATCTTTATCTTCTTCCGGTATACTAACCTTATGTGTCGTGGGGCCCACGCCTCCGTTGTAAGGGACCTATACTGCCGAATCGATGTCTTACTGTCATAGTAGACAGTAACGACAGTTTGGGAACCTAGAGTCTAGAACTAAGCCCACATGCTGTTTTAGAAACCCCACCTTATTAGAGCCAGACATGAGCCTAGGACAGGTGCCGCCAGTTTAAATGCATTTCTTTGGTTATTTTCATGGCTAAGTATTTCTGCACTGTTGACTGCTTACTTGCTATTTGTATTAATTCATAATTACTGACACGAGTTTCTTTTTGTTTTTGTCCTTGATAAACCATGTCATTGTTGCATTTATTTTGGCATCGGTTTAAGAAACAATTAATTAGAAGTATTTGGGATGTCTAGAAGGATCAAGATCGGGGAAGATAACACTGCAATTTGGACATGGTTAGAACAAACTCGACATGAGAAAGGAGATAGTTTGCGTACGGGTGATGTGTCACGAATGAAAGGTCAGTGTAAGTTAAACACCAACCAGAATGCTTGTCTGCAAGAAGTTAAGGAAATATGGGACCAATGGAGAAGTGAAATGAAAGAGGCATTTAAGACGGAATTCGGAGACATAGCCTTGTTACTAAGTGTTAAAGTGGACCAACAATTGCTCAGAGCCACTTCACAATTTTGGAATCCTGTATACAATTGTTTCACTTTCGGCCAAGTTGATATGACACCCACTTTTGAAGAATACGAGGTACTGATTAACTATCCGACTATTCAAAGTGACAAGATATATACAAGACTTGGAAACAATATGGGTTTTAAAAAGAAGTTAGCACTGATCAATGGGAAGACAAAGGAATGCTGGGATACAAAAATCGCCAATAGTGATAGCATGGATCAAAATGAGGACAAACAACGAGTAAATTGGAGAGTCTTGAAAGAATTGATAATGGTAAGTGGTGATGAACCAACTAGAGCAAGAAGTTTATATGCTTTGTGCATATATGGGCTAGTAATATTCCCAAGGACTCTGGAACACGTAGATCCATCAACTGTGGGACTATTTGAACGACTGAAAAAAGGAGTAAACCTGGTCCCTGCTATCTTAGCCGAGACATATAGGTCATTGACTGTATGCAAGAAATTAGGAGAAGGAAGGTTTTGGGGATGCGCACAGTTTGTTGGAAATCTGGTTTAGAGGTCACAAGTGGGACACACCGTATAGAGCTGCAAGGTATCTTATCTCTTATTCACCCATAGAAGAATATTTGATGGGCTGTCCTTTGGAGAAAAAGGATGAAAAACAGTGGGAGGAGTATTTCAAAGACTTGAAAGATACTGATATGGTATGGAGGGTACCTTGGTTGCACAAGGGGATGGCTTTTTTATACAGATGTGGAGATAGGGATTGGGTCCCATTACCTAGAACTTGAGGAGGAACAACTTATTGTCCCTTGCTGGTGTCAAGACAATTTGGTTCAAGGCAATTCATACCGGCTATGGTAGAGATAGCTAAATTCGAGTATGCACACAAAACTAATGATTACAAAGGAATTGTAGTGCAAACGGGGAAAGCATGGGAAAAACCAAGAAGAGTTCAACTGTATCAAGAGCTGGAAATGATGACGGGATATGAAGAGTGGAGAGCACAAAGAGTGAATGATACAACATTGCAGAAAATGCCAGAGAATGTAGGACCATCTGTTCGACCAGTTACAGAAGCGCCATCAGCACTAGAGAAACTCAAGCACGATTGAGAGTTAGATTTAAAGAAATACAAGAAGGGGATTAGTGACCTTACAGAGGAGTTGACAATGGCGAAGTATCATATGACTATTCATGAAGGGCAAGAGAAAGAGTTGAAGCAACCAAATGTAGAGCTAGAATATGGAGAGTCTATTGCGCGTCTGCTACATGAATTGACCAACTTAGGAATTAGGGCTACTAGTTTCCTGTAGTAGGAGTTGTTTCATTTCCTACATTTGAACCTTCTAAATGAATGAATGTTTCTAAAGACCGTTTCTTTAAACTTGATGCCTTGTCTGCATACATGTATTCATGCATTCATGTAATATGTATGTACGTATTAAAGTTGCTTTACAAAGTTTTGGTTTAACAAAGGGAAGTTTTATTACAGTTTGTTTCAGAGATTGTAATCATTCCGCATTCTTATGGAATCCGTTTACGTTCAAAGACTATGGTTGTTGAAGATCGAGTCGCAAACATAGAAAATGATTGAGAGGAAACAAAAAACTGTATTGACAGGATGGAGCAATCCATGAAGGATTATTTTGCTCAAACCCAAAGAGAAATAATCAATCAGCTGACCACACTGTTAGGGTCAAAGGAATCAGGAAAGGCTAAAATACTTGAGGGTTCTTCCAATGACATAAACGACCAAGCAAAAACCATATCTCATGCAAGGGTGCCGCCTGAAGGACCTTCGCCTGCGAAGAAGGTCCAAATTAATCTGGCAGGAGGAACACCAAATAAACGATAGAATAAATTTCACACCAATTCCCGTGTCTTATGCTGAATTGTATCCTCAGTTGTACGAAGCAGATTTTGTGAGGCCGTATTATTTAACTCCCCTGTAGCCACCATATCCACAGTGGTATAAGCCTGATGCTCATTGCGAATTTAATGCAGAAATACCAGGACATACGATTGAAACTTGCAGAACATTTAAAAAGGTGGTGCATAATCTAATCAACAACGAAATCCTGAAGTTCGATGAACCTAGCATTACAGAAAATCTATTGCCAAGTCATAGAGGGAGAGGGGTAAATGCCATAGAAGAAGATGATGAGGCAAAGCAGTTGAAGACTAATGCGTCAGAAATTAAATCTCTTTTGAAGTGGGTATTCAAACAGCTGTATAATACCGGGATGATTGAAATAGGCATGAAAGTAGAAAACGAGGTACAGTCTAACGTATATTGTGAGTATCATCAAGATCATGATCATAAGATTCAACAATGTCCAGAATTCCGAAGCCTGATCCAAATGATGATGGACAATAAGGAGATTGAATTCTTTGCAAAATTGGGTGAGAAGAAAACAACAGAAGTTTGTACTTCTGAGACGGCAGACGTCAAATATGGGATACATAAACCCTTGGTTGTTGCTATTAGACCCAAAGTTGGAGGTTCTACAAATGCGAAGCCTATCATGGCTCCCAAGGTTGTGATCTCATCTCTTGCGCCGTTTGTTTACAAGAGCACACACAAGGTGCCCTGGAATTATGTTGCAACTGTAACATACCTGAAGAGGGCAAATTACAGGAGGATGGAAAACTGGAAAAAATAAAGTTGATTCCGGAAGAAGGTAAAAATGATCGGCCAAATTCTGAAATAGTGAATGAGGTGGGACACTTCACTCGAAGTGAGGGATGCTATTCTCCGGAAGTTCCCAAGGAAGTGGAGAAAGCTAGGGGAAGGCTGTAACTGCATCAGAGAGAATTTTTAGGGAAGAGCCAACACCTAAAATAAATGAGCCAGTGATAGAAAAGTAGGCCCAAGAATTTTTGAAGTTCTTGGAAACATAGTGAGTATAATATTGTTGAGCAGTTAAAGAAGCAGCAAGCGAGGATCTCTGTTCTAGAATTGCTGTTAAGTTCAGAAGGACATCGCAATGCCTTAGTGAAGGTGCTTAATCAGACATTTGTACCAAATGACATATCCATAAGTAAGCTGGACAGGATAGTGAACCATATAACTGCTGACAATTATATTACTTTCACGGATGATGAAATCCCTGAGGGAGGAATGGGGTCAGTAAAGGCTTTGAATATCACCACACATTGTAAAGGGTACATACTGCCAGGTGTGCTAATAGACAATGGTTCTGCTCTGAATGTTCTGCCAATGGTAAAATTACAAAGGCTACCCATTGATGAATCTCACATGAAGGTGTACAAGAATACAGTGAGAGCTTTTGATGGGACTACTCGAGAGGTGCTCGAGAAAATTGAAGTGTCACTGTTTATTGGACCTGCAGTCTAAAATGTGGATTTTATGGTGATGGACATAAGGCCCACGTATAATTGTTTGTTGGGAAGACCATGGATTCATTCGGCCAGAGCAGTACCATCATCTATACATCAAAGATTGAAATTTGTTATTGAGGGAAAGATGGTCAGCGTGGAAGCAGAGGAAGATATCATAGCCTCAGTAACCACTGACACACCTTATATCGAAGTCAATGAGAACGCCCTTGAATGTTCTTTCAGGGCACTGGAGTTTGTAAATGCTACCTTCGTTGCTGAAGGAAAACTTTTTCCACAACTGAAATTGTCAAACTGCACCAAAATGACTGTACGACAAACATTGGGAAGAGGTGCAAAAATAGGAAAAGGCTTAGGCAAACGGTTCTAGGGATGTTTGCGTCCAAAATCGGTAGCTATGAAAAAAGGATCGTTTCGGGCAAGGATTCAAGCCCAATGTTAAGGATAGGTTAAAAGATATGAAGAGAAGAGGGGAATAGAGGAAAGCTCGTCTGCAGGGATCCGAAGCCTCCTTCGAACTCAGGGCTTTGGTGGATTTGACATGTATCTTCAAGTTCATAGGGTTTGAGAATGTTGAGGAACAGCTTATGGAGGTCAACCTAGAGACCACGAAGATGCACGAAGAAGAAATCTTTGGCAATGAGCTGGAAGGGCTTCTCATCGGAGGAATTTTTGAGGGAGCTCAACCTGGGAAGTTTCTGGAGAAAATTCGTCCGTGTCTCCCTGGTGAGAAGCTCGGCAATTGGACTACTGAGGAACTTGATGTTGTATTCAGTAAAACATAGTAAATATCAAGAACCAACTCTATACCTTTGCCCGTGGGTATAAAGTGTTATCTGTAAAGGGCCGCTATATTATTTCATTTAAATAAAGATGCCTTTAATGTTGGTTCACAAATGGAAAACATGTTTTTTGCTTTCTTTTTCACATTTCTTTCAAATATATACACTATAATTTCCTTTGCAGGATTTCAGCTGATAGCATGAATGATCCTGAACCTAATCCTGGAGAAGATCTTGAGCAACCAGTATGTCTAATAGAAATTAATGAAGTGGAAGATGAAACAGAATGTGAAATCCCTGAAGAATTATTGAGGTTGGTGGAAAAAGAAGACAAGCAGATCCAACCCCATAAAGAGGAATTAGAGGTTCTTAATCTGGGAACTGATAAAGTTAGAAAGGATGTAAAAATAGGAACAGCCTTCTGCCAAAAGCTAGACAAGGGTTGATTAATCTGCTACGAGAATTTAAAGATGTCTTCGCCTGGTCGTATCAAGATATGCATGGATTGAATACTGATATAGTGGTACATAAACTGCCCATAAAGCCGGAGTGTAAACCACTTCAGTAAAAACTTAGAAGGCTGGGGCCAAAAATGGTATTGAAGATAAAGGAATGAGTGCAAAAGCAAATCAATGCTGGTTTCCTTGAGGTGTCCAGGTATTCGTAATGGGTAGCCAACATATTCCTTGTGCCAAAGAAAGATGGGAAAGTACGAATGTGTGTTGATTACAAAGATTTAAACAAGGCTAGCCCAAAGGATAATTTCCCTTTACCCTATATAGATATCTTAGTGGATAATACTTCGGGACATTCTTGGTTTTCTTTCATGGATGGATTCTCGGGGTATAATCAGATAAAGATGAGCCCAGAAGATATGGATAAGACAACATTTATAACCTTGTGGGGGGTATACTGTTACAAAGTAATGCCCTTCGGGTTAAAGAATGCTGGGGCAACTTATCAGCGGGCAATGGTGACTTTGTTTCATGATATGATGCACAAAGAAATCGAAGTATATGTTGATGATGTGATTGCCAAATCTCAGACTGAAGAAGAGCATAATCAGAATTTGAGAAAGTTGTTTTTGAGGCTGAGAAATTACCAGTTAAAGCTCAATCCAAATAAGTGTACTTTTAGAGTCATATCGGGAAAGCTCCTGGGTTTTGTTGTCAGCAGAAGAGGAATCAAAATAGATCCAGATAAAGTAAAAGCAATCCAGAACTTACCATCACCAAAAACACCAAAGGAAGTTTGAGGATTCCTTGGAATGTTGAATTATATTTCTCGGTTCATTTCTCAACTAACCGATAAATGTGATCCAATCTTCAAATTGCTTAAAAGAATAATCTAGGAGAATGGGATGAAGAGTGCCATGAAACATTTGATAAGATTAAGAGGTATTTGATGAATGCACCGATATTAGTAGCTCTAGTTCTAGATAGGCCACTTATCCTTTACTTAACAATCCATGAGAATTCAATGGGATGTGTATTGGGGCAGCATGATGACACGGGGAAAAAGGAAAAAGCTATCTATTATTTAAGCAAAAAGTTTACAGAGTGTAAAGTACGATACCCACCTATCCAAAAGTTGTGCTGTGCTCTAGTATGGGTAACTCGTAGACTTTGGCAATACATGTTGTATTATACCACTTGGCTAATATCTCGCCTTGATCCGTTGAAGTTCATGATGGAGATACCAGCAATGACTGGAAGACTAGCACATTGGCAGATGCTTTTGTTAGAATTTGACATCGTGTATGTAAGTCAAAAGGCAATAAAAGGAAGTGCCATAGCAGATTTCTTAGCAAGTCGTGCTGCAAAGGACTATGAGCCGTTGAACTTTGATTTCCCTAATGAGGATGTGATGAATATCTCTACGAAAGAAATTAAAATTTTTGAAGATGAAACGTGGAAGTTATATTTTGATGGGGCTGTAAATGCCCTAGGACGGGGAATTAGGGCAGTATTGATTTCCCCAAACAATGAGCAATGTCCCTTCATAAGTAGACTAGAATTATGTTGTACCAATAACATGGCAGAATATGAAGCTTGTGCCATGGGATTGCAAGCCGCTATTGAAAGGAAAATTGAAAGTCTGAAGGTATATGGAGATTTCGTATTAGTCATTTACCTTCGTGGAGAATAGGAAACAAAGGATGTCAAGCTGATTGAGTATCGGAAACTAATCCTCAAAATGATAAAAGAGTTCAAAGAGATTACTTTCACATATGTCCCCAGAGAGGATAATCAGATGGCAGATGCTTTAGCTACATTGGCTTCAGTCTTCTTAGCCAACAAACCTGAGGACATGATGACAATCCAGATGCAGAGCTACAATGCTTATGCTCACGCTGTAGCATAGAAGAGGAAATAGATGGAAACCCTTGGTATTACGATATCATGCAATACATCAGGTTTCAAAGGTATCATCTAGAAGCAAATGATAACGATAAAAGAACTATCAGAAGAATGGCTTCAGGATATGTGTTGGATGGGGAAACCCTGTACAGAAGGGGCATAGATCAGATTTTGCTGAGATGTGTCAATGCTAATGAGGCAAGAAGTATCATGACAGAGGTACATGATGGAATGTGTGGGACACATGCAAATGGTTATGTAATGGCTAGGAAAATTATGAGGTATGGATATTATTAGGAAACCATGGAAGGAGATTGTATAGAATATGCAAAGAAATGTCATAAATGTCAGTTATACGCTGACCTGATCAATTCTTCGCCAGTGCCACTTTATACGATGAATTCATTATAGCCTTTTGCCGTCTGGGGCATAGATGTTATTGGGCAAATTTACCCCAAGGCTTCTAATGGTCATTGATTCATTCTAGTGGTCATTGATTACTTCACTAAATGGGTGGAAACAGCTTCTTATGCTAACGTCACAAGAACAACAGTATGCAAGTTCTTGAAGAAAGAGATCATTTATCGATATGGATTACCAAAGAGAATCATTATTGATAATGCTACCAATTTCAACAATATGATAATAGAAGAAGTATGTGAGCAATTCAACATCATACATCACAATTCTGTAACCTATCACCCAAAGATGAATGGGGTAGTTGAGGCAGTAAACAAAAACATCAAGAAGATCATATCAAAGACAACGAAGATGTACAAATATTGGCACGAGAAGCTTCACTTTGCATTGTTTGCATGTCGAACATTGATACGAACTTCAACTGGGGCAACTCCTTACTCTCTAGTTTATGGGACAGAAGCACTACTTCCTATTGAGGTTGAAATCCTGTCCCTCCAAGTTTTATCAGAGATAAAATTGGACGATGCGGAGTGGATACAAGCTCAGATAGATCAATTGAACTTGATTGAAGAAAAGAGGTTGAGGGTTATTTATCATAGTCAAATGTATCAGAAAAGAATGATGCGGGCCTATGATGAAAAAGTTCGACCCAGGGAATTTAAAGAGGGAGATCTTGTGTTGAAAAAGATCTTACAGATACACCGTGATGATCGTGGAAAATGGATGCCTAATTGGGAAGGACCTTATGTTGTTAAAAATGCCTTCTCTAGAGGAGCACTGATTCTGACTGAGATGGATGGTAAAGAATTACAAAAACCAGTAAACTCTGATTCAGTCAAAAGGTATTACGCCTGAAGTAAAAAAGAGAAAAAAGAAAGAAAAAAGAAAAGAAAAGAAGAGTGAAAACCCGAAAAGGGCACTTCGTAAAAAATATATATCTGTGGCGAAAACCCAAAAGGGCGTTATAGATATTCAAAAAAAATAACAATAAGAAAGGGGGGTTCAAGATGAAAATCCATAAAGGGCATCTTGAAACCAAAGGAGGGTCTGGGTTGAAAACCCGTAAAAGGGCGGTCCAGATAGTTCAAGAATAGGCATCTGTCGGTTGAAATCTCTCGGACATCACCCAGTATTTTAGAAGGGATTTCACATATGTAGTCATCCAGACAACATTTGAAGTATATTAGACAAAGGTCGAGCTCAAGACTATTTCTGGTCGACATGGTGAATGTATCCTTTACGCTATGAATGCTTGAAAACCTGATATAGTTCCTTGATTTTGTTGTTTTAGTTTGCCATGACTTGTTTGATAAATTCTATTCAAGTTTGTACTAATAAACTTCAATAAAAATCATTTATTCCCTTCCAAGCTTTCCTTTTATTCCAAAGCATCATTAACTGATTGACATAGTGAATAAAACAGATAATTTCTTGGTATTATTATGATTTGAAGGATGTAGGTGAACTTTAATACTCTAGGTTATTGAAGAAGAGTGTATAAAAGTAAAATGTATCATTGAACCTGAGAAATAGGAAACGTATAAAAGGGTATCATTGAAAATCAGTCTTAGGGCACCCAGGATAACGTGGTTGGTATGAGAGCCAAAGGAGCATCACTGATGTCTTGGTACCGAGAATCTTCGTCGTTCCTCAAATTCTAGGATAGAGTCAAATAAGTGTGGCTTCATGTTATTCTGTTGATAATGAAAATTTGATTCATTATTTTGTAAAGGCCTTTGGAATTGACAAGACTGTAAATGCTAATTGGTTGAGAGCTTATTTTGTTTCCTCTGTAATGATCTTCAAAAATAAAAAGGAAAGGAAAAGCAAAAAGCAGGGAGAAAAAGAAAAAAGAAAAAATAGAAAAAAGAAAGAGAAAAATAAGGTGAAAACCCGAAAGGGTGCCTTGGAAATAATAAAATAAAAGAAAAAATAAAAAAGAAAGAAAATGAAAAAGAAGAAAAAAAAGAATCAAAGTGAAAACTCGAAAGGGCGCTTTGAGAAAAGCAATCTAAAGTGAAAACCTGAAAGGGCACTTTAGGGCAAGAGGCCAGAAATGTAGAAGGGAATTTTCGAGGGATAATCCTAAACGTGAGATGAAAGAGGAAAGTGAAGCATCAAGATAGTCCCCCAGGGAGTGACGGCTGATTGATTGATCTCGATGAGATACAATTCATGCATCATATAGAAACTAGGACCATAATAACCCTCATACATGCATTTTAGTTTGTCTTGACAAGAAGCAAAAGGCAGAGTTCCTAATGAGAAGAACTCGCCCAACAAAGATAGAGCTCCTAATGTGAAGAGTTCGCCCAGCAAAGACAGAATTCCTAATGAGAAGAGTTCGCTCAGCAAAGATAGAGCTCATAATGTGAAGAGTTCGTCCAGTAAAGACAGAATTCCTAATGAGAAGAGTTCACCAAAAAATATAGAACTCCTAATATGAAGAGTTCACCTAGTGAAGATAAAATTCCTAATGAGAAGAATTCGTCCCAACAAAAAATTCATAATGAGAAGAATTCGACAAGCGAAGATAAAGTTCTAAGTGAGAAGAACTTAGTAAGCCCTCAAAGAAGGAGAAGAGGAAGAAGGTTCAAATAAAATCCTGCTACTCAGAGCAACAACTGACAGGAGCAGACAAAATTTGTGTCTTTTGGTCTTTGCCCTATCCCTGTTCCACAGCAATGGGCAAAGAGGGGCAACTATAATACTCAAATTTTGTCTGGTTATATATATATATATAATTCATTATACATATAGCCAAATAATACTGAGTAATAAAATAGTTTAATAAAATAATCTCCAAAGATTATATTAAATATAAACAGTCCATATTACAATTGCCTATACAAATCTAGAAGGCCCAAATACAAGTATTATAACCCAATTTTAAAGGGGGTTTCCGCTCATTATCAGCCTTCACTAGCCCAAAAAACATAAATGTGTTTCTTGAGCCCGCCAGAATTGACCACGTGGCGCCACAGGATTGGTCTACAGCCCCAGCACATGGATTAAGGGCCTGTCTGACATCATCTGCGTCACCTGCTATAAAAGGGAGAGAGAAAGTCAGCATTCAATTAATGATAAAGCAATAATTGTGCAATAATTGAAAGGAGAAAGAAAAGGAAAGTCGAAGAGATTACCTAAAAAATGGGAGCTCAAAGAAGACGATCGGAGTAGCTGCTTCACCGCCGGAGGTTCGCCGAAGTTGTTGATATATTCAGAGGTATATTTCCACCTCTGCTCTTTATTTTCCTGTACTTAAACAAACAAAAACAGCTAAAACCAGGCCACAATCATTCAAAAAAACAGTGATATTAGAGTTCTAAACTTAGATAAGTCCTAGATCCAAGGTCAGCAACCTAAAACAATACAAAATCTAAAATAGAAATGGAAACAAAAAAGGAAAAGGATTATTACCACTTATCTTAAACCTCTGTCGCTGTAAACACCGCCAGAGTGAGTGTGGAGCTGGAGGAGAGCTAGGTTTCAAGTCAGAGTTGAAAATTATAGAGGGGAGCTTCTGTATATGGGTAGATAGTGTAGGAATGGGAGAAGGGGGTCGATTAAGATGAATCTGGGTTTAGATTAGGATTTAGGCTTAAAAAGGGAAAAATGGAGTTTTAGGTTTTTTTGCGGTGGCCAGAAATCGCTACGGCGACGGAGCATGGTGGCCGAAAAGAGGTTAGGGATGATCAGAGTTAGAATAGATGGTGTCCGAAGGGATAGGGTATACCGGAAGGGATGACCAGAGATGACGGCCAATGGCCGGTGTTACCTCTGGCGACCGAGAAACAGACTGGGGCTAGGGTTTGGTGGTGGTTGAAGATTTAAGCTATGAAGGTTGGAAGAATTGAGGTTGAGTTCTTAAGGAAATAATGGGTTTGATCTAAAAGAAACATGGAAAATGGGGTGATTTGGTGTTTCTGTAGATTAAATAGAGTGAAAAAGGAAGAAAAGAAGAAGAACAAGTTTGAAAGTAAGGGTTTTGATCGAGAATGAGGGGATTTTTCTGGGTTTTTGGTGTTTGAGTTGAGAGAATCTGAGGGATAGAGAGAGAGGAGAGAGAAGGGTTATAACACAAATGACTGGTCCAACTCAGTTTACTCACTTTTATATTGAGTTGGAACGGTGTCATTTTTGGGAGCCGGGTTAAATAAGACCCGCACGTTTTTTAAACGGGCATGGATACGGGGCTGTGGTCTGACTTAGGACCCGTTATAATGGTTCGAGCCGTTTGGAGGGATTTAGCCGGCCGGTTCGATTTGGTTCAGACCGTTTTTGAACCGAATTTTCAATGGGTTTAGATTTGGGCTCTTCAATTTGTTCCGCTTTACATTTTGGTCACTTGAATCCTTGTAATTCAGCCTTTTAATTTCCAATTTAATTCAATTTAGTCCTGGACAGTTTAATTTCTTTATTTTAATAGCTTTCAATTTAATTTATTTAACTATTTGTATGATGCATGTTTTTAAATAATCATGTAGTATATTTGTTTAGAAAACCTTAAATACACCTAGTATAATTAGAACCCTAAAATTAGGTTCTCAATCTTAAATAACTTGTAGTTGAAGAAGAAGAATATCGTAGAAAAATGAATGAATATTGTATAATTACCTCAATGCCCTAGGTTGATTAGTACTACACTGTATTGTGGTGTTATTCAAAAGGGGCATTTTGGTAAAATATCTAATATTTCATTCAAACTTAGAATAAGGTTATTATATGCAATTGAATAATTAGTCCAATGAAATTTAAATTAGGGTTAAATAATTAGTATCACTATAGTAAGGATATTATTATTTTTGGACCAAATATGAATAGTACTCAATTGTTTGGGTGTTATCATACAAGTCCAAAATTGGTGATATTTATAGGATTCTAAGCAATTATATGAATTGAGGCCTTTATTACGTTTTTACTTAAAATTACCACAAAATAATTTGTCATGCATTGAAACCTTTTGCGTTGAGATACATTTTGGATACGGATCGAAGTTTCCTAATGCAACTAGATATTTCAAAATTCGTATCTATTTAAAATGTATTTTCTTACAAAATGATATCTTTATTTGAAAGGAAATTCAATTAGCAGTTAATGATCAAATTAAAGTCATTTTATAACTCAAAAATGCCAAAATGCTACATGGAATTAAAAAAGGTACCGATAACGGGCGTTTGTGGGGGTGATAATCCTTCCCCACATGTAATTGACTACCGAACCCAAATTGTTTCAAAATGAATCTCTGGTTGTTTTTATGATGTCCGGTCTACCAAAGTGACCGGTGGCGACTATAAAAATGGATTTCCAAAATTAATGAAGATTTAATATAAAATCGGGTTTTAAAAGTATTTAATAAATAAAATGAATAAGGAACTCGATTTTAAAAAGAGTAATTGCCAGGCCATTTTCCATACTCCAATACTCGAAAAATGGTCGCGACAGGCATTTCAAGCTTAATCTAAACTCCCATAAATCACTTTCAAACCTTTTTAAAGCTGTAAACCACATTTCCACTCACCAACTTTGCTTCGCTTATAAGTCGAAGCGTCAATCAAGCATCCAATGCAATCGTAGCACCTCCAAACAATTCCGGATTGATCTCCCCTATTTTTACCCAACCAAAACAGAGAATTAAAGCTCAATCCAACATCTAAACTCACAGCCCACGACCTCCTCAATATTCTAGCACAATTAACAACACAACACCAACCGAAAGCTACCGAAAACAAAGGCGAAATCGTCCTAAATGATCTCCAGCCCTTACCCAACGAAATCAATACTTAATCAACATCAATATACATCAATTAAACACTTTCCAACATCCTTTAACTTCCAAAAACCATTAAACTCTTTTATCAAGCCACATACCAAAGATAACAACCTAGATCCATAGCAATCTAACTAGTTTCGGGTTTACATTGATCAAAAACACGTATCCACATTCTTTAACATCAACTTAATGATTAGAAACATCATAATACTCAGCATTTTCAGATCCATACGAATTTAAACCAATCTCTTCATTTATTAACTCAAAGACCTTAATTAAACCAATTTCCCTTAATCATCACAAGAAAACTCATTAGAAAACATTGATAAAGGATCAAGAACTTGTGAATTTCAGTAAAGAACCTTTCATTAGAGGAGGAAAACGAAACCTTACCTCTAATGGTAGCTTTCCCCTTAATTGGTTGATTTACATGAGAAAACAAAATTTAAACAATAAGATTTTGGTGAGAAATCATTAGGAAATCATTTAGAAATCAAAAGTCAATTAAGATAAGAGTTTACCTTAATATTTTGAAGAGAAGAATGGTGTTTGGCTGGAGAGAAAGTTGAGAGAACTTTTTAGAGAAGAAAAGTTACGTCAAATTTGTTTTAGAGGAAATAACTCTCAATTAACTCTCCTAGCCAATTTTAGTTAATTAAAACACTTTAAAATAAGCCAAATAAGGGATAAAGTTTGATATTAGAATTTAGGGTTATTATCTCCTTAAAGATTCTAAGTTCCTATCCTTTTACAAAACGGTCACTAAAACAGTTTTGATTTCTTTACAAAACAATCACCATTTTCAAAATGTCACCCTTACTCAATTTATTTTTCCAAATTGAATTCACCATTATTTTCAAAACATATTTAAATATTTTAGATAATTTTTTCATATTTTATTTCGGCCAAAATATATTTCTTTTTAATTAAATCCCGAAACTAGTCTAGACCGCTACTCCGGTTCACCGAAACTGTCCGAACTAATCGTATAACTTCTAGGCCCAAAACCGGGGTGTTACAACTCTCCACCACTTAATAAATTTCTTCCTTGAAATTTACCTGGTGGAAAAAGATAGGGAAACTAATCCAGCATCTCATCATTCCTTTCCCAAGTGGCCGCCTCAACACCTCGATGTCGCCACAACACTCTGATCAACTCTATGGTCCTACCAGCAACACCTTACTATCTGAATCTAGGATCTCAACTGGTTCCTCATCATAGGTTAAATCTAGATTCAATTCAATCTCCTTAACACGCATAACATGTGAATGATTCGATCTATATCTCCATAACCTGGATACATGGAAGACATCATGTATCTTCTCCAACTCATGTGGCAACCTTAATCTATAAGCAACAGGACCAACACGTTCTAGCACCTCATATGGTCCTATGAACCTAGGGCTCCACTTGCCCTTCCGGCCAAATCTCATCACCTTCTTCCAAGGTGAAACCTTAAGAAACACTTTCTCACCAACCACATACTTGATCTCCCTACGCTTCAAATCCGCGTAGGATTTCTGTCTATTTGAAGCCGCCTTAACCTGATCTCTAAAAGCTTTACCTTCTCGGTAGTTCCCTTAAGCACATTTGGCAAAGAAGCAAACTTCTATCCCGCTTTTGCCCAACAAATAGGCGTTCTACACTTCCACCCATACAAAGCCTCATATGGAGCCATTTGGATACTCGCCCGATGTCTGTTATTATAAGCAAACTAAACCAAAGGTAACTGTTTCTCCCAAGAACCTTGAAACTTGGTAACACAACAACGCAACATATCCTCTAACACCTGGATAACTTGCTTAGACTGTCGAACCGTGTGAGGATGATAAGAGGTACTAAAACTCAACTGCGATCCTAAAGCTCGATGCAACGACTCCCAAAACCTTAAGGTAAAATGCGGATCCCTATTTGAAACAATGGACTTGGGCACACCATGCAAACGAACAATCTCAGCGATATACAAATTCGCCAACCTATCCAACGTATACGTCGTATGCACCGGCACAAAATGTACATATTTCGTCAAAGGTAAACCGAACACAAAATTCATGGTAATTCTCTCTCATTTCCACTTCGGTATCCTCAACGGTTGCAACAACCCGGATGGAAACTGATGTTCAGCTTTTACCCTTTGACAAACCATACACTTACTCACAATCTATGCAACATCCCTTTTTAGTCCAACCCAATAGTATGCATCCTTTAACCCACGATACATCTTGGTACTACCGGGATGCATAGCAAAAGGACTGCTATGCGCTTCTATTAAAATAATGCACCTTAACTCAACGTCTTCTGGCACAACTATTCAACCCTTAAAGCATAAAACACTAGCATCATTAAATCAAAACTCCGTTGGATTACCTTCTGCAATGTTCATAACATGCGGTACCAACGAATCATCTAGCAACCGCTTCTCCTTGATCAACTAAATCAAAGAAGGTTTCACTTGTAACTTCGCTATCAAACCACCATCCCGAGACAAACTCAACCGAGCAAATATCGTCCGACACTCCACAGCTACTTTTCTGCTCAAAGAGTCAGCTACCACATTAGCCTTACCCGGATGATACTCTATTGTCAAATCGTAATCCTTAAGCAACTTCAACCATCTTCGCTGCCTAAGATTCAACTCCTTCTGCGACATCAAAAACTTCAGACTCTTATGATCGGTAAAAACTACACATTTCTCACCATAAAGGTAATGCCTCCAAATCTTTAACGCAAACACCATGGCGGCCAACTCATATCATGCGTCAGATAGTTGCGCTCGTGCACTTTTAACTGCCTAGATGCATAAGCCACAACCTTACCTTCATGCATCAACACACACCTCAAACCAACATAAGAAGCATCACTATAGATCACAAACTCTTTTCTCGATTCAGGTTGAATCAAGATCGGAGCTTGCGTCAAAGCTTCCTTCAACTTCTCAAAAGCTTGTTGCCTTGCCTCGGTCCACTCAAAACAAACATCTTTCTATAACAGCTTCGTCAAAGGAGCAGCAATCTTAGAGAGACCATCCATAAACGATGATAATACCCAGCTAAGCCCAAGAAGCTACGGATCTCTGTTACCGATTTAGGTTGTTTCCAATTCACAACCGCTTCCACCTTTTACAGATCCACACCGATGCCTTCTGCTGATACAACATGGCCAAGAAACACCACCTCTCTAATCCAAAACTCACATTTGCTTAACTTGGCATACAACTGGTTATATAACAAGGTCTGCAAAACAATCCACAAATGTCTATCGTGATCCTTCTTGGTACGCTAATACACAAGGATATCATCGATAAACACCACCACAAACTGATCTAAGAGCTCATGGAACACCTGATTCGTCATATCCATGAAAGCAGTTAGAGCATACGTAAACCCGAACGACATCACCAAGAACTCATAATGCCCATATTGAGTGCGAAAAGCTATCTTCGGTACATCCTTGTCCTTTACCTTCAACTAGTAGTATCCCAATCTTAAATCGATCTTAGAAAACACCATTGCACCACAAAATTGAACAAAAAGGTCATCAATTCACGGTAAGGGATACTTATTCTTTATCGTCAACTTATTCAGCTACGATAATCAATGCACATCCTCATCGTGCCATCCTTCTTCTTAACAAACAACACCGGAGCTCCCCAAGGTATAACACTAGGACGAATGAACCCTCAATCTAGCAACTCCTGCAACTGCACCTTCAACTTCTTAGGTGCCATCCGATACGGTGCAATGGAAACCGGTACCGTATCCGCGTACGTCTCTATGCAAAATTCAACATCTCTATTTGGCGGCAAACCAGGAAACTCCTCCGGAAACACTCCAAGATAATCACAAATAGTCTGAATATCTTGCGGACGTGCCTCCTTCATATTCAGATTCATGACATATGCTAAGTATGCCTGACAACCACACCTCAACAACTTTTGTACTTCCATCGCTGAAACAACATTGGATAAGAATTTAACATTCTCGTCCACCACCACAACCTCTGAGCCATCAGAACATCGCAATGTAACCCACTTTGTCTCAAAATCTACCACAACCTTATGCTCAGCCAACCAATCCATACCCAAGATAACATCAAAACCATAGAAATTTAACTCCATCAAGTCAACTGTAAACATATGACCTTGCACTGTCTAGGCATCTCCAATGTCGCAACTCCTCCAACAGCATTACAACTTAAGAAAATTTCCTCAACGTACTTCATTGGCAACAACTAATTCCAGAAAAAGACCTCGCACTCCAAACACTAACCTCTACAAGCCACTTTAAACACCTCATTTACCCTCTAGATCCTAAAGGATCTTTTTGCAAATGCTACATACATCTCATCTTTATCGATCTTCAAGAAATCATCCATAAGTGTGAACATATGCGTATATGCCCAACTACATGCCCTCACAGATGCCTATGCATATATATGCAAAATTTCTAATATCATGCCCAAATACATGCATGTAATGACATATTTAAATATATACATATAAGTATTTTGTACTGTGCATGATTAACAATTATCACTTACCAACAATATTCTAGGACCGATCACCTACAACCAAATTTGCATCCCCAGAGTACCCCATACATCTTCGCCAAAATTTGCATCTATCCAACTCTAACATAAAAGCTTCAATACAAAGTCCACTTCACATCTTGATTGTCAATCAAGATTCATTTCGGACATCATTGCACGAAACCGCTACCACTCTTGCTAATCTTAAACCCAAGTATTCTCAGAATACTTGTCTCTTCACAACCTTGAATGCCACTGGGACATTCGTCATCTACTCGCCAAAAATACTAAACCAAAGCAACACCATTAATGTTAATTATTGTGCTGATGCTACAGGAAAAGAACTCTCGAGCAAACATTTCTACAACCACATTCTCATCTTACACACTGCCTTAACCAATCCAGGTCGCAATGCTCACATCATTTGCATTCATCAGTAGCCATCTATGGTGTATGCTAGCTCATCCGTACAAACTGAACCTCATTCCCCAATTTAAACATGCTGCCCTAACCCAACACCATCTATAATCTCACAAAGACTAAGTCACTCATGTTCGAGGATCACTTCTAACAATTCTTGATTGAGGAGCAAGTCAACTCAAGATCAAATACCATTCTTTTCGGCATACTCTTCCCCAACATTACTAGTCTTCCTAGCTCTCATTCCGGTTCTATTTTCAAAAACAATTACATATATATAGCATGAAAATACAACCTTAAAACAATTAGGCCGGCTCAAAGCAAGATTCCAAGTTGCTCAAGTTTTAAAAACAATATATCTTTTCAATAGTAATATGGAAATGGGTTACCCAATTCTCTACCCCCACAACAAGAATTAACCACTCAGCATGCTATCAATCACCGTGCATACCAATCAATCACTAAACAATCATAACATGTTCAAAACATAATCCCAACACCTTGCGGAAAACAGATATTCAATCACCCATCAAACTTCAACTTACCTCCCAAATTTTCATAAACATGGATCTGATACCAACAAATGTAACCCTCTTGACCCGGTCTAATCGAAAGACCGAATGGAGCGAGTCATACGGGGAATATTTGAGTAAAACCCAAAAGTTTCACTTCAATAAACAACCCCTTTTTATCTTTTTGTCTTTTCTAGATGCACCATAGTTAACCTAAGCATGAGAAAAAACAGCAGAAAAATCTCAACTCGATCGGGTGTCAAATCGACATCTGATTACCTCGTTACGTGTTTAGGGACTAGTTTGTAAATATACCATAAAATAAGGACCTTTTGTGAAATTAGAGTTACCAATATTCAACTAGTCAGGTTTCATACTTACATGTCAAATTTTAGCTCATTTCGATCATCCAAACTCATTTAATTGAACATCCATATATCCAATGACTTAAACGCAAAGATTCAAAACTTCAAAAGATGCCAATTAACCACTTTAACTAATAGGGTATCGATACGTCCAAGCACAATATCGATATGGTCATTTATAATTTCAAAACCCAAATTCTAGTAGCTCAAAACTACATCAATACGGTCCCGAGTATCGATACCCTTAGCTAATTTCTTCTTTCACCGTATCGATTCGGTGCATACTGTATCGATACGCCGAGCTTTTTTTAGCTTAACCGTATCGATATGGTACCCCACGTATCAATACGTCTGGGAACAAAATGTCATTTTTTTCTCGATGAACAATCCATAAACCAATTATAAAACCCTAGGCATGCTTCTAACATACATACATCATATTTAGAGATCGATCATCAGCAATTAACAACAAAAACATCAACAAACCATGGCATCAATCATCATAGAGAAATTTATAGGCATGCTTCCTAAAACCACATCAAACCAAAGACGACAAACCATAGCAAAGCATAAACCAAACATAATAGGCCATTTACAACCTCAATAAGGCAAAACAAACTTGCTAAACCAGGGAGTTCAAAAACATCCTCTCCCAAAACACTTGGCTAACCTCATTGCCATTATTAGCTATGTTTTAAAATATCAATCCATACTTGAGCTTACAATCGCAACTTGGATCGAATTTTTGCTTCCTTGCTGCCACCAGCACTCTAATGATCTGCATTGTTGTAAAAGAGAGCGTAAGCATAAATGCCTAGTGAGGGTCGCTCAAACAAGCACAACAACAACGCATTTAAAACCATTTTAGTCCATAAATCTCCAATATCATACTCAAATCAAATCTCATGCTTGAAACCATTTTTCTAAAGCAAAACACATTTCATTTCTCAACATGTATCATCAGTCTCATGCATCTCAATGTAAAATCTCAAGTCTAACATGCTTAACCAACAAGCAATGCTTCCATTTAAAATCTCATGCATAATCTTACCTTATGCAAAGTTTCATGTATAAACTACATTATACAAATCTTTATCATGTATAAATCACATTATACAAATCATTATTTAAAAACACGATACATGTTTAGCACATACATTGGCAATACAAGTGATCTGGATAGAACTACCCCTATCATTTGGATGGCACTACCCCCATCCTTTCATGTTCGGATATGCGGACACCTTGATGGCACTACCCCTATCAAGTCACATGGTGAAACTACCCTCACCATAATTTCTCTTCGGCCGGGTTGCCACTACCCGTATTGCCCGTTGGTGATAGCACTACCCCTATCACTCGTAACACAATAGCACTACCCCTATTGTGTAACCGAAGAATTTAGCATAATCTCACTTTGACCGGTTTACCACTACCTGTATTGGCCGTTGGTGATAGCACTACCCCTATCACTCGTAACACAACATCATTACCCATATTGTGTAACCGAAGAATTTAGCACACGCGCAAATTTTGTATATATTATAGTACACTCACATCCTATTGGTCGACCAATTATATCCGACATAGTTTAATAATCATCATCGCTTGCCAATATACAATTTAAAACCATGTTAACCCACTGTTTTTACCAATGCATCAACAAAACCATTTCCATATCCCAAATCTCATGCATTAAACCATGCAAAGCTTTTCAAAAGCATAAAATATCTCATTGCCATAATAATTCTATCTCATGGGATAAATCTCATCATATTTCATATATGAAAACATGCATAAACATTAGGTAACAAAACCATATTCAAAACATGAGCATGATATCATTTAAATATGGAAAAATCGAAATTCGAGAGCAAATGTCGCCGTACTTACTTCCGAGCCTAGATTGGCATTTCAAGCTCAATCTAAACTCCCATAAATCACTTTCAAACCTTTTTAAAGCTATAAACCACGTTTCCACCCACCAACTTCGCTTCGCTTGCAAGCCGAAGTGTCAATCTAGCATCCAATGCAATTGTAGCACTCCAAACAATTCTGGGTTGATCTCCCCTATTTTTACCCAACCAAAACAGAGAATTAAAGCTCAATCCAACATCTAAACTCACAGCCCAAAACCTCCTCAACATTTTAGCACAATTAACAACACAACACCAACCGAAAACTATCGAAAACAAAGGCGAAATCATCCTAAATGATCTCCAGCTCTTACCCAATGAAATCAACACTCAATATACATCAATTAAACACTTTCCAACATCCTTTAACTTCCAGAAACCATTAAACTCTTTTATCAAGCCACAAACCTAAGATAACAACCTAGATCTATAGCAATCTAACTAGTTTCGGGTTTACATTGATCAAAAACACTTATCCACATTCTTTAACATCAACTTAATGATTAGAAACATCATAATACTCAGCATTTTCATATCCATACGAATCTAAACTAACCTCTTCATTTATTAACTCAAAGACCTCAATTAAACCAATTTCCCTTAATCATCACAACAAAACTCATTAGAAAACATCGATAAAGGATCAAGAACTTGTGACTTTCAGTAAAGAACCTTTCATTGAGGAGGAAAATGGAACCTTACCTCTAATGGTAGCTTTTCTTTTAAATGGTTTATTTACATGAGAAAACAAAGTTTAAACAATAAGATTTTGGCGAGAAATCATTAGAAAATAATTTAGAAATCAAAAGTCAATTAAGATAGGAGTTTACCTTAAGATTTTGAAGAGAAGAATGGTGTTTGGCTGGAGAGAAAGTTGGAAGAATTTTTTAGAGAAGAAAAGTTACGTCAAATTTGTTTTAGAGGAAATAACTCCTAATTAACTCTCCTAACCAATTTTAGTTAATTAAAACACTTTAAAATAAGCCAATTAAGGGATAAAGTCTGATATTAGACTTTAGGGCTATTATCTCCTTAAAGATTCTATGTTCTCATCCTTTTACAAAACGGTTACCAAAACAATTTTGATTTCTTTTCAAAACAATCACCATTTTCAAAATGTCACCCTTACTCAATTTATTTTTCCAAATTGAGTTCACCATTATTTTCAAAACATATTTAAATATTTTATATAATTTTTCCATATTTCATTTCGGCCAAAATATATTTATTTTTAATTAAATCCTGAAAATACTCTAGACCGCTACTCCGGAACTGTCCGAACTAATCGGATAACTTCTAGGCCTAAATTCGGGACGTTACAGACATGTTAAATTAAAGATTTAACATGAAAGATATGAGACTAGACGATATGATTTTGGGCATCCAAATCAAACAGTCACTTAAAGGTCTCATATTGAGTTAGTCACACTATGTGGACAAATTCTTGAGAAATTTGGCAAGGATGATTTTGGTATAGCAAGAACTCCAATAGAAACGAGCCAAGATTCGTCCAAGAATAAAGGTCAAAAGTTTGATAAGTGGAATATGCAAGGGTCATAGGTAGTCTGATAAGCTGCACTAGACCAAATATTACTTTTACTGTTAGCAGTTTAAGTAGATTCACAAACAATCCAAGTGTAAATCACTGAAAATGATTATGAGGTATTGAGATATCTTAGATATACTCAAGATTATGGATTGCATTATTCTAGAGATCCTACTATTTATAAGGATACTCTGATGCTAGTTGAATATCTGATATTCAAGATATCAAAGGAACAAGTGGATGGAAATCCTCAAGAAAAACAGTTATAACCAGATTTATAATGGAATCTGAGTTTGTAGTTCTAGACAAGTCTAGAGAAGAAGCCGTATGGCTTCAGAATTTCTTGGAGGATATTCCTAAATGGTCAAAGCATGTGCCCACAATATGAATATATTGTGATGACCAACAAAAAATTGGTAGAGCACAAAGCTTTATGTATAATGGAAAGTCGAGACAAATACATCGTCGACATAATACCGTTAGACAATTAATCTCAAATGGAGTTACCTCTATTGATTTTGTAAGATCAAAGGATAACGTTGCGGATCTGCTAACCAAAAGGGTTAAATCGAGATCAGGTTGAGAAAACATCAAAAGGAATGGGACTAAAGCCCAAGAAAAATTAAGGCAGTATGTGAAGGAAAACCCTAGCTAGTTGACTGGAGATCCCAAGATCTAGGTTCAAAGAGAAAACCTTATTGCATAGACCTTGTGCAGTCACTGTGGGGGTTATTCTCCCAAGTCCATTCCTATGATGTAAACAGTGATCAAAAGTAGAACAAGCTAAGCAATGCTTTTAATGACCATTGCGTGTTCCGGTGAGCCAAACAACATAAGTCACATATGTAAGAGTGAAGTTGGGCCGTATTAAGGAGACTATTGGGCATAGTTCTCTCAAACTCTCGTAGAACCAGGCGATATCCACAGCTATACGGACACACCCCTAAGAACTAAAAATTCTTGCCAGGGAAATAGTTGTGTGAAGTATATCATCGTTTACACAAATAGTAGAACAGTTCAAGGACATCACGTCTACTGGTCAGCCAGTAAAGTAAATTTACTTTCACAATGGAAGGTTCAAGGGTGGACACCTACCTATCCTATGCAGCTATAGATCGTAGAATCTATCACCACATCGAGCTGTAAGAACCCATTTTTGACCGGGCCTAAGCCCAAAAATAAATCCAAATTCAATACAAAAAATAATAATAAATCTATTTTATTATTATTTATAAACCCAACAGGCCCAAAATCTATTTAAACCCATTACAATTAACCTTTACCCATTTTACATACCAAATACCCATAACCCAAATCCAATACTATAACCCATAACCCGACCCGGTATCAATAACTCGACCCAAATTACAAAAAAGCCTAACTCTCTCTTATCTCTTCATCTGCCGCCACGCTCTTCACCTCTCCGCGCGTAGCGCGTGGTTCTTCAATGCCCACGTGGTCGCAACGTGCTAGCCACTGCCAACCACTTTGACCGGCCGTTGCCTGCCACGCCTGCTCCACCGCCTAAACCTGCAAAAAGCAAAAAAAAAGGAGGATTATATCTATCCTAAACATCATCACCATGCCAAATCAACAACAAATATCCATATTTCTTTTTTTATTTTATGTACTCGAAATAGGTATAAAAACCCATACATGCATGTAATCTCTCTCTTTTTCGAACCAGAAATAAAAAAGGCAAACAAATCTTTAGATCTAAGTTCTTTTCGAACACAAAAAAGAACCAAAAAAGAAATCTCATATCTGAGTTTCTAGTAAATAAAGGTATACTTTCTTACCTTTTTTTCTCCTATTCGAATGTAAATAAAAAATAAAAAGGGGGATGATCGGAATCATACCTCGGTTCGAACTAGTGCCACCCCGGCCATTGTTCTTGGCTAGGGATGAACCGTCGTTGCTCAATCGAGTCTAGGAACTGTCAATTTTAGTGTAAAAAAATGGGGCTTGATTAGTTTCAGGGTTTGAAGGCTTGAAAGAAAAAATAGAGAAAAAGGGGGGAGCAGCCGATTGAAGCAAAAAATAGGCTAAAATGAATCTAGGTTTACTTTTTTAGCTTATATACTAGGGTTACAAAGAGGCTTAATTATGTCACTAGTCCCTCCGCCCTAACCCTCTTTTTATTTTTTCTCTACTGCATGGTATAATTATGTCTGTGGTCTTTCATATTTTAATGTGTTTTACAATTTGGTCCCTCGTATTTTAATTTTTATGTTATATTATTATTATTGTTATTATTATTATTATTATTTGTGATTATGTTTTATTATTATGCATTATTATGTTATTATTATTATTTTATTATCACTACTATGTTTATATTATTATATCATACATGATATGTTTATAATTATATTAGTATATTGTTTAATAACGTATTGTATTAAATTAACTGTTGTTTATACATGTTTATGCTTATATTTCGAAATCGTATTATATTTAGATTTGTTAATATACTATTATTCTAATTTAATGTATTTTGTTTCGAATTAATTGTTCATACATATAACTGTTACATCTAGCGTAGACCTTATTGTTCTGATATTCTATTGGGAGTGGCATCTCGTTCTTCGGGTGTCATCTCATTTGACTGCCTTGACTATTAGGGTAATTTTTAAATTGTCATGCATTTTAGAAATTAAAATTAAATTAACTCGGATTCCTATTTTCTTTAATAAATATGATGTGAACCTTTAGGTACCAATTTTGGGCGTTATAGGGGTGCTAATCCTTCCCCATACGTAACCAACTCCGAGACCCAAACTTTTCTCTGGTTTTATTTTTCGGTGTTCGGTCTACCATTTTAAAAAGATTGGCGACGACTCCAAATCTATATAAGAAATGAGTTTTCACAAAAATAGTCGCTACAGCATGGCGACTCCGTTAGGGAGATAATTTTTTTAATAAAAAAGTGTTAAGCCTTAATTTGGTTCGCATCGTAATTATTACGAAAAATTTAATTCGGTTTAATTTAATTTTTAAACCCTTTTTGTTAATTGCATAATGTTTGATATAAATTGGCATCATGTATTAGGTTTAGAACCCTTAAGTGAAGTGATTACTTCACTTCGTGGGGTGTTCACCTCCGTATAGTGTTATAATTCACTTCCGGAATTCGGTCCTTATATTTCGTAGGGTCTACACCTACATATGGTATAAGGGTCATATTCCCCCGAATCGATGTTTTAGCGACAGTTCGGGTACAACTCACTCTAGAACTTAAACTGTATATAGTGGACTGTAGGAGCCTACCCGTTTTAGAACCCTGTTGATACGCTACTCGTTTAGAAATAACCCTTTTAGGTTTTGTTCCCTTTATATTTACCTTTTTTTTGTACATATCCATGTGTTATTAATTGATTGTTTTAAGTTATTATTTTTTAGAAAAAACATTTAATTTATTTAATTTGTTATTCGATAAATTCATTATACTAACTTGTTTTTTGTGTTGATTATTTTTCCTTTTATTTTTTTATTTTTTTGCATCCAATTTGCATGTCATATTATACATAGGTGTTGATTCAAGAAAAAATCCAATTTAGAAGGCATTCGATATGGAAGGGAGGTTCTGTACAATCAAAAGCGATAATTCCACAGTATGGGGATGGTCAGAGCGAATATAGATGGAAAAAGGGGACAGCCTACCGACAGACCATGTGCCGCATTGTCATCAAGCCCACTTTAATTGTTTCCAAGCAGAATAAACTTCATGAACTAGGGAAAATATGGCAGAGTTGGGATTCAGATATGAAAGAGGTTTTCCAACAAGAATTCAGTGACATAACACTGTTGCTGAGTGTCTAGACTGATATGCACTTGTTCAGAGCCTTAACACTGTTATGGAATCCAGGGTACTGTTGCTTCACTTTTGGCAAGGTAGATATGAATCCCACGATCGAAGAATATACGACCCAACTCCACTGCCCGAGATTCAAGGAAGGAAAGTCTACATCAAACCAAAGGACTCGCCTCCTTTCCTACAAAGTCTAATTAGCATCACCAGGATGAGCAATGAGTGGTTTTGAGGAAAGATTGCGAGAAAGGGAAAGACCAATTGCATAGCTTGGCCGCATATTCGAAATTTAATCCTTTGCCATCCTGACCCACCGAAGAAGAGGTTTTTTTTCACTGCCAGCATTTATGGGATGATTACCTTTCCAAAAGTTTTGGGGCATATAGATTACACCACAGCATATCTCTTTGACAAGCTTAAAAGGATATCAATTCAGCACAAGCTATTCTAGCAGAGAGTTTTCGGTCACTAAATGCATGTAGGAAAATGAGAGTAAGCAAATTTCTAAGATGTGTACCATTACTGGAGATCTGGATCCAAAGTCATCTCTGGGAATTGAAGCTTTCTTATCAGATGTGCCTCACCACTTTCTCTCCTATAAAAGTCTTTTTAGAAGAATATCAAGCCAAAGCTATAAATGAAGATCAATGGATGACTGGCTTTTGAGACCTTCGTGATGACACTGTTAGGTGGAAGGTACCATGGTTAATTTTGAGTGAGTTCCCTAACCGTTGTGGAGAATATGACTGGGTATCCTTGCCTAAAATTTGAGGAGAAGCTGGATACTGTCCTTTATTTGTGTCACATCAGTATGACTCAAGACAGTTCATTCCTGCTACTCATGGGTTGAATGACTTCGATTTCGAACACGAAGATGATGGTTACGAAGCAAAAACACAGAAAATAAACCGCTCTTGGAAGAATCTGTATGTGGTTGAGATTCACGAAGATGATTCGGCGTTCACTCCAGGTTACGAGTAATGGAGACTCACTCGGGTCAATGACATCATTCTGTAATGTGTTGTCCTCGCTTTTTGTAATCAGACTTCTTTATCTAATAAAAACCTTTCTAAGGACTATTCGAGAATCAACACCCACGTTTGCATTCATTCTTGCATGACAGCATTTTGATTTTTGTTTTCTAATACAGCTTTCTTTTTCAATATAGGTATTGTTAAAATCATTAATTTTAATAAAAATACTACATTCATTGCATCATACACATTGCTAGTTAAAAACACTCCTCTCAGAGAGAAAGTAGAAGACAAGAAAATGACATCTCGACAGTACAACTTTAAAACCATGCACAACTTAGTGGCTAGAGCAGATAAGCTTGAGGAATTCCAGGAACATCTAGTCAGGATCTAAAAGGAAATGATGACATACATAAGGGAATCTCAAGAAGAATCTAGAAAGGAAATGAATGAGCTAATGAGTATGATGACTATTTTAACCAAGGGCAAAAGTTTGGTAGAGAACCCTTCGGCAGAAATGGAGATAGCGAACACCAACAAGAATTAGGATTACTTCACAGAAGAAGGCATCGTTCCTGAGAAAGAGCAAGTTGCTATCAACCAGTTCGAGGTAGCCCGCACTGCCTCAAAGTACCCCACTGAGTTTATACCAGATAAAATCCACGATTCTATCATGGAAATTCTATCCCAACCAACAAAAAGAGGTTCAGAAGAGATATATCTACAAGATGAAGAAGATTCGAAAAGCAATAAAGAGACAAAGATGTTAGTTACCACAATGACTAAATTTCACCTCCTCTAACACAAGACCAAATTTTCAACTCTTCCATGGAGAATATTGTTTTAGACCCACTTGTGAAGTCATGGACGGTTTGGGAAAAGTCCATAAAAGTAACAGAACTTGAGAATAAAGATGTTGTAAAGGGAAATGAATTCCGGTTAAGGAAAAAAGGATCAAGGAATAATAAAACGCATGATGAGAACGTCAAAATGAGTAGCAAGAAGATGAAGACGTTAGTCCTGATGCCATATTCTGAGTAGCTACCCCTGTTAGTTCAGAATAAACTCCTGAGGCTACCTCCCCCAAAGCGATACACCTATTTCAATCCTGATGTGTTTGGTACCAGGGTTTTATGCAGATATCATCATGGTGACTATGGCCATATAACATAAGATTGTGTGTTTCTGAAAGGCAAGGTCTATGAACTTATCAATGAAGGCATACTCTATTTTAATGACGGAAGACCTAAGTTTAACAAAGAATCGACGTATGTCAGAAAGTCAAAATTTTTGGCAACGAATGGGAATCAAGGCCATGTCTCTCATAGTTCAGAACCATATTTGAATCTCCTACATGTTAATCATTCCTCTAATTCACATATCAATGATCCGGTAGAAGCCAACAGCCATTAGGATACTAAAGGGAAAGAGAAAGAATGTATGACCGAAAAAGGAAGAATCCAGATAAAGTCAACCGAGGGACAACATCCAAGGGTGCAAGGGAAGAAACCTCTTAGGGTTTTCAAAATGCCTATCTCAACTTTACTCCCTTATTTGATACAAGGGCAATACCTCATTCCTATACCGATAAGGGAAGAATTAGATCCATCTCTCTTTTATTACAATCCAGGCAACACTTGTGATTTCCATATGGGGCAGCAGGGCACCCTACTAAAAGATGCTGGATTCTGAAAGAAGAGATAGAGAAGCTGGCTCGTGATAGAATAGGAAGCTGATGCATGATATAGTGAAACAGTCGGTGCAAGAGTGAAGGGATCAAGTATTACAATAGTTGAAGCATTGAAAGGTTAGAGTAAATAAATCTCTGCTCCCAAGACGGACCAAAGACCTATCTTTTGTCTTTCATGTTTTGCCTGCAAATGTCAGCTTGTTAGGATATCCTTGAATCTAGGACTCTTTTTGAAGTAATACATGGAATCAACTTTACTATCTTTGGCCCGAATGTAGAAGAGATCTTTTTGTAAAAGGGCATGTGTCATGTTTGGGGATTTTCATTCCAATGAAAGATGCATTTTTCTTAACATACAATGGCCTTGAAATCATATATATGTATATCTCCTCTTGCCTTTGTTGGTCTCTAGATATTAATTGCACGATGTGATATTGATTCTAAGATCAATTAAGTATTGTGATAGTGATGAAGTGTGATTTTCTCCCTAATAGATCTGGTCAGAAAAGCAAGACTACTACTCATTTGATGACATTCGATGATGAAAAGCTCTGAAGTTTAACCATGTAAAAGTTGCTTGAAAATGAAATTCTAAGAATGGTCTTCTAGGCACTAATGGATTATAACTAATAACTGGAATATAAGTTTATATAGAAGGTAAAAAATAATAAGGTAAGAAAAAATATAAGAAAAGGCACTCATATGTTTGAAGCCTGGTAATAGGAGTATTCGAAGCCTGGTAATAGGCATATTTGAAGCCTGGTAATAGGCATATCTAAAGCCTGGTGTTGCGCGTAATAAGTGCTACGCAATTGTGCAAGTATACACGTCGCAAGTTATAGTATAAAAGATATCGTCTCCACAGGGATTGGTGCCACTTCAAGAATCTAGTCTCTTGCACTGTAAAAAGTAAAAACACAAATAAAGGATTATGGGAGTTTAACTAATAACTAAACTAGAAAGCAATAAAGTAAAAGAAAATATGAGATCAAATGAGAGAGAGATAGGCCAGGTTATCGTGAGTTGAGGTGTGATAGCCGATTGGATCGTTTTGGTAAAAGAGTGCATGGGCAACTCAGTTGCCGTGGCAACTTGCACAATAGGGTTGCCTTGGCAACTAATCCATGGTTGCCTGGGCAACTACTTGGGCGTCTGGGCAGCAACCTTCAAGGTTCGGCAGAGCGTTCTTCAATGGTTTCTTCTTATCCCTAAGTCAAAACTCTAGCTACTTGTGCATGCCTTGATAATACATCCCTGCGTGAATCAAGGGTGAACAACAACCAATCTTACGCTCCTCTTAGCCGTTGAAATCCTTAACTTATTCCTAAGCCGGATTAATCTTCACCATCAATAGATTGAATAAAGATCATATTCATTCGTTTCTTGAATCTAACTCTCCCGATATTAGATAAATAGATGAAATCACGAGATCCTCTCCCAATTCACTCGCAAACAAGAATAAGAACCAAGAATGAATAAACCTTGAATAAAAAAGTGCAAACTCTTATTACCTAAACAAAAACCAATAGTTTCTCACAACCACAAAACACAATAACCATAGCCAAATAGATTTAGTTCATGGCTAGGTTCCAAAGAAACACAAGATAAATAATCCCTAGCATGAACCCAATCGAACAAGAAAGAAAAAGATGAAGAAGAGGCTTGTCGAAATCCTCCTTACCCTAGATGCTTGTCGAAAATTCTCTCCTCTTGCCCTCATTGGACTTGTCGAAATTTCCCTCTCTTCTTGCCCTCCTTGGACTTGTCAAAATTTCCCTCTCTTACCCTCTATGAATTGTCGAAATCTCCATCTTATTTATAGGGCTAGGCCAAAGTCCTTCTTTGAGGAGGAGTTTAAGTTGGAATTAAATTATCTTTAAAGAATATAATTCTTTATTATAATTGTATTCCTACTAGAACTTCTCCTATCTTCTTGGAATTTAATTCTTCTTTAATCTCTGCATGGAAATCAAATTCCTTTGGGTTTGGGCTTTGCTCCACGTCATCTTGGGCTTGTCTAGTCATCAATTTCGACTACCATATCACCTTTGCTCTTGTCAAAAATTGCCATGGCAACTGGCTCGGCGTCTCCTTCATGCATTGCCCTGGCAACTAGCTCAGCGTCTCCTTCATGCATTGCCCTGGCAACTAGCTCTAGCCTTGCTTTGGCAAGTGATCCTGCACATACACACAAAAACACACCAAAGCAACATCTTTTCCCACAAAAACTACCAAGTTATGTAATCAAGCTCAACGATGGAAGGAAACATGGATTAATGAATGAATGGCTAATTTTGCAACTAATGTGAGCCTAAGTCTAACAATAATATGAGTAAAAAGGGTAAGAAAAATAGTACTTTTGAACACTTATCACACCCCCAAACTCGAACTATTTGCTTATCCTCAAGCAATGCAAACTCATAATTACCTGCCAAGACTTCAATTTTCACAAACTTAGCTTTGAACTTGATTTCAATTCTCTGAATCGGGGCACAAAGTATGATTGGCTTTTTATTTTTCAGAAAACTTAGGAGTTACTTGGAATCAAACTATAATGCTTGTGAGTGTGTGCAGAGTTGTGTGCAAGTTGATTTTTCGGATTCTATGCAAACAATAGGTTTTCAAATTACTTCATTGGGTTCTTATTAACATGTTTTAACTAGAGCCAGTTTTGGGCACCTCTAGTGTTTTGTTTTTAGTTCTATTAAGTTAATTTATTCGACTAGAGCTGGTTTTGGGCACCTCTAGCTAAAAAAAAAAATTTAACACATACTAGAGCCAGTTTCGGGCACCTCTAGTGATAAATTTTTAGCACATGCTAGAGCCAATTTCCGGCACCTCTAGCATTCATCCAATTTTTATTCTAATCCCCCAATTTGTTAATTATCAACCTAAGTTCACTAGAATTCCTTAAATCAATCAAACCACAACAGTGTTTCATCAAATTTAGCATCATAGTAAAATTCTAAGTTTTTCCATGGTTATCCTAGAATAAAATTCTATCAATTATGTGCATTGGCAAAGTCATCATCGAATATTCATCAAATCTAAGCAATTCTTGTTCCAATTAAAGGCATGGCAAGCAATTTATGCATCCTAAATGTAATACTTAAGATGAATGTAACTAAACATGGTAACTACTAATAACAATCCCCCCAAACTTGAGTGAGGCATTGTCCTCAATGCATTCATTAAAGAAAAATAAAAATAACGAAAAATAAAATGCAAACGAGGACTTACTCCAAGAGTTCGTCATCGTAGATGATTAGTTTCCTTTTGGTCGGTGTCTTGATTATCTTGCTTGAACGCGATGGTTGTTTTCTTAGGAGTTGATTCGGGCATAGGTGTTTTACCTTTGTTTTTGCAGTGGTTGCCGGGATGTCTTTGGCTTTGGTTGTCGTGGCATCTTCAGGGTTGGTTGCCGTGGCATCAGCTTGTGCAGGCACGATGTAGGTTGCCGCGGCATCTTCTTCATTGGTTGCCGGGGCAAGGATATCGGCAGTAAATTTCCTTAGCATAGTAGTTGTGAGTCTTGTTGTGAAAAAGAAAACCTGAAAACTAAAGATAATGAAGAAAAATAAAATATCTCCTAAAAATAAAAATGAAAATAAAAAGAAAAGGAAAATATTGAAAGTAGAGCATGTTCATGCATCTCCTAAAGTGACCACTTCTTTGTTACATTCCATATGGGCACCATTGTAGTGCTTCAATCTTTGTCCATTAACTTTGAATTCATGGTTGTCAGAGATGGACTTGATTATCACAGCACCATGGGAGAATGGTTTGACAACTTCAAATGGTCCCGACCATCTTGATTTCAGCTTTCCCGGGAAAAGTTTTAGCCGAGAATTGAATAGGAGAACTAGTTGCCCTGGCGTGAATTGTCGTGGCAATAGTTTCTTGTCGTGCCATCGCTTTGTTTTCTCCTTGTAGATTCGTGCATTGTTATAGGCGAGTGCACGAAATTCTTCTATCTCATTGAGATCCATCAAACGCTTTTGTCTGGCACTTTCCCAATCCATATTCACGGTCTTGATTGCCAGTACGCCTTGTGCTCGATTTCCACCGGTAGATGGCATGTTTTGCCATAGACAAGTCGGAAGGGGGACATACCTAAGGGTGTTTTGAATGCAGTGCGATATGCCCAAAGTGCGTCATCTAGTCTTAATGACCAATCATTCCTTGAGGGATTTACAACTTTCTCGAGTATTCCCTTCAACTCCCGGTTGGAAATTTCTGCTTGCCAATTGGTTTGTGGGTGATATGCCGTGGCGATCTTGTGTGATATGCTGAAGCGTTGCAACATCTTGGCAATTAGTCTGTTGTCAAAATGCTTGCCTTCGTCACTGATAATTGCTCTTGGCATCCCAAACCGTGTAAATATGTTTTTCTGCAAGAATCGTTGCACGGTCTTGGAATCGTTGTTGGGAACTGCAGCTGCCTCAACCCATTTAGACACGTAGTCGACGGCAAGTAAAATGTAGAGGTTTCCGAATGAAGATGGGAAAGGTCCCATAAAATCGATCCCCCTCATGAATTCCACCTCGATGATGTTCTGGAGTGGCATCTCATGTCGTCTAGAGATATTGCCCGTCCTCTGGCAACGATCACATTGCTTGTAAAAGTCTTGGGCATCTTTGTACAATGTTGGCCAATACAAACCAGATTGCAAAACTTTGGCCGCGGTACGAGTTCCTCCAAAATGTCCTCTATAGGGTGAAGAATGGCATTGCCGGAGTATATTCTTTTGCTCTTCTTCAGGGACACATCGGCGTATAACCTGATCTGCACATTGTTTAAACAAAAGAGGCTCGTCCCAAAAGTAATGCTTAGCATCATGGCGGAACTGCTTCTTCCCTTGGTGAGTAATGCCATAAGGAAAAATACCACAAACAAGGAAATTAACTAAATTCGCGTACCAAGGTATTGCCGAGGCATGTGCTGCCGTGGTGACTGCTCCCAAAATTGTCGAGGCGTGCGCGTCAAAGGCTGCTGCGGCGTCGAGAGTTGCCGAGGCGTGTGCATCCATGGTTGCCAAGGCAACTAAAATTTTTTCATCTGGGAATGCATCGCATATCTCTAGATCCGCGTCCTCCTCCCTATTGCATTCCAAACGTGATAAGTGATCGGCCGCTTGATTTTCTGTTCCTTTCCTGTCCTTAATTTCAATATCAAATTCTTGTAAAAGTAATATCCAACGAATCAAACGAGGTTTAGCATCCTTTTTAGCAAATAAGTATTTGATTACCGAATGGTCCGTATGAACAATTACCTTTGTACCAATCAAAAAGGATCGAAACTTATCAAATGCGAAAACTACAGCTAGTAACTCTTTCTCCGTTGTTGTGTAATTCACTTGAGCACTATTAAGAGTTTTACTAGCGTAGTATATCACATGGAAGGTCTTACCTGTGCGTTGGCCTAGGACTGCTCCTACCGCGAAATCACTTGCATCACACATGAGCTCAAAAGGTAGCGTACAATCTGGTGGAACGACAATGGGTGTCGAGGCAAGCTTTTTCTTTAGGGTTTCGAATGCTTGGTTGCAAGAATCATCAAAATTGAAGACTTTATCCTGTTCAAGCAGATTACACAAGGGTTTAGTGATTTTAGAAAAATTATGAATGAACCTCTTGTAAAAACCTGCATGTCCGAAAAAACTTCGAATTCCTTTAACCGAACTTGGTGGGGGTAATCTCTCGATCACGTCCACCTTGGCTTTGTCTACTTCAATTCCCTTGGATGAAATCTTGTGACCGAGCACTATTCCTTCATCTACCATAAAATGGCATTTCTCCCAGTTGAGGACTAAATTCGTTTCTTCACATCTTGCCAACGCCCTCTGTAAATTGCCGAGACAGCTGTCGAAGTCATTACCAAAAACAGAAAAATCATCCATGAAGATCTCAAGGAATTCTTCGACCATGTCTGAAAAGAGCGCCATCATGCATCTTTGGAAGGTTGCCGGGGCGTTACACAATCCGAATGGCATCCTTCGGAAGGCATAAGTACCGTATGGGCATGTGAAGGTTGTCTTTTCTTGATCTTCTGGTGCTATGGCAATTTGATTGTAACCTGAATAACCATCAAGAAAACAATAAAAGGGTTTACCTGCAAGACGGTCAAGCATTTGATCAATAAAGGGTAATGGGAAGTGATCTTTGCTAGTGGCTTTGTTTAGCTTTCGATAATCCATACAAACCCTCCAACCGGTCACAGTCCTGGTTGGAATATGTTCATTATTTTCATTGCTTACTACTGTTATACCTTCCTTTTTCGGTACACATTGTACCAGACTTACCCACGTACTATCAGAGATAGGGTATATAATGCCGGCGTCAAGCCACTTGATGATTTCTTTCATTACAACCCATTTCATGGCATGATTCAGTCTCCTCTGGGCCTCAATTGAAGGTTTGTGATCATCTTCCAATAGAATCTTGTGCATGCACACTGTCGGGCTAATTCCCTTCAAGTCGGCAATTGTCCACCCTATTGCCTTTTTGTGTAGCTTCAACATCTTGATCAGCTTCTTTTCCTGCTCAGGCTGTAACTTAGAAGAAATAATTACAGGCAATGTATTATCGGTTCCTAAGTATGCATATTTTAGTTGCTCTGGAAATTGTTTCAACTCAAGAATCAGTGGTTGTTCAATAGAGGGTTTTTCGAGCTTACCTTCTTTACCTGAGTAATCCAGTGGTTCAAAGTATGTACCTGGTCGATTGACTAGCCAATTTGCCTCTTCTTGTTGTTCCTCATCGACCGGTTCTTCATACTCCTCAGGTTCCTCTTGATCGGCAATGTAGTTGCCGAGGCAACTAAATTCCTCATCGAAGTTAAACTCTGTCGTGGCATCAAGAAGTTGGCATTCTTCTGGATCATCGGCATGCCTTAGTGTTTGGAACACATTTAGTTTAACTTGCTGGTCATTCACCCTTATTGTGAGTTCTCCCTTTTCAACATCGATCAAGGTTCTCCCTATTGCTAGGAATGGTCTCCCGAGAATGATGGGTGCATGCTCATCTGCTTCACAATCCAAGACAATAAAGTCAGCGGGAAAAATAAATTTATCAATTTTTACCAGTATGTCCTCAATTTTTCCCTCTGGATGCACATAGGATCTGCCGGCTAGCTGTAGCATAACTGTTGTAGGTCTTGCCTTCCCGATTCCTAGTTTCTGGAAAACCGATTTAGGCATCAAGTTTATGCTAGCCCCAAGGTCGAATAATGCTATCCCGACATAGTGGTTTCCAATGGAACAGGGTATTGTGAAACTTCCGGGATCCTTCAACTTGGGTGGCATACGATTGTGCAACATTGCCATGCATCCCTCTGTTGCGGCAACTGTTTCAAACTCTCCTAGCCTTGTTCTCTTGGACACAATGTCTTTAAGAAACTTGGCATAGTTTGGCATTTGTTCAATTGCTTCCACCAATGGCAAGTTGATGTGGACTTGCTTTAGGATATCAAGAAACTTCTTGAATTGGTATTCTTGCTTTTGTCTCCTTAACCTTTGTGGGAATGGTGGTGGAAGTCGGATATCTTCGATCTTTTCATTGGTTTGAAACCTGATTAACGAAATTGCTGGGACAACTGGAGTTGTCGAGGCGTTATCAACTGGGGTTGCCGAGGCATGCTTATCGCAAGTTGTCGAGGCGTCTTTATCGTCGGTTGCCGAGGCATGCTTATTGCCGGTTGCCGCGGTAATTCCTGGTTCAGCATCTGAGGCTTTGCCGCTAGGTTCGTCTTGATCTTTTTGCGGAGTTTTGTTTGATGAGTGGGTTTGAACCTCTCTAAGTTGTTGGCCACTTCTAGTGGTGATTGCCTTACATTGCTCATGGCCAGTTCCTCTTGCGACTTCAGTATCGCTAGGTAAACCTCCTTGCGGTCTAGTATTCAGATTTTGAGCAAACTGTCCGACTTGATTTTCCAATGATTTGATTGCCGCCTCTTGGTTTTGCAATCTCATCTCGGTCCTGTTAGTAAAAGCATCAGTTCTTTTTATGAAGTTACTATTCTCAGCCATATAAGATTCAGTTTTCATCATAAAAGTATTTAGAGAATTTTCCAAAGAACTAGATGTTGTTGTTTGTTGCTGCGGCAACTGTTGCCGTGGCATATTCTGCTGGAATCCCGATGCTTGTGCATTCTGATTGTTCTGGTTTAGAGCATTGTTGGGATTACTCCATGAAAAATTCGGGTTCTTCTTCCAAGCTGGATTGTATGTATTGGACATCACATTGTTGTTCCGATTGTAATTCCCCACATAGAAGCTGGATTCCGGATTCTGCATACATTTAGAAGAATTATGGTTATCACCACATAACTCACAAAAAGAATCCATTACCTTGACTTCATGTGTGTTGTTTGGTTTTTGCGTGTTCTGGACCATCTTGGTTAGAGTGGCCAATTGTGCCGAAATTGAATCTAATGATCCTAGTTCATGTATTGTGGCTTGGCGTCTAACTCCTCATCTTCTAGTAGATGGGAATTGATAATCATTCTTGGCCAGCCTGTTTAAAATTTGCATTGCTTCCTCCGGCGACTTATCTAAGAGTATGTCGTTTGCCGAGGCATCTAGCATCATCCTTGTTGGTGTATTCACGGCGTTGTAAAACATTGTTACTTGAGTCCACACCGGGAATCCGTGTAGGGGGCATTTGTGTAGAAGTTCTCTATATCGCTCCCAAGCCTCGTACATGGATTCATCATCTGCCTGCCGAAAAGAAGTAATGTTGTTACGAAGCTTATCAGTTAAATTTGTAGGATTAAATCGAGCAAGGAAATCACGACAAAGATCGGTCCAAGATGCTATTGATCCGGCAGGAATGCTATTCAACCATGCTTTCGCCCTATCCCTCAGTGAATAGGGGAATAATCTTAATCGTAGGACATCGGGAGTGACTCCGTGTATTTTGAACGAGTTGCAAATCTCGAGGAAAGCTTTAAGATGTTGCTGTGCATCTTCAGTTGTTGAGCCGCCAAATTGACCAATTGTGTTGATCATATTAAACATTACCGGTTTCAACTCAAAGTGGTCGGCTTCAATTTCAGGTGCGACAACTCCTGGTTTAAGTCCATCAAGATCTTCTTCAAGATAGTCTCGAAGAGTTCTGTTTCATGCAAGAATCACTCCTCCTCCTGCTCGAACATCTTGATTCATATTGCCGTCTTGGTTAGCCATTGCTACTCTTATCCTTTGTCTAAGTCTTTGTAAGGTTCGTTCGATTTTTGGATCAAAGGGATATTCTGGTGTAGTCGGTCTCGCCCTGGTCATATACCAATGCAAAACCAAAGTTTGTTAGCCCTTTGAATCTTAAACAAGAAAAGTAAAAAAGAAAGTGCAAGAAAATAAAAACAAAGTCGCTATTGCCAATCCCCGGCAACGGCGCCAAAAACTTGTTGCGCGTAAGTGCTACGCAATTGTGCAAGTTTACACGTAGCAAGTTATAGTATAAAAGATATCGTCTCCACAGGGATTGGTGCCACTTCAAGAATCTAGTCTCTTGCACTGTAAAAAGTAAAAACACAAATAAAGGATTATGGGAGTTTAACTAATAACTAAACTAGAAAGCAATAAAGTAAAAGAAAATATGAGATCAAATGAGAGAGAGATAGGCCAGGTTATCGTGAGTTGAGGTGTGATAGCCGATTGGGTCGTTTTGGTAAAAGAGTGCACGGGCAACTCAGTTGCCGTGGCAACTTGCACAACGGGGTTGCCTTGGCAACTAATCGATGGTTGCCTGGGCAACTACTTGGGCGTCTGGGCAGCAACCTTCAAGGTTCGGCAGAGCGTTCTTCAATGGTTTATTCTTATCCCTAAGTCAAAACTATAGCTACTTGTGCATGCCTTGATAATACATCACTGCGTGAATCAAGGGTGAACAACAACCAATCTTACACTCCTCTTAGCCGTTGAAATCCTTAACTTATTCCTAAGCCGGATTAATCTTCACCATCAATAGATTGAATAAAGATCATATTCATTCGTTTCTTGAATCTAACTCTCCCAATATTAGATAAATAGATGAAATCACGAGATCCTCTCCCAATTCACTCGCAAACAAGAATAAGAACCAAGAATGAATAAACCTTGAATAGAAAAGTGCAAACTCTTATTACCTAAACAAAAACCAATAGTTTCTCACAACCACAAAACACAACAACCATAGCCAAATAGATTTAGTTCATGGCTAGGTTCCAAAGAAACACAAGATAAATAATCCCTAGCATGAACCCAATCAAACAAGAAAGAAAAGGATGAAGAATGAGGCTTGTCGAAATCCTCCTTGCCCTAGATGCTTGTCGAAAATTCTCTCCTCTTGCCCTCCTTAGACTTGTCGAAATTTCCCTCTCTTCTTGCCCTCCTTGGACTTGTCGAAATTTCCCTTTCTTCCTCTCTATGAATTGTCGAAATCTCCATCTTATTTATAGGGCTAGGCCAAAGTCTTTCTTTGAGGAGGAGTTTAAGTTGGAATTAAATTATCTTTAAAGAATATAATTCTTTATTATAATTGTATTCCTACTAGAACTTCTCCTATCTTCTTGGAATTTAATTCTTCTTTAATCTCTGCATGGAAATCAAATTCCTTTGGGTTTGGGCTTTGCTCCACGTCATCTTGGGCTTGTCTAGTCATCAATTTCGACTACCATATCACCTTTTCTCTTGTCGACAATTGCCATGGCAACTGGCTCGGCGTCTCCTTTATGCATTACGCTGGCAACTAGCTCAACATCTCCTTCATGCATTGCCCTGGCAACTAGCTCTAGCCTTGCTTTGGCAAGTGATCCTGCACATACACACAAAACACACCAAAGTAGCATCTTTTCCCATAAAAACTACCAAGTTATGTAATCAAGCTCAACGATGGAAGGAAACATGGATTAATGCATGAATGGCTAATTTTGCAACTAATATGAGCCTAAGTCTAACAATAATATGAGTAAAAAGGGTAATAAAAATAGTACTTTTGAACACTTATCACCTGGTAATAGGCATGTTCAAAGCCTGGTAATAGGCATGTTCAATAAAGAGTATAACCGGCAACATACACATGCACCTAGAATTTTATTCTTAGAATGCTATTTTTGCACTCCAACTGTTAAGAAGGCCTATTGTTTGAATGAAGTAAATAATGAGAATCGATAAGGAGTAGTCTTCTATAGAAATATGGTAATCATGAGGATGAACTGCGTGATCTGGGAGGAATTTCACGGCTTCAAAAGTCGCCACAACACTTAGAGTCTTCATAGACACAAGCTATGCTTGGAATGATCACCGGAAGGTTGAATCCGAGACGCTCTTGCACTTGATATCCAGGGCTCCTATTCTTTTTTATATTAAGATTTTGGTTTCAAGGTCTTGTATGTTAATCCAAAGTACACCCTTCATTAGAAAAACGATCAGCAAATTGACATTTTTAAGCAAAAAGATTTCTATGTATTACTTTAAGGATAAGCTTCAAAATGTGAGGTCGTGGTTACAAATGATCGGCCTAACACAGAAGAATAGCCCGTCAACGATTGTGATGAGGGTAATGGCAAGAATTTATATGTTAGAAGTTTAGAGACTTAAAGAAGGTTTCTGCCACGATGCTTTGATGGGTTCAGAGAAATAAAGAATAGACCTTGATGAAAATAATACCTTCAAACACAAGAAAAGTTTAGGGATCTGAGGCATTTGCTTGCTATAAGGTTGAAGATGAAAGAAGACTCTGTGTGATGGGCCAGTGCTAACAAATCGATTGTGCCCAGGATCGATGGAGTAATACCGTAAAAAATAATAAGAGTGCATGACAAGAAGATAAGAGGACCCAGAGTCAGTTTCCCCAAGATACTGTAATTGAGTTTGGCAGTGAAAGATAAATTTCAAAGAATGAATTCAAGAGTGGGGGCATTTTTCTTACCCTAATGTTGAGACAAATGAAAAATCTGCATGTCAGGTTAAAAACAAGAAAATAGTTGAGCCCAAGATTGAATAGGGCAACGATGAGCAAAATAAAGGTATTTGAAAACTAGCAAAGACTTTGATCTGCAACTTCATGTTGAAAAGACGGATAGAAACTGGGGTATCATTTCAAGGGATTTTGGTAGCCTTTTTGGCGTGAATCCATTATTAAGTCCTTCGGACATGATGTTAGGCTTGCTTTTGATGTCAAGATGATCAGAAATCGGGGCATCAAAGGAATTGTAGCTCGAAAAATTGACCAAGGAAAAGCAAAAAGTTCCAGAAGAACTCGTGATTCCAAGGTTACACAAAAAAATTTAGATCCAAAAAGAAAAGAAAGAGAAAAGAGAAGAAAAAACAACAAGGAGGAAAACTCAAAAAGGGCACTTTGGGAAAATAAAAGTGAAAACCTAGAAAGACGCTTGAGAACGGACTCAAACTCTCGATTTCAAAAGAAAATGTCAAAAGGATGAACCCATATGTGAGATGGGGAGTCACCATTGCAAGAAGAAGAAAATAGAGCAAAATGACAAGAAAATCAACATCGCCCGATCAAAGCAAAATGTCAGGATGATACTAAGATATCATCACCCATGCATCATATAGATAGGCATCCCTAAGATTAGGAGTATGCTAACTTATAATTTTTCATATATCACGATTGTTTTCTTGACAGGTAATCAAGATCCGGAGGGAGATTAGATTTGTGCGACCTAGGAAGTAGGTCTTGACAAATAAGCAAGAGTCAAATTTGATCAAGATATCCAATTAATGACGCCAGACAATAAAAAATAAATCTAAATCCAATACAAAAAAATAATAAATCTGTTTTATTATTTACAAACCCAATAGGTCCAAAATCCATTTAAACCCATTACAATTAAACTTTATCCATTTTACATACCAAATACCCATAACCCAGATCCAATACTATAAACCTATAACTCGACCCGGTATCCATAACCCGACCCAGAATACAAAAAAACACTAACTCTCCTTTATCCCTTCATCTACCGCCACACTCTTCACCTCCCCGCGCGTGGCACGTGGCTCTTCAACGCTTACGTGGTCGCCACGCGCTAGCCACTATCAACCACTTTGATCGGCCGCTACCTGCCACTCCTGCTCCACCGCCCAAACCTGCAAAAAGTAAAAAAAGAGGATTATATCTATCCTAAACTTCATCGCTAGGCCAAATAAACAATAAATATCCGAATTTTTTATTTTATTTTTTGTACTCAAAATGGGTATAAAAACCCATATATTCATGTAATCTCTCTCTATTTCGAACAAGAAATAAAAAAAAAGGCAAAAAAATCTTCAAATCTACGTTCTTTTCGAACACAAAAAAAGAACCAAAAAAGAAACCTCAGATCCGATTTTCTAGTAAATAAAAGGTATGTTTTCTTACCTTTTTTTCTCCTATTCGAATGTAAACAAAAAATAAAAGGGGGATGATCAGAATCATACCTCAGTTCGAACTAGTGCCACCGCTATCGTTGTTTTGGCTGGGGATGAACCGCCGTCGCTCAATTGAGTCTAGGAACTGTCGGTTTTAGTGTAAAAAAAGGGCTTGATTAGTTTTAGGGTTTGAAGGCTTGAAAGAAAAAAATAAAGAAAAAAAGGGGGAGAGCAGTCGACTGAAGCAAAAAATGGTCTAAAATGACTATAGGTTTAATTTTTTAGCTTATATACTAGGGTTAAAAAGAGCTTAATTTCCTCACTAGTCCCTCCGCCCTAACCCTCTTTTTATTTTTTCTCTGCCGCATGGTATAATTATACTCGTGGTCCTTCGTATTTTAATGTGTTTTACAATCTGGTCCCTCGTATTTTAATTATTATGTTATATTATTATTATTATTATTTGTGATTATGTTTTATTATTATGCATAATTATATTTTAATTATTATGTTATTATTATTTTTAATATTATTATTTTATTATCACTAATATGTTTATATTATTATATCATACATGATATGTTTATAATTATATTAGTATATTGTGTAATAACATATTGTATTAAATTAACTGTTGTTTATACATGTTTATGCTTATATTTCGAAATCGTATTGTATTTAGATTTGTTAATATATTGCTATTGTAATTTAATATATTTTGTTTCGAATTAATTTTTCATACATATAACTTTTAAATCTAGAGTAGGCCTTATTGTTTCGGTATTCTATTAGGAGTGGCATCCCGTTCTTCGGGTGTCATCTCCTTTGACTGTCGTGAATATCAGGGTAATTTTTAAATTGTCATGCATTTTATGCTTATATTTCAAAATCGTATTGTATTTAGATTTGTTAATATATTTTTATTGTAATTTAATATATTTTGTTTCGAATTAATTGTTCATACATATAACTTTTACATCTAGTGTAGGCCTTATTGTTCCGGTATTCTATTAGGAGTGGCATCCCGTTCTTCGGGTGTCATCTCCTTTGACTACCGTAAATATCGAGGTAATTTTTAAATTGTAATGCATTTTAGAAATTAAAATTAAATTAACTCGGATTCCTATTTTCTTTAATAAATATGATGTGAACCTTTAGGTACCAATCATTCCCCATACGTAACCAACTCCCGGACCTAAACTTTTTTCTGGTTTTATTTTCTTGTGCTCGGTCTACCATTTTAAAATGATCAGTGACGACACCAAATCTATACAAGAAATGGCTTTTCACAAAAATAGTCGCTACACGATTCAAAATGTTTTGATAAAAACATCAATTTCATTCATGTGGGGGATTGTTGGAAAATGTGATGGAAATGGTAACTTTGAGCCATATGTCGAATGGTTAAAGGTGGAGTTTCGAATAATGATTCGTTTGGGTCTTATTCTACTCTATGAGACCTTTACAATGATATCTCATAATCTCAAAACGGTTGAGTAATGAATGAGAAATTGATGCTCAAATTGGGCTTGTGAATTGAGTTAAGCAGAAGTGAAAAGCTTATATCCCATATTGATGGGTTACCAAGCGTGGGATATGTTTATATACAAAAATCTACTTGGTAGTTATTGAATAACTTAAGCTTATATGACATGGGTAACGTGAATGTCCAGATTGGTCGGGGGCCCTCTGTGGGCTTGCAAATATTTTAACCTATTACGAGATAATTTTCCTTAAATATAGCATTTTAATATCTCAAATAAAAGGATAAATATATGATAAGATATTATCTTTTAATTCAGATATTATTGTGATAATCCTATTTGATAAATGAATTTTATTTTAAATAAAATTCAGATAATTCACAAGTTTTATTTCTAATGAAACTCATACCCCTATAAATAGCATGCAAACCTACTAGGTTTTACAAAGGCAAAAACACAGAGACTTTCTACTACTTTTACTCTGTGATTTTCTAAAGTATTTTTGGTGATATAGGAAGGCAAGGTTACAGTTCGTGATCTCTGCAGACGTGCTACTACAATTGATCATCTAGTTGTTGTATTCTGGGAGATAGACGACCAACGTATCTCAAGCACCATAGGAGTGGCCGAAAATCTGTCTTAAGGAAACTATGCTCGCACAGGCCTCAACCCGTTTCTACTCAATCGAATTACGGTTTATTTATTTGATTTTCTATTTAATCTCAGATATATTTGTAATTGATTTTATTCTATTCGATCTAATAATATTCTAAGTATTTATTTTTACTATTTTATTATTATTCTTGGAATATTAACGCCAATTGTCCAACAATAACTTAGAAGAAGAATCCAAAACTTAATTTTAGTTTCATCTTACTTAAAATTAAGGAAATATAGGTGCTGAAAATGTTAGCCTCTAATCCAAAGCAACAAACTCAAGTAGCACCCAAAAATATTTAGGGTGCATTTGGAAAGGTATTAAATAATTGGATTTGATTGCAGTCATTGTTTAAAGCTATTTTTTATACTAATGCTATCCAATTTATAGGTTGATTAACCTGGATAGATTATTGCAGATGTCAATTATGGGAGTGATCTTTCTAACCAAATTTACTTCATTCACAATGCCACAACTTGAACCTTTGACATTGTGTAAGGGATCTAATGTCACATCTCACTAAACCAACTGGTGGTTGGTTTTAAGGCTATAGCGACCTTTTTATCTTTTAAACTGGTATGGTTCGGATGCTACAGGTTATCCCCAAATCATTCTTTGAAAAAGGGATTTCTCCTGAAAATTCTTATTCTCTTGAAAAACGATCAAAAACTTGGAGTCGCCATCGACCACTTGGATAAGATAGGTCAGACACCACAAAACCAGAGATTCATTTTGAAAGAGTTCGGGAGTTGGTTACGTGTGGGGAAGGATTAGCACCCCCATCACGCCCGAAACTTGGTACTAAAATATTTGTTGCTTCTAAAAGGATGGAAATAATTGAAATTTAAAGGTACCCAAGAGTGTACTCCGCATCTATAGAGGTACCCAAGAGTGTAAGCTATGTGCCCCCAAAGACCAATTAAAGGTACCCAAGAGTGTACTCCACATCTATAGAGGATATTTTTTGCCAATAGCCATGGAGTTCTCCAAACTACGTCCTCCTCTTTTATATTTCAGAGAACATCTAGCCAAACTTCTTTAGATCTTCTCGTCAGCCAATCCCCATTTCACATGAATTCCTCTAATGGTGAGAAATTGCCGTCATAGATAGGTCTTGAGAAGCTAACATCAGACCAAAGATAATTGTAAAACCAAACGGTCAAAAGCTGTGGGCATCCTCGGAAACGACCCCTACTGAGTTCTCTACAAAACCTCAAGGACCAAAAAGTCTCTGACAGAATTACGAGCACCAGATTGGTCCCGCTACCCAAGCGATCAAAAAAATCCAAAACTGATGGGTCAATGAGCCCTAATGCTTTAGGAAATAGTACCAATCCATAGATTAACAGTGCAAATAAGTCCCGCTGAACTCGGCCCACAGGATGTATCGAAGCTAAGGCTAGAAATCCTTCCCACTTGAGATACACCTTCTTGTTCCAAGTTGTAACTTAATTGTTGACCCAAGAGGGTAAAATATCTGAAAACCTACCAAGCTTTCCCCGGAAAGATTTGTTCTTGTTTGGTTTAGAGTAGACTTAGTTCTCATTTATCTTTTTGCAATTCATGAGGGCTTGATACTCTTCAATGGTCGGGGTTAAATCGAAGTTGCCAAATGTGAAACAATTGTAAGCTGAGTTCCAAAACCCTACAAAGGCTTGAAGCAGTGATTGGTCTACTTGAACATGTAACAAGTATGCAATGTCACCATACTCTTCTTTGAAAGCATTTCTTACCTCAGAATCACAACCATTCCCTATTGGCCTTAATTCGGATACATCATTAAATTCCGTGTTCATGAAAGTTTCGGCTGACATGGCTGACCTAAACCCGGTCGAAATATTGTCCTCGTCATAAAGTTGCTATCCCTTTGACCATACTTGCACATCAGAATTCTTCTCGTCGTTGCTACGGACCAAATCCCCCATTGACCTAGCATTTAATTTTAGACTATTTCCTAACGCAATGTCCTCTTCATGATGTGACAAGATATGCAAAATAAAGAATAGAAAGAAAAGGACAGAAAACCAAAAAGAAATGTGTTAGTTACAGGATAAACAATAAATTCAAAAATGGGAAAAGATAAACGCAAACAAATTAAGGAAAGGCAAATACATAAAGAAATAACCCTAACCACATGAATTCTAATTCGCTATGGTTATTCGCATAGCTCTAATAGGGTGGGCTTCCTAGATTCTCACACATGGGTTCGGTTCTAATTAAGGGTACCCGAACCTATCTTATTACCTATTAAGGCAACAAGAACCCCAATTCTGGCCCATTACAAGCTTGCGAATTGGATTCGTTTCGAGGGAAAGCACAACCTAGTGACGTGGAGGGCTGCTCACATGTCAAAGGCGGGGATTCCAGAAATGAATTACCGACCTGTGGAGGGCTACTCATGTGGGTATTTGACGTTTCACTCCCACTTAAGGGATGGAGCTCGGTATAGAGCTTGATAAACATGGTGCAACACATGTCGGTGATTCCTTAGAAATTAAATAAAAAATTAATTTGAAGACCACCAATTATCAAAGTTCGTGCAATCGAAATCACATTTTCAAGAAAGAATCAACCTCATTAAAGTCAATTAAAATTGCAACGATTTCCATTATTAAAAGTAACAAATATTTTCTTGGCTTAACTCTCTTTTTGTTTAAAAATTAAAATATGGTCCCCAGCGGAGTCACCAAGCTGTAGCGACCTTTTTATCTTTTAAAGTGGTATGGTTCGGGTGCTACGGGTTATCCCCAAATCATTCTTTGTAAAAGAGATTTCTATTGAAAATTCTTATTCTCTTGAAAAACGATTGAAAACTTGAAGCCGCCACCAACCACTTGGATATGGTAGGTCGGACACCACAAAACCAGAGATTCATTTTGAAAGGGTTCGAGAGTTGGTTACATGTGGGGAAGGATTAGCACCCCCATCACGCTCAGAACTTGGTACCAAAATATTTGTTACTTCTAAAAGGATGGAAATAATAGAAATTTAAATTGAATTTAATTAAGCGTACTTAATTAAAAATTAACCTTAATTGGACAGACTTTATCAAATTGGTGGGTCTGAATTAATCGGACATTTAATTAATAAGGTTGACAATACATCGAACTATAGATTAAACCAACATCAAATAAGCATGACTACCGTTTTAATTTATGGTTTGACTTTCGTACGTTGCTATTATGCATGGTGCAAGCATTTAAGTATGATGTGATGATTTTATCAACTTTTAATTTTACCTTGGGACGGTAAAGATTAATTCAAATATTTGGTCGACATCCTTTAAGCTCGGACTGTCACGACAAAAATATCGAAACTAATAAATACCTCTTTTATGATTTAGATTAATTAATGCAAAATAAATGGTTCACATGAATGACAATTAAAAATGTCAGCAAAAGGGCTTGAAATTAAACGCCCAAAAGGCCCACCCAAAACCATAATCTAAAAGGCCCATATTATGGAAATTTAATTAATGATCTAATTATTAACTAGGTGAATCTAAAATTAACCCTAAATTGGTTAACCCTAAAAAACTAGAAAACCCTAACAATTTTTGGATTATTTTGTAACATGATAATTAATTCGATCGGTTTTAAACTAGTATTTCAATAAGCCGAAGATACTATTTAAAGCAAATCAAGTTAATCTATCATGGTTTTAATTTAAATGTAAATCTAATATCAATGTCAATTTTCCTTAAAGGCAATTAAGAAATGTCCAACTAGTTTAATGAATTTAACATTTATCACAATAAGCCAAGGGTAAATTTAAATTCACTAAACTAATTCGAACCTAGGATCTAACTAAAGCTCTAAGAACTAATCCTAAATTAATTTAATTAATTTAAAGATTGTGCCCCTATGAGACGAGCACACGATTTAAATTAATTAAATTAATCTTGCTTTAATCTAAGATTTTAACCTAACAAATCCAAAGCCCACCTAAACTAAACAAGCCTTAAGCCCAAAAACATAACAGGGCCCAAACCACTTAAATTAAGTATGTAAATAAAAAAAACATTTACCATATAATCTATACTATATATAAAAACATATTTAAAACTATATTATGTATTATGAAAGCTATGTATTATATATATTAAAAACCTATATATATAATTGATATTATATAAGTATTATAAAAACCTTATATTATAATTTTAAAAAAACCATACATCATATTTTGTCATAAAATTTATATTACATATATACTATATTTTATATTTTATAAAACCTATATGTTATATATGTCACAACAACTTTATATCATATATTAAAAAACTTTATATATAAAAAACCGGTTATTATAAGATGCATATTACATACCTTTTTTTAAAGGCATATATCATACTTTATATAAAAAAACTATAATATATACTACATTAACATAAAAACATATGTTACATGAAGATTACATACTACATATTTGATTCCATAAAACATGTATCAAGCCACATATCATATGTATCAACAAGAAGATAAAAGCATAATCACAAAATGGGACCGAAATGTAAAAGAAATAGATTACACAATAGAAAATAAAACACGTATAAAAGAGGGGGTGACGTAGCAAGAAATCTGAAACTCTAAGGACTACGAGCGTAATTATCAATGGCAGAATGACCTAGGATGCGATTAAACGGAGCGGAATGACCATTTTTGTGATTTCAGAACATGTAAGCACTTACGGGCGTGATTGATCAGGGGCAGAGGGACTCATTACTGAATAACCCATTTGCAAAACCTTAAAAGGCTATATGAGGGGCATTTCAGCCCAAATTTCCCTCTTTTGGCCAAAAACTGAACCCTCAGCCTCCATAATCTTCTCTCAACCTCTGAAACAGGGATGAACATCGCCGTGGTATTCATCCCTGAACCCAGAAAACATCTTTATTTCCAGAATCTGGTGAGTAGCCGCCGCGAGCCACCGTTCTGGCCGCCGCTAATCAGCGCCAAAAACCTAAAAAAACCTTTTTTTTATCCCTTCTTTTTCTAAACCCAAATTTGAACCTCGATCTTTCTAAAACACAACGGAATCCCCTCTTTCGAGTAGAAAATAGATCATCTTCTTCCTCCTTATGAAAACCGAAACGACAAACCTTCATTTAGTTGTCTCTCCAACCAACACACCATGCATAGCCTTGAGGAGGCCAAAAGGTTTATCATCAGAGGAGAAGAGCAGTTGTCGCGAGGAAGACTAAACACTCGAAGGTAAACAGATCTAAAATCATATTCTTATATACTATGATGCTTTGCAAATGAGAATAGAAGAAGAGGTATACCTCCGAAAATGTGAGGCTTTTTGCTTCTCTATGCTCTATTCCTTTTGAAATTCTGAATCGTTACAATGGTTTTAGGGCTTTCCTTATAGACCCTGATTTTACATGTATTTGGAAGATAAGAAATGAAAACCTAATAATCTTATTGGTTGTCTTCTGTCAATTTTGTTGCATTTATGAAATTCCATGATTTTGCTATTGTGTATCGTCCTTTTTGACATTTTGCTTCCTTGTCTATTATGATGTCGTGGCTATTTCTGAGGGCATAAGACCAAAGAACTTGCTGGCATGGCTGTCGATATGGCGAGATGGTGCAAATGTGGTGGTCGACCAATGTCTCTCCTTGCTAGGTTGGTGGTACGGTTATGGTTCAGATCGCACGTGGACGTAGCTTGGGATCTGAGGAGACGGGCGGTGATGCGTACGTATGAGTGGGAAAGACGAAAGGTCGCGCGTGCGGTGCGTATGGGAGCTGAAGGGTTGGCGCGTGCGGTTCACGTAGGTTTAGGAAATCCAAACGCCTTTTCTCCCTTCAATCTGGGTCGTTAGATCATGGTGTGATCTAACAGGTCAGATATGGCCGCCCTTTGATAGAGAAAAATAGATCATATTAGGATATTAGGGTTTAATCTTAGGCTAAACTGATCCTATGTATATGATATATATTTTGTAAATGGGCTTGAGGTTTGTAAATGAACTGACTTTAAATAAAAGATGGACTTTATTTAATTGATGTGTATATATGGGCATATGCATATGTTTTTTTTAATTTATTTGTATAAAGTGTATGGGCTTGTACACATATATAGGATCCTTTTAATATATGGGTTTTTATTTTCATAGCTTTTGTTTTGGGCTTTCATATTGACTTATGATAATGAAGATAATAATAATGATGATAGCAACGAACCAATAGTACTAACAAATATAAAGTAACCAATAACCAATCATTTCTCAGACAAAAATAGTGATTACAGCTGCCTCTCTTTGCTTATCCTTATATAACAAGAATAAAGCAAAGACCACAAGCACTAATTTTTTCTAACTTCCCTGTCTGAAGATTCTGAGTTTTGAGTTCCTCCTATATGGAAATGTTCACCCTTCCTCTCTCCAGAACCTAGAGCTATGAGTATCTGTCTCCTTCACCCTGAAGACTTCGAGCTATGAGTATCTTCCTCTTTTGCTCAGAAATTGTTGAGCTACAAATATCTGTCCCTTTCACTCCGAAAACCCTGAGCTACGAGTATCTGCCTTTTTTGCTCTGAAATCCTGATATAGCAAGTTTGAAATCCTTCACCTGAAATCTTTGATCTTCGAGTATCTACCTTCTTCACTTTAATATCTTTGAAGCTGTTGGCCCCCTATATGGAACCTTTCACCTCGAAATCCTGATGTTGCGGGTTTGAAAATCCTCACTTGAAATCCTTTCTAGGTTTTCACTTTGTGGTTTACTCCTCCTCTCAAGAAGTATCCGATCTAACCTTCGACTACCTGTAAAAGAGATGAAATGCTGTGATGGACTGAGATAACATGTTCCTAAGCTAGGGATGTCGGACTAGGTATTATGCATGAACAATGGGATCTAAACATTGGTTCGATGCTTTCACTTTCATTTTTAACCTTCATTGGTCTTCTTTTTGCTTTCTTACTCTTTGACGGTACTTTATCTCATATTCGGGTTCAACCATCAGTCTACTTCTTTTTGAATTTCTACTCTAAAGCGCCTTTTCAGGTTTTCGCTTTAGATTTGTTTTCTCTTAAAGTGCCCTTTTCAGGTTTTCACTTTAGAGGTTTTTCTTTTCCCTTTTCTTCTCTTTCCTTTTTCCTTCTTCTTTTTATTTTTTTTATTTTTTTTATCTTTTTTCCTTCTTTTTTCTCTTTCTTTTTTTCTTTGTGGGTGCCTTTTCGGGTTTTCACCTAAAGATGGGTTCATTTTCATTATCCTTCTCTCTCCAAACGACAAGCTTGAATTCTGATTTGGTTGGGGCTTTTCATCTTACCCTAACCTAGCAATTAAAATCTCCTCTTAGTTCAACTTTAACATAATTCTTTGTACCACATGCACTTAAAAGGTTAGAACATAGTAATACTAAGAAATCTTTTGCTTTTCATGAATCTACATCAACTAATTGTCGGATGCTTGTAAAAAGATAGAAGAAGGTATGAAATAATACTTCATTAATATTTCAAAAGTTCGAAGTAATTCCAAAGTCGTGACAAACATGGAAGAAAAGGAAAACAAAGTATGATGCTACGTCCCAATCATTGACTGCATGAATGATGCGAGAGCCCATCGACCGGAGTAAATCACTTGCTAGAAATTCTCCATTGAAACCTGACTTCTGAGAAGGTTCAACTTTGGGGATGCCTAATTCTCAAAAATTATCTGAGCCGCCCTTTTTTGGGTTTTCAACACACATCCCCCTTAGGTTTCAAGACGTCGTTTTCCGGTTTTCATCTCAAACCCCCTCTTCTTTTTCTCTTTCTTTTACGCGTAGTACCTCTTGATTGAATCAGAATTTATGGGATTATTCAACATCCTTCCATCCATTTCTATTAAGATCAATGCCCCTTCGAAAAAGGCATTTTTAACAACATAAGAACCTTCCCAATTAGGCATCCATTTCCCACGGGAATCTCTTTGAGTTGGCAAAATTCTTTTAAGTACTAAATCCCCCTCTCGGAATTCTCTTGGGTGAACCTTCTTATCGTAGGCTTGCATCATCCTTTTCTGATACATCTGACCATGACAAATGACTTTCAATCTGTAGCGATGTTTTTTCCTTCTTTAAAAAAAAATATATGGGTGAGCGTCTTTTAGAAAATCCGTCGATACGAATTATCCCATAAATTACTTTTGAAATCTTAGCTTAAAGGGATTTCTGTTGAAAAATTGAAATCTTTTGAAAATTGATAAAAAACTTGGAGTTGCCACCGGCCACTTGGATAAGGTAAGTCAGACACCACAAAACCAGAGATTCGTTTTGAAAGGGTTCGGGAGTTGGTTATGTGTGGGGAAGGATTAGAACCCCCATCACGCCCGGTAATCAGTACTAAAATATTTGTTGCTTTTAATCGAAGGAAATTGTCGAAATTTGAAAGAAATTTAACTTGGTGACCTTAATTGAAAATTAACCTTAATTGAACGGGTTTTATCAAACTGGTGGATTCAAATTAATTGGACATTTAATTAATAAGGTTGACGATACATCGAACCATAGACTAAACCTACATCGAATAAGCCCGACTGCCATGTTAATTTATGGTTCGAATCCCGCACGCCACCTTTATGCATGGTGCAAGTAGTTAAAGAATGATGTAATGACTTTTTCAAGTTTTAATTCTACCTTGAGTCGGTAAGGATTAGTTCAAATATTCGGTCAACTTCCTTTAAGCTCAGAATGTTACGACACAAATATCGGAATTAATGAATACCTCCCTTTTTATGATCTAAATTTATTAACATGTAAACCAAATGGGCCAAATGATGACAAATAAAATGAATGTCAAACAAAGACTTGAAAATTAAACACACAAAGGCCCACTAAAAGTCCTAACCTAAAAAGCCCAAATTATAGAAATTTAATTTGTGATCTAGTTACTAATTAGGTACTTCTAGTATTAACCCTAAATTAATTAATCCTAAAAAGGCTAGAGAACCCTAATAAATTATGAGTTATCTTGTGATATGATAATTAATTCGATTAATTTTAAACTAATATCCAATAAGCCAAGAAAACTATTTAAAATAAGCCAAATTAATTAATCGTAGCTTTAAATTAAAATGTTAGTCTAATTTTCATGTCAATTTTATCTTAAAGGATAATTAAGAGGTGTTCAACCAATTTTAATGAATTTAACATTTACCCAAATAAGCCAAAGGCAAATTTAAATTCACTAAACTGATTCGAACCTTAAGACTAACTACGGCTCTAATACTAATCCTAGAATTAACTTAATTAATTTAATGATCGTGCCCCTATTAGACGAGCACACGACCTAAATTAATTAAATTAATTCCTAAACTAATCTAAATCTAACTTAACAACCTAAAGCCTAAAAAACCTAGAGGCTCAAACTTCTAAACTAAACCCAAATGAAAAACCACATGTATATACTTTTAAGAAAACATACTTTAATTATATATTATATACCATATACAAGAAAATATATTATAAAAGGGATAATATAAAATCATGATAATTAAGTAAACAAGCTAATAACAAATTAAACAACATTCAACAAGTGAAATAATATACATATCACAAGCAAAAAAAAATAAAATAAAACATATAAAAAATAGACTAAAATATACAACAAATGTTACCAATAAAATCATCCACATTTTCATTGAACTATAAAAAGGATTATACATAAATAAAAAAGAAAAGGGAAGAATGTACCCAAAACCCAAATATTTACTCGATTTACCAAATTCCACGTGTCGTTGTTGGGGCTGAGAAGTTCGATTCAAGGGTTTAGTAATGGTGGAAAATGATTTCGATTAGGAAAAATTATAGTGGATAAGAAAATCAAATGGTGAGAGAGTTGGGGGCTTGGATCTTTGGTGATCTTAAAAAAATGAAAAATAAACGGTAGTGAAGGTGTTCCTTCAAATGAAGAATGCGGCAGGGGGGTTTGGATGGCTGCTGAATTATATGAAAAGAAATAGGTAGTTGTTTTTTTCTCTTTCATTTTATGGTATATATATATACGATGAAGGGTATTTTTGGTTTATCCCCTTAAAATAAGAACCAATAAAAATCAAGACCTTGGGCACCAAGTATTTTTCAACCAATGGTAGTCAAGCCTTAATGAGGAAGGAGTTGGGATTTTTATTATTTTTATACTTTTTTTCTATGTAAAATCATATATAATGGGCCATGAAATTTTGGGCTTAGGGTATAAGGTAAGGTTTTGGGTATTAAAAAAGGGTAATGTGGATTTATTTTATTTCGAGCATTTAATTTAAACCCGGACAAAATTTAGTGTCTACATAGTCTTTTCTCCTCAATGAGATTCAACTGGTCAAGTCGGGCTTGCACCCACTCAGTTTCTTCTATCCTCGCCTCGTTTAAAATTCGAAGCGATGGAATCTCTACCTCAATAGGTAGCATTGCCTCCGTGTCGTGGACCAATGAGTATGGTGTTGCCCTGTTGAAGTATGTATAGACGCTCGGTATGCAAAAAGAGCAAATGGCAACTTTTTATGTCAATCCCTGAAGGTGTATGTGTTCTTTGATATGATCTTCTTGATATTCTTTTTGGCCGCTTCTACCGCTTAGTTCATTTTGGGGCGATAAGTAGTGGAATTATGGTGTGTTATTTTGAATTGTTCGCACACTTCGGCTATTATCTTGTTATTTAAATTGGTAGCATTATCGGTGATGATCTTTTCTGAAAAGCCATAGCGACATATGATTTCTTTCTTTAAGAACTTGCAAACTGTAGCTATTGTGATGCTAGCATACGAAGTGGCCTCTACCCACTTGGTGAAATAATCAATGGCTACCAGGATGAATCGATGCCTATTAGAAGCCTTTGGGTAGATTTGGCCTATGACGTCCATGCCCCAAGCGGCAAAAGGCCATGGTGAATTCATGGTGTGAAGTGGCATTGGTGGGGAGTGTATCTTATCGGCATATATTTGACATCTATGGAATTTCTTCGCATAACTGATGCAACCTCCCTCCATAGTTGACCAAAAATAACCATATCTCATAATTTTCCTAGCCATTGAGAATCCACTGGCATGGGTTCCGCACAAACCTCCATGGACTTTTGCCAAGATGATTCCAGCCTCTCGAGCATCGACACACCTCAACAACATCTGGTCTTGGCTAATTTTGTACAAAACCTCCCCGTCTAGAACGTATCATTTCACCATTCTTCTAATGGTTCTTTTATCATTCTCATTGGCCTCTTTAGGGTAGATTTGGAACTTGATATACTGCATAATATCATAGTACCACGGGTTAACATCCACTTCTTCTGCCAAATTGTAGCAATAAGCCGATATTTCGAATATTTGTATCTCGATTGGCTTCATTTCGGCTTCAATACTTGCCTCAAACATTGCAGCCAATGTCGCCAAAGCGTTTTCCATTTGATTATCTTCCTTCAGGAGATAGGTGAAGCTGAACTTTTCAAAGCTTTTGACTAACTCTTGGATCCATTCATAATACTTGACCAACTTCGGATCTCTTGTTTCCCACTCTTTCCGGAGCTGGTAAATTACCAAAGAGAAATCTCCAAAAACTTAGAGCACCTTGACTTTCCTTTCAATGGTTGCATATAAACCCATAACATAAGCCTCATACTCAGCTATGTTGTTTGTGCAAAAGAATTCTAATATACTGGTGAAGGGATAGTAGACATTTTCTAGAGAGATTAACACTGCCCCAATTCCATGGACTAAGGCATTGGATGCTCCGTCGAAATAGAGTTTCCACAACTAATTCTCTGAAGTAGTCTTCTCTTCGACAGTTATGCGCATCAAATCTTCATCGGGAAAATTAAAGTTCAGAGACTCATGGACATCTGAAATGCGACTTGCCAGAAAATCCGCTATAGCACTCTCTTTTACTACATTTTGACTCACATATAGTATGTCAAATTCAAACAACAACATTTGCCAACGGGCCAATCTCTCATTTAGTGTTGGTGCTTCTATTAAGAATTTTAACAAATCCAATTTGGATATCAACCAAGTAGAATGATACAACATGTATTGCTTGTGCCTTTTGGTAGCCCATACTAGAACACAACACAATTTTTGAATCGGTGAATACCGCGTTTCACAATCGGTGAACTTCTTGCTCAAATAGTAGATCGTTTTCTCTTTCTTCCCATACTCATTATGTTGCCCCAAAACACAGCCCATCGAATTCTCAAAGACTATCAAGTATAAGATCAAAGGCCCATCTGAAACCGGTGCTACTAGAATTGGAGCATTAGTCAAATACTCATTGACCTTGTCTAGAGCCTTTTGGCACTCTTCATCCCACACCCTCGGGTTGTTCTTCCGAAGCAATCTAAAGACAGGATCACACTTATCAGTAAACTCAGAGATGAACCGAGATATATAGTTTAGTCTCCTTAAGAAACCTCGAACTTCCTTTTACGTCTGAGGTGGCGGGAAATTCTGGACAGCTTTTACTTTGTCAGGGTCGATCTCGATTCCCTTTCGGCTAACCACAAAGCTTAAGAGCTTACCGGATGTGACGGCGAAAGTGCACTTAGTCGGGTTGAGCTTTAGCTGATACCTTCTCAATCTTTAGAAGAGCTTCCCCAAGTTTTGGATATGCTCTTCTTCGGTTCGAGACTTGGCAATCATATCATCTACGTATACCTCAACCCCTTTGTGCATCATGTCGTGGAAAAGGGTTACCATGGCTCTTTGGAAGGTTGCTCCGGCATTTTTCAACCCAAAGGGCATCACCTTGTAATAGAATGTCCTCCACATAGTTACGAACGTAGTTTTTTCCATGTCGTCAGGGTGGTGTATTCTTATTTGGTTGTACCCTAAGAAGCCATCCTGAAAGAGAACCACAAATTTCCCACAGTGTTATCAACCAAGGTGTCAATATGGGGCAAAGGGAAATTATCCTTGGGGCTTGCTTTATTGAGATCTCTATAATCTGCATTACCTCATTTGTTCTTCCGTGAGCTGCTTCCTCGTCAAGTCAGCCTTAGTGTGAAGCGCAAACAACCTCTCTTCCACAAATCTCCTACCATCGGGGTTCAAATGGGGAACATTATCGTTGACTCGATTGAACCGCCACTCTTCATACTCAGGGGTGACCATGTAAGGAGCGTTCATAATCTTAACCCACCTCGTATTGTTTCAAGTTGAAGAAGCGTTATACACCACCCCCTTTTAACCTTTATCCTTCTCGTAGTCCATTTTGAACTCATTCAATCCTTTTGTGGCCAGCACAAATTGCTTCGAACCGCATTGTCTCAAGACTAGAAGGGGTGCGTAAGCTGTGATCCCCCAAAGACCAATTAAAGGTACCCAAGAGTGTACTCCGCATCTATAGAGGATATTTTTCGCCAATAGCCATGGAGTTCTCCAAACTACGTCCTTTTCTTTTAGATTTCGGAGAACATCTAGCCAAACTTCCTCTGATCTTCTCGTCGGCCAATCCCCTTTTGCATGAATTCTTCTAATGGTAAAAACTTGTCGTCATAGATAGGTCTTGAGAAGCTGACATCAGACCAAAGATGACTGTAAAACGAAATGGTCAAAAGCTGTGGGCATCCCTGGAAATGATCCCTACCGTGTTCTCTATAAAACCTCAAGGACCAAAAAGTCTCTGACAGAATTACAGGCAGCAGATTGGTCCCGCTACCCAAGTGATCAAACAGATCCAAAACTGATGGATCGATGAGCCCTAATGCTTTAGGAAATAGTACCAAACCATAGATTATTAGTGCAAATAAGTCCCGCTGAACTCGACCCACATGATGTATCGAAACTAAGGCTAGAAATCCTTCCCACTTGAGATACTTGTTCTTGTTCCAAGTTGTAACTTGATTGTCGACATAAGAGGTCAAAATATCTTAAACCCTACCAAGCTTTCCCCGGAAAGATTTGTTCTTGTTTGGTTTAGAGTAGACTTAGTTCTTATTGATCTTTTTGCAATTCACGAGGGCTTGATACTCTTCAATGGTCGGGGTTAAATCGAAGTTGCCAAATGTGAAACAACTGTAATATGAGTTCCAAAACCCTACCAAGGCTTGAAGCAATGATTGGTCGACCTGAACATCTAACAAGTATGCAATGTCACCATACTCGTCTTTGAAAGCATTTCTTGTCTCAGAGTCCCAACCATTCCATATTGGCCTTAATTCGGATACATAATTAAATTCTGTGTTCATGAAAGTTTTGGCTGACATGGCAAACCTAAACCTAGCCGAAATAATGTCCCTGTCATGAAGATGTTCTCCCTTTGACCATACTTGCACATCAGAATTCTTCTCGTCGTTGCTACGGACCAAATCCCCCATTAACCTAGCCTTTAATTTCAGACTATTTCCTGACTCAATGTGCTCTTCACGATGTGACAAGATATGCAAAATAAAGAATAAAAATAAAAGGATAGAAAACCAAAAAGAAATGTGGTACTCACAGGATAAACAATAAATTCGAAAATGGGAAAAGATAAACGCAAACAAATTAAGCGAAAGGTAAACACATAAAGAAAGAACCCTAACCATATGAATTCTAGTTCACTATGGTTATTCGCATGGCTCTAACGGGGTGGGCTTCCTAGATTCTCACACATGGGTTCGGTTCTAATTAATGGTACCCGAACCTATCTTATTACCTACTAAGGCAACAAGAACCCCAATTCTGACCCATTACAAGCTTGTGAATTGGATTCGTTTTGAGGGAAAGCACAACCTAGTGACATGGATGGCTGCTCACATGTCAAAGGCGTGGATTCCAGAAGTGAATTACCGACCCGTAGAGGGCTACTAACGTGGGTATGTGGCGTTTCACTCCCACTTAAGGGACGGAGTTCAGGTATAGAGCTTGATGAACATGGTGCAATACATGTCGGGTGCTACGGTTTATCCCCAAATCATTCTTTGAAAATGGGTTTTCTCTTGAAAATTCTTATTCTTTTGAAAAATGATCGAAAGCTTGAAGTCGCCACCGGCCACTTGAATAAGGTAGGCCAGACACCACAAAACTAGAGATTCATTTTGAAAGGGTTTGATAGTTGGTTACATGTGGGGAAGGATTAGCACCCTCATCACGCCCGGAACTTGGCACCAAAATATTTGTTGCTTCTAAAATGATGGAAATAATTGAAATTTAAATTGAATTTAATTAAGCGTACTTAATTGAAAATTGACCTTAATTGGACGAACTTTATCAAATTGGTGGGTCTAAATTAACCAGACATTTAATTAATAAGGTTGACAATACATCGAACCATAGATTAAACCAACATCAAATAAGCTTGACTATCGTGTTAATTTATGGTTCGACTTTCGTACGTCACCTTTATGCATGGTGCAAGCATTTAAGTATGATGTGATGATTTTATCAACTTTTAATTTTACCTTAGGACGGTAAATATTAATTCAAATATTTGGTCGACATCATTTAAGCTCGGACTGTCACGACAAAAATATCGAAACTAATAAATACCTCTTTTATGATTTAGATTAATTAATGCAAAATAAATGGGTCACATGAATGACAATTAAAAATGTCACCAAAAAGGCTTGAAATTAAACGCGCAAAAGGCCCACCCAAAACCATAATCTAAAAGGTCCATATTATGGAAATTTAATTAATGATCTAATTAGTAAATAGGTGAATCTAATATTAACCCTAAATTGGTTAACCCTAAAAAACTAGAAAACCCTAACAATTTATAGATTATCTTGTAACATGATAATTAATTTGATCTGTAATAAACTAGTATTCTAATAAGCCAAGGATACTATTTAAAACAAATCAAGTTAATCTATGGTTTTAATTTAAATGTCAATCTAATATCAATGTCAATTTTCCTTAAAGGCAATTAAGAAATGTCCAACTAGTTTTATGAATTTAACATTTATCCCAATAAGCTAAGGGTAAATTTAAATTCATTAAACTAATTCGAACCTAGGGTCTAACTACAGCTCTAAGAACTAATCCTAAATCGATTTAATAGATCGCGCCCCTATGAGACGAGCACACGATTTAAATTAATTAAATTAATCTTGCTTTAAACTAAGATCTTAACCTAACAAGCCCAAAGCCCACCAAAACTAAACAAGCCCTAAGTCCAAAAATATAACAGGGCCCAAACCACCTCAACTAAGTGTGTAAATAAAAAAAACATTTACCATATAGTCTATACTATATATAAAAAAAACATATTTAAAACTATATTATATGTGTTATGAAAGCTATGTATTATATATATTAAAAACCTATATTATATATATATAAAACTTGATATTATATAAGTATTATAAAAACCTTATATTATAATTTTAAAAAAAACCATACATCATATTTTGTCACAAAAACTATATTACATATATACTATATATTATATTTTAGAAAACCGATATGTTATATATGTCACAACAACTTTATATCATATATGTAAAACTTTATCATATATTATAAAAACTTTATATATAAAAAAAACTGTGTATTATAAGATGTATATTACGTACCTTTTTTTAAAAGGCATATATCATACTTTATATAAAAAAACTATAATATATACTACATTATCATAAAAACATATGTTACATGAAGATTACATACTACACATTTTATTCCATAAAACATGTACCAAGCCATATATCATATGTATCAAAAAGAAGATAAAAGCATAATCACAAAATGGGACCGAAATGTAAAAGAAACAAATTACACAACAGAAAATAAAACATGTATAAAAGAGGGGGCGACGTAGCAAGATCTGAAACTCTAGGGACTACGGGCGTAATTATCAAAGGAGAAATGACCTAGGATGCGATTAAACAGAGCGGGGGGACCATTTTGTGATTTCAGAACACGAAAGCCCTTACGGGCGTGATTGATCAAGGGCGGAGGGACTAGTTACGGGAATAACCCATTTGCAAAACCTTAAAAGGCTATAAAGGGGCATTTCAGTCTAAATTTCCCTCTTTTGGCCAAAAACTGAACCCTCAACCTCTCCAATCTTCTCACAGCCTCTGAAGCGGGGATGAACGTCGTCGTGTTGTTTATCCTTGAACCCAAAAAACAACTCTATTTCCAAAATTCGGTCACTAGCCACCGCTCCGGCCGCCACTAGCCAGTGCTGGAAACCTAAAAAAACCCTTTTTTATCCCCTTCTTTTTTAAACCCAAATCTGAACCTCGTTCTTTCTGAAACACAATAGAACCCCCTCTTTCGAGTAGAAAATAGATCCATTTCTTCCTCATTTTTAAAACCGAAACGACAAACCTCCCTTTGGTTGTCTCTCCAACCAACTCACCATGCATAGCCTTGAGGAGGCCAGAAGGTTTACAGTCGGAGGAGAATAGAAACTGCTGCGAGAAATACTAAATGCTCGAAGGTAAACAAATCTAAAACCTTATTCTTATATACTATGATGCTTTGAAAATGAGAATGAAATAAGAGGTATACCTCCAAAAATGTGAGGCTTTTTGCTTCTCTGTGCTCTATTCATTTTGAAATTCCGAATCGTTATAATGGTTTTAGGGCTTTCCTTATATACTCTAATTTTACATGTGTTTAGAAGATAAAAAAAGAAAACCTAATAATCCTATTGGTTGCCTTTTGTCAATTTTGCTGCATTTCTAAAATTCTCTAATTTTGTTGTTGTGTATCGTCATTTCTAACATTTTGCTCCCTTGTCTATTATGCTTCTGTGGCCATTTTTGAGGGTAGGGGACCAAAGAACTTATTGGCGTGGCTGTCGATATGGCAAGATGGTGCAGATGTGGTGCTTGACCAGTGGCTCTCCTTGCCAGTGTGGTGGTACGGCGATGGCGCAAATCGCGCATGGATGTGGCTTGGGATTTGAAACAGACAATGAAGCGTACGCGTGAGTGGGAAAGATGATAGGCCGCACGTGCGGCGCGTATGGGAGCTAAAGGGTTGGCACGTGCGGTTCACGTAGGGCTGGGAAATCCAAACGCCTTTTCTCCCTTCAATTTGGGTCGTTAGATCATGGTGTGATCTAACAGCTCAGATGCGGTTGCCCCTTGATAGAGAAAAAGAGATCAGATTAGGATATTAGGGTTTAATCTTGGGCTAAATGGGCCCTATGTATATAATAAATATTTTGTAAATGGGCTTGAGGTTTGTAAATGGACTTACTTTTAATAAAAGATGGGCTTTATTTAATTGATGTGTATATATGGGTCGATGCATATGTTTTTTATTTATTTATTTGTATAAAGTGTATGGGCTTGTACACATATATAGGATCCTTTTAATATATGGGTTTTTATTTTCATGGCTTTTGTTTTGGGCTTTCATATTGACTTATGATAATGAAGATAATAATAATGATGATAGCAACGAACCAACAATAATAACAAATATAAAGTAACCAATAGCCAATCATTTCTCTGACAAAAATAGTGATTGCAAAGGCCAATTCTTTTTTTTCTAAAGGCTTAATTGTAAAAAAAAATGTCCAAATAATACCTTTTTTCCTATAGGTGCCTAAAGTATTTTTCGGCTCAAGTACGTTTAGAATGTTTTCACTGTTACTATTTTAGGTGTTTTTCCATTAATGGTTGTTTAAAAAATTCCGTTAGCCAATAAAAACATGGCACACATCATGTTTTATTCTTATTTTCTTTTATTTTTAAGATAAATTTAGAATTTTCAAAAATATCCTAAATTCTCAAAAATTTCCAAAATAGTCCTCAAATCCCCAAATCACTAAGTCCCAAATCTCGATTCCATCCATTTTCGTCGATGACATGCCCACCACTTCCGTCGTCAGATTCCATGATCATTTCCCCCACCCTCATATCGTCGAAAGTCGACGTGCCTAATGTCAGAACAAAATCTAACAGCGATAGGAGGAAAAATACGATGGGTGACAAATAGTGGCTGATCAGACGACGAACAATGTGCAGATCTTGCGGAGAGAGAAAGATACTTCATTCCATCATCTTCACCGTGATGAATGACGATGACAGTGGCCAGATTTGGGGATTTAGCTATTTTGGGGTTATTTTGTAAATTTTTGGAAATTAAGGGATTTTTTTAAATTAAGTTAAAAGAAATTTAAAAAATTAAAATCAAAGCCACCTGTCATGTTTTGATTGGTTAAAAGAATTTTTTAAACGTTGTTAACAGCCAAGCACCTAAAATGATAACAATGCAATTGTTCGACACCTAAAAATACTTTAGGCACTTATCTAAAAAAGTATAATTTGAGCACTTTTTTGACTAATAAGCTTTTCCTAAACTGACTTTTTGGAACTAAAAATAATAAAGAATAAAGTTAAAAATATTTTTTGTTATAAATAAATTAAAGGAGAACAAGAACAAGACTTATAAAGAGAGAAATGTGTATTGTATTCTCAATATGAAATGTGAACAATGTCTTCTCCAAATCCTATATAGGCAAAAGAAGTAAATATCATATAGAACTCCAATTCTAATGAACATTAAAGTCCTAATAATAAAGTACATTAAACTCAAATTTAATAGGTAAAGTTCTAATCATAATGAACATTCACATAAATAAATATTTATAACACTCCTCATTGTATGTCCATGAAGATAATGTTGTAAATTAACTTCTCGAACAGAGCAGTGGGGAGCACCTTAGTAAATATATCTACCAAATTTTTACTTGAACGAATCTGTTGAACATCAATTTCTCAATTCTTTTGTAGATCATGAGTGAAGAAGAAATTTGATGAAATGTGTTTTTTTTTATCATCCTTTATGTATTATTCCTTAAGTTGGGCAATGCATGTTATTTTCTCTATATAAAATTGTCGAAGCTATTCTTTTAAAGTGTAAACTACAATCTTCTCGAATGTAATGGATTACAGACCTTAGCCATACACATTCACGATTAGCCTCATGAATTGTCAAAATCTCAACATGATTAGAGGAAGTAACAACAATTGTTTATTTCATGGATAGCCTCATGGATATCATATATTTTTAAGATCCATAAACATAATTACTTTTAAACTTGTTTATGATTAAATTTTATATTTAATAATATGAACTACTAAATTCAAATGAAATAATAACAAAAATAGTACTCAAAATATAAAGTTAGAAACAACAACAACAATAATCGAAAAATATGCATGTTTGTGATTAATTGAAAATATCAAGTTTGGAATAACTCGTGTTACCAAGGGTAACCAAGTAGGAATGATGATGAATGATGAAGAACAAACAATTTGAAAGGAGAATGTTTAAAAAATTGATATATTTTTTAAACATGAAGGGTTAAATTTATTAAATTATTTTGAATTATGACTAAATTGATATAATATATAAGTTTCGAGGACTAAAACTTTTATTATACTAAACCTTGTTAGATATATGTTTGTATTTTAACAGAGAAATGATTTAATCATAAATATATATATATTGATATAAAATATGTTTGTATTTAAAATTGTGTTTGTATTTACTTGAGAATATAATTATCTTTACTTAATAAAAAATATATATACTCATAAGTAAAGTATAAAAACATTATATTCATTAGATAGTAATGACACTAAACCAAACTCTTTCCAAAAAAAATCGAAATGAAAATAGTTAATATCAACTTTGAAGCAAACTCAATTCAAGCTGTAATCCATAGAATGGTAGTATTATTGCGTGCGTTAGGAAAACCGGTTATTAATATTGGTGTCAACAGCTTTTTGGCCATGGGGGGAGTTGGTAGCAGTCAATCATCCAGATTAGTCCTTTCCTCTTTGTTTACGAATTCGTACAAACTACTAACACCAGTATTCCCCCCCGCCACTCCTAAATTTCACTTTTCTAAATCTCTTCATTGTATTATATATCTGTCGCCACCAACACTGATTCTGCCTTCTGGACCTTTTCTTCAATAGCACCCGAACTGGACAATAATCCGAAAAACAAATTAATCTGTTTTTTAAAGGCTTATCTATTAGAGAAGTGTTCGATTTTTTAGTTTGGTGCTTAATATTTTTTTTGGATCAAATTAGGTCTTAACTTTTTATTCCATTATTCAAATAAATTTTTTTGTTACGACCGTTAAAATTTTTTCGTTATCCAATCAAAACATGACATGTTTCTATTAATTTTTTTAATTTTTATTTAAAAAAACATACATTTTATTAAAAAAAACTCCAAAAAAAATGCAAACTTTAAATCCCTAAATTCATCCCCTCCGACTATCAATTCAACCACCAGCGGCCACCACTGTCTTCATTGGACCCCACGCTTGAAAATTCTATCATCCCGTCATCCAAAACCGACGAATGAATCATCGATTGCACCATCGACAAACACCCAACAATGACAAAAATAGATGTCGATTGAGTTCTGACCGATGGCTAGAGGGCAGGAAATGTCAAACGGTGTGGTACATGATGCTTGGGCAGTGAACGGTGAACCACCGACGAGTGGGGGATGTGGGACGGTGAGGGAGATGTGATTTGAGGATTTGATTGAAAGAAATTAAAACTTTGAAATCTTTAAAGAAATTCAATTTTTTGAAATAATTCATAAATAAAAAAATTAAAAAAAAAGTGTCATTTTTTATTTGATGACATAATATTTTTAATGTCTATTGACAAAAAAAATCTGATTTGAGTAACAAAATAAAATACCCGAAAAAATATTAAACATCAAATTGAAAAAAAGATATAGGTTGACAACTTTTATGGCATTTAATTTTTTTTAAAAAAATAATTTATTTATAAATTTTCTTTAAAAAATCAGGAGTTCAATTCTCAGTACCTTAAAAGCATTTTAATTTTTAAAACCAAATGAGTTAGTCGCACATTAATTGACGGATCAAAATAAAATAATACTGGTAGTTTGAGGAATGATATAAAATATTTTAAATTTTACATATCAATTTAGTATAAGATCACAGTTTGGGGACTGATAAAACGTTTTGAAGTTTAATGACAAATTTATAATGAGGTCATAGTTTGGGACATCCTGTGCAATTATTTCCTGAAAATATATCCGAGTCTCATCCTTTCTTCTTTGGAGAGAGAGGCAGGACGCTCCCTCTCTTTCTCCCTCTCCCAATAGGTGCTTCGGGGAGGGAAATCTCTTCTTCCCGATTGATCGATTCGTTCTTCGTCAAGAAGAAGTAGAACGGAAAATCGGAAAAAAAAGGAAAGGAGAGAAGAAAAAGGAAACGGAAAAATTATATTTATTACCATGGACTTGACTTCCACTACCACTACATCTGCCTCCGGCGCAGCTGTCAACGACAAAGACTCAGCCGTTGATCCATTCCTAGTCGAGGCTCTTCAAAATCCTCGATATCGTCTTACCAGTAATTTTTCTTTTCTTCTCAATTTTGCTTTTCTATTGGATCTCTGTATAACTACGTTTCTGAACATGTTTTTCCCCTTTATGCGCGTTTAGTGTTTATCATGTGTTCGTTGAGGTCAATTGGGGGTTAGGGTTTATGTGAATAGAAAAGATTATTTATCAGATTTGAGTTCTTTTTTCCAATGATTTTTAATTGGGTGTTGAGAAATTGAGGAGGGTAAGAAACAAGCTAGATTTGTTGCCTTTTGTTTTGGTTTTGATTCTGATGGACAAATTTTTGGGGCAATGCATGGTAGAGACCTTCTTAGTTGAAGTTGGGCGGATTCTCTTCCTTTTTGTGGTCGCCTATATTAATGTACAAATTGTAGTGCAATCTTTTATTTCTTTACATTGTCTACTTGAAAGTTGAATCACGAGCAGTAGCTGCGATCTGACCAGCCTTTCATATGTATCTACGATATCTACTTTGACTATACTCATGGCTATCTGTGTTGTATGACCGAAATGATTGCATTGTTTTGAATATTTGTGTTGCCTTCTTGTTTGGAACAGGCCATAGTTATTTCTCCTGACCTGCAATTTAAATCCCTACTCCTGAGATTGTTTATGAAAAAGGGTTGTAAATTGAAGTGTTCTAGTTTTATGCTGGGTTTGTTGACATTGTCCAGCACCAAATGATCAATGTCAACTTGATGAAACTTTTATTTTAAGATATAGCATTTCAATTTTAACAATTTGGTTGTCGTTTATGGAAATGACACACAAGGTGCACCAAGCTCAATAAGCATAATTTAAATAAAAAGATCCTCAATTTTTTGACTTCAATTGTTATATATATAATCCTGCACGTCTATGAATGATTGTACTATACCTTTTAACATAATTTACTACTAGATTAAGATATAAAATATGCTGAATGGAGATTTGTCTTGTGTGCTTTTTAAGCTTTAGGTAGATCTTAGTTTACATGATTCTAGTGGCATAATTTACTACTAGCTAAAGATATAAAATTGATAGAAATTATTATATTATTTAGGTTTTTTAATGATGTATAGGTAAGGAGGGGCAAACTATGCTCTATGGAATTGGGTGCAAATGTCGGACATATAAACGAACGGAAAAATAGCAGTAGGAAAAAATTATATAAAAAAAGAGTGAGAATAGATTCATTATGAATGCACTTTGTGTACCTTGTGGATGCAAGATAGGATGCTGCTTTTTCCCATATCGTAGGATGTAACAAGAAAAAAGCTATGAGGAATAGTTCCTAGTAGTAGGGAAAACAGGTTAAGAAAAAGGATTGTTTTAGATTCTCTTTTGAATGCTGCTAGTGTCCCCAGTAAATACTAGATGGAATTCTGCAGTTCAGTGTATTTTTATTGATATTTACTTTTTCCACTGAATAAACGAGTTGATTGATTTTAATTGCAGGACCAAGGGGTTCATTTATATTTTATCAACATGCCTTCATTTCTTCCAAATCTACCATATCCATGCATATGGAATGTAAAAAAGGAAAGAAAAACAACTAAGAAGTATTTCCTTTTGTTTGTTTGTATTTTGTTTAAGTTTTATTCAATATACTTCTTTCCAGTGGTGTTTAATATCATTTTAATCTTTCTTGAGTTGGCCTTTTTCTCATAGTAGATTGATTGTCTCTCTCTCTTTTGTGGTTTTCTGGGATTTAGTTTTGCGGATGGAACTTGATATCCAGAAGTTTTTACAACATTCTGACCAGCAGCAATTTGAATTCCAACATTTTCCCACTTCCTACCTTCGGCTTGCAGCACATCGTGTTGCTCAACACTATGGGCTGATAACTATGGTTCATGATAATGGTTTAGATGGCCTGGGAAGCAGAATTGTCGCAAAGAGAGCAGGTGAAATCAGATGCCCTGCTGTCCGATTATCTGGAATTCTTACAAAACACTCAGAAAACGATAAAACTGAGCAGATTAAAGTTGCTATTAAGCTGAGGCCAAATAATGGATCTGTAAATGAAGCAAATCAAATTGGTATCAAAAGATGTCATGTGCGGAGTGTGGAGGAGAGGAATGAAGAATATGACAGTCCTGATTCTGATGATTCTTCTGTGATTTCTAGTTATAGAAAAAATGAATCTCCTATCCAAGGTGAGTGAAAACTATAGGAGCTCTGTGGTTGATCCAGAGAAAAATATTTATGTTCGGGATGGTACATCATGGGTAGCCATTTTTAGAGACAAAGAGAAGGAGCGTTATGACCCAGATTATGATCGGAGTTATCAAAGGTGGGAGATTACTGCCTCATCTAATGTTGCTTCTTCAATTTCCGTAATTAACCAAAAATTTGTAATAGCTCTTATCCCCGTTTTCTCATAAAGTAAGTGTAGATAAGGTGTATATATTATATGGTCATTCATAATAATAAGTACATGATACTTAAGGACTGAAGAATTTAAAATGGTGGCATGGTAATGAGAATAATTTGATCCTCTTTATGGACTTTTCCCCTTTAATTTTAAACTAAATTATTTTGAACCATTGCAGATATGTTAAAAGCATTCCTTGTAACCAGAGCTTTTGGCTTGGCTCCTTACAATATGCAGAAGATGCTATATCCATCCATGCAGTATGATTCTGCCTTCCCTCAGTTGGGTCGGATTGCAAGTACTCAGCCTCCCCCCAGTTATAGCGTCCCTTCAGGTCCAGTCATAAGCCCTTTTTGTGACGTGGGATTGAATCCAATTTCTAGAGATGGCGTGTATATGCAGTGGCCAAGTGCTACAATGATGTATTTGCAACCGTATGATCTCTTTAGACATGCTGTAACTCAGGTATGATGCAATTTCTTATTTTTATATTATGCCAGAAATAAGGCAATGAGTTTTGCTTACTATTATACCCATTCTGCTGTCTTTTCCCTTGTGTGCCTATGCTGTTGTATTTTGCTTATGCTGTTGTATTTTGCTTCTCTTTGCTAATTAGTTTGCTCGTCATAAGAAATTCCATCTGTATATTCTTTTTGTATTTGTTTTTCAGAATTGAAAAATCTTATTTATACCATAGAAGTATCTATGGACTGTTTTTTTATTTTTTGTAATATGGATAGTTCCCTTAAATATTTTGGTGAGTTGTCAACTTCGGTTTCTAAATGAATTGTCGACCAAGGGTTTCATTTCATAGGAGCCGGATACTTGTATGTTATCTTCAATCATGCTTGATTTCCATTTCCGGCGTCATTTTTCCATTTAAAGTCTTTTAACTGATTTGGTAGTATCAAATTTGCAAATCTGGTTTTTTACCGTGAAACCATAGTTTCCTATGTCATTGTGTATGGTTGTTGCTGTTTATACCCTGTGCTTGCGCTTGCCTGATATTTAGGATGCCTGTATTATGGCAGTGGGACAAGTTATTTATAAGATCCATTCCATCTAAATTGCATGTGGCTGTCATATTTGCAATGCAGGCACCATTCTGTCACCAACCTCTGAGCTCTCATTAGTCTTAGAATGGCCAAATGGCAGTAGCAGGCGCTGAATGAGATGTATTTTTCTTTTTCTTATTCGTAATCCGAATTTCCTTATATGCTAGTGTTTATTAGTGTTGCTGCTTTGCTAGGACCATTGTTTGAAGACAATTGTTAAGTGTAACAATGATGTTTTTGAGAACTTGGTTTTCTTTTGTTCAAATTAGTAACGGGGAAGTAAACCTAGAGCCTCTTATTAAAAAAACCTCCTTAAACTTAAATGGGAAAAAAAGAATGCTATTGGTTTACTTTACAAAACAAATGATAACAAGTCGACTAAAATTAAAATAAGAATTAACCCAGGGAATCCACAATAACCAAACTACTAGTTGACGTGGGTGGCTCGGTGAACTCATGTTTTCCAAATGGAAGCTTCCAAGTGAGATGAGCTAATGCATCAGCCACCTTATTGCATTTCCAATAAACTACTACTAACTTAACCTCCCAACTTCTATCAAGTGGAGCCAAAGCATGTTGGACAATTGACGGTCGAATTTCCTCATACTCGCGCTCCTCCAAGATCCGGATAGCCTGAGAGCAGTTAGATTCCACACGGAGGCAACTAATGCCTAGTTCCCAAGCTAGGGATAGACATTCATAAATCCCACATATCTCAGATTCAAGAGCAAAACACATTCCGATAATCTTAGCATAACCAACAATCCAATCCCCATTATGGTTATGAAGTACACCACCACACGTAGCACATCCAACTGCCGCACGGAAAAACCCATCCGATTTGCTTGTAACCCATCCTTTTAGGGGAGGGAACCATCGTTTTAAGCCAGGTTGTTGTCTTCTTACAGTCCGCACAGCTGCGGCATTAAGCTCATTTGCTCGACTTGTCGTTACTGCCATCACCTGTCTATGGCAGTATACAAGTATAGATTCCTGGTAGCTCCGACCGGGATCAAAAATAAGTTTGTTACGTTTTGTCCACAGTGACCATAAGATATAGCCGAACATGAGGTTCCAATGGGTAGTGTTAATAGGAAAGTGACAATCATACCTTAAGTTAAATACTATCCAGTCGCGAAGCGGTAATGAAAAAAATTCCCCTTGGCAGCCAGTTCTGAATAAAGTCGTCCAAAACGTTTTAGTTGTTGGGCAGTCACGTAACACATGGAGAGTATCCTCTACAGTCGTGCCGCAACATGCACAGTCCGCGTTATTAGCAAGATGACTTTGTACTCTTTCTTGGTTTGTAAGGATCTGATTCCAATAAGCAAGCCACAAGAAGCATTTAACTCAAGGCGAGCCCTTAAACTAATCAATAAGCAACCATCATTTTTCCTCAGGTACTGTCCTAGAACCAGTAATAGCTAAATAAGCCAACCGGACCGAAAAGGAGTGGACCGGATCCCATCTCGATCCTGACGTTCCTTCTGGTGCCGAAACTAATGGAGGTTTTATGGCTGCAATGAGCAACACTATATCATCAGGTAAAAGTTTAGAGAATGCCACCCAATCCCATTCGTCGTTCAAAGTCACCATTTCCGATGTTGAGCACGCAATGTTGGATATCAATTCTGGTTCAGAGGCAACTTCAATCATTGGACCAATATCGTGCACCCAAGGATCTAGCCAAAAACGTACATTACTACCATTCCCTATTTTCCAATTGATACCCTTCTTCACATCTTCCCATATCTTTGATAAGCCTAACCAAAGGCGAGAGCATCCTGCACGGTGAATCGGGTTCAGAATCCCTTTTGACCAGTTATATTTAGAACGGAGAATCTGGACCCATAAGTGATCCGAGCAAGCAAACAAATTAAAGGCTACTTTCATCAAGAAAGCTTTATTTTGGGCAACTACTTGCTTAATTCCAAGACCTCCTTCGGATTTAGCTCTACAAATATTTTCCCATTTAACCAAAGAAATTCTATGTTTTCTTTCGGAACCACCCCACAGGAAAATACGAATGAGGTTCTCAATTTTATCACAAACACCCTTTGGAAGTAAAACTGACTGTATCGTAAATGAAAGAACAGACTTGACAAGGGTTATTCGCCCAACCAAAGAGATTTTTCACTTTCTGACCCGTTAACTTGCTTTGAATTGTCTGAATAATATAAGCACGCGTAGCATTCGTCACCCTTTTATGGAGTAGGGGAACTCCTAAATACATACCCAAATCATTAACTTCCACAAAACCCAAGGATTGGCATATGGTTCTTCTAGACGTAGACAATACATTACATGAAAAAAAGACATGATTTAGAATTGCTGACTTTGTGTCCAGAGCTAGTACAAAATGTCTCAAGTACTTTCCAAACAATCTCTAGGTCATCGGCGAATAACACTAGATAACCCAGGACCATTGCGGGAAAGTCGGATCGATTTCCAAATACCCGCACCAATTTCAGCTTGAATCATATGTGCAAGTCTTTTTCTACAAAGCACAAAAATATAAGGGAGAGAGGGTCACCTTGACAAATACCTCGAGATGGAGTGAACGAATCAGAAACAACTCCATTCCACAAGATTTGTGTTGAACCGATGTAACACACCTCATAATCAATAATCGTAGATAGTCTGGAATGCCAAGATCAAATAGCGTATCATGTATGAAATTCCAGTCAAGTCTATCATAGGCTTTCTCCAAGTCAATTTTTAATGCCATCCAACCCAAAACACCTTTTTTCTTCTGCATTGAGTGAATTGCTTCTTGCACTATGATTATATTGTCAATGACTGATCTTCCAGGGACAAAACTTGTCTAATTGTCAGAGATCCATGTAGATAGAAAAGGCTTCAGACGGTTTACAGTAATCTTTGTCACTGTTTTGTATAGTACTGTACAAAGACTAATGGGCCTGAATTGAGAGAAATATTCCGAATTATCAACCTTTGGAATAAAAACCAGTAGTATGCGGTTTAGAGATACATCTATTTCACCGGTCTCAAATATCTTCATCACCAAATTACACACGCTACTACCAACAATAGACTAATTTCTTTGATAGAGTGCAGCATGGAGGCCATCTATCCCAGGGGCTTTAAAATGATCCATCGAAAAAACCACATGCTTTATTTCCTCACAAGAAACTGGTGAAGAAAAACTATGTTTCTCTAGATTTGTAGGCTGCCGAAAGTGACCTATAATAGGGAAGGCTGGTAAAGGAGTCGAGCTTCTCGAAAATAGATTTTGGAAGAAGGATACCGCAACACTTCGAAGCACTTCTTGCCCAGTGCACCAACTTCCATCTAAGAGCTTAAGCGTAGCAATGAAGTTGCGCTTTCTACGACTCGTAGCACACGCGTGGAAGTAACGCATATTTCTATTACCGTGTGCAATCCACTTTGAACGAGCACGTTGGAACCACAACAATTCCTCCTGTTCCAAGATCTCATCCAATTGCACAAGTTTAGTGCGTAACCTGGTCAAAGAAATAGAGCTTCCTTGTTCAAGTTTGCGATCAATGCCAGCTATGCGAGCCACAATGCGATGCTTTTTTGAGCTATATGACCGAACACATTACGATTCCATTCACCCACTTTATTCTTAAATTCTTCAATGTTTACATCAATATCTCGGCTTTCATCCCAGCAAGATGTCAAAAACTCATTAAAGTTCGTGTGATCTTGCCAGCATGCCAAAAAGCGAAACGGGCGTTGTTCGTCCCTATGGTTGTGTAAAGACGGTCTCAAGAGTATGGGTCTATGGCCAGACCCTAGTTGATCTAGATGAACAACAGAGAAACTTTGAGTCCGAAGAAAAGCTTCATTAACAAGATAACGATCTAGGCATTTATAAAGATCTCCGCGATTCCAGGTAAAGCGAGACCCTGTAAAACCTGCATCAATAAGACCCATATAGAAAACAAACTCGAAGACTAAATTATTAACTCCCGAGCCACGACTCGCACCTCCACTTTGTTCATCGCTACTCAGAGTGGAATTAAAGTCTCCTCCTAAAATCCAAGCAAATCATCATCTGGACCGAGTTTTTTAATTAACTCTACGATGATTCTTTAATATAGTCTTATTTTAGTATTTATAGTACGAATATTTACAGTGTTTATTAAGTGTTTTATTTATATTTGTAATTTTTTAATTATTTCATATTTTGTGGTTTGTATTTTAAATATGTTGCAATTTTAGTATTTTTATTATGTTTTTAGTTATTTTTAATAAATTATATTTTTGTGTTAATTGCAGGCTTAGATATATTGAATTTGGTGATTGTAATTATGACACAAATGAAGTTGAATCCAAAGATGATTTAAGGTGAAAAGAATTGGGCAAATGCTTAAATGAGAAAAATAGACTAAATAAACTCGTACTAAATTTTTGTACTCAATATGTTGCACGTTTTTTTATTATAACTTGAGCTTCAGAACTCAAAAATTGGCCTGTGAGATACCATTAGAAAGCTTATTGAGTCTAATACATTTTCAAAGTAATTAGAAAATCAAAACAAATTTGGAAATGCTCAGAAAATGCTAAAAACTAGAAGCTTACAAGTGGAGACACCATGATAACCACTTTAGAGTATTTAAAGATATCATCAAGTAATGGAAAGACTTTTTAAGTAGATGGATTGGAAATACACTCTCCATTGTCCTCTTGCATCACAAATTTTCTATAAATAGGCTTTAGTTTTACCTTGGAAATCATCTTGGTAGCTTTGTTGTATCTTTGTATTTAAAATCAATATCACTTTTCTTTTTCATCTTTATATTTTCTTTCTTATGTTTGGTTTTTGTAAACCAAATTTTATTTTCTTTATGGTTATGATGTTTAAGTCAAGTTGTTAAGGTAAAACGATAAAGCTCTTGGTATATACTAAATGTTAGTTTGAAATTCTCAACGTATAATTAAATTATGTTAAATTAGTATATGTTGTTAAATTCATTTGGCTAATATTCATATTAATAAATTAAGAACTTTGCTTCATTATAGACAAGTAATTTTGCACAATAAATGATTGGTTTAATTAACTTGATTTATTGTAAACAAATCAAATTGGTATAATGAACACTTGAACTTGTTTATTAATTTTGATTGCATCAATCCATATAATACCATATGCTCTACCTTGTATTTTGGACATGGTTTATTGCACTTTAAACTTTGATTATGGACATTGGACAATGGACTTTGGACTTTCATTGCAGGACCTTCCGATTGAATTTTCCTTAATCATGTGGACTTTAATTGAGCAATAAAATGAATAAAAATTAATCTTAGTATAATATCAAGAGTGAACTCTCAAAACCTCGGCATCTTTTATTTATATCGTTGTTTATTTATTTTTAATCAATTATCCTCTTTGCAAAAATTTTTATTTAAACTTATAATCTTATAATTTCTAAATAAACTTCCTTGTGAATTTGACTTTAAACTCTCGAGAATTACTACTTAACAACTTGCACTTGGGTATATGATTAAAAATAGCCTGTCACTCCACAGGAATTTGCGAATAGGGACTTTTGGGCTCGCATATACAGCCGTAAAATAAAACCAGTTCAACGATCCCAAAACCTGAACCCGGCAATGAATAAATTGATTTGAGATACGATCAATAACCACCGACATTGAGTCCTTCCAAAAAACCCAAATGCCTCTACTAAAACCATGTGCTTCCACACGAAAAGAATTAGGAAGTCTCGCCAGAACCGTATCTGCTTGCAATCCGCTAATTTGAGTCTCAACCAAAGCTACCAATTGAGGGTCATATAACCTAACAAAATTCTTAAAATGGGACCGAAAAGGAGGGCTCGCAACACCATGTGCATTCCAACCTAATGTATTAATCACTGAAACAAAAATAAGTAAATAAATCAACTCACTGCAGGGTCATGTTGCAGGTCGTGATTAGCGATGGATCATCCATTCTACCATGCAGATCATTCTCATTTTGAACGTGTGATTCAACCTGTAAGGGGGGTACATCCATATTTGGTCTTGTGGAACTTGCATCCTCCGCCACATGTATAGGATCTCTAGTAGGTTTCTGGTCAATAGCCTTCCCTGTTCTGGTCAGAACGTGACTCATCCATTCCGAGATAGATGGCTTTTCTGGAATTTTAAATTCGAACTCTTCCTAATCCGGAGCCCCTTGCTCGATGACTCATTTTTTTTACGTTGTTTAGAACCCGTGGTGTTCACAATGGTATCGCCTTCTTTCCTGTGAATCTCTTGGCCCTCCACTATTGAAGTTGTCGTATGATTACCCCTTGTAACACCGGACGTACTGACACCTCTTGGATCACACCACCCTCAATAGCCGGTACAACCCTTTCATGTAAATTTTCCAAACTATGATCCTTGCTCGATCCTGCCCCAGCGACCAACACGGTACCCGATTGAATACCATTATTTTTGTTTTGAGTTTCCTTTCGCTGTGCGATTCTCTCTGTTCGACACAGCGGGTAAGCATACAGGTATTTTACCCTTTACCCTTTGTTAAGGTCAACAATCACAGCCAGGCACGCGAAACGACTCCTTTCCCCTGTATTCGTATTATAATTCACTTTGACTACCTTACCAATTAGATTACCGGTCCATTGAAATAGGGCCATAGTATAATATCGGAATAGTAATCCAGGTAAGCGAACCCAGGCGATAATCTATGATGGATGCTTTTTAGAAGTCGAGAAAGACCGGCTCCATGGTTGAACAGACAGATAATTTCCATATATTGTCCACAGACCACCTGTCAAAACCCGTGTGTAATCCTCCTCACTATCAAGGTCGGTCTTATTGCCTCCGAGTTATTTGCCTCCGAGTTATTAGTCGAGGTCGGTCTTTTGTCAGTTTTCATCATCTCCAATGAAGCATCCATGACCGGGTCTACCGTTTCCAAAGTTGGAATTTTATCATCTTTAGCCATGCACAACCCATTCTCCTTATTTTTAACTTCCTTACTTGCACGTTGATCTTCCAAAGAGACCGGAGATCCCATACGTTCAAGAATCGGCGGAAACTCAAACCGGACACTCCTATGACGAGAATCATCCAACTGGCCCTCGCCGGTATCACCTTTATCCACTAGTACTGTTGCATCGATAGGGTTTCCCTCCGACATCGTTTGTTTGTTCATCTGTTCATTCCTCGGACAACTATTAACCAACGGTACCTCAAGGCCGGTACGCGCCAACGAAGGAAGTAGGGGATTCTGAAGCACACCCTCCGGTGGCGGACCAGCCGGATTTTCATATCGCTTTTTTTGGTTGTTTTCTTTAATGTTACAAGGAAACATTCTCCAGCCTTGTCGTACAATACCTTGCTTGAGACAGAGTAGCATACTGAGCTGCTTTGATCTTTGGAAAGAATGACAATTATTATTCAAATTAAATTATATTAATGATACATTGATTGATTATTTTAATGGCTAACATTAAATTTCCCACTTAAACCTCAAATAGATTACCGTTAAATAAGTTAAAATTTTGGGAGTCATCCTTTTTTTTTTTGAACCAGTCATCCAAATCATATATAGAAGTTTAATTTTTGAACATTTTTTTATTTTTTTAAAAAAATACGTATGATAAATAAAAATGTTTTTGTTTTAAATAATAATATAAATCATTATGGATATCCATAATATCAAAAAGAGAGAAATTATTGTTCTAGTGGAATGAGACACAAGATTCTTTAAGCAAGGTTAGAAGTTTGAATTTTGATGTTGTGAATGGAATAAATTGGATTAGGAGGGTTGCCTCAATAATGAGCATCTCATTTGCAGTATCTAGGGGTGGCAATCGGGTGGGAATAACTGAAAATTGTGTAGATATGAACCGACAGGCATGAGGAATAATTGAAACCTTTACTCATGTAGACGGAGATGGGGAAGTTTTATCATCGATGCTCAAATGGGGATGAGGAAGAGGATTACTATATTAGAACCGCGGAGATAACGAAACCATACCCATATAATTCACTGTAAGTGTCACACCCCGAAAATCAGTCTAGTCGAAATTAGGTTTCAGTGATCGGAAATTTTGTACCAGTTATGCCCGAATGGTGTAATTGCTAAATCCTTGTACTCAATTTTGAAGTAATGAAAGTTATTTGGTCTTAATTGAAGTTGTTGGACCTTTTTGTAAGGAATGAATGCCATTTAGTGACTAAATTGTGAAAATTCAAAGTTGGGGTTTTATTGGAAATGCTAAAAATGTTGAAGTTGAGCTAGGCGTATCGATACAGTAGGACATGTATCGATACGGCCCAACTGTTTTAACTAACTTATTAGATTTAGTCTTGTTGTATCGATACGGCCATAAGGTGTATCGATACGGGTCCCTGCCTAAAATTGATTTAGTGAATAAATTAAAAAGATTGAAATTTGGGAATGAGTCACCTACTTGCTTGCCACCCCTTTCACGTGAAATTGACCAAAAAAGGATGACAATTAGTCATCAATTGTCAAAAGTTGGAAAAGGTGTTAATCAATGGTTTAAGCAAACCCTTGGCTAAGGGAAACCTTCCTATTGGCCATTGGTGAGGTGGGAAATGATTAGGGAGTATAGTTTCTTAAAATGAATAGGGAAAAGCCTCTTTCTTTGTTTTGAATCTCCTGAAACCAAACTCAACCTTTGATTAAAGAAACCAAGCACACACCCCCATTATCATCTTCTTCCATAAGCTCAAGTAAGCACCTCATTCTGATCTTTGACCCTTGTGTGATTTCAATACACCAATTGAAAGCTTGTAATTGGGTAAGTAGAACCCCTATGTCAATTTGATGATTCCATCAATCCTTAGAGTTTAATTTCAAGATTTAAGTCTTGAATGTTCAAGCTAAGCCCATATGTTGGAAAGCTAATTTCTTTGTTTCAATGTTGCCTACGAGCTTTGGTAAGCTTGAAAAATGTTTGTGAATCATTAGTTTCGATCCTAATGTAATTTCCTAATTTTGAACTAGCTTAAGTGGTGGAAGACAAGCCATCTTCACCATCTTCATTGCCAAGTATTCCCAACAGCAAGGGGATCGCTATTCGAGAACCTTGAAGCCTCCGAGTACTAGGTGAGTGTAGTTGTGTCTCGGGATCGGCTAGGTGTCATTCCGGTTGCATTTGTTTTGTGATTACGTTGTGTCTTCATTTGAGTAGCTCAAGTAGAGCCTACAAGATGTGAACTCCATGCGGTAAGTGTGGTAAGGTCATTCTATTGTTTTGATGCATTACGGTATGCCATGACTTAATCATTATATTATATATGTGAAAGTTGCTTAATGTTAACATTGGTACATGTGGAAATTGATATATGCATAAATGACATGATATGTGATTTAGAGCCAAGACTCAATTTGCAATCCGATATGATACGGCCTAAGGGCACAAATGTAAGCTTCATGGTGATATGTGTAACCTTGGACACTTTTTGACTTTGGATACAATTGGCATGCCATAAGGTTATTTGAGATCACTATGTAAGGGATTGGACTACGGTCCGAGCTACGACCTATATGTGGGGAGAAAAGGTTGGATTGTGTAATGGACTCCGGAGCTACAACTCAAGGCTAAGGCCTATTTCCGATATGTAGGGCGTACAGGGGAATCCACATATCCATTGGTTGCTATGTCCAAGGGAAAATGAAGAATATGTGTTGTGCATTTGATACATGAAATTGCTATTTGTTGATGTTAAGCATGAGTTGTATATGTTAATGATGTGTATATGCCATTCAAACATGCTTACATGTTATACATGCCATTAAGGAACTTGTTAAATTTGTTATAACTACCTCACTAGGCTATGTAAGCCTAACATTCGTGTGTCTCATGCATTTCAGGACCTTGAAGAAATCTGAGCTCTGATAGTGTGGTTGAAGTTGCAAGTCGCTCCCATCAACCATATGTATGCTTACTTTTTCTTTGAACTCCTAGTAAGGTGGCATCAGGTTTAGACATGTTAAACTTGCTCATTTTGTTATGTGTGTAATGCCTATGTTTTGCATTTGCCTTAGAAGGCCCAAATGGTATGTTCTTGTAGTTAAAAATGGCTTAAAATGAATGTGTGGGTTGAAAAGGTGAAAACTTAGTAAATGGATTCCGTTGGTCATAAAATTTGACATACTAGTAGATTAAGTAGTTATAAACTTGCTGGTAAAATTTGGACATCATTTGATAGGTTAATTCGAATAAAAAGCCAGCTAAAATCTATCATCACAAGGCAGGGCATATCGATACAGGCGATAGTGTATCGATACAGCCTTGCATAATTAGCCTGGTCAACATGAGTCAAAAAGGGTGTATCGATACGGCATATGGTTTATTGATACGGATTTTGGTCACTAGAATCTGAAAAAATTAAAGGTATCGATACGATTATAGAGTGTATCGATACGAAGTCAACTTGTATCGATACGGTTCCAGCTGTATCAATACGGGCTTGTTACCCTTGAATTTGGAATTTTAGATTTAGGCTTAGCGTACCGATACGGCCCTAAGTGTATTGGTACGATGGCAGTTAATTCTGTTAAAAGAGATAAAACATGGTTTTGCCTTGATTACAAAATGGTCACCAGAAATTGTATGGTCTAATTGGATAGGTAAATGACCTCTGTTTGTAATGAGATTTCACAGGCTAATAATTGGAAGGTTAGTTTTCAGACTAATAACATCAATTTCAGTTAAGGACCCTTAACTTTTAAAATTTATAGTTTAGTCCCTAAGTTTAAAAAGTTTAAAAATTGATCCCAAATTGAGTAAGCTATTAATAGGTTAGTTCGATAAGTCGTAAAAGAGATTAATAAGACATTCTGAATAAGTTGCAAACTCTGATTAAGTTTCCAATTTCTGAATATGCCTTCCGATAACACTTTTCGACCCGGTTCTCTACCAGGCCAAGAAAGGGGTGTTATATTTGTGGTAACAGATCTAGAGTTTAGCTGATTCTAGGACTAAACCGAGGCTTGTCATGAGTTTGTATGTGCATATTCCACCTAGGAGTTTATTTGTATATGCTATCTATGACTTGCAACTAACACGATTTAACTTCTTTTCGATTAAATTTAAGAATGTCTACACCCGGTGATAGGCGTGATACGATAGAACCATACCCTGACTCCTCCTCAACACAGAGGGACAACCTTAGAGCCGAAGTCTAACTAGAACATGTAGGACAAAATGACCCGCCCAATCTATCTCCGATGCCTCCCGTTCAGCAGGAGTAATTGATGTTTATGGCTGATTAAGCAGGTGGTCGTATCTTTTAGGCAAGAGCCGCCACCGCAGCTTGCTGAAGCACCTCTATATGTTTCAAAAGATCTTGTTGACAAGCTCCGTCAATATTCGGTCTACATTTTCAACAGCCAAGAACAAGAAAACCCTGAAGTAGCAGCGTACTGGCTAGAAAACACCCTTAAAATCCTGAATAAATAGATGAAGTGCCCTGAAGAGCACAAGCTAGAGTATGCTCTAGCGTTGATTTCTGAAGAGGCTCAGAGTTGGTGGGACATTGTGACACTTACCGTGACTGAGCACAAAGTTATGTGGGATTTCTTCATTTAAGAGTTTCGCAAGAAGTATATCAGTGAACACTATATCACTGAAAGGTGCAAGAAGTTCCTTCATCTAAGATAAGGAGGACGACCCATGGAGTAGTATATTCATGACTTCTACAAATACTCGAGGTATGGTGCAAAGATCATATGTACGGAGAATGATAAGTGTAGAATGTTCATCGATGGCCTTTGTGATGAATTACATCCTCTCTTCACTACTTTGGAGTTGGAGGACTTTTAGAATCTGGTCAATCGGGCAATCGCTATTGAAGCCTCCCAAAAGGCTTATGAGAGAAGGAAGACAAATCAATCCAGGTCCGACAAGAGATTCTGAGATGATTCCAAACCTCGCAAGCCTCAAAAGAAGGGTAGACAGTGGGACCAGAAGTCTACCACCTTTCAGCAATTACCAAGGACGTGATATGTGCCACAATCCTATCTCCGAGAACATCTATTACTCATATAGCTTCGATTGATAATAGAGTGGTTTTGGGAGAGGTTTTTAGATTCCTCTGTGTAATTTTTGTCAGAATAGGCATCTCGGGCAATATCACAGACAGACCGGATCTTGCTACCTCTGTGGTGAAGCTGGTCACTTTATCAGACAATGTCCGCAAAATTCGAATGCTCCTACCTCTATGGCTTCTCAAAATAATTCCACTAAGGGAAAGGGAGCGAAACAAGTGCAGTTTGGATCAGCTGGGAGACCTCGCAACTTAAACTCTCATTCAGTTGGGCATGACCCTCAGACCTCAGCCTAGTGTATCATGTCTGAGGTCGAGATCAAGAAGACGATCCCGATGTGATAACAGAGACGATGGAATTATGTTCCGATCTTGTTTATGCTTTGGTAGATCAAGGCTCTACATATTCCTTTATTAGTGAACCATTGATTGAGAAGTATGCCCTAGAAACTGAACCAGTCACTTCTGAGATAGTTGTCTCTAACCCACTAGGAGACAGTGTGGTTATACGATTGATCTGTAAAGCTTGTACCCTGAGGATCCAAGAGATCCATTTCTGGCCAATTTGATGGCATTGCCTTTCTGTGAGTTCGATCTTATCCTAGGCCTTGATTGGTTAGCCGAACATCAAGCCTGGGTAGACTGTTCAAAGAAGAAGCTATACCTCCGTAGACTCGGCAAGGAAAGTATAACTTTGATGAAAACCAAACACGAGCCTAATAAAGTTGTTATGTGTGCTATGGAGTCTAAAGAAGACACAAATTTTGATGATGTACCGGTGGTGAAATAATTTCTTGATTTGTTTCTCGATAAACTTCCAGGACTCCCTCTGACTCGAGAAGTAGAATTTAGAATTGAAGTGCAACCGAGGACTACACCAGCCTCTATTGCTCTGTATAGGATGAATCCGATCAAATTAAAGGAGTTGAAGGCCCAAATCCAAGATCTTTTGAACAAGGGATTTATTCGACCGAGTTCCTTGCCTTGGGGAGCACTGATTTTGTTTGTTAAGAAGAAAGATGGACCGATACAACTATGCATTGACTATCGTCAGTTGAATAAAGTAACAATCAAGAACAAGTATCTGTTACCGAGGAACGACGATCTCTTCGATCAGTTGAAGGGTGCTTCTATCTTTTCCAAGATAGACTTATGATCCGGGTACTACCAAATGTTAGTGAAGGAGTTCGATGTCCCAAAGACTGCTTTTCGAACTAGATATGGCCATTATGAGTTTCTGGTGAAGCCTTTTGGGCTTACAAATGCACCCGCAACCTTCATGGATTTGATGAATCGTGTGTTCCAGCCTTATCTAGATAAATTCGTTGTTGTGTTCATGGATGTCATCCTGATTTATTCCAAGGACACTGCCACTCATGAAGAACATCTACGGATTGTACTCTAGGAGAAGTAGATGTACGCCAAGTTTAGTAAATATGAGTTCTGGCTATCTAAAGTATCATTTTTGGGACATGTGATCTCTTCTGCGGGAATTCAAGTTGGCCCAAAGAAGATTCAAGCAGTTCTCGATAAGCCCTACACCCTTGACGAAGCTTCTCCGTAAAGAAACCCCTTTCGTATGGACAATGGAACAAGAAAAGAGTTTCGATCAACTTAAGCAAGTTCTGACGCATGCCCCTGTCTTGGTGCAACCTGAGTCGGGCAAGGACTTTACCGTGTACAGTGATGCATCCTACTTGGGATTAGGCTATGTACTAATGCAAGAGGGAAAAGTCATAGCATATGCCTCACGTCAACTTAAACTGCACGAGTTAAACTATCAGACACATGATCTGGAGCTAGCGCTATTATGTTTGCTTTAAAAATATGGAGGCACTATCTTTACGGTGAGAAATGTTATTTGTACACTGATCACAAAAGTCTGAAATATCTCTTAATTTAGAAAGAGTTAAACCTCTGCCAACGTCGGTGGATGGAACTTTTGAAGGACTATGACTTGGTTATTGATTACCATCCTAGTAAAGCCAATGTCGTAGCTGATGCCCTTAGCCGGAAGCCCACTCCCTCTCCAAGATGTTTGAATGCTCATTTTCGGCTTAAGAAGCATGACAAGCTAATGGCAGAATTAAGAGTTTAATCAACCATCGAGTCTTTTTTCTGTTCTCGACTTTCTACGGGTTCGAAATAGATTTAATTATGAGTGAAGCTCATTCGAGTCCTTTTTTCTGTTCATCATGGGGCTATCAAGATGTATAAAGACTTAAAGGAGCTATATTGGTGGTCTAGTATGAATGCTAAAATCACGAACTTTGTGACTAGATGTTTAACCTACCAACAGGTTAAAGCCGAGCACAAGGTACTTACTAGTCTCTTGCAACCTATCGAGTTCCACAATGGAAATGGGAACACATCACGATGGATTTCATAAATAGTCTATCAATGACACCGAAGAAAAATTATGCTATTTGGGTCATTGTAGACCGATTCACCAAGTATGCTCACTTTCTTCTAGTGAGAATAAACTTCAGCTTACCTAGACTCACTGAGTTGTACATTTGTAAAGTCATCTGTTTGCACAGAGTTCTTATGTCCATTATTTCTGACTGTGATCCACGCTTTGCATCTCGGTTTTGGAGAACCTTACATGAAGCTTTAGGAACTTGAGTACACCTAAGTACTGCTTTCCACCCTCAAATCGATGGCCAATCAGAAAGGGTTATTCAAATTCTGGAAGATATGCTACGAGCATGTGTTATCAGTTTTGAGAATACGTGGGGGAAATCCTTACCGTTGGTGGAGTTTGCATACAACAATAGTTACCAAGCTTCGATTAAAATGGATCCTTATGAAGCTCTTTATGGAAGAAGATGTAGAACCCCTTTATGTTGGAACGAGCTTGGTGAAGGCAAGGCGTTAGGCCCTAACTTACTTTGGGAAACCGAAAAAAGGGTAACCATCATTTGTAACCGGCTCAAGGCCGTATTTAACTGGTAGAAAGATTATGTTGATTTGAAAAAGAGAGACATTCAATATGATGTTGATGAGAAAGCTTTCCTTAAGGTGTATCCATGGAAGAAGATCCTTCGTTTTGGAAATAAGGGGAAGTTAAGTTCTCGTTTCATTGGCCTGTTTGAGGTGATTGAGAAAATTTAACCTATTGCCTACCGAGTAGCTCTCCCTGAGGAGTTAAGTCGAATCCATAATTTCTTTCACGTTTTGATGTTATGAAAGTACATGTCCGATCATTCCCATGTGATTGAGTTGGAATCTATGAAAATCCAATCCAATTTGATGTACGAGGAGGAACCTGTGCAGATCCTCGCACGAGAAGTTAAGAGACTTCGAAACAAGTCCGTGCCCTTAGTGAAAGTTCTTTGGAGAAGTCATGCAATAAAGGAAGCAATGTGGGAGCCAAAGGAAACGATGCAAAAGTAGTATCCTCATCTCTTCGGTTAAACTTAAAATTCGGGACGAATTTTCTTAAGGGGGAGAGTTGTCACACCCTGAAAACTGTTCTAGTCGGAATTAGGTTCTGATGGTCAGAAATTTTATACTGGTTATGCCTGAATGGTGTAATTGCTAAATCCATGTACCCAATTTTGAAGTAATGAAAGTTATTTGGGCTTAATTAAGGTTTTTGGACTTTTTTGTAAGGAATAAAAGTCATTTAGTGACTAAATTGTCAAAATTCAAAGTTGGGGTTTTATTGGAAATGCTGAAAACATTAAAGTTGAGCTAGGCGTATCGATACAGTAGGACCTGTATCGATACGGTCCAACTGTTTTAACTAACTTATCATATTTAGTCTAGCCATATTGATACGGCTATAAGGTGTATCGATACGGGTCCTTGTCCAAACTTGATTTAGTGAGCAAATTGAAAAGATTAAAAATTGGGGATGAGTCACCTACTTGCTTACCACCCCTTCACGTGAAATTGATCAGAAAAGGATGACAATTAGTCATCAATTGTCAAAATTTGGAAAAGGGTAAGAAAATGTGTTAATCAATGGTTTAAGCAAACCCTTGGCTAAGGAAAACCTTCTTATTGGCCCTTGGTGAGGTGAAAATGATTAGGAAGTATAGTTTTTTTTAAATGAATAGGGAAAAGCCTCTTTCTTTGTTTTGAATCTCCCAAAACCAAACTCAACTTCGATTGAAGAAACCAAACACACATCTCCATTGTCATCTTCTTCCATAAGCTCAAGCAAGTACCTCAATTCGATCTTTGACCCTTGTGTGATTTTAATACACCAATTGAAACCTTGTAATTGGGTAAGTAGAACCCCTATGTCAATTTAATGATTCTATCAATCCTCAGAATTTAATTTCAAGATTTAAGTCTTGAATGTTCAAGCTAAGCCTATGTGTTAGAAAGCCAATTTCTTTGTTTCAATGTTGTTTACGAGCTTTGGTAAGCTTGAAAAACATTTGTGAATCATTATTTTCGATCTTAATGTAAATCCCTAATTTTGAACTAGCTCAAGTGGTGGAAGACAGGCTATCTTCACCATCTTCATTGCCAAGTATTCCCAACGGCAAGAGGATCGCTATTCGAGAACCTTGAAGCCTCCGAGTAATAGGTAAGTGTAGTTGTGTCTCAAGATAGGCTAGGTGCTATTCTGGTTGCATTTGTTTTGTGATTACGTTGTGTCTTCATTTGAGTAGCTCAAGTAGAGCCTACAAGATGTGAACTCCATGTGGGAAGTTTGGTAAGGTCATCCTATTGTTTTGATGCATTACGATATGCTATGACTTAATCATTATATGATATATGTGAAAGTTGCTTGATGTTAACATTGATACGTGTAGAAATTGATATATGCATAAATGACATGATATGTGATTTAGAGCCAAGACTCAATTTGCAATCCGATATGATACGGCCTAAGGGCACAAAGGTAAACTTCATGGTGATATGTGTAACCTTGGACACTTGTGAACTTTGGATACAATTGGCATGTCATAGGGTTATTTGAGCTCACTTTGTAAGGGATTGGACTACGGTCTGAGCTACGACCTATATGTGGCAAGAAAAGGTTGGATTGTGTAAGAGACTTTGGAGCTACGACTCAAGGCAAAGGCCTATTTCGATATGTTGGCCGTACAGAGGAATCCGCATATCTATTGGTTGCTATGTCCAAGAGGAAAATGTAGAATATGTGTTGCACATTTGATACATGAAATTGCTATTTGTTGATTTTAAGCATGAGTTGTATATGTTAATGATGTGTATATGCCTTTCAAATATCCCTACTGTTGCGTGTTTAGAGTGATTCGCAATTGGTGCAAATGTACATGTCGCAAGTTATAGTATAAAATAGATATTTTCTCCACAAGGATTAGTGCTAATTTCAGATTCTAACTTCTTACACTGGAAAGAGAAGTAATTGGTGGTGATAATAGGAATTGAATTAACAAGTAAAATAAAAGAGCAAGTAAATAAAAGAGACGTCGATTGAATGAGAGAGTAGTTCGGGTTATCGTGAGTAGTGGTGTGATGATTGAATGGACCGTCATGGTAATTGATTGCAAGAGTAACTCAATCGAATTGCCTGGGCTACTGGGAATGGTGCGATTGCCTGGACAGCTTCCTTCAAAGTTCGGTAAAGCGTTCTTCAATGGCTTCTCGTTATCCTTAACTTGAAACACTGTTAATTGTGCATGCCTTGGTGATGCATCCCTGCGTTAACCATGGGTGAACAACAACCGATTTTGCACTCCTCTTAGCCGTTAAAATTCGCAACTTATCCCTAAGTCAAATTAATCTTCACCAACATTCATTTGTATTAAAACCATGCTCATTCATTTCTTGAATCTAACTCTCCCGATATTAGATAAATGGATGAATTCACAAGACCGTCTCCTAATTCACTCACAATCAAAATTAATAATCAAGAATGAACAAACTTTAAAATTGAATTGCAACTCAAAATCCTAAACAAATCCAAACGTTTTCACAACCACAAAATACAATAACCCAAGCCATTTATAGTTTAGTTCATGGCTGGGTGCAAATGAAATACAAGATAAAATTCACCCAACATGAATCGAATAGAATAAAGAAGAAAAAGATGATGATATCGAGCAACCCTCTTGATTTCTCTCCCCAAATTGAACATATGAAGGGTTGTAGCTTGTCTTCTATTTATAGTAGATGGGTAGGTCAAGTTCTTTGTTGATAAGGATGATTTTAAGTTGGAATTAAATAATATAAAAGAGATAAATCTATTTTATTTATTTATTCTCCAAAAACTCCTCATAATCTCTTGGAATTTAATCTCCTTTTGATCTCTTCCTAGAACTCCAACTCTTCTAGGATTTATCCTTGCTTTTCGTAATTAACTCGTATTAACTGGATTTATCCCATCAAAATCGGTAGCTCCCTTCTTCTTATCCTTAATTGCTTCAGCAATTTCCTACTTGCTTGGGCAATTAGATCATGCACGCAAAAACTCACATACCAGCAGCATCTTTTCCACAAAATCAACCGAATTATGTAATCAAGCATAACAATGAAGGAAATAATGTAATTATGCATGACTGACTAAAAATGCAACTAGAATGAGCCTAAGTCTAACAATAATTAAGGGTAAAAAGGGTAGAAATATAGTACTTTTACACACTTAACACACCCCCAAACTCGAACTATTGCTTTTCCTCAAGCAATGCAAAACTAACAATTACCTGCCAAGACTTCAATCATCAAAAATTTTGTCTGACTTCAATCCTTAGAGCCGTGGCACAAAGTATGATTGCCTTTCAATTTTTCGGATGGTATAGAATTTACTCGGAATTAAACTATAATGCTTGTGACAATGTGCGTGTGGAGTTGTGTACTGCAACTTAGACGAAATTATCATAGGCAAAGTGTTATCGTTTCCCAAATAAGCATATTTTAATTTCCCTGGCAATGGTTTCAATTTGAGTATCGGTGGTTGCTCAATACAAGGTTTTTCGGGTTTACCTTCCTTACCTGAGTAATCCAATGGTTCGAAATACTTACCTGGTCAACTCACTATCCAGTTCGCTTCATCTTTCTCTTCGTCGATCAGTTCCTCAGGGTTTTCTGGTTCGACAATGCAATTGCCATGGCAATATTCCTCCATGTCAAAATTGAATTCGGTGGTGTCTTGAATGACTTGGCATTCTTCTGGATCGTCAGCATGCTTAAGAGTTTGGAAGACATTAAGCTTGACATGCTGGTCATTTACCCTCATGGTGAGCTCTCCTTTCTCAACATCGATCAAGGTCCTTCCTATTGCTAAAAATGGTCTCCCAAGAATAATGGGTGCGAACTCATCTGCTTCACAATAAAAAACAATGAAATCAGCGGGAAAAATAAATTTATCAACTCTTACCAGAATATCCTCAATTTTTCCCTCTGGATGCACATAGGATCTGTTTGTAAGCTACAACATCACTATTGTGGGTCTTGCCTTCCCTATTCCCAATCTCTGGAAAATAGATTTCGGCATAAGGTTTATGCTTACTCTAAGATCCCATAATGCCTTCCCGATATAGTGATTTTTGATAGCACATGGTACAGTGAAACTACCAAGATCCTTAAGTTTAAGTGGCATGCGGTTGTGCAAAATAGCCATGCATCCTTCTGTCATGGCAACTATTTCAAATTCACCTAGCCTTGTTCGTTTAAAACCAATGTCTTTAAGGAACTTAGCATAGTTCGGCATTTGCTCTTTTGCCTCAACCAACGAAAAATTGATATGAACTTGCTTCAAGATGTCAAGGAATTTCTTGAATTGATATTCTTGTTCTACCGCTTCAACCTTTGTGGCAATGGTGGTGGAATTCATATCTCCTATTCATTCTTTTCTGATTTGGGATTTTTGTTGTAAATTGCCTGGGCATCTGGAATTTTTGAGGCAATTGGAATTGCCTGGGCAATTACCGATTCATCAATTTTGGTTGATGTGTCTTTTTGGATAGGTGATCGTTCTGCTGGTTGAGTGTTCTCCATTGGATGAGCTTGGGCTTCCTTAAGTTGCCGGCCACTCTGAGTGATGATTACCTTACACTGCTCATGGCCTACTCCTTTTGCGACCTCAGTATTGCTAGGTAAACCGCCTAGTGGTCTTGTATTCAAGTTCTGAGCGAGTTGCCCGACTTGTGTTTCTAAGGATTTCAAGGCTGCCTCTTAATTTTGCAACCTCATCTCAGTCTTGTTAATGAAAGAGTTAGTCATTTTCATGAAACTACTATTTTGAACCATATAACATTCAGTTTTTAACATGAAAGCATTAAGAGAGTTTTCCAAAGAACTAGATGGTGTCAATTGTTGCTGCGACATCTATTGCCGTAGCATGTTCTGCTAAAATCCTGGTGCTTGTGTATTCTGACTGTTCTGATTAATGGCATTGTTCTGGTTACTCCATAAGAAGTTAGGGTGCTTCCTCCAAGCTGGATTGTGGGTGTTAGACATCACATTATTGTTCCGGTTTTAGTTTCCAACATAAAAGCTAGACTTTGGGTTCTACGGACACTCAGAAGAATCATGGTTACCGTTACATAAATCACAAATTGAATCTACTACCTTGATCTTATGTGTGTTGCTTGGTTGCTGCATATTCTTAACCAAATTAGTTAAAGCGGCCAATTGTGCGGAAATAGATCCCGATGAATCATGCTCATTTATCATGGCGTTTCGTCTGACTATTCCCCTTAGAGTAGTTGGGAATTGATAATAGTTCTTGACAAGACGGTTCAAAATCTCTATTGCTTCTTTAGGTGACTTGTCGAGGAGTATGCCATTTACTGAGGCATCTAGCATCATCTTTGTCGACGTGTTCACTAAGTTGTAGAACATCATCACTTGTGTCCATACTGGAATCCGTACATGGGACATTTGTGTAAAACCTCTCTGTATCGCTCCCAAGCTTCGTACATGGATTCATCATCTGCCTGCCGAAAAGAAGTAATATCATTATGCAATTTATCAGTCATATTTGTAGAACTAAATCTAGCAAAGAAATCACGACATAAATCCGTCCAAGATCTATAGATCCAGATGGAATATTGTTTAACCATATTTTTGCCATATCCCTCAGTGAATAGGGAAATAATTTCAGCCTTAGGATATCCTCATGGACTCCTTGTAGTTTCAATGATTTGAAAATCTACAGGAATGATTTGAGATGTTGTCTAGCATCTTCAGTGGTTGTTCCGCCAAATTGACCAATGGTGTTGATCATATTGAAGATCACAGGTTTTAATTCAAAGTGGGCGACTTCTATTTCAGGTGTGACAACTCATGGATTAGACCATTGAGATCTTCCTCTAAATAGTCTCGAATTGGTCTATTCCTGACACGAACAGGTTGTTCGACTTGAACTCCTCCTCCTCTTGCTATGGTATTTTGGTTGCCGTCGGCGTTCAGATTGCTCACTAGATTAACAGGTAGATCTGCCATTGCTGCTCGTCTCCTTTTATGAAGAAATTGTTCTATCTCAGGTTCAAGTGGGTACTCTTATGTTGTTAGTCTTGCCCTGGTCATGCACATATGCAAAATCAAAGAATGTTAGCCCCTTGAAACCGATTAACAAAAATAAAACAAAAATAAAAATAAAAAGAAACAAAGGTGCAAGAAATAAAAATCAAATTAGATATTGCCAATCCTCGGCAACGGCGCCAAAAACTTGTTGCGTGTTTAGAGTACTTCGCAATTGGTGCAAGTGTACATGTCGCAAGTTATAGTATAGAATAGATATCATCTCTACAAGGATTGGTGCTAACTTCAGATTCTAACTTCTTGCACTGAAAAGAGAAGTAATTGATGGTGATAGTAGGAATTGAATTAACAAGTAAAATAAAAGAGCAAGTAAATAAAAGAGATGTTGATTGAATGAGAGAGTAGGTCGGGTTATCGTGAGTCGTGGTGTGATGATTGAATGGATCGTCGTGGTAATTGATTGCCTGGGCAACTGGGAATGGTGCGATTGCCTGGGCAACTTCCTTCAAAGTTCGATGAAGCATTCTTCAATGGCTTCTCGTTATCCCTAGCTCGAAACAATATTAATAGTGCATGCCTTGGTGATACATCCATGCGTTAACCATGGGTGAACAACAACCGATCTTGCGCTCCTCTTAGCAATTGAAATTCGCAACTTATCCCTAAGTAGAATTAGTCTTCACCAGCATTCATTTGTATGAAAACCATGCTCATTCGTTTCTTGAATCTAACTCTCCCGATATTAGATAAATGGATGAATTCACGAGATCCTCTCCCAATTTACTCGCAATCAAAATTAAGAATCAAGAGTGAACAAACTTTGAATTGAATTGCAACTCAAAATCCTAAACAAATCCAAACGGATTCACAACCACAAAAACACAATAACCCAAGCCATTTAAAGTTTAGTTCATGGCTGAGTGCAAAAGAAATACAAGATAAAATTCACCCAACATGAATCGTATGGAATAAAGAAGAAGAAGATGATGATGTTGAGTAGCCCTCTTGAATTCTCTCCCCAAATCGAACATATGGAGGGTTGCGGCTTGTCTTCTATTTATAGGAGATGGCTAGGTCAAGTTCTTTGTTGATAAGGATGAGTTTAATTTGGAATTAAATAATATAAAAGAGATAAATCTCTTTTATTTATTTATTCTACAGAAACTCCTCATAATCTCTTGAAATTTAATCTTCTTTTGATCTCTTCGTGGAACTCCAAGTCTTCTAGGATTTATCCTTGCTTTTCATAATTAACTCGAATTAACTGGATTTATCCCATCAAAATTGGTAGCTCTCTTCTTCTTATCCTCAATTGCTTCGGCAATTTCCTACTTGCTTGGGCAATTAGATCCTGCACACAAAAACTCTCATACCAGAAGCATCTTTTCCACAAAATTAACTGAATTATGTACTCAAGCATGACAATGAAGGAAACAATGGAATTATGCATGAATGACTAAAAATGCAACTAGAATGAGCCTAAGTCTAACAATAATTAAGAGTAAAAAGGGTAGCAATATAGTACTTTTACACACATAACACACCCCCAAACTCGAACTATTGCTTGTCCTCAAGCAATGCAAAACTAACAGTTACCTGCCAAGACTTCAATCATCAAAAATTTTGTTTCGTATCTGACTTCAATCCTCAGAGCCGTGGCACAAAGTATGACTGCCTTTCAATTTTTTGGATGGTATAGAATTTACCCGGAATTAAACTACAATGCTTGTGACAATGTGTGTGTGGAGTTGTGTGCAAGTTGATTTTCAGGATTCCATGTGAACAATAGGTTTTTATCAAATTAATTATCGGGGTATTTATTTTTATTTTTACTAGAGCCAATTTCAGGCACCTCTAGCAAAACATATAATTTATTATTTCAGTTTTTAGTCGACTAGAGCCAATTTCAGCATTTTCCTACTTGCTTGGGAAATTAGATCATGCACACAAAAACTCACATACCAGCAACATCTTTTCTACAAAATCAACTGAATTATGTAATCAAGCATGAAAATGAAGGAAACAATGCAATTATGTATGAATGACTAAAAATGCAACTAGAATGAGCCTAAGTCTAACAATAATTAAGAGTAAAAAGGGTAGAAATATAGTACTTTTACACACTTAACACTTACATGTTATACATGTCATTAAGGAACTTGTTGCATTTGTTATAACTACCTCACTAGGCTATGTAAGCCTAACATTCGTATGTCTCATCTCAGGTTCAAGTGGGTACTCTTGTATTGTTAGTGTTGCCCTGGTCATGCATATATACAAAATCAAAGAATGTTAGCCCTTGACATTAACATTAACAAAAATAAAAAAAAAAATAAACAAAGGTGCAAGAAATAAAAATCAAATTAGATATTGCCAATCCTCGACAACAACGCCAAAAAACTTGTTGCGTGTTTAGAGTGCTTCGCAATTGGTGCAAGTGTACACGTCGCAAGTTATAGTATAGAATAGATATCATCTCTACAAGGATTGGTGCTAACTTTGATTCTAACTTCTTGCAATCTTTGAAAAGAGAAGTAATTGGTGGTGATAGTAGGAATTGAATTAACAAGTAAAATAAAAGAGCAAGTAAATAAAAGAGATGTTGATTGAATGAGAGAGTAGGTCGGGTTATCGTGAGTCGTGGTGTGATGATTGAATGGATCGTCATGGTAATTGATTGCCTAGGCAATCGGGAATGGTGCGATTGCTCGGGCAACTTCCTTCAAAGTTCGATGAAGCATTCTTCAATGGCTTATCATTATCCCTAACTCGAAACAATATTAATAGTGCATGCCTTGGTGATACATCCATGCGTTAACCATGGGTGAACAACAACCGATTTTGCGCTCCTCTTAGCAATTGAAATTCACAATTTATCCCTAAGTAGAATTAGTCTTCACCAAAGCATTCATTTGTATGAAAACCATGCTCATTCGTTTCTTGAATCTAACTCTCCCGATATTAGATAAATTGATGAATTCACGAGATCCTCTCCCAATTTACTCGCAATCAAAATTAAGAATCAAGAATGAACAAACTTTGAATTGAATTGCAACTCAAAATCCTAAACAAATCCAAACGTATTCACAACCTCAAAAACACAATAACCCAAGCCATTTAAAGTTTAGTTCATGGCTGAGTGCAAAAGAAATACAAGATAAAATTCACCCAACATGAATCGAATGGAATAAAGAAGAAGAAGATGATGATGTTGAGTAGCCCTCTTGAATTCTCTCCCCAAATCGAACACATGGAGGGTCATGCTTGTCTTCTATTTATAGGAGATGGCTAGGTCAAGTTCTTTGTTGATAAGGATGAGTTTAATTTGGAATTAAATAATATAAAAGAGATAAATCTCTTTTATTTATTTATTCTACAGAAACTCCTCATAATCTCTTGAAATTTAATCTTCTTTTGATCTCTTCGTGGAACTCCAAGTCTTCTAGGATTTATCCTTGCTTTTCATAATTAACTCGAATTAACTGGATTTATCCCATCAAAATTGGTAGCTCTCTTCTTCTTATCCTCAATTGCTTCGGCAATTTCCTACTTGCTTGGGCAATTAGATCCTGCACACAAAAACTCTCATACCAGAAGCATCTTTTCCACAAAATTAACTGAATTATGTACTCAAGCATGACAATGAAGGAAACAATGCAATTATGTATGAATGACTAAAAATGCAACTAGAATGAGCCTAAGTCTAACAATAATTAAGAGTAAAAAGGGTAGAAATATAGTACTTTTACACACTTAACACTTACATGTTATACATGTCATTAAGGAACTTGTTGCATTTGTTATAACTACCTCACTAGGCTATGTAAGCCTAACATTCGTATGTCTCATCTCAGGTTCAAGTGGGTACTCTTGTATTGTTAGTGTTGCCCTGGTCATGCATATATACAAAATCAAAGAATGTTAGCCCCTTGACACCGATTAACAAAAATAAAAATAAAAATAAACAAAGGTGCAAGAAATAAAAATCAAATTCGATATTGCCAATCCTCGACAACAACGCCAAAAACTTGTTGCGTGTTTAGAGTGCTTCGCAATTGGTGCAAGTGTACATGTCGCAAGTTATAGTATAGAATAGATATCGTCTCTACAGGGATTGGTGCTAACTTCAGATTCTAACTTCTTGCACTGAAAAGAGAAGTAATTGGTGGTGATAGTAGGAATTGAATTAACAAGTAAAATAAAAGAGCAAGTAAATAAAAGAGATGTTGATTGAATGAGAGAGTAGGTCGGGTTATCGTGAGTCGTGGCGTGATGATTGAATGGATCGTCATGGTAATTGATTGCCTAGGCAACTGGGAATGGTGCGATTGCCTGGGCAACTTCCTTCAAAGTTCGGTGAAGCATTCTTCAATGGCTTATCATTATCCCTAACTCGAAACAATATTAATAGTGCATGCCTTGGTGATACATCCATGCGTTAACCATGGGTGAACAACAACCGATTTTGCGCTCCTCTTAGCCGTTGAAATTCACAATTTATCCCTAAGTAGAATTAGTCTTCACCAGCATTCTTTTGTATGAAAACCATGCTCATTCGTTTCTTGAATCTAACTCTCCCGATATTAGATAAATTGATGAATTCACGAGATCCTCTCCCAATTTACTCGCAATCAAAATTAAGAATCAAGAATGAACAAACTTTGAATTGAATTCCAACTCAAAATCCTAAACAAATCCAAACGTATTCACAACCTCAAAAACACAATAACCCAAGCCATTTAAAGTTTAGTTCATGGCTGAGTGCAAAAGAAATACAAGATAAAATTCACCCAACATGAATCGAATGGAATAAAGAAGAAGATGATGATGATGTTGAGTAGCCCTCTTGAATTCTCTCCCCAAATCGAACACATGGAGGGTTGCGGCTTGTCTTCTATTTATAGGAGATGGCTAGGTCAAGTTCTTTGTTGATAAGGATGAGTTTAAGTTGGAATTAAATAATATAAAAGAGATAAATCTCTTTTATTTATTTATTCTACAGAAACTCCTCGTAATCTCTTGAAATTTAATCTTCTTTTGATCTCTTCGTGGAACTCCAACTCTTCTAGGATTTATCCTTGCTTTTCGTAATTAACTCGAATTAACTGGATTTATCCCATCAAAATCGGTAGCTCTCTTCTTCTTATCCTCAATTGCTTCGGCAATTTCCTACTTGCTTGGGCAATTAGATCCTACACATAAGAACTCTCATACCAGAAGCATCTTTTCCACAAAATTAAGTGAATTATGTAATCAAGCATGACAATGAAGGAAACAATGCAATTATGCATGAATGACTAAAAATGCAACTAGAATGAGCCTAAGTCTAACAATAATTAAGAGTAAAAAGGGTAGAAATATAGTACTTTTACACACATAACACACCCCCAAACTCGAACTATTGCTTGTCCTCAAGCAATGCAAAACTAACAATTACCTGCCAAGACTTCAATCGTCAAAAATTTTGCTTCGTATCTGACTTCAATCCTCAGAGCCGTGGCACAAAGTACGATTGCCTTTCAATTTTTTGGATGGTATAGAATTTACCCGGAATTAAACTATAATGCTTGTGACAATGTGTGTGTGGAGTTGTGTGCAAGTTGATTTTCAGGATTCCATGTGAACAATAGGTTTTTATCAAATTAATTACCGGGGTATTTATTTTTATTTTTACTAGAGCCAATTTCAGGCACCTTTAGCAAAGCATATAATTTATTATTTCAGTTTTTAGTCGACTAGAGCTAATTTCAACATTTTCCTACTTGCTTGGGCAATTAGATCATGCACACAAAAACTCACATACCAGCAACATCTTTTCTACAGAATCAACTGAATTATGTAATCAAGCATGAAAATGAAGGAAACAATGCAATTATGCATGAATGACTAAAAATTCAACTAGAATGAGCCTAAGTCTAACAACAATTAAGAGTAAAAAGGGTAGAAATATAGTACTTTTACACACTTAACACTTACATGTTATACATGCCATTAAGGAACTTGTTGCATTTGTTATAACTACCTCACTAGGCTATGTAAGCTTAACATTCGTATGTCTCATGCATTTCAAGACCTTGAAGAAATCCGAGCTCTGATCGTGTTGTTGAAGTTGCAAGTCACTCCCATCAACCATATGTATGCTTACTTTTTCTTTGAACTCCTAGTAAGGTGGCATCAGGCTTAGACATGTTAAACTTGCTCATTTTGTTATGTGTGCAATGCCTATGTTTTGTATTTGCCTTAGAAGGCCCAAATGGTATGTTACTTGTAATTAAAATCGATTAAAATACATGTTTTGGTTGAAAAGGTGAAAACTTAGTAAATGGATTCGGTTGGTCGTACAATTTGACATACTAGTAGATTAAGTAGTTATAAACTTACTGGTAAATTTTGGTAAAGTTTGGAAATCATTTGATAGGTTAATTCGAATAAAAAACAACTAAAATCTATCATCACAAGGCTGGGCGTATCGGTACAGGTGATGGTGTATCGATACGGCCTTGCAAAATTGGCCTGGTCAACATGAGTCAAAAGGGACGTACCGATACAACATAGGGTGTATCGATACAAATTTGGGTCACTGGAATCTGAAAAAAATTAAAGGTATCGGTATGGTTATAGGGTGTATCGATACGAAGTCAACGTAGTCAGTTTGAAAAACACAATTTTGCCTTGATAACAAAATGGTCACCAGAAATTGTATGGTCTAATTGGATAGGTAAATAACCTTTGTTTGTAATGAGATTTCACAGGCTAATAAATGGAAGGTTAGATTTCAGATTAAAAGAATGAATTTTAGTTAAGGACCCTTAACTTGTAAAATTTATAGTTTAGTCCCTAAGTTCGAAAAATTTAAAATTGACCCCAAATTGAGTAAGCTATTAATAAGTTAGTTCGATAAGTCGTAAAGAAGATTAATAAGACATTCCAAATAAGTTGTGAACTCCAATTAAGTTTTTGATTTCTGAATATACCTTTCGATAACACTTTCTGACTCGGTTCTCTACCATGCCGGAAAGGGGTGTTACAGTAAGGATCCCTGAAAAAAATCCACAAGGATCACGATATTTTATAAAGTTAAATAGTTATAAAGGTAATTTACTCATTTTTCAGCAAAAATTTAATTTCCATAATCTGAGTATGTTTAACTGGCAGATTATGGTCAACTCGATAGGGGAGGCATTGTAAAGATTGCTTTGCCCCTATTTTTTTCTTATATGTTATCATTTTCCTTCATTCATTTCAGTAATACCCATTTTATGTCCGGGCTATAATCACTCATTTTTGTTTGGATAATATTTAGTATTATTATAATGGAAAAAGATAAAAGTAAATTAAAAAAAGCAAAAAAGGAGGGAAGGCGTGTAGACGTCATGCATGCATCCACCTCACCCCCCCAATTGCCTATAAAAGGCCGGGGGGATGCAGCCTCAAATGGGGGGAACAAGCCATTGAGAAATGGCGCAAGCAAGGGCAGTGCCTTTTTGAAGCTCGAGAGAAGTGCTCTCATCGGGGAATTTTTATTGCCCTGGTGGTTCGATCAATCATCCGATCAAGGTCCTGCTGAGATTCGTTTGGGTTGTTTTTTTACTATGACTAGATGATGCGAAGATCTTGCTAGGGGTAGGTCGAAATTCTTCATTTGAGCTTCTAGTAGGGCAAATTTTGATCTTTATCTTTTATTTATTTTAATGTTGGCTTAGATATAGGGTAGTATATAATTATTGGCATGTTTTTATACTAAATATATTTTGTATGCGACGTTTGTATATTTTAAGTTATATGAATTTTATTAGCATACTATATTTATTCGTTTATTCATCTTTATGTTCTATATTTTTGATTTTATGTTTTGTACATATTTATATATATTTGGTGCGGTGAGCGTGGATAACGAAATATTTTCCAATTTATATATTTTTACTATGACATTTAACATTTAAGAGATATTTTCTAATTTATTTCGGGAACTGGCTAGAAAGTGGTGTCCTGACTCATTCAGGTTTCATCTTCCTCGGTTGTTGTAAATAAGGAAATATTCTCAGACCGTTTTTGGGATTAAATTTTAAATTAAAACTCGAATTTTTGTTTTCTTGCAAAGACAACACTTAATCAATGCGGTAGCAATTTTGGACGATGTGGGGGTGCTAATCCTTCCCCACGCGTAATAGACTCACGAACCAAAACATTCTGAATCTCTGGTATTTTTAATGGTGTTTGGCCTACCAAAATGGCCGATGGTGACTCCATCTCCGTCTTCCCTGCTTTTAAAAAAAAACCCTTATTACAGATGGCGACTCTGCTAGGGATTTTTTTAGAAAGTCAGGTCATTGTTGATTTTGTGTTGTCTTGCAAAAAATTAAAAATTTGATTTAATTTAATTTTTAATCCCTTTGCATTCATGCATGAGCTATCGAGCTCTATGACCACTAAGTGGGAGTGATTACTTTGTCTTGTGGGTTCTTCACCTTTGTATGTCATTGTAATTCACTTTCGGGGTACCAACCTTATATTTCGTGGGATTTTCACCTTCGTATGGTAAAAGGGGAAGTATCCTCCCGAATCGATGTCCTGGCGATAGTTCGGGTACCATTTTTCTCTAGATCCTAACTGTATATAGTGGCCATAGAGCCTACCTTTTAGAGTCATAACAGTACTCTGCCCGTTTAGCAGTAACCCTATTAGGCCTTGCTTGCGTATTTGATGCCTTTATTTGCTATTTATATACAGTTTTTTACCTGTTTTAATTTTTACTCTATTTACCATTAATTTGTTCATTCATTCTAATCTGGACTAATCATTTTTCTTTTTTTGATCTCATCATATCAAACTGATTCATTTTGCATTAACTGCATGACACCATTATCACATTTTAATATTTACATTTCACAAGCATGAAATACTGATTCACGAATGGTTCTCAATTTGAAAAAGATTTGCCATCGGGAGAAAATCTAGTACCCTAGCTGTCAATTCAACATTCAATGTTGCAAATGAATCCCGTGAGTTTAGGATTGTGTGCCATGAGAACCATTTTTGAATCCGTAACATCGCATCTAGGACATGCATCTTGCATTTACATGCATACATTTCAAAATTTTGAAACCAGTCCTCGGGATGCCCCATGCCAACAAATACTAGATAAAGCAAAGTCGACCGATCTAACACCATACTAAACCTATGAAAGAGCCTAGTCTAAAGGTAAGAATGACCTCCGTGTTCATACATGCAACATGCCTCTACAAGGCCTCAATCTAAGGGCATTCCCCGACGAGTTCAGGAAGCGAGCCTCCGATGCCAAGTCAGACTTCTACGCCCTAGACGTATACATCAATTATCGTCTGTAGCACTTTGCCAAAGCCAAAAATGATGAGCTGTCATGAACCAATGTAACAAATTTATAGATCCGACCGGAGGGCAACATAACATAATGCGTTCATGAGAATAATGAAAACCTTTCAAGAAAAGGCGAAAACATACTTCAAGCTTTGAATTTGCTACAAGAGCATTCTCAGACGAAAACGTTGGGACATTCACTCAATGGGGTAATTCATAAGATGATCGAACCCAAGGAAGGTTGGGGCATCCTTACATACAAGGCATCACCATAGAATTAGGGGCATCCCTTTAAAGGGCAAAACATAATTTATCATTCACACGTTCATTGAGATCATTCTTCATTAATTACATACATTGTGCATGCATTTTGGTCATCATGCATTTAGGCTAGACACATGCATTAAGCACAAAGTTAGGTGCATCTATAACACATTTATTTTTGGCTTAAACATATAAAACAGGTCCAGGGAAGAGACCAAAAAACCTCAACTTTAGGGGCAACGACGTGATGATCAACCTTCAGCCCCAAAGAAGGCCGAATACAGAAAAAGCTCAAACAACCAGGTAACAACGGTAAAATTTTCTGAACAGATTACTAACTAATGTTTCATTTCGTTTTCAGGGGTCAATACTCCCTGCCATGGAGTAGTAGATCAAACCTTTTTCTGATCTTGCCTCTGTTAGTGGTGTAGTGGATCAAAATCTTTTTGTCAAATCTTGTCTCCGTCAGTGGTGTAGTAGATCAAAATATTTTTTCTCGATCTTGCCTCCGTCAATGGTGTAGTGGATCAAAATCTTTTTTTTAAATCCTGCCTCCGTCAGTGGTGCAGCAGATCAAAGTCTTTTTCAGATCCTGCCTTCGTCAATGGTGTAGCGGATCAAATCTAAATTACTAGATCTCGCATCTCCATCAGTGGTGTAGCAAGATCAAACTTTTTCCCGATCTAGTCTCTTCATTAGTGGTGCAACAGATCAAACCCTTTTTAGGTCTTGCCTTTTCGTAGTGTTGCAGCTAGACCAAACTTTTCTTATCGGATATCACTTCAGAATCATAGCTAGTTTTAAAAATAAAAAAAATCAAAAAAGGGCAAAACTAAAAAAATCAAAAAATCAAAATCAAGAAGAACCAAAAGAAAAAAGAATCAATCAAAGCTTCATCCTCTGATCCTGCCTCTTCGTCGATGTTGTAGCCGGATCAAAACTTTTACCTTTATACCTTGTCTCTTCGTCAGTGTTGTAGCTGGACCAAATGTGCCAAAGTTCTGATCCTGCCTCTTTGTCGGTGTTGCAGCTGGATCAAAATTTTCAACTTCAAACCCTGCCTCTTTGTTGGTGTTGTAGCTGGGTCAAACCTTGCTAACTCCTGGTCTTGCCTCTTCGTCGGTGTTGTAGCTGGACCAAATTCACTAACTTATGATCCTGCCTCTTCGTCAGTATTGTAGATAGATTAACTCTACTAAAATCAGACCTTGCTTCTTCGTTGGTGTTGTAGCTGGGTCAAACCTTACTAACTCCTGGTCTTTCCTCTTTGTCAGTGTTGTAGCTAGAACAAATTCACTAACTCTCAATCCTGCTTCTTTGTCAGTGTTGTAGCTGGGTCAAACCTTACTAACTCCTGGTCTTGCCTCTTTGCCGGTGTTGCAGCTAGACCAAATTCACTAACTCTCAATCCTGCCTCTTCGTCAGTGTTGTATCTAGGTCAAACCTTACTAACTTCTGGTCTTGCCTTCGTTGGTGTTGTAGCTAGACCAAATTCACTAACTCTCGATCTTGCCGCTTCGTCGGTGTCGTAGCTGGATCAACCTTACTAACTATAGACCTTGCCTCTTCGTTGGTGTTGTAGCTAGGTCAAAATTTATTAACTTTTTTTCTCCTCGTAAATGTTTTAGCCAGTAAAAAAAGAAAGAAACAAAAAAGAAGAAAGAAGAACAAAAATAAAAAAAGAAGAAGAAAAAAACAAAAAAGAAAAAGGAAGAAAAAAAGAAAAAGAAAAAAATATGTCTGATCTCATCTCTTCGTTAGTGTTCTAGTAGGATCAAACATTAGAGCCTTCATCATTCGATATTGTCTCCTCATCGGTGTTGTAGTCAGATCAAATGTCAAAACCTTTATCCTTCGATCTTGCCTCTTCATCGGTGTTGCAGTTGGATCAAAATTTTCAACTCTAAACCTTGCTTCTTCGTCAATATTGCAGCTTGGTTAAATCTCGGTCTTGCCTCTTCGTTAGTGTTGCGGTAAGACCAAATATGCTAAAATTTTTATCCGGTCTCTTCGTTAGTGTTGTAGCTGGATCAACCTTCATCCTCCGATTTGGTCTCTTTGTCAGTGTTGCAACTGGATCAAACATCAGAACCTTCATTCTGTCAAATATGGTCTCTTCGTCAGTGTTGTAGCTAGATCAACGTCTGAACCTTCATCCCTCAAATCCGGTCTCTTCGTCAATGTTACAGCTGGATCAAGTTTTGCAGACCTTGCCTCTTTGTCAGTGTTGCAGTTAGGTCAAATTTTCTTCAGGTATTGCGTTATCGTCGGAGTCGTAGAAAGCCGAGCTCATTTTTGTCTCCTCTAACGAATCACCACAGTTTGAAGATTTTGCTTCCCCAACAGATCCCTTATTTTGAAAATTTTACCTACAAGAGCGGTGAGAAGATCAAATGAAACCTAAGAAGGAGCGGTAGCTAGAGAGAGAAACCCAGACCCGACTAGACATAAAATGGTTATTCTTTTGTCTTTGCTATATTCCTGTTACACGGTAATGAGCAAAGAAGGGGCAGCTATAATACTCATTTTATGTATGGGCTATAATCATTCATTTTTGTTCGGATAATATTTAGTATTATTATACCTTATTATTATAATGAAAAAGGTAAAAGTGAATTAAAAAAAAGCAAATAAAAGAGGGAAGGCTTGCATGCGTCCACCTCACCCCCCAATTGCCTATAAAAGGCCAGGGGAGGCAGCCTCAAATGGGGGGAACAAGCCATTGAGAAATGGCGCAAGCAAGGGCAGTGCCCTTTTTAAGCTCGAGAGCAGTGCTTTCATCGGGGAATTTTTATTTCCCTGATGGTTCAAACAATCATCCGGTTGAGGTTCTGCTGAGATTCGTTCGGGTCATTTTTTTACTATGGCTAGATGATGCGAAGATCTTGCTAAGGGTCGGTCAAAATTCTTCATTCGAGCTTCTAGTAGGTTAAATTTTGATCTTTATCTTTGTATTTATTTTAATGTTGGCTTAGATATAAGGTAATATATATTTATTGGCATGTTTTGTAATAAATATATTTTGTATGCCACGTTTGTATATTTTAAGTTATATAAATTTTATTAGCATGCTATATTTATTCGTTTATTCATCTTTATGTTTTATATTTCTGTTTTTATGTTTTGTACATATTTATATGTATTTGGTGCGGTGAGCGACGATAAGGAAATATTTTTCAATTTATATATTTTTACTGTGATATTTAACATTTAGGGAATATTTTCCAATTTGTTTCGGGAACTGGCTAAGAAGTGGTGTCCCGACTCATTCAGGTGTCATCTTCCTCGATTGTTTTAAATAAGGAAATATTCTCCTTAGACCGTTTTTGGGATTAAATTTTAAATTAAAACTCGAATTTTGGTTTTCTTGCAAAGACAACACTTAATCAACGCGGTACCAATTTCGACTCCCGAACCCAAACATTCTGAATCTCTGGTTATTTTTAATGGTGTCTGGCCTACCAACACTTTGGTGGCGACTCTATCTCCGTCTTCCATGCTTTTCAAAAAATCCCTTATTACACTTTCTACACGTTTTTGTACATTTCTTCATTTTCTTTTCTTCCATCTGTTTTTCTTAGTGTAAATTTTTTCACCATTTTTATTCTTCGCATTTCAAAGAAGTGAAGGAGAATAGTAAATCTTAGACTAAAGGATAGAAGATGGAGAGCTAAACAAAGATGATTTCTTTGTGATTTCATTAAGGTGGTAACCTCTAATTCTTCTATCCTTTTTAACAACTCATAGACATGATGCTTGGATTGTAATGTACACATGTTATATGTTTTTGGGTGAAAAATCATGTTTGGCGGATCAAATGAAGCCTAAAAGAATTAGTTGTGAAATTTGCCCTCAAATAGAGTAGTGATCTTGAAAATTCTCTATAAATTTTATAAAAGTAATTAGAAAGTTTCTTTACATCGTTGTAACCGTAATTCAGTCTAGTTTTGTTTAGAACATACAATGATCAATTTTAATATGTATTTTAAAATATATAAATATTTGAATGTTGAAAGGTCATAAAAATTTGGCAGCAAATTTTTAACAAAATAGTTTTAGCAATGACTTTGAAAAATCACTAAAAGTTCTACGAGATAAATAAGAAAGTGAATCTTATATTTCTATAACCATACGAAAGTCTAGAATTATTTAAAAGAAATGGTTCTCGATTTTGAGTTATATATTAGGATTTATTAATTTTTGAATGAGCAAAGACTAGAAGAAAATGCAACAAACTGTTCCCAAAAGCAATAATGACAGTGACTTCAAAAATTCACCATAAATCGTACAAATAAAATTAGAAGAGGTAATTTATATGATTGGAAAGATTATTAAATCTAATTCATTTTAGTACAAACAAATTATAATTTGAAACCGTAGATTATTAGTTACATATTTTCTTTTAAAGGTAGTACATGTTGTCATGTTTTGATAGTTAATATTTTAGTCATGCTTTATAAATTTGATGTTGTTTGCTTATTGTTGGCAAATGTAAATTTATGATTTATGCTTTTAATTTTGGAGCCTTAATGGTCGGTACTTGTTTTAATGTATTAAAATTTGTTATTTTTTTGGATGAGAATTCACCAAAACCTCACGGAGATATGTAAGAAATGAGTATGGGGACGAAAAAAATTCTCGAAATATTTAATGAGGATTCCTCGAAACCGTATCTACAAGTGTTAGGGATGGAGTGCGAATGCAAAACTGCCCCGCCTAACAATATCTTATCTGATTTAATCATCTAATAAGTTGGATAATTTAAAAACTAAAAAAACATGTTTAGTTACATGTTTTCTTATAATAGGAACCTGATAAATAAAATAAAGAAAATTCTTACATTTATATGGATTTTTTTGAAAATAACGTTTATATGGATTTGGATAAGGGTCACAGATTTAAGTTCAAAAATTCTGTTTTCGAACTTTTTAAATTTGCAAAACGTTTTTAGTGAAAACAATAAAAATATAATTTATTATTATTTTCTAAATTTCACGTATTTCATTTTTCAAAAATTATTTTTCAAAATTTTTTAGAAACACGTTTTTTAAACCAAATGGAGCCTTATATTCTCTATTTGTCTTAGCTCTTCTTTATTTATATATTTATTATTAAATTTTATTTAATTTACAACGCGTTATCGATACAATCTTATTTAAACATAACAATCATATAATATTAAAAGTTTTTATTTATTTTTTATGATTTTTCATCAGGATCTTAAATGATGAGATGTGAAATTTTTGATTTCGACATCCATCTTTCTAAGAAGATCAAACACAACCCGGTAAGTTTTGGAAGTCACAACTCACAATGATGTTGGCAATCTTCAAATATGTTTTTACTAGTGGTATGTTTTTTTATTATTATTTTACATTCCATATAAATAAAAATAACCCCGTTTCCTTGGAAATAAAATATTTTTTTATATTTACATGAATAGGAATTTGGGTCAAAGATTTGAGATTTAAATTTGTTGGGATTTTTTTACATTTATATGGATTTTAGATTTAATGTCTTAACTTTTTTATTTTGAATTTTAGAAATGATTTAGGGAGATTTTAATTGTTTTTTTCAATTATCACGTATGCTTATATTCATCTTCCAAATAAATAATTAAAAAAACTCAATCAAATTGTTGTGAATAAAGTAAAGAACAATAATAAAATAGATGAACAAGAACAAGATGAGAGACAAAGAGAGAGACTTGTATTATATTCTCAAAGTAAGGTTGTATACAATGTTTTTTCCAAACTCTATATTTATAGGCATAAAATGGAAACCCTAATTTCAATGGGTATTAAGCCCTAATAATAAAGTACATTAAAATCTCATTTAATATATGGATATCCACCATAAATAAAGATATTCATAACACTCCCCCTTGGATATCCATGAAGATAATGTGCCTTATTAAAATCTTACTAAGGTAAAAACACTGTGGGAAAAAAATTCTTAGTGAAGGAAAAAGAGTACACACATATTTGATACGCATAACATGTTGCCTCATTAAAAACCTTACCAGGAAAACCCATTGGGACAAAACTCGGTTAAGGGAAAAAAGTGCAACGCGTATTTACTCCCCTTCATGAAAAAATCACATAAGATCTTTGAATCTTCAAATTCAATCTCGAATATAATCTTCAAATGTTGAAGTAGACTATGCACTGGTGAATATATCTTTCAAATTACCGCTTGAAAGGATTCATCGAATTCTGTTCTTCTGAAGATCATGAGAGACGAAAGTTTAAAGAAATATGTTTTGTTTTATTAGATTTGATGTATCCACCTTGAGATATAAATTTTGCATTATCTCCACACAAGATAACTTGCATCTTGTCTTGTGAAAGCAATTCACATATCTTCTGGATATGTTTAGCCAAACACATATTTCGGTTTTGCCTCATGCATAACAATTATTTACATGATCTGGAGAGGCATCGAGTTTTGAAAGATCTAAAGGTAATGGTATCGTAGCACTTAGATAGTATTTTTGGACCAACTTAGATTGATGCTTCCAGATCAATTAATATATATATATATGGTACTTTTGGACTAAGAATATCATCACCCTTTTCTCGAGGGCAGAATGGATCTTTGTTTACATTAAGAGACCTAGCAACCATAAGGGTGATCAACGAATATGTGTTATGCATGTAAAGTCTATTTAAACATTTTTCTGTGTATGTCAATTGATGCACAAGGATTCCATTGTTAAGGAGATCTCTTCATGAGTTTCAACGATATTCAAATCATCAACATACACAACAACAACAATGACAAATCCAGAGCTAAACCTCTTAATAAAAATGCTTGGGGAAACTGAGTCCTTCTTATAGCCTTCCGCTAATAAGTATTCATTGAGGCGATTGAATAATATGCGCCCAATTTGTTTAATCCATAAATAGATGAGTTCAATTTGATTAAATAGTATTCTCGAGAACTTTAATTAAATGCTTTTGCAGTCTAAATTCTTCTGAAAGTTTCATGTAAATATTATTATTAAGAGGCTCATACAAATAGGATGTAACAACATCCATTAGGCGGAAACTAAGTCTTTTATTGCCAGACTAATAAAAATCTTTTGCATCCACCATCGAGGAGTATGTTTCCTCATAATCGATTATAGGTCTTTGTGAGAATCCTTGTGCAATCAAATGAGTTTTAAATCTCACAATTTCCCATTTTTCATTTCTCATTCTCACAAATACTCTTTTATATCCATGAGCTTTACAACTTCCGGTGTATGAATTATAGGCCTGAATACTTCTAATGTGGCCCAGTTTCTTGCACTCATAACATATGAGTTGATCATTCTTTTCTTCTTTGCTTTTGTTCTTGAAGTCTCTTCTTCTTTTGAACTTCCTTCCCCGGTTAGACTTCATGAACCGAGTGAATTTTTTGGCTATCATAGCCAATTCTTCAAATTCATCTTCTTCACTTGAGTTGCTCTCCTCTTGTAGTAGAGAGGCTTTGAGAGCAACACATTGCTTTTTCTTCTCCACCTTATGCTTCTCTACTCTTTTCTCTTCTCTTTTCTTCTCTTCTTCTCTTCTTTACTTCATGATCTCATGAGTAAGGAGAGATCCTACCAACTCATCGAGCTTTAATGTCTTTAAGTTCTTTGCCTCAATGATTACGGTTCTCTTCCCATCCCATGATTCAGGAAGAGAGTAGAGTAGCTTCCGGACAAGCTTGTCTTCAGGAATCATTTCACTGAAGCCCTTGAGACCATTTACTATTGTAACATCCCTAAAACTGGTTTAACAGTATCCAATGATTCTTGTACCCGAAATGGTCCCTTGAGGATTAAACATTTGGATATATGTAAAATTAGATTGATAATTAGCTAAATTGAATAATATAATCGTGTGTTCGATTATAGAACATAGAAATTCTAGTTAAATTATTATTAAACTATCTCTCAAGACTAATTGAGCAAGATAGGATTAAATTGAGTGAATTGTGACCAAAAAGTGAGGAAATGGAATTAGATATCTCTTAAAAATGACCAAATTAAAAGCCTAGATTAACTAGGGAATTGCATGTAACATTAAAGAAAGCTTAAGGGGGTATACACATGTCAATTAGACATGTTAGTGCATTGGTGACTCACGATTAATGAGTAAATGAAGGAATCATCTTCTCCCTTCATCCATTTGGTTAAATCGATTAGAGAAAGAGATGGAAAGGAGAGAAAGAGCTTGGAACCAACCATGGAAGTTAGAGTTAGAGTCAAGTTGGCTTCAATTTTCATGCTTACCAAATGCTAAGGAAGTAGGTGAATGTTTCTATCTCTTTTAGTTGCAACTCTGTTGAATTTCCATGAGCTTTTCCATGAAATGTGTTGCTGGATTCTATGAGAAACTCATCCATGTCGTTGATTCTTGTTAATTATTTGATTTATATGGTTGGTGAATCATTGAACATAATTTTGGTTGTTCATAGTCAGATTAAATGTATACATGTGACTGTTCTGTTTTATGTATATATATAAGAGCATGAAAGGATTGAGCTGAGCATGTATGTATGTGAGTATGAATCGGGTCTGTTTTAGGAGCTTATAAGTGGCTGTAACAGAACCAAATTGCTTGAGAAATGTTAACACATTGCTGGAAAATAGCAATGAAATGTTTCCCTGATAGAGTGACCGAACATATCGATCAATAATGCCCTGATTTCACATGTTTAACATGTAATTGAACTGACCTAGACTTGTATGAGTATGTATATAAGTTGAATTAACATGTTAGAAGTACCATCTAAGTGATTAACGAAGCTAAAAATCTAGCTTGGTGAAATCTGCCCAGAAAACTCTATTCTGGGCAGTAACTTTGAAAATTCACCATAAACAGTAATGGTTGAATTAAAGGCTATAATTTATATGGTTAGAACCTTAATATGTCTAGTTTCATTAGAAACAAGCGAAATTGAATTCCGAATTGTAAAACAGATTATAGAAATGAAACTCTAGGGACAGTGCAAACTGTTTAGTGGTGTAACTCGACCTGTCTTTAAGTTAAAAACTATTTTAATTGGTAAAGAATAAAAATTCAAGGCCTATATGGTTAGAAATATAGTTAAGTTAGCTTTCTAATGGTGTAAATGGTTTGAAATTATGACGTACAGAATGAAAGTTATAGACGTTTAAGTAAGCAGTGTACCTGCTGCCTGGCAGCAGCAGTTTAGATGTCTTGGATAGTTTTGTAAATTGTTTTGTAAACAGTTTTGGACAGTTTGGTTACTGCCCTGTTTTGCCCAAATTGGAATGTAAGCAATTTTAGTAATGTGCATTAATGTATATATATATGAATATGCTGCATGTTTCTTACATGAAATATATGAATATTGTTGCCATGTTAAGTGATTGTGTAAACATATTTGACTGCTTGAGATGGGTAATTATTATGCTCAATGTGCCTTGTTTGACATGTATTTACTTGTATGAATTGTTAGAGCAAGGAGTAAATCTTGTGGAGGAAGAAAGAGTGGAGCATTCGGAAGCTAAAAATAAGGGGATTTGGATACAAGACAAATAAGCTAGCTTGGAGTATTGTGAGTGTAGTTTACTATAGGGTTAGGACTTATGTCCTAACCAAATATGCATGAATACCTTCTTGCTATTGATATGTCATGATAATGAGCTTAATTTAACTTGAATATGAATAAAAAGGGAAGATTGGACTAAACTAAAATTGTGAGTAAGTAATAGCATGCAAATTGATAAATTAATTAGAAAGAAAAGTGAAAACAAATGTATGATTCCATGCCTTGGATATGACTTATTCGAATTCTTGCTTGATAGTGCTTTATGATGTAAATGCTTGATTCTTGATGCCTTGGGTGTGAACCATCGAATGCTTTCTTGTGTGGATTTCTATGATGAAAATACTTGATAACATGAATTAAGTCATGAAATAAAGACCTTGCTTGATGCCTAAGATGGCGTATGTAAAATGTTTACTTGAATAACAAGTTAAATTGCAAAATGATGAGCTAAGGCTCAATTGGCCTAAGGGCTAAGCTTGACCTTGATATAACTTGCTTGAATGTGATCCTTGAACATGAATTGTCTTGCATTGAACATGAAACACTTGAAAACGTAAAAAGTAATTGAAGAGCTAAGGCTCAATTGGCCTAAGGGCTAAAGCATGATATTGCTATACCTTGCTTGAATTGATTCTTGAATGAGATAAGATATCTAAGTCGCTCTTTCAATGGAATTCCTTGGATATTAGAGTGTGATACTTGGTCTGCCTTGAGACTACGGTCCATGAGCTACGGCTCGGGGGATGCCCTATTTATTTGTGAAATGTTATTGGCGATAGTAGGAGGTAACGGGGGAGTTGTACGGAGATTGGCGACAGTTTGGTTGGATAGATGTGAAGTTAGGATTGACATGTTTCGATATTAGCCTTTGCTTTGTGCTTTGAGCTAAGTATTGCTTGGACCTATACGGTCAAACTCAGACCAAGGTTATTCATGATTAAATCTATGATCCAAGGCGAACAAGTAAAAGACATCTAAATACCAAAGGCTCAAATTAAAGAAAGTAAACAAGAATTACCAAAGGCATAAACTAAAGTAATCAAATGAAAAATAAATGAAGCATAAAGCCTACTTGGAATAATAGAATTACTTGACATGTAAACTTGAATACTTGAATTACTTGACATGTAAACTTGCTACTTGAATTACTTGACATGTAAACTTGCTACTTGGTTTAATTGACATGTATTCTTGAAATGACAAACATGTAAACTTGAACTATTTGCTACTTGACTTGTATACTTGAACTTCTTGCTACATGATTATTACTTGAAATAGATCTTGATCTTACTTGAATTCATGAGTACTATTTGTAAACTTGTCTTGAATGAAAAGCTTGGAAATGCATTATGGTTATACTTGACTTGATAAAAATGTGTATTGCTTGAGTGTTGCTGCCATGTACACCTTATACATGAAAATATGGATTGTTTTATGTGATTAACATGTAAAACTTGAGTGTTGCAGCCATGTACACCTTGTACATGAAAATATGGACTGTTTTATGTGATTAACATGTAAAACTTGAGTGTTGCTTCCATGTACACCTTGTACATGAAAATATGGATTGTTTTATGTGATTAACATGTAAATCTTGAGTGTTGCTGCCATGTACACCTTGTACATGAAAATATGAACTATTTTATGTGATTAACATGTAAAATATGAGTGTTGCTGCCATATATACCTTGTACATGAAAATATGTGCTGTCTTGAAATGTTAAAATGTATAAGAATACTATATGGATTGTTTTGCCAATGTGTGATCAAATTATGAGCTGTCTTGAAATGTTAAAATGTATAAGAATATTATATGGACTGTTTTGTCAATGTGTGATCAAATTATGAGCTGTCTTGAAATGTTAAAATGTATAAACATGTAAAATAGACAGATTTGAATAAATTACAGGTCACCATAGACTGTTTTGCTTGTATATATGTATTTAATGGAATCTACATACCTTGCTGCCATGTATTGCTTACATGTGATTAAAATGGATTGTTTAAGTATGTTATTGGAATATACATACCTTGCTGCCATGTATTGCTTACATGTGATTAAAATGGATTGTTTAAGTATGCTAACGGAATATACATACCTTGTTGCCATGCTAGGTGACAATAGGTGTAAAATGAGGTTGTTTTACATGTATGAGTGTATGATTGTAAATGTTGCCATGTTAGGTGATAATAGGTGTAAAATAGGGTTGTTTTACATGTGTGAAGAAAAATATGAATTTTGTTCTTACTTGAATGAATGGGTATTACTTGTAAACATAACTTGAATGACAAGCTTAAAAAGAAAAGTTGTTATACTTGACTTGAGATGTATGTATATTGCCTGAATATGTACTCGGCTTGAATTGAAATGTGTATATTGCTTGAGTATGTTACTTGACTTGAAATGAAGATTGAGCAAAGCTTGAATTCGAATGCTTCCAACATTGACTAGGCTCAAACTTAGCTAATTGATACATGTCTTAATAATTGGCTAGAATTAGATTACTACCTCACTAAGTACATTTGTACTTATCACTCTTGTTTCCATTCTTCTCAACCTACAGGTTAAGAGTGCTTCAAAGAGGTTACTTGATCTTGAAGTTTGTTTTCTTACATAAAACTTAAAGTTTACACAAGCCTTTTAATTTTAAGGAAAAGAGTTTTAGGTTATGGTTTAGGGTTTAGTGTTCATGGTGTAGAATTTAAGGTTTATGGTTAGAATTTAGAGTTTAGGGTTTATGATTTAAGGTTTAGGGTTTGAGATTTAGGTTTTAGATTTTAAAGAATGGTTGCGTAATTTTTTTACACTTGTGTATCAAAATATAACTCTATAATTATTATGTTTTACAATAAGTTGTGCGAATTTAAAAAAATCATGACCGTGATGCTCGCATTGACCACAATAACATTCGTTATATCCGCAATCACGATAAACACAACGCGACTGAAAATGCAACTGAATCGCGATTTTAATCTATGTTATAACAACAACAAAAAAAACTTGAAAATCTCACACAACCCTTAAAAAATAAAAACCGACAAAAACAAAATTGAAATATCAACATTTTAGGTACAATTCCGTAATTTTTTTTTTATTTTAGTATAAAGAAGAAAGGAATCAAGAATACGGTTTTGGGTGAGATGACTAGTTCGAACTTCTATCTTTTAAGATATGGAAGAAAAATAAAAATTTCCAAATACATATTTTTAGTTAACAATTTAATTAACAAAAGTAAAAAAAAAAAGAAATTGAAAGATTGAAGACGATTTATCCTTGGAGGATAAATTATTCGTGAAAGAGAAAGAGAGAATGAAAAATAAAATAAAATAAAATAAAATAAAATGTCACGTTAACTTTTTGTAACGGCAGATAATAGAATAATCGTAATAAAAATAAATTAAATGTTAAACGATTATACCATAAGTTTTAAAATTTGACGACCATTATGCAAGAATCCTAGAATATGTGACTATTTGTGTAGTTTGCCATTTTTTTATTTTAGGAATGGTTTCGTTCATTATTGGTTGTGTTGGATATGAGGAAAAAGTAGAAAACAAAGATCCACCTCGAACAACCTCCTTCCACTCTCTGTCTTTCGCTCTCCACCTGATTTTGCTTTCTTACGTGAGATTTCCTCTTCCTCTCCCTAATTCTACAAATATGTAATTCAATTCCTTCATCTCTTTTTCTTTTTTTGTTGGTGCAGTGAGCTGAGTCAAGACTCAAGAGGCTTTGGATTTGTTGCTCCGATTTGGGTTTCCATTCGTTTCCGTTAATTGTTACTCCTTTTTGAATAATCATGAGGGAAGAAGACTCAAATTGGTTCGCCAGATGGGAGGAAGAGCTGCCGTCTCCTGACGAGCTTATGCCCCTTTCCCAATCCCTAATTACTCCCGATCTTGCTCTCGCCTTCGACATTCGTAACCCCAACCATGCCCAGCCGCCGCCGCCGCCCTCCTCAGCTCTGCACCCTCCTTCTCAACCCTCCTTATCTGAATTCGCCGCCGATTCCGGGGACATGGGATCCGGGGCAGCCGGAGATGAGCCGGCACGCACTCTCAAGCGGCCTCGACTCGTGTGGACCCCACAGCTCCACAAGAGATTCGTTGACGCCGTGGCTCATTTGGGGATCAAGAACGCTGTCCCCAAGACCATAATGCAGTTGATGAGTGTTGATGGCTTGACGAGAGAAAACGTTGCTAGTCATTTGCAGAAGTATCGCCTTTATTTGAAGCGAATGCAAGGCTTATCTGGTGGTAGTGGAGGCGGTGCCAATGGCGGATCTGGGCCCTCGGCTGATCCAGCTTCGGACCATTTGTTTGCAAGCTCACCAGTTCCACCACACTTTCTTCATCCTGGAAGGGCTAATTCAGAGCATTTCTTACCCTTCGTGCCAGTGCCGGCTCTGCAGCATCACCAGCAACAGCAAATGGTGGCAGCCGCCGTAGCACATCCTCATTTGCAGAATCAGTATCATAGGCCACAAATGGGGCATTTCGGGTCATCTCCAAATAGTCCATTCGAGCATCCTTTTTTAGGCAGGCAGACGCAGCAACCAATGCATAGGATGGGAGGGGCGCCCGTGCATAATCAAGCTCCCAGTAGTTATGTGGAAGATTTGGAATCTGCCAATGCGAATGGTGGAATGAAGGTTCTTACATTATTTCCAACTGGGGATGATTGATCCAAAACTTTGGTAATTATTGACTCCCCGTGTTCATCATTCCACTGTTCTTCTTTATTTTAGTTATCCCTTTTCATCATGTAGAGTCTTGGTGGGTAGTTATTCCTATTTCTGCCTTTTTTAAGTGATCCTGAGGGGGTGCTGGTGATCGGAAATGAACTTCGAATTCTGAATTTCATCTTGAGCTGGTAGGTAATGTATATTGAATCATTGTTGCAGTGTCAGTTCTGCAGACTCTTAGGTTCGCAAGTAAGTTGTCAGTTGCAGTCTATTTTCTCAGTCTGCTTCTGGTGATGGATTTAATCCTGAGGTCACTTTATGCAACAATATGTTCTTAGGCTTATCATGCTTGCAATTACATCTGCCTCTTGGTATTAAGTTAATCTGGATTTCTTTGTGGCAATTGTTACTGGGAATCATCTCAACATACTAGAGTCTGCTTGCTCGGGATGTCTTTCAGCCAATAAGGTGGTTTTGAGGCTACAAGACTAAATTTTGAGCTTGAGGTGGGGAAAAAAGGCATATGCTGACCATCCCTGGTCAGTGTCTTTGTTTGTTACAATGGGTATATTGAGGTTCTTGAATTTCCAAATTTCTCTTCTGTGTTGATCATCTGTTTTATTAGTTCAGTTTCATGTAGAGGTAAGTTGTACCTGTAAATTGTATGACTCCATAGAAGACTTTGGACCTGCGATATGAAGGACAACCCAGGGATCTGACTTTTTTTCTTTGTTACGTCTTATCCTAATGAACATTTGCTGGATTTCTGAAATTTCACAGCATCTGTAACTTTTTCTATTGTTATTGAATGACATAAATCTTAGTGCTAAGCAGAACACTCTGCATTTCTGATCCATGAATAATGTAGAATTTGTTGGCATACTGTTTAAACATATTATCTTCGGTTTTCTTTCTCGGGCATTTCTGGCTGAAATATTAAATCCTAGAAAAAAGAAGGCAGTCAATTAAATTATAGTCATTTCTATTTTGTTGTGAAGTGTTACAGTTGCCTTTGTGGACAAGACAGAAGTCAAAGACGCCCAAAAGGTACACAAGGATAATAAGTTTATATTAGTAATACTTCTAATTAGTATAATCTATTTAGCAAATACTTCATTTCAATTAAGAGTCCATTTTAGTTTTCTTAATTATAGTTTCTTATTCTACAAGAATAAAACCCTATCTAACCTCTAAGGGGACAATTCTTGGTAATAATTATTCCAATTTATAGAGGTTTAAGACTCTCTCTTCCTAACAAGTCTAAGGTTAGGAGCTCCCTTTGATGTATTCCATATAATATTTAATTATAGGTTATTCACTAGGTAGGAATTTGATTGGTAAGGTTTATCAATCAAAGCCATGAATCATCTAGTGACTCGGTCCATAACCTGTGACCATAACAACTTAGCATCAGATCCAGACACTAGCAAAAGAGTTGAGCGCTTTGTTACTAGAAGCAAAAAACATTAACAAGATAAGGGTAGTAGAAGCCAAGTCATGAATGGTAGCAAGCTTCGCACTTATCGAGTCAAAATTGGGAAATAAGTTGCAACAATTGTCCTACAATTGTAGGCACTTGTTGGTTTCAAAAAGGGTTGTGTGTTCAATGAACTACTCATGAACCGTTGGTATATTGTTCATTTATGTCCGCTTATTTAAATTTAATCTTTAATTTTATTTATTTATAATATAATTATTAAATGTGCGATTATTTCATATCTAAAAAAGTATAATTAAGTTCATTTATGGTTTGTTTGTTTCTTTATCATTCACGAACAGATTTTAAACGTTCGTGAACATGTTCAATTATATGTTTATGAACATATTCGTGAATATGTTCATTTAATATTCGATGTTCGTTTAGTGTTTGCGAACGCTAAAACTTAAAGAACATGTTTGCAAACATTTAACGAACGAACGTGAACACGCAAAACTTTTAATAGCGAGCATGAACACAAGTCTAAAATTCTTAACAAACACAAACCAAACAAGCTTAAAAATAAACAAACGAATATAATCAAAAGGTCTATTCGCTCAAGTTTGGTTCATTTATAGCCCTAGTTTCAACTGACACTGTGAAAGAAAGTTTGATGGCAGTACGAGCGACAGCACCGTTTTAGAACAAACAATCTGATGGAACGGCCAACAGGGTTTGAAGTGGTGTTGCGGGACACAACGTAATTTTCCAACCTTTGATAGGTCAGAGGATTCGTTAATTTGGTTACACTGATGTGATAAATTCTTTTCCATTTAGCAGACAACAGAAATAGACAAGTTTTGTTTGGTGCCTTTTAACATGTTGGTGAGGTGCAACTATCAGATGGAGCTTGAGGAACTGAATCTCACATGGGAGGCATTCAAGGAATTTTGCACTTTGAGATTTGCCCACCACTATGAAGTAACCCTCTAGGTTAATTAGTTAACTTGAAGTAGACTAGAACAGTTGAGGAGTATCAGCTTCGATTTCAAGGGCTGTTGGCACATTTTAGTACAATGCGAGTGAACCAATAGGTTGAATTTTTTTAATGCAGGATTATTGGACACAATTAGGTTTGATGTGGAGATGCCAAACCCCCTGAAACTTGTTTAGGTAATGAATTTTCCTGGTGACTCGATCAATAACTCGTGACCATAACATAAAGCAAACTAGAGAGAATTTTGGCATCAATGTTTGTTGCATTCAGAGTGAAGCATCTTTGTAATTACAGATCTACAGTACATAAGCCACGTGAACTATGCTGTTTTATTACCCTTTCAGTGCTCTATATCATTGTTTAAATGTTGATTCGTTTTCATTTCCATGCCAACTGTGCCTTCGTTTCCTTAATAAATAGGATCTTTATCTCATGGTTTAGTGACATTTTGAAATTCTCTGACTATATGCAACTATTTATGCAAGTAAGCAGAGCATTAGACCATAGATGTTCCCTTCCTTGTGGTTGCAGTACCTCTATGTAATCTCTAAATTTATTATAGTAGTCACCTAAGTTTAACCTTGTAATTGATCATGATTGTTTACTTTGGTAATTTGCATGTGATCTTATTGTCTGAAATGTATGTTCTTCGATTTACCATAGTTGTATTATGTTCCCCTCTTCACATTTTTCTAGTTAATTCTTCTAATTCACTAGATAGTTGAATGAAATTCTCTAACAAGTACCTAAGAGGTAAGCACGCCCATTCATTTGTTTAAGGTTTTGCCTGGGTAAATATCTGGGATTGTATCTTTGGTTCATATTGTAGCTGTGATGAGAAAATGCTCTGCTTATGTTCCAAATGGGTGAGAACAGAAAAATATCTCCTCAAGTAACTCAACAATAGCTTTAGCATGTAACAAATAGTGATCCTTTTGAACTTTTAGGTTCTTAAAACTCTACTAAGATATCTCTAGAGTCAACTCTGGAGTATACATCAAGTGGCATTGTGGGCTACTAGTGTTGAAAATTCTACTACTTTCATAATTCCATCCAAGAGTTCAATAGTTTGATTTTATAGCCATGTGGTCTCGTTCAATGTTTTAACATCTTGCACGGTATGATATTGTGCTGGAGGGCATTTGTAATTGATAATGCACTTGTGATCTGATCTGGTGGCGATGTATTGCTAGATTTTGATGGTAGGATGACTCTATTAGTGTTCTCTTTTGATAAACTAGATAAGTAGGGGATTTGGTATTGCAAAAGGGTTGAATGTCTGTTTGCTTTTCCCAAATTAGGCGTGCCATAAATGGCTTGGATAAATAAAGTGCGTAACTTTTAGATTTGGGTTTCGCTTTTTGTTTAATTATTAGAACTACTAACTGCAGCAGAGTAGTCTGTATGTAACATGTGAGGCAATTTGTTACCGGAGATTAGGATTGCTAGAAGAAGCAACTTTTTCACTCCACTGACTGGTTTAGCTAATGGTTGTTAAAATGGAAAGTGATTTTGGATGTTTCGGCTAAGAAACGTTGCAGCACATGGTATTATTTGCTTCTACCTGTTACGGTTTACGGTTTTAACCAGAAGAGGTACTTGTAGATGAAAGATGGTGTGAACACTGGTATACATGATCGAACTGTTGTACGGTAGGAGGGACAGGGTTACCGGCATCTCATTGGCTGTCTCAATGGGTGAATGGCACATCCTGCGGAGTGCTAAGAATATTAATACAATTGGAGTCGGAGAACACATGAAACAGAGTAATGCACATCTCATCTCAATGGGTGGCAAGGCCTTGATTTGGTTCAAATACTAGGCTCATATGTTTATCAAGATCTCAAATTTTAATTGATTAAATTAAAGTTAATTTATATTTTAAAATATACATTAAAAATAAAACAATATCTTTTATATAAAAATTATATTAACAAATAATTATGTATGGAATGGTAAAAAGTTTATACGTAAAGATTTGCTGTCATACATTCAAATTTCAAGTAATTGTTTTATTTAAATATTTTTGAGTGGAAAAAAACACGACCCCCTTATAATGATATTCATTAAACTTTATAAATATATTTATTTTGATCATATCTTATTGAATCGGTGTTAACTTGTCACAGCAGCTCGGTGAATAAATTTAAATCAGTAAAATTGACAAGATATTGATTATTGAAAGATATATAAAAAATTGAAATGCTAGATTTGTATATTAAAAAGGAACTGACGAGATTTTAATTTAATATAATGTGGGAAAATATGAAATGAAATTCGCTTTCAGTTTTTCAAATTTTTTAATCTTTATTTAGGGGTAATTTTAGGATAATTTATATTATATAGATATTGAATTCAACTTTAACTAGGGATGTCAATAGGGCGGGTTTTGCAAGGATTTGCCCCATTTTGTATTCATTTGGACATGGATGATTACAAATTTCGCGGGTTGTGGGGCGGAGATCAAGATAAAAATTAGATTCGTCGTGGGTGGTGGGGAAGGCGTGAATATGTCTTTGTACCCGCCCCACCACCTCACATCATCCTCACTCACCTCGCATCATTCTCACCCACCTCGCATCATCCCCACCCGCCCTAACAGATCTTATAAAATGTTATTAAATATACAAAATCGGTTTAGAAAATAGTCAAATTTAAGATAATTTATATTGACTTTTTCTTTGGATATTAATAAAAAATTCAATATATATATATGTATATAATTGAGTTTGAAATTGATCATATCAAATTTATAAATATTTTTTAAAATATCGATTTGAATCAGAGTCAAATTTAAAACAATTTACATTGACTTATCGTGAAATATTTATGAAAATTTATATATATATATAACATTTATTATGTTTATTAATTTATTCTTTATTGTTGTCGGTCGTTATGCCTTCTTTTTAAATTTTCTTCTTCTTTTCAGTCCTCACAATATGTGTTATTCTTCTACTTTTTAAATTTTATTTTTCTAATATTGTATGTTATTTAAATTCTATCGGTATTTATTCTTATTTTTAATGTTGTTTTTTAATTAATATGTTTTTTAGTTCTTTCTATTCTTGAAATATTTATGAAAATTTATATATATATAACATTTATTATGTTTATTAATTTATTCTTTGTTGTTGTCTGTCGTTATGCCTTCTTTTTAAATTTTTTTCTTCTTTTCAGTCCTTACAATATGTGTTATTCTTCTACTTTTTAAATTTTATTTTTCTAATATTGTATATTATTTAAATTCTATCGGTATTTATTCTTATTTTTTAATGTTGTTTTTTAATTAATATGTTTTTTTAGTTCTTTCTATAATGTTTATTTGTGAAGCAATTGAAATATTATTTTACATGTTATTTATGCTATTTTCAATCATTTACAATAGACTTTAGTATCTTTTTAGTCCAAACTTTTTTGTTGTGCAATTTTAATTTCGTATATTATTATTTTAAAAAATTGTGACAATTAGAATAATTTCACTATATGGTGGGAGTCTGAATGACGAGTATTTTATACTTTTTTCATAACAAATTTGATTTATATTTTTAACTAATAGTTATAAAAATATTACATGAAAGGTTTACGGAGCGAGTAAAGAGGGTATTAGGTGGGTCTTAGGACCCACGTGGTAATAGGGCGAACATGGTTTTAGTCTTGTGGGTTGTGGAGCAGAGATGATTTTAGATTTTGTATTCGCAACGGGTCGTAGGACGGGGATAGAGATGAAAATTCTTGACGGGGATGGATGTAGGAAGAGTACCCTTCGCACCCTTCTCGCCCAATTGACATCCCTAACTCTAACCTTCGAATACTTCATAAATCTTTAATTTCATAACATTACATCATTCAACTTTATTTATTAGCAAATTAAGTCATTTATACTAATACTATAGAATTTTTCAACATAAAAATTATATCAACATTCCTACATATATTTTTATATGTCAACAAATGAATATCTCATTAGCGTTTTAATAAATTTTTAATCTTTTTTCACGCAAAATTATAGAAAATTTCTTTTTATTTTCATAAAATATAAATTATAGTTAATTGAAACAATTTCTTGAACCTATTTGAATCATTCTTTACAATTCGCTTTCTCCTTTGAAAATCTTCAAAAGCTATAGAATATTAATTTCAGACAATTTGTTGATCATTTGCTAGTTATGAATAAATCAAGTGTAAGAGATATAACTAGAATAATTTCAATTGAGGAAAAATAAAAAAGTGAGAGTAAAGACAATTTGTTGATTTGAAACAACTAAAAAAATAAAACATAAAAAAATAAGGTCAAGATAAAAAAAATAGAGCCTACACATTAGGCTGCTCATCTTCAATCAAACCTTCCAATCTTGTTGGTGTTTCATATGCATCAAAGCTTCTTCCGTTAGGATATCACGAGCAATCGAGTTAGAAAATCAATCACCGTCCCGACGAATGTGTTAAATCTTTATTTTGTTTGATTTTTTTCTTTTTTTAAATCATAACTTTTTAAAAAATATGTATTTTATTACTGCTTCTATAAAATTAAATATTTTTAAATAATTTATTAACAAATAATGTTAAAATCTTATTTTATATATTTTAGTATAAATTCATATTCAATTCTTTTTACAAACACTTTGGATATTCAATTTAGGCTTTAGATTAGGGATCTATGTTTAGAGATTAAGAATTTAAAGGGTGTAATTAGAACTTAAGATTTAATATTAAAATTTAGAATTTAAACATTAGAGTTTAAATTTTAAGATAATATGATTAAAATTTTAAATTTTAACCTATAAACTCAAAATTTTAACCATAATCACTAAATTATAAACTCATATATATAAATGTAAAATTAAATCCCTAAATCTTAAATTTTTTTCACCACTTGTATAAAATAATTATACAGTTATGATATAGACTTGTAAAGTAAAAAAAAAATGAAGAGATGAAAAAATAAAAGGTAGAAAAATAAACATATGAAAAATATATTAACATGGCGATAACCCACTTTTTTGATAAAAAAAAAACTGAAATTTCCATATGATTATATTTTGAAATGTATAAAAATATATTTAAAACTTTAATACACCTGTCTGTGTAAGCCTATATTTTTGTCTTACAAAATATAAGTCTTAAATTCTTAACCCTAGCACCCTAAATCCTAACTCTAACACCCTAAATTCTAAACACTAACCTTAAATTCTAAACCCTAAACCCCTAACATTTAAACCTTAAACTACAATCCTAACCCTTAAAATTAAAAAGACATTGTAAACTAAAATTTACACGGTCTATGCAAGTTTTTCTCTAAAAACATATTTTCAAAAAGGTAAAACTTTGATACACAACCTGTGTAAAACTAATTTTACACAAGCTTGTATTTTTACCTTATAAAACACAAATTCTAAATTCCTAACCCTAATATTCTAAACCCTACAACTTAAACCCTAAGCTAAACCCCTAATCCCTAAATTTAAAAAGTACGTGTAAACATTTGTTTACACGGACTGTATATCAAACTTTTTCTAATTTCAAAAATCACAAAACAACAATCGATATTTAAAATAATTTATTATTAAACAGTCAACTAACAAGTATAATGAATTTTTAAAATAAAATCAAGAATTACACAACTTGCATGAATACAAATCTACTTTTTAAAAATAAATTTCTTCAACAATTGGCAAGGTTGCCTTCCCTTGTCATTTATTTAGTAAAACTGGGATTCCTAAGTAATGGATGAACTTACAAATACAGTCTTTATTTTGAAGGCTAAACAATGCATCGCCAGAAAATGCAGTCTTTAATTAAGTGGAACACAAGAGCATCACTTTTGTATGCAATACTTATTAGTTATATAATAGGGGGCTTACATGATGCTTCCAGCCACTTGCTTTCTGCAAAAATGAACCGAGAATCATTTCCGGATCACTGACATGGCGCTGCCGCTTCTACAAAGCTATCGCTGCTGTTTCTCGACTCAGTTGCTTTACATCTTCAGCAAGAGGACAAGATCGGCCGCTCCCCTCTATTAGATCCTTGATGGTGGCTTTAAGCTCTTTATCCTCCAACAAGGATTCCATTGTAACATGAACACCTGAGGTAGAAGCAGGATTAAGTATTTGAGTGTACCTCTTTCGAGTAAAGCACCATTATCAAAATTCGGACAGGAAAGTTGCTTGAATTAAAAAATGTAGACAAATATCGAACCAATTTAGGAGACATCGGGTGAAAAGAGTTACGTACGGTATCTCCAATAGTGCTTTGGATTTGTAGGGTCATTTATCGTCTCCTCCGTGGCTGGGCGAGTCGTGTACTTTTCTTTAAGAGCCAACAAATCCTGATCATGAAACCTATAGTTTTAGACACTTCTATAGCAGACAATGTAATGCTTGCGAGAAAAATGACAAGTAAAAAACATGTATTTTATTTTGTTCAGCATCAGCTGCTGTCTCGAGAGGCTGCTACAAACTTTTTATCACAAACCTGGAGGGGGAAAATTGCCCACATCGATGGAGCTTCAACATGCTGCCTTATGACGAAATGTACCACATCTGGAACACATCGATGTGGTGGTAGCCCATCACACCCCATCACAGAGTTGAAAAACCGGAGCCGTCTCTCTTCATCTTCTTCCCACCATGCACGCAGGGTGGAACAGTCATGACATGATGGAGCACATACCTGAAACATATTGTCTACTCAATTCTTAATTAAATTATTTCTTTTTTGAGAATCAATTCAAATGCAAGGAGTAAAGTAAGGAATCACTAAAGTTCAACTAAAGCTAGAGATCAGGAAAAATAAGAAAAGAAAAATTTAGGTAAAATGGGCAAGACATTACATGCTTTTGGGAACAAACATCACGTGTTACCCCTCATTTCATACTATCAGTCTACCATATATTTTGATGAAGTTTACCTTCAATATATATGTGTGTGTGTGTGTGTTATCAATGATACAAGTTGAAATTACAATCATAATCAAGCCAATAGACCACATGTAAGAAATCACTGAATTAAATCAAAGAAACAACCAACAACCATTTTTTTGGTATAACCATTCGAATTCGGGTACTGCAGAGTCCATTATGGAGACTCTCCCAACCCAACTTGTTCCATTTACAATGTCAGGATTTGAACTGTAGATGTTGTTTAAGGGACCTAGAGCCTCATCATGCTAGACCAACTGGACAAATCCAACATAAAGTTGGACAAAGCTCACCAACCATGGGACCTTGAACAAGGCTTCCTCTTTTGCCATAAGACAGCTTCAATGGTTCTTTCTAATATTAAGCCTTGGGACAATACCATCACTATGCTGTCCAATGAAGCTAATTCAAGCATGCCATGTTTTCAGCATATAGTTGATACGAGTGGTCTACTTTTCACAACCTTTGGTTGTAGGATATTAGATGTATATTAAATGTTGTAATCTTATCTTATCTCATCTAACAGTTTGAATTTAAAAGTTTAAATCTAGATAAACTCTATCTCATTAAAGGATAAGAGTTATATCTCTTAGGTAGACTACCTTAGGTTAACTACTTGTAAAGCCTATAAAATGAGTACTCTTGTACAACATTTTTTAATAAGATTTAACAGAGAAACACTCTAAAATGTTCTCTGATTTCAACATAGTATCAGTTTAGATCGATCCTTTCTTCCAAATTTCAAATTTTTTTTCCTCTATTCTCTCGACCTTTCTTCCCTATTTAGAAAACATGGCTACAGCAGAACTTGCGCTATACGCAATTTAGCTCTCAAGAAGCTCTCGTCCATCTAATTTTACCCTTTCAGATGCGTCTTTTTCTCCCATTCCGTCTCAATCAGTGAGACCAGCAGAGTGGAAATCCCAACGGGTCAAAGCCCCGAGAGAAGCACATGTTACTGCGCATGACAGTTCTTCCAGCAATTTCAGTGAGCAACAGATGTTTGGTCAAATATTCTCCAAATCAGATTTTATTGCATTTCCTGCTAAAGAAGGTAGAATTTCTTGTTTAGCCACAGTCAATCCCTGGAGTTGGATAGTGGATTCTGGTGCTTCTGACCTTATGACAGGCAATCGTGACCTTTTTCATGAGTACAAGCCACATTCATTTGCATCATCTATCAAAGTTGCCGATGGATCTCTCTCCATTGTATCACGAAGTGGTTCTATTAAATTAAATGATCATCTAGTACTGTCTGATGTTCTTTATGTACCAAAACTGGCCTGCAATCTTACATACATTAGCAAAATTGTTAAAGATGAGAACTGTGATGTTAACTTTGGGGGCATGTCAGTTTGTATTTTTTCAGGCACAAGACACGAGGACGGTGATTGGCAATGCTAGGCGACACAATGGACTCTACATACTTGATGGCCTATCCTCTCGAAACAAAACTATTCCCAGTTGTCCTACGTCTACAGTTTTTTCCTCTTCCCTTCTTTCCAATGATGTCATGCTATGGCATTTTCGATTAGGAGACCCGAATTTCTACTATCTTTGAAATTGTTTCCTAAGTTGTTCTGAATAAACATTCCTCGTCATTTCTGTGATGCATGTCAACTTGCCAAACATACAAGACAATCATATATTCCCACTAAATTTAAACCTACCTCTCCTTTCTCTATCATACACAGCGACATTTGGGGTCCTTCTAAAGTTAAAAATGTATCTGGGGCTCGCTGGTTTGTGTCCTTTATTGATGATTACTCTCGGGTTACTTGGACCTATCTCATGAAAGAAAAATCGGAGGTTGAAACGATATTTAAAACGTTTTATCACATGATCGAAAACCAATTTGAACGCAAAATAAAGATAGTTCAGAGTGATAATGGGAGTGAGTATCTTACTAAATCCCTTGGTTCCTTTTTTCGAGAGAAAGGCATCTTTCACCTTACTTCTTGTGTCAACACTCCTCAGCAAAATGGAGTTGCTGAAAGAAAAAACAGACATCTACTTGAGGTAACTCGGTCTCTTCTGCTTTCTGCTAATGCTCCTCAGTATCTTTGGGGGGAAGCACTTCTTATTGCTACTTTCCTAATTAAGAGGATGCCTAGCAAAACTACGAGCTTCAAAACTCCATTTGACACCCTTTTACATCTTTTTCCACATTTCAAACCATGGTCATCTGCTATTCCTTTTCGAGTATTTGGCTGCACAGCTTTTGTTCATGTGCATAGCAACAATAGGAGTAAGCTTGATCCTAGGTCCTTGCGGTGTGTGTTTATAGGATACTCATCAAGTCAGAAGGGCTACAAATGTTACTCACCTATTACCAAGAAAACCTATGTTTCATTTGATGTTACTTTCTTTGAAAATCAACCTTATTTTGTAGGGACTAAGATTCAGGGGGAGAGATGTGAGGAATCTCAGCCTATTACTCCTACTCATATTCTTCCTTTGTTGTCTCCTTTTCCGACCCTTGAACAAACACAGGACGAACAACCTAGCAACTCTGATGATCCTACAACTTCTCCAGAGCCTACATTTCCTAGCTCTCCTAGTGTTCTAGTAGAAAGATCTTCCCCCAGAGCCTACATCTCCTATCTCTTCTAATGTTCCAGTAGGAAGACCTTCTCCAGAACCTAGATCTCAAAGGCCTCACACTACTCAAACCCCACAATCTCTAGTCAAACAGCTTACTCCCTATACCAGAAGAAAGAAAATTGTCACAGAACCCATTGACCAGCCTAGTACTTGCCAAGAACTGATCTTAAGTCCTGCTGCCATGGAGGAAAGGGTAAGCAATGATGTCTCAAAAAGTCCAGTTCATGAGAATTTAGATGATTTTCCGATTGCAATCAGAAAGGGGGTAAGAAAATGCACTAATCACCCTATTGATAGATTTGTTGCTTATGGAAAACTATTGTCTGGTTTCAAGGCTTTTACAGCTAATATTAACAGTGTAAGGATCCCTAGAACAGTGGAAGAGGCATTTGAAAATCCCGATTGGAGGAAAGCTGTTGAAGAAGAGGTCAAAGCCCTACAACAAAATAACACATGGAGTTTAACTAAACTGCCAGAAGGAAAAAAGGTGGTCGGATGCAAGTGGGTTTTCACAGTAAAGTATCATTCGATGGAAGCATCGAGAGGTTCAAGGCAAGGTTAGTGGCAAAGGGATTTACTCGGTCATATGGAGTAGACTATCGGGAGACTTTTGCACTTGTGCAAATCAATACAATAAGGGTGCTTTGCTCTCATTAGCTTGATTAATAAAGATTGGAAGTTGCACCAACTGGATATCAAGAATGCTTTTTTGAATGGAAAGCTTGAAGAAGAAGTATATATGCAGATTCCACCCGGGCTTAGAGGATGACTCGCGAAACAAAAAGTGTGCAAACTAAATAGATCCTTGTATGGGGCTGAAGCAATCACCAAGGGCCTGGTTTTGACAGATTCGCGAAGGCCATGGTGAAGAACGGGTTCAAGCAAACACAGGCAGATCACACCTTGTTTAAGAAGGTAGCTTCAGATGGTAAAAAAACTCTCCTTATTGTTTACGTTGATGATATGATCATTACAGGAGATGACACAAAGGAAATTGAGAAACTAAAGACTTTTTTGGCAACAGAGTTTGAGACTAAAGACTTGGGAAGTCTTAGGTACTTTATCGGAATGGAGGTGGCTAGATCAAATGAAAGAATAGTCATAAATCATAGAAGTACATCTTGGACATGCTCTCGGAAACTGGAATGCTTGGACGTAAACCAGCAGACACTCCAATGGATGCAGGCTTGAAGTTTGGAAAAAATGGCACGAGTACTCCGTGAGCAGAGAATCCTACCAAAAAGGTGGTTGGGAAGCGATTTATTTATCACTCACGGACTGATATAGCTTATCCGAGAAGCATAATCGGCCAACACATGAGTGATCCTAGAGAAGAACATATGGAGGCGACTAATAGAGTCTGCGATACTTAAAGTTTACACGAGGATTTGGACTTATTTTGGGAAAAATCAAGACAGATCTGTGAAAATTTACTGATTCCCTAGTTGGCGAGAAGAGTTAACAGATAGAAAATCTGTGAGTGGCTATTGTTCGTTTGTGTGGGAAAACTTAGTTACATGGAGGAGTAAAAAGCAAACTGTGGTGTCTCGAAATAGTGCAGAATCAGAATATAGGGCTATGGCCCTTGGAATTTGCTTGAAGGCATGTGGCTTAAAAAACTTCTCACCGAGCTGGAGTTGGATGAAAAATAGGAGTTAGTCTTGAGTGATAGCCAATCAGCAATAAGTATTGCTAAGAATCCATTACAACATGATTTGGACTAAACATATCAAAATTGTGGACATTTTATTTATGAGAAGGTAAACAGTGGTGTCGTAAAGCTGCACTATGTTCCTACAAAGAGTCAACTGGCGAATATCTTTACAAAGGCACTTCCGAGAGTGACCTTTGGCGAGTTCTCATCCAAACTGAGAGTATACAACATATACACACCAGTTTGAGGGGGAGTGTAGGATATTAGATGTAAATTAAATGTTGTAATCTTATCTTATCTCATCTAATAGTTTGAATTTAAAAGTTTAAATCTAGATAAATTCTCTCATTAAAGGATAAGAGTTATATCTCTTAGGTAGACTACTCTAGGTTAACTACTTGTAAAGCCTATAAAAGAAGTACACTTGTACAACATTTTTTAATAAGATTTAACAGAGAAACACTCTAAAATGTTCTCTGATTTCAACATTGGTATATATCTTTCATTAAGCAAAAGTGGATTACTTTTAAAATTACATAAAATAAACTATCCTAGTATTTCCCCAGCCACATGACAGGAAAAATTGAAAAGTTGATTGGCGTATGAATATGGTAAGTGCAATACATATCAATGTGATATTGGCTCTTACTGTCATGTAGTTGTACTGAGAAGGAAAACCAAATTCAAGATCTGGTTCATTGGGCATACGTTGAATACGCAAGCCAATTAGGCCAAGTTCTTGCATAACCTGCATTTTGGATTAAAATTACAATGAAGGAATATATTCAAATTATAGGAAGCGGAGAGGGAGGGGACAACCAGGTAAAGAATGGGAAAAGTTGGAAACATACAGGATGAACACATGCGGGAATAAGTCCCAGATCTTCTCCACAAGCTAGCATATTTGATGAATTCAGGAGCACAGGTAGGGTCTTCAGAGCATTTTTCCGCCACAACTTTTCTTGCCGATGGAAATAGTAATCATAGTACAATCTCTTCAGAACATTTTTGCTATATAATGTGACAAACTGTTAGAGGTCCATTTATTAATGTGTTTTCAAGAACAAATAAGGCTTTAAACAGAATAATTTAGGATTTTGAATACGTCACAAAGAAAAATTGACATTTTATCAGCATACTACCTGTGATCATCAACATCTCTAAAACTAGAAGTATCTTCAAGATTAAAACGGGGATAAAAACTTCTTGCATGTTCTGGATCTCTGATAAGAACTATGTTCTGCACAAAGAGTTGATTGGATAATGAAGTCCAAGATTAAGACTAACAAGTATTGAACATCCAAAAATGGAAAAAAAATATGAACCAGAGGCTCCAGCACATGTTCACATTTGACAAAAGACATTTCCAGAATCTATATCAATTAATCTGCTGGACATACTAGCTTTTCGTAGGCAGTAGACATGTAAATAGAGTACTGTAGACTTAGAGTTTTACTTTGTATTAAACTTGTATTTATCAAATTTATCTTAAGAGACAGGGTAGATATTAGATTAGATAAAATACTAAACTTCTTGTATAACTCTTTTGTTGTAAATCCTAGTAGGACTACTGTTGTAACTAAGCTTATTTTAGGACTGGTTTTCCCTTTTAATTCAACAGAACAGAGAAAAGAAACTAAGGTTCTCTTCCAGTAAAACCCTTTTTCAGTAACTTTCTTTTCCAGAAAACTCACACTTTTACCTAAAATGCAATTTGTATGTGAACCATGATGTTTTATCTTAAATATTTACATAAATAATAAAACTTTAACTATCTTCAAGATTTATATGGAGATAGAATATTTTTGCATGCTCTGAATTGGGAAGAATTATGTTATGCAAAAATAATTGATTGGTCAATGAAGTCTAATAAGATGAATAAAACATTGAACATCCAAAGAGAGAAAGAAGAAAAAGCACCCCAGCTTTGGTGCATGCATCTTATTTGAAAACAAGAAGTTTCCGGGAATAATCTATAACAAAGAATCCTTATGACATAACAGCTTTACTTGACATGCAGTTTACTGGTGCACTATGATGTGTTAATTCTTAACTAAATAATAGATAATAGAAGTTATAATCATAACTCGTAAAACAAGCATTCCATCGCTTTGAGCTCTAATCATTGTTTTCAACAAAAAATTGTATGTAATTATTTTTATCTTATATGATACTTGGTTGAGTGGACTATTTTTAACCAAGTTTTTTTACTAAGATTTAAGATTTCTCACTTTGTGAAGGATTGTTTTATCCTGATAGGATAAGTACTCTATTAGTCAACAGATATTACTTTTACTAATAATAAGTACAACATAAATGGAATTCAACTAAAAGCAAAAGGACAATGTAATATTCAAAAATGTTTTCGCCTCTTAAATATGTTTGTATAGAGTTTAGATATAGATTATACTACCTTTAGAAGATCAAATAAATCACGACGTATCTTATCTTCACTGTCCGGCAACAAGGACCTCTCTGCACATGACTTAAGCTTGGCAGCAATTTTTTTCTCAGTGTTGCAGTCCTCCTTGAACTAGAATTTCATGGAAACAACAAAATTGATTAAAAGTGAATTTAGAAAACCTGATCTTCAAATAAAAACACTTATACCAGCAACTCGTTAAAAATCAAATGGTGACAACCAACTTAATGAAGGATGCCGGTTATGATACATTCTAGCAATGGAAATAGATGTTTCACAACATAAACAGCTAAAGGTACTCTCAAATAACAAGAAGAATCAATGGGAGAAAAAGTGGATAAACTTTTCAAAATAAATCACAGGATCTATTTTCCATTAAAATTCACCAATCTCATATTATATTTGTCTTTTAATATTTAATTCCAAAAACTTTGTTTACAATCCATAGATTGACAGTGCAGGAGAAATTAGGTTTTCTTAAATTGATTTACTGAATGATGAAATTCAAACAGAGGAACCAACAAGAGACATGAATGGACCAGCAAGCAATTTATTACCAGGTAAAACTCCAGAAAAGAGAGAAGTAAAATTGTAAATAGTTACAGAAGGAGATATTCACAGGTATTTAAATCTAGTGTGGAAAAACTAATATAACGGTGTATTAAATGCTTTGGATTTTGGAATCCACCAAAGAAAATGGAAGTTCTAACTACAGTTGATATGTATCATTAAAGAAAAGCATTCCATGATTTGATTTCCTCAGACATGTTAATGAAAATATTTGTAGACATTAATGATCATATTTTCTCAAATCCTGTTGAATCCCATCTTGTTCATTCATTTGAAAATTAATCAACACAACCAACAATATCTATATGAATGAATCCATATACAGTTACTAATCAGCTGAATTAGCATTTCCTTTCGTCAATTAGGTGAATGGACATGGTCATTCAAGGTTCAAAAGGTTGGCATGAAATCGCTTAACAGAAAAGTTCAAGAGGCTGAGTGAAAAAGAAAAGAAGAAAGGTTCAAGAGTTGAATGGAAGAATGAAATAAAATACACACACATATAGCAAATAGAGTATGATCATCACCTCATATCGGTCCAGATACTCGTTAAAAAAATTTGCAGCAATCAACGTCCATGAATCTCCAAATTTTTCCTGAAACCAAAGAAAGAGGTAAATATGCATATGTTACTTTCTGATACTGACTGGAAGAAAAAGGTTTTGAGAAAAGTGTTCATTTTGGAATCTAACATTTACCAAATTCTTCATTTTATATTCTACCTATCATTTCTTCAAATTAGTTTGGAACCTTTCAGATCCTATACATTAAGGGGAAATTGATGAAAAATTTTAGATGGAACCAGCTGATGCAAATCCATGTTACGGGTTACCCCCAAATACAACTGTTCATAATCACACATTTTCCATCAATTTTTATTAAAATGATAGGAATTGAAATGAATCATTCTGGTTTGGAAGAAAACTATTGTCTTTGAAATGAAAATTTTGGTCAACATAAAATGAAACAAAATAGTATTTAGCCAATTAAAAAGGCAAAAAGTCCATACTCTCCATGAGAAACTAATTTGAACCACAAAGGTATTTTTCTCTACCTCTAAAAACTCTTTTCGAACATAAGGACGCGTCAAGCGATCAAAGTCCCATATACCTTCTTTTTCAAGTTCTTCCTGCAATCGAAGCATTATTCACAGTTACCACTAGAGCACATTTGATTCCCTTTGATGTCATATACCAGCACAACCTTTTGCATGCTTCAAGGAATTGTAATTTCATTACCTGGCTTAGAGGGATAGATGGCCGGAACTTTCCAATTAGACCAGTCATAGAATGATCTGGGAGTTCCCAAATTCTAAAGAAGCCTAAGATGTGGTCTATTCTATAAGCAGTAAAGTACTTTCCCATCTGCAATGAAAGCAAAGAAAATTATAAAAATTTCAGCATAAAAGAAAGAGAAAAATAAAAGACATGCCTTTTCCTTAAAACAGCGGTAAAGCAAACAACTTATTGAATTTGGGATAACAGTTAAGAAGAAACTGTAAACGAAAGAAGGAAATGAAAAACCTGTGTAAGGCGAGCACGCCACCAAGCATAGTTGTCTTTCGACATTTCCTCCCAGTTATAAGTAGGAAACCCCCAATTCTGGCCATTTTTGTCGAAATAATCTGGAGGTGCCCCAGTAGAGGTGTTCATGCGGAACAAATTTGGATAGACCCAGGTATCAACACTATTCCTGTCAACGCCAATAGGTAGGTCTCCTTTCAAAACCACCCCTTTACTTCTTGCATATTCTGCAGCTTCTGACAACTGTCCATTAAATTAGACAGTAATAAAACACCAAAAGAGAATTTTACTGAACCAAAAGGATAAGAAAAGAGTGTTTATACACCAAAACACATGCGCGCATACATATATACATATAATATATGTACATCTAGATACAGAGACAGAGAGGCACAACATATTGAAAATAATTTTACTTACCTGCAAATGCAAGTGGAACTGGAGATAAAAATGAAAGCAAATTGTATCATATTGCAAAGCATCTTTCGAGACAAGTTTCTCAAGCTGTATGAAAAGGAGAGTGAACATTCTTCTGATAAATGTTAAGAGATAGACACTTGCATATGCAATAAGGCCAAAGGCAGAACAGAAGAATAATTAAAACTTTGAATAGAAGGACAATTTTAACTTTATTCATCCAGGCTCAATCGGGAAGTTAAAGTTAGAAGGATCGTTACCTTCTCCTTAGAATAACTAGAAAAACGACCCCATTGACTGTGATCAGATGTTTCAAAAAAGTCCCGCAAGAAACAGAAAGCCGCATATGGTTTTAACCATTCCTTTTACCAATTAAAAGTAAAGTCAGAATAGTCATGATATGTTGAAAATTAACAAATTTGGTAATTTGTAGGCAATCAAAAGTTTAAAAGACCTCATTCTCCGAAAAAAATTTATGAAAGGAACTGCTGTTAAGTATCAAATCCTTTTCTTTGATGAAGACTTTCTTGGCAATTGACAGTTTGGTAGCCAAAGTAGCCTCATAATCAACATCCTGCATATACCGAATCTACAGTGTTAGAATCTTTATTGTCATAAATGTGGACAACATAATTTGTCAACTATCATGGGAACATGTCTCAATTTTATGTATCAGTTATACTAATTTTAGGACCTTAATTTTATGAATATTTTAATACTGATTTATAAGATTTTATTTCCTAGTTCATAGTATTTGGTTGTATATACTGTAGATTGTAAATATATTTTTATGTATTTTAGTCCTAGTAAATAACTAAATAGCTAAGTCTTATCTAACTTAGTGATAAGTTAAATCTTATTTTATCTTATCTAAATTTAAATTTCTAATCTTTTAAATAATAGATAGAGTCATACTTAGCTAGGATTGTTGTAATTTAGTCCTATAAAAGGGACTCACTTCTTTTCTGTAAATCATGAATTAAAACAGAGAAAACATTTATTCTTTGCTACAAAACCTCTATTATTTACATGGTATCAGTTTGGGTTTTTTAGATCCTGTAAAATCTTGCGCAATGCATACCACTTCCACATCAGAAATCAGTTCAAGATCTGAATTGAATGCTTGTCTTGCTGATCAGCCTACATCCAGTATTCCGCATGGTAGTATTTCATTTCTCTCCAACACTACTCAAATTCTATGGATAGTGGATTCTGGTGCTACTGATCATATGACAGGAAACAAAGATGTGTTTTTGACTCTTACAAAACAGCATCACAAGAAGCATGTGAAGACTGCAAATGGGTCATTGACTGAGGTGGAAGGGACTGGAACAATCTTTCTTAATAAGGATATTGTGCTAAACTTTGTCCTTTATGTTCCTGATTTACAATGCAATCTTTTATACATTAGCAGTTGATTGTGTAGTGATTTGCGAGTGCTATACTAAATTGATTTGCATGGATGTATTTTTTAGGAAATGGATTGAAGAAAGTAATTGGCAGTGCTAAGCTGTGTAGTGGACTATACATCATTGAAGGCCAAGCATTTCCCAAGGGACAAGTCCTACCAAGTTGCACTCTCAATTCTGTTTGTTTTTCCTCCCAAATTTCTAGTTTAAGCTCCAATGAAATTTTGTTATGGCATTTTTTTTGCCTTGGACATCCTAATTTTCTTATCTCCAAAAATTGTTTCCCAAATTATTCATTCATAAAAATCCATCATCTTTTACTTGTGATATATGCGGATTGCAAAACATGTTGAAACCCTTATCCTCAATCGTCTTACACACCATCTCAACTATTTTCCCTCATCCATAGTGACATTTGGGGCCCTTCTAAAGTTAAGAATATTCTTTGGGAGTAGGTGGTTTGTATCCTTTATTGATGATCATTCTAGAACCACATGGACGTATTTAATGAAGGATAAATCAAAAACTAAGGGTATATTTAGAAAATTCTATATCTTTGATTGAAACTCAATTTTGCATGACAAAATTCAAATTTTGAAAACTGACAATGGGAGTGAATTTTTTACTACTACTTTGGGAAATTTTCTTCGAGAGCGAGGTATTATACACATTAGTTCTTGTGTGGATACTCCACAGCAAAATGGAGTGGCTGAGAGGAAGAATAGACACCTTTTAGAGGTTGCTAGATCATTGTTGTTTTCTTCTAATGCTCCTAAGCATTTTTAGGGGGAAGCCTTGCTTACTGCTACATACCTCATTAATAGACTACCCAGTAAAGTATTAAAATTTCAAACTCCTAAGGAAGTTCTTCTTAAACAGTTTCCTTCTTTTAAACCTATGTCTTGTACATTACCTGCTAAAATATTTGGGTGTTCTGCTTTTGTTCATATCCATAAGCAGTTTCGAAGTAAATTGGATCCAAGGGCTGTCAAGTGTACTTTTCTTGGGTATTCTCCTCTTCAGAAGGGTTATAAATGTTATTCCCCTGTCACTCGTAAATTTTATGTTTCTATGGATGTTACATTTCATGAATTACAACCTTTTTTCTCAAATTCTGAAATCAAGGGGGAGAGTTTGGATGAATTTCAGCCACAACCAGTCCAACTACCTATATATATTCCTACATCCACCATAAATAGTCCTATATGTACCAAAGACATTCCTTTATCCACCACAAATGTTCCTACATCCATAACAGATGCTATTCCTCCAATACTCCATGCAGAACCCACATCTCCAATACCAGATTCACTACCTAAAACTCCACAAAAACCTTCTTCAGAAACTCAACTTGGGACAAAGGAACTAAGTGTCTATACAAGGAAGAAAAGGCTTACTTCACAAAAAACTACACAACTTAGGACTGCTCAAGAACTGGAGCCAATTCCATTATCCCTAGAGGATGAAGAAGGTATGGAATCTGTGAGTAATGATATTATTATCCCTTCAATTGATACATCTGATCTACCAATTGCTCAAAGGAAAGGTGTCAGGAAATGTACCAGTCATCCGGTACAAAAGTACGTGGCTTATGGGAAGCTGATGCCTTCATTTAGAGCCTTCACTGCCAGAATTGATAAGGAGCATATTCCTCAATCTGTACATGAAGCCTTGAAAGATCCAAAATGGAATAAGGCTGTACAAGATGAGATCAAGGCACTGGAAGCAAACAAAACTTGGGTTATGATTGATTTACCACCTAGAAAAAGGGCAGTGGGTTGTAAATGGGTATTTATAGTCAAATATAATGCCGATGGGAGCATAGAAAGGTTCAAGGCTAGAGTGGTGGCGAAGGGATTCACTCAGTCTTATGGGATTGACTACCATGAGACATTACTTTTGATGGCAAAACTTAATACCGTGAGAGTTTTATTATCTCTTGCTGCAAATCAAGAATGGTCACTTCACCAGCTTGACATAAAAAATGCATTCCTGAATGGAACTCTAGAAGAAGAGGTGTACATGAAAAAACCACCTGGTTTAAATGAAGACTCAAATTCGGGTCAGGTATGTAAACTACAGAAATCATTATACGGTCTCAAACAATCACCTCGGGCTTGGTTTGATAGATTTACTAAAGCCATTCTAAAATTCGGCTATCTACAATGTCAAACTGACCATACTTTGTTTGTCAAAACTTCTCATGAGAACAAAAAGGCTATCTTAATAGTCTATGTTGATGATATAATCATCACAGGTGATGATTCTATGGAAATCAGAAAGTTAAAAGAATTTTTGGCAACTGAATTTGAAACTAAAGATTTGGGTTACTTGAGATACTTTCTAGGAATGGAAGTGGCTAGATCAAGCATCAGAATTGTAATCAATCAAAGGAAATACATTCTAGACTTGCTTTTAAAGCTGGAATGTTGGGGTGCAAGCCATTTGAGACACCTATGGAGTATAATGAAATTCAGAATTGATGACAAAGGAATTTCTAGTGGACAAAGAAAACTATCAAAGACTGGTAGGTAAGGTGATTTACTTGTCACTTACAAGACCGGACATTGCTTATTACATTAGCATTGTAAGTCAGTTCATGAATGACCCTAGAGAGGAACACTTAGAGGCGTAACAGAATCTTGAGATATTTAAAGATGACACCAGGTCATGGGTGATTTTTCTAAGAGTGAGTCGAGAAAAGTGCAAGTCTTCACGGATGCAAGGTGGGCGGGAGGCCCTGACTAGTAGAAGATCCACTAGTGGATATTGTACTCGAGTTTGGGGAAATCTAGTGACATGGAGGAGCAAGAAACAATCGGTGGTCTCAAGGAAGCGGTCACGAAGCTGAATTTTGAGCATCGACACTTGGGATTTGTGAAGGAATTTGGATACAAAGACTCTTGACCGAATTACAAATGAATCACGGTGAGCAGTTTGAACTTCATTGTGATAGCGATCAACAATCAGCATTGCAAAGAATCCGATTCACCATGGCAGGACCAAACACGTGGAACTAGACCGTCACTTCATCTCGAAAAAGGTTACTAATGGAGCAGTCAAGCTCAACTTTGTTCCAACTCACAAAAACTGACTAGTTGATGTACTCACCAAGGCACTTCCAAGAACCACCTTTGATGAGCTTACATCAGTGGGACTCTACAACATATACTCACCGGCTTGAGGGGAGTGTAGATTGTAAATATATTTTTATGTATTTTAGTCCTAGTAAATAACTAAATAGCTAAGTCTTATCTAACTTAGTGATAAGTTAAATTTTATTTTATTTTATCTTATCTAAATTTAAATTTCTAATCTTTTAAATAATAGATAGAGTCATACTTAGCTAGGATTGTTGTAATTTAGTCCTATAAAAGGGACTCACTTCTTTTCTGTAAATCATGAATTAAAACAGAGAAAACATTTATTCTCTGCTACAAAGCCTCTATTATTTACATATACCTAGGCTTGTACCATTGTTTTATATAAGTTATTCAAGAAAATATTATTCTTTTCACCATCCTCCATCTTTTAAGACAGTACACCAGGGAAGTTCTCTAGAAATCATTTTTTCCATTTATTCACAGCTTCCATAGCTTAAACCTTAGCCTAAATAACTTATCAGCTTTCATTGCCGAAACCTTAGTGCAGAAAACTTTTAGCCTTCATTGCTGATTTTTAAACTTATTATGCAGTTTTCCATCCCCGATTGCTTATTTTTCCCCTAAGTGAATCCTACTTTTTTCATCTCTTGTTTTTTTTTTCCTCGAAGTTTTAGGCTTTTCCTAGAAATCACAAATTCTAGCCTTCATTGTCGTTTATTTTCAAAACAAAAATGATTGACTATCAAACTCATAAACAACTCAAAAAACGGAGAAATCAATAGAGATCAGATTGAGAGACAAAAAAATTTGCTAGGGATGTTAGGTAAGCTCAAAACCAATGTTGCATATTCAATGCTCCCTGGTAACTTTATTCTTCTATGTGGGCTAAATGTCTTAGATAGATTCATCACTGACTCTTGGACAAGGATAGAGGGCCATTGGGGCCCAAAGAGGCCTAGGCCCCTGTCATGAATCTTAAGTACCCGACAAATTTTTGTCTAATAACAATTTGGCCCATGTTAAAAATACAAGGGCATTTTAAGTATTTAATCAAGCAGGGCCGAAACTAAAAAAGGGTGAGGTCGTGCCTTCAAACTTTTGGTCTAATAGCAATTTAGGTACTAGCCCCCGAATTTTGAGTTTAAATACATAATATACCCTTTTATTTTTGAAATTCGGTAATTTGGCCCCTCCTGATGTTCGATCCTGGCTCCGTCCCAACTCTTGGATCATTGATTCTGGAGCTATTGATCATAAGACCCATCCTTCAAAGTTTGTTACTTAGTCCCCATGTCCAATCAATAGGAAATTTCAATTTCAGATGGTTTCAGTCACCACAATGGCATGAACAGGAAACACCCACATTAATGCACTATTGGTTCTAAAAGTTGTCTTGCATGTTACTATGCTATCCACTAATCTATAGCGTCTAAACAAAAGCTCACCCACGATATGAATTTGAAGTGATCTATTATCGAACTCACTGTGTATTTCAAGATCAGATCATGGGGAAGAAGATTGGACTTGCTATGGAGAAGAATGGACCAACCATCTTGAAACAGTAAGTAGTTCAAAAGTAGTTAAGATAACCAGCCATTATCATTTCTTTCCTCTTCCAATAAAAACTCAAGTTGGCTCAATCACAGTTTCCTTTGTCACCCTTCATTTGAAGCTAATGCTATAAGGAGATAGAAGATTGAATTCAGTTGGTACATTGAAGGATTAACCCAACTTATTTATTTGATAAATAAATTTGTAAAAGTTTCAAACCAGATATATCACCTTAGGTCAATATCTGAAGCTATTGGAGTCCGAAGATAATCATTTACTTCAGCAATGGAGTTTCAAACAATTGAAACTACAACCCATCCCCTCTAATAATTTGGAGGTAAACCTTGGGTTCTAAGCATCCCTAATTCACATACAAAGTGAAACCTAGTATTTCCTTTTTGTAGTTTTCCATAAAATAATTATTGGGAACAGTATGATTGGTAATTATTTATTTATTTCCTTTGAGAAAAAGCTGCAAACAGAAACTAAGAAAACCCTAACCACATCTTGTCCAAGCCTCTAATCCTTCCGTTTTCACCTTAGCCAAACTGACAAATCAATAATTGTGGTTGGTTAACAACAGAAAACTTAAAGGCCACATATAGTACACGCTGTAGGAACTACCTCAGTAATCAAGTTTCAATTAAGATACATAAATTGGGAATTTTGAATAGATCAACAGATTAATACATACAGGCAGAGTAAAACAAAAGGGTTTTTTTTTTTGCTCAGCAAAGTAAAACAAAAGTTTGATAAATGGTTTATTCCAAATGAAGAAAAAGAAAGAGAGGTTGGGCTCTATGGCAGGGTAGTAAGAGTTCAAGAAACTAAAAAATGGACCTTGGTGTGCTCATCAGTCAATTACTATAGGATAGTTAACAAACTCTACATCCATCATCCTATTTTCCAGAATTGCTTTTCTGGCAATCCCATTGATATATAAAACAAGAAAAAAAATCAAGTAAAATATTTTTCCTTTAACAAAAAATTAGAAAATAGTAGAAGGGGTTTACCTTTCTGTCTAGGCGATCTTTGGCATTTCTAATCTCGCTCTGAAAGGAAAAGAATTAACGTGGTAATTTTAAAGATACAAAGACCTATCAGTAACATGAAATTGAATAATTAATGTCAAACAGGCTGTCCTCTACCTTGATATCCTCTGGAATGTTTTTTGAAAGGGCTTGTACTCTCAGGTACAATGGATGTAAAGCAAACACAGACAATGAACTGAAAAAGAAATAAAAGAATACTATTGAAATTTTAGCATTGGAACTTTAAATTTATCAATATAAGACTCAGTAATCAATAATAAGCACTCTTTTAGAGAAATCAAAGAATTTAATGGTTTCAAACAATATATAATCCTACTTCCTGTTCAAAGGTAGCAAATAGGAGAAACTAAAATCAGAAAGAAACTGCAACCTGAAATGCAAATAAGTAGACGCAGAGTTGTTGAGCAGAAAACATACAGTAGTATACAAGTTCAAATTGAACATATCAGCTCTCAACTTCCAGAATGTAAATAGAAACAGTTGGGGAGAACTAGTGAGGAACTAGTTTGAGCCTCCTATCTACTTCACATTTGCAGGGTTACCTGTATGGATAAGAATCCCACCACATCCCATGTACAGACGTATCATTGATAGGTAGAAGCTGAATTAAATGGAATCCAGACTCCACCGCCCAGTCAACAAGTAACTTCAAGTCGAGGAATTCTCCAACACCAAGATTAGCTTCGGAGCGGACAGAGAACATGGGCATAGCAACACCAGCACCTCGCCAGGGCATTTCCTACAAACCCGATTGATACACTTGTACCATCAAGAGCACTTCAAAAGTTCATCATAGTATTCACTTAACAATTAAGATATCACCAATATTGTACCCTCAACATGCCATCGGAAAGGAGAATATATGGCCTCTGACTATTAGCGAAACCAAAACAGAGCTCCCTAGGTGAAGAAATTTCCAATGAAAGACTTCCATTCTTGCCATATTTACAGTACTTATATGTGAAACAATTGTCAAGGAAGAAAAAAAGATATTTGGGATACAAGGAACAAAAAAAAAAGCACATCTTTCAATTAGAATAACATCTAAAAAAAGGATATTTTATTGGAAAATCAGCCCTTGGAACTAAACAGTATGCTTCCCAGTTATATTCACCAGTATAATGCAGCTTAAGCCCATCCTGAACCTTCCATTGCCCCAACTTCGTAGAGCTACCAATCACATAAACCTGTGCAATAGTCCAGCATCATGAACAGATGCAGCTAAAAAACTGATGGAACATCAACCGAAATTTTAAAGTAGCAATTAATCCACCCTAGAGCTCCTTTGGGAATAAGAAAACGAACCGATGTGCCTTCTTCTACATTTGGACAGCAGATTTTAAAACGTACAAGGATTGCATCTGTATTGAATTCAAATTTCATAACAATAATGAATTAGCCAAACTCCAATCCCCCCTCCTTTTCTATAGGGGAAAAACGGACAGATAAGGTGTAATTACCTTCCTGATCCAATTTGTCCTGGAGGACTACTTCTGGACTATCAATATTCAAGGTAGAAGTTTTGCAAAATATGACATCTTTAAAGGCGCTTCTGAATGGAAGAGCGTCACTGCCAGTCTGGATTTGTTAATACAAAATTTTACAATCAGTTTCAAATGCCAACATACCATCCATTACAAATACAAGAAACATCCTTTGAAACACAAACCAACATTCTTCAAGAAATATCTTGAAGACATATCTTGGCAGCATCTTTCATACTGAACCTAACTAACTAAACTATTTTGATATATAATGATAGGCTCAAGAAAATAGAACCTTCAGAAAGGTAGGTTGATACCAAAATAAATCTCACAAAATTTGGATCAAGTTGTTTCATGAAAATAGCAGTCTCCAGATTGAATTTAATAATGCAATATTCATTAGCAAAGAGTGTAGCTGAATTCTGAGCATTAACACTAGTGATGGCGTGCTATGCAGCCATCACATAGACAAAAGATTCAGACTTAAAAACAAACAAAGAATTCAGTGGCATTCAACTTTGTCCTACATCATTGAACCCAATAGTCCTTTACGTTCAGTTTACAATATTTCCCAGAATTGCTATATGTTCATTGGACTTGATTGGTTAAAATAAAAAAAGAATTATATAAAATCCACGATCAAAAGGCACATCGTTCAAATTTCAGCCGTGCCTAAACATATCCCAAGACTAACACCGACACCTCTGATTCATTTCCCAAAAAGAGGTAGAAGAACAAATGGAATAAGGAAAGCCTAGTGGCTTAACTTTCAAGCATTTAAAATCCAGGGGGTGAAGATATAATTGTTATTTGAAATAGATAAAGGATGCAAAGCTGCCAAAGTACAGAGGCAAATGATGGAAAAGAGACAGAATTGCCCAATATATATGCATGAAAGAGCTTAAACTTAATCAAGAGTCAAGCAATATAATCAAGCATGAGTTGCAATAGTTTGTTCCATCAGCATAAACTAAAAGATTTCTTTTAATGTTATAATTGGTCAAAGGTGAAGGCATTTAACCGTTCTCATCGTTTTTTCTTGGAAGGCGGGATATATTGCTAACCAAACTAGAGACTAGAGAGCATTACAAACAGTGGCAGAAAACAGTCAGGACATAGACTATTATCGACATAGCCCCTATCATTACAGACCCTCCAGCAAGAACCTCATCAGAAAAACAAACTAAGAGAAAACAAATGATCAGACCATAGCCCACACAATACAAGCCATCACCGTGAAGAACTCTAACAAAAGTAAATTACATAGAAATAGAGGCTAAGGTCCTTTGTTTCTCAGATCTCTATTGAACAACAAGCATCAAAGAAGTGAAAAGCTTAGCCTGTTGAAACCACATATCACGTGCCAGGACATAAAGAAAAGGGAAAAGAAAAGAAAAGTCTATATACTTAATAGAAAGATTACTGAAACATCGTTGGTGATGAACATAGTTAGGGAAGAAATGCAGACAAGCTCTTCTCAAAATGCAAAACGAATGTTAAAACCTTTTTTTTACCATTTTACTCTGCTTATATCACTTTTAGATGTTGCTGGAAACAAAATCAGAAAACCACCCAACCCATAGTAGGATAAAAGAAAAGGATTTTTATTGGTGGCTTTCCTACTTTCACTGATAAAACTCCTGTTTCGCAAGCAACTGAAAAGAAAAATAGGAATTAGAGGAACATTTGACATTGAATTGATTCTAATGCCAAATTCCAGCTTAAGTATTTGCTTACTCTAGACTTCCACAGGCACAAGTACAGAACAGCAAACAACACAGAGTCAAGTATAAACATAAAAGCCGATTTCGACATAGGCTAGTGGAAAGACTGGAAATAAGCATATAAGTCTACCGGGTCAGAAGATCTACAAAAGTAAAAAAGAAAAATACATTGATAACAACAAAGTACTGCTTTTATATGCACTTCCCAACCAAAGAAAATAAAAAGTGTTCTAGAATATTCATATGAAAAGAAGTTAAAAAAGTGGGGGAATCAAATGAGAGTAGCACCTGCCAAAAATCATGAAGCTTGACAATTTGACCCTCCTGACAAAAAGGAGGTAAGGACAAGCTCCGCTTGTTTCCCATCTCCCATCTCAGCACATTTCTGGCATCATCCACCACATAATAACGGTAGCCGCAATTGAAGTGAGATGGCACCGCAATGGTTCCAGTCCAAATGAGCTCGTCGCCTTGATGAACAGGGCTCAGCAGCAACCCTTTCTTAACGTCCCACGACCCAAGCATTGGCTCGGAGCCGCACACCAACAGGGTTTGGCCCCATTCCGTGTAATACGGTATTCTGAAGGTGATTTTCACAGACTTTGTTGATGAAAACAATCCCGAATGCCCCATCTCTCCCTGAAAGAGATTACACCCAGAACACAGATTATGAAAAAAAAAAAACTCGTGATTCCAAGCAACGCGCTGAAATTAAACGGTCAACAAATCGAATTCACACAAATGGGTAATTAAAAAAAGGAAGCTTGAGAGAGAAAACCACCTTTGCTTAGGTTGGAAGTTGGCAACAATCTTGGGTATGACTCAAATCTCAATCCTTTTAACGCAATGGTGGTGAAGTATTAGCAATGGAAGTAAAGAGGAGCGGAGAGAAACAGACAATGGAAGAAAATATCTTTGTTTATCGTGTAGTGTTTAGATATTTTTTTGGGTGTGTGGTGTTTGGGAATGGAAGGAAGGGCGGTGCAAATCTGAAATAGCAATTTGCAATTACAGTCATCACGGGAGAGGCGACACACAGGAATAGCTAATACAGTAATACTAGCTTTTTATCCTTACCTTCTGCCACGTTACTTTGCTCAACTCTTTTCTTTTTTCTTTTACCTAACAGCATATGGCCGATCTGATATTGATATATGCATTAATATAAACCGAGAAATATCTCCAGAAAATTATAAGCCGTTAAATATCTACGGCAAAAGAAAACAAACTATCTAATCATTTCTGAATATTATGAAAAAGAAAGAATTTAAACATTAAGAGGAAGAAGCTTTTAGTCTGTTGGTTAAGTTGCTAATATTTATTTATAAATATATTTAATCGGTTGATTGAGTTATTAATATTTATTCACTCGTATTTTTTTAAATCATAAATTTTAAATCCATTAAAAATACTCATTTTCCTCTCGTAGAGTCTTTATCATGCACGAACAGAAATATAAAAAGATGTCGTCGTAACTAACTAGCCATTTGACTTCATGGGCTTTTACTTCCATTCATTCCTTTAGTGTATAGCTAAGATTTGGGTCGTCATTCTTCAATTCATTATCCTTGGCAGCAAGTGATTTATTATCCAGTAATACTCCAACAGTGTCGTTTCCATCCTCATTACCTAGAAGATTCAACTTTCTTGATTCATTCAATTCAATTCAATTCAATTCAATGGACCCCTGTTCTTCGATTCCAATCCACAATTCTCTCTTCACAGAACATAACTTCTCCACCAATTCTTTCATCTTCATGACAATACCCCATCTTCCATTGGATCCTTGTCTTCAAGGATCAAAATCAAGAAATTAAGTCTTCAATACCGAGTAATCCTCCCAAGTCACATGTTCTTGACCAAGATTTGACAATTGTATCGGAAGCTGTGTCACGGCTTTGCTGTTGCGTTTGTCCAAAACAATGGCATGGTAGACCTTAAGTAGGCTCACACGAAAAAAAAGGTGAATTTTTTAATGTGCTGGTAATTCGAGCTTGTAAGCAACTAATCCAACTTGTAATGATCCGAATTTTCTCGACTCAACAGGTTAGCGTTGACCCGAGTCTTGAGCCTTCAAATTTGGGTTGCGGGAAAACATAAATGGACCTATTATAGATTTGGGCTTGAGCTTGGGCGTTATGGTAGGATGGGGAAATGTTTTTGGAAGATGAGTGAAGGTTAGGATAGGAATTTCACCTATTTTAAAGGTGGGCTGCCCTCTTTTGCTCCCATTGGTAAGAATAAGCAAGACAAGAGGACATTTTCCCTTTTGCTTATATCATCACCATTAAGACCTTCTTCCTTATCTCTCGCTTCTTCACCCTTTTTCATCCTTTATGGAAATTCTTAGAACAAAGTTGGAAGCTTTATTACAATAGTTCTTCATTCTGAAATCTAAAGGTAAGATTTGAAATGAGCTTGAAAGGATTTATATTTTGAGGTAAAAATCTTGAAAAATGGTGGTTGAGGGGACGGGAATTTGAAGGAAAGTTGGGTTAGGAGAGATGTTAGCCTGAGTTTTGTGTTTAGTACTTCGTTTTTACTTCCTTCTAATCATCCAGAGGTGTGACTATGTTGTTATTACACTTGTGATTAGCTAAAGAGGTGGGGCAAGCTTCTAACACCAAGGTAAAAGGGAAGAAAGTGAGGAGCTCGCTTGCTAATGATGGCTTTTGAGTTGTTGTTAAGCTTAGTACATCTCTAACCTATCTTATTTTCATGCCTTTCCTAAATGATTGATGCTTGGCTAAATTACATTTGGGGCAAGAGTTAGAAAAAGCATGTTGTAATGGGGTTTTGGTTTTAGTTTTGATTGTTGAGTTGGTGATGTTTTGGTGTTATGTGCTTGTTTTGAGAGGCTCTTGAGTGGCCAAAATCACCATGGAAACTCCTAAGTGAGTTGGGGTTCGAATGTGAGTGTCTAAAGGTTGTGTGGAAGTAAAACTGAGCTAGAAAAACCAATTCTGGGTTCATGTACTGGTATGGGTTTGACCCGTACTGATACAGAGGGAATTTCCAGCTTAAACCAAGCGATTTGGTGCTCACATACCGATACAACCTTCAAGCAGTATCGATATGGTCGGTCCAGTACCGATACTAAGCCTTTTATGTAAATTCTAGTAGCCATTTTTGGTACCGGTACGGTCGAGCAAGTACTGGTACCCATACACGAGTACTGATAACCGGTGGGGCGTACTGGTACCCATTGCCCAATTTTTATTGGTTTTGCATGTAGGCCCGGTTAAGGGTCCTAATAGGGTCCGAATAGTCCCTTAATGGTTTGGATAAATTGTAATGAGCACGTACTGCTGTACTTGGCCGAAATGTGTGTCTGATGCTTTTGTGATCACGGGTGTACCTTTATAAGTTGTTTCCCGATGCTAGGTGATCTCGAGTATAACCGTGAATGCGAGTATTCGATGCTAGGTGATCCCGAATACGATAATGATTTACTCGATGCTAGGTGATCTCGAGTACCTTGTGGTTGACCCGATGCTTTGTGATATTGGGCTATGATAAATGTCTAACGGTTTGGCTTACTTTATATCATTGCCTAAATGTTGATTTATGATTGCTCATATTTATGAAATGCATGAAATAGTGTGTAGTAGAAATGTACTACTGAGCTTTGTTAGCTCAGCGTGCGAATTTTTTGTTTCCGTACGTAGGTTGACAAGTAGCTTGTTCGAGGGAGCACTTCATCAAGGATTCCCAGCACCAATTTTGAAGATTATAGTATAATACCTAAATTCTTGTAGTGGGCTATGTATTCGTAGAACCTTAACTTTTTTAGGTCTGTAAACTCTTAATTTCATCTTTCGAAAATTTGGTGATTTAAACTTATATGGAGCTCCTTATTTTGAAGTTTGAACTTATTTATGGAAACGTTTTATCATGACATTAATTGGTTTTGATTTATGACTAAACTTGAGATTTTAATTTTAAGCAAATTTTAAACGGTCGGGTTAAAAGTAGCCCGAATGTAGCATCTTGGATCAGTGGGAATTGGGGTGTTACACAACTCGTTTCTTAATCTTTTAAGGGCCAAAATATCAAGAAACAAGCTTCAGATTCTTACGAATGGCTAGGGAGGATTGCCTATATGGCTGGAGTTTCAGGTAAATCATACCTCCCTCTACAAATTCCCTATCAGTGCGTATTCTGTCTGAAAACAGTTTCATACGATTCACTATCTTTGCCAGTTGTTCTTTGAGTAGTTTAGTCAATTGTTGTATGCTTTCCATAAATCCCTGTACATTATTGTTGACTATATCAGTAGACCATTTTAGGATCGAAAGTTTATACCCATACATAACTTCAAAAGGGGTGATTCCTAGAGAAGTGTGGTATGTAGTGTTATACCACCATTCTGTTTGGGATAACCACTTTGCCCAAGTAGTGGGATTGAAGAAACACATGCTCCTCAAATAATATATTAAACACTGGTTAGTCTTTTCAGTCTGGTCATCTGTCTCTAGATGGTAGGCCGTACTAAACAAAGTTATAGTTCTCAATTTATGCATAAATTCCTTTTAAAATTGACTTGCGAAAGTTCTATCTCTATTAGAGATTGCAACTTTAGGTTGGCCATGCAGTTTATAGATTTGGTCAAGGTAAATTCTTGTCAATTCCATAGTAGTGTAAGGGTGTGAAAGTGATAAGAAATACTCATACTTAGTATACTTGTCAACAATCTCCAGTATACAATTTTCTTTCAAGGATTGAGGCAAACCCTCAATGAAGTCCATTATCCTTAGCAGCAATTGATTCATAATCATGTAATACTCCAACGACGTCGTTTTCATCCTCATTAAACGGCAGATCCAACTTTCTTGATTCATTCAATTCAATCAACCCTTGTTCTTCAATTCTAATCCCCAATTCTCTCTTAACAAACCCTAACATCTCCCCCTATTCTCCCATCTTCATGACACCTCTTCCTCTCCCCTCTACGTAGGATTAGGATTAAGATTAGGATTTTTTTTAAAAAAAGAAAGAATTTAAACATTACGGTTAAAATTTATAGTTTAGACTTTAAGGTTAGAGATTTATATTTTATTTTTTAAAATTAAATTAAGCATGCTTGTAAAAAAACTATTGTTTGTGCATCAAATATATATTTTTTGAACATGTGCATCAAATATTAACTCATCATTTTTTTGTTCTTTTTCTTTAAAAAATATTATAAATCTAGGGTAAACCATATCATAGGTTATTGTATTATGAGTGAGTTTATATTTGGTTTATGATATTTCAAAAGGTTACTATTTGGTCATTCTATTTATGGATTGCTTAACAATAATGTCATTTTTAAGGATGGCAATTCAAATTATGGAGTCTAATATGTGCATATATTTGATCTAATTTTCATGGATTTGGATAATTTACGAAATCATATTTAAAATACCATTCGTTGTGAATTCAAAACATATATAGATAACCATCATCATATATCCATTATTTAATATGTATTACTTATACGGATACGAATTGTGGATTCAAATATTTGAACCCGACTTTGTATTGCAAAATGAAGAATATGATTACTTTTAAGGGAATTCAAAACTTTTTGGATAAATTTTGTAATACATTTCATCCAAAATAAAGACCTTGCTATAGTTAATTACAGACAACGATTAAAAAACAATATCTCAAGCTATACACAATTGGTCATTGATAATATCAACTCTACTTATCTTTTTTCCTATAAACCTAGTATATACAATTCCTCTAATAAAGTTCGGAATATCAACATCAAAATGGCTTAGGCTTTTAAAAATTCTAATGTTTCTCTATTAAAAAAAAATCTAATGTTTCTCTCCCTCCAAACAAACTATATGTATGCATTCTACACATGCTTTAGTACGAGAACAAGAAATGATTTACCTTTAAATCTTGCCATAGCCCATTCTAATTCTTGTTGTGATCCCAAAATATCCTTTCTAATTCTATATAGACGCAGTACATCATACCAGATATAACATCTTGATCTCGATTTAGCCCATCCAGAGGATTCAAAGTGGCACATTGGGCTGCCCAAGTGACCGACCCAAAATTTTTTTTTTAAAACCATAAGTTTAGCCATTAGTTAAAACATTATCACAACCATATAGTAAAGGTAAAGGACAATATAATCATTTTACAAAATTAGAGCTCCGATTTTAAGACACTGTATAATAAAATAGTATATCAAAAAAGAGTTACAGACTCCAGAGTTGTAAGGTCCTATGAATATACAAGCCCAAGACTAAAATGTACGTATTATACTCTGAAGCGATATGGTGCTGGGAAATCCCTTGATGGCGTGCTCCTCAATCACGAATTCACCTACTAACCTGCGAACGGAAACAATGATTCCGAATGTTGAGCTTTCAAAGCTCAGTGGTACATTTATACTCTACTATACTTTGTGAATATTATAAATATAAGCATACAAAATAAGCATAGTCAAAAGGGCGTAAATGTGGCTCAACTGTCTATGAATCATCATCTACGCTACATATGCAGAGTTCATAGATCTAAATCATAAGGCACTAATCACGGCATTTTCATTTATCACAAGAAGTTTTACATGTCCCACAATACTTCACTCTACTCAAGATAACATAAAATATCAAGCTTAATACATTTATAGGTTATCACCCTAGAGCATAAAACATAACATGTACAATCATTCCAAGAAATTATTACACATTGGTACACAAGGTCCTAGCTTACCTAAGATCACCAAGAAATCAAGTTACTCGAGCTCACTTAGCCATCGAGTTTATTAGACCATACCCAGATTACGTTAGCCACGTGTAGATCTTGTCTGTCCTTGTATCACATTAGCTATAAGAAGGTCTCAGTCATCCTCGGATCACATTAGCCAAAATAAGGTCTAACCATACCCAGATCACATTATCCATGAGTAGGTTCCTAACTGCACCCGATCACATTAACCACGAGTAAGTCGAATGTTACTTAGATCACATAAGCCAAAAGTACACATCCCCTTATAAAGGTACTATAGTACTAACTATAAGATATCTAAATTTCTTCACACACAATCACAGAGCAAGTAATGCTCCCTATAGCAACCTTTTTTAAAGGACAATCGTGTGGATCGTACATAAATTTGGCACTACGAATTATCCCCTTAAATCATTAATGAAAATCTTTTAAAAGAAAAAGGGACTTATTTGGGAAAACCTTAATTTTTTGAAAAAAATGAAAACTTGAAGTCGCCATCGGCCACTTTGATAAGGTAGGCCAGACACCATAAGAAACCATAGATTCGTTGTGAAAGGGTCCGAGAGTTGGTTACGCGTGGGGAAGGATTAGCACCCCCATCATGCCTGAAAATCGGTACCAAAATATTTGTTGCTTTTAAAGGATGAAAATCATCAAAATTTATATTGAATTCAATTCAGAGTTCTTAAATGAAAATTAACCTCAAATGCACAGGCTTTATCGAAATGGTGGATTCAAATTGATTGAACATTTAATTAATAAGGTTGATGATATATCAGACCATAGATTAAACCGACATCGAATAAGTCTGACTGCTGTGTTAATTTATGGTTTGACTTCTATACGTTACCTTTATGCATGATGCAAGCATTTAAGTATGGTGTGATGATTTTGTCAATTCTTAATCCATTTACCTCGGGATGGTAAGGATTAATCCGAATATTTGGTCAACATCCTTTAAGCTCGGACTGTTACGATACAAATATTGGAATTAATAAGTACCTCCTTTTTATGATTTAAATTAATTAAGAATGCAATTAAAATTAAATGTTATATAAATGACAATTAAGGCATGACAATCAAATGCATGAATATAAACACACAAAAGGAAGGCTCAACCCAAGGCCTAACCTATGAAGGCCTAAATTATTAGAAATCCAAATAGTGACCTAATTATTAACTAAATGATTCTAATACTTAACCCTAAATTAATAAGCCCTAAAAGACAAGAAACCCTAACAAATTATGACGATTAATTTGTAATTTAGTGTCAATCTAAACTTGAGATTAATTTTATCCTAAAAGTAATTAAAAAAATATTCAATCAATTTAATGAATTTAATATTTACTCCAATAAGCCAAGGGTAAATTTAAATTCACTAAATTAATTCAAACCCTAATCTAACTAAGGCTCTAAAGGACCTGATCCTAAAATTAATCTAATTAATTTAAGGATTGTGCCCCTATGAGATGTGCACACAATCCTAAACTAATTAAATTAGTTTGCCTATTTATAATCTAAAACTAACTTAACAACCCAAGGTCTATACTATCATACTAAGCCTATACAAGTAAATGTAAACATAACTAAATATTGTATACTATTTAAAGAAAATAATGGATAGACTTTAAAACTATGTATTTTGTATACAAAAACATACATTATATATTTTTGCAAAAGTCTTCTATGTACTTTAAAAACTATATTATATACCAAATATATATTTCATTTTTTACAAAACATTACTATATATTTCAAAAACTATATACTTTAAAACTATATATTATATATCAAAAATACATATTACATTTTTTTGCGAAATTATACTATATACTTTAAAACTATATATTATATATCATAAATATATATTACATTTTTAAAAAAAAATTATTATATGTTTAAAAACATATACGTTATATATCACAAAACATATACATATTTTATATTTTACAAACTTCTATTTTATACTAAAAACATGTCTATTATAGGTTGACAATATATACTTACATTTTTTATTTTACAAATTTCTACTTTATACCTAAAAAATATATATATCAGACATAAAAATTATATATATTACATTTTTACATATTTCTATCTTATACTAAAACTATGTACATGTTAAATCTCAAATATATACTATTCGAACTAATTTTCAACCACAAAACAACGATCACAAACAAACAATATTAACATACGAATTAAACTAAACTTTACAGGAAATAAATGTGCAAGATTTGAATTAAAGATGCATGAAAAAAGGGAAGAAAAAAGGTAATTTTGAACACTAGAAAAGGGGCCAAATTGAATAAATCCAAAATTGTAGGGCCAAAATTAAAAGAACTTAAACTGATAAAAAGTGATGAAATTAAAAGAAATCGAAAAACTTCAAGGACCCGGAGCGTGATTAAAATAGGTAGAATGGTTTGACCTATAATTAAAATGGGGCGGAGGGACTAAAGTTGCTATTTGCCATGCAGAAGGACCGCATGCATAATTATTTTAGGGCGGAGGTCTTCAAATGGTGATTTAACCATTTTTAAAACAAAACAAATTATAAAAAACTCATTTTGGCCAGATTTCCAATTCTTTTGGCATTTTTAGAAGCTTAATAAAACCCTCCCCTCGCTCTCATAATTATCCCTTCCTCAGCCCAGAAACCGGTTAAGCTCAGCCTCAACGGCCGCTGTGAAACCCAAAAATCGGCCGATGACCGTCATGTTGGCCGGCGAACCCTAAAATCCACCAAAACACTCAGTTTTCACGCTAAGTCTCGATTTACACTTGTTTTTTTTCAAAATTAACCCTCTTTTCCGGTTAAAACCCCAAAGCTGAGGCTAGAAATAGGGTTTTTGCCACCATAAACTCGTACCGCTTCACCACGTTTGGCCTCGAGGAGGCCGAGGCTTGTTATCGGCAGAGCAACGGCCCGACAAAAACTGAAACAACGCAAAAGGGGCGAATCGGTGAGGGTAAACTCTAACCTCCTTTTTTTGCTATGCATGCTTCGGTTATAAAAAATAGGGAGAAAATATCTTGAAATGCTTTTGATTTTTTTTATTGATCTGGAATATTTTCCCATGTCTGAAAAACTTCTGGGGTTACAAATGGGTGCTTACAATCTTATATGCTTCTCAAATCACTCATTGTTTACCTAGGCTATTGTTTACATGTTTAAGCAAAACTTAAATGATATTACTGTGGATGATGATGATTCTGATTTCTTCTATTTTTTATGCTTTTTTCAGCTGATGGTGGTTGCAGAGTTGGTGGTCGTTGTATGGTGGCAGGGAAAATTCCGACAACGTGGCCACGCAGACGGGGGAGACAAAACGGTACAGGCGCGTGAGGAGGCTGAACGGTCAGGGTGTGCATCACACGCGTGCGTGGGGAGCTAGACGGTCGGCGCGTGAGCATTACTGGTGCGTGCGGAAGCTGGGCAGTCATCTCGGGTTTGATCTGGACCGTTGGATCAGATCTGATCCAACTGCTAGATCTTGGCGGCTGCAATAGAAAAAAGAGGGGCGATCAGCTTAGTTTTAGGGTTTTTGGTTTTGTTATATTGGGTTTGGGCGAAATAGGCCTATGTATTTGTTTGTTTTTTGTTTTGGGTTTTAATTTGTACTGGACTTGGACAAATATAATATCTTTGGGCTTTTATTTTAATTCTAATATGTTTTGTTTTTAGCCTTAGAATAAATAATAATACTACTAACATATAATATACATACTAACTTATGCATACATATATATATAACCAAATGTGCTTACACATAATACAAATATTAATACATACTACATATACACATAATACATGCAATATACATACTCACACTCACATTTAGACATTAATGATATTCAAACAATAGTAAACACACTAACATGTTAATAACACATACATACAATCATGTATTACATGCAATGTTGACAAACAAACACATATATGTTCATGCTTAAATAAATACACACATACTAATGACACATATCTAGTATACATATAACAACACTCATGAGCCCAATACATATAATACAACCACTTAACATCATTATTTTATTATCACATTATAGTATATACATATAAGCCCATTATTGCAAGTAAAAAAAAACGGGTCAACCCCGGACAAAATTAGTGATTACACTCCCATAGCATTTATTCATCACACCACAAGGAAATTGTTTCCAATGCTACACAAAAAAGCAATGCCTCCAAGACATACCATCATTCATCACGAGTCAATAAGTTTAAACATTAGATAGCTCTCTATCCTAGTTCAACCAAGGCTTAAAGTCTAAATTCATTATGCTTGAGGTTAAATTATTCATATCATAACTTACGAGTCTTAAACGCATCGTGACCACCCTAATTATTATTCACAACACAAGTCCACCATCGAGTTATGAATTATCAAGCCTTTGGTACATTATGGAATGTATAAATCATTCTCTCTAATTAAGCCTCGTTATCGAATTATTACCAACTTATTACCCAATATCACCTAATCCATTATCTACTAATGGTTATTACGCATTAATACGTTATGAAAGTTAAGCCTATCTTGCTCATTATGACTCTTTAATCCATCACATCATCATATGTCCCCCTTTCACCTACATTTGTTAACCACAATACACTGTGAGTACAGGTACTCAACCCTAAGTATCAATACATCTCCAAAGGATATTGGTAGCTACTATGGCTATCGGTACCAAAATATCATTTGGTGTTCCAACATTTAATTCAATATCGGTACTGACCCATAAGTGCCAGTATTGCCCCTAATGGGTATCAGTACTCAACCTGAGTATTGGTACCAACAGTTGCTTCGATGTTTCACTAAAATTCCTCAATATCGATCTGACTTGCCAGTATCAGTATTGGATGAACAATGTACCGATACTACTTGAAGCCAATATCGATACTCACTCATAGTTTATTTTAGTGTATCTTCATTCATGCAGTATCGATAATAGGTAGTATCGGTACTAAAACCTAGAAAATGTGTTCTAAGCTACAAATTTTACTCTTAACTTGTCCTTAAACATCCTCATTTCATCCCAAACGGTTACTAAAGTTTCCTAAGGTATTATGAATATAATCTAACCATTTAACAACATGTTTAACATCAAAATCACTACTTTGATCATTCAAGACATGCTTCACACATATAACACCAATAAGCACTATAAAATCAAATAAAAATCATTTTTATGATCTTCAAGAAGCATTTGGAGTTGGAAAAGCACTGACCTAAGCTACAAACCCGAATTTGAGCTCTCACACTAAGCTCCTCCAAACTTTCTCTTTGCCTCTTGCTTGGAAAAGCTCCTCAATCACTTTCTGTAGCCACACAATCGTGAAAAACAAATCAAAGTTTGGACTAATGATTATGGAGGAATCACTTTGAATTTACAACATTTAAATCAAAGAAAAAGTTCCATAAGCCTTTAAACCTCCAAAAAACCCATTAATGATTTTCTCACCTTTTCAACAAAAGTATATACTCTTCTTGAAGCCCTTGGAATGAAGTTAAGAATCTACAATTTTGAATATTGGATGAGAAATTTGGAGTATAAAGTTTAGATTTTTAGAAGGAAACCATGCTTGAATGGAGAGGGAGATAGGTGTGTGGAGGGGGAAGATAAAAATGAAGGGAAAGGGTGAACTAAACATGTCTCTCATTCCCAACGTGAAATACAAGGGAAATAAATAGGGGAAGTCAGCCTTTTATTAAAAATTGGTTAAGTTGCAACATATAATTTCTAAGTTTTACCTTTTTTCACAAAATGATCACCATCCAAGCTCAATTATCTATTAACAAAGACCAAATTCGGTCCAATGAGTCTAATTAACTATCCTAACCCAATGATCCATAATCTGGGTCAACGTCATTCGTTAACTCGGGAATTCAAGTCGTTACACCAGATTTTCTTTGAAAATGAACACTCAATGAATACATGATCCCTTGTTTCAAAAATCATATCCACACAACACACATTGTTCACTAACATCTTGCCCTCTTTTAATAACCATATCCTTTATAGGCAGTCGATTTAAGATAACCATCCAAATAATAATAGAATGTTTGAGCACATGTAGCAAAATCATATTAGCTTCTGCCAAACACTCTCTTTTGTCAAGCCTAAGTCCAATCTAAATTCTAGAAATGGAATTATACCTTGCACCAATAAAACTAGGCAAAATTCCAGCCACATCTCTTAGTTTAAGTAGTTTCTTCCAACTAGCTTTGTTCTAGCTATAAAGGTCTTTTAGTCTGAGCCTATCTTCAGACTTTAAACAACAAAATTTCCCAAATTAACTCTAGCACCAACAATAGTTGTATTATGTCCCTTCCAAAAAAAAAACTAGAACACAATTGTTTGATTCTCTTAAGCACAAGTTTGGGAAAAATGAAATGACTAAAACCCTGAATATTAAAATTATAGATTGAATCAATTGAGCTTTACCTGCAAAAACTTAGGTGTCTTATAGTCCACAAATTAACTTTATCTTTAATATTTCAAGCAAAGGTTGAAACTCTGATAACTCTCCAAAAGAGTTATCATTTACATCTTTTTACTAAAGTGGAGTAGTTTTTAGATACATTTAGTTACATTTTGCACAAGTATTGCTAATAATTTCAAGAATTTGAGATATTGTTCAATTTATACTTCAAATGTTCAATTTGTAGGTGAAAAAACTGAGTTTGAGGGCTGAAATAATCATACTGGAGCAAAATAAGAAATGAAAGTTTGATGTAGCAATGCACTCAGAGAGAAATTGCCACAATCTAGCCACGAACTAATTTTATTTGGCTTAGATTGATTTTATGATGGGTGTTTGATTTATTTGTTAGTGAATGCTGCATTAATTCCTTATTTATTCAATGTGTGTTTATCACTAGTAAATCGAAAGAGTGTTAGAAGCTCGTGGAGTAGTCTAATTGTAGGATAATACAACTTGCATATTATGTAAAAGACTAGGACTAATTCCCAAGGAGTTAGTAGTTATCTGTTAGTAGAGTTAGAAGTCTTGTATTATTAGGATTCCTAGTTTGAGTCAAATTCTTAAGGATTCTATAAAAGAGTTCTATGTTGTAACCTATTGAAAGAAGGAATAACAAAATTGTCTTTCTTCTGTTTCACTAATCTCTACATGGTATCATAGCCAGGTTTTGAATTCTAACAACCTAGTCAATGGCCAATTCTTCATCTTCCACCGATATCACATCTCCACTAGAGATTATTTCTAGTTCTGACGATCTCAATGACTCTTTTAGTCTTGAATTACCTGTCACAGATTGAATGGAAATAATTATTTGAAATGGTCTTAATCTGTCAAGATTTTTATTTCGGGGCGAGGCAAATTGGGCTATCTCATAGGGGATATTGAAAAACATGCGGTTACTGCTACTGGATATACCAAATGGATGCATGAAAATAGCCGTATGATGTCTTGGTTGCTCAATTTTATGGCTCCTAATGTAGGCAGAAATTTTCTCCTTTATCAAACGTCGGCTAAAATCTGGAGTGTTGTTCAAGAAACTTATTCCAGTACAGACAACATCTCTAAGTTGTATGGGATCAAAGGTCAGGTATCAGTTCTCAAATAAGAAGGAATGTCAGTTACCCTATACTATAATACCCTTAATGCTCTTTGGCAGCAGATAGGTCTTTATGAGCATAATGAATGAGAGGCACTAACTGATGCTGCCTTGTACAGGAAAATTACTACACAACACATAATCTTCCAATTCCTTCATGGGTTGAATAAAGAATTAGATGAGGTTCGTGGTAGAATTCTTGGAAGCTCCCCTCTTCCCTCAATTTGAGAAGTTTTTTCTACTATTAAGGAGGAGGAAAGTCGGCGAACAATGATGCTTCCTAAACCCTCTTCCCATGAAGGATCTGCTTTCCTCACTCAAACACCTTCTAGTTTTAATAAAAAAGGCCGGCCCTGGTGCGATCATTGCAGAAACCAAGCCACTCCAAGGAGAAGTGCTAGAAGCTTCATGGCAAACTAGTTGATTGGAAGCCAAGGAATGCACAATCCCATTTAGCTTCCGCCTCTAGTTTCACTACGGAACAGATTGTAGATCTTCAGAAATTGTTTGGCAAACTTGCAGGCCCTAGTGAGACAAATCTGGCCATGAAAGAGACTGAAGGTACCTCATTCCCTACAGCCTTTTTATCTGTACAGCTCACTCCAACTTGGATCATAGACTTAGAGGCTTTTGAACATATGACTGGTAATATGGAGTTGTTCCTTAAATACTCAGCATCTTCTTTTGGTAGATCTATTAAAACTGATGATGGTTCCATTTCCCAAATTCAAGGTTGTTGTTCTATTGTTATTAATGAAAATCTACTGCTCAATGATGTTTTATTTGTACCAAATCTTGCCTGCAATCTCATCTCTATTAGCAAGCTTTCCAAAGATTTGAAGTGTTCCACAAGTTTTAATGACTCAGTTGTGTTTTGCAGGCAATGGACTCAAAAAAGATGATTGGCAATGCTAGCTTGCACAATGGCCTCTATGTTCTTCATGGTACTCCATCCTCTTCCACCTCTCAATCTTCTTGTTCTTTTACTACTTTAGGACAAATTGATAATGTTTTATTGTGGCATTTTAGGTGAAGCCATCCTAGTTTTCAATATATTGCAAAATTATATCCTTCTTTATTTATCAATAAAAAGCCAATTTTATTTAAATGCCATATCTGTCCACTTGCTAAACAAACTAAAGCATCTTACTTTCTATCTACTTATAAACCATCTCATCCTTTTTCTTTGGTCTATAGTGATATCTGGGATCCTTCTAGAGTGAAGAATATTGATGGTTGTAAATGGTTTATTACTTTTATTGATGATCATAGTAAAACTACTTGGACATATTTGATGAAGGAAAAGTCTGAAACCGAAAGAATTTTTGAGAGATTTTATACCATGGTTCTTACCCAATTCCATACTAAAATCCAACTGTTTAAATTTGACAATGGGCATGAATTTTTTGCTAGGTCCTTGGGTGATTTTTTCTAAAAAAAGGAATAATTCAGATTAGTTCATATGTTGATACTCCAAAACAGAATGGAGTTGTAGAGAGAAAAACAAACACCTCCTTGAAGTCTCTCGATCCCTTTTATTTACCAGTAATGTCCCTAAGTACCTGTGGGGAGAGGCCTTGTTAACTGCCACCTATTTGATCAACCGCATGCCCCGTAAGATTTTGAAATTTAAAACCTGTCAATCTATTTTCTTGGAGAGTTACCCTTATTTTAAGCCTCTTTCTTGTATATTACCTCTTAAAATTTTTGGTTGTATAATTTTTATTCATAATTCAGCCCCTAATAGGTCCAAGTTAGATCCTAGATCTCTGAAGTGTGTGCTGGTAGGGTATTCTTCACTTAAGAAGGGCTATAAATGACATCACCCCCATCTCGAATTTTTTTTGTTACTATGGATCTTACCTTTTTTGAACATGACCCTTACTTTCCTAAGGATGCAATTTAGAGGGAGACTTGGGATGATTTTCAACCTTTTCACCAACACCAGGTAACTTCTCCTATTTTTCATTTTATACCTCCAGATTTCTCATCCACAAATCCACCTTTGTTATCTACACCTACTATTTTTCCTTCCATACCTTCAGATTTCTCACCTACATCCTCTTTATCAACTCCTTCAAAAACACCTACAACTTCTCAAGACCCTTCCAAAACACCTACTCCTCCCAAACAACTTTTGACTTATACAAGGAAAAAGAAAACCATACCCGAGGCCATTTTGCAATATGGCACTTGCCGAGAATTGAATTTGAGTCCAGTTGCCAACATGGAAGATGAAGGTAATATGATCAGTGAGTCTACTACTCCTAATCTTGATGATTTCCCTATTGCTACTAGAAAAGAAGTTAGACAATGCACTGAACATCCTATTCAGAGATTTGTTGCTTACAGTTCTTTGATGCCATCTTTCAAAGCCTTTACAACAAGCTTAGATGAAGAGCAAATTCCTTCAACTGTTGATAAGGCACTAAAACATCCTAAGTGGAGAAGGGTTGTTGAAGAAGAGATCAGTGCACTTGAGAAAAATGATACCTGGACAATACAGATCTTCCCCAAGGTAAAAAACCTATTGATTGTAAGTGGGTTTTTGCTGTGAAATATAACTCTGATGGCAGTGTTCAGAGATATAAAGCAAGGCTAGTGGCTAAAGGATATACATAGACCTATGGGATTGATTACACTGAAACTTTTGCTCTAGTGGCAAAACTCAACACTGTTCGAGTTTTATTAAGCTTTACTGTCAACTATGATTGGAAGCTGCACCAACTTGATGTCAAGAGTGCATTTATTAATGGAAAGTTAGAGGAAGAAGTTTATATGAAAGTTCCACCTAGTCTGAAATCGGTTGAAGGAAATAAAAAAGTTTGTAAGCTCAACATGTCACTTTATGGTCTAAAGCAGTCCCCTCGAGCTTGGTTTGACAAGTTTACTAAAGTTATTTTGAAAGGTGGATACAAGCAATCACTAGCTGATCACACACTCTTCATTAAGGTAACTTCGAAAAATAAAAGAGTTATCTTAATTGTTTATGTAGATGATATAATAGTGACATAGGATGAGGAGGAGGAAATTAGCTGCTTGAAGAATCTTCTGAATAGAGAATTTAAAACAAAAGATTTAGGGAAGCTTAGATACTTTCTTGGCATGGAGGTTGCTAGGTCAAGTAAGGGGCTGGTGATTAATCAAAGGAAGTATGTCCTTGATTTGCTCAATGAAGCAGGAATGTTAGGGTGTAAACCAGCAGATACACCAATGGAAGCCGGCTTGAAATTTACTAAAGAAACATGCACTTTAGTTGACAAAGACAAATTTCAGAGGTTAGTGGGAAAATTAATCTATCTATCGCTAACCAGGTCAGACATTGCTTTTCCAGTAAACGTGATAAATCAACATATGACCAATCCTAATAAAGAACACATGGCAACAACTAACAGAATCCTTAGGTACTTAAAGAAGACTCTTGGACATGTTGTTTAAAAAGACACATGACAGATTTGTGAAAGTATTTACAGAATCAAGCTGGGCAGGAGAACTCACTGAAAGGAGATCGACTAGTGGCTATTGCACTTTTGTTTGGGGAAATCTTGTGACTTGGAGAAGCAATAAGCAATCAGTTGTCTCCAAAAACAGTGCTGAAGCAGAATTCCGAGCTTTGACACTAAGAATGTGTGAAGAAATTTGACTACTTAAGTTGCTTAAGGAGTTACACACAAACCAAGAAGACGAGTTTAAGGTTCTATGTGATAATCAATCAGCCATTCAAATTGCTAGGAATCCAGTTCAACATGATAGAACAAAACTTGTTAAAATAGACAAGCATTTTATTTAAGAAAAAATCATCAATGAGGTAGCTTATTTGTCATACATCCCTATAGAAGGACAACTAGCAAATGTACTCACAAAGCCTTACCCAAATAAGTTTTTGATGAGTTTTTATCCAAACTGGGACTATACAACGTATACTCTTTAGCTTGAGGGGGAGTGTAGGATAATACGACTTGTATATTATGTAAAAGACTAGGACTAATTCCTAAGGAGTTAGTAGTTATCTGTTAGTAGAGTTAGAAGTCTTGTATTATTAGGATTCCTGGTTTGAGTCAAATTCTTAAGGACTCTATAAAAGAGTTCTATGTTGTAACCTATTGAAGAAGGAATAACATAATCAGTTTTTCTTCTGTTTCACTAATCTCTACACTAATTAGAAACAAGCTTGAAGAATGAGGCTCCATACCCAATTTGCATAAGAACATCCCCAAACAAGTGTTCTGGTTCCAAATAATTATTACAAAGAGTACAGATGAAGTTAAGCCAACAATTTCACTCTTAACATTTTATCTTTAGTAACCAATCTATTAAGAACAACAACCCACACAATGACCATGCGAACCACATGGACATCTGTTACCTCCTATATGTCTATTTTTTATTAAAAAGAAATGTATTTACATTCTCAACGCAAATACAATAAATATGAACCCATACAAGAAGGAATTGAACTCATTCACAAACATTTTGTTGGATGATGAAATTGAACTTAACCCAGTAATTTTAGATTATAATCACAATAGAGCAAAAAGAAAAAGCAACATCCTTGATACACACACCTCAGTTAAAAGGTCATCCACCCATAGAATGATAATGATTGTTGTCATGCATACCGGAGAGCTGCCTCCACCACCTTCATTATGGCTACGACTAGAGCTCGAGCTAGAGTTCGATGAACGGAATGGCCAAATGTAAGACCATGGACTCCGTCTGTTCTCCCTCCCACTAGAAGTAGTTCCACTTTGACCATTTGAGTGGTGACTGCAGATGCTACCTGATCCTTGCGGTAGCAATTCTTGTCGACAAACTGGGCAAGTGTTGTGCTGCTCCAACCATGGGATGATGCAATCTGAATGATACATATGATTGCATGGCATCTGCCTGGCTTCAGACCCAGTTCGAATTTATCTTTACAAACAAGACACTCCAAATCAGCATGAAGATGCCTCCTAGTTATCTTAACAGTGGGCATTGCATCAATCGAAGTCCGGGATGCCGGGGGAGGACCCCTCCGTTCATTAGCCGAGAGATGTTCAAACAATTCTTCTAGGCCAGGACCTATAAAATAATCCCCATAGTAACCTTGTGTTAAACCATTTCCGGGAGCCCCATTGAAAAGAGCTTCAATCCCACCAGCCCTAGACAATCTAAAAGGAAATTCACCACCAAAAGTCAACAAAGGACCAACTGCTACATCATGTTCAGGAACTGAATCTGCTCTTCCCCTGATGTTACGTTAAAATTTCTGTCGGCCATTCGCTGTCTTGTGAAGACTGAAAAAGCCTCCAGGAGACAGAACCATCGGCCCCGATCTTCACCGAAGTTATCTGTACGACCAATATGCACTATTTCGTCCAATTCTTGAACAAATCCCCCACCACAAAATAGCAGCAAACTGCATCATGCCCTCGAAGAAAAACTGGACACCTGCATCTATAACACCAATGGGTATTTCTTCCGGTTGACATTGCCTTCCTTCTTCAAGAAAACCCGAAAAGAAAACCCTCAAATAGCCTTACAGACTCTTCAAATTAGCTACCTTTTTCCAGCATAACAGATGACAATCTGTGAAATGTATCATTAATAATTTATACCCACTTCAAAGAAATAAAAAAAAAAACAAATAACTTTCTTTGATTCAATTATATTTCTCAGTTAAAAGATACAAACAAATTTCAAAGAATATTATGCTCTACAACCATTGATTGCAACACACAAATGACTCAATTCAGCAGTATTACTTGGTTTTGATTTGGAAGGAAAAACCACTTAAATTATCACCTGTATCTATTTCCCTCCCTTATTAATATCAACTACAACACTAAAACTATGAAAAAAGGGATTTTTGTTTTCAATTCTTCTTCTCTTTAAATTCTGGAAATCTCACTCTTTCAATAATGTTTCTTCAAGGGTTTCGATATACACAGCATGCAATCAATAAACTTAGGAAACAAATGAAGAGAAAAAAGAAGCAATCATCGGGTCAACCAACCATAATACCTTCTTTAGCTCAAATTGATCGGTTCTGACCAAGGAAAAAAATGGGTTGTCTTGTTTCTTCTTTAGAAATCATTTAAGAAAGACCTGAGAGTGATCGAAACTGAGAGCTAAGAGAATTAAAGGGACCTACCTGGAGGAGATGAGACTAAGATTAATCGAATCTTTGTTTTGGTATAATGATTCTTCGTCAAAGGAAAGGATTGGCGTCATTTTATCCCAAATTACGCTTGAAACCGGGTTTATGCTAAAGCAACTTGGGCTGCCATGGAAGCTTGGGAAGGTTCATGGGCTAAGCTCCCGACCGCTAAAGCTTCCTAGAGATTTTTAACCAGTTAATATGCAAGTTTTGATCTTCATTTCTATTGGAATGATCTGAAGTTATTTTGTTTGAAGGTGTTTTTTAGGGTAAACTAAATAAGTAGTCACCCAGTTATTATCGTTTTTTATATTTTAGTCACAAAACTTTTGTTTTGATAAAATAGTCACTAGAGTTGTATATATATATATATATATTATTTTGATCATTAAATGACCGTTAAATTTAATTAAGTTTTAACAAAGATTGTAACATGATCTAATATGATAATAATTTTAGTCTCTAAAACTTATATATTTTATTAATTAAGTTAAAATTTAAAATAACTTAACAAATTTTTAGACAAAACCCTAAATTTTATATTCCCTTTCTTCTTTCTCCGCAACAATGAAATTATACTCTAGAACGAGAAAAAGAAAAAAAAAACCCAAATCTTTCTTGCTTAAGCGAAAACATAGACATAATTTATCATTTGCTGTCAGAAATCAAAACCGCGAGTTCGGCCCAACACTTCTTGGATATATTCCTAAATGGGGGAAATGACCGAGAATTATTGTGTACAACACAGGTTCCGTCTAAAGAAAATCACAAATTTTCAGACAACACTAATTGGCAGAGCAAAATTAAACAAGAAATTTTCCTCTTTAATAATATGTTCAATTCAAGAGTTAAAAAAATTTCTAAGAGGATAACAACACCACGGTTAAAGCCGAGACTTAACAAATGAGGGATAACAACACTTAACTACAATTGCTCTGCCCTCCAAAGAATTGAAAGGACGTGGCCAGAGGTGATAACGAACCGAGCAGAGCCTGAGCATGAGTAGGCTTAGCTTGGCTCAAAAATAATGTAATTGGACTCGACTCAAGCTCGAAATTTTAGGCTCAAACTCGAGCTCGAAGTGGACAATTTGAGTTCGGCTCAGTTCGTGACTCCTCTAAGTGGCAAACCCGCAACAATATTGTATTGTCTAATTTGGTTTAGTGCTTCTTCTTTTTTTCCTAATTTGCTTTAGTCTTTTTTTTTGGCTAAACATATTGCTTTAGTCGAGATTAGGTCAGCTCGGCTTGCTAAGGTCTCGAGTTGAGCTCATTTAAGCTGATCTCGAGTAGCTGGCGAGCCGTTCATGCTCGTTATCACCCCTAGATGTGGCATAAAAGAAGTTCTTTACATGAGAAAATTGCAACAATATATTTTAAGGTTATACTTTTAACTTTTCTTTTACTTTTTCAGATTTCGGAAATGTAATATTTGTCATTAATTTATAATAATTCATGACGCTTTGAAGCTTCTGTTGCATTATTTCACCAGTGCAAAATGTGCCGACTCAAAAACGTTGAAGAAAAATATTTCCAGTCAGGTTCTATAAATGCCATGACAATTTTGTTCAATAAATTTACTCTTAATCCAATCATAAGATGAAGAAAAACAAGTTACCTCCTCCAACTTGAATAAATGACAATTAAAATGTTGTTGTAATCTTTCATTTGCACAATTAATGCAAAACTACTCAAAACTATTCCTCTGTCGAAGCAAAAGACAAATTATGCCCATGCTTTGGCTTAAGCAAGAAAGTTTTGAGGATTTTTTTTTATTCTTTTAGAATATAATCTCGTTGCTGTTGCAGAGGAAGAAAGAAGAGAATGAAAATTTTGGGGCTTGGTCTAAACATTTGTTGAATTATTTCAAAGTAGGACTTAATAGATAGAATGAATAAGTTTTAGAGACTAAAATTATCATTATAACAAGTTGCGTTTTATCTCTGTTAAAACTTAAAAGAAAACTTAACTGTCAATGACCAAAATGAAAATATATATAACATTAGGGACAGTTTTGCCAAAAAAATAATTCGGTGACCAAAAAAGGAAAGCAATAATAGTTTGGTGACTACTAGTGTGGTTTACCCTTTCTTATGGCTTAATAGTCTAAAAAAGTATTCAAACTATATATTTTTTAAATAGGTGTCAAAACTATTTTTCGGTCCAACTAGATGCCTAACGTTATTACCATTATTATTTTTGGTGTCTGACTGTTCACGGCCGTTTAAAAAATTTTCTTTAACCAATTAAAACATGACACAAGGATTTGAATTTAATTACTTTTTTATTTTTAATTTATTTTTTTGGAAATCCCTAAGTTTCCTAAAATTCACAAAATAACATCGAAATCCCTAGATCCCCAAATTCGGTCACTGTCATTGTCGTTCATCACGCTGTCGATGACGAAATGGAATCTCATTCTCTCACCACAAGACCCATAAGTCGTTCATCGTCTGATCGAAAACCGTTTGTTGCCCATCGTTTCTTTTTTTCCTCCTCTCACTGTTAGGCACGTTGACCACTGACTTTTGACGACAAGAGGATGAGAAAAATGATCGTGGGGGTTCGACGAAGGAAGTGGTGGTGAAAGGCCTTGTTGCTCATTTTCGATCTTGTGTTAAGAGGATTGAAATGCTCATTTGATGAATTGGCTAAAACTGATAAAAAGATGGACAAATTGCACGATGATTTTAGAGTGGTTCGGCTTCTAACCAAAGCCTACATCCACTACCTTAGCACACCACTAAGGATTTCCCAATTCACTACGAATTCGTCCCCTTTTCAAGGCTTAGGAGGCAACCTTTACAACCCAATCTTTTAACGGCTAAGATAGAACCACTCTAGTTTTTGTCTAAGGCTAAACTAGAACCTCTTCTTTTACAATGAAATTGTTTGGTAAACTAAATACCTCACAAGATGGGTGTTTACACAATTAAGCTCACAAGAGTACAAAGGATTAATACAATTAAGCACTCTCTTAAACACTATTTACAAGAGAAATGAAAGAATGAGACTTAAGGCTAATTTCTCTTGATCACATTGCTTGGATGTGTTCTCAAACCATCTTCAAGTGTTACAACCTTCATAATATAGAAAGGAATGAGCTTTTGGCCGTTAGTGACCGTTGGGATTCAAATAGAGCCATTGGGACTGTTTGCCATGCTGAAATTGCAGTTCTGGTGCAGCCCGTACCAATACGCGGGTTACCCGTATCGGTACGCCTACTAGTCATTATAGCCGTTGTACGCACTTTAGGCTTCGTGTATCGTACGTCTTGTCATGGAAATAGTCATTGGGGGATTTTGAAAACATAGCGTATCGGTATGCTACATAGCGTATCGAAACACGCCCTTCCGTATCGGTATAGCCAAGCCTGTATCGGTACGGGTTTTGGTAGAAACAAAATTCCAATAGCTGAAACCCTAAGGTGTATCAATACGGGGTATACCGTATCGGTACGGTCGTGTTGAAAACATGAGTTTGGCTACGTTTAAACATTTTAAACACTTCCAAAACCTTTTGAAAACTCCTCAAACATATTTTCAAGTTGTTTGGACTTAAAATCATTTTTGAAATCTTTTCAATTTAGTCCAAAACTAATTTTCAATTATTATATCAAAACAAATATCCTAACAATCTCTCCCTTTTTGATATAATAAAATCAACTTGAAAATTTTTGTTTGGGATTCTCCCCCTTTGTAAAATAAATTTCGAATAAGAGAATAAAGATTCGAAAGTGATTAGAGCTCCCCCTTATTCAATTGAAAATTCAATTTTTCAAAACATTATCCCCTTTTTTGTTATATCAAAAATGGCTCAAACCAAAGTTTGAAAACTTCTAAGTCCATAACAATAGAGAGTTTAAAAGATTTGGCAAAATAAGAGTTTTGTTTTAAAATTTGGCTCACCCTTACTCAAGCATCAATTTGAGGCACAAAATTATCCAAGACTTTAAAACGAAAATTAGATAACCAGAAAACAAATAAAATGCTTTATGCTTAGAGATTAACCAATTTCTTCACTTGTGTGACTAGAGAATTTCTATGTCTTTGTATTTCTCTCCATTGCTCCAACACACCTACAAAAGACATTTACTTGATTTTTGGCATCCAAATTGCTTTGGATCCATTCACATTAGTCACAATGTCTTTAGTTCCCTTAAGAACCAATACTAGTCTAATTTTATAAGGTTTTCTTTTCTTATTTGGACAAGTATTTAATGAATGGCCATGATAATGGCAATGTGAGCATTTTGCCATTATGTGACAAGATGAATTATTGAAATAATTTCTTTTTCTTTTGTTAAGCTTTCAGGCTTAACTTTCAAATCAAGATTTTCTTTTTCTAAAACTCCATTGCATGTTTTTGAAAACTCTAAATCATTTTTCAAATTTTCATTTTGGTTTTCAAAATCCACTTTTGTTTTCAAAAGAAAGTCGTTTTCAATTTCATGTTTTGAAATCATTTTCATAAATTTGGAATTCATGGTCGTAAATTCCAAAAATAATTCATCGAAAGCATCTTGTAACTCATCAAATCAATAAGAATTTGGATCATTAGAGTTAGAAGATACCTTAGGATCATCAAGAGCCAAAACACCATCCACCTTGGGTGATTGGAAGAGGTTAGCACAAGCTGGAACATCATATTTCTTCTCTTATTTGCCATATAGTTTCTCAAGCTTCTCTCACATTTCTTTGGCTCTTTTGCATGTGGAAACCTTCTTGGAAACTTCTTCATTGAGGCTATAAAGAAGGATGTGCATTGCTTTTGCGTTTAGCTTTGCCTTCGTGTCATTTTCACTCCTTTGCTTCTTCTTCTTCTTCTTAGGAGCTTCCAAGTAGCCATCTTCAATAATGTCCCAAACCTTATAATCATGAGATTTGATGTAGTACTTCATGACATTGTTCGATTAGAAGTATGATTCTCATTGGAAGAGCGGAGAACAGGAGATAGAGCGACCCTCTTCAAATCTTGCCATTTCTTGATCGGAGAACTTCGAGCTAACGATCTTTACTTCCAAATGTTAGTCCTTTGATGAAGACCAAGCTCTGATACAAATTGAAAGGCCTTGTTGCTCCCTTCTGATCTTGTGTTAAGAGGGTTGGAATACTCCTTTGATGAATTGGCTAAAACCGATAAAAAGATAGAGAAATTGCATAATTATTTTAGAGTGGTTCGGCTTCTAACCAAAGCCTACATCCACTACCTTAGCACACCACTAAGGATTTCCCAATTCACTATGAATTCGTCCCCTTTTCAAGGCTTATGAGGCAACTTTTACAACCCTATCTTTTAAAGGCTAAGATAGAACCACTTTAGTTTTTGTCTGAGGCTAAAGTAGAACCTCTCCTTTTACAGGGGAGTTGTTTGGTAAACTAAATACCTCACAAGGTGGGTGTTTACACAATTGAGCTCACAAGAGTGCAAAGGATAAATACAATTAAGCACTCTCTTAAACACTATTTATAAGATAAATGAAAGAATGGGACTTAAGGCTCATTTATCTTGATCATATTGCTTGGATGTGTTCTCTAACTATCTTCAAGTGTTACAGCCTTCATAATATAGCTAGGAATGAGCTTGTGGCTGTTGGTGACCATTGGGTTTCAAATAAAACCGTTAGGACTATTTTCCATGCTGAAATTACAGTTCTGGTGCAGCCCGTATCGATACGTGGGTTACCTGTATTACTACGCCTACTAGCCGTTATAGCCGTTGTGCGCGGGCTTCGTGTATTAGTACGCCTTGTCATGGAAATAGTCATTGAGGGGTTTTTGAAAACATAGCGTATCAGTACGCTACATAGCGTATCGGTACACCCTTTCGCATCGACATAATCAAGTCTGTACCGGTACGAGTTTTGGTAGAAACAAAATTCCAGTAGTTGAAACCCTAAGGTGTATCGATACGGGGTATACCGTATCGGTACGGTCGTGTTGAAAACATGAGTTTGGCTACGTTTAAACATTTTAAACACTTGTAAAACCTTTTGAAAACTCCTCAAACATATTTTCAAGTTGTTTGGACTTAAAATCATTTTTGAAATCTTTTCAATTTAGTCCAAAACTATTTTTTAATTATTATATCAAAACAACTATCCTAACAATCTCCCCGTTTTTGATATAATAAAACCAACTTGAAAAATTGTGTTTGGGATTCTCCCCCTTTGTAAAATAAATTTTGAATAAGATAATAAAGATTGGAAAGTGATTAAAGCTCCCCCTTATTCAATTGAAAATTCAATTTTTCAAAACATTCTCCCCCTTTTTGTTATATCAAAAATGGTTCAAACCAAAGTTTGAAAACTTTTAAGTCCATAACAATTGAGAGTTTAAAAGATTTGACAAAATAAGAGTTTTGTTTTAAAATTTGGCTCTCCTTACTCAAGCATCAATTTAAGGCTCAAAATTATCCAAGACTTTAAAATGAAAATTAATAACCAAAAAAATAAAAGCTTTAAGCTTAAAGATTACCTAATTTCTTCACTTGTGTGACTAGAGCATTTCCATGTCTTTGCATTTCTCCCCATTGGTCCAACACACATACAAAAGACATTTACTTGATTTTTGGTATCCAAATTGCTTTGGATCCATTAACATTAGATACAATGTCTTTAGTTCCCTTAGGAACCCATACTTTTCAAATTTTATAAGGTTTTCTTTTCTTATTTGGACAATTATTTAATGAATGACCATGACAATGGTAACGTGAGCATTTTGCCATTATGTGACAAGATGAATTATTGAAAATAATTTCTTTTTCTTTTGTTAAGCTTTCAAGCTTAACTTTCAAATCAAGATTTTCTTTTTCTAAAACTCCATTGCTTGTTTGTGAAAACTCTAAATCAATTTTCAAATTTTCATTTTGGTTTTCAAAATCCATTTTATTTTCAAAAGAAAATCATTTTCAATTTCAAGTTTTGAAATCATTTTCTTAAATTTGGAATTCATGGTCTCAAATTCCAAAAAAAATTCATCAAAAGCATCTTGTAACTCATCAAATGAATAAGAATTTGGATCATTAAAGTTAGAAGATACCTTAGGCTCATCAAGAGCCAAAATACCATCCACCTTGGGTGATTGGAAGAGGTTAGCACAAGCTGGAACATCATATTTCTTATCTTATTTTCCATATAGTTTCTCAAGCTTCTTCCACATTTCTTTGGCTCTTTTGCATGTTGAAACCTGCTTGGAAAATTCTTCATTGAGGCCACAAAGAAGGATGTGCATCACTTTTGAGTTTAGCTTTGCCTTCGTGTCGTTTTCACTCATTTGCTTCTTCTTCTTTTTAGGAGCCTCCAAGTAGCCATCTTCAATAATGTCCCAAACCTCATAATCATGAGATTTGATGTAGTACTTCCTGACATTGATCCATTGGAAGTATGATTCTCCTTGAAAGAACGGAGGACACGAGATAGAGCGGCCTTATTCAAATCTTACCATTAGAGCGGCCTTATTCAAATCTTACCATTTCTTGATCAGAGAACTTCGAGCTAACGATCTTTACTTCTGGATTTTAGTCCTTTGATGAAGACCAAGCTCTGATACCAATTGAAAGGCCTTGTTGCTCCATTTTGATCTTGTATTAAGAGGGTTGGAATGCTCCTTTGATGAATTGGCTAAAACCGAAAAAAAGATGAACAAATTGCACGATGAATTCATCCCCTTTTTCAAGGATTAGGAGGCAACCTTTACAAACCTATCTTTTAATGGCTAAGATAGAACCACTCTAATTTTTGTCTAAGGCTAAACTAAAACCTCTCCTTTGACAAGTGATTTGTTTGGTAAACAAAATACCTCACAAGGTGGGTGTTTACACAATTGAGCTCACAAGAGTACAAAGGATAAATACAATTAAGCATTCTTTTAAACACTATTTACAAGAGAAATGAAAGAATGGGACTTAAGGCTAATTTCTCTTGATCATATTGCTTGGATGTGTTCTCTAACCATCTTCAAGTGTTCCAACCTTCATAATTTAGTTAGGAATCAGCTTGTGGCCGTTGGTGATCGTTGGGATTCAAATAGAGCTGTTGGGACCATTTTCCATGCTAAAATTACAGTTCTGGTGCAGCTCGTATCGATACGCGGGTTTCCCGTATTAGTATGTTTACTATCCGTTATAGCCGTTTTGTGCGCTTCAGGATTCGTGTATCGGTATGCCTTGTCATTGAAATATTTGTTGGGGTTTTTGAAAACATAGTGTATCAGTACGCTACATAGCTTATCAAAACAAGCCATTCCGTATTGGTACAGCCAAGCCTGTACCAGTACAGGTTTTGGCAGAAACAAAATTCCAGTAGCTGAAACCCTAAGGTGTACGATACGGGGTATACCTATCAGTACGGTCATGTTGAGAACATGAGTTTGGCTACGTTTAAACATTTTAAACACTTCCAAAACCTTTTGCAAACTCCTTAAACATATTTTCAAGTTGTTTGGACATAAAATCATTTTTGAAATCTTTCCAATTTAGTCCAAAACTAATGTTCAATTATTATATCAAAACAAATATCCTAACAATCTCCCCTATTTTGATATAATAAAACCAACATGAAAAATTGTATTTGGGATTCTCCCCTTTGTAAAATAAACTTTGAGTAAAAGAATAAAGATTCAAAAGTGATTAAAGCTCCCCCTTATTCAATTGAAAATTCAATTTTTCAAAACATTCTCCCCCTTTTTGTTATATAAAAAATGGTTCAAACCAAAGTTTGAAAACTTTTTAGTCATAACAATGGAGAGTTTGAAAATTTTGACAAAATAAGAGTTTTGTCTTAAAATTTGGCTCTTCCTTACTCAAGCAACAATTTGAGGCTCAAAATTATCCAAGACTTTAAGACGAAAATTAGATAACCAGAAAAAAATAAAAGCTTTAAGCTTAGAGATTACCCAATTTCTTTACTTGTGTGACTAGAGCATTTCCATGTCTTTGCATTTCTCCCCATTGCTCCAACACACCTACAAAATACATTTACTTGATTTTTGGTATCCAAATTGCTTTGGATCCATTCACATTAGTCACAATGTCTTTAGTTCCCTAGGAACCCATACTTCTCTAATTGTATAAGGTTTTCTTTTCTTAATTGGACAAGTATTTAATGAATGACCATTATAATGGCAATGTGAGCATTTTGCCATTATGTGACAAGATGAATTATTGAAAATAATTTCTTTTTCTTTTGTTAAGCTTTCAAGCTTAACTTTCAAATCAAGATTTTCTTTTTCTAAAACTCCATTGATTGTTTGTGAAAACTCTAAATCATTTTTCAAAATTTTATTTTGGTTTTCAAAATCGACTTTTGTTTTGAAAAGAAATTCGTTTTCAATTTCAAGTTCTGAAATCATTTTCTTAAATTTGGAATTCATGGTCTCAAATTCCAAAAATAATTCATCGAAAGCATCTAGTAACTCATCAAATGAATAAAAATTTAGATAATTAGAGTTAGAAGATACCTTAGGCTCATCAAGAGCTAAAACACCATCCACCTTGGGTGATTGGAGGAGGTTAGCACAAGTTGGAACATCATTTTTCTTCTTTTCTTTGCCATATAGTTTCTCAAGATTCTCCCACATTTCTTTGGCTCTTTTGCATGTGGAAACCTTCTTGGAAACTTCTTCATTGAGGCCACAAAGAAGGATGTGCATCGCTTTTGCGTTTAGCTTTGCCTTCGTTTCATTTTCACTACTTTGCTTTTTCTTCTTCTTAGGAGGTTCCAAGTAGCCATCTTCAATAATGTCTCAAACCTCATAATTATGAGATTTTATGTAGTATTCATGACATTGCTCGATTGGAAGTATGATTCACCTTGGAAGAGCGGAGGATACAAGATAGAGCGGCATTATTCAAATCTTGCCATTTTTGGATCGGAGAACTTCGAGCTAACGATCTTTACTTTCGGATGTTAGTCCTTTGATGAAGACCAAGATCTGATACCTATTGACAGGCCTTGTTGCTCCCTTTTGATCTTGTTTTAAGAGGGTTGGAATGCTCATTTGATGAATTGGTTAAAACCGATAAAAAGATAGACAAATTGCACGATGATTTTGGAATGGTTCAGCTTCTAACCAAAGCCTACATCCACTAAATTATCACACCACTAAAGATTTATCAATTCACTATGAATTCGTCTCCTTTTCAAGGCTTAGGAGGCAACCTTTACAACCCTATCTTTTAACGGTTAAGATAGAACCACTTTAGTTTTTGTCTCAGGCTAAACTAGAACCTCTCATTTTACAAGGGATTTGTTTGTTAAAATAAATACCTAACAAGGTGGGTGTTTACACAATTGAGCTCACAAGAGTACAAAGGATAAATACAATTAAGCATTCTCTTAAACACTATTTACAAGAGAAATGAAAGAATGGGACTTAAGGCTAATTTCTCTTGATCATATTGCTTGGATGTGTTCTCTAACCATCTTCAAGTGTTCCAGCCTTCATAATATAGTTAGGAATGAGCTTGTGGCCGTTGGTGACCGTTGAGATTCAAATAGAGCTATTGGGATTGTTTTTTATGCTGAAATTGTAGTTCTGGTACAACCCACATCGATACGCGGGTTACCCGTATCAGTTCGCCTACTAGCCGTTATAGCCGTTGTGCGCGCTTCAGGCTTCGTGTATCGGTACACCTTGTCATGGAAATAGTCATTGGGGGGTTTAAAACATAGCATATCGGTACGCTACATAGCGTATCGAAACACGGCCTTCCATATTGCTACAGTCAAGCCTGTACCGGTATATGTTTTGGCAGAAACAAAATTCCAGTAGCTGAAACCCTAAGGTGTATCGATACGGGGTATACCGTATCGATACGGTCATGTTGAAAACATGTGTTTGGCTACGTTTAAACATTTTAAACACTTCCAAAACCTTTTGAAAACTCCTCAAACATATTTTCAAGTTGTTTGGACTTAAAATCATCTTTGAAATCTTTTCAATTTAGTCCAAAACTATTTTTCAATTATTATATCAAAACAAATATCCTAACCGGTGGGCACATCGCTGACAATTGTTAGTGACAACGGTTGGAATCGTGATTTAGGACTTAGGGGGTTTGAGGACTATTTTGGAATTTTTGTGAATTTTAGAATACTTTTGAAAATTTTAATTTTTTTGAAAAATAAAATAAAATAAAACATGCCACATGTAATGCTTTTATTGGCTAATGCAATATTTTAAATGGTCATTAATAACAAAAAACCTAAAATGGTAACGATAAAAACATTAGGCACATACTTGGGCCGAAAAATACTTTATGCATATATATGAAAAAGGGTACATTTTGGGTATTTTTTTACTATTAAGCATTTTTTTATTTTGATTATTAAATTTTAGGGTAACTTATATAAAGTTCTCCTATTACAAGGTATTTTTTTGTCGAGTTCTTCGACTATGAAAATTATAAAATAATAACCCAACTTAAAAAATAACAAATTAATCTGGTACCATTAAAAAAGTTAATGGTTGATGATGCGCCAATTAACAAAAATGATATACATTCAATCAATTTAGTTCCAATTTGAAAAAACAATAAATGTGTTTTTATTTACACATTCTATCAATTTAGTCATGCTTTTAATTAGAAATCATTTAATATTTTTTGTCACGACCCACAGGTTAGCGGCCGAGACATGTGCACAACAAGCAGATCAAAAGGTTCTTAGCAAAATCTTGGGTTTGCCCAGAAGACCACCTAACTTGGTCTCGATCGTTGGAGACTGAAAGAAAGTCCAATTACATTGAGCCTAGTAAATTAATAGATGATATCATACCAAGAAATATTGCAAGGAATAAGCATATACCTCAACGTAAACACGAACCTAATGAAAAAATTTAATTGTGATAGAGTTTCCTTAGTTAGCTTATATATGGTAGGTGGCTTTCGATTTGAACCGTTATTATAAATTAATCTCATCCATTTATTGTATGAGGATTCAACTATAAATAGAGGCATCTCCACCTCAATTGTATTCATCCATCATTTGAGTAATACAAAAAGTATTTACTCTAAAACTCTTTGTAGAGTTTTTAAATGTTCTTTCTTTGTTCTGGTTGCAAATCTCTTTTGTTCGTTTTTGCTTAAAACAATTTTACGTTTGAGTGCCTCAAAAGAGTTTGATTTTTCAGAGTGAAAAAACATACTTAATTGTTTGTCTCGAAAACATTGACTAAGGTTGCGCGATTTGTTAGGTCGAAACTCTAGCCCGTGACAAAAATTAAATGAATAAGAATGATGGGGTTTCAAACTTGAATTATTGGGGGTTTATTAGCGTGCTCAACCATGGACCAAAGTAATGAGTCGTCTTTCTTTGGATAAATATTGTTTTATTATCTAAACTATCACAATAGTACAAAACAATGAACCACCAACCCTATACAAAAGAACCCTTACACAAATTTAGTATATCCAGCCAAACACACACTCACGTCATTTTTAATCCTCAAAAACACAACATAAACATGCTGAATAGGTCGACCATGCAGCCTGCCATTCCTTTCTTGCCAAACATAATAGAGGAAATAATCTCATGCAAGCCTAAATTAACCAGAGTAGTGTATTTAAATTAACAACACCTTGTCCTAGGTCCTTGTTTGGCTCTAGTGAGGTAGGCTTCTATATTACAACATGTGGTCTTTGTTCTAGACTTTGAGTACCTGAACTGTCGTTATTGTCTACTGCGACACCAAGACATCGATTTGGGAGTATAGGCCCCCTTATAGCGGAGGCGTAACTTCACGGTGTATAAGGTTGGTATACAAGAAGAAAGACAGAATTTCGATCACGGAGATGAATACCTCACGTAGGATCATGTCTCGCTCCCACCTAAGGGAAAAGCTCAGGTAGAAGACTTATGCATGAATAACAATTTATATCACACAAATAAAAAGTATATCTCCATTCTTTCTATAAATAATCCAATAGTTATTGAAAAATTAAATTCAAATTACAATTCTTTAATGCCAAAATGCCACCTAAAATGAATTAGGTCTGACTCTCTAATATCCTAGTGGAGTTGCCAAGCCGTTGAAACTATTTTTTTATGTGAGAAAATAGCTTGCCGATTAATTTTTGAAATTTAGGGTTTTTCCTTTTTTAATTCGATTTTGAAAATTATTTTGGAGTCACCACCAATCACTTCAAGGTAGACCACACCATAAAATAACCGGAGATTCATTCTTTTTGAAAATTGGGTTCGGGAGTAGACCACACCATAAAATAACCGGAGATTCATTCTTTTTGAAAATTCGGTTCGGGAGTTGGTTACGTGTGGGGAAGGATTAACACCCCCCATACGCCCGTTATCGGTACCTTTAATTTTACGTGGCATTTTGAATAATATTTTGAATTTAATTTAACCCTTAATTATTAACTGTATTTAAATTCCAAATAGAGATATTTCTTTTTATAAGGAAATATATTTTTATCTGAATATGAGATTAAAAGTACCCTTTTACATTCGAGGCACCCTCATTCATATTCAAAAAATATATTTCCAACATAAAAGGTTTTAATACATGATTTATCATTGTCTTTTTTATTTTAAGTTCTAACTTAAAAAGGCTCTAATTAATTTAAATTATTTCAGACTATGAATATTATTAAATTTAAAGGGTTTTATGAGATATCACCAATTGCTTGAGCATCATCCATATTAAAACCCCTATTTTTTATAATATTCACTAATTAATTGTTATTCTAATTATTTAAAGTAATAGACCTAATTAAAGCTATAATTAATTAACTAGGTTATTTATTAATTTCTAAGATTCTAATGAGTACTAAGTGTTATACTTAAAAGCCAATGTTGGAATAACATCCCATTGCAATGGGACACTACCCAAATTTAAACTCCAAAAAGTTTCCTAATTAAAGAACCTAAAAGGCTAAGGCTCTACACAATTATTTATTAAATCTATGTGATTAAGTTATCTAATAAATATATACTACGTGCTTAATTTAAAACATGCATCACACATATAAATTAATTGCAATTAAATTAAAACAATTAAAATGACTGAATTGAAAGGAAATTAAACTTGAATATGATTTTATTAATGAGTGGACTAAATTGAATACAAGGTGATATTGGGGGACAAAATTTGAAGAACCCAGATAGAGGGTTGTAGACTCTCTAGAAGAAGTGTGTTATGAATGCTGGCAAAAGGGGCAAAAGTATGTATTAGTAAAACAATGCCAAGATGAGTCTTTTAGTTTTAAGCTTGCTTGGTGACACTGTTTAGCGTGAGTGATAAGAGGGACCATACCATGAATCCCCACCTTAATCCAGACATCACTAGGTTTTCTCTTCAACTTATACCCTAAGGTTTTGGACTTGAGAACTAAGAGGGAGCAAACCACGAAGCCCCAAGTAACTTATTATCCCTAGGCAGAGGATAGTTCTATTTTTTATTGCCATGGCAGAACATTTCTGCCATATTAGTTTCTTTTTACCCTGGCATTATTTTTCAATATTTTTTCAATTTGAGCATAGTTTCAAATAGTCTAAGTTTGCTAGGGAACTAGATACATATCACGTGTTAAGTGTAAATTCAATTCCCTAAACTAGAGATTAATTGCCAAGCTAGCCTGGCATACCACTCTGCTGGAATGGCATGACAACTAAAGATTAAAATTTCCTCATCGGGCATACATCTAGATCAAATTAAACTTGCCTAACAAATGCTAACATTCTTCAAAATTAATCCGAGGCAAAATTTTCTTTTTTCTTTTTAGTGGTTTGACATGCATCTATTCTAAATGACCTAAAATGGCATGGCAACAGAAATTAAACATGAAATGCATGGCATAAATGTGAGGAAATGCACACCCCCAAACCTAAGATGTGCATTGTCCTCAATGCATGAAAACAACACATATGTACAATAAAAACATAAAAAATAAAATGCATGATCATGAAAAATGCAATGTAATGGAATGCAAAGGAGTTTAGGAAGATGAGGACTCCCATTTAGATGAAAGTTCTTTTGTGACTCGGGTTTTTCTCTTCACAAAGGTCTCACGATCAAGGGCCATTATTTTTCTTCTCTTCATTGTTGGCTTTGTGGCCGTGAATGCTCCAATATCCCGGGGGACTTTCTCCATAATCTTGGCAGGGTTTGATATGGTAGGAGTAGCAGTGGCATCAGAATGAGTAGGTGCCACTGGTGGCGTGGCAGGCTTCTTGGCAGACTTTGCTTTTGTAGACTTCGTTTTTGTGTTTATTCGGTTCAATCTTGGATTTAGAACTGGCAAATTTAACTTGGGCTGGAGATAACGGGACTATGGCATCAGATGAGGTATGAACTGAGTGAGGACTGGCTGGCATGGCATCATCGCTGGAAAAGATCTCAACAGGGAAATCTAGGAAGTCTGGCAAGACACCCAGGGACAGGCCTTCAAGAGTCACTTTGGTGGAAACATCCCTGGCATGAGTATAACGCCAGAACTTGAGAGTCCGCTCCTCTGCTACCTCAAATTTTTGGAGAATAATCTCATGGAGCTGGTAGATCTGAGAGAGCAATGCCACTGCATCAGTTGGCATTGGAGCTGGCTCTGCCTTTGGCACATTGGGCTTTGGCGTTGGCACCTTTCCCTTTCCCTTGCCTTTTTCCTTGGCTTCAGTAGCGGTGAGGTTGTTCCAAATAGCAGCTGTGATTGTAGTTCCCTTGATCGTTTGGACCTTATCTATATCATGCTTGGGCACACCATGTTGCATGCAAATGTTAGAAATCAAAAGAGGGAAAATAGACTACTATTACCTCTCGCCGCACATTTATAAGTTTATTCAATGATGAGTCGGCCAACATTGATTTTTCGACTGATGATGTTCAAATGCAGCAATGCCAGCCTCCCCTCCGACACAGTTTCATTGTGCGATGTGGGCATCAAATTTGCCTTCAAGAAATGGTTCCAAACCCTCAGCTGAGGCTTCAATGCCAGCCGTTTCACCGTCTGGTGTCCTTTCGACGATATGATCCATACTGTGCCAGGCTCACACAAGTCAGTCAACAATTTCTTTCTCTTAGCCGCACTCATTGAATCGACGAACTCAAAGTGTTCATCCCCTGCAGCTTCCAACCCAAACATTGTGTTAATATACCCTTCATCGAAATGCACAGAATTACCTCGAATTATCAAGAAGGGTGAGTCTTTGGTCACAGATGAGCATAGAACTCTTAAACTATGATAGCATAAATCTCCCCTTTTTGTTGGCAGAACTTGTTCCACTTGTGCAAGTCGACTAATGCCATGAACTCTGGGGGGGAAAATCAATGGCTGTTTCAGTCTCAAAATTGAAGTACTTTTCGTAGCAAAAGGATCTTGAAGCAAAGCTTGCTTCAAACTTCTTCTAGATCTCCTCGTTGAAAAACATTTGGATAGTAGTCGATGAGGAAGCCATTGGAGCAAAAAGAAATCTTGGAATGGTTCGAACAAAGGAAGAAGAAGAAAGGGAAATATGATTCTTGGTTTCTTGCTTGAAAAAGAAAGGGAAAAGTGAGAAAAAAAGGGAGAGAGATTTTGGTTCTTGAAACGGTAGGGGTAAGTAGAAAGTAAAGAGATTGTGTGGTTTAATTGGTGTAATAAAGGTAGCCAAATTTAATGGAGATAATGATGGAAAATAAAGGCTTGATTTGATAAGAGGTAAAGTGATAAGGGTGATGTGATAAAGTGTAAGTGATAGGATAAGTTTTAAAGATTAGAGTGATAAGGTGATTAAGTTGAATTTAAATCCAACCTAATTTTGGGCGGTTAGGGTTAAGTCTCAAAGAAAAAAATACTCCCTTTCTAATGGGTCGGTCTTAATCAAGCTAGGGTAATCTCTTATTCCAATATTCCATTCCAACGCATGCCTAGCCTCAGTGCTGGCATTCTACTTGGCATTCTGCATGGCACTCTGCCTGGCACGTAGATCTCGCTCAATGTGTTATCGTCTTATGCCAAGACTGGCTTTGGCATTGTACATGGCATTGTACCTATCATTCTAAATCTGCACAAACTCAAAGAAAACCTTTCAACGTATCAAAGGAAAATTAAAACTAAAAGAATAAAAACTAAACAAAGAAAATACTGAAAAGGAAAACATCTAAACCTAATATTTACAAAGATTCAAACCTGATGATGATGTTATGGTACCTCCGCTAAGAGGATAAGCACTAGTTCTGATCACCTTCCAAATAGTGTTTCAATCTTTGGCCCTTGGTTGGTGGGTGGTAGGCTGTGGCAGTCCTTTGTTTGAATAACCAACATAGAAAGCCAAAGAATTGCTTTTCTTTGAGTATGCCGAACTCTTGATGGCACAATGAAAGAGAACATTTTGCCATGGTGGCCTTGAACAACCACCTTAGAAAATCGAAGAATCTTTTTGTTGTCGAGGCATAATCATCCTCATCTTGTTCCAGAATCTTTATGAAATCTTCAGTTTTGCACCGCAACATCATTTCATTTTTGTCACAGCAAAATTTTCTTGCTTCATCTCTTCACTCTCAGTCATTTGGCATCCACTTTTCCTTCCAGCAACGAGCCATTTGAGCACACCTCGCTTCATGGCATCAGTCCTGACCAGAACCGATCTTCTCTATTGCTCAATTGTTTTGCCATTACACTTTTGTTCTATGGCATCGACTTTCATTTCTTGGCAATAAAATGCTAGGTTCTCATCCAAGATGGATTACATTGGCTCAACTGCATGGCATTCAATTTCATTTGTACATTTAAGAATTTTGAAATTGTCAACAGTAATACCTACTTGTCTTACCGAGGTAGGGTTGGCGAATGAGGGCTCCACTGGTTTTGTCGCGGTGGTGTTGGCATCTGACTGATGTCCGACATCAAATAGCGGTCTGGCATTATATAGTGGTTTGGCATCATCAGCCTCTGCCTCTTCTTTCTCTACTTCCTTGGGTTCACCTGCTGGCATTGATTTCTCTTCTTGGCAAATAATTAGCTGCTTGACATGTCTTTTATTCCTAACTTGTTTGACACTCCGAGTCTCCTTACTTATCTTTGTGATTTCAGTATCACTTAGGAGGCTTTCTTGCACTCTGGGACTCAAGTTTTTAGCGATTTGTCCATCGTCTTCTCAGTTTGGAATTTTAGAATCCCCTAAAGCTAGCTGTCATGGCATGCTATTCAGGTTGTTCAAAATCAGTGTTATGTGATTTTCAATTTTTCTGCTTGTTTCTTCAATCTCTTGACGTTGAGCATCCATCCGAGCTTTCATATCCTCCCTAGAGTGTACGTTTTCTTGCCAAGACATGTGTGTTGCAGTAGCAAAGCTATAATCATCATAGAAATCTCCTTGGTCTTCACACGAGTAGCTTGGCTGTTGTTGAGGTCTATTTTGCCATGACATCTGTATTACTGCCACAATTCTATTATCGTAAGCAAAAATGTTAGCTTCTTGATCATACCATGGAAAATTTTACTGGTAATGCCATCGGTTCTTAGCTTCAATATGGTCTCCAATGCTCATTCTTCGATCCTCCATGTTCTTAGAAGTACCTAAAATAAATGAAACTAAAAATAATGTTAGAAAAATAAATAATAAAAGGAAAATAATCATAAACTAAAACAAAGACAAGTAAAAATCAAAATAATCGATTCCGTTGCAATCCCTGGCAACGACGTCAAAAACTTGTAGACTCTCTAGAATAAGTGTTTTATGAATGCTGGAAAACGGGGCAAAATGTATGTATTAGTAAAACAATGCCAAGATGAGTCTTTTGCATGCATGTATACACGGTCTGCAAGTAATACAACAGTTAAGCTGAGTATCGATCCTTCAGAGATTGACTTTGAATTTGATTGTCTTGATTGTTACTTGCCTTGAGAAAAAGATGATTTGTTTTGGAATTGATTTTGAAACTAAAGAAAAGAAAAGTAATAAAAGTAAAATAAAGTAAAGACGTTGGCAAGGAGAGTGTTTTAATGAATGATGAGCGTTGGCAGTGAATGCCTGGTTTTCACGCTATTTATGTCGTGCTAGCTTTTAATAACGACCTGCCTTGGCATTGTTTGCCAAGCAAATTCAATTGAACCAATTTAATTAATAACCAATCTATACTCTTAAGGGGTAGATTTCATTCCCGAAGTAAGTTCATCTACTTGAACGACTTCTCTCGAAGCTTCTCGCCCTAGTATTCAACAACTTAATCATTGCCACCCCAAGTCTGTTAAGATATTGAGGAGCAATAGGCCAACGGTGCCAGCTCTCGCTTTGCACAATATTTAGGAAACATTAAAGTATGCCGAATAGATAAAAGAATACCAAAGTAGATTCATTATTAAAAACTAAACCATAAAATAACGTTCAACGTAAACATCCCCCACCAACTATTTGAGAACACATCATCATTTAAAAGAAAATAAAAATAACTAAACAAAGAGAATGGGGCGAGAAGGGGTCTCTCAATGCAGCCTTTCAAGATCCAGGCTCTCAGTCAAGCTGGTTGAACCACGTTTCCTTGGTGTAGCTGGTGGTCGATGGACCACTCTCCACACGTTTTTGATTGAATGCTTCTCGTCCTTTAAATAGGCATGGAACGAAGCCCTAGGATAAGCCTTTGCATTTGAAATTTGAATGCGCAATGGATAAGGCTTGTGATCACCTTTATCCAGATTTGAACTGATAAGCTGATCAGGTTTTGACTAGGGCTGACGTCATCTGTCATTGATCCTTTGGCAACCAAGCATGGCATCATTTTGCCAACCAAGCTTGGCACTATTTTCTGTTATTTTTTTGGAGATTGATCCAATTGCTATTCTCTCGCAGCCTGATCTGGTCCTATTTTTTCTGGTTCAACAGCTTCTTGGCCTGGCATCAAATTCCTCTCCTTTGCCAACTGGTGCTTGGCATTGTTTGGTCCATCTATGCTAACAACATCTCGGCATTCTCTCTGGAATTCCTTCCTGCGCTGCTCTTCTCTGCCAAATACTACGCAAAAACCTGCAAAATTACCAACAAAACAACCCTTCACATTGGCATAGACAAAATTCCCAACTCCTTATGCAAATGCATGAATTTAACATCTAAATGAAATAAAATGTACTCAAAAGCAAGCAAAAGCATTGCAATATAGGCATAAAAATCAATACTCTTGAGGAGGTAACATACCCCCAAACCCAGCTCATTGCTTGTCCTCAAGTAGTGCAAAAAAATATAAAAACAAAAATTGTGAAAATAGTACCTCGACAGAATTCTGGCTAGAATGCCAACAAGTGCTGGCAAGTAGAATTTGGCTCTATTTCTATCCTCAGGTATCTCAATGCAACAATGCCAAGCAAGTAGTAATTCAAGTGCAACAATATAACTCTAGTCTAAGTTCATGAAGTGTGCACAATGTGTAGGCACTATGCATCCAATATCCTTTCACTCACTTAGTCAATTTCACTACCTAAACTTAATTCTTTATTTTCATCATTTTTCTTTCTTTTTCTTTCTTGCCAAGGGTTCGGTTGGCATTAATTTAAGCTTGCTTCGTGACATTGTTTAGCGTGAGTGATAAGAGAGAGCATATCACGAATCCCCACCTTAATCTAGACATCACTAGGCTTTCTCTTCAACTCATACCCTAAGGTTTTGGACTTGAGAACTAAGAGGGAGCAAACCACGGAGCCCCAAGTAACTTATTATCTCTAGGTAGAGGAGAGTTCTAACTTTTATTGCCTTGGCAGAACATTGCTGCCTTATGGAGGGGAATGATGCAACTGTCCAGAGTTTGGCAGCACCTATGCGAAACTTGGAGGTACAGATTGGACAAATTGCCAATGCACTCAACAATAGACCCCAGAGAGCATTGCCAAGTGATACAAAGTATATCAGGGATAGAGGCAATGAACAATGAAAAGTTGTAACTCTTCGGAGTGACAAACAATGCGAGGCTGAGACACCTGTCAAGCAGCCGATTAGTTGCTAGGAGGAAGAGAAGGGACCGATAGATGAACCAAAATAAGTAGAGAAGAAAGAAGCAGATATAAGCGATGCCAAACCTTAGTTGGATGCCAGCAAAACCTTGGAAAAATCAGCAGAGCAAACGTTTGCTTATCCACCTCCACCATTTCCACAAAGGTTGCAAAAGCACAAGCAAGATCAACAATTTAAGCGCTTCTTAGAATTCCTTAAGCAATTGCAGATTAATGTACCATTAGTGTAAGCTCTCGAGCAAATGCCTAACTATGTTAAATTCATGAAGGACATCTTGTCCAAGAAAAGGAAACTGGGTGATTTCAAGACTATAGCTCTCACTAACGGATGTAGTGCAACAATATTCAATTAGTTTCCACCAAAGTTGCAAGATCTGGGAAGTTTTACTATTCCCTGTACCATTGGCAACAAATTCATGGGTAAGGCACTGTGTGACTTGGGAGCCAGCATCAATTTGATGCCAATGTTTTTTTTAGAAAGCTCAACATCGAAGCAAGGCCTACCACAGTAACACTTTAGTTGGCAGATCGATACTTTGCACATCCTAGGGGTAAGATTAAGGATGTGTTGGTAAAGGTAGACAAATTCATATTCTCGGCCGACTTTATTATTTTAGATTATGAGGCATATGTGAATGTTCCAATTATATTGGGAAGACCATTCCTTGCCACATGTAGAGCTTTGATTGATGTTCATAAAGGAGAACTAACTATGCGCATGAATGATCAAGATGTTACATTTAATGTGTTTCAAGCTCTTAAATGCGCAGATGAATCAGAGGAATGCTAAGCTGATGAAATGATGGAGTCCATTTTTAATGTGGACGTGGCAAAGCTATGCCAAGATACTGATGATGATGCCAACGAGTTAGATAGTGAAGAAGAGACAAGTGAGGAAACTGAAGGTGTAACTCCCTTGACCGAGTCTAGACGCAAGACTGAACCGAGTGAGCTACATTGGGTTTGCCAAAACAAACCCTTAAAGATTTAACTTGAACTACATCCATTTTTTATTTTATCTTATCTAGATGCAACATTATAACCTATGGTAAGCATACTGGCAATGGGTGAAATATTAACTCAATCGGGCGTCGAACTGACATCCAATTATACGAGATTGCAATTTAGGGACCTAATTGAAATTCTGGAAAATTAAAAGGACTTATTCTATTTTAAAGTTACCAATCCTTAATTAGTCAAGTTTCATGCTTCCATGTCAAAAACCAGCTCAAAATGATCATCCAAACTCATGTAATTGCATACATAACAATCAGGGACAAAAATGAAATAATATTAAAACATCAAACTTCACTTTAACCAACTTAACTACTGGCCGTATTGGTACACAGGAAAGTGTATCGGTATGGTTATACATTTCCAAAAACCCAGATTCCAGTAGCTTAAACCGTACCGAAACACTTCCTTGAGTACCGAAACACAAGCCACTTTTGCATACACTCGTACCAGAACGATAGCTCGCGTATCGAAACGCCTGTGCATTTTAGGCGTACCCATTTTGGTACAAGGATACGCGTACCAAAATGCCTGGACCCAAAATGTCCCAAAACTCTATTTTTTCATACTCTAATGGTTTCAAACACACACAAACATGCCTTAAACATATACAAGACATTACCAGGAATCAATCCTCATCATATCATCACGGAATTGTCATTAATTCAAGGCATCATGCTTTAAAAGAAAGCCTATAGGCATGCATCCTTAGAATCAAACCATCCAATAACCAAAACATAGTTCCAAAGCAATGACAACCATAAAAGGCCATTTACAACCTCAAATCAGTAACACAAACTTGCTCAAATAGGGAGTCCAACATAAACCCTCCCGAAATATCAATGAACCCCATTGCCTTTATTACTACAAGTCTAAGTCGAAATCATACTTTCAAATAGCCGAAGTCCTAGGATTCCCTTCGCTCGTTCGCTGCCACCAAACTTTAATTCTTTGCATTGATGAACAAAAAGAGTGTAAGCACACAAGGCTTAGTGAGGAGTGCTCAAACAACATACCATCAATGCATTTTTAGAACCATTTTCCAAAACCACATTGAAATCACCATTTCAATCATCTTATAAAACATCATGCCTTGAAAACCATCCACTTAACACTTCCAAAAACAAGCATATTAAACCATATGCAGCATGTATCATGGATCAAGTCCCATTGCTAACCCTCAATTTAAGCCTTCCATGCATAAAAATCTATATGCAAAGCTTAAAGAGTAAACATGTATAAACCAACATTATACATCAACATCCATCAACATGATACATTACAATTATATTGGCTTTCAAGTGATCATAAACCAAGTCTCACTTTCCAAAATATTATATCGGATGCACGAATTCAACAAGTGTCCTCTCAACACTTCATGCCATCTCAACCGAAATTACAGTACGCTTACAAACGGGTATTCTCACAACCTATCTCAACGGTTAGTCGCATAATCCACTAACGAGAGTTTCCGGTACCATATAACCCCTCAACCATTAGGGTACTCGTGGTGGAGTATTCAGTACAGATAAACCCATCAACACCCGAGGCGACTCTTTATAGTTATCAATCCTATGGCCGACCAACTATATTCCATAACATTTTAAATCATATCACGTGCCAATATAATTCATTATTAACCATGTACCTCACTATTTTATATGCATCACATCAAAACTATTTATAAAGCAACTAGCCATGCTTTAAAACAAGTATTCCACATACATACATGGATCATTTACCAAATGCATCCATCACCATTATATGATCAAAAACAATATTAAACATACTTTAAATCATGCTTACACAATAGGTACTGTGTCATTCAAAACAAGTGCACAAAATCCATTTCATAAAAGCACGACCGAGAGAGAAATCTATTTATACTTACTTCTGAGTTTAAACTAGCGTTTCAAGCTAAGTTCAAACTCCCATAAATCACCTTTAAACCATTTCAAAGCTGAAATCCACGTTCTCACTCACCGACAATGCAAAACTTTATTCGCTGATGCAAATTTAAGCGTCCGAAGCCTCACCGATAGCTATAGGATCAATCTCCCCTATTTAACCACATAACAACAGGGGATTAATGCATCATCATGCATTCATAATCCCAACAATACAACTCCCCAACTTCGCCTCACTAACAACCATTAAACACCATCTGAAAATAACTGAAAACACCTTCCAACTTAATCTAAACGCAACCCAGCCATAATCTAACAATTCATTACATTAATTACCTTCAATAACATCCCAAAACAATCCTTATACCTCCAATATAAATAAAACATCCACAACTCCACAAAACTCATAACTAGCAACATAGAAGATTAGAGATTCATATAGTTTTGGGATTCTAATGTTAAAATCAATCTATTAACATTATAAAACACTAAAATTTGATTAAAATCAATCAAGAACTCAGCAAAATAGATACAATTCGAAAATCATATAATCTTATCAATTAAACATTGATTTAACCAATTTTCTATAATTAAATCATTAAAACTCATTAGAATATATATATAAAGGATCAAATACTTGGGAATTTCTGTAGATAACCAATCATTATATGAGAAGAATGAACCTTGCCTCTAACAGATGAATTTCCCATCAATTGGATGTTTATTCTTGAAAATCAAAGGAAAACAATGAGATTTTGGAAATCAAGATTGAGGAATCTAATAGAAATCAAAATTTTAGAAAATCAAATCATTACCTGAAATCGTTGATGAACAAAAGAATGTTTGAATGAATGAATTTTGAGAGAAAACTTGAGAGAAAGAAAGTTACGTCAAAATTGTTTATTAAAAAATAACCACCTCATCTTTTATTAAAACCATTTAATCCTTAATTAAAGCTCATTAAAATTATCCCAATTGAGAGAAAACTTTGATAAAAAACATTTACGTAGAATGGCTCCTTAAAGATTTCAGGTTTTGAAGCTTTTACAAAACAATCACTAAAAATAGTTTTCAATATTTACATTTTGGTCACTAGCCAAAATGTCCAATTTTTGAATTATATTTTTCAAAATTGACTTTACCAAAAATATCCATATACTAAATAATGATTTTTAAACATTTTTCCCAAATATTTCCTTACTCAAAAATATTTAAATCGATTTTAAATCCCGAATTTGACTCGAATCTCTAACCCGGTCCACCAGACCGTCTAATCAGCCTATAAACCTCTAGGCCCAAAATCGGGGTGTTACAGAAGGAACAACCTTGTAGAAAAAAGTATTAAGCTTTTTCGCATAGCCAGAGCCACTAGAGTTGGCTGGCAGAGAGATCAAGGCACCTAAAACATCCATTGAGGAGCCAACTGAATTGGAACTAAAATCGTTGCCAGGCCACCTCAGGTATGCCTACTTAGGTAAACACTCAACATTGCTAGTGATCATTGCTGCTGATCTAACTAATGATCAGGAGAAAAGATTGATGGAAATTTTAAGCAATTACAAGCAAGCGTTGGGATGGACCTTGGTTGATATCCGAGCAATAAGCCTTACCATTTGCATGCACAAAATAATTTTGGAAGAATATTGTTGGACTCGATTCCCTTCAACCGTTTAGCTTGCCAGGTGGTGGAGAAGATGTAATTTGGGTGATGGTGGTGGAAGCAAAAAGATAGAAAAATACAAACAATGATTTAGAGTGGTTCAGCTTTCTAACCAAAGCCTACATCCACTACCTTAGCTTCCTACTAAGAATTTCATCAATTCACTAAGAATTCTTCCCTTTTCTAGGCTTAGGAGGCAACCTTTTACAACATAGACTCACAACCCAAGTCTAGCATCCAAAGCTCACAACCGAGCTTTGGGAACACTCTTAAACAAGAGAATTCTAAGCAAACGAAATCCCTCTCACTAGGTATATGTTTGCACTCTTAAGAACTCACCCAAAACCTAAAAACTTGAGCATACATTCACAATTAAGCTCACAAGTGTTGTCTATACAAGAAATATGACAATTTGAGCAGTAAGACATTTCTTGATCATATGATTGTTGACTTGAGGATCATTTGTTGCTTCAGATGCTTTTTGAGGTCTTTTATACTCCCAATTGAGTTTCTAGTCATTGGAGACCGTTAGGATTGAATTGGAGTCGTTGAGGCCTTTATTTCCTGCAATAATGTTGTTTTGGAGCTGTCCGTATCGATACGCGAGTAGCCGTATCGGTACGTGCTCTTCATAAACTAACCGTTATTCTCTTTCTAGCTTGGGCATATCAATACGCGTAGGAGCGTCTCGGTACAATATGCAATTTAAAAGATCATTGGGAAAATGACCGTTAGGGGGTTTTGGCCATTGGGGGGTTTTTGCCACATAGGCGTATCAAAATGCTAAGAGGTGTACCGAAACGAACCCTCTCCGTATCGATACGGGCAAGCCCTATACCGATATGAGTTCGGGCAGTTTCAAATAGATTGTAGCTAAAACCTTAAGGTGTATCGATACGAGGAATACCATATCGGTACAGTTACTTGAAAAACTCAGGTTTGGCACTTTAAAGACATTTAAACCATTCCAAAACCTTATAAAATCCATCAAACGCATTTTCAAGTTGTTTGAACTTAAAATCATTTTTGAAATCTTTTCAATTTAGTCCAGAACAAATTTTTAGTTATTATATCAAAACAAATTTCCCAACAATCTCCCCTTTTTGATATAATAAAACCAACTTGAAAAGTTGTTTGTGATTCTCCCCCTTAGTATTTAAAAATTTGAGTAAGAGAATTTAAAATTTAAATGTAGTTAAAGCTCCCCCTTGTTCACTTGAAAAATCAATCCTTCAAACCGTTTCTCCCCCTTTTTGTTATATCAAAAAGAATTTAAGTAACTTTAAGTTCAAAATAACAATAGAGGTTAAAAAAAAAATTGACACAAATAAGATTTTTGGTTTTAAAATGGCTACCCTTACTTAAGCATCAATCAAATGTTAGTCAAACAATTTATGATAATCTAGTTGAATTAAAAAGTAATTCAAGTTATAATAAACAAAAAATCAACTAAATTTTACCACACTTGAACCAAAGGGAGGATGTGAAACCTTCCTTCTTCAAGTGCTTTCCTTGTGTGTATGGAGCTCCCCCACAATGTTATACTTTGTTGATCATTCTCCATCACACCTAAAACAAGACAATCACAAATGTTTTGGTATCCAAATTGCTTTGGATCCATATGCGTTAGTAGCACACAATTTTGTCCCCTTAGAAATCCATTTTTCAATTTCATCATTTTAGTTGAAGTACTTAGTCCTTTTGGGACCCAAATACTTCTAAAACATTTTCCATCTACAAATCTAGGGGCACTAGATTGTCTTTGATAAAAGTTTGATTTTCCAAAATTATTTTTCTTTTGAAGTTCATTGGAAATCAATTTTTTTCTTTCTTAAGATCAACAACTTCCTTTTGATGATCTTTTCCCATCGTTTGAAGTAATTCTTGTAAATTTGAAACTTTAAGCTCAAAATCTTTGATTTTTGCTTCAAACTCTAAATTAGTTTTTAAAAGCAAATCATTTTCGGTTTTCAAATTTGAAATCATCTTTTTATTTCTTGAAAATGAAGCTTTAAATTCAAAAACCAATTCATCATAAGCTTCTTGTAGCTCATCAAAAGTATATGAATTAGAAATAGATGAGTTAGAAGCTAAGTTTCCCTTTTGGAGGGCCATGAAGCATAGATGGGAGACTTCATCTTCATCACTCCATGTTGCCATGTATGCTTTCTTTGAAGATGACCCTTTTTTTGTTGAAGCGAGGGCAATCGAATTTGGTATGCCTCGTCTCCTTGTATTTATGGTTCTTTTGGGGATTCTTCATCTTCTTCTTCAATTCATGCTTGGAATTTTCATTTCGCTCTTCACGAATCAGGTGAACTTCTTGAAGAGATGAACCATCTCTTCATCTTCACTTTCCTCCTCACTTGATTCTTCATATTAGCATTTGGGGGATTTGAGAGCAATGACATTAACATTAATGCCTTGATCTTTGATCTTCTTCTCCTTCTCCTTCTTCAAGGGTACGAACATCATCTCATGAGTTAGCAATGATCCAATTAGCTCATCATGCTTGAACTCCTTCAAGTTCTTGGCTTCAATTATTGCCGTCTTCTTGCTCTCCTATGATTTGGGAAGTGATTAAATCAACTTCCAAACGATTTTCTCTTTCGAAATTTCCTCTCCAAAACTTTTGAGTTGGTTGACAATTGTGGAGAATCGGCCAAACATCCTCTTGATGTCTTAATCCTGGTCCATCTTGATGTTTTCATACTCAAGGTTGAGAAGACCGACCTTGGTCTCCTTTACTTCATTTGTTCCTTCGTATGTGACTTCAAGTTTGTCCCATACTTCCTTGGCACTCTCACAAGAAGAAACCGTAGCATAAACCTCTGGTCCCAATGCATAAAATAGCATTAGCAACGCCTTGGAGTTTAGCTCCATCATCTTCTTGCCATCTGCATTCCAATCTGTATTCCTTCGTTGAGGCTCGAACGGTCCATCTACAACATGGTCCTAAAGTCGATAATCTTTTGCCTTAATGAAGTACATCTTTCTATTCTTCCAATAGACATAATGTTCACTATTGAAGAATGGTGGCTTGTCGATGGATTGCGCCATGAACACCGGTTGATAGAATGGTTCACCAAACTTGCTGGGATTACCTCAATAGGATGTTAATCCTCTCGATTGAGCCTCGTTCTGATACCAATGGTTAGACTCGATTCCCTTCAACCGTTTAGCTTACCAAGTGGTGGAGAAGATGTAATTTGGTGATGGTGGTGGAAGCAAAAAGATAGAAAAATATGGACAAGGATTTAGAGTTGTTTGGCTTTCTAACCAAATCCTACATCCACTATCTTAGATTCCTACTAAGGATTCACCAATTCACTAAGAATTTTCCCCCTTTTCTAGGCTTAAGAGGCAACCTTTTACAACCTAGAATCACAACCCAAGTCTAGCATTCAAAGCTCACAAACTGAGCTTTAGGAACACTCTTAAACAAGATAATTCTAAGCAGATGAAATCCCTCTCACTAGGTATATGTTTGCACTTTTAAGCACTTACCCAAAACCTAAAACACTTGAGCATACAATTAAAATTAAGCTCACAAGTGTTGTCTATACAAGAAATATGACAATTTGAGCACTAAGACTTTTCTTGATCATATGATTGTTGACTTGAGGATCATTTGTTGCTTTAGATGCTTTCTGAGGTCTTTTATACTCCCAATTGAGTTTCTAGTCATTAGAGACCGTTGGGATTGAATTGGAGCCGTTTGGTCCTTTATTTACCGTAAACAATACAGTTTTAGAGCTATCTGCATCGATACGCGGGTAGTCGTATCGGTACGTGTTCTTCAGAAACTAACCGTTATGCTCTTTCTAGCTTGGGCGTATCAATACGCGTAGGAGCATCTCGGTACGATCTGCAATTTAAAAGATCGTTGGTAAAATGACCGTTGGGGGGGTTTTGGCCATTAGGGGTTTTTGCCACGTAGGCGTATCGAAATGTTAAGAGGCGTATCGAAACGAACCCTCTCCGTATCGATACGGGCAAGCCCTGTATCGGTACGAGTTCTTGCAGTTTCAAATAGACTGTAGTTGAAACCTTAAGGTGTATCGATGCGGGGAATATTGTATCAGTATAGTTACTTGAAAAACTCATGTTTGGCTACTTTAATGACATTTAAATCATTCCAAAACCTTATAAAATCCACCAAACATATTTTCAAGTTGTTTGAACTTAAAATCATTTTTGAAATCTTTTCAATTTAGTCCAAAACAAAATTTCAATTATTATATCAAAACAAATATCCCAAAGAATATCAAGGCAAAATAATTGAGGGCCAGAGAATATTGAAGCCATGCTTGAAAGAGGCGGTGAAAAAAGAAATTATCAAATGGCTGGATGCTAGGATAATCTATCACATTTTTGATAGCTCGTGGGTCAGCCCAATGCAATTTGTGCCAAAGAAAGGTGGTATGACCGTGGTTCAAAATAGCAACAATCAGTTAATGCCTTACATAACTATTACCAGATGGAGAGTGTGCATGGACTATAGGAAGCTGGACAATGACACCAAGAAAGATCACTTTCCACTACCCTTCATCGATCAAATGTTGGACAAACTAGTAGGTAAGGCATTCTATTTCTTCGTAGATGGCTATTTAGGATATAATTAGATTGCCATAGCTCTAGGAGATCAGGAGAAGACAATATTCACCTATCCATATGGGACATTTGCTTTTAGAAGAATGCCCTTTGGATTGTGTAGTGCTCTGACAATGTTTGAACATTGTATGATGTCTATCTTTTTGGACATAATTGAGAACAACCTAGAAGTTTTTATTGATGACTTCTCGGTGTTTGGAAAGACATTCAAGGAATGCCTTTAGAGTCTAGAGCTTGTTTTAAGGAGATGTAATTAGACTAACTTGGTCTTGAACTAGGAGAAATGCCACTTCATGGTGAAGGAAGGCATAGTTCTCGGTCATAAAGTGACCAAGAAAGGCTTGGAAGTTGACAAGGCAAAAGTGGAGGTAATCAAACAGTTGCCACCTCTTACAAGCGTAAAAGGTATAAAAAGTTTTTTGGGACATACAAGTTTTTACTGCCGTTTCATTAAAGATTTTTCTAAAATTTCTAAACCTTTATGCTTGCTTTTAGAACAAAATGCCACTTTTGCGTTTGATGACTCATGTTTACAAGCATTTCAGGATCTAAAAGATAGGTTGATCAATGCCCACATAGTTGTGGCACTAGATTGGAATAAGGCATTTGAGCTCATGTGCGATACCAGCGACTATGTCGTTGGAGCTGTATTAGAACAGAGGCGTGGCAAGGTTTTTCATACCATTTACTATGCCAGCCAGACATTGAATGAAGCACAACTAAACTATACCACTACTGAGAAAGAATTTCTCATGGTTGTATTTGCATTTGATAAATTTAGATCTTACTTAGTTGGTAACAAAGTTGTGGTGTATACAGATCACTCGGCATTGAAATACCTCTTGGCAAAGAAAAGTGCCAAGCCTAGACTAATCTGATGGACACTCTTGTTGCAAGAGTTTGATCTCAAGATTCGAGACAAAAAGGGGAGTGAAAACTTGGTAGCTGACCATTTTTCAAGATTAGAACATCAGCTTGAGGAAGGTAGAGCCACTACCATTAGAGATGAATTCCCCGATGAATACCTATTTGTAATCGATTCCATGCCTTGGTACGCTGACATAGTCAACTACCTGGTAAGTAATATCATGCAACTAGATCTGGTAAGCAATGCCAGGAAACATTTTCTGTGAGATGTGCGGCAGTACTATTGGGATGAGCCCATTTTGTTTAAACACTATGCTGACCAAGTAATCCGCTGATGTGTGCTAGAGGATGAGCAACACAATATTTTGCAATTATGCCATGCAATGTCTTGTGGAGGCTACTTTGCTGGAATGAATACTGCATCCAAAGTGTTTCAGTCAAGTTTCTTTTGGCCCTTGCTGTTTAAATACGATCGTTACTTTTCCAAGGCATATGATCGATGCCAGTGGACAGGTAACATCTCGAGCAGGCATCAATTGGCACTCTAGAATATTATGCAAGTGGAGCTGTTGGACGTATGAGGAATAGAATTAATGGGCCTTTTTCCCGTATTATTTGGCAATCTTTATATTCTTGTGGCCGTTGATTATGTTTCCATGTGGGTTGAGTCTGTTGCACTGCCAATAAATGATGCCAAAGTCGTTGCCAAGTTCCTGCATATGAATATCTTCACGAGATTCGGTGCCTCTAGAGCCATCATTCATGATGAAGGTACACATTTTAATAGTAATTTAATTTTTAGAGCTTTGTGCAGGTGCAGAATCCAGCAACGCATTTCCACAGCTTTCCGTCCTCAAACAAAGGGCCGAGCGGAGATCTCAAACAAAGAGATCAAGAACATTCTAGAAAAGACCGTGAATCCATGGAAGAAGGAATGGTCCTTGAGACTAGAGGATTCCTTGTGGGCTTACAGAGCAACCTTTAAGACTCTGTTGGGAACTTCTCCCTATAGGCTCGTGTTTGGGAAGGCATGCCACTTGCAGTGGAATTGGAACATAGAGCTTATTGGGCAATCAAAAAGCTCAATATGGAGTGGAAAACTGTTGGTGCAAAATGCTTATTGGACATGAACGAGTTAGACGAATTCAAAACACATGCTTATGAGAATGCTAGACTCTACAAGGAAAGGACAAAACGATGACAACAAGATCATACCAAGGCAATTTGAGGTAAGCCAACGTGTTTTGTTATTTAACTCGAGGCTAAAGTTGTTTCTAGGAAAGATCAAGTCTAGATGTTTAAGACCCTTTGAAGTTGTGAAGACATATGCTCATGGAGCAGTAGGTATTAAGGATTTGAAGAAGGAAACAATTTTCATGGTAAACGACCAAAGTTTGAAACACTATTTGGATGGTACTCAAAAGGATGCCAATGAGGTTGTCCTCTTGGCAGAGGTTCTGTGAACATCATCATGGTTTGATTTTTGTATATAGTAGGTTAGATGTTTTTCTTTTTCAGTATTTTCATTTATTTTTATTTCTTTTAATTTTGATTTTTCCTTTGCTGTGTTGAAATTTACCCTAGCCGCCCAAGGTGAAAATTGAAATTCAAAATTTCAACCTAATCACCTTATTACTTCCCACGCCGTCCTATCAGTTAAACCCTTATCACATCATCTTTTCTTTTCCATAAAAACGTAAAAAGACCATCATTATCCCCACTTAACCGGCCAAATTAAACACTCCACTTAAAACACTCAACCGTTTTACCCATTCATCTACTTAAACCCTAACTAATTTTTAGATGAAGACCTTTCACTCTTCTTTCCATTTTCTTTGTCGAGTAACAAAGCAAGATTCACTTCTCTTTCTTCACAAAAACCTTCGAAGTTCTCAAAAGACTTCAATGGCAACCTCTTGAACACCTTTCAGGATTTTATTTAATGAAGAGATCCACAAGAAGTCTAAGGAGAACTTTGCCTCGAGAACATTTTTTTATAAGAAGAACTTCAGTTTCAAGGATGAACCTAACTTGGGTTATCCATCGGAGTTCATGGTGGTAGTAAAGTAGCACAAGTGGGAGTTGTTTTTCCAATATAAGGGGGACATCTATTCCAACATCGTTTGGGAGTTTTATGCTCATCTCACGACTAAAGATTCACCTTTCTTGCTTATACGGTACGTGTGTTCGATTTGATGAAGGATCTATTAATGCTATGTTTAAATTGGATGGTGCAACTGATCAACACTCTGAATTTGTTGATTCGTTAGACGCTGCCAAGAGGTAAAAGCTTTTAAAAAATCTATGCGAACCTAGCACTAAGTGAACTGTGTCATCAAAGGGCTATTGGACGATGAAGCGTCTGCATTAAAGCCACAACCGAAAGGGTGGAACCACTTTTTGAAGGAAAATATGAAGCCTACCACCCATAACGAAACTGTCTCAGAGGAAAGATTGGCATTGTTGCATTCAATAATCGTGGGCCGTAAGATCAACATCGGTTGTATAATTATTGGTGAAACTTATAAGTGCACTTATATGGGTAATGGGAGTTTGTTTTTCGTTTTATTGATTTCTAATATTTGTATGCAGCATAGTGTGCCAAGGCTTGATTCAGATAAAGTCCAAGAAACCAAGGGAAAGATGATCACTCCTGCCCTACGGAGGCTACTCATTACCTAGGAGAAGGGCAAAGGAAAGGCTGCTGAGCTGGTGTCTAAGGCCAAGGTGCCTAAGGCAGAACCTGAGACTCCTATGCCAGCTAGTTCAATGACAATGCTTTCTCAGAACTTCCAATGCCAGGAGATCATTATATATAAGATGGAGAAAGCAGAGGATTAGAACACCAAGCTCTGGCATTACACTCATGCCAGGGACAATGCCATCAAGAAAACTCTTGAAGGACTGTCCCCGAGTGTCTTGCCAGCCTTCCCTAAGTTTCTTGGTGATCTCTTTGCCAAGGATGACATACCATCCAGTCCCCACTCTGACACCATCTTATGCCACTATTCCAGTCTTTCTAGTACACATTGAATAAGCCAATACAACACTTGAATTCGAAGAAGAATAAATCTAAAGACAAGCCGAAGTTGTTGCCACACCCATCGCACTTGCCTCTTCCGCTGCAACCGAAGTCACGACTACCTTTGAGCCGGTAAAGATTGTTGAGGAAGTTTTCTATGACCTTGGAGCTTCCATTACCTCATCAAAACCCAGCCTGAAGCGCAAGAAGCATGCATCTCCCAATTGATGGAGCTTTATCAAAACAAGGACCCGCTTTTCAAGGCCAGAAAGCTTCGAAGGGGAGTCATCTCTTCCTAAAATCCTTTGCATTTTCATTTTATTACATTTACATGTTCATGCATTTTAATGTTTTCATTTTTATATATGTGTTGGTTTCATGCATTGAGGATAATGCACACCTTTGGTTTGGAGATGTGCATCCTCACATTAGTATGCCATGACATTCTTGTTTAAATTTCAATTGCCATATAGAATAGTTTGTCATGTAGGATTAAAATTAGCATACCAAACCACTAATTTTAGAAACTGGAATTTTAGAACTTGTATGCCAGCATGTTAGCAATGCCAAGTAGTTTGGCAATTGAACCCTAGTTTAGGGAACTTTAGTTTCACTCTACACGAGGTATGCATCTAGTTTACAAAACAAACTTAGGTTCTTTTGAAACTGAACTCGAAATAATTGTAAAAAAAGAAAAAAAGGGAATCAATGCCAGGGTAGAAAGAAAGAATAAGGCAACAATGTTTTGCCAAAGGCTGAAATATTTTAGAACACTTATATGCCTTAGAGAAAATAATTAACTTGGGTCTTCGTGGTTTGATCCCTCTTAGTTCTGATGTCAACATAACTTTAGGGTATGAGTGTAATAGGCTAGATTTGTGATGTAATCTGGATTAATGTGGGTATTTGTGGTTTGCTCCCTCTTATGTCTCACGCCAAATAGTGCATGACGCAACCCTAATTAAATGTCGGCATAAAAACACCCTTGGCAAATAAAGAAGTTTTTTTATGATAATAATTTTGAGTTCGGGTAGTAAAGTTGAATAAGGGAGTTAAGTAAATTTGATGCATATTGCCCGCACTTCATGCATACTTAATGACCTTAGACTAGAACTATATTGTTGCACTTGAATTTGCTTATCTGCTTGGCATTTGATATACTACATATCCAAGGACAAACCTAGGATCATAATTTGCTAGCTGGCAGGTGTTGGGAACGATGACAATTTTTACTGACGTACTTTCTTATTTTTCTGTTTTTATATTTTTAGGTAGGTGCATTACTTGAGGACAAGCAATGAGCTAGGTTTGGGGGTGTTAACTCCTTAAAAGTACTAATTTTTATACTTATTTCACAATGCCTTTGCTTGCCTTTGAGTACATGTAGTTGCATTTATATGTTAAAATCATGCATTTTTATAAGGAGTTAGGAGCTATTCTGTTGCTAGTGTGAAGGGTTGTTTTGATGTTTTTGATCCAGGACATAGGTAGGCATACATGGAAGAGAACGCAAGAAAAGAAGCAGATAATTGGTGAGTAGTAGTTGGCATAGATGGACCAAACAATGCTAAGCTCGGCTGGCAAAGAATTGAAGTCTGATGATCGATCAAAGTAGCCATTGGACCTCGTACACGTCAGCCCTAGGATTCAAAAAATGGATAAGAGGCTAACACGCTTTATCCCTTTGTGCATTCAAATTTCAAACTCAAAAGCTTATCCTAGGGTTTCCACTCAAGCCAATTTAAAGGAGATCAAGCTACCACTTGAGGAGATACGATAGGAGAAAGGTTGAACCATGGTGAACCCAGAGGCAACGTGGTTTGACCAGCTAAGACCGAAAGCTCTGGAGAATTCGAAGGGCTGCTTTGATGGATCTCCTTCCTTTCCATTCTCTTAGTTTTATTTGTTTTTTATTTCAAAAATGATGATGTTAAACGATGATGTTTTTTGGTTGGACCCCCGAACTATGAACTAAGTCTTTTCAGTTGGTTGAGGGATGATTGCGATTAACGCTTATTTTATATTTGGTTTTTAATAATCAGAATGCCTTGACATTATTTTCTATCTGCTAGTACATAATTTTTTCTAAATCCATTGCCATACGACAGTTGGCATTGTGTGCTTATTGCACCTTAATATCCTAACAGACTTAAGGGGCAACGATTAGTTGCCAGATACTAGGGCGAGAAGCTTCAACAGAAGATGTTCAAGTAGATGAACTTACTTTGGAAGTGAGTCTACCCCTTAGGAGTACAGATTGACATTTAATAAAGTTAATTAATGAAAAACTTCACTATAGGCATATAGGGGTTCATTCGTGGTTAACTTAGGGTATTGCCATAGAACGAGGTAATACCATCTTTAATCTTCTCGGCAATAAACCAAGGCAGAACATTATTTAAGGCTGGCATAAGTAGTGTGAAATCCAGGCATCCCTTGCCAACACTCATCATTCAATCGAACACTTTGTTGCCAAACTGCTTTCATTTTCACTACACTGTTTTTTGCCATCTTTTTAATCTAAAACCCAAAACATTTCAAACACTTTTAATTCTTTCAAACAAGTAAACATTTAGCAAATAAGTTCTTTTTCTATCCCTATGGATTTGATACTCAGCTTACTGTTGTATTACTTGCTGACCGTGTATAATTGCACACATAAGACTCACTTTGGCATTATTCCTTTGCACTTTTACCCTAAATATTCTATCTTTTGATGACTGTTAGCAAAGTCAACATAAATCTAGCATCTCTAACCATGGTGTTGCAACACTCTTCCACTGGGTATCCGAATCCCATCAATCAAAGGTGACTCAACCACACAAGTGTCCATACTTGGCACGTAACAATACACGATCCACCAAGGAGCCCTATGGTTGCTATTACAAACAAGCCATCCAACGTTTACCAAGTTATTATTAATCTTTATAGAAGTGAACATTAATCATTCATTAATACATATTATCTCTTTAATAGCTCAGGTCAGTTTCCATCTTTTCATTCGCATTATTAATTAATCCATTCATTGGGTACCAGTACTCGAACCCGAGTATCGATGCGGTACCCCTAGGTATCAGTACTCACATGTGTACCAATACAGATATTGCTTATTGGAATCTCAAATTCCACAAGTACCGGTATGACCAAAGGTTATACCCATGCCTTATTCACAAGTTTGCACCCTTTCCTTGAATTACAATTTTACAACACTTAATTCGATCCCTAAAGCTTATGAAAGTCATTAGGGTTGGTTTACCTTTCATTTAATTAATGATATTTACCGGATTCATAATAATTTATTCAAATATTACCGATAATTAACTTATTTAATATAATTCCCATCAAATTCATCAATTCGAACAAACATATAAAGCATCACATGTATCTCAATAAATCAAATAACCATTGAATAATCATACGAGCAACTCAAACAACCCTACATGGTCTCTAAAGATTCCATGAGTCACATCATATCCACAACATCATCATACATTTCATACTTATCGAATCTCATAAAACCGATCTCCACTCATGCTTATTCATTCTCTACCTATTTTGCAGATACGCAAAGAAATCACGTCTATGATGGTCATGAAGCCATAGGAGTTCGAGGTGTACTAACCTTAAGCCAACACGATAAATCCCCCTCCAAGATCCTTCAATCAACTCTTTAATCCCAATATTCGAGTCCACATGTTCCTCGAATAAAACAAATACAACTAGTTAAGCCACTTAACATTTCAGACTACTTTAGAAGATCCAACATTCTCTCCCTCTAAAACGCCCACTTCTCTTCTCTCTTTCTCCTATTTACTTTTCTCTCTCCCTAACAGAATATCTTCTCCCTCTCTTCCCTTTTTCCAACCACCCACTTATTTTAAATTTCAAGCACCCTATCCCCCATTGGATAAAATAAATTAATAAAGTCCATCACCTTTTTCTTTGCTATTAGGCCTAATACTCGGGTCCAAGACTCGGTTCACTAACCCAGACTTCGGGTCATTACAACTCTCCCCACCTTAAAATAAATTTCATCCTCAAAATTTGTATCCATAAAACAAGAAGATGCTAAAACCTTTCTATCTCCCCAACGTTCTCAACCATATCCCACTGAGCTACTCTGATCTTTTACAACACTTGTTAATTATAACCATTGTCTTCTAACGATAAAAACATATTAGTTGATTCTTTCTCTTTTAAGGAAGAATCCATCTTCTCTTGGTGCATTGTAGACTATAAACAAGACCCAACGGTACCCCAACAAAACTATCACACGAATACATCATCAAAGAAACTTAACTTACGTCATAGAACCTAAAAGATTGTTGTATACAAAATCCTTCCACTATAATGTACGATCAAAAGGGAACAAGTTATTAACAGCCGTTGCATTCAAAAGGGAACAATTCTTCTCGCTATGACTCCTTGAATGAGACTCTAACTCTGACGACATCTCTTATCTATATCATTGTTTGTCCGGTGCAAGACTTCGAAGAGTAAAAGACGTCCATACATACCTCAAGCCTGACCTTAAATCTCGGTGCGCTTATATCAAATGGAAACTATAGCAGCTCTCACTAACTTGGTTCACACAAGATTCTTACACTCCAACCCTTAATGTGTTTGGAAAAACTTGCCATATGTACCATCACTCGGATCTGTCATCGCTTGGAATCCCGCCAAGGGATTGTTGAGATATTTATTTTGATATAACTCAATGAACAATGTTTTGGACTTAAACATAATTGCAAAAATTGTTTAAAGTCCCCAACGGCTAGTTTTTTCATTCCACATTATAAATACAAGCCAAAGACACTTGAATAAGATGATGGACATCCAAGCTTAAAGATCAAGAGAGCATAGTTTTTTATATTGTTTATTTCTTTTGTAATCTCTTGTATTTCTTTAGTCTAATCCTAGTAAGCCAAAAAAGTGTAAACACCCACCTAGAGAGATATTTTGTTTACATATTTCAAGACCTCGTAATTGAGGGATAGGTTCAAGTTGATCCTTATAAAAACTAGGGAGAGAATTCTATCTTAGCCCATGAAAAGATAGGGATGTAAGGTTACCCCTTGAACCCGTAAAAAGGGAATAATTTATTGTTAGTGAATTGGGAAATCCTTAGTGTGGATGCTAAGGTAGTGGATGTAGAACTTGGTTAGAAGGTCGAACCACTCTAAAACCAAGTGTGTCAAATTGTCATTTCTTTTTTTTTGATTTTTATTTTCCCAATTTCAAAAGAAACGTCTACACCCTTCATCAACGCTAATTTTCTATTGAAGACATCGAGCCTTTCAATTGGTATTAGAGCGGGACTTAAATTGATGGTCTAACAACCTTTGAGGAGATCCTAGGAGTGCTCGATCCATTTCTACATTCAACCGACCTTGAAGAGCAAATTTGTTTTACATTGAGATCAAGGAATCAAGATGAACTGTTTTCTTCCTCTCAAATGTAATGGTGGCATGCTCACACATTAAATGTGGGTAACCTCTAAGCTTAATCTATTTGATTATATATTTTGGTTACTTATTTTTAATGATTTTTTGAATGTTCATGCAAAATTAATCATTAAAATTATTTTAGTGCATAACATTCTTTGAAGCTTTGTGCATATGTGTTTTCAGTATGTGTTATTCATATTAATGCATAAAGTTTTCTAAAAAGTCTTGGATAAATTGAATTTCATGTATTTTTAAACTTGATCATTTTTTTTGAAATTCAATAATTTTCTTAAGTGTCAAAGCAATTTGAGCTAAAATTTAAAATGGAATGCATATATTAAGGGGAGATCATGCTTTCAAAAAGATTTGTCTTACTCTCAATTGTTATTTTGCACCAACAATTGATATTTTCTATCAATTGGCTTCAGACTTTCAACATTTGGTGTCTTAAGCTTAAATGTTATTTCAAACTTTGTTTGAATAATTTTTGATATAATAAAAAAGGGAGAGGTGTGTTTGAAAATTTCAATTTCAAAAAGAAAAAAGGGGAGCTTAAATATTTTTTCAAATATTCTCTTTTTGAAAATTTATTTTTCTAAGGGGGGTATTTTCAAAAATAAATTTTCAAGTGATTTCGTTATATCAAAAAGTGAGAGATTGTTGAGATATTTATTTTGATATAACTCAATGAAAAATGTTTTGGACTTAAACATAATTACAAAAATTGTTTAAAGTCCCTAACGGATAGTTTTTCATAACGACTACTTTTCTAACGACTAGTTTTTAACAACTACTTTTCATTCCACATTATAAATACAAGCTAAAGACACTTGAAGAAGAAGAAGATGATGGACATTAAAGCTTAAAGATCAAGAGTGTAGAGTTTTTTTATTGTTTTATTTCTTTTGTAATCTCTTGTATTTCTTTAGTCTAATCCTAGTGAGCCAAAAAGCGTAAACACCCACCTAGATAGGTATTTTGTTTACAAATGTCAAGACCTCGTAATTGAGGGATATGTTCTAGTTGATCCTTACAAAAACTAGGGAGATGGCTCTATCTTAGCCTGTGAAAAGATAGGGATATAAGGTTACCCCTTGAACCCGTAAAAAAGGAAGAAGTTATTGTTAGTGAATTGGGAAATGCTTAGTGTGGATGCTAAGGTAGTGTATGTAGATCTTGGTTAGAAGGCCGAACCACTCTAAAATCGGACGTGTCTAATTGTCATTTCTTTTTTGATTTCTGTTTTTCTAGTTTCAAAAGAAACCTTTACATCGTTCATCGGCGCTAATTTTCGGTTGAAGACATCGAGCCTTTCAATAAGGTTCCATCACAAGCCTCGAATCTCATGTCAAAAGGTAACATTACACACTGCAATGTCATAAAATCAATCCACAACCAAACCAATGAGACTTTCTATTTAGATCTCACCTTTGCCAAAAACATCAAACAGTACTTACCAAGAATATATCTTCACTTAATGAAACCCCTTTGAAACTGTGCACTTACTGATCCTTTACAAGATCCATGGTCATCTGTTTAATTCCCACTGATGAATATCTAAATATCACAACAACTCTAAAGAACTCAATGTTAGACTCCAAACAGATAGCAAGTCAAACACTTATCATTATCTCAAACACACGACTCCACACTGTCTCCCAAAACATCCGGTGAAAGTTTGGTACAAATTATCGCTCTCAAAATTCAGCATATTCTAACCAATGTACCATAAAGGAAGAATCTCTTGCCTTGATATGTCTTCCTCTAAAATGTCCACAACAAGATCTCAAAGTCCATCAGAACCATCGTACCTAAACTCAATCACAACACTGTATCCTTTTAGTCTCAATGAGGTGCTACTTCTCACGGCTTCCAAGGTTACCCAATCCTCAAACCGGAGCTCAACCATCAACCACACGGGTACTGGTACTAACCGATCAGTGTCGACACTGGATGAATCGAGTACCGGTATTGCATGGAGCTAGCATCGGTACTCCCATACATGACCATCACTTGCGATCCTTGATTGCCCCCACATGGGCAGCATGACACTCTAACTCGAACTAACTCCAAACAATCCATCACTTATTAGGTTCACTTTACTTAGGCGGTGATTGACCACACAATCAACAGTTCTCTATTACTTCGACTCACGTCGTGATCCAAATCTCAAATTCCTTAAAGATCAATTACCCAAAATTCACACTATTGGGGTAGGCACACCCTTCTCTCTTCTTGCACAAAATACAGTCCTGATAAACCAACAAAACATCTTCGAAGATCTCAAAAACTTACTTGACTTTAATTGAGTCAGCACCACTGTCACAAAAACACCGACTAACATAGCTCGGACTTCCACCAATGTTCTTCGGCTTGTTCCAAGGAAACTGTGATTCAAGAAAAAACATTCGCGAAGTCTCAAACCCTTGCTTCCTTAACTGATTACACGGTAACTAACATTTCCCACACACATGGTCATTAAGGTAATTATCTTGCTAATGCTCATCGTCCCATATTTCTCATACATTCACATGTGTCACAAAAACATCAAACTTATATTTGAGAGACAATATAGTGGTCCCTACCCTATCATAGCTAAAACATCAACGATACAACGAGACGCTCTAAAGAGAGAAATCCTTATTCCAAAATCCATTTCGAAATTACTAACCTCCAACACTTTAACTGTAAAGATCGCATTCTTGTACCAACCCTAAAAAAACACACGGGTACTTCGTAATCGGTTAAACTAGTCATCCACCTTAGGAGACACATAACGGTGCTTCACTGTCACAATCTATCGACGGTTTGAGCATCACCTCAATGAACCAACTTCTTACTAGTGAACAAGCCCGATTCTCCCTTGGGCGAAACACTTAGACAAAAGAAACCTCGTTCGAGTTGCGTCTTTGCAACTGAATCTCTAGCTCTCTCAATTGGGCCAGTGTCGTCTAACAACGGCGATGGTACCGACATCCAAATTGGTCCTAGCTCAATATCCCCTCATGTTCTTGATAGGGGGAAGTCCCTACGGCTCATCTAAGAAGCATAAACACTGTGACAGTCTGAAAGCTCTCGAGCGTTGAACTACACACATTGACATTTTTCCAAATGTCAAACATGTCTCACAACCCCGTTGTGCCATTCTCTAAACAACCACTACGTAGATCACAGTAAAAGCGAAAATGGTTCAACATTCTCATTACCAAAGGCTGGGTTCCCTCGAGGTCTCAAAGTCTCGAGTACAACTCTCGACATTATCGGCTAGCATTGTGCTTGATCAGTCAAAATAATTTTTGAGATGAAACAACTCTCGAGAAGGTAGCTCCATCAAACCTATAGAATATCTAACTTCGATCACACTCTAACGAACTAGTGGATCCCAAATCCACTATCTCTGAGAAATGCCTTTGAAAAGGAAGATGATACTTCCCAAGTATCTTCACGACTCTCTTTTAAGCGAACAAAGGGTCCTCCAACCAACATGCATCTACTGATCGATTTCAGAAGTAGGTTATCCATAACCGCTTCATAAATGTTTTTCACGCACAATGATTAAAATTCCATGCAACAAACTCTCACAACGTATTCGAAGACTTCGGAATGACTACAACATGCAACGAAGACACCATTCAGGTAGTGGGAGGATGACATATTCTCCACTCCAATATCATTCAACAAAATCGCATCTTAAAAATCTAGGGCGTCCTCACCCCCAAAATTGCTCCCATGAGTAGCTCAACACTTAAATCGGCCTTTCTCAGTCACTATCGCAACCATCTTAGTGTTTCAACGTTGGATGCACCATCAAGATTTCAATCTTAAGGGGTGGAAACTTAATTTAAGGGCTTGTATTCACTAGACACCTATAACACCCTCAACCCAGTTTAGAAGAAAACATGAATCAAAGATGTTACTGCAAGGAAGACCAGAAACATGAACGAGAAAATTTTAAACCTTTCAAAATTTAAGGGGCAAGTTATTATTCCTTTCTGTTTTCCTCTTATAACATTTTATTATCACGAGAACAATAACAAAAACACTCTTGTTTTATCAATACAAGAATACTATAATATCATCAAGACCCAAATTAATTCTTTATGCATGAGTCATTTAACAATCAATGGCATACAAGCTCCAATTTCATATAAACACCAGTTATTTAACTTCCTACAACCTTTCACAAGATTGATATCATATTTAAGACATTAACTTCTTAAGGTTTAACACTTTTTACCCATAACCCTTAATATCGTTCAATTAGGACTTTCATATATTCAACTATTCGACATTCACACTTATAGATATAGTTATTAATCAAACATATATTGATTTTTACTAGATGTTTAATACTCAAATCAATATCAAGTTTAACCGTTTAACTCCAACCTATCCATGACATGCTCATATGACTTCCATATTATACCAACGAATCCTTTAATCAAGCACTCTACTTTTCAGCTTATTTGCACTAGAAGTATGCATAACTTTAATCGAGCTTATAAAGATCATGATCTAGCTTTCGAATATCTTCTCTAAACCTAGAAGTTATTTCGACCAACATTAAAGGCACAACTCAATTTATAGCAACAAATTTTAACACCATTTTCCAATTGGTTCAATGCCATTTTAAAACTCCCCTTAGCATACGAATATGATTAAAGTACTTAGAGCATAAAAGACCCTTCGAACTCTTCAAGAACTTAAGGACAACATATTTGTTCACTTTTTACCAATACTATTTCTTATCCAAAAATTCATTCCAAATTGGTTACAACATATATACATACAAACTTTAGGCCAAACATAGTTCCGGTCTAAAACCAAATATATAACATGACCAATTTAATCTTTGCTTTTATGACATGTTTGTTTATACCTATACATATCATTTTACAAGTGACCAAACCAATTAGAGGGCAGTTAATTCCTTTGATTATGCTAATAGGCATAATGTTCACAATCAAGTCACTTAGTCACAATTAGCCATTTCGTGATACTACTAATATTTCTATCATATATCATCAAGACATTCAGGCACATCATCGCATCGTCTACTAGAGCATGTTCTATGCATCCAACCAAATCAAAACATGGTATTAGGTGACTCATACAAGGCTAATATATACCAAATAGGATAATTATATGCTTATACAAAATCAATGGTGCCACTATCCTAGGAGTTATACTAAGAAACAAGACAATGTACAAAGTCTTGGAGTGTGACTTGACACCCTGAACACGATCAAACACAAGCTTCTAACATAACCCGCAATACATGATAATGAATGCATTAGGCTTATATAGCCTAAGTGAGGTAGTGATGACAAAGTACAACAGCACTATTCATGATCTTTGAATGAAAACCAAGTAATTTCAAGTGTACAAAAACAAGGGATTTCATACAATTTAAGTTAGCTTGAATTTTACTTGTTTGTTAGAAGCTTATTAGAGTTATCTTCTTCCATGTTTATTTGAGATTTCCTTCAAGAATTAAGCTTTGTTCCTTTATAATCCCACCAAGAGCCTTATCCAAAATCATGCTCACCAAGAGCTTTACAATACGTATGCTTCGTAGCTCATTCGAGGTTCTCTTTTGAATTTCTTATTCGATTTCACATCATGTACATATCTTTTAAAATGTTTGCCTTGGATCACACTTGGTTATGAATAACATTGGTCTGTGTTTGACCGTATTGGTCCAAGCGATACATAGCCCAAAGTACATAGCAATGGCCATTTTTGGATACATATCAAACCTAACTTCTTAACTATCCAACCAACTGTCGCCAATCTCCGTACATCTCCCCCGTTACCTTTTACTGTCGCCAATATACATATCACATATAAATGGGGCGTCCCCCGAGCTGTAGCTCCTGGACCGTAGTCCCAAAGTATACTATACATCATACCAATATGTCCAAGGGCTTTCATTGTATAGGCAACTTAGATATCTTATCTCATATTTGATATTGGGGAAAGTACCTTATTTCACGAGTAATATTGCTTGTTGTTTACTCAATGTCTTATATCAATTATTGAGCTTTTGCTTCTTTAATCTTATTAATTCATACATTGTTGAGTTAGGAAAAAGTCATTCTTCTTTAAGTTCCATGGCATTATCATTCATTTGTTAGCTTTAAACTTTAAATCAAGGAACTACATAACCAATCATTCAAGCAAAGCATAGCAAGCCATCAAAAGCAAATGAGTTGCAAAATAACCAAAGTCTTATCATTAATGCCATGCTATGAATGCAAATCACACATTGTGCTCTACTTGAGCCATATGTACATGCTTATGCAATTTAGGTAAGATATACAACATAACAGCAAAATTCGATGTGACACCGTGTCACCCGAGACCATACAACTACACTCACCTGATATTCCAAAGTTATGGAATACCTGAACCATAATCTTATCTTTCTTTTCACACCATTTCACTTCCTAGACTTCCTTGATCACAATTGTACCTCAAACAAAAGTAGCAAGCCGTTATAAGCTTATCTAAATTCAATCCATACATCAACAGCCCCTAGGTTCAACAAAATAGTCCACACATTTTCAATTTTTATCCTAATCTGTCCATATTACAAGCTATCAATTCCAATTATAAACTAGTATAATAGTCCTAAAGGTCAAAATGTTACCACATATTATTCTACTTTTAAAACGAACACTTAGACTGCTCAAGCCATTCTAACAGGACATTAATATAATACCTTTGGTTTGCTTAATCTTGAACACTTTAGAAGTCTAAGCATTTAATCAAATTCTTTGGCAACCTTAAGATACAATACCGTTTTATTCAATGCTCATAAAATTGTCTAATTGGAAAAAACAACACCCTCCTAGCCGAACCATCATCTTATTATCATACCAAAACAACCCAACAGCGAAATCAATTCATGGCTTCAAGTTATACTTATTTGATCACACAAGGTCCTAGCATGCTATTCGACAAGGTATTCAAATGATCTAGGACAAAGATTATATCTTGAATTTACTATTTTAACAAGCTCAACCAAGAAATTAATCAACAACAAATCATGGTTGCATGCACCATTCTAACTAGAGATCGAAAGAATAAGAAATAATTCTTTACCTCCAACTTAAATCAATTTGAAAGATAACTCATGGAATTCATCTATTTGGAGCTTAATCCTCTAATAGTGAAAGGCATTTTTGATTCCTCACCAACATAGGTTCGGCCAAATCCTCTTCTTTTAAGGAGGAGAATATGGTGACATGAAAACCGAGCTGGTTTTCTCTCCTTCTCCCCCCTCTCTCTCATTTTTGGATTCTTCTAAGTGAAGGAGATGATTCATTCTAACTCCTTTACAAGTGGCCAATCTTAATTTACATGGAAGCACTTAGTTGTGTCATGTGTGCTATCTCCCATTTAATTTCTAATTAACATGCAATAATCATGTTATCCTTAGGATTCATTTTAGTCCTTTAATTCCATACTACTTATTTTTCCTTTCATTCAATTTAGTCCCTGCTATCTCCCATTTAATTTGTAATTAACATGCAATCATCATGTTATCCTTAGGATTCATTTTAGTCCTTTAATTCCATACTACTTATTTTTCCTTTCATTCAATTTAGTCCCGCTCTTAATTAGACAAATTTTTAAGGCATCCTAATCTTCAAGCTTAATTACCACTTAATTAGTTATATACCACTAAAACACCTATAACACACCGGGGTTTCCTTGAACCACCTTACTAAAACACCTATAACACACTGAGGTTTCCTTGAACCAGCTAAACCTAAGCTCTAATACCACTACTGTAACACCCCCGAGACGGATTTCACAATTTGGGCCTCAAGCCCAAACCAAAACCGTAAAATTCTCAAACTTGGTTGAGCTCAAACAAGTTATTTTCCAAAACATTTAGATCCAATAGTTGAAAACATAGATAAACAATTTAAATCATTACAAATAAGCTCAACTTTAAATTAAAACATTTAAATATTAGATTGATAAATACAATTTCAAAAGTGAGAATTACAGAGTCGACCACGTAAGGTCATATGAATAAATAGCCCACTAAAAACAAGTATCATACTCTGAAAACCTCCACATGCTAGAATCTTGTATTAATAGTGCTCCTCAAACCCACGATCTGACAATCAACCTATGCACGAAAATAACAATTCTGAGCTTTTTGCATACAAAGCTCAGTAGTACACATCTACTCTACTATACTTCATGTTAATCATATATATAAGTATGCAAGCTAGTACGAGCAATAAGGAGTGATAAATAAACACGTGACGCTACCACTAGTCGCCTAAACACATACTCTCATATCATAACAAATTATCACACATGGCCCACAAGGCCCAACCATACTCGGGATCTCACTAGATCATTTGAGCGAAAGCACACAAGTCATATCACAAACCTGGAGTGAGGCCTGGTGTCATACAGCTTTAGGAACGTACACTCTAAGTAAGGCTCAGTGTCACATAGCCTCGGGAATGTACACACACTCTTTGGGTGAGGCTCAGCGTCATACAACCTCAGAAATATACGCCCATACTCAGCATCTCTCCTCGAGTATCATCGAATGAGGCCTAGTGTCACACAACGTCGGGAACCTACATTCGGTATATCTAACCATGGTGTTGCAACACTCTTCTATTGGGTATCCAGATCCCATCAATCAAAGGTGACTCAACCACACAAGTGCCCATACTTGGAATGTAACAACACACGATCCACTAAGGACCCCTATGGTTGCTATTGCAAACAAGCCATCCAATGTTTACCAAGTTATTATTAATTGTTATGGAAGTGTACATTATTCATTCATTAATCCATATTATCTGATTAATATCTCAAGTCAATTTCCATCTTTTCATTAGCATTATTAATTAATCCATTCGGTGCGTACTAGTAGTCGAACCCAAGTATCGATGCGGTACCCCTAGGTATCGGAACTCACATGCGTACCAATACAAATATTGCTTACTAGAGTCTCAGATTCCACAAGTACCGATACGAACAAAGGTCATACCAATACCTTATTCACAGGTTTACACCTTTTCCTTGAATTACAGTTTTACAACACTTAATTCGATGCCTAAAGTTTATGAAAGTCGGTAGGGTGGTTTACCTATGCATTTATTTAATTAATGATATTTATTGGCCTCATAATAATTTATTCAAATATTACAAATAATTAGATCATTTAATATAATTCGTATCAAATTCATCAATATATTCGAATAAACATACAAAGCATCACATTTATCTCAATAAATCAAACAATCATCGAATAATCATACGAGCATCTCAAACAACCCTACACGGTCTCTAAAGCCTCTACGATTCACATTATCATCATGCATTTCATAATTTTCGAATCTCATAAAATCGATCTCTACTCATGCTTATTCATTGTCTACAAATTTTACAAATACTAAAACGTAAAGCAATCACATTTATGATGCTCATGAAGCTATTGGAATTCGAGGTGTACTAACCTTAAGCCAACACGATAAATCCTCCTCCAAGATCCTTCAATCAACTTTTTAATCCCAATATTCGAGTCCAAAAATTCCTCAGATAAAACAAATACAACTACTTAAGCCACTTAACATTTTTGAACTACTTTAGAAGATAAAACGTCTAAAAACAGCTTACCAAGTTTGAATTTGGCAAAAAAAGACTGCGCCAACGGACTCATAATATCGAGAAACCCCTGGGTAAGGTGTCTTAGAAAAAGTCAACGTTGGTCAACAGTCAACGCTGGCTGGTCAAATGCGACTCAGCTTGGGTTAGTGGCTTGGGGTCAATAGTGGTTCAGCTCAACATGACTTGGCTCAGATGGCTTCAACCATCCAGCACGATGCCCACGCACGGCTAGGGGTGCGTACTGTGTGTTTGGTAGCCTCTTGTGGCCGGATGGCTACGAAAAGCTCCAAATCTACATATCTGACGATGGGGAGTCCACTGGTGGCCTTCACTCACGACTGAGGACGGCAAATGATGGAGCATTCGAAGTTCAAAGCTTCACCAGACCTTGCTTCTTCCCACGTTGGCAAACAGTGGCTCAGACGGCTGATCGGCGACCACCAGGCGAAGCAGGACGACGTGGTGAAGCTAACGGTGCTGGAGGTGACATCCACGGTGGCACGAATGATGGTGAAATAAGCCTCCTACATTCTCTCCCTCTAAAACACCCATTTCTCTTTTCACCCCCTCTCTCCAATTTACTTTTTTCTCTCCCCAGCATAATATTTTTTCTCCCTTTTTTCTTTTTCCAACCAACCACTTATTTTAAATTTCAAACATCCTATCCTCATTTGGATAAAATAAATTAATAAAACCCATCACCTTTTTCTTTGCCACTAGGCCCAATACTCGAGTCCAAGACTCGATTCACTAACCCAGAGTTTAGGTCGTTACACTCTCTGACTCGAGTACAAGGGTGTTATGAATACTGGAAAAAGGGGCAAAATGTATGTATTAGTAAAACAGTGCCAAGATGAGTCTTTTGCGTTCAAGTATACATGGTCTGCAAGTAATACAACAGTTAAGCTGAGTATCGATCCCACAGAGATTGACTTGGAATTCGATTGTCTTGATTGTTACTTGCCTTGAGAAAAAGATGATTTGTTTTGGAATTGATTTTGAAACTAAAGAAAAGAAAAGTAATAAAAGTAACATAAAGTAAAGACGTTGGCAAGGAGAGTGTTTTAATGAATGATGAGCATTGGCAGGGAATATCTGGTTTTTACGCTATTCATGTCGTGCCACCTTTTAATAACGACCTGTCTTGGCATTGTTTGCCGAGTAGATTCAAATTAGCAAAGTCTCTCATGATGATCATTGCTCTAAATTGATCATGTAAAAACCCCTACATCTCTATAGTGTATGTTTATAAATAAACCAATTTGATTAAGAACGAATCTATACTCCTAAGGGGTAGATTCAACAACTTAATAGTTGTCACCCCAAATCTGCTAAGATATTGAGGAGCAATAGGCCAACAGTGCCAGCTCTCTCGCTTGGCATAGTATTTAGGAAACATTAAAGTACACCGAATAGATAAAACGACGCCGAAGCAGATTCATTTAAAAACTAAACCATAAAATAGTGTTCAACGTAAACATCCCCCACCAACTATAAATTAGTTTATGGTAAGGGTATCAACCAAAAAACCTTCAACGTTTTGAGAACACATCATCATATAAAAGAAAATAAAAACAAATAAACAAAGAAAATGGGGCGATAAGGGGTCTCTCGATATAGCCCTTCGAGATCCAGGCTCTCGGTCAAGCTGGTCGAACCACGTCTCCTTGGTGCAGCAGGTTGTTAATGGACCACTCTTCAAACATTTTTGATCGAATGCTTATCTTCCTTTAAATAGGCATGTGAGAAAGCCCTAGGATAAGCCTTTGAATTTGAAATTTGAATGCGCAAGGGATAAGGCTTGTGATTACCTTTATCCAGATTTGAAGTGATAAGCTGATAAGGTGATAAGTTGATGAGGTTTTTACTAGGGCTAACGTCATCTACCGTCGATCCTTTGGCAAACAAGCATGGCATCATTCTACCAACCAAGCTTGGCACTATTTTTTTGCTATTTTTTTAGAGATTGATCGAATTGCTATTTTCTCGTAGCCTGATCTGGTCTTATTTTTTCGGGTTCAACAACTTCTTGGCCTGACATCAAATTCCTCTTCTCTGCCAATCAGTGCTAGGCATTGTTTGGTCCATCTGTGCCAATAGCATCTCGGTATTCTCTTTGGCATTCCTTCCTGTGCTACTCTTCTCTGCCAACTACTACACCAAAACCTACAAAATTGCCAACAAAACAACCCTTCACACTGGCATAGACAAAATTCCCAACTACTTATACAAATGCATGAATTTAACATCTAAATGCAACTAAATGTACTCAAAAGCAAGCAAAAGCATTGTTTACACGGGTTCAAGAGGCAACTTTTTACAACCTAAACTCACAACCCAAGTTTAGCATCCAAAGCTCACAAACTGAGCTTTGGGAACACTCTTAAACAAGAGATTCTAAACAAACAAAATCCCTTTCACTAGGTATATGTTTGCACTCTTAAGCACTCACCCAAAACCTAAAACACTCGAGCATACATTTACAATTAAGCTCACAAGTGTTGTCTATACAAGAAATATGACAATTTGAGCATTAAGACATTTCTTGATCATATGATTGTTGACTTGAGGATCATTTGTTGTTTCAGATGCTTTTTGAGGTCTTTTATACTCCCAAGTGAGTTTCTAGTCGTTGGAGACCGTTGGGATTGAATTGGAGCTGTTGGGGCCTTTATTTCCCGCAATAAATATAGTTCTGGAGCTGTCCGTATCGATACGCGAGTAGCCATATCGGTACGTGTTCTTTATAAACTAGCCAGTTTGCTCTTTCCAGCTTGTGCATATCGATACGCGTAGGAGCATATCGGTACGGTCTGCAATTTAAAAGACCGTTGGGGGGTTTGGCCGTTAGGTTTTTTGCCACGTAGGTATATCAAAACGCTAAGAGGCGTATCGAAACGAACCCTCTTCGTATCGATACGGGCAACCCCTGTATCGATATGAGTTCTGGCAGTTTCAAATAGACTGTAGCTGAAACCTTAAGGTGTATCGATACGGGGAATACTGTATCGGTATAGTTACTTGAAAAACTCAGGTTTGGCTACTTTAAAGACATTCAAATCATTCCAAAACCTTATAAAATCCATCAAACGTATTTTCAAGTTGTTTGGACTTAAAATCATTTTTGAAATCTTTTCAATTTAGTCCAAAACAAATTTTCAATTATTATATCAAAACAAATATCCCAACAATCTCCCCTTTTTGATATAATAAAACCAACTTGAAAAATTGTTTATGATTCTCCCCCGTAGTATTTAAAAAATTGAATAAGAGAATTTAAAATTTAAATGTAGTTAAAGCTCCCCCTTATTCACCTGAAAATTAATCTTTCAAACTGTTTTCCCCCTTTTTGTTATATCAAAAAGAATTTTAAGTAACTTTAAGTTCAAAATAACAATAGAGGTTAAAAAATTGACAAAAATAAGATTTTTGGTTTTAAAATGGATCCCCCTTACTTAAGCATCAATCAAATGTTAGTCAAACAATTTATAATAATCTAGTTGAATTAAAAAGTAAATCAAGTTAAAATAAACAAAAATTCAACTAAATTTTACCACACTTGAAACAAAGGGAGGACGTGAAGCCTTCTTTCTTAAATTTCCTTCCTTGTGTGTATGGAGCTCCCCCTCAATGTTTTACTTTATTGAAAATTCTCCATCACACTTAAAACAAGACAATCAAAAATGTTTTGGTATCCAAATTGCTTTGGAACCATAGGCATTAGTAGCACACAATTTTGTCCCCTTAGGAATCCATTTTTCAATTCATCATTTTAGTTGAAGTAATTAGTCCTTTTGGGACCCAAATACTTCTAAAACATTTTTCCATTTACAAATCTAGGGGCACTAGATTATCTTTGATAAAAGTTTGATTTTTAAAAATTATTTTTCTTTTCAAGTTCATTAGAAATCAAATCTTTTTCTTTCTTAAGATCATCAACTTCCTTTTGATGATCTTTTTCCATCGTTTGAAGCAATTCTTGTAAATTTGAAACTTTAAGCTCAAAATCTTTGATTTTTGCTTCAAACTCTAAATTGATTTTTAAAAGCAAATCATTTTCAGTTTTCAATTTTGAAATTATCTTTTTATTTCTTGAAAATGAAGCTTTAAATTCAAAAACCAATTCATCGTAAGCTTCTTGTAGCTCATCAAAAGTATAGGAATTAGAAATAGATGAGTTAGAAGCTACCTCTCCCTCTTGGAGGGCCATGAAGCATAGATGGGAGACTTCATCTTCATCGGTGGAGTCTTCATCACTCCATGTATGCTTTCTTTGAAGATGACCCTTTTTTGTTGAAGCGAGGGCAATCGAATTTGGTATGCCTTGTCTCCTTACATTTATGGTTCTTTTGGGGATTCTTCTTCTTCTTCTTCAATTCATGCTTGGAATTTTCCATTTCGCTCTTCATGAATCGGGTGAGCTTCTTGAAGAGATAAACCATCTCTTCATCTTCACTTTCCTCCTCACTTGATTCTTCATATTGGCATTTGGGGGATTTGGGAGTAATGACATTAACATCAATGCCTTGCTCTTTGATCTTCTTCTCCTTCTCCCTCTTCAAGGGTTCGGACATCATCTCATGAGTTAGCAAGGATCCAATTAGCTCATCAAGCTTGAGCTCCTTCAAGTTCTTGGCTTCAATGATTGTCTTCTTATTTCTCTCCCATGATTTGGGAAGTGATTAAATCAACTTCCAAACGATTTTGTCTTCCGAAATCTCATCTCCAAAGCTTTTGAGTTGGTTGACAATTGTGGAGAATCGGCCAAACATCCTCTTGATGTCTTCATTCGGGTCAATCTTGAAATTTTCATACTTAAGGTTGAGAAGACTGATCTTGGTCTCCTTTACTTCGTTTGCTCCTTCGTATGTGACTTCAAGCTTGTCTCATACTTCCTCGGCACTCTCACAAGAAAAACCATAGCATAAACCTCCGGTCCCAATGCACAAAATAGCATTAACAACGCCTTGGATTTTAGCTCCATCATCTTCTTGTCGTTGGCATTCCAATCCACCTTCCTTCATTAAGGCTCGAACGATCCATCTTTAACAGGTCTTAAAGTTGATAATCCTTTGCCTTAATGAAGTACATCATCCTATTCTTCCAATAGGCATAATGTTCACCGTTGAAGAATGGTGGCTTGTCGATGGATTACGCCATGAACACCGGTTGATAGAATGGTTGATCGAGCTTGCTACGACCGCCTCAATAGGATTTTAATCCTCTTGATTGAGCCTCATTCTGATACCAATTGTTAGACTCGATTCCCTTTAACCGTTTAGCTTGGCAAGTGGTGGAGAAGATGTAATTTGGGTGATGGTGGTGGAAGCAAAAAGATAGAAAAATATGGACAAGGATTTAGAATGGTTTGACTTTATAACCAAAGCCTACATCCACTACCTTAGCTTCCTACTAAGGATTTCACCAATTCACTAAGAATTCTTCCCCTTTTCTAGGCTTATGAGGCAACCTTTTACAACCTAGACTCACAACCTAAGTCTAGCATCCAAAGCTCACAAACCGAGCTTTAGGAACACTCTTAAACATGAGAATTCTAAGCAAACGAAACCCCTCTCACTAGGTATATGTTTGCACTCTTAAGCACTCACCCAAAACCTAAAACACTTGAGCATACATTTACAATTAAGCTCGCAAGTGTTGTCTATACAAGAAATATGACAATTTGAGCACTAGGACATTTCTTAATCATATGATTGTTGACTTGAGGATCATTGTTGCTTTAGATGCTTTTTGAGGTCTTTTATACTCCCAATTGAGTTTCTAGTCATTGGAGACCGTTGGGATTGAATTGGAGCCGTTGGGGCCTTTATTCAGTACGTTTTCTTCAGAAACTAACTATTATGCTCTTTCCAGCTTCGGCGTATCAATACGCGTAGGAGCGTCTCGATACGGTATGCAATTTAAAAGATCATGGGGAAAATGACCGTTGGTGGGTTTTGGCCACGTATGTGTATCGAAACGTTAAGAGGCGTATCGAAATGAACCATCTTCGTATCGATACGGGCAAGCCCTGTATCGGTACGAGTTCTGGTAATTTCAAATAGACTATAGCTGTAACCTTAAGGCGTATCAATACGGGGAATATTGTATCAGTAAAGTTACTTGAAAAACTCAGGTTTGGCTACTTTAAAGACATTTAAATCATTCCAATACCTTATAAATTCCACCAAACATATTTTCAAGTTGTTTGGACTTAAAATCATTTTTGAAATCTTTTCAATTTAGTCAAAAACAAATTTTCAATTATTATATCAAAACAAATATCCCAAGGAATATCAAGGCAAAATAATTGAGGGCCAGAGAATATTGAACCCAAGCTTGAAAGAGGTAGTGAAAAAAGAAATTATCAAGTGGTTGGATGCAGGGATAATCTATCCCGTTTCTGATTGCTCGTGGGTCAGCCTAGTGCAATTTGTGCTAAAGAAAGATGACATGGTCGTGGTTTAAAATAGCAACAATCAATTAATGCCTTACAGAACTGTTATCGAATGGAGAGTGTACATGGACTATAGGAAGCTGAACAATGCCACCAGGAAAGATAATTTTCCACTACCCTTCATCGACCAAATGTTGGACAGACTAGTAGGTAAGACATTCTATTTCTTTGTAGACGGCTATTCAGGATATAATTAGATTGCCATAGCTCTAGAAGATTAGGAGAAGACCATATTCACCTATCCATATGGGACATTCGCTTTTAGAAGAATGCCCTTTGGACTATGTAATGCTTCGACAACGTTTCAACATTATATGATGTCGATCTTTTTAGACATGATTGTGAACAACCTAGAAGTTTTCATAGATGACTTCTCGGTGTTTGGAAAGACATTTGAGGAATGCCTTTAGAGGCTAGAGCTTGTTTTAAGGAGATGTAGTGAGACTAACTTGGTCTTGAACTGGGAGAAATGCCAGTTCATGAGGAAGGCATAGTTCTCGGTCATAAAGTGACCAAGAAAGGCCTGCAAGTTGACAAGGCAAAAGTGGAGGTAATCAAATAGTTGCCACCTCCAACAAGTGTAAAAGGTATAAGAAGTTTTTTTAGGACATACAAGTTTTTAACGCCGTTTCATTAAAGATTTTTCCAAAATCTCTAAACCTTTATGCTTACTTTTAGAACAAAATGCCACTTTTACGTTTGATGATTCATGTTTACAAGCATTTCAAGAATTGAAAGATAGGTTGATCAATGCCCACATAGTTGTGGCACTAGATTGGAATGAGCCCTTCGAGCTCATGTGCGATGCCAGTGACTATGTCGTTGGAGCTATATTAGGACAGAGGCGTGGCAAGGTTTTTCATACCATTTACTATGCCAGCCAGACATTGAACGAAGCACAACTAAACTACACCACTATCGAGAAAGAATTTCTCATAATTGTATTTTCATTTGATAAATTTAGATCTTACTTAGTTGGTAACAAAGTTGTGGTGTATACAGATCACTTGGCATTGAAATACCTCTTGGAAAAGAAAGATGCCAAGCCCAGACTAATCCAATGGATACTCTTGCTACAAGAGTTTGATCTCGAGATTCGAGACAAGAAGGGGAGTGAAAACTTGGTAGCTAACCATTTGTCAAGATTAGAACATCACCTTGAGGAAGGTAGAGCCATTGCCATTAGAGATGAATTCCCTGATGAATACCTGCTTCTAGTCGATTCCATGCCTTGGTACGCTGACATAGTCAACTACCTGGTAAGTAATATCATGCCACTAGATCTGGTAAGCAATGCCAGGAAACGTTTTCTACGAGATGTGCGGCAGTACTATTGGGATGAGCCCATTTTGTTTAAACACTGTACTGACCAAGTAATCCACCGATGTGTGCCAAAGGATGAGCAACACAATATTTTGCAATTGTGCTATGCAATGTCATGTGGAGGCTACTTTGCCAAGGCACGTGACTGATGCCAGCGGACAGGTAACATCTCGAGCAGGCATGAATTGCCACTCCAGAATATTATGTAAGTGGAGCGGTTTGACGTATGAGGAATAGACTTCATAGGTCATTTTCTCATATTATTTGTCAATCTCTATATTCTTATGGCTGTTGATTATGTTTCCAAGTAGGTTGAGGCTGTTGCACTGCCAATAAATGATGCCAAAGTCGTTGCCAAGTTCCTGTATAAGAACATCTTCACAAGATTCGGTGCCCCTGGAGCTATCATTCATGATGAAGGTACATATTTTAAGAGTAATTTAATCTCCAGAGCTTTGTGCAGGTACATAATCTAGCAACGCATTACCACAGCTTACCATCCCTAGAAAAATGATCGAGGGAGATCTCAAACAAAGAGATCAAGAACATTCTAGAAAAGACTGTGAATCCATCAAAGAAAGAATGGTCCTTGAGACTAGAGGATTCCTTGTGGGCTTATAGAACAACCTTTAAGACTCTATAGGGAACTTCTCCCTATAGGCTTGTGTTTGGGAAAGCATGCCACTTGCTAGTGGAATTGGAACATAGAGCTTATCAGGAAATCAAAAAGCTCAATATGGTGTGGAAAACTGCTGGTGCAAAATGCTTATTGGACATGAACGAGTTAGAGGAATTCAAAACACATGCTTACAAGAAGCTAGACTCTACAAGGAAAGGACAAAACGATGACATGACAACAAGATTGTACCAAGGAAATTTGAGGTAGGCCAACGTGTTTTGTTATTTAACTCAAGGCTAGAGTTGTTTCTAGGAAAGCTCAAGTATAGATGGTCGAGACCCTTTGAAGTTGTGAAGCCATATGCTCATGAAGTAGTAGATATTAATGATTTGAAGAAGGGAACAATTTTCAAGGTAAACGACCAAAGATTGAAACACTATTTGGATGGTACTCAAAAGGATGCCAATGAGGTTGTCTTCTTGGCAGAGGTTCTGTGAACATCATCATCATGGTTTGATTTTTGTATATAGTAGGTTAGATGTTTTTCTTTTTTAGTATTTTTCATTTATTTTTCTTTCTTTTAATTTGATTTTTCCTTTATTGTGCTAAGAGGTTTTTCTTTGAGTAAGTGAAGGTTTCGTGTGCTAGGCAGAATGCCAAGGTGAGAGCTTGGCATGGGGCGATTGAAAATGTGGAGAAAAGAATTTACCCTAGCTGCGCAAGGCTTTGATAGAGCTCGGCCCAAGAAAAGATTAAAAACTTTTGCTAAGTGTTGAAATTTACCCTAGCCGCCCAAGGTGAAAATTGAAATTCAAAATTTCAACCTAATCACCGTATTTCTTCCCGCGTCATCCTATCACTTAAACCCTTATCACATCATCTTTACTTTTCCCCAAACACGCAAAAAGCCCAATATTATCCCCACTTAACCGGCCAAATTAAACACTCAACCATTTTACCCCTTCATCTACTTAAATCCTAACCGATTCTTAGCTGAAGACTTTTCACATTTCTTTCTATTTTCTTTGTCAAGCAAGAAAGTAAGATTCACTTCTCCTTCTTCATAAAAACCCTTCGAAGTTCTCAAAAGAATTCCATGGCAACCTCTTAAACACCTTTCAAGATTTTATTTAATGAAGAGATCCACAAGAAGTACGACGAGAACTTTGCCTCGAGAATGTTTTTTTACGAGAAGAACTTCAATTTCAAGGACGAACCCAACATGGGTTATCCATCAGAGTTCATGGCAGTGGTAAAGCAGCACAAGTGGGAGTTGTTTTGCCAACATAAGGGGGACACCTATTCCAACATTGTTTCAGATTTTTATGCTCATCTCATGACTAAAGACTCACCTTTCTTCCTTATACGAGGTACGTGTGTTCAATTTGATGAAGGATCTATTAATGCTATATTAAAATTGGATGGTGCAAATGATCAACACTCTGAATTTGTTGATTCGTTGGACTCTGCCAAGAGGCAAAAGCTTTTGAAAGATCTATGCGAACCTAGCACTAAGTGGACTGTGTTATCAAAGGGCCACCGGACGGTGAAGCGTCTGGCATTAAAGCCATAACCGAAAGGGTGGAACCACTTCTTAAAGGAAATTTTGATGCCTACCACCCATAACAAAACTATCCAAAGGAAAGACTGGTATTGTTGCATTCAATAATTGTGGGCCGTAAGATCAACATCAGTCATATCATTATTGGTGAAACTTATAAGTGCACTTATAAGGGTAATGGGAGTTTTTTTCCTTCTATTGATTTCTAATATTTGCATACAGCACAGTGTGACAAGGCTTGATTCAAATAAAGTCCAAGAAACCAAGGGAACGACGTTCACTCCTGCCCTACGGAGGCAACTCATTACCAAGGAGAAGGGCAAAAGAAAGGTTGTCAAGTTGGTGTCCAAGGCCAAGGTGCCTAAGGCATAACCTAAGACTCATATGCCAACTAGTTCAATGACAATGCTTTCTCAGATCTACCAATTCCAGGAGCTCATTCTCCAAAATATGGAGAAAGCAGAGGATCAAAACACCAAGCTCTAGCGTTACACTCATGCCAGGGACAGTGCCATCAAGAAAACTCTTGAAGGACTGTCCCCAAGTGTCTTGCCAGCCTTCCCTGAGTTCCCTGGTGATCTTTTTGCCAAGGATGACATACTAGCCAGTCCCCACTCTGACACCATTTGATGCCACCGTTCCAGTCTCTCTAGTACAAGTTGAATATGCCAATACACCACCTGAATCTGAAGAAGAAGGAATCTAAAGCCAAGCCAAAGTTGTTGCCACACCCGCCGCACTTGCCTCATCCGCTGCCACCAAAGTCACGGCTGCCTCTAAGCCAGTGAAGATTGTTGAGGAAGTTCTCTACGACCGTGGAGCTTTCATTGCCACATCAAAACCCAGCCTAAAGCGCAAGAAGCATGCAACTCCCAATCGAGGGAGCTTTATCAAAACAATGACCCGCGTTTCAAGGCCAGAAAACTCCGAAGGGGAGTCTTCTCTTCCTAAACTCCTTTGCATTTTCATTTTATTGCATTTACATGTTCATGCATTTTACTGTTTTCATTTTTATATATGTGTTGTTTTCATGCATTGAGGATAATGTACACCTTTGGTTTGGGGATGTGCATCCTCACATTAGTATGTCGTGACATTCATGTTTACAAAACAAACTTAGGTTCTCTTGAAACTGAACTCAGAATAATTGTAAAAAAAGAAGAAGAAGAAAGGAATCAATGCTAGGGTAGAAAGAAAGAATAAGGCAACAATGTTTTGCCAAAGGCTGAAATATTTTAGAACACTCCTCTGCCTTAGAGAAAATAATTAACTTGGGTCTTCGTGGTTTGATCCCTCTTAGTTCTGAAGCTAACATAACTTTAGGGTATGAGTGTAATAAGTTAGATTTTGATGCAATATGGATTAACGTAGGTAGTCGTTGTTTACTCCCTCTTATGTCTCACGCCAAATAGTGCATGACGCAATCCTAATTAAATGTCAGCATAAAAACACCCTTGGCAAATAAAGAAATTTTTTGATGATAATAATTTTGAGTTTGGGTAGTAAAGTTGACTAAGGGAGTTAAGTAAATTTCATACATATTGCCCACACTTCATGCACACTTAATGACCTTAGACTAGAACTATATTGTTGCACTTGAATTTGCTTATCTGGTTGGCATTTGATATACTACATATCCGAGGATAGACCTAGGATCATAATTTGCTAGCTGGTAGGTGTTGAGAACAATGACAATTTTTGCAGAGGTACTTTCTTGTTCTCTGTTTTATATTTTTAGTTGCATTACTTGAGGACAAGCAATTAGCTAGGTTTGGGGTGTGTTAACTCCTTAAAAGTACTAATTTTTATTCTTATTCCACAATGCCTTTGTTTGTCTTTGAGTACATTTAGATGTTAAAATAATGCATTTGTATAAGGAGTTAGGAGCTATTTTGTTGCCAGTGTGAATGGTTGTTTTGGTCTAGGACACAGGCATGCAAACATGGCAGAGAAGAGCTGGCAGAGAACACAGGAAAAGAAGCAGAGAATTGCTGAGTAGTAGTTGGCATAGATGGACCAAACAATGCTAAGCTCGGTTGGCAAAAGATTATAGTCCGATGATCGGTCAAAGTAGCCATTGGACCTTGTACAGGTCAACCCTAGGAATCAAAAATGGATAAAAGGATAACACGCTTTATCCCTTTGTGCAATGAAATTTCAAACTCAAAAGCTTATCCTAGGGTTTCCTCGCAAGCTTATTTAAAGGAGATCAAGCAACCACTTGAGGAGATCGGATGGGAGAGAGGTTGCACCATGGTGAACCCAGAGACAACGTGGTTTGAACAGCTAAGATCGACAGCCCATTCTCTTAGTTTTATTTGTTTTTATCAAAATGATGATGTTAAACGATGATGTTTTTTGGTTGGACCCCCAACTATGAACTAAGTCTTTTTAGTTGGTTGGGGATGATTGCAATTAACGCTTATTTTATATTTGGTTTTTAATAATCAGAATGCCTTGACATTATTTTCTATCTACTAGTACATAATTTTTCTAAATCCATTGCCATACGACAGTTGGCATTATGTGCTTATTGCACCTTAATATCCTAACAGACTTAAGGGGCAACGATTAGTTGTCAGATATGAACTTACTTCGAAAGTGAGTCTACCTCTTAGGAGTAAAGATTGACATTTAATAAAGTTAATTAATGAAAAACTTCACTATAGACATATATGGGTTTATTCGTGGTTAACTTAGGGTATTGCCATCGAACGAGGCAATAATATCTTTCATCTACTTGGCAATAAACCAAGGCAGGACATTATTAATGGCTAGCATAAGTAGCGTGAATCCAGGCATCCCTTGCCAACATTCATCATTCAATCGAACATTCGTTGCCAAACTGCTTTCATTTTCACTACATTGTTTTTTGCAATCATTTTAATCTAAAACCCAAAACATTTCAAACACTTTTAATTCTTTCAAACAAGTAAACATTGATCAAATAAGTTCTTTTCCAATCATCGTGGATTCGATGCTCAACTTATTGATGTATTACTTGCTGACCGTGTATACTTGCACACATAAGACTCACCTTGGCATTATTCCTTTGCACTTTTACACTAAATATTCTATCTTTTGCTGAGTGTTAGCAAAATTGACATAAATCCAGCATCTTTAACCATGGTGTTGCAACACTCTTCCACTGGGTAACCGAATCCCATCAATCAAAGGTGACTCAACCACAAAAGTGTCCATACTTGGCACGTAACAACACACGATCCACCAAGGACCCCTATGGTTGCTATTACAAACAAGTCATCCAACGTTTACCGAGTTATTATTGATCTTTATGGAAGTGTACATTAATCATTCATTAATACATATTATCTTTTTAATATCTCAAGTCAATTTCCATCTTTTCATTCGCATTATTAATTAATCTATTCGTTGGGTACCGGTACTTGAACCCGAGTGTCAATACGGCACCCCTAGGTATCGGTACTCACATGTGTACCAATACAGATATTTCTTGCTAGAATCTTAGATTCCACAAGTACCGGTACGGCCAAAGGTTGTACCCATGCCTTATTCACGGGTTTGCACCCTTTCCTTGAATTACAGTTTTACAACACTTAATTAGATCCCTAAAGCTTATGAAAGTCATTAGGGTTGGTTTACCTATCCGTTCATTTAATTAATGATATTTACTGGCTTTATAATAATTTATTCGAATATTGCCGATAATCAACTTATTTAATATAATTCCCATCAAATTCATCAATATATTCGAACAAACATATAAAGCATCACATGTATCTTTATAAATCAAACAATCATTGAATAATCATACGAGCATCTCAAACAACCCTATATGGTCTCTACAGCCTCCACGAGTCACATCATATTCACAACCTCATCATACATTTCATAATTATCGAATCTCATAAAACCGATCTCCACCCATGCTTATTCATTGTCTGCCTATTTTGCAGATACTAACACGCAAAGCAATCACATTTATGATGGTCATGAAGCCATAGGAGTTCGAGGTGTACTAACCTTAAGCCAACGCGATAAAACCCCCTCCAAGATCCTTCAATCAACTCTTTAATCCCAATATTTGAGTCCATAAGTTCCTCGAATAAAACAAATACAACTAGTTAAGCCACTTAACATTTCAGACTACTTTAGAAGATCCAACATTCTCTCCCTCTAAAACACCCACTTCTCTTCTCTCTCTCTCCTATTTACTTTTCTCTCTCCCCAACAGAATATCTTCTCCCTCTCTTCCCTTTTTCCAGCCACCCACTTATTTTAAATTTCAAGCACCCTATCCTCCATTGGATAAAATAAATTAATAAAGTCCATCACATTTTTCTTTGCCACTAGGCCTAATACTCGGGTCCAAGACTTGGTTCACTAACCCAGACTTCGGGTCATTACAACTCTCCCCACCTTAAAATAAATTTCATCCTCGAAATTTGAATCCATAAAACAAGAAGATGCTAAAACCTTTCTAACTCCCCAATGTTCTCAACCATATCCCGCTGTGCTACTCTGATCTCTTACAACACTTGTTAATTATAACCATTGTCCTCTAACGATAAAAACATCTCAATTGATTCTTTCTCTTTTATGGAAGAATCCATCTTCTCTTGGTGCATTACAGACGATAAACAAGACCCAATGGTGCCCCAACAAAACTGTCAGACGAATACAACATCAAAGAAACTTAACCCTATGTCATAAAACCCAAAAGATTGTTGTATACAAAATCCTTCCACAACAACGTACGATCAAAAGGGAACAAGATATTAACTGCCGTTGCATTCAAAATGAAACAATTCTTCTCATGGTGACTCCTTGAATGATACTCTAACTCTGGCGACATCGCTTATCTATATTATTGTTTGTCCGGTGCAAGACTTCTGAGAGTAAAAGACGTCCATACATACCTCAAACCTGACCTTAAATCTCGGTGCGCTTACATCAAACATAAACTAAAGCAGCTCTCACTAACTTGGTTCACACAAGAGTCTTACACTCCAACCCTTAACGTGTTTGGAAAAACTTTCCATATGTACCATCACTCGGATCTGTCATCACTTGGAATCCCGCCAAGGGATTGTTGAGATATTTATTTTGATATAACTCAATGAACAATGTTTTGGACTTAAACATAATTGCAAAAATTGTTTAAAGTCCCCAACGGCTAGTTTTTCATAAGGCTAGTTTTTCATTCGACATTATAAATACAAGCCAAAGACACTTGAATAAGATGATGGACATCCAAGCTTAAAGATCAAGAGAGTAGAGTTTTTTTATTGTTTTATTTCTTTTGTAATCTCTTGTATTTCTTTAGTCTAATCCTAGTGAGCAAAAAAGCGTAAACACCCACCTAGATAGGTATTTTGTTTACAAATGTCAAGACCTCGTAATTGAGGGATAGGTTCTAGTTGATCCTTATAAAAACTAGGGAGAGAATTCTATCTTAGCCCGTAAAAAGATAGGGATGTAAGGTTACCCCTTGAACCCGTAAAAAAGGAAGAATTTATTGTTAGTGAATTGGGAAATCCTTAGTGTGGATGCTAAGGTAGTGGATGTAGATCTTGGTTAGAAGCCTGAACCACTCTAAAATCGGATGTGTGAAATTGTCATTTCTTTTTTTATTTTTGTTTTCCCAATTTCAAAAGAAACCTTTACACCCTTCATCGATGCTAATTTTTGTTGAAGACATCGAGCCTTTCAATAAGGTTCCATCACAAGCCTCGAATCTCATGTCAAAAGGTAACATGTACACACTACAATTTTGTAAAACCAAACCAAGGAGACTTTCTATTTGGATCTCACCTTTTCCAAAAACATCAAACAATACTTACCAAGAATATATCTTCACTTAACGAAATCCCTTCGAAACTGTGCACTTACTGATCCTTTACAAGATCCATGGTCATATGTTTAACTCCCACTGATGAATATCTAAACATCACAACAACTCTAAAGAACTCAATGTTGGACTCCCAACTGATAGCAAGTCAAACACTTATCACTATCTCAAACACACGATTCCACACTATCTCCCAAAACACGCGGTGAAAGTTTGGTACAAATTGTCGCTCTCAAAATTCACCATATTCTAACCAATGTACCATAAAGGAAGAATCTCTTGCATTGATATGTCTTCCTCTAAAATTCCCACAACAAGTTCTCAAAGTCCAACAAAACCATCAGACCTAAACACAATCACAACACTGTATCCTGTTAATCTCAATGAGACACTACTTCTCATGGCTTCCAAGGTTACCCAATCCTCAAATCGGAGCTCAACCATCACGCACACAGGTACTGGTACTAACCGATCAGTACCAAAACTGGATGAATCGAGTACCGGTACCGTATGGATCTAGCATTGGTACTCCCATACACGACCGTCACTTGTGATCCTTGATTGCCCCACATGGACAACATGACACTCTAACTCGAACTAACTCCAAACAATCCTTCACTTATTAGGTTCACTTTACATAGGCGGTGATCGACCACACGATCAACGGTTCTCTATTACTTCGACTCGCTTCATGATCCAAATCTCAAATTCTTTAAAGATCAATTACCTGAAATTCACATTGTTGGGGTAGGCACACCCCTTCCTCTTCTTGCACAAAATACAGTCCTGATAAAACAATAAAACATCTTCGAAGATCTCAAAAACTTATTTGACTTCAATCGAGTCAGCACCGCTGTCACAACAACACAGTCTCACACAACTCAAATTTCCACCAATGTTCTTCGGCTTGTTCCAACAAAATTGTGATTCAAGCAAAAGCATTCGCGAAGTCTCAAACCCTTGCTTCCTTAACTGATTACAGGGTAACTAACATTTCCCACACACATGGCCATTAAGGTAATTATCTTGCTAATGCTCATCTTCTCATATCTCTCAAACATTCACATGTGTCACGCAAAACATCAAACTTATATTTGAGAGACAATATAGTGGCCCCTACCCTATCATAGCTAAAACACCTCAACTGTCACAGCAAACATCAACGTTACCACGACACGCTCTAAAGAGAAAAATCCTTACTCCAAAATCCATTTCCAAATTACTAACCTTCAACACTTTAACTGTAAACATTACATTCTTGTACCAACCCCAAAAAAAACACACGAGTACTTCATAAATCGGTTAAACTAGTCATTCACCTTAGGAGACACATAACGGTCCTTCACTATCATAATCTATCGACGGTTTGAGCATCACCTCAACGAACCAACTTACTACTAGTGAACAATCCCGATTCTTCCTTAGGCGAAACACTTAGACAAAGGAAACCCCATTCGAGTTGAGCCTTCGCATCTGAATCTCTGGCTCTCTCAATTGGATTAGTTTCGTCTAACAACGACGATGGTACCGATATCCAAATCGGTCTTACCTCAACATCCCCTCATGTTTTTGATAGGGGAAGTCCCTACGACTCCTCTAAGAAGCATAAACACTCTGACAATCTGAAAGCTCTCGAGCGTTGAACTACACACATTGACATTTGTCCAAATGTCAAACATGTCTCACAACCCCGTTGTGCCATTCTCTAAACAACCACTATGTAGATCACAGAAAAGGGAAACGGTTCAACATTCTCATTACCAAAGGCTGGGTTCCCTCAAGGTCTCAAAGTCTCGAGTACAACTCTCGACATTACTGGCTAGCATCGTTCTTGATCAGTCAAAACAATTTCTGAGATGAAACAACTCTCGAGAAGGTAGCTCCTTCAAACCTATAGAATATCTAACTTCGATCACACTCTAACAAACTAGTGGATCCCGAATCCACTATCGCTGAGAAATTCCTTTGAAAAGGAAGATGATACTTCCCAAGTATCTTCACGACTCTCTTTTAAGCGAACAAAGGGTCCTCCAACCAACATTCATCTACTGATCAATTTTAGAAGTAGGTTATCCATACCTGCTTCATAAATGTTTTTCACGTATAACGATTAAAATTCCATGCAACAAACTCTCACAACGTATTCGAAGACTTCGGAACGACTACAACACGTAACGAAGACACTATTTAGGCAATGGGAGGATGACACATCCTCAATTCCAATATCACTCGACAAAATTGCATCTAAAAGATCCAGGCCGTCCTCCGAAAATTGCTCCCATGAGCAGCTCAACACTTAAATCGGCCTTTCTCAGCCACTATCGCAACCATCTTAGTGTCGCAACGTTGGACGCACTATCAGGATTCCAGTCTTAAAGGGTGCAAACTTGATTTGAGGGCTTGTATTCACTATACACCTTACTAAAACACCTATACCACCATGAGGTTTCCTCGAACTAGCTAAACCTAAGCTCTGATACCACTACTATAACACCCCTGAGCTGGATTTCACAATTTGGGCCTCAAGCCCAAACCAAAACCATAAAATTCTTAAACTTGGTTTAGCTCAAACAAGATATTTTCCAAAACATTTAGACCCAATAGTTGAAAACATAGATAAACAATTTAAATCATTACAAATAAGGTCAGCTTTAAATTAAAACATTTAAATATTAGATTGATAAATACAATTTCAAAAGTGAGAATTACAGACTCGGCCACGTAAGGTCCTATGAATACATAGCCCATTAAAAACAAGCATTGTACTCTAAAAACCTCCACATGCTAGAATCTTGTATTAATAGTGCTCCTCAAACCCAAGATCTGACAATCAACCTATGCACGGAAACAAAAATTTCGAGCGCTGCGCTTACAAAGCTCAGTGGTATACATCTACTCTACTATACTTCACGCTAATCATATACATAAGTATGCAAGCTAGTACGAACAATAAGGATAGATAAATAAACACGTGGCGCTACCACTAGTCGCCTAAACACATACTCTCATATCATAACAAATTATCACATATGGCCCACAAGGCCCAGCCATACTCAAAATCTTACCAGATCATCCGAGCGAAAGCACACAAGTCATATCACAAACCTGGAGTGAGGCTCGGTGTCACATGGCTTCAGAAGCGTACACTCTGAGCAAGGATCAATATCAAACAGCCTTGGGAACATGTACACACTCTCTGGGTGAGGCCCAGTGTCATACAGCCTTGGGAATATACACCCATACTCAACATCTCTCCTCGAGTATCATCGAATGAGGCTTAGTGTCACACAACGTTGGGAATGTACATCCGACATCTTTAACCATGGTGTTCAACACTCTTCTATTGGGTATCCAGATCCCATCAATCAAAGGTCACTCAACCACACAAGTGCCCATACTTGGCATGTAACAACACACGATCCACCAAGGACCCATATGGTTGCTGTTACAAACAAGTCATCCAACGTTTACCAAGTTATTATTAACCGTTATGAAAGTGTACATTAATCATTCATTAATCCATATTATCTGATTAATATCTCAAGTCAATTTCCATATTCTCATTAGAATTATTAATTAACCAATTCAGTGTGTACCAGTACTCAAACCTGAGTATCGATGCGGTACCCCAAGGTATCAGTACTCATACGCGTACCAAAACAAATATTGCTTACTAGAGTCTCTGATTCCACAAGTACCATACGACCAAAGGTCATACCAATACCTTATTCACGGGTTTACACCTTTTTCTTGAATTACAATTTTACAACACTTAATTCGATCCCTAAAGTTTATGAAAGTTAGTAGGGTTGGTTTACCTACGCATTTATTTAATTAATGATATTTATTGGCCTCATAATAATTTATTCAATAATTAGCTCATTTTAATATAATTCCCATCAAATTCATCAATATATTCGAACAAACATACAAAGCATCACATTTACCTCAATAAATCAAACAATCATCGAATAATCATACGAGCATCTCAAACAACCCTACACGGTCTCTAAAGCCTCTACGATTCACATCATATTCACATCATCATCATACATTTCATAATTATTGAAACTAATAAAATCGATCTTTACCCATGTTTATGATGCTCATGAAGCCATAGGAATTTGAGGTGTACTAACCTTAAGCCAACGCGATAAATCCTCCTCCAAGATCCTTCAATCAACTCTTTAATACCAATATTAGAGTCCACAAATTCCTCAAATAAAAAATACAACTACTTAAGCCACTTAACATTTTCGAACTACTTTAGAAGATAAAACACGTAAAAATAGCTTACCGAGTTCAAATTTGGAAAAAAAAGACTGGGCCAACGAACTCATAAAGTTGTGAAACCCCTAGGTAAGGTGTTTGAAAAAGTCAACGCTAGTCAAAAGTCAACACTGGTTGGTCAACTGCGGCTCGGCTTGGGTCAATGGCTCAGGGTCAACAGCGGTTCAACTTAACATGACTTGGCTTAGATGGCTTCAACCATCCAGGACGATGCCCACGTGCAGCTGGAGGTGCGTACGGTGTGTATGGTAGCCTCCGGTGGTCGGACGGCTACGGGAAGCTCCAGATCTACACATCCAACGATGGAGAGTCCACTGGTGGCCTTCACTCATGACTGAGGGCGACAGATGATGGAACATTCAAAGCTCAAAGCTTCACCAGACCTTGCTTCTTCCCACGTTGGTGAACAGTGGCTTATATGGCTGATCGACGACCAGCAGGAAAAGCGGGACGACATGATGAAGCTGACGGTGCTGGAGATGACATCCACGGTGGCATGAATGATGGTGAAACAAGCCTCCAACATTCTCTCCCTCTAAAACACCCATTAATCTTTGCTCTCTCTCTCCTATTTACTTTTTCTCTCCCTCACTTGGATAAAATAAATTAATAAAGCCCATCACCTTTTTCTTTGCCACTAGGCCCAATACTCGGGTCCAAGACTCGGTTCACTAACCTAGAGTTCAGGTCGTTACACTCTCTCACTCTAAACTCCCTACCTTAAACACAAAATACCCAGAAATGTTGATCCAAATGGATCAAAACTCCCCTTTTCACCAATGTTCATCTCTTGTTCTTCATCTCTTCCCCTATGATCCATCCAAGCCCTAGTCTGGTCAAGCACCACCGTTAGTTAGCCACTGAGCCACCATTTCAGCCACCGATCCCTTCTAGCCACCGTCAACCTCCGTATGTCACCACCGTGAAGTGATTTCCAACCACCATGTCAGAAACCTAAAATCTCTCAAAATTTTAGATTTTTCACCCAAACTCCCTTAAATTTACCCGGCTCAACTGAGCCATGCATCTTCGCCCTTAGATTTACCCGGACAGCCTCTTCGACTCCATTCTGATCTCTCAAAGATCTCTATCAATAGAACCTTCCGATCTCACTCTAATATGCTTCTTTTTTATATTTGTTTGGATAAAACTGATATTTTAAGCTATTTGTTGGAAAATAAAAGAAACAAGGAATATAACTCTCTAGAAATGAAGGCATAGCTCTGATCTTTCTCTTTTGGCAAGGTCAACATTCTCTAGTGATGTCCCAGCTTCCTGGTGTTTTTTCTTCCTTTTCGGCAGCAATTCTGGCGACCGATCAGCTTTCAACGGCAGCTCAACTTCCTAGTGATAGTTTGGCTTCCAAGGTATTTCTCTCTCTCCTCTTTATTTATATTGTATTTATTATTATTAATAATAATGTTTGTGATTATTAGTCATTAATTGGATATAACACACACACACTCTCTCCTTTTATAGGTGAGTGGGGTATGACGCAATGGATGATGTCACCTTGGCAATATCACAAGCCAGCTAAGCGGGAGAAAACACAAACCCGTATGAAATGTATATGGACAAATAGAAGGCTGCCACATGTCCCTTGTTTGAGTGGGAAAATTTAATTTTGGACCAATTTGTGTTTCTTCAGCTGGCTTTATCCAATTTAGGCGGGAAATTGAGTGTAAACAACTTTACATTGGGTTTGATATTTTTAATTGGGCTTGGGAATGGGCTCTTATATTGTATAGGGACATTTATAAAGGATTTGGACTTTATTTGAGATTTATTTATTTATACTTACTTTTTGTTTATGGTTATATATATATATGTGTGGTATACCCGATTAAATTTTGGGTCTTACAGTTGTCCCTTTTTGCTCATTGATGTGGAATGGGAATAGGGCAAAGACTGAAACGAGATAATTTTTTTCCAAACTATATGGTTGTCACCTGAGCTGCAAGTTCTTCCTATTATAAACTTTCACTCCTTTCTAGAAACATTGATCTACTTTTTTCTCTGCAAAAAAGTTGATCCTCATTCGCTGTTGAAAATGTTGATCCACCTCTCTATAAAAAGGTGTTGAACAAGCAAGTTTTTATATAATTTCGGTAAAGTCTGAAAAGATAAACTATCTATTCTTATGAAATGTGGTGAAGTCCAGAATAATAACACCCTTCATTATTTTGAAATGTTGATCCACCTCTTTGTAAAGGTGTTGAACAAGTTAATTCTTCTCATTAGGAACTCTTCTTATTACGAATTCTTCATTCTTTCTGGGAAATTTTGATCCACCTCTTTGCAAAGGTGTTGAACAAGTGAATTCTTCTTATTAGGAACTCTGTACTCTTTTCTGGGTGAGCTCTTCTCATTAAGAACTCTATATTCTTTGCTAGGTGAACTCTTCTTATTAGTAGCTCTTTATTCTTTGCTAAGAATGTTGATTTACTTCTTCCCCTGGGGAAAAAAACTAAACCAACAAAAAGAAGTATCATCAATTTAATAAGAATTCAATCTGAAACAATATGAAATATCTTCAATTTTTCGCTTGAAACACTGAGATCTTTAGAGTCACTGCCTTTTCTACCTAAGGTATCTTGATCTTTCAATCTGAGGCTTGTGTGAGCTCTTTTGTTTCTCTTCCTCTATTGATCAACCTCCTTCAATTCTTGGAACATATATATGACCTGCAAAAGTCAAATTTATCATCAATATTTCAACATTAATTGTAAAGCAAATGTACAATTTGGGTAAATCATTAAGAAACTTTAAGTTGATCTATCTTGCTCATTTGAGCTTCAAGTTGATCTATCTTGTTTTCGAACCTGGTAACCTGAACTTTCTTCTTTTTCTTGACTATAATGGCCCAAAAGGTTAATATCTTCTACCGATACCATGCCCCCACTGTCTTACTGTGACGACACTCAGAAAGTTCTCATCATTTCTGAAAGTTTCAGCTGCCCGAAAGACTTAGCATCATACTTGAAGGACTTAATGATGACCCGAAGGTTTTAGGATTGTAATGCATTTTCTGTCTTGTGCAAACAATTGAATGTTCACATCATTCCCGAAGGCAATGGCCCGAAGGAATTACTGATGACTCAAATGTTTTTTTAGGATTGTAATGCACTTTCTGTCTTGTGCAAACAATCGAATGTTCACATCACTCCCGAAGGAATTAACATCATGCCCGAAGGACTTACTGGTGACCTAAAGGCTTTAGAATTGTTGTTAAGTGTCTAAAAATACTATTTTATCCACCATTTTTATTCATATTATTGCTACACTTAGGCTCATATTAGTTGCATTATTAGCCTTTCATGCATGCTTTGCATTGTTTCCTTGGTGGTCAAGCTTGATATCATATTTTGCTTAATCTTGTGGAAAAAGGGTGTTGCCGATAGTTATTTTTGTGTGTGCAGAATCAGTTGCCAAAGCAAGGATGGAACCAGTTTCCAGGACAATGCATGAAGGAGATGCCGACGCAGTTGTCAAGGCAGTGCATGAAGGAGATGTCGAGCTAGTTGCCAGGGCAATTGCTGATAAGGGATAAGATGATATGGCAGCCGAAATTGATGACTAGATAAACCCAAGATGACATGGAGCAAAGTTAAATCCCAAAGGAGTTTGATTTCCATGAAATGGCCAAAGAGAAATTAAATCCCAAGAAGATAGGAGAATATCTAGAAGGAATTTAAATATAATAAAGAATTATATTCTTTAAAAGTATTTAATTCCAACTTAAATTCCTCCCAAAGAAAGACTTTGATCTAGCTCTATAAATTAAGGACCAAGCCGTCAAACTCCAAAGAGGTGCAAGGGGGAGAGAATTTGACAAGTGGCTTCAACCATCTTTTTCTTTCTTGTTCGATTAGGTTTATGTTAGGAAAACTTTGTTTTGTGTTTCTTTGGAACCTAGCCATGAACTAAATCTATTTGGCTAAGGTTATTGTGTTTTGTGGTTGTGAGAAACAATTGGATTTTGTTTAGGTAATAAGAGTTTGCACTTTCAATTCAAGGTTTACTCATTCTTGGTTTTTATTCTTGTTTGCGAGTGAATTGGAGAGGATCTCGTAATTCTATCTATTTATCTAATATCGGGAGAGTTAGATTTAAGAAACGAATGAGTATGGTTTTTATTCAATCTATTGATGAAGATTAATCCGGCTTAGGAATAAGTTAAGGATTTCAACGGCTAAGAGGAGCGCAAGATTGGTTGTTGTTCACCCTTTATTCACGCAAGGATGTATTGTCAAGGCATGCACAATTAGCTAGAGTTTCGACTTAGGTATAAGAAGAAACCATTGAAGAACGCTCTGCCGAGCCCTGAAGTTGCTGCCCAGCCGCCCAAACAGTTGCCCAGGCAACCGTTCGATTAGTTGCCAAGGCAACCCAGCTACGCAAGTTGCCAAGGCAACTAAGTTGCCCTTACACTCTTTTACCAAGACGGTCCAATCGGCTATCACACCCCAACTCACGATAACCTGGCCTACTCTCTCTCTCATTTGATTACATCTTCTTTTACTTTGTTGCTTTCTTAGTTTAGTTGTTAGTTAAAACTCCTCCAATCACCTACTTGTGTTTTTACTTTTTATAGTGCAAGAGATTGAATTCTTGAAGTGGCACCAATCCCTGTGGAGACGATATCTTTTATACTATAACTTGCGACGTGTACACTTGCACAATTGCGGAGCACTTATTACGCGCGACAAGTTTTTGGTGTTGTTACCGAGGATTGGCAATAACGACTTTGTTTTTATTTTCTTGCACTTTTTATTTTTATTGTTTAAAATTCGAAGGGTTAACAAACTTTGGTTTTGCATTGGTATATGACTAGGGCGAGACCGATTACACCAGAATATCCCTTTGATCCAGAAATTGAATGAACCTTGCAAAGACTCAGAAAAAGGTTAAAAGTAGCAATGGCTAATCAAGACGGCAATATGAATCAGGATGTTCTAGCAAGAGGTGGAGTGATTCTTGCACGAAATAGAACTATTCGAGACTACCTTGAGGAAGATCTTGAAGGACTTAATCTAGGAGTTGTCACACCTGAAATTGAAGCCGACCACTTTGAGTTAAAACCGGTGATGTTCAATATGATCAACACAATTGGCCAATTTGGCGGCTCAGCAACTGAAGATGCACGACAACATCTTAAATCTTTCCTCGAGATTTGCAATTTATTTAAAATACAATGAGTCACCCCATATGTTTTACGGGTAAGATTATTCCCCTATTCACTGAGGGATAGGGCGAAAGCATGGTTGAGTAGTGTTACGACCAGATCAATAGGATCTTGGATTGATCTATGTCATGATTTCCTTGCTAGATTTAATCCTACAAATTTAACTGATAAGCTTCGTAACGAAATTACTTCTTTTCGGCGGGCAGATGATGAATCCATGTATGAGGCTTGGGAGTGATATAGAGAACTTCTACATAAATGCCCTCTACAAGGATTCCCAGTGTGGACACAAGTAACGATGTTTTACAATGTTGTGAATACACCAACAAGGATGATGCTAGATGCCTCGGCAAACGGCATACTCCTAGACAAGTCACCGGAATGAGCAATGCAAATTCTGAACAGGCTTGCTAAGAATGATTATTGGTTTCCCATCTGCTAGAAGAGGAGGAGTTAGATGCCAAGCCACAATACATGAATTGGGATCACCAGACTCAATTTCGGCACAATTGGCCACTCTAACCAAGATGGTCTAGAACATGCAGAAACAAAGCAACACACAGGAGGTCAAGGTAGTAGATTCTTTTTGTGAGTTATGTGGTGGTAACCATAATTCTTCTAAATGTATGCAGAATTTAGAGTCCAGCTTTTATGTGGGGAATTACAACCGGAACAACAATGTGATGTCCAACACATATAATCCAGCTTGGAAGAAGCACCCGAATTTTTCATGGAGTAATCCCAACTATGCTCTGAACCAAAACAATCAGAATGCACAAGCATCGGGATTCCAGCAGAATATGCCATGGCAACAGTTGCCGCAACAAAAACCAACAACATCTAGTTCTTTGGAAAATTCTCTCGATGCTTTTATGTTAAAAACTAAATCTTATATGGCTGAGAATAGTAACTTCATAAAAATAACTGATACTTTTATTAACAGGACCGATATGAGATTGTAAAACCAAGAGACGACAATCAAATCATTGGAAACTCAAGTTAGACAATTTGCTCAAAACCTGAATATTAGACCGCAAGGAGGTTTACCCAGAGATACTGAAGTCGCAAGAGGAACTGACCATGAGCAATGTAAGGCAAGCACCACTAGAAGTGGCCGACAACTTAAAGAGGCTCAAGCTCGCTCATCAAACAAAACTCCACAAAATGAACAAGATGAACTCAGCAGCAAATCTTCAAATGCTGAACCAGGAAATGTCACGGCAACCTTAGTTGATGATGCCACGGCAACCAGCGATAAGCATGCCCGAGATGTGCATGCCGCGGCAACCAAAGATAAGCATGCCATGGCAACCCCAGTTGATGATGCCTCGGCAACTCTAGCTGCCCCGGGAATGCCATCAATCATATTCCAGACTAATGAAAGGATCGAAGATATCTGACTTCCACCACCATTCCCACAAAGGTTGAAGCGACAAAAGCAAGAATATCAATTCAAGAAGTTTCTTGATATCGTAAAGCATGTCCACATCAACTTGCCGTTGGTTGAGGCAATTGAAAAAATGCCGAACTATGCCAAGTTTCTTAAAGACATTGTGTCCAAAAGAACAAGGCTATGAGAGTTTGAAACAGTTTCCGCAATAGAGGGATGCATGGCCATGTTGCACAATCGCATGCCACCCAAGTTGAAAGATCCCAGAAGTTTCACAATACCTTGTTCCATCAGAAACCACTATGTCGGGAAAGCATTATGTGACCTTGGGGCAAGCATAAACTTGATGCCTAAATCGGTTTTCCAGAAACTAGGAATCGGGAAGGCAAGACCTACAACAGTTATGCTACAGCTAGCTGACAGATCCTATGTGCATCCAGAGGGAAAAATCAAAGATATACTGGTAAAAGTTGATAAATTTATTTTTCCCGCTGACTTTATTGTTTTGGATTGTGAAGCAGATGAACATGCACCTATCATTCTTGGGATACCCTTCCTAGCAACGGGGAGAACCTACGTTGAAAAGGGAGAACTCACAATGAGGGTGAATGACCAGCAAGTTAAACTAAATGTGTTCCAAACACTAAAGCATGCCGATGATCCAGAAGAATGCCAACTTCTTCATGCCACGACAAAGTTTGACTTCAACGAGGAAATTAGTTGCCTCGGCAACTACATTGCCGATCAAGAGGAACCTGAGGAGTATGAAGAACCGATCGGTAAAGAACAGCAAGAAGAGGCAAATTGGTTAGTTAATCAGCCAAGTACTTACTTTGAACCACTAGATTACTCAGGTAAGGAAGGTAAACTCAAAAAGCCCTCTATTGAACAACCACCGATTCTTGAGTTGAAATAGTTGCCAGGGAAACTAAAATATGCTTACTTGGGAACCGATAATACATTGCCTGTAAGTATTTCCTCTAAGTTACAGCCTGAGCAGGAAAAGAAGCTGATCAACATGTTGATGCTACACAAGAAGGTAATAGGGTGGACAATTGCCGACTTGAAGGGAATTAGCCTGGCAGTGTGCATGCGTAAGATTTTGTTGGAAGATGATCACAAACCTTCGATTGAGGCCCAGAGGAGACTGAATCATGCCATGAAAGGGGTTGTAATGAAAGAAATCATCAAGTGGCTTGACGTCGACATCATATACCCTATCTCTAATAGTACATGGGTAAGTCTGGTATAATGTGTACCAAAAAAGAGAGGTATAACGGTGGTAAGTAATGAAAACAATGAACTCATTCCAACTAGGATTGTGACCGGTTGGAGGGTTTGTATGGAATACTGAAAGCTAAACAAAGCCACTAGGAAAGATCACTTCCCATTACCCTTTATTGATCACATGCTTGACCGCCTTGTAGGTAAACCCTTTTGTTGTTTTCTTGATGGTTATTCAGGTTACAATCAAATTTCCATAGCACCAGAAGATCAAGAAAAGACAACCTTCACATGCCCATACGGTACTTATGCTTTCTGAAGTATGTCGTTCGGATTGTGTAATACCCCGGCAACCTTCCAAAGATGCATGATGGCACTCTTTTCAGACATGGTCGAAGACTTCCTTGAAATCTTCATGGATGATTTTTTCGTATTTGGTAATGACTTCGACAGTTGCCTCGGCAATTTGGAGAAGGTGTTGGCAAGATGTGAAGAATCTGATCTAGTCCTTAATTGGGAGAAGTGCCATTTTATGGTAGATGAAGGAATTATGCTCAGCCACAAGATTTCATCCAAGGGAATCGAAGTAGACAAAGCCAAGGTGGACGTGATCGAGAGATTACCCCCACCAAGTTCAGTTAAAGGAATCCGAAGCTTTCTTGGACATGCAGGTTTTTACATGAGGTTCACTCATAATTTCTCTAAAATTACTAAACCCTTGTGTAATTTGCTTGAACAGGATAAAGTCTTCAACTTTGATGAATCTTGCGCCCAAGCATTCAAAACCCTAAAGGAAAAGCTTGCCTCGGCACCCATTGTCATTCCACCCGATTGGACATTACCTTTTGAGCTCATGTATGATGTGAGTGATTTCGAGGTAGGAGCAGTCCTAGGCCAACGCACAGCTAAGATTTTTCATGTGATATACTACGCTAGTAAGACTCTTAATAGCGCAAGATTTGTTGTTGTTCACCCTTGATTCATGCAGGGATGTATTGTCAAGGCATGCACAATTAGCTAGAGTTTCGACTTAGGGATAAGAAGAAACCATTGAATAATGCTCTGTTGAACCTTGAAGTTGCTGCCCAACCGCCCAAATAGTTTCCCAGCCAGTTGCCTAGGCAACCCAGCTGCGTAACTTGCCATGGCAACTGAGTTGCTCTTACACTCTTTTACCAAGACAATCCAATCGACTATCACACCCAAACTCACGATAACCTGGCCTACTCTCTCTCATTTGATTACATCTTCTTTTACTTTGTTGCTTTCTTAGTTTAGTTGTTAGTTAAAACTCCTACAATCACTTACTTGTGTTTTTACTTTTTATAGTGCAAGAGATTGAATTCTTGAAGTGGCACCAATCCCTGTGGAGACGATATCTTTTATACTATAACGTGCGACATGTACACTTGCACAATTGCGGAGCACTTATTACGTGCAACAATTGTACTGCACTTTCTTTCTTGTACAGACAATCAGAAAACCTTTGCTGAGATATGTTTCTTCAAACGGGTTGATATCTTTGCTTCACAAAAAGTGATTGAAATCTTTGTTGGTATTTGCTAGTTTTACTTCTCCAATCTGAAGTTGTAGATTAAAATTTTTGCTTATTCTTTACGGGGTCCACTTCTCCTAACTCAAAGTTGTAGATTGAAATCTTTTTCTATTATTTGCCGACTCTCGTAAATTCCTACAAAAACATGCAAAAATGCTTTGAATGTATGAGTTAGCATGCTCCTATCTTGTGTATGCTTAACTATATATAATTCATGAATTGTGACAACTGAGGACCACTCGGATGAGCTCTGATCTTCTTTGCTTCACCGCTGAGCTTTCTAATTTTGTTGCAATAGTGCATCATCCCTTTTGATTGTTCTTCTCAAATCTTGCTTATCTTGCTCTTCTTGGGTTTTTTTCTTCTAAGTATCGCTATCATCTTCATGCTCCGACAAAGTTTCGTCGTAAAATTTTATTATTGAACTCTTATTCTTCTTGAGCCGGTCTTGATTTCTTCTGCAATCCAATTCTTTCAGTATCTGCATCCTATCTTGTCTATTCTAATTTGAACTTTTATGCACCATGATGCTCCACTAATCTCCATGTTTCTTGCTTTATCATGTAGAATTTTCCCCTCTTTCATCATTTAGGTCGAGCAAAGGCCTCAAGTCCTTGAAATTTCTTCCAGCCCCTAAACTTTTTATCAAGTTCATTTTTCAATTTCAAAGGTCAACTAAAACTCTGTGGTAGAAACTTGCTTTAGGTCCCTGAACTTTCTTCAGGTTCATTCTTTAATTTCAAAATAACAACCAAAACTTCATGGTATAAACTTGCTTTAAGTCCCTAAATTGTCTAATATATGCATTTTTGTCATTATCCTCACCATGACCCCTGATGGGTTATTCCTCTTCTGAACAGAAGGTTACCGACTACATATCAATGCCCCATATTCAACCATATCTTTTCTATTTCAGGTCGATCATTTGTATCCATAGCCTTGCATTTTGAAGTTTATCTTTGAAGCAATGCAAAGAAATCTTTTTGTTTGTAAAAATGTCAGTTTGTTGATTGACATTTTAATGAAGGATACTTTACAAGATTCAAAAAATCAGAGTCTTAATATAAAGAAAGAAAACAGAATAGAATGCCCTAGATATCAAGTGCAAGAGCGTCTTAGATTCAACCTTCATGGGATTAACATGTCTTGTGAATGTTGTAGCGATATCTGAAGTTATGAAATTTCTTCCAGATCACTCGGTTCACACCCTATGATTACCGCATTGCTCGATCTAGTCAGAAACAACTCTTTTTCGTTCTTTTCATTCATTTCCATTCATGAACGTGTTCAAGCTTTCCGGACTTATTTAACTAGTAGAGTGCAAAAATATCATTCTAAGAATAAAATTCTATATGTGCATGTGTGTGCTTCTGATTATTATTATTATTATTATTATTATTATTATTATTATTATTATTATTATTATTATTATTATTATTATACACATGTCTTCAAAGATACATCTCTGACGTCAGGGTATTGGACAGGTGGAGCATAGCTCCTTATTAGATTTGTCATCCCCCATAGCTCTATTAGAGTGCTCTAGACTTATTTATTCAATAGTTCATTATTTCTCTAGTTTCCCCTTTTTCTTCTCTTTTTTTTATTTTTCTCTCCTTTTATTTCTTTTTCTTTTTTTTCTTTTTCTTCTTCTTCTTCTTTTTTCTCTTTCTTTTTTTTCTTTTCTCTATCTTTATTGTGTTTTTTAGGGTATAGAAGACTATGCTAAGAACTTCAATTTCAAGCAACTCTACCCGGTTAAAATTGTCTAGTCTACTTCACTATTTATGAATTTCAAATATTTGTCATCAAAGGTGTAGTAATCAGCCCTTTTCTTACTTTGCTGACCGGAGTAGATTAAAAAATAAAGTTCACTTCATCGTCTTTACAATATTCAATCAATCTTTGTGCCAGAATCAATGTCGCATATTGCGATTGACATCCAAAGGCCTACAAGGGTAAATAGAGATATACATCCCTCCATTAAGAAAACATCCCTCCATTGAAATGAAAATCAACAACATGACATATTCCCTTAGAAAAAGATCTCTACTACTTTCAGGCCAAAAGTAACTGAATTGTCTCCATGTATTGCTTCAGAAATGGTCTCTGTGAATTGTACCCATGATTCACAGACATGGTTAAGACATAATTCCAGACATTCTTGGAAGTATTCATTATGGCCTTTCGATTCCTCGGCTGGTATGACAGGTTGCTCTATTCTTTTTATCTCCCATTGTTGAACTAGTTCTCATGTCAAGATTCCATTACTAACTATCTTCTTGATTTCTTCCATTAAAGGCCTACATTTCTTGGTAGCATGTCCTAGTGCCCCCATATGAAAGTCACAAACATTGTTTGGATCATAACTATGGGCAGATGGATTTGGTACTACCTTTATTGGCCTATAAGTGAGATATTGACCTTCAATAAGGTGAGGAAATAAGTATGAAATAGGTAATCCAAAGATCTTCAGATTTGCACTTGCTCGAGGAATTTTTCGGGGTAGTTTTGATGAATCAGTTGGCCTTTTTCTCTTGCGGCATCGAAAGCTTTGAACATTACATTCATTCACTTCTTTCTCTTTCCTCACTTGTTGATCACATGGCCTTCTAATCTGGGTCCAATTTTCCCTTGTCGGATCCCCATTTCTATTGCTTCTCCAATCACCATGAGTTGACTAAAACTCTCCTTTGATTTCGTAAGCATTCTCTCAGAAAAAAAAAGAGCTGGAAGAGTTCGATGAAACATGAGAGATATTTCTTCTTCTTTCATGGGAAGTTGTGCTTCGGCTGCTAATCCCCTACACCTCAATGCATAGTGTTGCGCGCGTATTAAGTGCTTAGCAATTGGTGCAAGTGTACACGTCGTAAGTTATAGTATAGTATAGATATCGTCTCCACAGGGATTGGTTCTACTTCGGGAATCTAACTTCTCGCACTGAAAGTAAAAACACAAGTAGGTGATTGTAGGAGTTCTAATCAACAAATAAAATAAAAGAGCAATTGAATAAAAGAAAGATGTAATCGAATAAGAGAGAGTAGGTCAGGTTATCATGAGTTGTGGTGTGATAGTTGAATGGACCGTCGTGGTAATTGAGTGCTAGAGTAGCTCAATTTCTCTTTAATTGAATCCATTCGGATTGCCTGGGCAATTCTGCGATTGCCTGGGCAATTAGGAATGGAGCGATTGCCTAGGCAATTGGGCGACAACCTTCAAAGTTCGACGAAGCGTTCTTCAATGGTTTCTCATTATCCCTAACTTGAAACACTTTTAATTGTGCATGCCTTGATAATATATCCCTGCGTGAACCAAGAGTGGACAATAACCTATCTTGCGCTCCTTTTAGCCGTTGAAATTTGCAACTTATCCCTAAGTCGAATTAGTCTTCACCATCGATTGATTGAATAAAGACCATGCTCATTCGTTTCTTGAATCTAACTCTCTTGAAATTAGATAAATAGATGAATTCACGAGAACCTTTCTCAATTCACTCGCAAAATTTAAGAACCAAGAATGAACAAACTTTGAAGTAAAATTGCAAACTGAAATACCTAAACAAATCCAATTGTTTTCACAACCACAAAAACACAATAACCCAAGCCAAATAAAATTAGTTCATGGTCGGGTGCAAAAGAAACACAAGACAAAAATTTCCAAGGATGAATCTAATCGAACAAAGAGGAAAAGAAGAAGAAATCGAACCAGCCCCCAATTTGCTCTCTCTAATTGCACACCCTTGAAGTAGGCGGTTAGGTCTTCTATTTATAGGAGTTGGCTAGGTCAAAGTCTTTCTTGAGAAGGAAGTTAAGTTGGAATTAAATAAAATAAAAGAAATAGATCTCTTTTATTATATATTAATTCCTCCAAAAACTTCTCCTAAAACTCTTGGAATTTAATCTCCCTTTGATTTCCAATAACTCCTCATAAATCTGAATTTAAATCTTCATTAAATGTTGTATGGAAATCCAAATCTTTGGGATTTATCTCTTGCTTTTCGTGCCTATCCCTAATGAGGTGGATTTGTCCCGACATGCCTCGACAATCTGCTCAGCATAGCATTCAGAAAACGCTTCGATTGCCTTGGCAGACCCTTCAGTTTCCTTCCTTAGTTGCCACGGTAGTTCCTGTTTGCTTGAGCAATTTGATCCTGCACACACAAAACACACATCCACGGTATCTTTTCCACAAAAACAACTCGATTATGGAATCAAGCATGTCGGTGGAGGAAACTATGCAATTATGCATGAATGACTAAAAATGCAACTAAAATAAGCCTAAGTCTAACAATAATATGAGTAAAAAGGGTTATAAAAATAGTACTTTTGAACACTCATCACACCCCCAAACTCGAACTATTGCTTGTCCTCAAGCAATGCAAAACTAACAATTACCTGTCAAGACTTTAATCATCAAAGACTTGCTTCAAACTTGAATTCAAACCTCAAAACCGTGGCACAAAGTATGATCACCTTTTAAATTTTTCAGATAGTAAAAAAATTACCCGGAACCAAACTATAACGCTCGTGACAATGTGTGTGTGTAGTTGTGCGCAAGTTGATTTTTAAGATTCTATGTGAACAATAGGCTTTTATCAATTTAATTACCGGGGTATTTCTTTTTCTTTTTACTGGAGCCAATTTCGGGCACCTCTAGTAAAGCAAGCAAATTCTCCTTTTAATTAATTAAATTGTTTTTGTCGACTAGAGCCAATTTTGGGCACCTCTAGCGATATCTTTAATGTGCAACTACTAGAGCCAGTTTCGGGCACATCTAGCAAGAAATTAACTTTTAATTTAAATTTACCCAAATTTTAAGCAACCTAAGTTCACTAAGTTTCTTTCAATCAATAAGCCACAACCGTGTTCATAATATTTAGCATCATAGTAAAATTCTAAGTTCTCATGCAATCCTAAAATTTAAAGGTTCTTTCAATTAAGTGCAGTGACAAAAATTAATCATTGGATATTTAACAAGTTCAAGCAATTAAATCCAATCAAATGCATGACAAGTAACATATGCAACCTATATGCTATTACTAAAGATGAATACAACTAAACATGAAACTAACTAGAAACAAATACCCCCCAAACTCAAGAGAAGCAATATACTCAATGCATGCAAAAATTAAAATAAAATGCAAATGAGTTAGTCGGAAAGATCGTCACCTTGAATGATGAGTTTCTCTCGGGCCGTTTGCTTGATTCTTTTTTCGTAACGTGGTGGTTGGATGCGGGTGGATGGTGGTGCAGCTTGAACCTGTGCAATCTCCTTGTTCGCTTCGCCTTCATCATCGGTTTCTCTAGCATGTGTGGTAGTTGCCGAGGCATCTTCGGTTGCCGAGGCAAGTATGTCGGCAGGAAACACTGGGGAAGGCACAGTGATGCCGGGTGTAGTGGAATGTTTTGATGTTTTTGGCCATGGATGATCTTGTGGTTGGAAACAAAAGAAAAACAAAAATAAAAGTATCTTAAAATCAAAAAAAATCCAAAAAATAAAATAAGTTCAAAATTAAAAATAAAACTGAAAATACTAAAGGTGAGCATGATAATGCATCTCCTAAAGTAACTACTTGTCGCGCTCAACATGGTTACCGGCATAGTGCTTTAATCTTTATCTGATAACTTTGAACCCATGCCCGTCAATGGTGGACTTGATTATCACAGCACCATGGGAGAAAGGTTTTACGACTTCGAAGGGCCCAAACCATCTTGATTTCAGTTTTCTCGGAGAGACTTTTAATCGAGAAAGGAAGAGAATAACTAATTGCCCGGGAAAAAAATTGTCGCAACAATAGCTTCTTATCATGCCAACACTTCGTTTTCTCCTTGTAGATTCTCGCGTTGTCGTAAGCTAAGGCATAAAATTCTTCAATTTTGTTAAGGTCCAGTAATCGCTTTTGTCCAGCACTCTCCCAATCCATGTTGACAGTTTTGATAGCCCAATAAGCCTTGTGTTCGATCTCTACCGGAAGGTGGCAAGTCTTGCCGTAGACAAGTCTGTAAGGCGACATGCCTAAAGGCATCTTGAATGTTGTTCGATAGGCCCATGGTGCTTCATCAATTCATGCCGACCAATCCTTTCGAGAAGGATTAACAACTTTTTCAAGGATAACCTTCAATTTACGATTGGAAATTTTGGCTTGCCCGTTTGTCTATGGATGATATGCCGTGGCAATTTTGTGCGTCACTCCAAATCGCACCACCATTTTGGCAATTAGCCTATTGTCGAAGTGTGTTCCACCATCGTTGATAATTGCCCTTGGTGTTATAAATCGTGTGAATATGTTTTTCTGTAAGAATTTCTGCACAGTCTTGGAATCATTGTTGGGAACTGCAATTGCCTCTACCCATTTAGACACATAGTCCACGGCAAGTAAGATATACAAATTGAAAAATGAGGATGGGAAGGGTCCCATGAAATTGATCCCCCACACATCAAACAACTCGACCTCAAGGATATTCTGTGGTGGCACCTCGTGCCGACGTAAAATATTCCCTGTTTGTTGACAACGATCACACCTCTTGTAGAATTCTTGAGCATCTTTGTAAAGAATGGGCCAATACAAGCCGGATTGTAGGACTTTGTCCGCGGTGCGAGTTCCTCCAAAGTGACCTCCATAGGGTGAAGAATGGCATTGTCGAAGCATATTGTCCTGCTCCTCCTCGGGAACATATCGTCTTATCACCTGATCTGCACATTGTTTAAATAAATGAGGCTCGTCCCAAAAATAATGCTTAGCTTCATGTCAAAACCGCTTCTTTCCTTGGTGAGTAAGGTTATAAGACAAAGTTGCCGAGGCAACTAACAACTGCTCATCCGAGAATGTGTCGTGCATCTCCCAAGAGTCTGAACCTTCATCACCTTTCTCTAACCTTGGTAAGTGATCGGCAACTTGGTTCTCTATTCCTTTCATGTCCTTAATTTCGATGTCAAACTCTTGTAAAAGTAAAATCTAACGAATCAAACGAGGTTTGGCATCTTTCTTAGCGAAAAGGTACTTAATTGCCGAGTGGTCAGTATGAACAATTACCTTGGTCCCGATCAAGTAGGAACAAAGCTTATCAAATGCGAAAACTACCGCTAGTAATTATTTCTCTGTCGTGGTGTAATTTGATTGTGCACCATTTAGAGTTTTACTAGTGTAGTAAATCACATGAAAAGCCTTACCTGTGCGCTACCCTAGAACGGCTCCTACCACGAAATCGCTTGCGTCGCACATGAGTTCAAAAGGTAGGTCCATTCGGGCGGAACGACAATGGGTGCCGAGGCAAGTTGCTTCTTCAAGGTTTCAAATGCTTGGACGCATGAATCATCAAAATTAAAAGTTTTGTCATGTTCGAGCAAGTTACACAAAGGTTTAGAGATTTTGGAAAAATTATAAATAAACCTCTGGTAAAAACCTGTATGACCTGAGGAAACTTCGAATTCCTTTGACCGAATTTGGTGGTCGCAATTTTTCGATCACTTACACCTTGGCTCTGTCGACTTCAATTCCTTTGGAGGAAATCTTGTGACCGAGCACTATGCCTTTGTCTACCATAAAGTGGCACTTCTCCCAATTAAGCACTAGGTCAGATTCTTTACATCGTGTTAGCACTTTCTCCAAATTGTTGAGGCAATTGTCGAAGTTGTCTTCGAATACCGAAAAATCATCCATGAATATTTCCAGGAAATCTTCCACCATGTCAGAAAAAATTGCCATCATACATCTTTGGAAAGTTGCCGGAGCATTGCATAATCCAAACGGCATCCTTCAGAAAGCATACGTACCATACGGGCATGTGAAGGTGGTCTTTGCCTGATCATTCGGTGCTATGGCAATTTGGTTATAACCTGAGTAGCCATCAAGAAAACAATAAAAAGATTTACATGCAAGTCGGTCAAGCATTTGGTCAATAAATGGCAAAGGGAAGTGATCTTTCCTAGTAGCTTTATTTAACTTGCGGTAATCAATACAAACCCTCCAATCGGTCACAGTCCTAGTTGGGATTAGTTCATTTCTTTCATTGCTCACCACGGATATACCTCCCTTTTTTGGTACACTTTGTACCGGGCTTACCCATGTACTATCAGAGATAAGATATATGATACCGACATCAAGCCATTTGATGATTTCCTTCCTCACGACTTCTTTCATATCAGGGTTAAGCCTCCTATATGCCTCAATTATCAGTTTGTGATCATCTTCTAATAGGATTTTGTGCATACACACTGCCGGGATAATTCCGTTCAAGTCGGCAATTGTCCATCCTATTGCTTTCTGCGCAATGCCAACATGTCGATCAACCTCTTTTCCTATTCAGGCTGCAACTTAGAATAGATTATTACAGGCAAAGTGTTATCGTTTCCCAAATAAGCATATTTTAATTTCCCTAGCAATGGTTTCAATTCAAGAATAGGAGGTTGCTCAATAAAAGGTTTTTCGGTCTTACCTTCCTTACCTGAGTAGTCCATTTGTTCAAAATACTTACCTAGACGACTTGCTATCCAATTGGCTTCATCATGCTCTTCATCGTCTGGCTCTTCAAGTTCCTCAAGTTTGGCAATATAATTGTCGATGCAATTATTAAGGAAATCTTCCTCCATGTCAAAGTTGAATTCAGTTGTGGCTCAGATGACTTGGCACTCTTCAAGATCGTCGGCATGCTTAAGGGTTTGGAAAACATTAAGCTTCACTTGCTGGTCATTTACCCTCATGGTGAGTTTTCCTTTCTCGACATCGATCAAGGTCCTTCTCGTTGCTAGAAATGGTCTCCTAAGAATAATGGGTGTGAACTCATCTGCTTCACAATCCAGAACAATAAAATTAGCGTGAAAAATAAACTTATCAACTCTTACCAGTATATCCTCGATTTTTCCTTCTGAATGCACATAGGATCTATCAGCAAGCTATAGCATAACTGTTGTAGGTCTTGCTTTCCCAATTTCTAGAAAACTAATTTGGGCATCAAATTTATGCTTGCAATTAAAAGGAATGAATTAATTGCAAACACCCCAAAACAACTCATTCAAACATGCATCACTCATGTAAATTAATTGCAATTAAAATTAAAATGACTGAATTGAAAGGAAATTAAACTTGAATCTGGTTTTATTGGGGGACAAAATTTGAAGAACTCAGAAAGACGGTCGCGGGTCATATACGCAACCCATGAATGAAGCGCAGATCTTTTGACCCGGGACTAAAACACTGCGTTTTGTCCAGGGTATATAATACCCCTTTTAACCAAAAAACCCCATCTTTTCTCATTTCTCTCTCTCTTCAACCGGGTTATCTCTCTCTTACTCTAAACTCTCTGCCTTTAAACACGAAATATCCATAAATGTTGATCTAAACGGATCAAAACTCCCTTTTTCACCAATGTCCATTTCTTGTTCTTTATCTTTTACCCTATGATCCATCCAAGCCCTAGTCTGGTCGAGCTCCGCCGTTAGTCGGTCACCAGGCCACCGCTCCCTGCCAACCACCGTCAATCTTCACTTGCCTCCGTCATGAAGCAATTTTTGGCCATCGTGCCAGCAACCTAAAATCTCTCAAAATTTCATATTTTTCACCCCAAACTCCCTTAAATCTACCCGGCTCAACAGAGCCACCCATCTTCGCTCCTAGATCTACCTAAACCACCTTTTCGACTCCATTTAGATCTTTCAAAGATCTCCGGCAACGAAACCTTACGATCTCACTCTAATATGCTTTTTATGTTTTTTTTCTTGTTTTGTAGATAAAACTGATATTTTAAGCTTTTTTGTAGGAAAATAAAAAAAATGAGGAATATACCTCTCTGGAAAAGAAGGTACGGCTCTGATCTTTCTCTTCTAGCATGGTCAACGTTTTTCGGTGATGTCCCGACTTCTCGATGTCTTTTCTCCCTTTGCGACAATGATTTCGGCGACCGATTAACTCTCAATGGCGGTTCAACTTCCCAACAACGGTTCGACTCCCAAAGTATTTCTCCTCTCCTCTTTATTATATTATATTATATTTATTATTACTATTAATGTTTGTAATTATTAGCCATTAATTGAATTTGACATTCTCTCTATGATGTAATGGATGATGTCACCTTGGTGATGTCACAAGCTAGTTAAGCAGGAGAAAACACAAATCTGCGTAAAATGTATATGGACGAATAGAAGACTGACACATGTCCTTTGTTTGAGCGGGAAAATCTAATTTTGGACCAATTCAAGTTTCTTTAGCTGGCTTTATTCAATTTAGGCGAAAAATTGAGTGTAAATAACTATTCATTGTATCTGATATTTGAATTTGGGCTTGGGAATGGGCTCTTATATTGTATAGGTACATTTATAAAGGATTTGGACTTTATTTGTGATTTATTTATTGGCTTAACACACTTTTTTCCCCTAAACTTTACATGTTTTCTCAACTTACCCCTAAAGTTTATTTTGAACTCTTTTGCCCCCAACGTTTTGCAACGTTACCCATATTGCCCCAACCGTTAAAAAAAACTCGTCCTAACCAATCAGGATGAGCCATGTCACCTAATAATTTTTTTCTTAATTTTTTATTATTTAATTAATTAAAATATTCATTAAATTGGTTTTTATTTTAGCAAAATACCCTCACCTCTTTCCCCAAACCCCACCCCTATTCCTCTTCCCCATCCCCTCCGTTCACCAAATGATGATTCTGGCAGTTCTACAGTGAGCAGAACGATGGTCGCTGGTATGGGTTTAGCTCGCCTCGGCTCAAGAAACTCAAAGATGATAGTGGTGCGGTGAACAGACGGCAGACGGACGGACGGCGAAACTAAGGAACCGGTGGGTGCTTTTGTTGGAGATTCTCCAAATGAACATGCAAACTAAAAACACTGCCTTGGTGTTGATTTTCACAAGAGATTAATGGAAATGGGGGGGGGGACTCCAATGCAAAATCAAACCATGTAATTTCCTAATGTTACAAACTTTATAATACAGTGATAAAACTCACTTTTTGTAACAGTTCCTATATTGAAACAGTATAAATAGACATTGTCATCTTCTTGATACTCATCGTCTATATTGATTTATATATGTGTATATATACATCCGTAATCACCATGGATTTTGGACTGAAGGTGTATATTTTATTTACATTGACTTTTGTTATATCATCGGTGTTTCTTGTCTCGGTTCGTAGCCATTGGCGGCGGTATAAGGTGAAGAGACTGAGTTCCCTGGGAAATGATAATGATCTCGTTACCGACTTGCCTGGCCAGCCGGTCGTAGATTTCCAGCATTATGCTGGCTATGTCACTGTGAATGAAAAGAATGGGAGAGCACCTTTTTATTGGTGAACATTTTAATTAATGAATATTTTAATTAATTAAATCAAAAATTAAGAAAATAAAATGATTAGATGACGTGGTGCGTTTTGATTGGTCAGGCCAAGTTTTTTAACGGTTGGAGTAATATGGGTAACATCGCAAAACATTACGGGGCAAAAGAGGTCAAAATGAATTTTAGGGGACAAGTTGGGAAAACATGTAAAATTTAAGGAAAAGTACATTAAGCCTTGTTTATTTATACTTATTATTCATTTATTTATAATTTTATATTTATATATATGGGTATACCTAGATAAATTTCGGGTCTTACATATAATAAATACCGAGCATCGTCCCAAACTACGTGAAAAACCTGCACACCAATTCCCATTTTCATCACGATTAACGCCACAAAACGCTATCATTTCATCCCTTAGGCCGACTGCACGATCTGTAATTGCTTTAACCCAACCTGATGAGGGCTTCGACCACTGAAACACACTACCAATGCTGCTCACGTAGAGGTTAGTGTTTCCAACACCCACATTCATCAATCCCTCCAAGTTCCTCTCCATTCGGATACAATCTTCCATTACCGAGTACACAACAACCAACACAGCACTACATACCTGACCTCCCATCCTGCAGTAAACCGAACAAATTTATCAGGTTGTAGTTAATTGGTATGGATCCAATCCCTCACATGAAGATTGTTAAATTCTACAACTTTCTCTGGTGAAATTAAATGCTGCCACACTCGCTTTGCTGCCTTGCATGACCGAAAAACATGAGCGACAGTTTCCACATCAATATGACAAATTAGGTACTCCTCAACTATAGTCAAGTGTCTTCGTGCACTTTCTTTGTTCGTAAGTAATCTCTCATACATGGCTAACCAAATAAAAACCCGAACTCGGCGGGGAATATTATATATGAGAAAATTTATATGGACCGGAGGAGCATATTCAATTTAGGGTTTAGGAGTTTAGTTTAGGATTTAGGTTTTAAGGATTAAGATTGTAAGTTTAGAATTTATGGTTTTTGATTTCAACTTAGGTTTTAGGGTTAAAGTTTAGGGTTTAGAATTTAAAACTAGGGTTTATGATTAGAGAAATTAGCCAAACTTGTTGGGGGGGGAATTCCACTGCTAGTGCATAATATAATTGCGTAATTATACCATGCACTGTCAGTAAAAACATTTTGTTCCCACAAGCGCCCTAATTTTAGAGTTAGGGATTTAGTTTAGAGTTCATAGTTTAGAGGTTTAGGTTTATGTGCTTAGAATTTAAAGACCGTGGTTTGAATTTAGAGTTTAGAGTTAAAACTTAGGGGTTATAGGTAAAAATCTAAATCCTTATCCTATTACCCTAAAACTTAAAATGTAAAACCTATAATTGGTTTTGATATAAAAAATTGTTTAAGGACCAAATTGTAAAAGTAAATAAATTTTTAAGTACTCAAAGTCTCACAAAAATGACAAGGATTTGAACCTAAAATTGTTTCTAAGTCAAAAAATTAAAACCCAAAAAAATTTCTAAGTGTTTCATACTCAAGTTAACCTATTACGCCCAAGCGTATCGATATGTTCCTTAGCGTTTCGAAATGATATTCACTACTGAAATTTTAATCGTGAAAACGTACCAATACGGTTGTTCCCGTATCAATACAGGCATCATCTGGGTTTCTGTTCTTGGTTACGATTATCGATACGGATTTCACCGTATCGATACGGGGTGTTGAGATTTTCAAATCTTTGCATTTAATTTTGTTATCGTTGCCTTGTCAGTTATTGGAATCACCAAAATTTGAAAACTGGTTAACTCGTATCGATACGCCCCTTAGACGTACCGATTCATTTTTTACTAGACTTTTTCCTTAGATTCTAATGAGCTAAAATCGTATCAATACAGATATATCTTATCGATATGCCCCTGCTTTTACACTATATCTGTTTTGATACACTCTAAAGCGTATCGATATGCCTCTGCACAATGACTCTTTCTTCTTTTGACAGGTAACGATACGACTCTTCGTGAACCGATACGGTTGGTCACCAAACAACATTTATTGTGGGAAAAATGGTCTCAGCGGCTCTATTGATGACCTCAACCACCCAAACAGTTAGAAATCAATGAGATGGTATAAAATCAAGTCTCCAAAGCTGCAACAACAACTATTAAACATCTATTGAACAACTATTAAGCATTGAAGAAAAAATCCAACCCTTTGAGCTTTTAGAGTCATATCTTGTACCCAACTTGTGTATTCTAAATTGTAATCATTTGTTTCAAGTTTGGGATTTGTGTGAATTTTTATTTGGGCAAACATATCACCTTTGAGATGAATTTTTACTTTACTATCCAGTTCTTGTAAAAGAGTGAACCTTGATCAAGCTTCAGGTAGAAAGCTTTGATCGATTGTAACGGTTGCCTCTTTAGCTTAGAAAATGAGAAGAATTCTTAATGAATTGTGTTGAAATCCTTAGTGGGAAGCTAAGGTAGTGGATGTTGAGCTTGTTAGAAGCTTGAACCACTATAAATCTCTTGTCCATCATTTTTATCTTTTTGCTTTGTTTCCCTTCAAATTTTTATTTGCCAATTCACTCCCATCTTGGCCTTTCGTCATTGATTAATCATCCCAACAATTGGTATCAGAGCCTAGCTCATTTGGGGGAAAAACATCCACTTGAGACGATCCTAAAGGTGATTCAATAATCAGACATTCAAGCCATGGCGTCTACTTCCGGCCAAAACTTGTACAAGTCATAATCGACCACCAAACCACCATTCTTCAATGGGGACAACTCCCCATATTGAAAGAATCAGATAAGGCTATTTATCAAAGCCAACGATTACCTTCTTTGGGATGTAATCGAAGACAGACCATCTATTCCAATAAAGCGAGAAGGAGATAGGCAAGTTCCCAAGACCAAGCAAGAAATGACTAGTGAAGAAAGAAGGAATTTGCAACTAAATGACAAGGCCTTGCACTTGCTCTTTTGTGCACTTGGACAGGATGAGTACTCGAAGATGTCTTCGTGTACAAGTGCAAATGAGGTGTGGGACAAGCTCGAGACCATCTATGAAGGCACCAACGATGTAAAGGAAACCAAGATTGGACTCTTCAACTTGAGTTACGAGAACTTCAAGATGGAGCCTGATGAGAGCGTCACCAAGATGTTTTATCATTTCTCCGTCATTGTCAACGGTCTCAAAAGATTCAGAGAAATCATCCCCGAAGACAAGCTTGTTCAGAAGCTCATCTGCTCCCTTCTCGAGTAATGAGATAGAAAAAAGACCGCAATCATCGAGGCCAAGGACCTTAAAACCTTAAAGCTCGATGCTCTTATGGGCTCTTTTCTTACTCATGAGATCATAAAGTAAGGTAGAGAAGAAGAAAAGAGAACAAAATAAGGAGGTAGAGAAGAAGAAAATCAAAATTGCTCTCAAAGCTTCTCTTGAGGAGAGCGATTCGAGTGGGGAGGGAGATGAAGAGATGGCTATGCTAACCAAAAGGTTCACAAGGTTCATGAAGTCCAATAGAGGAAGAAAGCTCTATCGAAGAGGAGACTTCAAGAACAAGAACAAAGAGGATGAGAAAGATCAACACATTTGCTTTGAGTGCAAGAAGTCATGGCACATAAAAACCGAATGCCCCCAACTCAAAAGGAAGAGCTTCGGGAAGAAGAAAAAGCTCAAGGCGAACGTTGCCAATTGGAGTGGTGAGGAATCATTCGATGAAGAGGAGCAAGAAGTTGCCAACTTTTGCCTCACGGGTCTTGAGGAAGATCCTAAGGTAACCTCCAACTCATCCGATTTTGATTTATCATTTGATGAGTTTCAAGAAGCTTATGATGAGTTGCAAGAGGCATATGACGAATTGGTTGAGAAGTATAAGGAATCCTTTTTTAAAAACAAGAAAACAATTTCAAATTTGAACAATCAAAACGATTCCTTATTTAAAACCACTTTGGAACTTGAGAAGAAGATTTTGGATTTGCTAGAAAGCCAAAAAGATTTTGAAAAGAAAAACCAAAGGGAAGTTGGTGATCTCAAAGCTTCTCTAAACAAAGTTGGGAATCAAGGTTTTGAAAAAGGAAGTTCTTCAAAACCTAACTATGTGAAGAGAAACTTCAATAACTACAAACAAAGAAGCTTCCCAAGGGAAAGATGATTAGAAGTGTTTGGGTTCCAAAAGAACTCATCACGTCTAATAAAACTAGTGCAATTGCGTTTTAGATTCCCAAGGGAACCAATATTTTGGGAGCTAATACTCGTAGACCCAAAATGATTTGGGTACCAAAAATCAAGGCTTAATCTTTGTTTGTAGGGGGAGCATTGCTACAAGGCCAAAACTACATGCGCAAACTCATGGTACCTTGATACTGGATGCTCGAGACACATGACCGGTGATAAGAGTCGATTCTTGAAACTAAAACAAAAGAGTGGAGGAGTAGTAGCTTTCGTTGACAACTCCAAAGGCCACATTGAAGGAATTGGTTTCATTGGTAATCATTCTTCAATCCTTATAGATAATGTTTTATATATCAACGGTTTAAAACATAACCTTTTAAGCATAAGCCAACTTTGTGATAAAGGTTTAAATGTTCTTTTTGATTTAAATGGTTGCAAAATTTTAAACATTGAAACTAACAAAATTGTGCTTATTGGTCATCACATAGGAAACATATACATGGTGCATTTAGATGACATTCATATTTCAAATGCATGCTTTATTGCAAAAGATGAACATGACTCATGGTTATGGCATAGAAAACTAGGGCATGCAAGTATGAGTGTTTTAGAAAAATTGATTTCAAATGATCTTGTAAGATGTTTGCCTAAAATAAATTTTTCTCTTGATAAAATATGTAATGCTTGTGCAAAAGGAAAACATAAAAGAGTTTCTTTTAAACCTATTAATGATGTTTCTACTTGTAGAGTTTTACAATTGATCCACATGGATCTTTTTGGACCTATTAGTACTATGAGCTTGGGCGGAAAATCATATGCATTTGTTTTAATAGATGATTACTCTAGATACACTTGGGTTCTATTCTTAAGTACTGATAAGTGTTCAAAAGTACTACTTTTATTACCCTTTTTACTCATATTATTGTTAGACTTAAGCTCATATTAGTTGCATAATTAGTCATTCATGCATTAATTCATGTTTCTTTCCACCGTTGAGCTTGATTACATAACTTGGTGATTTTTGTGGAAAAGATGTTGTTTTGGTGTGTTTTTGTATGTGTGCAGAATCACTTGCCTAAACAAGGCTAGAACCAGTTGCCAAGGCAGTGCATGAAGGAGATGTCGAGCTAGTTGCCAGGGCAATGCATGAAGGAGACGCCGAGCCAGTTGCCAGGGCAATTGTCGACAAAGAATAAGGTGATATGGTAGTCGAAATTGATGACTAGACAATCCCAAGATGACGTGGAGCAAAGCTAAATCCCAAAGGAGTTTGATTTCCATAAAGAGGTTAAAGAAGAATTAAATTCCAAGAAGATAAGAGAAGTTCTAGAAGGAATATAATTATAATAAAGAATTATATTCTTTAAAGATAATTTAATTCCAACTTAACTTCCTCCTCAAAGAATGACTTTGACCTAGCTGTATAAATAGATCACCAAGCCGTCAACTCCAAGTGAGCAAGAGGAGGGAAAATTTTGACAACCCCATAGGGCAAGAAGAGAGAAATTTCGACAAGAGAGCAAGGGGGAGAGAGTATGATTTCTTCTTCTTCTTTGCTTCCATTAGATTCATGGTTTGGGGATTATTCTTTGTATATCTTTTGAACCCAACCATGAACTAACTTGATTGGTTGGGGTTATTGTGTTTTGTTGTTGTGAGAAACAATTGGATTTTGTTTAGGTAATAAGAGTTTGCACTTTTCTATTCAAGGTTTACTCATTCTTGGCTTTTACTCTTGTTTGCGAGTGAATTGGGAGAGGATCTCGTAACTTCATCTATTTATCTAATATCGGGAGAGTTAGATTCAAGAAACGAATGAGTATGGTCTTTATTCAATCTATTGATGGTGAAGATTAATCCGGCTTAGGAATAAGTTAAAGATTTCAACGGCTAAGAGGAGCGCAAGATTGGTTGTTGTTCACCCTTGATTCACGTAGGGATGTATTATCAAGGCATGCACAAGTAGCTAGAGTTTCGACTTAGGGATAAGAAGAAACCATTGAAGAGCGCTCTGCCGAACCTTGAAGTTGCTGCCCAGACGCCCAAGTAGTTGCCCAGCTAGTCGCCCATGCAATCATCGATTAGTTTCCAAGGCAACCCTGCTGTGCAAGTTGCGACGGCAACTAAGTTCCCTTGCACTCTTTTACCAAGACGATCCAATCGGCTATCACACCTCAACTCACGATAACCTGGCCTATTTACTCTATTTTAATTTCATCTATTCTTTTAGTTTATTGTTCTTAGTTTTCTCGTTAATTAAAACCTCTATTATCAATTGTGTTTTTATTTTCACAATGCAGTAACTTAAGCAAAGTGGCCCAAACCAATCCCTGTGGAGACGATACTCGATACTCGTATCACTTTATTACTTGTGACGTGTATACTTGCACATTTGCGTAGCACTTATTACACGCAACAAGTACCAAGGATGACGCTTTAGAAAATTTCATTAGATTTTTAAAAATTACTCAAAATGATGTTGGTCAATCAATTTCTCATATTAGAAGTGACCATGGTACCGAATTTCAAATTTTAGGCTTTGAGGATTTTTTTTAATTCCCACAATTTTTCTGCTTCTCGCACTCCTCAACAAAATGGGGTTGTTGAGAGGAAAAATCATACTTTAGAAGAAATGGCTAGAACCATGCTTTGTGAAAACAATTTGCCAAAGTATTTTTGGGCGAAAGCCACTAATACCCCTTGCTACATTGTCAACCGAGTAATGATTAGGCCAGTTTTAAAGAAAACTCCTTATGAGATTTTAAAATCCAAAAAGCCTAACATTAGCTATTTTCATCCTTTTGGATGTAAATGTTTTGTTTTAAATAATAGAAAAGACAATTTGGGCAAATTTGATGCTAAAAGTGATGAAGCTATTTTCTTAGTGTATTCTTTAAACTCTAAAGCATATCATGTATTTAATAAAAACAAATTTGGTAGTTGAAGAGCTATACATGTGATTTTTGATGATAACATCCATCCGAGGAAAGATTCTTGTGATGATGATGATGTAGGAATTTTTAAAGCCAATGATGGTGAGCAATCATCAAAGGTAGATGAAGTTTCATCCAAAGAAGAAGAAGAAGCACAAGATCCACCTCTAGAATCATTGAAGGACATGACTCTAGAGGAGAAGGAAGTGAGCTAACCAAGGGAGTTCAACTATGTCAAAGGTGGTGAGATTTTGGGTGATCCATCCAAAGGGGTAACCACTAGACTTTCTCTTAAAAATGCTTGTAATGTTGCATTTATTTCATGCATTGAGCCTAAAAACATCAAAGAAGCATTAAAATATGATTGTTGGATATTGGCTATGCAAGAAAAATTAAATCAATTTGAGAGAAGTCAAGTTTGGACATTAGTTGATAGGCCTAGTAATAAGTCTACCATAGGAACTAAATGGGTTTTTAGAAATAAACTAGATGAGAGTGGTAACATAGTGAGGAACAAAGCTAGACTTGTTGCTCAAGGTTACACTCAAGAAGAAAGAATCAATTTTGATGAAATCTATGCACTCGTAGCTAGAATAGAAGCTATTAGGATGCTTCTTGCATTTGTATGTTATCATGAATTCAAGCTTTTTCAAATAGATGTAAAAAGTGATTTTCTAAATGGTTTTATTAATGAAGAAGTGTATGTAGAACAAGCACCCAGTTTTGAAGATCCAAAATATCCAAACCATGTTTTTAAACTTTCAAAAGCTTTATATGGTTTGAAACAAGCTCTTAGAGCTTGGTATGAAAGGTTATCATTTTAGTTGAAAAAGGTTTTGACAAAGGAAATGTGGATACTACACTCTTTATTAAAAGAAATGGCAAAGACATTTTAGTAGTTCAAATTTATGTTGATGATATAATTTTTGGTTCTACTAATGAATTGTTTTGCGAAGATTTTTCTGAGTTGATGTAAGGTGAGTTTGAAATGAGCATGATGGGGGAGCTCTCATTCTTTTTGGGTCTCCAAATCAAACAAAGGAAGGATGTCATCTTCATCAATCAAGCTAAGTACATCAAGGACATGCTCAAGAAGTTTAGCTTGGAGAATATGAAACCTCAAGTTACACCAATGAGTTATTCTAAAAAGCTTGACAAAGATGAAGGAGGTAAGTGTGTTGATTTAAAGCTTTATCACTCTATGATTGGATCTTTGGTTTATCTTACCGCAAATAGATCGGATATTATGTTTAGTGTTTACTTGTGTGCTAGATTCCAAGCTATTTCTAGAGAACCACATCTTATAGTCGTTAAGAGAATCTTTAGATACCTTAGAGACACAACTTGTTTAGGCCTTTGGTATCCTAGAGATTCTTCCTTTGATTTGCATGCTTATTCAGATGTAGATTACGAAGGTTGTAAGATAATAGAAAGAGTACCTCCGGTACTTGTCAATTCCTAGGTAGTATACTTATATCTTGGTTCTCTAAAAAACAAAATAGTGTAACACTTTCTACCACCAAAGTGGAATATATATCGGTCGAAAGTTGTTGTGCTCAAGTCCTTTGGATGAAGCAACAACTTTTAGAATATGTAATTGAAGTAGGTACCATCCCTCTTAAGTGTTACAACACTAGTGCCATTTGTCTCACTAAGAATCTCATCCAACATTCTAGAATCAAGCACATAGAGATAAGACATCATTTCATTAGAGATCATGTCTTGAAAAATGATGTTATTCTAGAATATGAAGACACCTTGAACCAATTAGCGGATATCTTTACCAAACCTTTAGACAAAGAGCGTTTTTGGTCTCTTAGGAGAGAGTTAGGTTTAACTAGCCTTTCTTGAACCTTAGAGCCTTTTAGTGTCAAAAAATTTTACTTGAATTTGGTTGATCTCATTGCTTATGTGTTTTTGCTCCTATATACATCTATGCTTGTTGCTAGGGGAGTATGGATCTGTTTTATATCATACATGATGTTCCTATATCATTTGCATGCATTTCAATTCGAGTAAAATCAAATTTTGAGCACCTTGCAGTCAAAAATGACATTTTTGGCTCAAGGGTACTAATACAGGGTAACGTGTATCGGTAGGGTATCTTAGGATCATTTTGGTACCGATATGGGGTCACGTATTAAAATAGCTAACAACTATTTCGGTAAAGTGTTTCGATACGCACAGGTGGCATATCGATATGCGTAGCCGCCGGAGAGTTAAATGGGCATTAAAAGAGGGTTTTTCAATTCAAATCAAACACCACTTTTCTCTTAAACCCTAGATACGGTTTTCACCTATAAAAACCTCTCAAATCCCTTTTTTCACACATCTCTACAAATCTTTTGAGGGATTTTTAGTTTCCCATCAAACCCAACAAGAATCATCAAGTTTGGTGTATCATCATCTCCTCATTCATCCATAATCCTTTATTCAAGGTATAAACCTCTTTTCTTTATTCTTTTAATTTCGTTCTTATTTATATATTGTTTTTGTTTCAAATTTATATATTTATTATGTATATAACATGTTTTTTAGAGATTTTTGTAAGAAAAAATTCAAATCTAAAATTTTTTTTTTGAATATAAAATTATATCGTATATTTTTCAACATTTTTTTTCAAATTTTATTTTACCAAAAATCCTTTTTATACTTTTATATGTTTTTAAACTATATTATATAGATTTTTAACAATACCTTGATCATTCGATTGCTTGTTGGATAGAATGTGTTGATTTATGCATACATTGTTTTTGGTTTGATTTTGATTTCAGATTATTGCCATGGGTCCTAAGAAAAGACAAAGAAGATATATGGCATCTAGTTCCAATCTAATCCTTCCAATCAAAATCCCGAGGTTAATAAACTCAACCTCACCTATATTTTCCAAAATTGTTTTAATGAGCCAAGATATTCAAATGCTATCGATCATTTTAAGCATTATCAAGCTTTTAAAATCCGCCATGAGCGTACAGTTTTGATTCCTTTCTTGTCTTCCAAAAGATTTTAATTTAAATATCTTGAGTTGATGCAACAATAAAGTTTATGCAATTTTTAGCTTTACCAGGATTTTATACCGAAACCTTGTTTTGATTTTTTACTCAAATGCCCGGTTTATTTATAATGAAAATAGATCTGAATTTGTTGCTATCGAATCTTATCTTATGGGTAAAAAGTTTCGAATTGATTCTTCGGTTTTAGCAAATTTTTTGGGTTTTGAGGATGTGGGAATTGATAATGACGAATCCTGGGGACATGTTCGTGGTGGCTATGTGACCGTGCTTGATGCTCAAGATCGCATCCTTCACCTTATGATCACTTGGTGGTTTCGCCCATCCGGTGGAAAATTTTCAACGATCCGAAAAGTTGACGACTTTTGGATTCGTTGCTTCCGTGAGGGTAAGCGTCCAAACCTTGCTCAAATTATGTTTCCGGAGATCATCTTTCTTGTACAAAATTTTCATACTACTCTTGTCTCTTCCTTCACATATGGCACCGCTTTGAGCTATCTATTTCACAAGATTGGAATTGATTGCTCTTATGATGTTGTTGAACCTCTCACCGAAACAATCGATGAGCGTTCTCTCCACCGAGCCAAGTTCACATACTTTAATAGAGAATGGGTTCGACTTGCCGATCTACCTCAAGGCATTCAACCAGATTCGGCGGTGGCTCCTTAAGCGGTTTCGATTTCTCAAGCTCCGGTAGCCCAACCTTCTCTTGATGCTCTTATGGCCTATCTCAATGAGCAATTTACATCTTTGGGCACCAATATTGCATCTTTGGATACCACCATGACCTCTGGGTTTGCCGCAATTGACACTCGTTTAACATCCTTGGAAGAAAGAGTGTCATCCACTGAAAACTATCAAAATTCGATGGATATCTCCCTTACCACTTTTCATGGTGAGTGGCATCAATCTTTTGGAACCAATGCTAATGATGAAGATGAAGACGATGATGATGATCCTTAGGTATCTTACATATCATATCACATCATATTAGGATTAGTTTTATGCACTTATGTCTTTATGTTTATGAACTCCTATGCTTTGGTTTATTTGCTTTTGGTTATGTTTTTTTAGGAATTAAGTTGGATTTGATTATGTTGCTTTGAATTTTAATGATATCTATGTTGATTTCTTTAATGCTTGGAGTACCTTTAATGTCTATATCTTACTCTTTTTATATCTTATTGATTTTGATCTAACAAAAAGGGGAGAAGTAAAGAGCACTTAAATTCTTTAAGTTTTGAAACTATCCTAGAGTGAGGGGGAGTATTTTTCAAAACTACTTAAAAATTTACTTTGGTTTTGTTATATCACGAATAAGGAGATTGTAAATCCTATAATTTATTTTGATATAAAAATTGTTTAACGACAAAATTGTAAAAGTAAATAAATTTTTAAGCACTTAAAGTCTCACAAAAATGATAAGGATTTGAACCTAAAATTGTTTCTAAGTCAAAAACTTAAAACCCTAAAATTTTTCTAAGTGTTTCATACTCAAGTTAACCAATTACGCCAAGGTGTATTGGTACGCTCTTTAGCTTTTCGATATGATTTTTCACTACTGGAATTTTAATCGTGAAAACGTACCAATACGGTTATCCTCGTATCGATACAGGCTTCATCTGGGTTTGTGTTCTTGGTTACGATTATAGATATGGACTTCACCGTATCGATACGGGGTGTTGAGATTTTCAAATCTTTACATTTAATTTTTTTACCGTTGCCTTGTCAGTTATTGGAATCACCAAAATTTGAAAATTGGTTAACTCGTATCGATATGCCCCTTAGGCGTACCGATGCATTTTTCACTAGACTTTTTCCTCAGATTCTAGTGAGCTAAAATCGTACCGACACAGATATACCGTATCGATATGCCCATGCTTTTACACTATGTATGTTTCGATACACTCTAAAGCGTATCGATATGCCTCTGCACAACGGTTCTTTCTTCTTTTGACATGTACTGATACGACTCTTCGTGTATCGATACGGTTGGTCACCAAATAGCATTTATTGTGGGAAAATGGTCTCAACGGCTCTATTGATGACCTCAACCACCCAAACGGTTAGAAATCAATGAGAGGGTATAAAATCAAGTCTCCAAAACTGCAACAAAAACTATTGAACATCCATTGGACAACTATTAATCATTCAAGAAAATATCCAACCCTTTGAGCTTTTAGAGTCATATCTTGTACCCAACTTATGTATTCTAAATTGTAATCCTTTGTTTCAAGTTTGCGGTTTGTGTGAATTTGTATTTGGGCAAACATATCACCTTTGAGAGTAATTTTTAGTTTGTTATCCACTTCTTGTAAAAGAGTGAATCTTGATCAACTTTTGGGTAGAAAGCTTTGATCGATTGTAACGGTTGCCTCCTTAGCCTAGAAAAGGTGAAGAATTCTTAGTGAATTATGTTGAAATCTTTAGTGGGAAGCTAAGGTAGTGGATGTAGAGCTTGTTAGAAGTTTGAACCACTATAAATGTCTTGTCCATCATTTTTATCTTTTAGCTTTGCTTCCCTTCAAATTTTTATTTGCCAATTCACCCCCATCTTGGCCTTTCATCGTCGATTGATCATCCCAACAATCCCTAATCTCTAAACCCTAAACCCTAAATTTTAACCACATAATATAAATTCTAAACCCCTAAATTATAGACCCTAAACTATATCCCTAATCCCTAAAATTAGGGCGCTTGTAGAAACAAAATATTTCTACCGCCAGTGTATAGTATAATTACCCAATTATATTATGCACTAGCAATGGAATTTTTTCCACAAGTTTGGCTTATTTCACTAATCATAAACCCTAATTTTAAATCCTAAACCCTAAACTTTATCGAAACCTAAATTGAAATAAAAAAACCATAAATTCTAAATCCTACAATCTTAATTCTTAAAACCTAAATCCTAAACTAAACCCCTAAACCCTAAATTAAATATGCTTTAGCATGTGATGCTAACATGATAACCAACTACAACACCCATACACTTGATGATCGTCTCTTGGCAATCAAATATATTAATTATCATTTTCTTTTTTACGAAGAACAGTTAAAAATGCCATTCAAACTTTGTCGGGAAATAATAATTCTACGCATTCAAGAAATAAATTGAAAAGGAGAATAGTAAACATTTTCATCAAAAATAAAATGATTTTAGTACTTCCGGATGTAATACTTGCATTGTTCTCTTATATTTTTAAATGAGAAAATATGCATAATTATGCATATTTTAATATGTGTTTTATTTTATTCACTTCGAGGAACGAAAATATTAAATATAACACATCAAATCAATTATTTATATCAAAGATAATGTCTCAAGAACTTATTACTCTTCTAAAGCATCGATATTTTAGTACTTTGAGATATAGTGCTCACATTTTTCCTTGGATTTAAATGAGAAAAATATTTCTTATGCTTAAGTATAGTATGAGTACTTACACTGTCTGCTAAGCATAAATCGTCACAATTTATTGTATATTTTATTCCAAAAGTAAACATATTCTTCAAAGGATAATAAATAATTATTTTAAAACATTTAAATATATATAATATAAAACGTAAATAAATAATATGTAAAGCAAATTAACATAAATCAAAATAAATTAAAAGATCAATTATTCCCTTTAGAGGTTATGAGAAAATAAAATAAAAAGGTAAATTATTCCCTTCAGGTATTACGAGGAAATGAACAACCTTCAAATGAGTTGGACCCACAACGCCAAAATTATTTTCTCCATTTTCATAAAAAAATTGTTTATATTTCCTTTCCTTTACCATTCATGATTGTGGATAAAGATTCATAATGCGTCGGCGTTTGACAAGTACAAGACCAATGGTTTGTACCATCGCATTGATAACATAAAGATTTTAATATGATCTCTATCACTCTTGTAATCCTTATAATCTCACTTCTGGTGAGTATAAGCATTCTTAAAATGACCATCTTATCCATGTCTATCTTTATGGCCTCAATCGCGACCACAATTGCTAATGTGTTAAGATGATCAATCGATGGAAAATGGCCAAGAGGGGGTAAATTGACAATTAAAAAATTGTAGAGAAGAAAAAATGATAAAAATGAGACACAGGGATTTTAGAGTGGTTCAAGCTTCTAACAAACTCTACATCCACTACCTTAGCTTCCCACTAAGGATTTCAAACAATTCACTAAGGAATCCGTCCCCTTTTCTAGGCTTAGGAAGAAACCATTACAAATCGATCAAGCTTTCTATCCAAAGCTTGATCAAGATCACTCTTTTACAAGAAGTTGTGGCAAATGAAAATTTAACCTCTCGATAGGTAGATGATTTGCCCAAATACAAATGTACACTCCCCAAACTTGAAATAAAGAATTACAATGAAGATTACACAAGTTGGGTACAAGGGTTTGACTCTAAAAGCTCAAAAGATGTTGGATTTTTCTTTAATGCTTTGGACTTGTTCAATTGATGTTCAATAGTTGTTGCAGCAGCTTTGGAGACTTGATTTTATACCCCTTCATTGATTTCTAACCGTTTGGGTGGTTGAGGTCATCAATAGAGCCGTTAGGGACTCTTTTTCCCGCAATAAATATTGTTAGGTGACCAACTGTATCGGTACCTGTCAAAAGATGAAAGAGTCGTTGTGCATATAAAATCAGAGGTGTATCGATACACGTGTAGGCATATCTAAACGGACTCAGTGTAAAATCAAGGGGGCGTATATGTCGTATCGGTATGGATTTTTCTCACTAGAATATGAGTTGAAAAAATGTATCGATACGCCTAAGGGCCGTATGGGTACGGGTAAACCCCTTTTTGAAGTTCTTGATTCCAATAGTTGAAAAAGGGCAACGGTAACTTCATTTAATGAAAAGATTTGAAAAATCTGAAGTACCGTATCGATACGGTAAAGTCCATATTGGTACACGAAAGAAAATACTTAAACTCAGATGAAGGTCGTATCGATACGGGGACAACCATATCTGTACGTTTTGACGATTAACAATTCCAGTGGTGAAAAACCGTATCGATACTCCAGGACGCATTTGAATAATTTGACTTTGAGACGCTTAGAAAATATTTTGGGTTTAAGGTTTTTGACTTAGAAACTATTTTGGTTCAAATCCTTATCATTTTTGTGAGACTTATGAGTACTTAAAAATTTATTTACTTTTGCAATTTGGTCCTTAAACTATTTGTTATATCAAAATCGAATATAGGTTTTACATAATGTGACATTTATTCTTTCTAATATAAAATGTCGCACACTTTAGGGAATGGAGCGGAGTCAATAGGTCTTAAAACTTTTTCATGATATTGTGTCTAAAGGACAACATTAATTATGTGAAAAGTGGAGTATGTTTTTCTAACATACTCTGACCACAAAATTTTTATTTAATTAGAAACATTCACATAACTAAGTTTTATTCACTAACCATATAGTGAATTATCATGTTTGCATTCACTTCAGGGAATGAAACAAATCCAATAATCACATGGAATAAATATCACACTTGCATTCACTTCAGAGAATGTCTCCCATAAAAATTCTTGGATCAAGATGAATTTTCGTAACTTGAACTTGAGATAAGTTTATAGTCGAGTTTTTCAACGCAAAAGAATTATTGCTTTCAAATAAATATAGACTTTATAACAGTCATACTATTAAAGAATAATTGACCAACCAATATATATAATACTTACTAGACTTAAAAATCAAGACGCCAATAAAAAAATTATAGTTATTAAATTTGTCTTCAATGTTTTCTTTTTGGATTGAGGTTTTCAATCCAATAAAGAACCGTACTGGAACCTTGTTCATTCTCGGTGAACTATGAAACAATCACACATTTTCATCATAATGTTATATAAACCTTAAAAATCAAAACGTCAATTTCAAAAAATAATAATAAAATGTAATCACATATATATATATATAAAAGGAAAAGTAAGTGAAAAAAATTGTTGATGTTCATATAGCTTGAGGAACTCGAAAAACATTATTGTCAAGTAGCATATCCAATCCGCCGCTTTTTTCACTTTCCTTAAAGAAGACGTTGGTCATTATATCACCATTATTTTCAAACTAAGTTGATATCGTAGGTTTCGTTGAAAGCTCGATATTTTTTCATGGAGTTATATATGGACTCATTGCAACAAAACGTCATTGAATATTAGAACAAAATAATAGATCAAAATACACTAACCTAAATATAATATTGATTAACCAACCACTATATCGATATATAAATAAGAAAACATATCATGCTTTCTAAGTAAAGTTGAATATACGGTAGATGTAGTCACCCATATCTTGTTGCAATCTTTTTCGAAAATTGCCGACAAGAATCACGGTTATTGAGCGAGATCATGCTGATAACGTGTTGTGAATAAAATAAAGAAGAACAAAGAACAAGAATAAAAGAACAAAGATGAAAGACAAAAAGAGAGACTTGTATTATATTCTCAATGTAGGGTTGTGTACAATACTTTCTCCAAAGGCTTAAAGGCTCATTTGCCCCCATAAACTATATATTTTTTCCCAAACAGGCCCCTAAAGTATTTTTTGTGACGTTTTGCCCCCTTAAATAAAAATCGTTATCCTGTTTGATCCCTCCGTTAGACACCGTTAAAAAAATTCACAGGCCAATTAGAACGCACCACATGTTATTTATTAAAAAATTAAACTGATTTAAATAAAAAGGGTGAATTGCACATTAGGTATCCAACAAATAATCTTTCTCACCAACACCCTCAATCTCCCATTCATCCTCATTTTCCTTTTCCTCTTCCGATCATCATCACTGCAAAACAACTTATTCATCTGCAAACTCTCCATTTACTCCTCTCATTCACCCTCATTCACAACAATGGAGAAAAATCGAAGTTCGAAACTTTTCAACAAATTGAAAGACTGCATTTTTAAAGAAAATCAACCAAAAAAAAAGGTTTCTAGCATGCTTAGAGAGATGGTGTGTTTCAGCAGCTTCCCATTTGATAAATTGCTCTCCACATTTGTGACAAGTGATTGTAAAGCATCCATTGGAGTCTCTCTCAAGTGGGGCTCTATTGCTTGAATGAACATTTCCACCTCCAAAACTGTTGCTTTTTCTTTTTCATTCTCTCTTTAGTTCATTTAGTTAGTTTTTGTGTTTGATCTATTCTTCAGTTCAATTTATGTTCTTCATCTTAAGTTTGAAGCTTTTGATGAAGGATTCACTTCATTCTCCATGTTTTGTTCTTATTTTGAGCTTCTGGGGTTCTGTTTTTCTGGCCATTTTGCTCTCAAAATTTGCATGCTGAAGAAACAAAACTCTGCCGGAATGCAACCATGGTTTTTTGGGTTGAACAGGGGCGTTTCTCTGCCCAAATTTCTGTAGAAAAAACAGTGCCATATGATCCACTCAAAGAGATGGTTTTAATGATTTTCTTTGAGCTGCATTAAGATTTAAATAAAAAGGAGATCTCATGTGATTTAAAACTTAGTTGAATAGTGTGATTAACACTAAAGATATTTCCATGTGGTTGGTGGGTTTGGAAAATCTTGTAGTCTTTGGAATCTTTTGGTGTTAATCCAACTCCATTTACAGTTTTGATCATATGGGCTCTTCGAAGCGTGTCTATGTTGGTAACCTTTCATGGGGTGTTGATGATTTAGCACTGGAGACCTTGTTCAGTGAGCAAGGTAGGGTTATGGAGGAGAAAGTTGTTTATGACAGGGGAAGTGGTAGGTCAAGGGGTTTCGGCTTTGTAACCTACAATTCTACTGAAGAGGGGGCCAGTGCCATTAAAACATTTGATGGAGTTGTAAGTTGATCATTTACCTTGCCAGTTTTCACAGACCACACTTCCTATACTCGAGGAAGAAGATGAATAGTTTCTGAACTAAAATGAACAAAAAAATAAAATTTAACATACCTAACGTGCAATTCACTCTTTTTATTTAAATCAGTTTATTTCTTGTTAATAAAATAACACATGACACGCTCTTATTGGCCCGTAAAAAAAATTTTAACGGCGTCTAACAAATGGGCCAAACGGGGTAACGATTTTTAATTAAGATGACACAACATCATAAAAAATATTTTAGGGGCCTGTTCAGGAAAAATTTTATAGTCTAAGGGGCAAATGGGCCTTTAAGCTTTCTCCAAACTCTATATTTATAGGCATAAGATAAAAACTCTTATTTCAATAGATATTAAACCCTAATTCCAATGAGTATTAAATTCTAATAATAAAATATATTAAAATCTCATTTAATATATAAATATTCACCGTAAATAAAAATATTCGTAACAATGATTAAACTTTCTTTCTTTTTTTGGAAAGGTTACTAGGCCAATTTAGGAAAGAGAAGTAAAAGGTAATTTGATAGTAAATGTCAGCTGTAACCTCACACGCTCAAACCACTTTCAATACAATAGGAAGAAAATCAACGTACTTGATCCACACACCTCAGTCAAATGGCCATCCACTGTAGCCCATCGAATGATAATGATTGTTCTCATGCACACCAGGAGCAGGAGGGCTGCTTCCACCACCTTCGTTACGGCTATGTCTATGACCTGAGCTAGAATTCGATGAACGGAACGGCCAAATGTAAGACCATGGATTCCGTCTGCTCTCCCTTCCGCTGGAAGAAGTTCCACTTTGACCATTTGAGCGGTTGCTACCCAATCCTTGCGGTGGCAATTCTTGTCGACAAACAGGACAAGTGTTGTGCTGCTCCAGCCATGGGATGATGCAATCTGAATGATACATATGATTGCATGGCATTTGTCTTGCTTCAGATCCTAGTTCGAATTTATCTTTGCAAACAGGACACTGCAAATCAGAATGAAGATGCCTCCGAGTTATCTTAACAGCGGGCATTGCATCAATCGAAGACTGGGATGCTGGGGGAGGCCCCCTCCGATCATTAACTGAGAGTTGTTCAAACAATTCTTCTAATCCAGGGCCTATAAAATAATTTCCAGCATTACCTTGTCTAAAACCAATTCCAGGAGCCCCGTTGAAAAGAGCTTCAATCCCACCAGCCCCAGACAATCTAAGAGGAATTTGACCACCAAATATCAACAAAGGACCAAGTGCTGCATCATGCTCGGGAACTGAATCTGCTCTTCCCCTGATGTTATGGTTAAAATTTCTGTCGGCCAATCGCTGCCTCATGAAGACGGAAAAAGCATCCAGGAGACCAAACCTCTGGCCCCGATCCTCGTCACCAAAAAAATCCATAGGACCAATATGCATCATATCGTCTAATTCTTGAACAAATCCCCCACCACAATAGCAGCAAACTGCATCACGCCCTCGAAGGAGAACTGGGCGTCTGCATCTATAACACCAATGAGTATTTCTTCCGGTTGACATTGCCTTCTCTTCGAGAAAATCAGAAAAGAAAAACCCTCTTACAGACTCTTCAAATTAGCTATTTTTTAAGCAAAACCGATAACAATCTGCAAAGTAAATACCATTAATGGCTTATATACACTTTAAATAATTAAAAGAACAATATGATTTTCTATCCTTCAATTTTATTTCTCACTTAAAAGATACAAGCAAATTCCTACGGTATGAAGCACTACAACCATCAGTTGATCCATAATACAACACACAAATACCAAGATCCAGCAATATTACATGGTTTTTATTTGAGCAAAAAAGAAGGAAAATTATCATCTTCCCCCCCTTTTTTTGAAGTTATTCTTATTAATATTAACTACAGCACTAAATGAAATACAAAAAGTGAATTGATTATTTGTCCACCCTCATTTCTAAATTCTCTAAAAATCAGGGCATAGAAACAAGATTGATTGTCCATAACGCTGTCATTGAATAATACCAAGAAATTAAAGACAACATATCCCCTAATCAGAGATCTATCCAAACAAAGATCAAGAAGGGGTTTCTTTTTCAATCTTTTTCTCATTCAACTCTGCCAATCTCACTCTTCCAATAATTTCTTCAACGGTTACAGTGAACAATCAAGAAACTAAGAAAACGAACCAAAAACAAGAAGTAATCATCCTAAAAGACTACAGTAGATGGTAAATTTAAATTAGGTTCAAGCCATGATACCTTCTTTAGCCGAAATTGATCGGATCCGACCAAGGAAAAAGAAGACTGTAATCGAATCCGAGGGAAAAGAGAATTACAGGGACCTACCTGGAGGAGATTTGAGAGGAGTTTCCCCAAAAGAGACTAATAGTGAATCACAAGGTGATTTCTGTATAAATGATTCACCAAAGGAAAGGGAAGAATATGAAGGGTATCTTTTTATCTGAAATTACACTCGAGAGTGGGCTTACGCTAAAGCTACTTGGGCTGCCATGGAAGCCCTGGAAGGTTCTTTAACTAGTTCAGACAAGAGTCTGTAATTACAGGGATGGCAAACCTTTAGACTCAACTCGAGTTTAATATATTTTATTTTTGACTCAATTCGATATAATAAAAGCATAATTCGATCTCAACCTGACCTTAAAATTTTAATAAAATCTCGACTACACTAGAATTGTCCCTGAAAAAATTAATAAAATATATAATATAATATATATATATATATAAATATAATGGGTCAGGTTAAGAAAATTTCACCCGAACCCGATTTTTTAATAAATAAATCCTCCTCATCGAGTCGAGACGAGACCAGATGGGGGCGGGTTATTTTCTCCTACCCAATTCTTGCAAATGAATAAAGTGTTTGATGAATTACTTGTCAACTATTCATATATTATTTGTTTATTAGATTAATTAAATGAAAATAAAAAAGAGATCTATTAATTGATCGAGTGATCTCATCTTGTATGAGTTTGAATTTTGACAATTGTCTTTGGAAAGTAAATCTCTCTCTACTAAATCTAAAAAATGAACATGAAAAAAATCATGTTTATTTATTGGATGATTGAGTTTGAACAAAGATTATGTTCTTAACAAGTTTGTTTATTTGCTTGTTTATTGATTCGTCTATTCAAATTGAGTATATTTTTTTAATATGAGGGTGTGTTTGGTTCGCGAAAAAAATATTATAAGGGTAATAATCTTTTCAAGAATAACATTCCCTTATTTGGTTTGAGAGCATTCCCTCTAGCGGGTAATAATTTTTTTCTAATATTGCCACTTTTCCTAATAAATGGTGGAAATGTCATTCCCACCAATTTATTAGGTATTTATCAATTTTCACCTCTTTAGACCATATTGCCTTTAAGTTAATAAATTTTGTTTATATGTGTCATTTTTTGAATTTCTAATTAGATGATTAATTATTTGTAGTGTAAATTAATTTAATAATTAAATATTGTTTTAATATTTAATATATATTAATTAATATTATATTTATGATGTTTATATGTTATATGTTGAGATTGCATATTACTTGAGAATTAATAAGTTAAGAGTTGATGTTCTTAGTTTTATTCTTTGATTTATAAGATGCTCATCATCTTATAAAATATTTTAGTAAATTAAACTTATGATATGAAATATTTTATTTCATTATACATTATATAATATATCTTGTCAAAGAATAACATGAATGGTAGCTTGGCCTAAAGGTTTGGTGATTGGTCTTGCACTTGAAAACTTGGGTTTGATTCTCATGGAAACCAAAGCTTGGTTCACTGATTTTAATCTCATCAGGCGATGTCACTTGTCATCACCTGATTGGTTGTCGATAAATAATAATAATATTTAATTTAATAAAAAAATTTATAAAAAAATTTGTTTACATGGCATTTCATGCCATCGTTGACATTCATATAGACATGCTATGTCATCATTCTAGTCCATGTGTCTCTGTCAGCAGGACGCGTTGATTGTTAGTCAACTAACGATTTCCATCCAGTGAAGGGTCCTTTTGTCCAAAACTGAAACGTTGAGAGCTAAAACGCTGTAAAAAAATAAATAAGAGCCAAAATGACAAAATTGTAAAATGTTAAGGGCAAATTTAGGCATTATGACTTAATAATATCATAAATATATAGTTTTTGCAAATTTTAGACAGTATAACAACATATTTTCATGACTTTTTATGTAGATATTTTAATTTAATATTGAAAGTTTAACATGTTAAAAAAATATAACACATGGACAATTTGGTAAATTTTTCTTTCATGTAATCTTATATTCCTCCAACTAAGCACAACAGTCTTACTTTTCTACCAAATAAACCAAACAATTAATGTAACATTTACGATAATGTGTAAGGTAATGTTACATTTCGAGAATCTTATTCTTAGAGGTAATCTTACATTCCGTGAATCAAATGCACTCTAAAAGATACTTAAAATATGTTTATATTTAGGCTTAAGGGTATAAGAATCCCTTGAACTTTTGGGGAAAAAATTAAATAAGCCCCTGAACTCTTTTTACACCCAATTAAGCCCTTGAACTAATAAATTAAATCAATTAAGCTCATCGACCAATTTTGACCATTAAATCTTGACAGTTTTTCTTTAGATATTAGTGTCACATGATACACTACAGCTCTATCATGTGACATGTACAAATTTTTATTAAAAAATTATAATTTTTATAAGTTTTTTTAGTATTTTTAAGACTTTTAAAGAATTTTTTAAATAAAATAACAAATTTCTAAAAATGTCTAGTGACAACACTAAGATATGACGCGCTACATCAACTGATCCAAAAAATATGTTATATTCAATAGTCAATGTTGGTCAAAGGGCTTAATTGATTCAATTTATTGGTTCAAGGGTTTAATTAGGTGCAAAAAACTTTGGGGACTTAATTAATTTTTTTTCAAAGTTTAAGGGCTTCTTGCACCCTTAAGCGTTATATTTATTGTATTTATCTAGAATATAATTATTAATGTGTATGCTTGATTATTTTATATTTAAAAAAGAAACATTCATTTATGGTTTGTTTTTTTATTTATGACTAACATTTTAAATGTTTGTGTGCATATTTTAAGGAAAGCATCTGCTTCATAGGTGTAGATGCCATAATATTTCTTCGTGAAACATTCAAGTAAAATCGTAAAATACCTTTGAAGATCTTATAAACTTATAGCGCTTGTGTGCATATTTTGAGGATGTAGATCCTCTAGAGTTGCAGAGGCCATAATATTCCTTCTTGAAACACTCAAGTAAAAGAATCAAATACCTTTGACGATCTCATAAACTTACAGTGCTTATGTGCATATTTTGAGGAATGCAAATGCTTTAGAGGTGTAAAGGTTGTTAATATTCCTTCTTGAAACACTCAAGTAAAAGCGTCAAATACCTTTGACGATCTTATAAATTTATAGCGACTATGTGCATATTTTGGGGAAGACAGATGTTTCGAAGGTGCAGAAACCGTAATATTCCTTCCTGAAACACTCAAGCAAAAATGTTAAATTCATTTGACGATCTTATATACTTATAACGCTTGTGTGTATATTTTAGGGAAGTTAGATGCTCCGAGGTATGGAGGTTGTAATCTTCATTCCTGAAACACTCAAACAAAAGCATAAAATACCTTTGATGACACGAGTACCCTTTCGCAACTATCAAATCGGATCATCACGACTGCACAATTAATGCAGTTGTCTTTTGGTACACCAATGATCACAAGGCAAACTTCTCTCATACGTCTCAACTCATGCCACTTTATGTCATTTCCTCGACCAAAGAGTGATAAGTGGTGTACTCATCCTCAAAATCTAAAAGCCTCTAAAATTTGCAAGCCTCTGTTACAGCTCATCCAGAGCTCCTATTCTCTGGACCTTCCTCCAACTCAACTGTCGTGCCTTGATATGACAACTATCAAGTCCACTTAACCCAACAGCTCAGCCTATTACTTGATAGCTGAGTCTACTCTATTAGCCCATCAATAACCATCATAACATTAGGCCTGACACCTCCATCGATCAAAGTTGTGAGCCCATAATAAACATCTCACATCATCAACAATAAATGGGATTGAAAAATAAGGTCACAAGGAAACAACAAAGGGAAACACTCCTCTCTCATCTTAACCTTCCTTCTTCACTCTAACCACCATATCGATCGCGGTTCTCCGCTCAAATCTACAGGGGTGAACCGCATGAAACTGCCACAACCATCTTGGTTTTCATCTCCACCTCCCTTATTCGGTGCCTACCAACTTGGTGCATCAACAAAACCTATTCTCTAAACACTGTATTTTAATAAGGTTTAATTGAAAATATTTTATTTAAAGTATAATTTTTTCTTACTTTGTATTTTAAATTATTGTTTTTCAATTGGCATAATGCTAAAAAATGTCCCTAATGTTTAACTAAATAGTCATTTTGACACCTAGTCTTTTTTAACCAACTTAATGCTCAACGTTTCATTTTTGGTTAAATGGCCCCTTTGCGGATGAAAACTATTAGTCAACTAATGATAAATAGCATGAAATGACTTAACAGAATGACACGTCAACAGAAAAAAAAATAATTTTATATTTTATATTTTTTATGACTGATGTGATATTCTTTCAAATCAACACATTTGTGTAACATCCTAAGCCCAGATGTCATATTTGGGCTTTAAGCTCAAACTGTTACTTCAAAATTTCCAACTTGGTTTAGCTCAAAAGAGTTTCATACCATAAAAAATTTGAGTTCAGAAGTTAAAACATTGTTAAATAGTTTAAAACGTTTACATAAGGAGCTCTAATTAGTTAAATAATAAAACATTCACTTGCTTAATTCAATCCCAAAATAAGAGTTACAACATTACAAAAGGGTCCTACGAATACGTAGCCCAATAAGACCTAGGTGTTGTACTCGAACAAGCAATATACTGAAACCTACTCTGATGGTGCTCTTCCAATGTAACGTGCAAACCTAGAAACCTGCGAACGGAAACAATGATTCCGAATGCTGAGCTAACAAAGCTCAGTGGATACGCTTTCACTCTACTATGCTTCATACAAATCATAAACATAAGCATATACTAGAAATAATGAAAAGGCATTAAGGTAAACAATCCATCCAATATACATCATATGCAAACAAGCAATCCACCATACAAACCTAGAGTGAAGCTTGGAGACATACAACATTTAGACTCTTCACTCAAAGTGTGGCCCGGAGACACAGCCTCAAGCCTCCACATCCCATACTCAGAATTACCTCTCGAGTATCTTCGAACGAGGCCTAGATACACAAAGTGTCAGGACTCCTCTGTTCAGGACTTGCTATTGTGATGCAACAAGTTACCTGGGTATCTGGATCCCACCAAACAAGTGCCCTCATGGCATGCAACCTCATCATACAAACATAAAACCCTATGGTTGCTACAACATATAAGCATACATGTTATTTACCAAGTTTCTTACGCGTTATGATCAATTAGGAGGTTGATTTCTCGATTTCCTAGTTTTACTACTCGTTTTAGGCCATAAAGAGTCTATTGGAATGGACATTATAGTTTTTCACCCTTCCGAGCAAAAATCAGCATTATCAGGTATAATGCCTAGTGGATACCGGTACGGTACCCTTAGGTATCGGTACTCACTACGCATCGATATGAAATTGGCTCACTAGAATTTTCCAAGGCCTTAGCGGTACTGGTACAGGTCAACCCGTACCGATACAAATATGCATGGTGTACCAGTACTGGTTGAACCTCGTATCGGTGCCCCTCTCTTGTTCATCCAATGCAATAGTGTTCTTAGAACCCAAAGCACTAGGGTATCGATATGGGTTCCATGTGTACCGGTATTGAAGCATAGAAATAGCTTTTTAGGCTTGGGAAATCACTTCCCAAGCCCCCAAATCACACCCCTTGGCCCCTTAACTCAGTTCTACATCTTATGGGAGTATTTAAGATGATTTGCTGACAATTTTACATCTTAATAACCTCAATCCAATTTTTACCATTAATAAGGTTTAAAGGAACCAAAATCACCAAAGTAGCATACAAGGCATCATTTTTATGATGTCCATGAAGACAAAGAAGTTAGAGGTGTACTAATATTACTCCTATAGCCGAGGTTGAAGCTCCTAGCCCAAGCTTCAAGTTTTCTTCTTCCCTTGCACCTTGGAAGAATTTCCAACCTATTTCACTAAAAGAAGTGTTGTAAAATATGCTACAACGTTGCTGGAACATAAAAGGTGCTAAAGGAAGATTTCTATAACAAGAAATAGGAAAAATCCACCATTCTCGTTCTTCTTCCTCAAACCCCACTAAAAACTATTTTCTCCAAACTCCACAATTTCCGTACATTCTTACCTTGGATGATAGATCCTTGAGCGATGATCAACTTTTTCTCAACCACAACTCTGAAATTCCAACTCAAACAACAAAATTTTAATCTTTTACCTTGAACCTTGTGGGAAGATGGTGAAAAAGAGAGAGTGTAAAACCTATATTGATTTTGATATAACAAATTGTATAAGGTCTTATTTGCATATACAAATAATTTTTGAAGTATTTGAAAGACTCACTTAATTGATAAGCATTTGAACCAAAAGAACCTTCAAGTCAAAAATATTTCAAGTGTTCAAATTTTTCTAAGTATTTTCAAGCCAAAATTTAACCTTATGCCCAGGCGTATCGATACGCTTAAGTCGTATTGATACAGTTTTCCTTCACTAAAATTTCAATTGATAAAAGTGTACCGATATGGTTAATATCGTATCGATACGATATTCATCTAGGCAAGTTTTCAAGCTATAGCGTACCGATACGTTTGTATCCATATTGATTCAATTTTATAAAGAAATATATTCAAAGGCTATAGCGTACTGATACAGTTGGTCACCGTATCGATAAGATTTGATGATGTTTGATAAATCTTTGCATTTAATGGTTTCGACCGTTGTTTGTTAGTTATTGGAATCACAAAATTTTAAATGACCGTTAACTGTATTGATCCGCTCCTATAGTGTACCGATACACTTTTTGTTAAAATCCAACCAAGGATTCCAGTGAGCAAAATCCGTATCGATAGGGTATATGAGTATCGATACGCCTCCTAATTTACACTTAAATTGTACCGTATGCCTTTTCGCGTATCGATACGGCCCTGGTTTTCCAATCACAGCGGCTCTTTCTTCTTTGAGACAGGTACCGATGCGGTCACGAGGGTACCGATACGCTAGGCAGTTGAAGAGCATTTATTGCGCCAAAAATGCAACCCAACGGCTAGATTAATGATCTCAACCACCCAAATGACTAGAATTTAATGCAAGGGTATACAAGCAAGTATCCAAAACACCACCAACAACTATTGAACCTTAAAGCAACATCCAAACAATTAATCCAAACCCTTGTGCCTTATAATCAATTTCTTTGCACCCTACTCATTATTGTTCTTTATTGTAAATCTTTATTTGGAGTTTAGGGAGTGTTTGGATTGTAATTGGGCAATATCCATCTTGTGAGAGATATTTTTAGATTGCCAATTTCTTCTTTGTATTGAGAGATTTCTTGGGTCAATCTTTGGGTAGAAAGATTGACCGATTGTAAAGGTTACCTCCTAAGCCTAAAAAAGATTGACCGATTGTAGAGCTTGTTAGAAGCTTTAACCACTATAATTGCCTTTGTCCTTCATTTTTCAATTTCCAATTTGCTCCCTCAAATTTTAAATAGCCAATTCACCCCCTCTTGACCAAATCACTATCTTTTGATCCACTCAACAATTGGTATAAAAGCCTAACTCTTTGAAGGCTTAACATCCACAAGAGGCGATCCTTGAAAAGTGTTGATCATCCAACATTCATTGTCATGGCATTTACCTCCGGGCAAAATCTATACGAGTCACAATCGATCATAAAGCCACCTTACTTCAATGGGGATAATTATCCCTATTGGAATAACCGGATGGGACTTTTCATCAAATCTACTGACTATGTCTTTTGGGATGTAGTAGAAGATGGACCGGCCATTCTGATGAAAAGAGATGATGAAGGAAGACTTGTTTTGAAGACAAGGGTGTAGATGAATGATGAAGATCGGAGAAGACTCCAAATCAACGATAAGGCCCTACACATATTGTTTTGTGCACTCAGTCCCAGCATGTATGCCAAGATGTCTTCCTGCACAAGTGCAAAGGAGGTGTGAGACAAGTTAGAGACCACTTACGAGGGCACCAACGACATAAAAGAGACCAAGATTGGGATCCTCAATCTAAGCTACGGGAACTTTAAGATGGAGCTGGATGAAAACATTTCCAAGATGTTTGACTGGTTCTCGGTTATTGTAAATGGTCTCAAGGACTTTGGTGAGATCATCCCCGAAGACAAGCTTGTCTAGAAGCTACTCTACTCTCTGCCCGAATAATAGGATGGAAAGAGAACCACAATCATCGAGGAAAAGAACTTAAAGACATTGAAGCTCGATGAGTTGGTAGGATCTCTTCTTACTCACGAGATCATGAAGAGAAAAAGAGAAGAAAAGAGGAGAGAAAAGAGTAGAGAAGCTTGAAGTGGAGAAGAAGAAGCATGGGATTGCTCTCAAAGCCTCTCTACCACAAGAATAGGGCAACTCAAGTGAAGAAGAATTGGCTATGATAGCCAAAAGATTCTCTAAGTTCATGAAGTCCAACCGAGGAATGAAGTTCCAAAGAATAAGAGGCTTCAAGAACAAAAGCAAAAAAGAAGAGAATGATCAACTCATATATTATGAGTGCAAGAAATCGGGCCACATTAGATCAAATTGTCCTCAACTCAAGAAGAAGGGGTTCGATAAGAAGAAAAAGATGAAGGTCCATGTTGCTACTTGGAGCGATGAGGAATCATCATTCGATGGAGAAGAGAACGAAGTAGCAAATCTTTGCCTCATGGCCATTGATGACGATCCTAAGGTAAACCTCAACTCATCTAACTTTGATTTTACATTTGATGAGCTTCAATATGCTTATGATGAGTTACAAGAGGTTTATGATGAATTGGTAGAAAAATATAAAGAATCGGTTTTGAAAAACAAAAAAATGATTTTCGATTTGAAAACTCAAAATGATTCTTTATCCAAAACCAAGCCGGATTTTGAAAATAAGATTTCGGTTTTAAAAGATGATTTAAAATATTTTCAAAAAGAAAATGTTGATTTAAACAATCTTCTTTCTGAACACCACAAAGTGGTCAATGAGCTCAAAGTTTCTTTAAAAGTTGGTTCCTCTAGTTTTGAAAAGAGTAAACCTTCCAAAACCAACTATGTAAAAAGAAACGTTTTTAACTACAAACAAAAAAGCTCTCAAAGGCATCATAGAGGTAAAAGAATTAGGAGTGTATGGGTTCCTAAGGAACTTGTAACTTCTAATAATATTCATGCTATTTCTTCTTGGATTCCTAAGGGAACCAAGTACTTGGGAGCTAACTCACATGGACCCAAAATGGTTTGGGTACCAAAATTAAGAACTAATCTTTGTTTGTAGGGAGCATTGCTACAAGGCCAAAGCTTCAAGTCAAAACACTTGGTACCTTGATAGTGGATGCTCAAGACACATGATTGGCGAAAAGAGTAGATTCATGGAGCTAAAGCCAAAGAGTGGTGGAGTGGTGACTTTTGGTGACAACTTCAAGGTCCACATTGAGGGTATTGGCTCTATTGGTAATCTCTCCTCTATTCTTATTGAAGATGTCTTGTTTGTCAATGGTCTTAAGCATAATTTGTTGAACATTAGTCAATTGTATGACAAGAGTTTTAATGTTCATTTTGATGTTAATGGGTGTAAAATTGTGAACATTAAAACAAATGAAATAATGCTCATTGGTCATCGCATAGGTAACATTTACATTGTGCATCTAGATGACATGTATTAATCTTATGCATGTTTGGTTGCTAATGATGAAAATGATGCATGGTTGTGGCATAGGAAACCAGGGCATGCTAGCATAAGTGTTTTAGAGAAATTAGTTTCCCAAAATCTAGTTAGAGGTTTACCTAAGCTAAAATTCACATTAGATAAAATTTGTGATGCTTGTGCTAACGATAAACAAAAACGAACCTCATTTAAATCCATTAATGATGTTTCAACTAGTAGGGCATTACAATTGATCCATATAGATCTCTTTGGGCCTATTAGAACAACTAGCTTGGGTGGAAAATTATATGCATATGTTCTTGTTGATGATTTTTCTAGATATACTTGGGTTCTCTTTTTAAGCACTAAAGATGGGGCTTTAGAAAAATTCATCACGTTTTCAAAAATCACTCAAAATAATCTTGGTCAAAATATTTGTCATATTAGAAGTGACCACGGAACCAAATTTCAAAATCTAGGTTTTGATGATTTTTTTAACTCAAATGATATTAGCCACAATTTTTCCGCACCTCGCACTCCTCAACAAAATGGGGTAGTTGAGAGGCAAAATCATTCTTTAGAAGAAATGGCTAGAACCATGCTTTGCGAAAATAATTTACCTAAGTATTTTTGGGCAGAAGCCACAAACATAGCATGTTATATTATAAATGAGTAATGATTAGGCCTATTTTAAAGAAAACTCCTTATGAGATTTTAAAATCAAAGAATCCTAACGTTTGCTATTTTCATCCTTTTGGATGTAAGTGTTTTGTTTTAAACAATGGAAAAGATAACTTGGGTAAATTTGATGCAAAAAGTGATGAAGCAATTTTTCTTGGTTATTCTTTAAATTCAAAAGCCTATCGAGTCTTTAACAAATGAACCTTAGTTGTACAAGAGTCAATACATGTGGTTTTTTATGATAACCTCCTTTCGAGGAAGGATTCTTGGTATGATGATGATGTAGGGATCATTGAAGCCATTGATGTGGGCAATCATCAAGGGTGGAAGAGGTTCCAACCAAGGAAGAAGCACAAGATCCTCCCATTTAAGCTCTAAAGGACATGACCATTAGGAAAAGAAAGTGAGCTACCCAGGGGAACTCAACTACGTTAAATATGGTGAAATCTTAAGGGATCCATCCAAAGGGGTAACCACTCGATCCTCTCTTAGATTAATGAACCATGTAGCATTCCTTTCATGTATTGAGCCTAAAAATCTCAAAGAGGCATTAAAAGATGATTTTTGGATATTGTCTATGCAAGAAGAATTAAATCAATTTGAGATGAGTAAAGTTTGGACATTAGTTGATAGACCTAGTAATCAATGTACTATATGAACTAAGTGGGTCTTTAGAAACAAACTAGATGAAAGTGGTAGCAAAGTGAGAAACAAGGCTAGACTTGTTGCTCAAGGTTACACTCAAGAAGAGGGAATAGATTTTGACGAAACATTGCACCCGTAGCTAGGATGGAAGCTATTAGGATGCTTCTTACATTTGCATGTTTCATGATTTCAAGATTTTTCAAAGGGATGTTAAAAGTGTATTTTTAAATGGTTTTATTAATGAAGAAGTGTATGTTGAACAACCACCGGGTTTTGAAGATCTAAATTTTCCAAACCATGTTTTTAAATTAACTAAAGCCTTATATGGTTTAAAACAAGCTCCTAGAGCTTGGTATGAAAGGCTTTCAAACTTTTTAATTGAAAAAGGTTTTGAAAAATATAAGGTGGATACTACACTTTTCATTAAAAAGATATGGCAATGATATCTTAGTAGTTCAAATTTATGTTGATGATATTATCTTTGGTTCTACTAATGAGTTTTATTTCCAAGAATTTTCTAAGCTAATGCAAGGTGAGTTTGAGATAAGCATGATGGGGGAGCTCTCATTTTTCTTGGGGCTCCAAATCAAGCAAATGAAGGATGACACCTTCATCAATCAAGCCAAGTACATCAAGGATGTGCTCAAGAAGTTTAGCTTGGAGAACGTAATGCCTCAAGTCACTTCAATGAGCTCATCTATTAAGCTTGACAAAGATGAAGGAGGTAAGTGTGTCGATTCTAAACTTTATCGTTCAATTATTGGCTCTTTGCTTTATCTTACCGCAAGAAGACCAGATATCATGTTTAGTGTTTGCTTGTGTGCTAGGTTTCAAGCTAGACCTAGAGAATTGCACCTAGTAGCCATTAAGAGAATCTTTAGATACCTTGGAGATACACCTAGTTTATGTCTTTGGTATCCTAGAGACTCATCATTCAACCTTCATGCTTATTCGGATCCGGATTATGGGGGTGTAAGATAGATAGGAAAAGTACCTCCGGAACATGCCAATTTCTAAGTAGTATGCTCGTATCTTGGTTTTCTAAGAAACAAAATAGCGTAGCCTTATCTACCACCGAAGCAGAGTACACATCCTTAGGGAGTTGTTTGTGCTCAAGTCCTTTGGATGAAGCAACAACTCTTAGACTATGGAGTTGAAGTAGATACCATACCCCTTAAGTGTGACAACACTAGCGCCATTTGTCTCACTAAGAATCCCATTCAACACTTTAGAACCAAGCACATAGAGATAAGACATCATTTCATTAGGGGTCATGTCTTAAAGAATGATGTTATTCTAGAGTATGTTGACACCTCAAACCAACTAGCGGATATTTTTACAAAACCATTAGATAAAGAACTTTTTTGGACCCTTAGGAGAGAGTTAGGTTTAACAAGCCTTCCTTGACCCCTTTGAGTCCCAAAATACCAAAAATTTGCTTGAATTGATTTGATTGCCATGTTTATGTAATTTTTGCCTCTTGTTGCATCTATACCTTTAGTTAGGGGGAGTATGCATTTGTTTTAGCCCATATATCTTGCTCATATATCATTCACATACATTTAGGCTCGTCCAAAGTTGAATTTTTGGACTTATGTTTGTCCAAAATGCATTTTCTGGCAATAGAGTATCGATATGGGTAACATCGTATCGATACAAGTTGTTATTTGGGCTTCGATACAGTGCCAACTGTATCGATACGGTCACGCGTATCGATACGGTTTGAAAACCTTTACCGATATAGTGGATCGATACACCTAATCAGCGTATCGATACGGTATACGCAGACTCTTTAAATCGGGCCTTTAAGAGCATATCCACTTTAATTAAATTCAAATCCCCTTTTTCTCTCAAAACCCTATAAACCCCCTTTAATCTCATTGATTTATCACCCTAAACTTAAAATTCTTTGAGGGTTTTTCATCAAAACATCAAAGCTCCAGCTTTGCTAGCAATTTTGTGCATTGTTCATCCTTCATTCCTCCAATTTCCGATATCAAGGTATAAAACCCCTTTCTTTTCTTTTTAATTTTCGTTAGTTTTCTTATACTGTTTTTAAATGATTTTTGTATAGAAAGTATATATATAATATGGGTTTTGAAGTGTTTGCAAAATTCTTTAAAACTGAAAATTTTTGTTTCGAATATAAATTTATATCGTATATTTTTCAAATCTGTTTTCAAAGCTATTTTCCCAAAAAAAAATTTATACTTGTATATATTTTTTTTAAACCTAAAATATAGTGTTTTTCACAATACCTTGAATTATTGGAATATTTATTGGATCAAATATAATGATAATTGCATACACTGTTTTCGAATGTCTTTGATGATTTTCAGGCTTATAATGGGGTTAAAAAGATACCAAGAAAAGAGGTACCATCGAGTTCATCAAATCCCAATACCAAACCCGAAAGTTTTTCAAAATCAAACCTTGGCTTTATAATTCAAAATAGTTTTCAAACACCTTCAGCTATGGCCCATTATAAACAATATCAATGCTTTACAATTAGGGATGAGCGAGTTGTTTCAATCCCCTTCCTAAACTCATAACACTTTAAATTCAGATACCTTGGGTTATTAAAACAATGGAAATTCTTACCTTTTTTAAACCTCCTCCCGTCTTTATATCAAAACCTTGTTTTAATCTTTTTTTCAAATGCCCGGTGTATTCTTGATGAAGAAAAAGAACATGTGATTGCTATTGAATCTTACCTTATGAACAAAAAATTTCGAATTGATCAAGAAGTTTTATACAACGTTTTTGGTTTTGAAAACATTGGGATAGATGATGAACACTCTTTGGGCCACACACAACTAGGCTCTATAACCTTGATGCCTATGGTCGTATCCTCCATCTTATCATCTTTTGGTGGCTTCGTCCTTCTTGTGGTAAATTCTCAACCATCCGCCAAGTTGATGCTTTTTGGCTTCAATGCTTTCATGAGGGTAAGCGACCAAATCTTTGCCAAATTATGTTTGCCGACTTGGTTTATCTTGTTCAACATCGCAACACCGATCAAGTCAAGTCGTTCTACTATGGCGCGGCCTTGAGTCATCTCTTCCATACCTTGGAGATCGATTGTTCTCATGATGCAGCCGAGCCTCTTGGTAAACCAATCGATGAACGCTCTCTCGTTCGTGCTAAATTTTAGTTCATCAACAATGAGTGGGTTCGAGTAGCTAATCCTTCTCCTCTTCAAGAAGTTCCTCACCCTCCTCCGGTGGCTCTACAAGGTCCCCTTGCTCAACCATCCAATGATGCTATGATGGTCTTTCTCACCGAGCAATTCACTTCGATGTGCACTCATATGGATGGTGGTTTTGCCGCTATTGATACTCATTTCACCGCTTTGGAAGAACGAGTTGGGGTTATTAAGAACTGAGTCATCTCGATTGATCAACATGTCACAACCATTGAGCAACAACAAGCCTCCATGGATGTCTCTCTCACTTTATTTCATGACGCTTGGCTCAATTCTCGCGTTCCTCCACCCCAAAATGATAATGAGGATGAAGAGGACATGGATGAGGATGATGGCAACGAGGATGGGGACGAGTTCTAGTACATCTCATTCATAGCATCTCATTTAGGCTTTCTTTTCTTATGCACCTATGTCTTATGTTTAAGAACCCTATGCTTTGCTTTCTATTTTAGGTTATGTGTTTGGATATTACATTTGAATTTCCTTTGATCTTATGTTTGCCTTAGATTATATTTGAACTTTAATACTATTATGTTACTTCATTTATGCTTTGACTTGTGATTTAATTTCCTTAATCTTGTTTATATCCATTAATTATGCATTGATTTTGATCTAACAAAAAGGAGGAGAAGAAAGTGTAACAAGTGTCAAAAAATTTAAATCTTTATATCTTTTGAAAAACCTATCTTAAATTAAGAAGGAGAAACTTTTCAAAAGTTTTCAAACACTTAAAAAATTTACTTTGGTTTTGTTATATCAAAAACGGGGAGATTGTAAAACCTATATTGATTTTGATATAACAAATTGTATAAGGGCTTATTTGTATATACAAATAATTTTTTAAGTATTTAAAAGACTCACTTAATTTATAAGCATTTGAACCAAAAGAACCTTCAAGTTAAAAATATTTCAAGTGTCCAATTTTTTCTAAGTATTTTCAAGCCAAAATTTAACCCTACGCCCAAGCGTATCGATACACTTAAGTTGTATCGATACGGTTTTCCTTCACTAAAATTCCAACCGATAAAAGTGTACCGATACGATATTCATCTGGGCAAGTTTTCAAGCTATAGCGTACCGATACGTTTGTATCCGTATCGATACAGTTTTATAAAGAAATATATTCAAAGGCTATAGCGTACTGATACGGTTGGTCACTGTATCGATACGATTTGATGATGTTTGATAAATCTTTGCATTTAATGGTTTCGACCGTTGTTTATCAGTTATTGGAATCAAAAAATTTTAAATGAACGTTAACTGTATTGATACGCTCCCATAGCGTACCGATACACTTTTTGTTAAAATCCAACCAAAGATTCCAGTGAGCAAAATCCGTATCGATACGGTATATGAGTATCGATACACCTCCTAATTTACACTTGAATCGTACCGATACGCCTTCCCGCGTATCAATACGCCCTTGGTTTTTCAGTCACAACGGCTCTTTCTTCTTTGAGACAAGTACCGATACGGTCACGATGGTACCAATACGCTGGGCAGTTGAAGAGCATTCATTGCGCCAAAAATACAACCCAACGGCTAGATTAATGATCTCAACCACCTAAACGAGTAGAAATCAATGCAAGGGTATAAAAGCAAGTCTCCAAAGCACCAGCAACAACTATTGAACCTTCAAGCAACATCCAAGCAATTAATCCAAACCCTTGTGCCTTAAAGTAAAATTCTTTGCACCTTACTCATTTGTGTTCTTTATTGTAAATATTTATTTGGAGTTTGGGGAGTGTTTTGATTGTAATTGGGCAATATCCATATTGTGAGAGAGATTTTTAGATTGCCAATTTCTTCTTTGTATTGAGAAATTTCTTGGGTCAATCTTTGGGTAGAAAGATTGACCGATTGCAAAGGTTACCTCTTAAGCCTAGAGAATGGGAAGAACATCTAGTGGATTTTGTTGAAAATCCTTAGTGGTAGATAAGGTAGTGGATGTAGAGTTTGTTAGAAGCTTGAACCACTCAACAGTATCTTTTGAATAGCCAATTCACGCCCTCTTGGCCAAATCACTATCTTTTGATCCACTCAACAGAGAGGTGGGAGGTATAAGGGGACAAGGTGAGCTCACTCCCTTGAGCTTCTGCAGTAATTAAATGGGAAAATGTAACTTTTCTCCCTTTGAAAATGAGGTGAAATTACCTAAATACCCCACCATCATCTTCTTACCACCACCAAGACTCAAGCCGAACATCAAAGGAGACCCACCAAGAAACCCCCTTTGGGCCTCCCATGGGTCCAACATCTTGGTCTAACCCATGAGGCCCACGGCTCGGGTGAACCGACCCACAGATTTTGAAATCCAGATCGTTACAACTTTGTTATATGAAACGGTCACATCATAGTGCACTTCCATGTAGGTAAGTCGTGTCATTGTAAGTCATTTATCGTTAGTTAACTAACAATTTTAATCTGTATAGGGGTCATTTTTATCAAAATAAAAAATTATAACTTAAATTGATTCAAAAAAAAGAATATGCACCAAAATTACTATTTAGTCAAACATTAAGAACATTTTTTGACTTTATGCGTTTTCAACCTATCTTTTAAATTATCATTTTCTTTTTCTTTTGCCTCAAAAGACACCGTGTTCAATAAGAACATTTGCATATCACGTTTTATTGACATTTTTTATTTGAGAGTAAAATGAGATAAAAATGATAGTTTGAGGAACAAATTAAAAAATATACATAATGTAAAATGAAAAGAATATTTAAATATAGTGAATTAAAGTTTAGGAAAATCGAAAAGTTAGTCCATGCAGATGAGATTTTTGGATTGAAAGTTTAGAAAAATTGAAAAGTGAGTCCATGCAGGTGAGAAATCTGTGGAGACTTTCCTAAGGTACCCTACGACTTTGGACCACCCCAGGGCATCATCATACTTTTTCTTTACAAAGAATTTGACTAATAGACAGCTCATTCTATATAACAACAATAATTCATAAACAACAAATTTTCAATATAAAACTCTTTTCAGGTTATTATATAATGTATTTACATTAAAAAAAACTTTTTCACAAGCATGTTTAAATTACCTGAATTTTAAATTTTTTTAAGTTTAATTTTAAAATATAAACTCCAAATTAAATTTACTTGTAAAAATATTTTTTCTACTACCAGTAATGAAATATTTTTCCTTTTTTTATCACCTATAAGGAAACTGGTATGATCAAATGTTATGTTAATAATTATCCATTTCTCCATTTGTTCTACGGTCAGTTACAATTTTCTTTTCAAATTCTTCTTCTTCATTGTTCTTCTTCATCGACGACTGACTGTAGGTATTTTATACATAAATAACATTCATCCTTACTGATGAATATTTTATTTTTTATTTTTTTTTGTTTTTTTACTTTGTCATATTCTTTTTCATGTATGTTTTTATGACAGTTCTTTCGTCTATTTTCATGCAGTTCTTTTGTATAATTTTATAGCAGTAATAATCTATTTTTGTAACAGTTGTTTGTCTTTTGACAGTTTAGCGTTCGAGTGACGAGCATCAACGAGCGTCTTTTCAGCGAAAGAGGTCACTCTGGTCAAGGTAGTTGTTTGCTGGATTTCACTCAGAAGATTGTTTAAGTCATTCTAAAGTGATAAATTTTGTATTTTAATGTCTTTCACACCCTTAAATTTTTTTTTATTTTTCCGCATTGAACTTTCAATATTTGCAGTGTGACATCTTTGTAATCCTATCACTTTAAATATAATCCAGTTTATTTTTTTTAAAAAAATGTTATGTTAATAATTTGGACTAACCAAGAGAAGACTTTAAAAATATGATGGATAGGATAGGACAACGAATTAATTAATTAACAATGATAATGACACATTATTATATAAAAGAATTATAATACTCGATACGAATTAATTGATCAATGAGTTGGATATTGATGATTAAGCCAAAAAATTCTTAACAAATCAAATTTGAAATTTAATTTTTTAAAAGAAATCATTATTTAAATAATAATTGGCCAAATTACGTAAATTATCACTAAACTTTACTTGCAAACCTATTTTGGGTTACTAAAGTTTCGAAATGTTTAATTTTGCTCAATGACTCTGAAATTTAGACATTAAACATTTTTTTCACATTTCTCAATATAATGCTTCCCTCGTACCGATATAGCTTTTTATTGCTTAAATTTTTAAAAAGTTCTTCTGTTCAAGTAAATGAACGATGTCAAAAAGTTAATAGAAGAAAGACAAAAAAAACACTTAATGTCTAAATTTCAATAAGTATATTAAACGTTTTACAACTTTAGTAATCAGAATAAATTTAAAAGTAAAATTCAATGATGATTACTAATAATTTTCTAGACGATTGTATATATAATTATCTGCAATAAATATAAGAATTCAAACTAAAAAACCTTGAACAAACACTATTAAATTTTACTCAACCAATTAAGGAGTCTCCCAACAAATATATATATATATATATATATATGTAGTATTAGTAATAGGTATATATACACACATGTAGTATTAGTAATAGGTTTGAAGTATGGACTGATTCATTTCATAAATATTACCGTCATTTTAACACCAGTCAGGAACTACAGTAATCCAGAAGAAAAAACTTTATCGAGTAAAAATATGGGGAAAATGAAACTATATCAACAGCTCCACCCATATCCTGCTTTGATAATTAAAATCTGCAAGAAAAAACAGGGCACAAAGTCAAACAAGTGAAACCTGAAATAAACATCCAAAAAGAGGGAAGAAAACCCTAAGCTTTCCAGGATTCCAGAGTGGGAAAGCAGGGAAAACTGTCACAGTCTGAGGAAGCTCCCGCGTTAGCCACCATAGAAGACTGTAACGGAACAAAGCTAGACCCAGCAAAAGCACCTGAAGATGACTGACTGTGATCCAGTAAGAACGCCGAGGTATCCAGCGTAGGCAAGCTTCCGGGTCTCTGAGTCTCCGGCTCCAGGATCGGACTGGGAGACATCTGCGCGTTACCAAATCTGACCCCGGTCACCTGTTGCACCATCTGCCTGAAATTGGCCGGATCCGCGTTTATGAAGGTGGTGTTGGAGCTATTGGATGCCCGGGACTTGCGCTTCGACTTGGACACTTTCCCCGTCGGAGGGGTGGGACCGAGTGCCCGCTGACGGTTAAGCGTGGCTTCAAGGTCAGAGCCAGAAACGTTTGAACCAGTGGGCGTAGGTAAAGGATTACAGTTAACGAGGGATAATAGCGGGGAAAGAGAATGAGCATGCGAATCAGAGTTGGAGATGGAGTCTTGTAGAGCTTTGGTAAGAACTTCGGTATCGCGAGAAAAAGCTTCGGAGAGCCAGGAATCAACAAAGCTGGGACGAAACGCCCACGATTCAATGCTGCCCAGGTTCTCCAACGACGATGCCATCCTGTTAGATCTCTCTGTTTCTTGCTTCCTTTTTTTGTTTTAAATTCAAAATGAAAGAAGAAAGAAGGGTTCAAAAAGGAAGGAATCGTCCAGTTGTGGTGATGGGTGATGTTTATGGAATTTTCTTCTGTGTTTAGTTGAAAGTTGAAACCTAAAAACAGAAAGCGAAAGAAAGGGATAAGAGCAGGGTGGGAGAAAGACAAGGCTTTAAATAGGGCGGTGGGGGGGAAGAAACCGCGTCCTAATGACATAGGAACAGGCGTCAGCTTCTCCTCGTAAGGGAACGGCAATCGAGCTAACGTATTCAGCTACTACTAATCTAACCATGGTTTACTATTACATTTCAATTTATTTTATCTAGTTTAAGCTTATTATACAAAATGGCACATGAATTTGACAACTCTTCTCAAATTGAAACCTAAACTTCTTTATTTTAAATTAGAATTTGAACTTAAATTTTCTTTCAAATTGATACTTTGTGTTGACTTAGTAGGTGACATCTTTGTAACCCATCAAATTGTTGTTGTGGCATTGACCTATCAAAACAATAATATAATTGAGTATCACATGTTATATTTGTTAAAATATTATATCAACATTGAATATTAATTTTTTTTTTCAATTTTAGGTGCCAAATTGAGTTTTTTTTTTTTTACAAAATTATGTAAAAATATGAGTTAAAAAATTTAAGTACTAATTTAAGAAAAGTTGCTAAATTCATGTACCGATTTGTAACTAAACATTTTATTTAGAAGTAATGACTAATGAGTTTGGCTCACCGAGTGCAATGGGTTTCAGCCACTTATTCTACAGTTTATGACTGTCAACTGTCAAGGCCGCGTCTCTCGGTGTCCACCCGTACGCGTTAATTCCACTGTTTAATTTGTTTTTTTTTTCCTGCTCCTCTCTCTCTCTTACTTCCCGGGGGTGACATAATTTGGGCAAAATTAAATCAAACTGCTATCGTATCTGATTTTCTTCATTCAAAATTTGACCACGTTTCATGAGTATTGTTAAGCACCATTAATAATGAGTATTGTTGAGTATTATTAGAATAATTAATAAAAATTAAAATTTTTAAGGATTAAATATATAATTATAAATTATTTAATTATATGATTATAAATTATTCAAAATAAAATATTAATTAAATTATTTTCATATATATAATTTTTTTAATTTTTTAAAATAATTAAATCAAATACCAACCACTAAACCTTAAACCTTAAACACAAAACCTTAAAACTAAAATCCTAAACTCAAAACTATAAACCTAAAACCCTAAACCCAAAACAGTAAACTCTAAACCAAAAACTAAAAACCCTAAATGCTAAATTAGAAACCCTAAACCCAATATTTGAATTTAGGTTTTAAGGTTTAGGGTTTAGGATTTAATGTTTTGGGTTTTAGATTTAGGGTTTTGGGTTCTTAGTTTAGGATTTAGGGTTTTTATTTTTTAAATTGACTAAAATTGGTATTTGATCCAATTATTTTTAAAAAAAAATTAAAATATATATATATATATTGAAAATAATTTAATTAATATTTTATTTTAAATAATTTATAATTATATGTTTAAATAATTTATAATTATATGTTGAGTCCTTTAGATTTTTAATCTTTATAAATTAAGTTAATAATGTTCAACAGTGTTCATCGTTAGTGGTGCTCAACGGTGCTCGTCGAGCGTGGTAAACTCATCCTTCTTCTATTGTAACCCCCTTCACCGGTCTAGACGCAAGATTGAATCGAGCGAGCTACATTGGGTTTGTCGAAACAAACCCGTAAAGGTTTAACTCGAATTACGGCCATTTTTTTCTTTTTTCTTATCTAGATGCAACATTATAACCTATGGTGTGAATATTGGCAGCGAGTGAAATATCAACTCAATCGGGCATCAAATTGACAGTCAATTCCACACAATTGCAATTAGGGACCAAATTGCAATTCTGGAAAATTACATGGACTTATTCCATTTTGAAGTTACCAATCCTTAATTAGTCAAGTTTCATGCTCACTTTTCAATTTTTAGCTTGATACGACCATCCAAACGCATTCAATTGCATACATAACAATTAGAGGCCAAAACAGAAAAATATAAAACACAAACTTCAGCATAACTAACAAAATGACCACCAGTACGATACAAAAACAAGTGTTTCGGTACACTTGCACCATTTCAAAACTCTAGATTCTAGTAGCTTAAACTCGTACCGATACACTCTCTCAAGTATCGGTACGCATGCCATTTTAGCCTATACTCGTACCGAAACACCAACCCATGTACCAAAACCCAGGCTCAGAGTAAGCCTACACATACCGGTACACCACCACGTGTACCGAAACATCTGGACCTGAAATATCCACTTTTGCTGGTTTTTCATACTTTCATGAATTCGAATATAAACCAAAATGCAACAAAAATATCCACAATCATACTAACGACTAATCCAAATCAAAACATCTCATAATCAAGATCATAACATGTCGTCTTACTTCAACCAAGAGTCTATAGGTATGCTTCCTAAGAACCAACCAACCAAACCATGAGATGTAAATCCAAGGCAACAACCAAACATAAAAGACCAATTGCAAATCCAAAACAACATTACAAACTTGCTTAAACAGGGAATTTAGCAAAACCCTCCCAAAACCACAACGAACCTCATTGCCTTTATTACTACTAGTTTAGTTCGAAAGCATACATTTAATAACCGAAGTCCTTAGATTCCCTTCGCTTGCTTGCTGCCTACAATCCTTTAATTCTCTACATTGATGGACAAAGAGAGTGTAAGCACACTAGGCTTAGTGAAGAGTGCTCAAACAACACACCATCAATGCATTTTAAAACCATTTTTCCTAACCACATTGAAATCACCATTTCAATCATCTTATAAAATATCATGCCTTGAAAACCATGCACTTAACATTTCCAAAAACTAGCATATTAAACCATATGCAACATTTATCATGGACCAACAGCAAAATCCCATTTGCTAACCCTCAATTTAAGCTTTCTCATGCATAACAACCCATATGCAAGGCATATAAACCAACATTACACAACATAATCAATCAACATGATACATTATCAAATAAATTGGCTTTCAAGTGATCATAAACTAAGTTCCACTTTACAAAATATGTCATCAGATACACGAATTCAACAAGTGTCCTCTCAACACTTCATGCCATCTCAACCAAAATTCAAGGTACATTCATAACCAGGTACCATCACAACCCAATCATCGGTTAGACGCATAATCCACTAAAGGGAGTTTTCGGTACCATATAACCCCTAACCATTAGGGTACTCGTGGTGGAGTATTCAGTACACATAAACCCCTCAACGCCCGAGGTGACTTATTCATAGTGCACTATCAATCTTATGGCCGGCCAACTATATCCGATAACATTTTAAATCACATCACTTGCCAATGTAATTCATTATTAACCATTTACCTCATTGTTTTTATATGTAACATCAAAACCATTTTCAATGCATTAAACCATGCATTCACAAGTATTCCACATACTTACATGGATCATTTTCCCAATGCATCCATCATCAATATATGAACAAAATAGTATAAAACATACTTTAAATCATGCATAAACAATAGGTACCATGTAATTAAAAAACAAGTGCATAAAATAATTTTGCCAAAGCACGACCAAGGGAGAAATCTTTTTATACTTACTTCTGAGTTTAAACCAGCATCTCAAGCTTAATTTAAACTCCCAAAATAACCTTCAAACTATTTCAAAGCTAAAATCCATGTTCTCACTCACCGACAACGCAAAGCTTCGTTCGCTGATGCGAATTATCCCTCCAAAGCTTCTGAAGCTATGCCACAAGCTTGAGGATCAATCGGCCCCAATTTAACCATACAAAAATAGGGGATCCAATTGTAGCGATGTCCTTTTTTCGCTAAAAAAGTGGATTTTCGAGGTGTTTGTGATTTTTCGGATATAAAATATTTATTCCGTGGGGTTTTAAAAACCGCATTTTATTTAAAAATTGGAGTCGCCACCGGCCACTTAGGTAGGTCGGACACCATAAAAAACTAGAGATTTGAAAAATATTGGGTTCGGGAGTCGGTTACGGATGGGGAAGGATTAGCACCCCTACACCGCCCAAAATTGGTACTTTAATAATTGCCGCTTTATTAATATTAAACTTTCCGGATTAAAGTGACGATCAATTTAAAATTTGGTTATAAGTGCGGGTAAATTTTAAAGGCCTCGTTATCCGAGGGTAAACACCCAACCACTATCACTACGCCTGATACTGGCCCCGTTTACGCTCGGATAAAAGGACACCGCATTGACAATTTATATTCCATTATGCAACCTTAGAAAGCAAAATGAATACAAAGCGATAAAAATATAAATAAATACTAATATAATAAAATAATAATCTAACATAAATAAAATACTAATCCGAAACATACATATATAAATATTAATCTAACTCATAAATAAAAACATATCTAGCATAAATAAAATACTAACATTCATAAATATTAATCTAACACATAAATAAAAAACAAATTCGACATAAATAAAATAATATTCTAAAGCATACATACATAAATATTAATCTAACTCATAAATAAAAACATATCTAACATAAATAAAATACTAACATTCATAAATATTAATTTAAAACACAAATAAATATTATTCTAACACATAAATAAAAACGAATCTAGCATAAATAAAATATTAATATAAAACACAAATTTAAAACATATTAAATACTAATCTAAAACATAAACATACAAACTAAAAAATAAGACTACAATTTTAAAATAACTAATACTTCATTAAATTATAAAAATTACAACACTAATTAAAAGGGAAGAAAATATACCTAACTAGGAGCTCGAATGACGAACCCCGACTGAACCCCACCGAGATCTACCGCGACCCCTCCAAAAATATTAACTAGATCGGATCCAAAATAGGACCCCGATCTAATGTTGGATTGAACCAATTGGGGCCGAGGGCACTGCCCCCAACCCCGGCCAGCCTTGCGGCCAGCCATGGCTCCCACGAATTGGGGTGCCAATTTCACTTGCCAATTTGTGGCAAATTGGCCTGCAAATCTTGCCCCTGCCCCATGCCTTTATATAGGCAATTGGGGTGGGTTAAGGGTGACGTGGTCATCCCAAAACCACCCATTTTCCTTTTTTTTAATTATTTTTTTATATTATTTATTATTATTATTTTTTTGACTTTTTATTAATTTTATATTAATAATACTACCATTAAAATAATACTAATAACACTAAAACCCGGTCACAATGAGTGATTACAGTTGCCCCTCTTTACTTGTTCTTGTGAAACGAGGACAAAGCAAAGATCAAAAGCACTCATTTTTACCTACTTTCTTGTCTTTGGCTTCGGAATCACGTGTTCTTCTGGAACCCTCCGCTCTTCCTTAGCTGAATCTTCAAGCTTGTGAGTTTTTCCTGTATAGAACTTCTTCACCTTCTGATCTCGGAACTATAGGTCATCCCTATATAGAACTTTTCATTCTGAAGTCTTGAGTTACGAGTCCCTCCTATATAGAACTTTTCACTCTGAGACGGTAAAGCTTGGAGTCCTTCCTATATAGAAATCTTCACCTTCAATGCTGGTTTCTCCTATATAAAACCTTTTGCGCCGCTGATGGATTCTTCCGACTGGGAGTTCCTCCTGTATAGAACTGCTAGTCTTCAAACCCTGGAGCCGTCAGTCCTTCCTATATAGAACTTTTAGCTTCTGAAATCTCAGAGCTACGGGTTCTTCCTATATAGAACCTCCCACTCTAAGACAGTAAAGCTTGAAGCCCTTCCTATATAGGACTCTTCGCTTTCAACACAACAGGTTTTCCCTATATAAAACCTTGTGTATCATGGGTGAATTTCTTCGGCTGAGAGTTCTTCCTATATAGAACTGCTAGCATTCACCCTAGAGCCGTCAGTCCTTCCTATATAGAACTTTTAGCTTCTGAAATCTCGGAGCTACAGGTTCTTCCTATATAGAACCTTTCACTCTAAAACAGCAAAGCTCGGAGCCCTTCCTATATAGGACTCTTCGCCTTCAACACAACGGGTTTTCCCTATATAAAACCTTATGTGTCATGGGTGAATTCCTTCGGCTGGGAGTTCTTCCTATATAAAACTGCTAGTTTTCACCCTAGAGCTGCAATCCCTTCCTATATAAAACTTTCAGCTCCTGAAGCCTCGGAGCGGCAGATTCTTCCTACATAGAACCTCTCGCTACGGGAGCTTGAAAATATAGGCCCTTTCTATATAGAACCTTTATCTTCGAATTTTTTTCTTTTTTTTCTTTTTTCTTTTTCCCTCTTTTCGGCTCTTTTTCTTTCTTTTTCTTTTTTCTCTTCTCTCCTTTTTATATCTCATTTTCATTCTTTTTTTTACAAGGCTGTTGATATCTTTGGACTTACGCTTCTAAGGCTGCCGCATCATGCCAGAAGGACTTATCACCATGCTCGAAAGACTTACTGGTGGCCTGAAGGACTTAACACCGTGCCCGAAGGACTTACCGATGACCCGAAGGATTTAACATCTGGGCCTTACACTGCTATAGCTGCCGATTTTTTCTAGACTCACACTGTTAAGGCCGCTGAAATCTTTCTTCAAATTTTGGGATTCACGCCAAAAATGGCTACCGACCTTTCTTTAGATTTGGGGATTCACGCCGAAAATGGCTGCCAAACTTTCTTCAAATTTGGGGACTCACACCGAAAATGGCTGCCAAACCTTCTTCAAATTTGGGGACTCGCGCCGAAAATGACTGCCAAACCTTCTTTATATTTGGGGACTTATGCCGAAAATGGCTGCCACAACTTTCTTCAAATTTGGGGACTCACACCGAAAATGGCTGCCAAAACTTTCTTTAAATTTGGGGACTCACACCGAAAATGGCTGCCAAACTTTCTTCAATTTGGGGATTTACGCCGAAAATGGCTACCGATCTTTCTGGACTCACGCTGCTAAGGCTGCCGGAATCTTTCTTCAATTTGGGGATTCAAGCCGAAAATGGCTACCGATCTTTCTCAATTTGGGGACTCACGCCGAAAATGGCTGCCAATCTTTCTTTAATTTTGGGACTCACGCCGAAAATGGCTGCCAATCTTTCTTCAAATTTTGGGGACTCACGCCGAAAATGGCTGCCAAAATCTTTTTTCAAATTTTGGAGACTCACGCCGAAGGTGGCTGCCAAACTTTCTTCAAATTTTGGGGACTCACTCCGAAAATGGCTGCCAATCTTTCTTCAAATTTTGGGGACTCACGCCGAAAATGGCTGCCAATCTTTCTTCAAATTTGGGGACTCACACCGAAAATGGTTGCCGATCTTCTTCAATTTGGGGACTCACGCCGAAAATGGCTGCCAATCTTTCTTTAATTTGGGGACTCACGCCGAAAATGGCTGCCAATCTTTCTTCAAATTTGGGGACTCACACTGAAAATGGTTGCCGATCTTCTTCAATTTGGGGACTCACGCCGAAAATGGTTGCCAATCTTTCTTTAATTTGGGGCTCACGCCGAAAATGGCTGCCAATCTTTCTTTTCTTTAGTAAATTCTTTGACAATTCTTCAAATACCTGTCTAGGAACAAGCAAAAATTGACATGCCTCTCTATATATGATGCATGCAATGTCGTGCTTTCTTCTTCTTCTTCTTTTTGTTTCTTTTTTCTTCTTCTTTTTTCTTTCAATTTCTTCTTATTTTTTTCTTTTTTCTTTTTCACTTTTTCTCTTTTTCTTTTTTCCCTCTCTTTTTTCCTTCAATTTCTTCTTATTTTTTTCTTTTTCTTTTCTTTTTCTTTATTCCTCTCTTTTTTTCTTTCTTTTTCCTCTTTTTTTTCTCTTTTTCTTTCAGCCTTTTTTTGTTCTAAAGCCTTATACCCTGAAAGGTCGTTCCACAGATTTCTTCATCTCTTTACTTCTTCATTGTATGCTCTTAAATCCTCATTTGATCAATCACTTCGAATCTAGATTAACATGTTTTCAAACCTTTTGTGCGGAAGGCTTTCTTATCTTCAGGGTTATCACCCGTCTTCATAAATGATCATCTGGTTCTTATATTATTCTTATAAGAACCATTGTCATCTTCTTCGCTTGGCGTTGCCCCATTCAACCACGGGCTCCACTGCTTTGAATTTTCTGACCCATCATACAGAGTCTTGATCTATTTCTAGTCACCAGGGTGAGCCAAAATGCTTCCATCCCCTGAGCTCATCCTTGATCTTCTCGTAGCACTTCGACGGGAACTAACTCTCGGTCCCTATGCTTTAAATCTCATCATCATTTATTTTTAAAATAATGCAAACGGCAATTTACTTGCGTATATTTCAAAAAACAATGATTGTTTGAAAAGATAACAGTTATTTTGAAAATATCAACTTGGAGGGGATACCAAACATTTTGAAAACATTGTTTGGAACAAATGGTAAACATATTTTTCTTTTCTTCTTCTTTTTTTTAAGGACCAAACATTTTTTTTAAAATAATGCTTGGAGAATGGTAAACAAAATTCGAAGTGTATTGCCAAAAATTTTTTAAAACTAATGTTTGGGGGAAATGGTAAACATCAAAACTTTGGGAAAAAATGTCAAACCTTTTAAAACATGTTTGCCCCCGAAATATCAAACACCCTAGCGCATCTACTTCAAGTTGCCAGAGATCAACTCTAATGAAGCGCATATTTAGAAGATCTTGACCATTGTGGAGATATATGCCAATGTATAGTTTCTTCTGGTCTAATAGGCTTTTGAGAGGAATAACCCTACCTAGTTTCTACCCCGTTTAAGATGGCTCTCTTAATCTCACTATCTCACAATGCCCCATCCTTCCCTCATTTGGGTGTCGATCAAGCACTTCGAAGTTTGACGTTCCTTGAAGCAAAGTTAACCCTTATAGGCAGAATGAAATATGAAGACATTCTCATTCAACTTGGATATCTATGGATGACCAGAATAGTATTTGGGGCTTGTAATGTAGGCCTTTGGTTTATGGTTAAGTGAACAATATTTCTGTACTTGTGTAACTTGGATATGCCCATTATTCCTTCCCTTTTTTGGATCACTCTATACTGCCCGTTTTCGGGTTTTCACCCTAGAGTTCATTTCCTTTCTTTTTATTGTAGGCTGCCTTGCATTCTGGCTATATATTGATGTTCGTTTTCTGTTCAATAATGTTTGATCCTTCAATACTCCTCGAAACTGAGATTTCTTGAATGAAGGACTATGAATACATTTCTGGGAATTCTTGTGATTGGCACGCCCAGTTGAAATATTATTCTTTCTTTCTTTTTTCTTCTTTTTTTTCTTTTTTTTCACTTTTTCTCTTGGATCGCTCTAGACTGCCTATTTTTAAGTTTTCACCCTAGAGGTCACTTCCTTCTTCTGTACCTTCATATCAGTGTATTTTGGTTGGATATTGATGCCAGCAGGCTCAGGCAGACTACTCTTCTTCTTCATTTTCAGGATCACTCTAGACTGCCCATTTTTGGGTTTTCACCTTAGAGGTCATTTCCTTTTTTGAAATTGGCAATCTTCGGGCCGACTTGTCTTGACATAGCTTCAATTCGAGCTTCTATACTAATTTTCAAAACTGATATTTACTTGAAATGTGGATTCCTTGTGTCTCTTGCACATAGTTGAAGTCTCGTTCTTGTATTGTTTGATCTGTGTGTGAAGCATATACAATATTCTTTCTTTATTTCTTTCTCTTTTTCTTTTCTTCTTTTTCTTTTTTCTCTCTCTCTTTCTTCTTTTTTATTTTATTTTTCTTTTCTTTTCTTTTTTGTTTTGTTTTCTTTTTTGTTTTAGACTGCCCATTTTGGGTTTTTAACCTTGAATCTCTTTCTTCTTATTCGAGTCTATAAATATATCCTCGAATCAACACGTATCTATACTAGGTATTGATGATATCTTCTGCTCGAAGTTACTTTCCTCTCTGCAGCTCTTCTGATATTTACTCGATCTGGATTGCTTCGGCCTTCTAATTACCATTTCTCTTCTTTTCTTTGGTTTTTCGTTTGGACATATCCTTATTTTCAACCACTTTCTTCTGATGATTTTCTGATCTTTGTATCCAATCTGTCTGGACTCATCTCTGTCTTCTGGTAACGTAAAATAATATCATTCGTTGTCAAATTCACAGATGTCCTGATAATGCTTTCAGGGGGTAGAGGTTTAGGGTCAACTTTCGTTTCAAGGATCTTAAACGACAAGTGCCTGAGAAGATAAATTCTTAAAATGGGAACTGCCCATTGTCTAAACACTCGCTTTGTTCCTCTGTTGGCCTAAGTAAACTAGCAGATACTCACATTTACAGTATCCCCATAACATTCAATCTCTTCTAAATATATACAACTTAGAGTTGATCTTTGAGTCTGAAGCAAATGTACTGTTGCATTCAAAATTTGAGGACCTGGTATAGAAATGATATATACATATGTCTATTCAAAAATGTGTATATATGCATATGGGAGAACAAAAACTACCCTATAAAATGTTTACAGAATCAAAAATGTAAAAATGTTTTCTTAATGGAAATGTGATATGTTATTCTGACAAATGATGAGTTCTTTTATTTCTATTGAGAATTTCTTTGTGAAATGATGAGAAAACCGTATGGACCTTTGTATTATCTTTAGGGTACTAACTCATTCCGACCCTTTCAAGGTAGTGTAGGCTTGTGCCACTTCTCTTGTTTTTCCACCGCTGAATCAACTCTCTCGTCAAGGTCACATCATTGACCAGCTTCTTGATCTCCTCCAATAAAGGTCAACATTTTCTGGAGGGATACCCCGGTGCCCCCGTATGGAACTCGCATGTGCTACTCGAGTCAAAACTATGGGCAGATAGATCAGGTGCAATCTTCATCGGTCTAGGAGCAAGATAGTGACCCCCTACCAAATGAGGCCATATGTCTGAGATGGATGCTTCGAACACTTCCTAATTTGCGCTTGTCCGAGGAATTTTCCTTGATGATCCCGTTGTGTCAGTCTGTCTTCTTCTTTTACGGCCACGAGAACCTTGAAAGTGGTACCCATTTATCTCATTCTTTCCTTCTACTCCTAGGCATGCCTGGTCTTTTAAACTTAGGTCCTGGAGTGCATGTTCGATTCTCTATCCAACTGTCATGAAGTCCTCAAAGCTGGTATTCATTTTCCCGAGCACCTTATCAAAGAAGAAATAAGAAAGATGGCATGGAAGTCACTTTCCCCTTCATCTACGGGAGGCTGCACCTGGGTCGCTAAACACATACACCTCAAAGCACATTCCTTTAAGCTTTCATCAGGTTTCATCTTCGTACCCTGAAGATACTGACGACTTGGTGCTAGGTCCAAAGCATATCATATCACGGTAGGTCCTGCTAGATTGTCGGGGAAATAGTGGATCGGTAATTTTTCAATGCAGCCATCCATTTTTTGCAGAATATGGTCACGTGAATCTTGGGGCATCTTATTCCGTCATCATATGCAAATCTGGGAATCTTTGGAATCTGGAAGAACGACCAAACCAGGGTTCAAACAGAGCTTTCTTGCATTAAAGGCATCAAACTTCTTCTTCTTTTCTCTTTTTCTCTCGAGTCCATCTTCTAACTACTCGAATCTTGATTTTTGAGTATGTTCAATTCTTTTATTCACGATAAAATTCTAATTGTTCTTTGGATTACCCCCAAAAAATTTATGCAAGGTAATGATAATGATATGTAAAATATGCCATGACTGTACAATGTAATGCAATGCAATGCAGTCCTAAAATATAAACATGAATGCAGTAAGGTATTGATTCCAAAAGTGATCCCCATAGAACGACGTTCATTGAGGCCAAAAGGTTTCATTATATCAGATATTAGATATTTACAGTTACTGAAAAGCTTCAGTGCCTACTTTCTTAACTTCATCTAGTAGTCCGGTCATCTTGCCTCTGTAGTCCAACATTTGGTCCATGTTCTGACAAAGCCTGCCACCTTGTTGAGCCGCCTTACCTACTCGAGTAATATCGATCTTCGGGTCTTCATCTATCCCCTGCTTAGTCTTTCGTAGCTTGGAAGTTGCCCTTTCCAACTGAAAAGTGTTGAATTGTCATTGCTCTGTCGTAAACTTGTTTCTAAAACTCTTGTTAATGACTAAGTTATTTTGTAGCTCATCTCTGGAGACTATCGTACCTATTCCCAATTTCCTCAAATGTACCTGATAACATCCTGACTTGATTCTTGCTTGACTAGTTTCTCTTCTTTCAATATTCTGAGTTATCTTTCAACTGGACAACACCGTTCATCTATTCTTTAAAGGTGACCCAATATGATATTCTTAAACACTCAGGAAAGCTTCTGATGATCATTCTGCAAATTCAATTTTATCCAAGTTATCTCTCTATTATCTGAGCTGGCTGAACTCGAAAGAATATCTCTCTCCTAGGATGCCCCTATCTCCGATCTTCAAATTTAACTCGCTTGAGTGACCCACTTCGGTATTACTCAAACTTTGTCCTGGATATCGATTCCTCCTCAACTTTGCCCTTCGGGTGATTGTTAGCTCACTATAGAATTGGGGAACTCCGTCTTCGAAACCTAAAATCCTCATCGCGATAAGATCTTGAACTCATTCCTCATGGCCCCGCAATCCTCAATACCGTGACCCAAACTTCCTAAACGGTAACTGCCTCTAGCACGTGTGTCGTAATCTCTCGGATAAGACAGTCTATTCGCTTGAGACGTCACCGAGGTAATAAGGCTCTTGTCGATGAACATTAAGAGTAGTTCGGTGTACCTTACATAAATCAAGATATACTTCTTTTCATTACTTGCTTCTCAAGTTTCTTCTAGACCGAGCTCTATTTTTTGAAAGCCCGACTCAAGCATACCTTCTGCCTGTTTATTGATGCAGATCTCAAAAAAGGGTTCAATTTGTCGTATTTGGCTGACTTGGAGGTAGAATTCTGACTATCTCGCTCTCTATTCTGATCCTTAATCGGTTCTTCTTTCGGTTTGATGGATCGCTTACCTTTCGTCAAAGTATTCATCTGATTCATCATGTCTTCCCTCTGCTTCTTTCAACTCTTGCACTTTACTTTGCTCATTACCAGTACCGTGTCTCCTTACCGTGTCTGACCTGAAGTCTTCAGATGGTTCCTCTTCTATTGTCTCCGATCTTGTTCTGGGACAAAACCCTAGATCCGTGCCCTCTAATATCTGACCAGACGACCCTTTGCCAATTATGAACGATTTCTGAGATTTGAGGAACCACTTCGGGAATCAATACCCTATAAATGCGAGAATGCATGCAAATACGATGTTGATTCTTGAACAGTCTTTGAAAAACTTTCAATAGAGAAAATGTATGTTTGCAAGAAATTAATAATGAATTACAGGCAACAGTTGAATTTATTCTGGAGACCTTGACTTCGAGAAGCAAAACCTGTGCTCCACGTCTCGACGTCGTCTTCAGGATGATGGATGACTCCGTCTTCTCCTCTTATTCTATTCTATGGACTCGTGACGTCATGATCTTTATTTTTGTGGCTTCTGAAAAGGTCATCAAACAATATATTTTCTTCTGTAGATCTGGGTACGTCTAAACAGGGATGGATTCTATCGATCCTAGAGGAGTACTTTAAAACTTTTTTGGGGTTTAAATTAAAATTTTCAAGGATCATTTGGTTTAAAAATTCCCCTTTTTATTATCAAAAAGTTTTAACTTACTTAAAAAATGAAACTTTTAGGTTTCTTTTTGTTATTATTATTATTCTGAAAGTTTTATGAGGGAAGAAGTTTCAAAGCAAAATAATAATATTTTCAAATTTTTTCTTCTTCTTTTTTTTAAATGAGTTAAATTAAAATATGAGATTTTTTTTAAAAATGGTCAAATGTGAAGATTTAAAATTGGGGTTTTGCGGCCCTGATTGAATCTTCTGCGTCGCACGTGCCTTACTATCGTATCGTCTTCTTTCTCGATTGATCTTTGCTCGGCCTAACTTGTTACTGTAATATTATCATTTCTGGCAAAGCATACTTTTTCTATTTTGAAAGCCTTTTAAAGAATTGTTCTTGAATCAACACCATGTCATGATATGCAACATGAATGCAATCGAACGACTTTCATGGGAATTAAAGGGTCCAGATTACAAAAAGGTCCATATTACAAAAGGAGTCCCTATTACAAAAAGAGTCCCTATTACAAAAAGTCTTAATTACAAAACAAAGTTCTACACATAAGCCCTAGCTCTACCTCTTAGCTCCTCGATAGCTCTGAGCAACTTGATAAACCTTGGTGCTTCTTCCATGTCCGGGGTTACGAAAGGTCGGAGAGTCGCGGCTTCGGTAGCTAAGTCATTCACACGCCTTGCAACTCGTCGTATGTCCACCATCAAGGTCTCGTGTGTATACTTTGGCATTACACGCTTGCTCGGCAAATTGTTACTTCGGATCTGTTGATTAATCTCTGACCGATGTCGCGCGACTGGATCGATGTCGTCCTTCCTAAGACACCTTTTTTCCATGATGAAAGATTTTCTAATCGGGCAAACCACTTGAATCAACGCCTCTATGTAATGTGGATGCAATGATAATGCAACAAAAGTATGTGTAAAATAAAAATAAAACAAAAAATGAGTTAGTACAGGATAAAAATAATAAATACATAAATAAAAGGACAAATTAAATAAGGTAAACAAACAAAAAAACCCTATTTATCCCGTCTAAAACACCTAAGGTTATCCGCATGGCTCTAAAGGGGTGGGTTTATATATGTTCTATACATGCAGTGTTGGTGCTAGGAGGTACCCGAATTGTCCTTGCTGTCCTCTACTAAGAGTAGCAAGGCCCCCGATCATCACCCATTGTAGGCTCCTTTCAACCGGGTTTAATTCAGGGGGACCCATTCGCTTATGCCCGTACGAAGGAACGATATCCTTACGAAAGCATAAGGTACTCGAGCCCCGATGGTACTTGCTAGGCCCATACGGAAGAACGATATCTCCACGAAAGCATTAGCGTTTTCCCCCACTTAAAAAACGGGTTTATATGTCATATTTTAAATGCGTTAAAATAAACGCGCAATTATAACCAAATGTTAATTTAATAGTCACTTTAGCCCGGGATTTTTAATATTAATAAAGCGGTAATTATTTTAAAAAGCTTGACTCTCTTCTTGTTTTCGAAAAACAAAAAATTGTCCCCAGCGGAGTCGCCATCTGTAGCGATGTCCTTTTTCGCTAAAAAAGTGGATTTTCGAGGTGTTTGTGATTTTTCGGATTTAAAATATTTATTCCGTGGGGTTTTAAAAACCGCATTTTATTTAAAAATTGGAGTCGCCACCGGCCACTTAGGTAGGCCGGACACCATAAAAAACCAGAGATTTGAAAACTATTGGGTTCGGGAGTCGATTACGGATGGGGAAGGATTAGCACCCCACACCGCCCAAAATTGATACTTTAATAATTGCATCTTTATTAATATTAAACTTTCCGGATTAAAGTGACGATCAATTTAAAATTTGGTTATAAGTGCGGGTAAATTTTAAAAGCCCCCGTTATCCGAGAGTAAACACCCAACCACTATCACTACGCCTGATACTAGCCCCGTTTACGCTTGGATAAAAGGACACCGCATTGACAATTTATATTCCATTATGCAACCTTAGAAAGCAAAATGAATACAAAGCGATAAAAATATAAATAAATACTAATATAATAAAATAATAATCTAACATAAATAAAATACTAATCCGAAACATACATATATAAATATTAATCTAACTCATAAATAAAAACATATCTAGCATAAATAAAATACTAACATTCATAAATATTAATCTAACACATAAATAAAAAACAAATTCAACATAAATAAAATAATATTCTAAAACATACATACATAAATATTAATCTAACTCATAAATAAAAACATATCTAACATAAATAAAATACTAACATTCATAAATATTAATTTAAAACACAAATAAATATTATTCTAACACATAAATAAAAACGAATCTAACATAAATAAAATATTAATATAAAACACAAATTTAAAACATATTAAATACTAATCTAAAACATAAACATACAAACTAAAAAATAAGACTACAATTTTAAAATAACTAATACTTCATTAAATTATAAAAATTACAACACTAATTAAAAGGGAAGAAAATATACCTAACTAGGAGCTCGAATGACGAACCCCGACTGAACCCCACCGAGATCTACCGCGACCCCTCCAAAAATATTAATTAGATCGGATCCAAAATAGGACCCCGATCGAATGTTGGATCGAACCAACTGGGGCCGAGGGCACTGCCCCCAACCTCGGCCAGCCTTGCGGCCGGCCATGGCTCCCACGAATTGGGGTGCCAATTTCACTTGCCAGTACAAATTGGCCTGCAAATCTTGCCCCTGCCCCATGCCTTTATATAGGCAACTGGGGTGGGTTAAGGGTGACGTGGTCATCCCAAAACTACCCATTTTCCTTTTTTTAAAATTAATTTTTTATATTATTTATTATTATTATTTTTGACTTTTTATTAATTTTATATTAATAATACTACCATTAAAATAATACTAATAACACTAAAACCCAGTCAAAAATGAGTGATTACACCAATGCATCAAAATGCATTCAAAGACTCAACAACATTAATCCCCAACATCATTATCCAAAAACCCTTCCGCAACAACTGAAAAACAACATCAAACATCCTCCAAACTTAACCCAGCCAAAACCTAAAGGATTAATCCATCAATTAACTTCAATTAACATCCAAAAACAACCTATTAACATCCTTATAATTCTAGCAATCATTAAACAACCAAAACTCGCCAAAAACACCACACTAGCAACCTAGGTAATTAGAGATTCACATAGTTTCAGGATTCCAATGTTAAAAACAACTTATTAACATTATTGAACATCAAAATCATGGTTATAATCAATCAAGAACTCAGCAAAACAGACCCGAAACGAAAATCACTTAATCTCATCAATTAAACCTTGATTTAACCAATTTCCATAATTAAATCATTAAAACTCATTAGAAAACATTAAACAATGATCAAATACTTGGGAATTTTAATAAAGAACCATTCATTAGAGGAGAAGAACGAATCTTACCTCTAATGAGTGAATTTTCTCTCAATTGGATGTTTACTCTTGAAGAACAAAGGAAGACAATAAGATTTTGGAAATCAAGATGGGAGAATTATTTAGAAATCAAGAGTTCAATTAATCAAGAACATTACTTGAAATCTTTGATGAAAAAGAGAATGTTCGACTGAAGAGATTTTGAGAGAAAACGTGAGAGAAAGAAAGTTACGTCAAAGTAGTTTTTAGGGAAAATAACCACCTCTCCTTAATTAAATCTCTTTTAACCTTTAATTAAAACTTATTAAAATAACCCCAATTGAGAGAAAAAGTCTGATAAAACATTTAGGTAAAATAGCTCCTTAAAGATTCTAAGATTTGACCATTTTACAAAAGAATCACTAAAAATAGTTTTACATTCTTTACATTTTGATTACTAGCCAAAATTTCAACTTACCAAATTCAATTTTCCAATATTGACTTTACCAAAAATATCCATATATTAAATAATGAGTTTTAGATATTTTTACCATATTTTCCTCGCACCAAAATATTTATTCCGGTTTAAATTTTGAATCTGACTCGAATCTCTAATCTCTGTCCACCGGATTGTCTAATCAACCTAGAAACTCCTAGGCCCAAAACTGGGACGTTACATCCATAATATTTAGATTTAATTTTTCCCAAATCATATCACCTTGATGAAGGAAAATAGTGAGTAAATTTTTGACAATACGGAAATAATTTAGCAATCTAGTCCATTTTTATTAAATTTTAAAATCATACTCTTTAACTGATCGAGGGTGACATGTATAAATTAAATATATATCTAATTAAAAGATAGATCTAGACATGTATAATAAGAACAATAGTACAAAATATTTGAAAACATAGTCTCGGGACGAGTTATGATAAATGCTAACTAGGAAAAACAAAAGATTAATTGTGGACTAGTGGTAATACACGTGGAGAAAATAAAATGTGTTGTACTTCTAAATTTTGAGTCTTTTTATACTCATTTTTATTCAAAAGTCACACTACCACATGCACGATAAGTCAAGGAACATTTTTGTTGAATTAGGGGTCCCATTTTAATCAGGTAATTGCTACAATATTGCAGTTAGAAAAAAATTCTCCAAGTATTGCACTTGTTTTTTTATTTTTGGATCTATAAAATTTGCAACGGTGAAAGTAGAAGTCGATTTGAGTGCATGGCAACTTCACCGTTCACACCAGTCTGCCCCTGCATGCATTTAAATAAAAGGGTAAAGTTGGTAGAAACACAAGCTGACTTCTGCAACATTTTAATAAAAAAATACCAGGAACAGTGAAGTTGGTAGCAACACATGTCGACTTCACATTTCATTGTTCAAAGTACTATAGATTAAAAAAAATAAAAAGTGTAGTACAATAGATCCTAATTTTTTCAAGTACAATATTTAAAATTTTAACCTATTTTAATAAATTGATATAACCACTAAATTATTGATCTATCTCTATCTCTATTAAAAAAAATTAATAAAATGTATCTTTTTAATAAAATAACATTTGGTGTGTTTGGATGGTTAAGGCTTGTGATAATAATTAGGGTAAACTACTCATGTAACCACCAGACTATTTAAGCGTACATATTTTGACAATCAAACTAGGCAACTCGTCAATCGGACCATCAAACTTTTAAATTCATCCTATTTTGACCACCGCCGTTAAAAAGCTATCAGAGGGGGTGACAGAGAGGTGATGTGGCAGTTAACGGAAATTTGTAAAATTACACATCTCGTCCTGTTATTTACCTATTATATCAATTTGGTCCTAATTTTAATTTAATTTAATAAAATTGGCAAATCAACCAGATGGCGACACATGTCACCACCTGATTGGATGAATTCACTCTAATTTTTAACTTAACTTATTTAATAATTTTCACCCAATCAAGTGGTGACACGTGTCACCTAATTAGGTAAAAATTTAAGCAAATGAGAAGGCTAGGAATTGAACCTGCAACCTTTAACAAAAATTACACTCACTCTACCACTAGGCCAAGCCTTTCAATTGTTTCAATTATGTTAATAGTTCGGTGGTCAAAATAGGTACGCCTAAATAGTTCGATGGTCACTTGAATAGATTACCCTAATAATTATTGAATTTCGGGTTCAAATTACACTAAAAAGCACATTTTAGTTCTTTTCTTTTTAGTTATAAGTGTTTTTTTTAAAATGAGTACGTCAGTTTATTCATAAAGAAAAAAATCAAGATAAAAGTTTACAACTCGATCCAGACCAATTCCTAAAACGAAAACTAACAACTCTATATCATAAACAAAACCAAAGAAAGAAAAGGTAAAAAACCTAATTCAAAGACTCGAAACAAAATAGATACAAAACATCATCAAAACTCGACGATAAAGGTAAAAAACATCAATAACAACATAAAAAATGCATATTGCAGAATTGGGGTACGTTGACAACTCATTTATTACAACTCAATCGCGAACAAAAGCGGTGATTAAACTTGTATCTATAAGTGTTTTTAATTAAACATGTTTTTCTTATTATTAATGTATTGTGGTTTTGTTGGATGAATATTATCTCTTTTTCTTTTTTACTTCTTCAAACTTTATCTATTTAAGTCGTGTTTTATTATAAAAATATGGACGTTGTAAGCATTATATTTTATCTAGCCCATATATAATAAATGGTCCACCATTTTATTAAATAAATAGTCCACTTACAACATTAAAAAAACCCCTTTAAGCCCAATTCAACCCAACAACCCACAATCTTATCATATTCTGGCTAACCTTTCAAATACCCTAAAACCCTAGCCGTCAGACTTTTCAAATAGCTAATTAATGAAAAATGCGGGAATCAAGGGCAATTTAATGCTGAACAAGATTTAAGGAAATCTATTTAATGTCGCACGACCTTTGAGGATATACGTTAGCTACATCAGGATTCTAACCGTCGGATTCACGCCACATCAGCCGTCGAACAAGCCCGTGTCTCCTCAAGTTTGCCGAGCGTCCCATTCACGCCAGAAACTACGACGGGCTCTCCCTTCTCCACCAACAGAGATGAACCAAAAAAGGCAAAAACACACATCCAAGCAAAAAGTGTGGCATATTAGATCAAAAATGGACATGTAATATTTTTATGTATTTTCTATCTTGTTTATAAAACGAGACCAACATTTTTGTATGGATGGATTCTAGAAATAAAAAAAGGAATAAAAAGCAAAAAGACTAAAGATTTTCAGAGGTATATCTTTTCATTTCTTTTCATTTTCAAAGCATTATCATAAAAGGCTTAGGGTTTTTAGATTTTACCTTTGCGGCTTCTGGTCCTACCATCGCCGTTTGCCTCCGTCCATGCCGGTGGTAAGCCTCTTGGCCTCCTCGAGGCCATACATGGTGAATCGATGACGAAACAAATGTTGAAAAAGGGGTTTTAAAATGGGTTTGAGGTCTTTGGTTTTTAAAGATTAAAGGCGAAAAAGATTTGGTTTTTAAAAATCTAAGGGGAGATTTGGTTTTTAAAATTATTTGGTTTAAGATTCGAAGGTTACCGGCGCCGGCGAGCGGTGGCCGGTGACCGTTCACGGTGGTCGATATGACGAAGGAGTTACTGGATTCTGGGTTCATAAGAACAGTTGAGAGAAAATATGGGGGAGAGTGTTTTGATTGATTGTGGGCAGAGGAGAAAAAATGATTTCTATCTCAATTTTTGGATTTTATACCCTGTTCTAAAAATGGTTTTTTTACACTTTCAAGGATCTCCGTCATTCTAAAATTTTCTCCGCAGTCCCTTAACCTTTTTCAAACCTTTGAATTTCATCCATATTTTGTTGATTTCAACTTAATGGCCGACGGTATAATCACCTTTCAAGTCCCTTTCCTTTTACTTGTTTTATTTAATATATACGTTTCTTAGTGTATTGCCTTAATTATTTGCTTGGTCTAAATTAATATGGCATGCATGTGCTAATTATTTGGTTGACTATATATTATTGTACCATAAATGCATTACAATTTTACTTATACATGGTATATACTAAATTTTTTTTAAGCTAAGATATGTATATATCTTGCCATATATTCACGCGTACGTACTATATATATTGTTTCTTTATTTCCCTTTTAATTTATACATATTTATGCAAATGGATTATTTTTGTTCTACGTATAATATTATTTTGATACCTATTTATTATATTATATATGCCTTATATATTATACAATATATGGTTCAAATATCACATATACACAACCGTGGTTACTGCCAAAATTTTAGTTCCTTTATCTTTGTACTTATATATTATATTAGTATATAATATAAAGTTTCTTATGTAATATGTGGCATTTTGTTCCTATATACATGTTTTTATAGTATAGATATTTTAATATACATATAAGTAGATATTTAGATATGGCTACTGTTTTCTTTTTACATATATGATATCTTATTATAATGCATTGTTTTTAACATGATGCTCTGATATTTGAGACTTTTTTTTGTATATTCAGTTCATGCCCTTGTTCGTATTTGTCTCGTTTGGCATTATTTGGTTTATCGCTAAATTTTATATTTGGAATATTAATTGTTAATGCGGTGTCTTTTTATTCGGGAATAAACGTGGCTAGTACCAGTCGTAGTGGTGGTGGTTTTTTCGATATTCTCGAATAATGGACCCTTAAAATTTACTCGCATGTATAACTAAATTTTAATTTAATCGTTACTTTAACTTGCAAAATTCAATATTAATAAAACGGTAATTGATTTGGTACCAAGTTTGGGCGTAGTGGGGGTGCAAAACCTTCCCCACTCTTAACCGACTCTCGAACTCATTTTAATCTCTGATTTTATTTTTCGGTGTCCGGTCTAACTAACTCAAGTGACCAATGGTGACTCCTCCAATTTTATCTCAAAAGCCCGTTTTAAAGAAAATACCCTTTTAATAACATTTTTTAAGAAAAGCGGGATAAGCCCGAACTTCAAAGAATTTGAAAACGTTGCTACATACGCATAAATATGTTGTCAGATACATTACTAACTATTCACAATAGTATTATTAGAAGGGAAATAAGAAGAAATCAGAAAGATAAAAATATTGAGAGGAAAAAGATTCTTTTATCACAATAAGCATAACCTTTTACAATAACAACTAGTAACCTATTTATATCTAAATTATTATGTCTTCAGCGAATGAATTCCCTCAACGCATTTGACTCTCAGTTTTCATGCTGACTCACCTCATGAGCCGAGGGAAGAGCCGACTTCCCTTGATGACCTTGGATCATAACAAGTTCATATGGTTTTAAAATATTTTAACAAATGTGTTGTTTTATTATAAGATATGAACACATTTTATACATTTTTATTAAGTCTCATAATTAAAAATTAATTTCATAAATAATATATCCTATGTTCAAATTTCAAATAATGTGATTTTTTATTTCTAATTTTAATTAACAATTACTTTATTTACAAACAAACTCAAATATGAAAACATAATCAAAAAATATATTTTTGTATTATCATCGATTTTCAATCTATTGGTTGATTAATTCGGATCAAGTACTGAAGAAGTCTATTATGGAAGTGACCCTTCCAATCCAATTTACCTCATTCAAAATACTAGATAAAACCTATATTGAATCGAGTATTTCAGTAAAGGGAGTGACCCTTCAAACCCAAATATCTATTGTGCAGGCAGATAAAAACTGTATTGACTCGAGTATTTCAATAAAGGGAGATGTCAACTGGTTCTGCTCTTTTGTTTATGGTCCCCTATAGAGAGGAAAAAAGATATTTTTGGGAAAATCTCGCCTGGGTTAGAGATAATATGGAGATCATTGGTGTATTATGGGCGATACCAACATAGTTATAAGAAAAAATTGGAGGTAATATGTATGACTTGTCCAAGCCAATTGGCTAAGGTCCTTCGTGGAGGAATGTGGATTGTTGGAAATACAAGTCAAACCGTAGGGAAGATGGAGATATTATTATGGAGAAAATTGATAGAATCATGGTCAACTCGGCATGACTTGAAATCTTTTGTCGAGCTGAAGCTATGATGGAACCTGCAATAGAGTCTGATCATAATCCAATAATTTGCTTCCTTCAAGGTATCTCCAGAAGGAAAAAAAAAATTAAATTCGAATCGAAATGGTTTAGGGAAGATGATTGTAATTCTGTTGTTAATAATGCCTGACGGTCTTTAAATGAAAAAAAATAAAAATTTCAACTTTTGCAAGAAACTCGGAAGAACTAAATTCAAGCTGCAAAGATGGTGTAAAGTCAAGTATGGTAAGGAGAAAAAGACTAAAGAAGATTTGCTTAACATAATTGCCCTTTTACAGAGCTCTCATATGAACAGTGAGAATGCTAAAGAAGTTAAGGTGCTAAAAAAGGAACTTGACGAGGAATGGAAAAAAGAGGAATGTTACTGGCATCAAAGGTCAAGGGTGAAGTGGTTAGAACTGGGTGATAGAAATACAAAGTTCTTTCACTCTACCACCATGCAGAACCGAAGGACTAATTCTGTTTTGAGAATTAAATATGAGAATGGTGATTGGATTGAGAGTGAAGATAACATCTCTAGATTATTTCAAAGACACTTTTCAAAGCTATTTTTAAAAGATTCAAATCTTAGTAGAGGGTATTAAAGATTGTATTCCTTCCATTGTTACCAATGACATGAATAGTGTTCTGAGCAGAGATGTGCAGGTTGAAGAAATAAATGAGGCTGTTTTTAGTATGTGCGCTCTTAAGGCCCCAGGTCCCGATAGATTTCCAAGCATCTTTTTTCATTCTTTCTGGGACCTTATTAAGGATGATCTGAACTCTCTGATTCTGGATTTTTTTCAGAACAGTGTCATACCGAGGAATCTTAATCGAACCAATCTTGTCCTTATACCAAAAAAGAATGGCCCGAATGAGGTTAACCATTTTAGACCCATTAGCCTTTGTAATTACGCCTATAAGTTTATCTCCAAGATCCTAGCTACTCGATTAAAAGGCTTTCTTCCTGATTTAATCTCGTGTTCTAAATCGGCTTTCGTTGGAGGCAAACAAATCTAAGATAATATTATTGTTGCTCATGAGGCTTTTCATGCCTTAAAGGGTAAAAGAAAAGGGGCTAGTGGTTTTATGGCCATTAAACTGGACCTTGAAAAAGCATATGGCAAAGTTGACTGAACAATTTTGAAGGAAATTATGTCTCTTATGATTTTTTTGTAATTGATGGATTGATAGAGTCTTCGAATGTATTACTTCACCTTCCTTCTCCCTGGTGATTAATGGTGAGAGAAAGGAGGAATTCTTTCCTTTAAGAGGTATTCGACAAGGGGATCTATTATTCGTTTATTTATTCCTTTTTGTCTCTAATGTTTTCTCCTGGCTAGTTGAAAAAGAGCAAAAGAATGACAATTTCTCATGTTTTAGATTTGGAAGAAGGTGCCCATGTGTCAGCCATTTGCTTTTTGAGGATGATTTCCTTCTTTTGACTAAGGCAGATTCCAAAAAATTCTCCAAGTATTGCACTTGCTTTTTATTTTCGGATTTATAAAATTTGCAGCGGTGAAAGTAGAAGTCGATTTGAGTACATGTCGACTTTACCGTTCACACGAGTCTGCCCCTGCATGCATTTAAATAAAAGGGTAAAGTTGGTAGGAACACAAGCTGACTTTTGCAACATTTTAATAATAAATACCAAGAACAATGAAGTTGATAGCAACACATGTCGACTTCACCTTTTATTATTCAAAGTACCATAGATTAAAAATAATAAAAAGTGTAGTACAGTATATCCTAATTTTTTTTCAAGTACAATATTTAAAATTTTAACCTATGAAATTGATATAACCACTAAATTATTGAACTATCTCTATCGCTATTAAAAAATTTAATAAAATGTATCTTTTTAATAAAATAAAATTTGGTGTGCTCGGATGGTTAAGGCTTGTGATAATAATTAGGTTAAACTACTCATGTAACCACTTTACTATTTGAGCGTACCTATTTTGACTACTGAATTAGACGATTCGTCAATTGGACTATCAAACTTTTAAATTGATCCTATTTTGACCACCGTCGTTAAAAAATTATCGGAGATGGTGACAGAGGGGTGATGTGGACACTAACGGAAATTTTTAAAATTACACATTTGGTCCCTGTTATTTACCTATTATATCAATTTGGTCTTAATTTTAATTTAATTAAATAAAATTAACAAATCAACCAGATGACAACACGTGTCACCACCTGATTAGATGAATTCAGTCTAATTTTTAATTTAATTTATTTAATAATTTTCACCCAATCAAGTGGTGACACGTGTCACCTAATTAGGTGAAAATTTAAGCAAATGAGAAGGCTAAGAATCGGACCTGCAACCTATAACAAAAACTACACTCACTCTACCACTAGGCCAAGCCTTTCAATTGTTTCAATTATGCTAATAGTTCGGTGGTCAAAATAGGTACGCCTAAATAGTTCGGTGGTCACTTGAGTAGATTACCCTAATAATTATTGAATTTTGGGTTCAAATTACACTAAAAAGCACATTTTAGTTATTTCCTTTTTAGTTATAAGTGCTTTTTTAAAATGAGTACGTCAGTTTATTCATAAAGAAAAAAATCAAGATGAAAGTTTATAACTCGATCCAGACCAATTCCTAAAACAAAAACTAACACCTCTAGATCATAAACATGACCAAAGAAAGAAAAGGTAAAAAACTTAATTAAAAGACTCGAAACAAAATAGATACAAAACATCACCAAAGCTCGACGATGAAGGTAAAAAACAAAAACAACAACATTAAAAAATGCATATTGCAGAATTGGGGTACGTTGCAACTCGTTTATTACCATAACTCAATCGCCAACAAGAGCGGTGACTAAACTTGCATCTATAAGTGTTTTTAATTAAACATGTTTTTCTTATTATTAATGTTTTGTGGTTTTGTTGGATGAATTTTGTGGTTTTGTTGGATGAATATTATCTCCTTTTCTTTTTTACTTCTTTAAACTTTATCTATTTAAGTCGTGTTTTATTATAAAAATATGGACGCATAAATATGCTGTTAGGTACGTTACTAACAATTCACAGTAATATTATTAGAAGTGAAATAAAAAGAAGAAGAATTCAGAGAGAAGATAAAAATATTGAGAGGAAAAAGATTCGTTTATTGCAATAAGCATAACCTTTTACAATAACAGCTAGTAAGCTATTTATATCTAAATTATTATGTCTTCAGCGAATGAATTCCCTCAATGCAGTTGACTCTCATTTTTCATGCTGACTCACCTCATGAGCTGAGGGAAGAGCCGACTTCCGTTGACGACCTTGGATCATAACAAATGCTATCTCACTAAGTTCATATGGTTTTAAAAGATTTTAACAAATGTGTTGTTTTATTATAAGATATGAACACATTTTTATACATTTGTAATCACTAATTTTGTCCGGAGTTAACACGCTTTCTTTATTTTGGAATAATGGGCTCATATATATTTATATTATTGAGTGATAATAATATTAGGCTCATATGTGTTATTATATGTACTAGGTATGTATCATGAGTGTGTGTGGTTTGTCAACCTTTCATGGAATATACAATTATGTATGTGTTATTAATATGTTAGTGTGTCTACTAGTTGTTTTAATATCATTAATATCTAAATGTATATTGTATGCCTATATGTATGTAGTATGTATGTTACGAATGTGTATGTGGTTATTGCATGTGATAGTAATACATGTTAGTGTGTATGTATGTATGTATTATAAGTGTATGCATTGATATTTGTATAAGGATATTTGTTTATATAATGTTATCATATTATAAAATTGGCTGATAAGTAATTAAAAAGATAATAAAAAAACAGATCCAATAAATAATTAAAACCCAATGTTTATATAAGTCTAGGTCCATTTACATATCTATTAAAGCCCAAAAAAAATTAATACATGCTATTTGGCCCAACAAGCCTAGCTCTAAGTATGATAACTAAAAAACCTAATTTGTTATCCTTTTCTTATGCGCAGCCAAATCTAGACCGTTTTATCAAGGGATGTTGATCGAACGGTCCAGATCGAATGGAGATCCTCCAGCTCCCCGCGTGCCACGTGTCATCATCCCCCACTGCCACGTCAATCACCAGATGCAATCTGGACCGTCTGTTCTAGAGGAGATCTCAACCATCGGATCAGATCTGATCTAACGACCCAGATTGAGCAGGACCATTTGAATCCTACACGTGCAGCCCACGCTCCGGCCGTTCAGCTTCTTCACGCGCCTACGCGCCGGCACCGGTCCATCCCCTCGTCCACATAATCACACCGCCGAGATTTCCGCTGCCACCACCAACTCTCCCAACCACCGAACAACAGAAAAAAATAAAAAAACAGGGGGAAATCAAAGCATCATCATCCATCGTAATAACAGTTAATGTTTGCTTAAACATGTAAACCATAGGCAATAGGGCAATGAATAATCGGAATGAGATATAAGAATGTAATGCACCATTTGTAACAGAGAAGTTCGAACAAAAAAAAACTAGAAGCAATAAACAGAGAAACAACCTTTCGAGGTATATCTTCTTCTTCTTTTTCTTTTTCAATTTATATATATGCATGAGTATATATAATATAAAAAAGAAAACAAAGTAAGGGTTTACCCTCGTAGATCCCTTTTTCTTTCGCGTCATTCTGGTTTCTTCTGACCATAGCTTCTCTATTGACAAGCTGTGGCTTCCTCAAAGCCGAGTATGGTGAAACGACGCAAGCACACGGCGGCCAGGGGATTACTGAGAAAGGGATGGATTTTGATAAAACTAGGTTAGGATCTAGGTTCAGTTTGAAAACATGGATTTTGATAAAACTACGGAGTTTTTGGGTCGATTTTATCAAAATCCATGTTTTCAAACACGGCGGGGCAAGCACACGGCCAGGGGATGGTTGGTTTCTGGGAAACACTACGGAGGGGGCTGTCGGAATCTGGGTTCGTGATGAACCCAGATGAACATGTTCAGAGCATTTGGGAGGGGAAATTGTTTAACAAAAAAATGGCCAAAAAAATCTGATTTTCGGATAAATGGGGGTATGTATATTGTTATTTAAATGGTATAATTACATTTTTAGTCCCTTCGCCCTAAAATAATTGCGCCGGAAGGGATTCCGCATGGTCCAATTGCGTTATCAGTCCCTCCGTGTGGGATAATTACCATGGGAAGCCATTTCGCCTTTTTAAATTATTCCCCGGGTCCTCCATATTTTTTTCAAAAGTTTCAATTACATCCTTATTATTTCTTTTAATTTTGTCTCTGTATTTTATTTTCTCACAATTAGGTCCTTTTTCTAGTTTTAAATAAGTTATTTTACTTATTCTTTTTCATGTTTTTTAGTTTAAATTTTGCATATTTATTTTTAGCATTTACAATTTAATTTTTATGTTATTTTGCTCGTTTGTGATTGTAATTTTAGGAATAAAATTAGCTCGAATGAGATGTATATTAGGAATTTAATAGGCACACAGATTTAGTATAAAATGGAAATGTGACACATAATTTTATGTTTAATATGCATTGTTGACAAAGTAGAAATTAGTAAAATAAAACGTATAGTTCTCAACTTATAATGCTTTTCAGAACAAAAATAGGAATTTGTAAGAAATATATATAAATGTTTTAATGTATAGTATATTTTTAGCATATAGTAAAATTTTAGATATATATATATATGTATATAATGGATACTTTCGATATATAATAATTTTAAATAATAAGATAGAATTTTGTAAAAAATAATATATATTAGGACCTATAACATATAGTTTTCAAAGTACATAATATAATCTTATAAAATAATACATACATGTTTTGGAAATAATATATAGTTTTCAAGGTATATAGTATAATTTTGAAGAATATAATATATACATTTTTGGTGCATAAAATATATAGTTTTTTGAAATGTATGATAATGTAATATGAAAATGAAATAATATGTGGTTTATATGGTTTAAAGTATATAGAAGATTTTGGCAAAAAAGAATAATGTATATTTTTAAATAATAGGTTTATATATATATATTATAACTTTAATACATAATTTATTTTAATGTATATTTTTAAATAATAGTTTTTTATATACATTACATAACTTTAATACATAATGTACATCAATGTATATCTTTAAATAATAAGTTTTATGTTATATTATTTAAATATATGATGTATCTTAAACCTTTGGGACGTTTATTACATAATAATAATTTAGGCCTTATTTTGCTCCTTTTGGGCTTTTATTAATCCTACAATTAGATTAGCCATAGTTTTTTTTTAAACCTTAGTTAGATTAGAGTTCGGATTAATTTAGTGAATTTAAATTCATCATTGACTTATTGGGGTAAATGTTAAATTCATTAAATTAATTGAACAATTCTTAATTACTTTAGAAAAAAATCAATTTTAAGTTTAACTTAGCATTAAATTACAATTTAGCCACCATAAATTGAGCTTATTAATCTTTTAGGGTTAAATATATAATTGAGCTATATATCAAATTGGGCCTTCCTTTTTAAATGTTTACATTCATGCCCTTGATTGTCATACTTTAATTGACATCCATACAATCTTTAATCTCAATTGCATATCTAATCAATCTAAATTATAAAAGGGGAGGTATCTATTAATTCTAATATTTGTGTCGTAACAGTCCGAGCTTAAAGGATGTTGACCAAATATTCAGGTTAATTCTTACCATCCTGAGGTAAATAGATCAAAAATTAACAAAATCATCACATCATACTTAAATGTTTGCATCATGCATAAAGGTGTGACGTACGGGGGTCGAACCGTAAATTAACACGACAGTCGGGCTTATTCGATGTCGGTTTAATTTATGGTTCGACATATTGTCAACCTTATTAATTAAATGTTCAATCACTTTGAGTCCACCAATTCGACAAAGCCCGTGCAATCAATGTTAAATTTCATCTAAGAACTCCGAATTAAATTCAAATTTAATTTCAATAATTTTCATCCTTTTAAGAGCAACAAATGTTTTGGTACCGAGTTTCGGGTGTGATGGGGGTGCTCATTCTTCTCCACACGTAACCAACTCCCTGACCCTTTCACGAAAAATCTTTGGTTTCTTGTGGTGTTCGACCTACCTTACTCAAGTGGCAGATGACGACTCCAAGTTTTCATCGTTTTTTGAAAAATCAAAAGTTTTCAAAAGAATTCCCCAATCTTCCAAAAGATTTTCATTAATAATTTAGGGGATAATTAGTAGGTGACTTCTTTTCTAAATAAACGCCCTTAACGCGACAAATAATTTCTTTCTTTTTTCAAAAAGAAAGGAAAAAATGTCACTACAGCTTGGTGACTCCATTGAGGACGTTTTTTTGTTTTTTTAAAAAAAAACAAAAGAGAGTTAGGCCAAATGAAAAACTATTGCTTTTAAATAATGAACGTTATTGGGATTTTAATTGATTTTAACAAGGAAGATTATTCTTTAAAAATGTGATCGAGATTTCACGGGCGTTGATAATTAGTGGTCTTCGAATTAATTTTTTATTTAATTTCTAAGGGGTTACCGACATGTGTTGCATCATATCATTAAGCTCTATACCCGAGCTTCTTCCCTTAAATGGGAGTGAAATGACACATACCCACGTCAGTAGCCCTCCCCGGGTCAGTAATTCACTTTCGGAATCCATGCCTTTTGACACGTGAGAAACCCTCCACATCATCAGGTTGTGCTTTCCCTCGAATCGAAATCAATTCGCAGGCCTATAATGAGCTAGAATTAGGCTTTTGCTGCCTTAGTAGGCAATAAGATAGGTTCGGGTACACTTAATTAGAACCGAAACCATGTGTGAGAATTTAAGAAGCCCACCCCTATTAGAACCATCCAGATAACCTTAGCGAACTAGAACTCATATGGTTAGGTTTCTTTCTTTGTGTAAACTATTTATGTTTATCTTTTCTTGCTTTCGTGTTTCTATCTCACAACTAACTATTCTCTTTTCTCTCTTTTCATCGCTGTTCTTTTGTTTTGCATATTGTCATCATATCATAAAGAGCACATTGAGTTGGAAATAGTCTGAAGTTAAAGGCTAGATTGATGGGAGACCTAGTACGTAGCAATGATGAAAAGAACTCTGACGTACAAATATGGTCCGAAAGGGAACAACTGCATGATGGGGACAGTATCCCTGCCGGGTTCAAGTTAACATTGGCAACAGAGACATTCATGAATGCAGAATACAATGACACTTTCGGGTTGAAGACAATATGGAATAGTTGGGATTTGGAAACAATGTGTACTTTTAGAAGAGAATATGGTGACATTGCATATTTTCTAGATGCTCTAGTGGATCAGGCACTGTTACAAGCCTTGGTGGGATTCTGGAATCTCGCCTACAGTTGTTTCACGATCGGTAACTTTGACTTAACTCCTACGATTGAAAAATATCAAGATCTTTTAAACTGTGAGAAGATTGACGAAACTCGGGTATACTCGAAGCCTAGTAAGAACAAAGCCTTCCGGGGCAAGCTCAAAAGATTCTCGAACATGTTGGAATCCTGGGTAGAGCATCCAGTCATTACTTGGAATGGTAATGAGTATCTCAGATGGGATGGGATTCTAGCCCTGGCTTCTGTACATCTGGTAGGCAGAGTTCAGTGGGATCTCTTCGCCCTGCTAATTTATGGGTTAGTGCTCTTTCCCCGGGCATGAGGGCTAATTGATCCAGCAGTGTTAGACCTGTTTGACCATTTGAGTGGCGGAACCAATCCTGTGTCTGTGATTTTAGCCGAAACTTTTTGATCTCTGAGTTTTGCCAAGAGCACGGTGGGGGTCGTTTTCATGGTTGCTCACAGCTGTTGACAGTCTGGTTCTACAATCACTTGTGGTCAGATGCTAATTTCTCGAAGCATCTCTACAATGGTAGTTTCTCACCTTTAAAAGAATTTATGCGAAAGAAAGATTGGCTCACCAGAAGATCTAAGGAAGTTTGGGTGGATGTTCTTAGCAACCTGAAGGAGGAATATATAGTTTGGAGGGCTTCGTGGCTTTCTGCAAGGAGTATCCTCTACAGGTGCGGGATACACTCTTGGGTGCCATTGCTTGGACTTTGGGGGAACACTGTTTATGCTCCTCTTATGGTTTTGAGACAGTATGGCTCGAAGCAATTTGTTCCGGCTACCAAGGGCTTGAATGAGTTCAATATGAATTATGAGAAGGAAAAGGGGCTACAAGGCAGTGGTGTATGATGTTTTTTTCGTTTAGAACAGTGTGAGACGGGTCAGAGTCATGAGTGCTACCTACATGACCAGTCTTGAGTACGAGGCATGGAGATTCAACCGTGTCAATGACAATATTCCCTAATTGAATCTCAATAGGAAGATGACAATGGAGGAGAGGTTAGCTACGCTTCCTACCGAGGCTGAGTTGATGAGAAAACAACTTGAAGAGGAGCAGGAAAGGTATCTCAAACTTGAGGAGAAAGCTCGCCAAGAGAAATTTGATTTTGAATTGGAGAGGATACAATTTGAAGGAATGGTTAAAGGCCTACAAAAAAGATAGGATGAATTAGAACTCGAGCTCAAGTTAGAAAAGGAAGAAATCCAGAAACTCAACAGGCTAAGCAAAAGTAAGAGAGTTATGGACGGTGGATCAAGTGAAGGGATAGAGCTCTGACTCAGGGAGGAGAAAGCGAGAGCCGAGAATTATAAAAGGATGTATTGTGAGAATAGAGACCAGGTACTCACTTTAACACAAGAGATGAAGAACTTGCAGACTTCTCACTCTAGGCAGCTTGAGAAAGAACGTTGCCAAAATGAAGCCTTGGAGGATCAGGTTAAGTGTCTAGAGAAGTCTCTCTTCAAGCACAAATGTTAGACTAGCAAGTTGAAAGTAAGCAAGATGGAGAACCATGTCTTAGAGGCTCGCATTGAAGAATTGGAAATCGAGGTTCAACAGCTCAAGAATCATGTGGCAAGTTTTAGGGGAGCAATTCAAGTACGCCCAATGCCAAGTTTGAAGCAACTATAGTTCGTTGCCTACACCATTTAGAGACAAGAATAGGAGTTAGCGCAATGGATGGCTCTGACGCAAGGAATCGCCCAGAAGATATATCTCTTGGCAGAAGACGCTACTGAACTTCATGATTGTGTCGATGATGACTCTGAAGAATGAGAGAGAATTGTTTGGATTTTGAGAGAGATCATTGGCCTCGTAGTCACTTGTGGTCATATGTTTAGTTGGCTTTCTTTGGTTATTGTACCAAGACTATGTTTCTGTTAATGAATTTCGTTTAACGATGATATTTGCTAGACTCAGTGTTGCTCATTGCATTCATGCATATTTTATTTATTTGTATTCTTTGTTTTGTAACAAACAATTGACGAAAAAGCTTTCTGTTTTAGAAACAAAAAAGATTGCATTTTGGTTCTTTAAAATTACCATCATTCCACATCCATATCATACCTGTTTATGAACAAAGCGAATGGAGGAAGGTTTTGCGAAGCTGAAAGCTGACCTACATTGTCAAATGGAACAAACCCAACAGGAATTAAGGGAAACCATTCTTAAGTCCCAACAAAACACGATGAAGGAAATATCTCAGCTGTTGCAAGCCCAGCTAAGGCAGGAGTCAAGAGACAAGGGTACCGTCGAGAACCCTGTTCAAAACTTGGGGGATCGCCTTTATGCCTAAACCGTCAAGAATCCTTTGCTCATCAATCCTTTGTCAAATCTTACATACGGTGCATCTGCTTCTCATGCTGGTGTAGCAGCTCAAGCTCAACCAGGGGTGACCTTTAGAAATCCTGAGATTATCGGGGACGACATCCCAGATTTTGATGAATTAGAAAAATTGAACCAAATAAAAGCGGAGTTCACTAAGAAACTAGAGGATACTTGGAAAGACCTAGAAGAAAAACTTCGAGTGAAGGAAGACGAGGATGACCCCTACAGGTTAAGTGCTAGGGAACTCAGTTTGGTTCATGATGTAGAGATCTCATACAAATTCAAGGCCCTAGACTTTGATAAGTTCGACAGAAGCACCTGCCCGTCTGCTCATATAGTGATGTTTTGTCGGAAGATGGCTGGTTTTACCAATAACGAGAAACTCTTGATTCACTATTTTCTAGACAACTTAGTAGGATCTGCTCTGAGGTGGTACAACCAACTGACCAGGGCACAAATTAAGATATGGAGAGATCTGGCGAAAGCTTTTACTAATCAGTATAAGCATGTAACCAACATGGTTCCCAACCGACTGCTATTACAAGGCATAGAACAAAAGCGCAACGAGACCCTTCATGAATTTGCTCAAAGGTGGAGTAATGTGGCAGCCTAAGTCTAACCACCGCTTCATGAACATGAGATCTCCCCTATATTTGTGGATACACTAAAAGGGACACTTTATGATCGGTTGATCAATAATCCTATTAGTAACTTCGCAGAAATGGTCATGACTGGCGAGCGCATTGAAGCGACCATTAAGAACAGAAGGATCGATGGAGGGGATTATTCATGAAAGTAGTTTAAGAAGAAAGATCATGAAGTGAACAACACCAACACTTTTGAGAAGACCAAGAACTTCACCACCTCACAGCCGCAGGCCCTACCAGGGAATTCCAGAAACTTCAACAAGAGAGAAGAAAAGGGACCTAAGAAGAAAAAGGATGATAGGTCTTTCACACCAAGAGAGGGTATGGATCCTAAATTTTGGGAAGGACGAAGAAAAGAAAGAAGTAAAGATCGGGGGCACCCTGTCACCAGAAGTCAGACAAGGGTTAGTGGAATTACTTGTAGAATTTAGAGACGTATTCGCATGGTCGTACTAGGACATGCCAGGCTTAAACACGAACATTGTAATGCACAAGCTCCCTATTAGGCTAGAATGCAAACCTGTTCAGTAAAAGCTTCGAAGAATGAGAACGGACATGTTACTAAAAATTAAGTAAGAGGTTAAGAAACAGTTTGAGGCTAGGTTTCTGGAAGTCTCTAAGTACCCAGAATGGGTAGCCAATATCGTGTCGGTACCAAAGAAGGATATGAAGATGCGTATGTGCGTGGATTATAGAGACCTTAATAAGACGAGCCCCAAGGACAAATTTCTTTTGCCCCATATTGATACTTTAGTGGACAATACTGCAAGGCATGCTTGGTTCTCATTCATGATGGCTTTTCGGGGTACAACCAGATCAAAATGCACCACAAAGACATGGAGAAAACCACTTTTGTGACCATGTGGGGGACGTTTTGTTACAAAGTGATGCCCTTCGGATTAAAAAATGTCGGGGCAACTTACCAAAGAGCCATGGTAACCTTGTTTCATGACATGATGCATAAGGAAATCGAGGTGTATGTGGATAACATGATAGCCAAGTCTAAGATCAAGGAGGAGCACATCCAAAACTTGCGAAAGCTCTTTCTTTTGCCCCTCGCAGTTACATCAGGGAAGCTTTTAGGCTTTGTGGTAAGTTAGAGGGGCATTGAGATTGACCCCAACAAGGTGAAAGCGATTCCAGATTTTCCACCACCATGAACACAAAAAGAGATCCGAGGTTTTTTAAGAAGGTTAAACTACATCTCCCGGTTCATATCCCAATTGACTAATAAGTGTGACCCCGTCTTCAGATTGCTTCGAAAGAATAACCCGGTCTGGGATGAAGATTTTTAAGAGGCACTAGAAAATATCAAGAAGTATTTGACTGATCCCCCAATTCTAGTAGCACCAGTGCCAGATAGACCATTGATCCTATACTTGACAGTCTTTGAAAATTCTATGAGGTATGTACTTGGATAACACGATGACTCAGGCAAGAAGGAAAGAGTAATCTACTATTTGAGCAAGAAGTTCATTGATTGTGAAACGCGGTACCCGCCAATTCAGAAGTTATGTTGTGCCTTGGTATGGGCTACTTAGCGGCTACGGTAATACATGTTGTATCATACCACCTGTCTGATTTCCCGGATGGATCCACTGAAATTTCTAATGGAAGCACCAGCACTGACCGAGAAGATGGCCCATTGGCAAATGCTCTTGTCAGAGTTTGACATTGTTTACGTGAACTAGAAAGCTGTGAAAGGAAGTGTCGTGGCAGATCTTCTAGCAAGCCACACCTCGGAGGACTATGAACCGCTAAATTTCTATTTTCTAGACGAAGATCTGATCCGTGGTTTAACTGAAGGGAGATATGTTACTAAGAAAGAGGGATGGAGACTCCATTTCAACGGGGCATCGAATACCCTAGGCCATGGAATAGGGGCAGTATTAATTTCCCCTGAAGAGGACCACTACCTTTTCACCAGTAGGCTGGAATTCTTCTGCACCAACAATATAGTCGAGTATAAAGCTTGTGTCATGGGACTTCGAGCAGCCATTGAGAAGAAGATCAAGGTACTCCAGGTTTTCGAAGATTCGTCTTTAGTAGTCTACCAACTTCGAAAAGAGTGGGAGACCAGAGATCCGAAGCTGATCAAGTATCACGATTTGATCCAAGATTTGGTCAAAATTTTTGAAGAAGTCAGTTTCACCTAGTTGCCAAGGGAGGATAACCAAATGCCTGACGCTCTAGCTACTTTGGCCACTATTTTCAAAGTAAATGAGACAACCGAGATGAAGCCTATCGAGATGCAAACTTTTGAGGTGCCGGCCCACTGCTATAGTTTGGAAGAGGAAAAAGATGGCAATCCATGGTATTATGACATCCTTCAATATATCAAGCATCAAACTTACCCAAAAGATGCCAACGATAACGAAAAAAGAACTATAAGAAGGTTGGCATCGGGGTATGTCCTTGATGGAGAGATTTTGTATAAAAGAAGCAAAGATCAGATACTGTTGAGATGTGTCAACGCTCGGGAGGTCGAATATATGATGTATCTTAAACCTTTTGGGCTTTTATTACATAATAATAATTTGGGCCTTAGGCCTTATTTTGCTCCTTTTGGGCTTTTATCTAAATTAAGTAAATTAACTCAATTAATCCAGATCGTGTGCTCGTCTTATAGGGGCACGGTCCAAGAATTAGATTAGTCTTAGTTTTTTTAAACCTTAGTTAGATTAGAGTTCGGATTAATTTAGTGATTTAAATTTATCCTTGGCTTATTGGGGTAAATGTTAAATTCATTAAATTAATTGAACAATTCTTAATTACTTTAGAAAAAAATCAATTTTAAGTTTAACTTAGCATTAAATTACAATTTAGCCACCATATATTGAACTTCTTAATCTTTTAGGGTTAAATATATAATTGGGCTATATATCAAATTGGGCATTCCTTTTTAAATGTTTACATTCATGCCCTTGATTGTCATACTTTAATTGACATCCATACAATCTTTAATCTCAATTGCATATCTAATCAATCTAAATCATAAAAGGGGAGGTATCTATTAATTCTAATATTTGTGTCGTAACAGTCCGAGCTTAAAGGATGTTGACCAAATATTCGGGTTAATTCTTACCATCCCGAGGTAAATAGATCACAAATTAACAAAATCATCACATCATACTTAAAATGTTTGCATCATGCATAAAGGTGTGACGTACGAGGGTCGAACCGTAAATTAACACGACAGTCGGCCTTATTCGATGTAGGTTTAATTTATGGTTCGACATATTGTCCACCTTATTAATTAAATGTTTAATTAATTTAAGTCCACCAATTCGAAAAGCCCGTGCAATCAAGGTTAAGTTTCATCTAAGAACTCCGAATTAAATTCAATTTTAATTTCAATAATTTTCATCCTTTTAAGAGCAACAAATGTTTTTGTACCGAGTTCTGAGCATGATGGGGGTGCTCATCCTTCCCCACGCGTAACCAACTCCCGGACCCTTTCACGACGAATCTCTGGTTTCTTATGGTGTCCGGCCTACCTTACCCAAGTGGCCGGTGGTGACTCCAAGTTTTCATCGTTTTTTGAAAAATCAAAAGTTTTCAAAAGAAATCCCAATCTTCCAAAAGATTTTCATTAATAATTTAGGGGATAATTAGTAGCCGGTTTCTTTTCTAAACAAACGCCCTTAACGCGGCAAATAATTTCTTCCTTTTTTCAAAAAGGAAGGAAAAGAGGTCGCTACAACATTTTTATTAAGTCTCATAATTAAAAATTAATTTCATAAATAATATATCCTATGTTCAATTTTCAAATAATGTGATTTTTTATTTCTAATTTTAATTAACAATTACTTTATTTACAAACCAACACAAATATGAAAACATAATCAAAAAATATATTTTTGTATTATCATCGATTTTCAATCTATTGGTTGATTAATTCGGATAAGGTACTGCAGAAGTTTATTATAGGAGTGACCCTTCCAATCCAATTTACCTCATTCGTAATACTAGATAAAACCTATATTGAATCGAGTATTTCAGTAAAGGGAGTGACCCTTCAAACCCAAATATCTATTATGCAGGCAGACAAAAACTGTATTGACCCGAGTATTTCAATAAAGGGAGATGTCAACTGGTTCTGCTCTTTTGTTTATGGTCCCCCTATAGAGAGGAAAAAAGATTTTTTTGGGAAAATCTCGCTCGGGTTAGAGATAATGTGGAGAGTCCTTGGTGTATTATGGGCGATACCAACATAGTTATAAGAAAAAAATTAGAGGTAATATGTATGACTTGTCCAAGCCAATTGGCTAAGGTACTTCGTGGAGGAATGTGGATTGTTGGAAATAAAAGTCAAACCTTAGGGAAGATGGAGATGTTATTATGGAGAAAAATGATAGAATCATGGTCAACTCGGCACGGCTTGAAATCTTTTGTCGAGCTGAAGCTATGATGGAACCTGCAATAGAGTCGGATCATAATCCAATAATTTGCTTCCTTCAAGGTATATACAGAAGGAGAAAAAAATTTAAACTCGAATCGAACTGGTTTATGGAAGATTATTGTAATTCTGTTGTTAATAATGCCTGACGGTCTTTAAATGAAAAAAAAATGAAAATTTCAACTTTTGCAAGAAACTCGGAAGAACTAAATTCAAGCTGCAAAGAAGGTGTAAATTCAAGTATGGTAAGGAGAAAAAGACTAAAGAAGATTTGCTTAACATAATTGCCCTTTTACAGAGCTCTCATATGAACAGTGAGAATGCTAAAGAAGTTAAGGTGCTAGAAAAGGAACTTGGCGAGGAATGGAAAAAAGAGGAATGTTACTGGCATCAAAGGTCAAGGGTCAAGTGGTTAGAACTGGGTGATAGAAATACAAAGTTCTTTCACTCTACCACTATGCAGAACCGAAGAACTAATTCTATTTTGAGAATTAAAGATGAGAATGGTGATTGGATTGAGAGTGAAGATAACATCTCTAGATTATTTCAAAGGCACTTTTCAAAGCTGTTTTTAAAAGGTTCAAATCTTAGTTTAGAAGGTATTAAAGATTGTATTCCTTCCATTGTTTCCAATGACATGAATAGTGTTCTGAGCAGAGATGTGCAGGTTTAAAAAATAAATGAGGCTGTTTTTAGTATGTGCGATCTTAAGGCCCCAGGTCCCGATAGATTTCCAAGCATCTTTTTTCATTCTTTCTGGGACCTTATTAAGGATGATCTGAACTCTCTGATTCTGGATTTTTTTCAGAACAGTGTCATACCGAGGGATCTTAATCGAACCAATCTTGTCCTTATACCAAAAAAGAATGGCCCGAATGAGGTTAACCATTTTAGACCCATTAGCTTTTGTAATTACGCTATAAGTTTATCTCCAAGATCCTAGCTACTCGATTAAAAGGCTTTCTTCCCGATTTAATCTCGTGTTCTCAATCGGCTTTCGTTGGAGGCAAACAAATCTAAAATAATATTATTGTTGCTCATGAGGCTTTTCATGCCTTAAAGGGTAAAAGAAAAGGGGCTAGTGGTTTTATGGCCATTAAACTGGGCCGTGAAAAAGCACTTGACAAAGTTGACTGAAGCATTTTGAAGGAAATTATGTCTCTTATAATTTTTTTGTAATTGGTGGATTGATAGAGTCTTCGAATGTATTACTTCACCTTCCTTCTCTTTGGTGATTAATGGTGAGAGAAAAGAGTAATTCTTTCCTTCAAGAGGTATTCAACAAGGGATCTGTTATTCCCTTATTTATTCCTTTTTGTCTCTAATGTTTTCTCCTGGATAGTTGAAAAAGAGCAAAAGAATTACAATTTCTCAGGTTTTAGATTTGGAAGAAGGTGCCCATGTGTCAGCCATTTGCTTTTTGCGGATGATTGCCTTCTTTTCACTAAGGCAGATTCCAAAAAATTCTCCAAGTATTGAACTTGCTTTTTATTTTTGGATCTATAAAATTTGCAACGGTGAAAGTAGAAGTTGATTTGAGTGTATGGCGACTTCACCGTTCACACCAGTCTGCCCCCACATGCATTTAAATAAAGGGGTAAAGTTTGTAGGAACACAAGCTGACTTCTGCAACATTTTAATAATAAATACCTAGAATAGTGAAGTTGGTAGCAACACATGTCGACTTCACCTTTCATTATTCAAAGTACCATAAATTAAAAAAACAAAAAGTGTAGTACAATAGATCCTAATTTTTTTGAAGTACAATATTTAAAATTTTAACCTATTTTATTAAATTGATAAAACCACTAAATTATTGAACTATCTCTATCTCTATTAAAAAAATTAATAAAATGCATCTTTTTAATAAAATAACATTTGGTGTGCTTGGATGGTTAAGGCTTGTGATAATAATTAGGTTAAACTAATCATGTAACCACCGAACTATTTGAGCGTACCTATTTTGACTACTGAACTAGGCAATTCGTCAATCAGACCATCAAAATTTTAAACTGATCCTATTTTGACCACAGCCGTTAAAAAACTATCAGAGGGGGTGACAGAGGGGTGATGTGGCAATTAACGAAAATTTTTAAAATTACACATTTAGTCCATGTTATTTACCTATTATATCAATTTAGTTCTAATTTTAATTTAATTAAATAGAATTATCAAATCAACCATATGACAACACGTGTCACCACCTGATTGGACGAATTCACTTTAATTTCTAATTTAATTTATTTAATAATTTTCACCCAATCAAGTGGTGACACATGTCACCTGATTAGGTGAAAATTTAAGCAAATGAGAAGGCTAGGAATCGGACCTGCAACCTTTAACAAAAACTACACTCACTCTACCACTAGGTCAAGCCTTTCAATTGTTTCAATTATGCTAATAGTTCGGTGGTCAAAATAAATAGGCCTAAATAGTTCGGTGGTCACTTGAGTAGATTACCCTAATAATTATTGAATTTAGGGTTCAAATTACACTAAAGAGCGCATTTTAGTTCTTTCATTTTTAATTATATGTGTTTTTTTTAAATGAGTACGTCAGTTTATTCATAAAAGAAAAAAATCAAGATGAAAGTTTATAACTCGATCCAGACCAATTCATAAAACGAAAACTAATGCCTCTAGATCATAAACATGACCAAAGAAAGAAAAGGTAAAAACCTAATTCAAAGACTCGAAACGAAATAGATACAAAGCATCACCAAAGCTGACGATGAAGGTAAAAAACATCAACAACAACTTTAAAAAATGCATATTGCAGAATTGGGGTACGTTGACAACTCGTTTATTACCATAACTCAATCGCGAACAAGAGCGGTGACTAAGCTTGCATCTATAAGTGTTTTTAATTAAACATGTTTTTCTTATTATTAATGTTTTGTGGTTTTGTTGGATGAATATGATCTCTTTTTCTTTTTTTACTTCTTCAAACTTTATCTATTTAAGTCGTGTTTTATTATAAAAATATAGACGCATAAATATGCTGTTAGGTACGTTACTAACAATTCACAGTAATATTATTAGAAGCGAAATAAAAAGAAGTCAGAGAGAAGATAAAAATATTGAGAGGAAAAAGATTCGTTTATCACAATAAGCATAACCTTTTACAATAACAGCTAGTAATCTATTTATATCTAAATTATTATGTCTTCAGCGAATGAAGTCCCTCAACGCATTTGACTATCAGTTTTCATGCTGACTCACCTCATGAGCCGAGGGAAGAACCGACTTCCCTTGATGACCTTGGATCATAACATATGCTATCTCACTAAGTTCATATGGTTTTAAAATATTTTAACAAATGTGTTGTTTTATTATAAGATATGAACACATTTTTATTATGTCTCCTAATTAAAAATTAATTTCGTAAATAATATATCCTATGTTCAATTTTCAAATAATATGTTTTTTATTTCTAATTTTAATTAAAAATTACTTTATTTACAAACAAACTCAAATATGAAAACATAATCAAAAAATATATTTTTGTATTATCATCGATTTTCAATCTATTGGTTGATTAATTCGGACCATGTACTGCAGAAGTCTATTATGGGAGTGACCCTTCCAATTCAATTTACCTCATTCATAATACTAGATAAAACTTGTATTGACTCGAGTATTTCAGTAAAGGGAGTGACCCTTCAAACCCAAATATTTATTCTGCAGGCAGATAAAAACTGTATTGACTCGAGTATTTCAATAAAGGAAGATGTCAACTAGTTCTGCTCTTTTGTTTATGGTCCCCCTATAGAGAGGAAAAAAGATTTTTTTGGGAAAATCTCGCTCGGGTTAGAGATAATATGGAGAGTCCTTGGTGTATTATGGGCGATACCAACATAGTTATAATAAAAAATTGGAGGTAATATGTATGACTTGTCCAAGCCAATTGGCTAAGGTCCTTCGTGGGGGAATGTGGATTGTTGGAAATACAAGTCAAACCGTAGGGAAGATGGAGATGTTATTATGGAGAAAATTGATAGAATCATGGTCAACTCGGCATGACTTGAAATCTTTTGTCGAGCTGAAGCTATGATGGAATCTGCAATAGAGTCTGATCATAATCCAATAATTCGCTTCCTTCAAGGTATATACAAAAGGAGAAAATGTTTTAAATTCGAATCGAAATGGTTTATGGAAGATGATTGTAATTCTGTTGTTAATAATGCCTGACGGTCTTTAAATGAAAAAAAAATGAAAATTTCAACTTTTTCAAGAAACTCAGAAGAACTAAATTCAAGCTGCAAAGAAGGTGTAAAGTCAAGTATGGTAAGGATAAAAAGACTAAAAAGATTTGCTTAACATAATTGCCCTTTTACAGAGCTCTCATATGAACAGTGAGAATGCTAAAGAAGTTAAGGTGCTAAAAAAGAAACTTGACGAGGAATGGAAAAAAGAGGAATATTACTGGCATCAAAGGTCAAGGGTCAAGTGGTTAGAACTGGGTGATAGAAATACAAAGTTCTTTCACTCTACCACTATGCAGAACCGAAGGACTAATTCTATTTTGAGAATTAAAGATGAGAATGGTGATTGGATTGAGAGTGAAGATAACATCTCTAGATTATTTCAAAGGCACTTTTCGAAGCTGTTTTTAAAAGATTCAAATCTTAGTTTAGAGGGTATTAAAGATTGTATTCCTTCCATTGTTACCAATGACATGAATAGTGTTCTGAGCAGAGATGTGCAGGTTGAAGAAATAAATGAGGCTATTTTTAGTATGTGCGCTCTTAAGGCCCCAGGTCCCGATAGATTTCCAAGAATCTTTTTTCATTCTTTCTGGGACCTTATTAAGGATGATCTGAACTCTCTGATTCTGGATTTTTTTCAGAACAGTGTCATACCGAGGGATCTTAATCGAACCAATCTTGTCCTTATACCGAAAAAGAATGGCCCGAATGAGGTTAACCATTTTAGACCCATTAGCCTTTGTAATTACGCCTATAAGTTTATCTCCAAGATCCTAGCTACTCGATTAAAAGGCTTTCTTCCTGATTTAATCTCGTGTTCTCAATCGGCTTTTGTTGGAGGCAAACAAATCTAAGATAATATTATTGTTGCTCATGAGGCTTTTCATGCCTTAAAGGGTAAAAGAAAAGGGGCTAGTGGTTTTATGGCCATTAAACTGGACCTTGAAAAAGCATATGACAAAGTTGACTGAAGCATTTTGAAGGAAATTATGTCTCTTATGGTTTTTTTGTAATTGGTGGATTGATAGAGTCTTCGAATGTATTACTTCACCTTCCTTCTCCCTGGTGATTAATGGTGAGAGAAAAGAGGAATTCTTTCCTTCAAGAGGTATTCGACAAGGCGATCTGTTATTCTCTTATTTATTCCTTTTCGTCTCTAATGTTTTCTCCTGGCTAGTTGAAAAAGAGCAAAAGAATGACAATTTCTCAGGTTTTAGATTTGGAAGAAGGTGCCCATGTGTCAGCCATTTGTTTTTTGCGGATGATTGCCTTCTTTTTACTAAGGCAGATTCCAAAAATTGCGAAAGTATCAAGAGGATCATTGATGATTTCCAATCTGCAATAGGACAGCCTGTTAATGCTTCTATGTCCTCTATATTTTTTTCTCCTAGCACAAGCCCAAATTTAAGAAATCATCTCTCTAATATTCTGGGTTTCAGTCAAATGGAGACCGAGAGTAAGTAACTCGGTCTCCTATCTATCTGGGGAAGGGGGAAAAGTGAAGCCTTACATTTTATTCTTGACAGAGTTAAATCTAAGCTACAATGTTGGAAAAGTAAAATGCTTTCTCAAGCAGGTAAGGAGGTTCTCATGAAGTCTGTGGTTACTGCTGTTCCAACGTATGTTATGCATTGCTTTCTACTTCTAACATCTTTCTGTAAGGATATCAATGCTCTCACCAGTAACTTCTAGTGGGGAAACTCAACTGACGTTAAAAAGGGGTTCCTCGGATGAGTTGGGAAAAGTTGTGTCGGTCTAAGGAGGATGGTGGTTTGGGCTTCAAAGACTTCTAAACATATAATATGGCACTGATTGTTAAACAAGCATGGAGGATTTTGAAGAATCCTGGTTCTCTCCTTGCTAGAGTTTTGAAAGGGCTTTACTTTCCTAATGGTGATGTTCTCTCAGCTTCAAAATGTAATAATTCTTCATGGGCATGGAAGAGTTTGGTTTATGGAATCGAAACAATCAAAGATGGTTCATTGTGGTCTGTTGTAAATGGGAAAAATATTGATCTTTGGAATGACAATTGGATTCCAAATAATCCAAATTTCATAGTTCTTTCGGAAAGGCCTACAGGTAACGTTGATGCATTGGTTTCACATTTAATTTCCATGAATGACATAGAATGGAATCAAAGTAAAATTGTTGAAATCTTTTCTGAAGAAGAAGGGGATAATATTCTCAAAATCCCCATTGGAGGACCGAATGTCAATGATGTTTTGATTTGGCATGACAATAAAATGGAGAATACTCTATTAAATCAAGTTATCATCAGCTGATGAAATCAGAATGTGTGAAGGGCATCCCATCCTCGAGTAATGATCCTAGAAAAGAAAAGATCCTTTCGAGATCCATTTGGACATTGAAAACGTCTCCTAAAATTAAATCCTTTCTATGGAGAGTTTGTCATAATGCTTTTGCTACATACGGTAACCTTCAATCTCGACTGAAAATTCACTTCTCCCTTACCTGAGATGTTTTTCTTGAGAAGAAAGTATTGAGCATATTCTATTTTTTTGCCCCTTTGCTCAAGCGGTTTGGAGGGCGTGCGATTTCAGCTATAACCCCAAGGTGGAAGGTTTTCGGGCCTCTGTAAATGGTGGTATTCTCTAAAGGAGATGTGTGATTTTAACTCCTCAAAGGATGGCCTCATGTTGGTTGCTTGTGTTTGTTGGTAGTTTTGGAAAGCACACAACTGTTTGGTCTTTTCTAGTTTCTTGTATAATCCTATTGATGTTTGGGGCTTTACCGAAAGTTCTTTTTTGGAACTTGTTAATCTCATTTCAACCAGGGATGTCCCTATGGATGATTTAAGTGGTAACTCCACTAGATGGACTCCTCCTTTGGCTAACTAGATTAAATTGAATTGTGATGCCTCGTTTGATATTAGGACAAGTGAAATTGGTATTGCTGTTGTGTCTCGAAATGAGTGTGGGACCATTGTTGGCAGTTGCTCGAGAAGATTTCTCTCTTCCTCTCTTGAAGTTGCTGAAGCTGCTATTGTTCAAATGGGCATTTTATATACTCGAGAACATGGTTTTAGAAATGTTTTCTTTGAATCGAATAACGAAGGTTTAGTTAAAAGACTCCACTCAGGTGTGCATTCTCTTTGGAGTTCTTCAACCATTGAAAAGGATATTTGTAAGGGATGTCTTTATTTTAATGCTTTTTCATTTTCGTTTATTCGTCGATGTTGTAATGGTATTGCTGACTAGGTCGCTAGGAGGACTCGTACCAATTCTTGTCCAAGAGATTGGTTTAGGTCCATTCTTGTCGACCTTGAACTCTTGATGTAATCTCTTTGTGATTTATAATATTCCTTTCATGTTCAAAAAAAGGACGGAAGAAGAAAGGAGAGAGAACAAGAAGAGGAGGAAATGATTTTTTGGCTTAGAATATTTTTTTCTTATAAGAAGTGCAAAATGATTTTGTTTTGGGTTTTAGTCTCTACAAAAAACGATATTGTTTGGCTTAGATGGCTCATATTTTGATCTTGATCTAGGGAGGATTTGCGTGTTTCTTATCTCATAGGTTATTTCTGGATTTAAGTCCCCCACTTTTAAATATCAATTCAATTTGGTTAATTATTCCTTGTTTATTTATCGTTTTTGGCTTTTTAATTAATTCATGTTTTCACTTTGTTTTAATTAATAGAGTAAACTATCCATTTAGTACCCAACTTATTATTGTGGTTCTATTTTAGTAACACACCTATTATTAATTTTGGTAAAATGGTACCTAACATTACTGTAACATCCCTAAAACTGGCTCAATAAATTTTGATTTTCGATGATCAGAATTTATTGTTAACTCCTCAATAGTACTGATTTTTATGTTTATTTCACAATGCCTTTGAGTACATTTAGTTGATAAATTCATGCATTTGCATAAGAAGTTAGGGAGTGGTGTTTATGCCAGTGTGAAGGGTTTCTTTGTTAGCATTATTACAGACTTGGCAGATCAGTACATGCTTGGCAGAGCAGCACAAAAGCAGGAGAAGGGAATGTCGAAGAGAATGCTGAGTTATAGTTGGAAAAGTTGGACCATAGATTGCCAAGCTCAGCTGGCAGAGAAGGGAAGTTTGATGCCTGGTCAAGTAGCCGTTGGACCTTGTACACGTCAGCCCTAGGATTCAAAATTTGGATAAGATGATCACGCCTATTATCCCTTGCACATTCAAATTTCAAAGTCAAAGGTTTATCCTAGGGTTTCCGACGCAAGCCTATTTAAAGAGATCGATCAAGAGTTGGAAGGGGAGCTTAAAAGTGAGGAGGCTGCACTATGGTGAACCGAGATCGATGTGGTTCGACCAGCTTAAGATCGGGGGCTTGGAGCCATTGAAGGGCTGCATCAATGGACCTCTTTCGTGCCTATTCTCTTTATTTTATTTATTTTTATTGAATGGTGATGTTAAGATACGATAATGTTTTGTGGATGGACCTCCCAACCATAAACTAAGCTTTTACAGTTGGTTGGGGGATGTTTGCGTTTAATGTTATTTTATGTTTGGTTTTTAATAATACCAATACCTTGGCATTATTTTCTCTATCTAGCATGTAATTCAGTTTTCTAAATTCTTTGCCATGTGACCGCTGACATTGTTTGCTTATTACACCTTAATATCTTAACAGACTTGAGGGGTAACGATTAGTTTCCAAATACTAAGGAGAGAAGCTTCGAAAGAAGATGTTCTAGTAGATGAGCTTACTTTTGAAGTGAATCTACCCCTTAGGAGTATAGATTGGAACTTAATCAAATTAATTAATAAAAAACTTTACTATAAACTATAGAGGTTTAACTTGGTTAATTTCGGACATTGCGATCGACAGAGGTAATGCCATCCTTGAATCTACTTGGCAATAATTCCAAGGCATGGCGTTATTAAAGGTTGGCATGAACAACGTGAAAACCAGACATCCCTTGCCAACGCTCATCACTCATTTGAAACCTTTTTTTGCCAAAGCTACTTTACTTTCATTGCATTTCTTTAAGTCACTTTCTAAAACAACTTCAAAATCCATCCAACATTTTTCCTTGACAAGTAACAATTGAAGCAATCAAATTCCTGGTCAATCCATGTGGATTCGATACTCAGCTTACTGTTGTATTACTTGCTGACAGTGTATACTTGCATACAAAAGACTCATACTTGGCATTATTCTTATATATTTCCATTGCATTTTTTACTATTTTGCCAAGCATTAGCATAGTCGACAAGTTTTTGGTGCTGTTGCTGGAGATTGCGACGAAATTTATTGTTTTTTTAAAATTTTACTTGTTTTTCTTTTATTTTTGTTTTTTATTTTATTTCTTTGTTTTGACCGGTGTATGATCAGAAACTGCCATGTGGTGGAAGATTGACGATACGATTCGAAAATTGAAAGAACCCTGCGAAGGTTAAAGAAGAGAGTTCGGGAGATGGCTCAACAAGGTAATGGAGGAAATAATGTATTAAACAATGAGGAAAATCCACCGATTAACAATGTGATACCACCAGCTCATGTGCCTCAGTCGTTAATATGGAGGAAGAGAGACCTATTAGAGAGCACTCGGCACTAAACATTGATAATTTGATGCCAGGATTGATTGGTCCCGAGGTAAATACACCAAATTTTGAACTCAAACTGGTAATGATACAAACACTTTTGAATGTAGGAAAATTTGATGGTGCACCTACTAGAGATCCAAGGAAATACTTGAAGCAATTCATGGAGGTTTGCCAGCTATTTCAGCAGCCTGGAGTATCAGAAGATATAGTGAAGGTGAAACTATTTACATTATCCTTGAGAGATAGAGCAAAAATGTGGTTAAGTTCTTTGACACATGGTTCTGTCACCTTATGTGGAGATCTATGCTAGAAATTTTGCTGCAATTCCAACCACCTAAGCTCACTACCAAGCTGAGAAGTGAGATTATCACATTTAGGCAGGCTAACAATGAGGCCCTATATGATGCATGAGAGAGATTTAAGTACCTGTTGAGGAGGTGTCCCATGCATGGAATCTGAAAATGGACCTAGACCTTCTACAATGGACTCAATGCACAAGCCAGAACGGTTGTTGATGCTTCGGCAAATGGTTCGCTGCTTGACAAAAACTATACAGAGGCAGTTGGAATCCTTGAAAGGATTTCAATTAATGATTTTGAATATCCTACTGCCAGACTTGGGACCAAAACTAAAATTGGAGGAAAATTACAGATAGATGAACTTACATCCATTCATGCTGAGATTTCCAATCTTACTAGTATCGTGAGAACTTTACAAAAGAATAATGAGGCCCAAGAAGTTAAGGCGTTCGACCCATTCTGCACGATATGTGGAGAGGATCATCACAAGGAAAATTGCCCTACCAACCTTGATTCGGTAAATTTTGTTGGCAATTTTAATCGTAATTATAATCTGAATTCCAATACTTACAATGTAGGATGGAGACACCCAAATTTAGCTCGGGGAAATTAAGGAGGTAACCAATACAATGCCCAACGTCAGAACAACAATATCTAGAGGCAGAACAACAATTCCAAGCTAGGGGTCAACCAAAATGTCGTGCCACAGAGAGCCCAAAACAATTTTTATACAGGGAAAAAGAAACAACCATGGGACTTTGACAGTTTACATGGAGAGGAATGATGCAACTGTCTAGAGTTTGGCAGCATCTATGCGAAACTTGGCGGTATAGATTGGACAGATTGCCAGTGCACTCAACAATAGACTGCATGGAGCTTTACCAAGTGATACAGAGGATGCTAGGCAAAGCCGCAATGAACAATGCAAAGTTGTAACGTTTCGGAGTGGCAAAACAATGTGAGGCTGAGACACTTGTCAAGTAACCAAATAGTTTTTAGGAGGAAAAGAAATGACCAGTAGATGAACCAAAAGAAGTAGAGAAGAAAGAAATGAACATAAGTGATGCCAGATAACAGTCTAATGCCAGACCTCAGTTGGATACCAGCAAAACCTAGGTAAAGCCCGCGAAGCCAACATATGCTTATCCACCTCCACCATTTTCTCAAAGACTGCAAAAGCACAAGCATGATCAACAATTTAAGCGCTTATTGGAAGTCCTTAAACAATTGCAGATCAATCTACCATTAGTGGAAGCTCTCGAGCAAATGCCCAATTATACTAAATTTATGAATGACATCTTGTCCAAAAAGAGAAATCTGGTTGCTTTTGAGACTGTAGCTCTCACTGAGGGATGTAGTGCAATGATACTCAATCGGTTGCCACCAAAGTTGAAAGATCCAAGAAGTTTTACTATTCTCTATACCATTGGCAAAAAATTCATGGGCAAGGCACTGTGTGACTTGGGTGCCAGCATCAATTTGATGCCGATGTCTATTTTTAGAAAGCTTGGCATTGAAGCAAGGCCTACCATGATAACACTTTAGTTGGCAGACTGATCTTTTGATCATCCTAAGGGTAAGATTAAGGATGTGCTGATAAAGGTAGACAAATTCATATTCCCAACTGATTTTATCATTTTAGATTATGAGGCAGATGTTAATGTCTCAATTATATTGGGCAAACCATTTTTTTCCACAAGTAGAGATTTGATTGATGTTCATAAGGGTGAATTAACTATGCACATGAATGATCAACATGTTACATTTTATGTGTTTCAAGCTCTTAAATGCACAAATAAATCCGAAGAATGCCAAGCTGATGAAATGGTGGAGTTTATTTTTAAGGTGGACGTGGCACAACTATGCCAAGTCTCATATAATGATGCCAGCAGACAAGACGGTGCTAAAGAAACGAGTGAGGACACTGAAGGAACAACTTTAAAAGAGGTAAGCTATTTCAGACAACTAGAACCACTAGACTTGGCTGGCAGAGAGATCGTGGCACCTAAACCATCCATTGAGGAGCCACCCGAGCTGGAACTGAAATTATTGCCCGATCACCTCAAGTATGCCTACTTAGGTAAACACTCAACCTTGCTAGTGATCATTGTTGCTGATCTAACTAATGATCAGGAGAAAAGATTGATGGAAATTTTAAGCAATTACAAGCAAGCGTTGGGATGGACCTTGGCTGATATCTGAGGAATAAACCCAACCATTTGCATGCAAAAAATAATTTTGGAAGAATATCATGGTAAAACAATGGAGGACCAGAGAAGGCTGAACCCGAGCATGAAAGAGGTTATAAAAAAATTATCAAGTGGCTGTATGCTGAGATAATCTATCCCATTTTCGATAGCTCGTGCGTCAGCCCGTTGCAATGTGTGCCCAAGAAAGGTGGCATGATCGTGGTTCAAAATAGCAACAATGAGTTAATCCCTTCCAGGACTGTTATTGGAAGGAGAGTGTGTATGGATTATAGGAAGCAGAACAATTCAACCAAGAAAGATCATTTTCCATTGCCCTTTATTGATCAAATGTTGGACAGACTGGCAGGTAAGGCATTCTATTACTTCCTAGACGGTTATTTAGGATATAATCAGATTACCATAACTTCAGAAAATCAAGAGAAGACCACATTCACTTGTCCATATGGTACATTCGCTTTTAGAAGAATGCCTTTTGGACTGTGCAATGCACTGACCACATTTCAACGTTGTATGATGTCTATTTTTTGACATTATTGAACATAAATTAGAAGTATTCATGGACAATTTCTCAGTGTTTGGAAAAACATTTGAAGAATGTCTTTAGAGTTTGGAGCAAGTTTTAAGGAGATGCATTGAGATACACCTGGTTTTGAACTGGGAAAAGTGTCACTTTATGGTGAAGGAAGACAATGTTCTTGAGCACAAAGTGACCAACAGAGGGTTAGAGGTTGACAAAGCAAAAGTTGAGGTAATCAAGCAATTGCCACCTCCTACAAGTGTAAAAGGTATTAGAAGTTTTTGGGACTTACAAATTTTTACCGTCGTTTCATTAAAGACTTCTAAAATTTCTAAACCTTTTTGCTTGCTTTTAGAACAAAATACCGCTTTTGCATTTGATGACTCTTGTTTAAGAGCATTTCAGGAACTTAAGGTGGAATTGGTTAATGCCCCTATAGTCGTGGCACCGGATTGGAATGTGCCATTTGAGCTCATATACGATGTAAGCGATTATGTCGTCGGAGCAGTGTTGGGACAATGCAGTGGCAAAGTTTTTCATACCATTTACTATGCCATCCGGACATTGAATGAAGCACAACTGAATTACACCAATACCGAGAAAGAATTTCTCGCAGTTGGTTTTACATTTGACAAGTTTAGATCTTATTTAGTTGGTAACAAAGTTGTGGTGTATACAGATCATTCAACATTAAAATGCCTCTTGGAAAAGAAGGATGCCAAGCCCAGACTGATTCGATGGGCGCTTCTACTACAAGAATTTGATCTCAAGATCAGAGACAAGAAGGGTAATGAGAACTTAGTAGCTGGCCACCTATCACGCCTAGAGCATCACCTTAAAAGTGGTAAAACCACTGCCATAAGAGATGAATTCCCTGACAAGTATTTACTTGCAGTCAATGCCATGCCATGGTACGCTGACATAGTCAATCACATAGTAAGTAATATCATGCCACCAGACTTGGCCTATAATGCTAGGAAACGTTTCTTGCGAGATGTTTGACAATATTATTGAGACAAGCCAATATTGTTTAAATAATGTGCTGACCAAATAATAAGACGGTACGTGCCAGAAGATGAACAACACAACATATTGTAAGTATACCATGCAACACTGTACGGAGGTCACATTGCCAGGATAAAAGTTGCTGCCAAGGTTCTGCAGTCAGGATTCTTTTGGCCCACACTATACAAAGATGGCCATAACTTTGCCAAGGCATGTGATCGATGCCAGCGGACAGGAAACATCTCCGACAGACACCAATTGCCACTCCAGAACATCATGCTAGTAGATTTGTTTAATGTATGGGGAATAGACTTCATGAGTCCCTTTCCCCCATTATTTGATAACCTATATATCCTTGTGGCTGTTGACTACGTTTCAAAATGGGTTGAGGTCATTGCACTGCCAACAAACGATGCCAATGATGTTGCCAAGTTCTTGCACAAACATATTTTTACCCGATTTGGTGCCCCAGAGTTATTATTCATGATGAGGGTACACATTTTAAATGAAATCTAATTTCTAAAGCTTTGAGCATGTATGGAATTCAGCAGAGGATTGTCACGGCATACCATCCCCAAACAAATGGCCAAGCGGAGATTTCAAATAAGAAGATCAAGAACATTTTGGAAAAAGACTGTAAATCCAACAAGGAAAGATTGGTCCTTAAGACTAGATGAATCCTTGTAGGCTTATAGGACTGCTTTTAAAACTCCTTTGGGAACCTCCCCATTCAAACTTGTTTTTGGGAAAGTATGCCACTTACCAGTGGAGATAGAATACCGAGCCTATTGGGCAATCAAAACGCTGGATATGGCATGTAGGGCTGCTGGAGAAAAAAGTTGTTAGACTTAAATGAGTTGAAGGAATTTAGAGCATACACCTATGAGAATTCCAAACTCTACAAGGAATGGACAAAACAATGGCATGAGAAAAGGATATTGCCAAGGTAATTTGAGGTAGGTCAACGTGTTTTGTTATTTAACTCAAGGCTAAAAATTGTTTCCAGAAAAGCTCAAGTTTAGATGGTCAGGCCCCTTTGAATTTGTGAAACCATATGTTCATGGAGCAATGGATATCAAAGATTTGAAGACTGGGGCAGTTTTCAAGGTAAACGGCCAACGATTGAAACACTATTTGGAAGACACTCAAAAGAATGCCAAGGGGGTTATCCTCTAGGAAAAAGTTCCGTGATCATCCTCATCATTATTTGATTTTTGTAAATAGTAGGTTAGATGTTTTTTTTCCAGTATTTTCCATTTATTTATTTTTCTATTAACTTTGTTTTTTTCCCTTACTGCATTGAAAGGTTTTTCTTTGAGTAAGTACAGGTTTTGTGTGCCAGACAGTAGGGGTGTGTATAATTAATCATAACCGTTAACTGGTATAACCGTACATTTTACAGGTTAATTAACCTAACCATTAAAGAGTAAACAATTTTGGTTAACCAACCGTTAAAAATAATGGTTAATAATTACTACCACGATTACAAGTTTTAACAAGCAGTTAACTTAACGGTTAACCATTATTAAATTGTTTATATTTGTATATTTTTAAAAATAAAATATATCCAAGTAAAATTTCAGTCCACACTCCCTGTTTCTCTAATATCCAAAATTAAAATATCTCATTTACTCCTCTTTCATACAGTGGAACTTTTTATGCAAAAGTGCTGCTTTGAAAGACAAAGAAGAGCAGTAGCAACATTATTATTATTTATTCCCTGCAATTGATTTTCATTTGATTTTCCTTCAGTGGGTATTGCAGCTTGGTTAGCTTATGTTTCCTCCTTTAATTTCTATTGGCTTTTTTTTTTAATTAAGTATTAAATTCTATATTGATCATCGCTACTGTTTCTTCTTCAATTTCTATGGGGTATTGCAGTTTGGTTAGCTTTTGTTCGGTGTAAATTTCTGAGATTTGTTTAGTTGTATGTATTATTGCATTTCTTTTTCGAGCTTTTTCTTTTCTTCATTGCTTTCCTTGTATGGATTTTGATGCTATTGTTTTCGCGTATTCGGTGAAATGCCTATAAGAAATAGACATTTTTTTATTATTTTGTATTGTTTTTGGTTTTCTGGCTAAATGCTTGGTTCAAGTTAATGGTAACTTCAATTTATTTTTTTATGGATGCTTTTGTTAATGGGGTTTTTGGGGGTGCTTTTGTTTCGATTTACAGGATTATGTTCCTATTGTTTTTTATAACTTTAGCACCAATGAAATGGTTGATGTGCAGACTGTCAATTTGTGTCTATGCTCTTTTGCTTCTCTCACGGTTTGTTTAATAGTTCTAATTGTTCAGTGTGTTGGGTTTAAATAATGCTAGTCTAGCTGTTTCAAATTGCAGAGTATAAAAAGCTATGGAGAGCGTTGTCAATGATAATATGATGAATGCTGATAATATTATTCACTATGATGAGGACTCTTATGAAGAAGATAGTGAAGCAAAGATCGAAAAAAAGGTTGCTGATGGAGAAACAATGACTAAGAAGAAGAGGAAGGCTTCCATTTCCTCCGTAGTAATGCCAAAGGAGAAAGAAGATATACTCTGTTTGGGATCATTTTAATGAATTTAGTGATTCAATCAGTGAAGCAAAGAGTGAAAAAGATGCTGGGAGTGCAATTGTTGTAGAAAGTGTCTTGCTTACAAGCCATCTAATGGGACTAGTGGCATAAAGAATAATATTGCAATATGTAAAAGATTTCCCTTAAACTTGAATAGCAAACATAAACTTGTCGTTTTCGAATCCAAAACAATTACATCTCTAGGTGGCCCTAGTAAAACTGTTCAAGTCCTTACTTGTTGGAAATTTGCTCAAGATAATTGCTGGAAGGCGCTTGCTAGGATGATCATTGTAGATGAGTTACCATTTGTCTTTGTGGAGCATGAAGGATTTCGATATTTTTGCAAACAATTGTGTCCTAAATTTGTTCCTCCGTCACGCACCACTGTGACCATGATTGTTATAGTATTTTCATTGAAGAAAGAAGTAAACTAAAAGACATTTTTAATAAGTTATCTTCAAGAGTGTGCCTGACTACTGATACTTGGACTTCTGGTAAGAACTTGGGGTATATGTGTCTCACGGTGCACTTTATTGATGATAAGTGGACATTGCATAAAAAGATAATCAATTTCCCCCTATTCCAGGTCATTTAGGTGAAATCATTGGAAAGTCCATTGAAAAATGTTTGAATGAACGGAATTTTCTTAAGATTTTAACCACAACGATAGATAATGCTAGTTCAAATGATGTGGCAATTCACTATCTTAGAAGAAGAATCACTTATTGGGGAGGTAGTGTGTTAGATGGTAAGTTTTTACATATGAGATGTGCGGCACATATATTCAACTTGGTTGTTAAGGATGGTTTGAAAGAGCTTGATTTATCCATTGCTCGAATTCGTGGTGCTGTGAAATTTGTAAGGTCTTCTCCTAATAGACTTCAAACGTACAAGGCTTGCATGGAGGAAGAAATCATTACAAGTAAGAGTTTTGTTTGCATAGATATTAAAACAAGGTGGAATTCTACCTTCTTAATGCTTGAAGCTTCTTTGAAATTTAAGAAAGCTTTTGATAATTTGTACACCAAGGGTGGTGCCTATTGTAAGAAGTTGAGAAGACATTTTGGTGTACCCGATGACAATGATTGGAGAATAGTTGAAGCTTTCTTACAGATTTTCTATGAGACTACATTAAAAGTGTTAGGGAGTCTTCATGTGACAGGTAACTCTTATGTACCTCAGTTTTTTGGAGTTAGAGACTTGATCTCTAGCTATTGTGGTCATGAAAGTGAAAGTATTAGAAATATGGCTCATCAAATGAAGTACAAACATGTCAAATATTGGGGAAATGTTGATAACTTCAATATTTTGTTGTTTGTTGCTTTACTACTTGATCCAAGTCTCTTTGAAGGTTCTATATGAGTTTTATGATGATGCAATGCCTCAATCCAAGAGAAAGAAAGGAGAATCAAGTACTAGTAGTAGTACTCCTACTTCAACTAGAACATCACCTCATGGAATGGAAAGTAGTGAGGAAAAAGATTGATGTGCAACAACATTACTATAATAGGTATAGAATAGCAAAGGGGACTTTAGAATTTGTGATGAAAAAACTGAGTTGGAGAAATACTTGAGTGAAGAAGTTGAACCAAATGATCTTAATTTTGATATTTTAGGATGGTGGAGTGAGTCTCAAAGGAGGTACCCTGTTCTTGCTTGAATGGCTTGAGATGTGCTAGCTATTCCAATTTCTACTGTCGCTTCTAAGTTTGCTTTTAGCACAGGAGGTCGAGTTCTTGATTCTTTTCGCACTTCATTAACTCCAAGAATAGTAGAAGCTCTTATTTGTTCATAAGATTGGCTACGTCAATCTCGGGGTCCTCTTATAATAGAGGAAAATCTTCTTGAGTTGGAGGAATTGGAGGATGGTTAGTCTTTTTAATCCAATTCATAATTATATTTTATTTTTCTTATATTATATTTCTTATACTAACTTGTTTCATGTTTCGAAATATAGGAAATGAAGGATTTAACATTCAATCAACCAATAATTATGATTGATGAGTCATATTCTACTTCGGAGGAAGACGTGAAGATCTTGAGTGATTTGATCATAGAATTAACTTTTTATGCGTTGAAGTAGTAATTCTGACTTCATTAACTGATATATTAAATGGTCGGCTGTTGATTTTTCTTTTATTCAAGTTTCCCCTTCTAGGGCTTAAAGAACCAAATATTTATTGCTTTTACTCTTGAATTGTTGTGTTATTACTGTTTCATGAGCTATAAATGTTTGTTTTTCCTATTTATATAATGTCACATTTATATGTTTTGTTCATCTTATGTTTGTAAATAGGTTCCTAAGGTGAATATGTTGGACAGGAAGGATCGCCAAAAAGGAATGATTGTCGTCTCCTTGGTCTAGTTCAACGCATAATTTTATTTTGTGTTTCCTTTTATCATAGTAATATGACTTTGATTTCTGTTTTATCCTTTATATTTCCATGGATTGCAGCTAGTGCAAAATTCTCATGTCGAACTCTTAGGTTCATGATTTGATGGAGGATTTATCAGAATCATGTCGAATTTTATATCACGTTGAAGAAAGATTCATTATTTAGTCTTTCGTTTTATTTAGTCTTTAAAATCATGTTGAATTTATCAAAATCATGTCTTACATTCTTACGGGATGATTTGGTAAATTTAATTATTGTTTCAATCAATGTTATAATAAATTATAAGTTAACTAGTAACCTAACCATTAAGAAATGGTTAACCATTTTAACCGCTAACGTTTAACTGTTAATGATGGTTAGCTGCTAATTGGTTAAAATGGTGAACCATTTTTTAATGGTTAGGTTATGATTCAATAACCGCCGTAACGGTTAACCAACCGTTTAGACTAAACGATATGGTTAACCAACCATGAACACCCCTACCAGGAAGAATGCCAAGACAGATGCTTGGCATGAGGCGATGAAGAATGAAGAAAAAATTTACCCTAGCCGCCCAAGGCTTGATAGAACTCAGCCCATGAAAGAAAAATGAAAATCTTTTCTTTGAATTTTACCCTAGCCGCCCAAAGTGATAAGTTGAAATTCAAATTTCAACTTAATCACCTTATCATTCCACTCAACCATCATATCTTATCATTTAAAACCTAATCACATCATCCCTTTCTCTTTTCCCCAGACACGCAAAGAACCATTATTATATCCTCTTAAACCGACCACATTAATTACTCAACTTAAAACATTCAACCTTTTTACTCGCCATCTACTTAAAACTTTAGCCGTTTCAAGAATTAAAACTCTTTCACTTTTCTCTTTATCTTCTTTATTAAGCAAGAAAGCCAAGATTTACTTTTTCTTCATTTTCCTTTTCAAAAGCGTTCAAGCCCGCAATTTGTTTTCATGGCATCATCCTCGACGCCCTTCAAGATCTTTTTCAATGAAAGATCCGCAAGAAACATGAAGAAAAGTTTACCTTACGGACATTCTGCCATGAGAATAATTTTGAGTTCAAGAATGAACTAAACTTGGGATTCACCTCAGATTTCATGGCCGTGGTAACCAAGCACAAGTGAGAGCTTTTCTACCAACAGGCGGGAGAAGTTTACTCCACCATCGTCCGAGAATTCTATGCTAATCTCACAACTAAAGATTCACCCTTTTTGATGGCTTGAGGTATGTGTGTGTGTTTTGATGAAGGGTACATTAATACCATGTTTGAGTTGGATGGTACCGAGGATGAACATCAGAAGTTTGCTAATTCAATGAACGCTGCCAAGAGGAAGAAGTTGTTGACAAATTTGTGCGAGCCTGGCACTCGTGGACTGTGTCATCGAAGGGACACCAGACAGTCAAACGGCTGACCTTAAAATCTCAACCGAAATGGTGGAATCACTTTTTAAAGGAGAACCTGGTTCCAACTACCCACAATGAAATTGTCTCGGAAGAGAGGCTGGCACTGCTACACTCTATCATTATGGGCATCAAGATCAATGTCGGTCGGCTCATCATCGAGGAAACTTACAAGTATGATGAAAAGAGTAATGACAATTTGTTTTTCCCTTTGTTGATCTCTAATATTTGTATGAAGTATGGTGTGCCAAAGATCGATTTGGACAAGGTCCTAAAAATCAAGGGAACAACAATCACGTCTGTCTTGTGGAGGCAACTCACTACCACCGAGTCAAAGGACAAAGGTAAGGGAAAGACAACCAAGCCAACGCCCAAGCCAAAGGTGCCGAAGGCAGAGCCTGACACTTCTATGCCAGTTAGTTCAGTGGCAATGCTTTCCCAGATGTACCAGCACCAGGAGATCATTCTCCAAAAATTAGAGAAAGCTGAGGAGCAAACTATCAAGCTTTGTCATTATATCTATGCCAAGGACAATTTCATCAGGAAGACTCTTGAAGTAATGTCCCTGGATGTCTTGCCAGCCTTCCCTGAGTTCCCCATTGATATCTTTACCAGTGATGACATGCCAGGCAGTCCTCATTCAGTTCATACCCCGACACACTCTGATGCCATCGTTGTAGTCTCACCAGTTCAAGTTGAGTTTGCTAAGACAGAAATGCCGCCAGAGTCTGAGGAAGAAATTCAAGAAAAACCTATTGCAATGCCTGCTACCCCTGCTTCATCTACTGTCACTCGTGCCACTTCGGAGCCAGTACAGATTGTCAAAGAAGTCCTCCGTGATCTTGGAGCTTCCACTGCCACCTCAATGCTAAGCATGAAAGGAAGGAAATGCATGGGCCCCGATCGTAGGAGCTTTTTCAAAAGAAAGACCTACCTCACACGTGAAGAACCCTCCGAAGGGGGGTTCGCTTCTTAAACTCCTTTACATTTCATTCCATTGCATTCAAAAGTTCATGTATTTTCTTATTTTCATGTGTATATATATGTTGTTTTCATGCATTGAGGACAATGCATGCCTTTGGTTTAGGAGTGTGTATCCTCACATCTGTTGCCATGCCATGCATTCATGTTTATATTTTTGTCTGCATTATATTGTCATGCCATGTAGATTAGGTTTAACCCATGCATACCAAACCTCTATTTTTTTTGCCTCGGTCAAATTTTTAAAGAATGCTAACATTTTGCTAGTTTAGTTTGTTCTAGAATATTTTGCCCAATTATGAAATTTGAAATCCTTAGTTTGTCTGTGCCAGTAGAATATTAATGTAAGGACTTCTTGGCAATTGATCTCTAGTTTAGAGAATTAAACTTTACTTAACACGTAGTATGCATCTAGTTCCCAAACAAACTTAGAATTCTAGAAACTATGCTCAGAAAAAGAGAGAAAATTTTGATGCCAGGGTAAAAGAATAAATAAGGCAACAATGCTTTGCCAAGACAAGAAAAAAATGTAGAACTCTCTTCTACCTTAGGGATAATAAGTAACTTGGGGCTTCGTGGTTTGCTCCCTCTTAGTTCTCAAGTCAAAAACTTTAGGGTATGAGTTGAAGAGTAAAAGCTTAGTAATGTCTGGATTAACGTGGGGGTTCGTGGTATGCTCCCTCTTATTTCTCATGCCAAACATTGTTATGAAATAAGCTTAAAATATTGCCAACTAAAACCCTTGGCAGGAATAAAAGAATTTTTTTTTGAGTTTAGATAGTAAATTTGACTAAGGGAATAAAAGGAATCTGGATGCATATTTCCTACATTTCATGCTCTCTTTATGGCCTTAGACTAGAGTTATTTTGATGCACTTAAATTTGTTTATATGCTTGGCATTACTCACTGGATATCTGAGGACGGAACTAGGGTCAGATTCTTCTTGTTGGCATTCTGACCAAATTTTTGCCGAAGTACTACTTTGCATCTTTTTTGTTTTAAGTACAATTGCATTACTTGAGGACAAGCAATGAACTAGGTTTGGGGGAGTGTTAACTCCTCAAAAGTATTGATTTTTATGTTTATTTCACAATGCCTTTGCTTGCCTTTGACTACATTTAGTTGCAATTGGATAAGGAGTTAGGGAGTGGTGTTTATGCAAATGTGAAGGGTTGCTTTGTTGACATTATTACAGGCTTGGCCGATTAGGACAGGCTTGACAGAGCAGTGAAGGAGCAGGAGAAGGGAATGCCGAAGAGAATGCCGAGTTGCAGTTGGCAAAGTTGGACCAGAGATTGTCAAGCTCGGTTGGCATAGAAGTGAAGTCTAATGTTTGATCAAGTAGCCGTTGGACCTTATACACGTCAGCCCTATGATTCAAAATTTGGATAAGATGATCATGCCTCTTATCCCTTGCGCATTCAAATTTCAAAATCAAAAGCTTATCCTAGGGTTTCCTATGCAAGCCTATTTAAAGAGATTGAGTAAGAGTTAGAAGGGGGAGCTTAAAAGAGAAGAGGCTGCACCGTGGTGAACTGAGATCGACGTGGTTTGACCAGCTTAAGACCGAGGGCTTGGAGCCATTGAAGGGTTACATCGACGAACCTCCTTCGTGCCCATTCTCTTTTTTTATTCAATGGTGATGTTAAGATAAGATGATGTTTTGTGGAAGGACCTCCTAACCATGAATTAAGCTTTTATAATTGGTTGGGGGATGTTTGTGTTTAACGCTATTTTTATGTTTGGTTTTTAATAATACCAATGCCTTGGCATTGTTTTCTTTATCTAGCATGTACCTCAGTTTTCTATATTATTTAGCATGCACCCGCTAGCATTATTTTCTTATTACACCTTAATATCTTATCAGACTTGACGGGTAACAATTAGTTGACAGTTACTAAGGAGAGAAGCTTCAAGAGAAGATGTTCAAGAAGATGAGCTTACTTCTGATGTGAATCTACCCCTTAGGAGTATAGATTGGAACTTAATCAAATTAATTAATGAAAAGCTTTACTATAGACATATAAGGGTTTAACAAGGTTAATTTCGGGCATTGCCATCGACAGAGGTAATGCCATCCTTAAATCTGCTCAACAATAATCCCAAGGCATGCCGTTATTAAAAGCTGGCATGAACAATGTGAAAGCCAGACATTCCTTGCCAACGCTTATCAAATTAATTAATGAAAAACTTTACTATAGACATATAAGGGTTTAACATGGTTAATTTCAGACATTGCCATCGACAGCGGTAATGCCATCCTTGAATCTGCTCGGCAATAATCACAAGGCATTCCGTTATTAAAGGCTGGCATGAACAACGTGAAAACTAGACATCCCTTGCCAACACTCATCACTCATTTGAAACCTCTTTTTGCCAAAGCTGCTTTACTTTCATTACATTTCTTTAAGTCACTTCCTAAAACAACTTCAAAATCCATCCATTATTTTTCCTTGACAAGTAACAATATAAGCAGTCAAATTCTTGGTCAATCCTTGTGGATCCGATACTCAGCTTACTATTGTATTTTTTGTTGACCGTGTATACTTGCACGCAAAAGACTCATACTTGATATTATTCTTATATATTTCCATTGCATTTTCTACTCTTTTTCCAAGCGTTAGTATAGTCGACATTTATCTTTTATGATAATTAAATTTAGTCCTCAAACTATTTGATTCGATTAATTTGGAATAATTAAGTTTAATTTGAAGATTATAAGTATTTAAGGACTAAATTGTAAGGATGTGAATTAAGAAGATAAGAGTGTAATTTAAACTTGAGTGCTTAAATGAGTACACGGGAAAATTTAAGGAGTTGGGGCATGATTTTTCCATTTTCATTTAGGTGATTAGTGTCCAAGAATCCTAATTTCTCTTAATTTCTAAATAAAAACAAGGGATAAATTAGCTTAAGAAAAGCTATGATTCACGACAAGAATTAGGAAGAGAGGAAAAGTTGAGTCACCTTCTTCAAGTGTTTCTCCACCATTTTTAAATGCTTGGGAAGAACCCTAAGGTTTGAATTTGAATTTCTTCCAAAATAGTCACAATTTCTCTGATTAAATTATATATTTGATAAGCTCTCTGTCCTAATTATCTTTTCGTACCAATTTTGTTAAGAATAGAGCGTAGATGTTTTTGGGCTTGAATTTCTAAGTAAACGTTTTTGTGTAAGTTAGATCTATATATGAACTAGGATTGATTTTAAGCTTAATGGTAATTTTATCACAATTTTATGTCATGGGAACACATAAGCCTAAACCTTTGAAGATTAGAATTACCACGTCTTTATAGTTAAGATTTCTATCTGTTTTGAATGTACGAATTTATGAATCCATGTTAAATTTCATATTAGATCACGATAGAGTTGAGGAATATTCAATTCGAAAAGGAAAATTTTAAGGAAGTCAAGCTGAAATAGTGATTTGAGACCAATCCTCGCTCTGAGTGTAATGAACCAAATTTCAAAATTCGAGGGTCGATTTAACCTGAAGAGTGCACTTTGCGTTTGGGCCCTTAAGAGCCTTTGTGGGCTAGTATATAGTTGTTGGGCTTGAGTTTTTGGTTTGGGGATGAGTTAGGAGGATAATGGGGGTATTGAGGTAAATACCTAATTATTTGAAGAGAAAAATGAGAGCTTCTTTAACTCCTATACAGAAAGCAAGATGAATGATATCACCATTGTCCCCTTATCTTCTCTTTATCCCATTCTTATCTCCTAACTCCCCACCCACAATGAAAGGTTGAATCTTTATCATTCTAAGCGTGATTTTTAGAATTTGCCTTAAGGGAAGTTTAATCAACTTGCAAGGATCTACATTTTGAGGTAAGAATCTCTAAGTTTGGTGGTGGAAGGAATAACATGGGTTTTGTGGGGGGGGGGTTGTGAAAAGAGGATTAAGGGAGGATTTAATCCTGTTTTTCAACCTAGCTTGTAAACGTTGTTACCTTTTCACCTCCTACAAGTTGTAACTTGTTTTACAACTTTCTTGTGTAGTGAAAGAGGTTGGGAACTCTTCCAAAGAGCTTGGGAAGAAGAAGGACTGAAGAGTTGGCTTGGAGGTTTCTTTTCTGGCGTTTGAATCAAGGTTAGTACACTACTAACTCCTTGGTTTCATGCACATCCTAAGGATGATGCTTTGTATGCTTAAATTTGATGTTTGTGGTTGTTTTGGGTGTTTAGAGGCCAGATACCCTATTTAATGGCTTAATACGGATTTCATGTTAATAACATGTAAAAATAATAGTAAACCACCCATAAGATATAGGATCGAGTTTGGAGGTTAATGGTTGTGAATTGAGGGCTTGAGAAGTGATTTCCCAAGCCTAGGAAGCCATGTTTTTGGCTTCAGTGTCCGTACGCGGGGAGGTAGTACTAATACCCTAGTGTTCTGTGTTTAAAAGCATTGTTCATCGAGGATGAACCATTAGTGGGGTACTAGTATCATGTTTAACCCGTACCAATACACCCTTCAAGCAAGAATCGATACAAGTCAACTCATACCGGTACACTTGAGCTGTGTGAAATTCCTGTGAGTTTATTTCATATCAATACGTATGGGTGTACCAGTACCCAAGGTGTACCGTACCAGTATGAGAGGGCTAGTGCAAGTACCCACTGGGCAATCTGCCTGAAAAATACCTTTTGAGTTCAGGGACTTATAATTTGAGGACTATGGCATAATGAGCTTCTAATGTGATAAAACAACTAGTGAAACTGAGAAACCGAGATTCAACCCTCATATGCAAGCATAATGAGTAATAACTTGGTAAGTGTTGGGTGACTTGTTTGTAATAGTAACAATAGAAATCCTTGGTGGATTGAGTAAATGTTGTGTTCCATATAAGGCACTTGTATGGTTGAGTCACCTTTGGTTGTTTGGATCCGGATACCCAGAAGATGTGTTGCAACACCATGAGATGAAATTCCAGATGTACGTTCCCGAGGCTGTGTGACACTGGGCCTCACTATATGTTTTTTTGGTATGATGTAGTGTTTTATGTGAGACTAATACATCATTTGTTGTTTCTATGTGTTTAGGCGGCTAGAGGTAGAGACATATGTTATTGTATTGACATGATATCATCTTTAGCTACAGGCTTATATTTATGATTTGCATGAGGCATGGTTGAGTGGAAGTGTATCCACTGAGCTTCGTTATCTCAACGTTCGGAATTGTTGCTTCCATTCCCAGGTTAGTAGGTTGGCGTGCATTGTTGGAGCACCATCGGAGTAAGACTTTAGTATCGACTTGTTCCGAGTACAATACTTAGATTATTTGGGCTATGTATTCATATGACCCTATGTTGTATTGTAACTTTATTTTGGATTTTCAAATCTTGAGTCAAATGCTTTTAATTATGTATTTTAAATGGAGCTCCTATGTAATGTTATCAAATACTTATGCCATAACGCCAAAAATTGTAACACCCCAAAAATTGGTCGAGTCAGAATTGGGTTTCGGCGATCGAAAACCCTATACTGGAAAGGCCCAAATATTGCATTGACTTTGACCATATGGTCAATTACATTGATGTTGTACTCTAATTGAGTCAAATTATTGATTAAGGACCTTATTGAATACATTGAAAATTCTATCGGTGACTAAATTGTGAAAATTGAAAGTTTAGGGGCAAAAGTATAAAGTTTGGGGAGTTAAGGGACCAACCATGTAATTGGGCCCTCCCAAGCCTCATCACCCATTATGTGGGGTGCTCAGAATAATTTCCTTCACTTGAAGAAAAACTTTTGTCTATTAAAAACTAAATTAGGAAATTAGAAGAAATTTAGAAACTTACCTAATTAGGAAAGGTGCAAACACCTTACTCATCATCTTTTTCCTTTGAAAGCAAGAACCACCATTGGAGCTCGATCTTAAGCTTAAGATTTCTTCGATTCATCAATTCCATTGAATAGCCATCGATTTGGAAAGCTAAAGCCCCCAATCTATTGTTTGATTCCATGGATACTGGATGTTTAATTTTAAGTTGAAGCTATTGAACACCTAAGCTAAACCCATGTTCTTCAAGGATTCAAATCCATGGAAATCTAATAGCTATTTTAATCTTAGATATCGATTTCAATATTGTTATATTGATTATAACACTTCCTATTGTTTCTACCTAGCTCAAGAGTTGGAGAAGGAAGAGCTAATATCTCCTTCAAAGGATAGGAACAAGGGAGTGGTCATCCGAGAGCCGTAAGAGCTTCGGAAAGCTAGGTGAGTGCAGTTAGAGTCTCGGGAATAGGCTAGGTTCCTTTCCCAATTTCATTGACATTGAATATTGCATAACTAACTTTGTGGCTAAGGATATATCATCAAATATCTTTGAAGACTATGTTGGTAAGCTGTTACATTGAAATATTGCTTATAGAAACATTGATATTGCCATTGCCATTGCTATTGTCATAGTCATTTAACTTTGACATAGCCATTGTTGTTGATATTGTTATTGTTATTGTCATTGAACATTAATATTGATATTTTTATTGTCATCGAAAAAATGTTATTGGTATTGTTACCAAACCTTGGATTCGAAAGGACTTTAGATACAATTGGCATGCCATAGAATTCGTGAGCTCATTGGTACGGGTAGACTATGGTCCTTGGGCTACGACCTTTATTGTGGCGAGGCGGAAAGACTAGACCACTTATTGATTTGGCAAGGCGTAGGAATTCACGTATCCACTATCTTAATTTTATCCAAGGAATATTGTTAATATATGTTAAATATGTTTTTGAACATGATTCATAGCACAAACATTGTTGAAACATGATTTGAATTGCATGTCATTATAATCGATATTATTTACGACTACCTCATGAGGCAAAGTAAGCCTAAAACATTTCATTCCATGCATTTTAGGTTAAAGAAGTTTTTGTTTTCACGAGATCGGGAGTATTGAAGGTTTTTGGTAAGTCACAATGATCCCTAGAGTAATGTTTATCACCCCTACAAACTCCTAGTATGGTGGCATAATAGTTAGAAAATTCATATTTGGCCATTTTGTTGTATATGTGTTATGTATAGCTTGTGTATGGTTAAAGGCTTAAAATGACCATTTTGAAAATGCCTAATATTGGTAAAATATGCATATTTGGCCTAAAAAGGTAAAATCCTAGTAAATGGATTCATATAGCTATGAAATTCGGTATGCTAGTAGACTATGACTAAATAGACTTGCTTGTACATTTTCATTGAATTCAGATATTGTTTGACCGGTCAAAATGTATAAAAACCGGACTAAAAATGTCATTACAGAACCAGGCGTTCCGGTACGGATGTTGGCGTACCGGTACCTGTGTGCAATATTGGTCATAAGTGTATAGGCGTACCGATACTGCTATGGTAGTACTAACATTGGAATTTTGATTATTGAAGGAATACTGGTATAGGATAGGGTCGTACCGATCCCCATAGGCTTAATTTGGAAGGGAGTTTCGGTATGGGTACAGAGAGTACCGATCCCTGATGCTTGAAACCCTCCATACTGGTACAACCATGAAATCGTTATTGGAATTTCTAATTTTGTAAGTTCAACATTGCGTATCGATACAGATAAACCCCGTACCGGTATGAGTTCACTGAACCTAATGATATTATTGGTCATGACACAACCGTATTGGTACGGCCTCCCCGAGTACCAGTATCGGTACATCTAATTCAGTTAAAAGTTACTAAACTAAGGTTGTAAAATTACAGAATGGTCACTATTTAATAATTGGTCTAATTGACTAAGTAATCGACCTCTGATTGGTATGAAAATCTACATGCTTATTGTATACATAATGAATTAAATATTGATAAGGTTAATTTTAGAAAAGCAACTCTAATTTTATAGAAATTATAGTTTAGTCACTAAATGTTGTAAAAAGCTTAAATCGATCCTAAAATGGAAATTATATCACTGTATCGAATTATCGACTTTATTGCATTGTAATTTTTTATCGGATCACTAAATATTGAACAATAATATTGTATTAATCATCGTAACGAACGCCGAAAAGATACTCCCACCCGGTTCTCTATTAGGCTGGGAAGGGGTCATTACAAAAATAACCCCAACGCTTGGCCTTTTAGTCACTTTAGCACCTATTCTTTTTTGGTGCAAACAACCCCTTAACGTTTGGTTTTCATGAAATGTTCACCCTTGATGAAAAGAAACCGTTAGTCAACAGATGTTGACTATTTGGGGCTGAAATAACACTCAAACATGGCATTGGGGGATGATGTGGTAGTGCCACATGTAAAGTGAGGGTGATGTGGCAAAGATGACATGCAAAAATATTTTTAAAATTAATTTTTTGGAGTTTTTTTCAAAACGTGGCATCATCTGATTGGTTTAAAAACAAATGAATGCAGAAATAAAAGATTGAATTTGTTAAATATAAGAATTGAACCCCTGCCTAATGGATGAAAGGATAAACATCTAACCACCAAGCCAAATCACATTATTTGAATACTTCTTCACAAAAATAATATATAATGTGATTTTCAAATTTTAAACTATTAATTAATTAAAATTTTCTTTCCCTCTATAACCCATTCTCCCTTTCTTCAGCACCCTTCTACCACATCTAACACGTTCTTCGTCGCCGTTCAACCTTCTCCAGCAAAACAAAAGACCCTTGCATCGATGTAGTTTATTTGATTAGTTAATTTTGTTTTGAATTTACTTTCTCAAGTTTTAGTAACAGAATAACCAGAGTTTTCTCTTCGATTGAGATAAACATGTTATAGTTGAGAAACTAAATTGAATGTGGAATCAGACAAACATTTTGGTAAGCTGACAGAACCAAAATTTCCAAGTAAGAAGAATTCATGATAAATGTGTTGGCACCTACCAAATTTGAAACAGTGTAAGTAGTTGCTAGTGTAATCGATAACAGAATGTTGCACCAGCCTATCTAGATAATGGAATGGGATAATGGCACCAATGCCACCATACTTTGGCTAAACTTTCAATGTGGGGCCTAAACTTTCTACGCATTCAATGTGCCCCCTAAACTTTACCTCTGTCATATGAAATGCCCCTCAGCTTTGACACCGTTAATTGGTGACATGGCTTGACATGTGGACCAACAATAACCCGCCACGTGGTGTTTCGGCTCAGAAAAAAGTCACTAAAGTCAAATGAAGGGCATCTAAGCAAATTAACCATTTTTATATAGGAAGAAAATAAAATTTGAAACCCTTTGAGCTTCTCATCTTAGAGATTCGAAAACCCCTAATCCTAGATTAGGTCTTCTTCTTCTCCTTCTTCTTGTTTTATGGATTAGATTTTCATTGAGGAACCTTAATTTTATTTTGTGACATGGTTAAGAAGAGATGTGGGCATGGGATATCGAGCAGAAAATTGAGGTTTTCAAGCTCTCATGCAAGTTCAAAGAGTAAATCTAGGGAAATACAATGCTTTTATGGTGTTAAAGCTCCTATGTGTGTTTCAAAAACCCAGAAGAATCTCAGGCGATTGTTATATGGCTGTAGAAAGTATGGAGAGGTAAAAACATAAATCATTTCTTCAAATGGATATTGGGTTATGATTTTCCCAAGTTATTTTTTATTAGCTTATGGCTATGGTTTTGTTTTGTTTTGTAGGAGAATAAATGTCAAGTTTTTGAATGGATTGATTTATCCGAAAACTCTAACATCCAATCTGAAAATGGGTATGAAGAAATGAAAGTGGGAAGAGTCAAAGTTTCAAATTAATGAAATGGGAAGAGAAAGAGCTTCAAACTAATGAAAATATTTTTTTACTTTTGATTTTTGGCTTTCAATTAGCCATTAATGTTAAGTGATTCAATGGAAGACAAGTTCAATCAGTTTTTATTTTATCTTTATATTTTCTTCTTATATAAAAATGGTTAATTCGCTTCGATGCTCCTCATTTGACTGTGGTGACTTTTTTCTAAGCTGAAATACCACGTGGCAAGTTATATTGGTCCACGTGTCAAGCCATGTCACCAATTGACGACGTTAGAGTTGAGGGACATTTCATATGACGGAGGAAAAATTTACGGGGCACATTGAATACGTAGAAAGTTTAGACACTACATTGAAAGTTTTGCTAAAGTACTGGGGCATTGGTGCCATTATCCCTAATGGAATCGATAAATTCTCAGATTTTGAAAACCAACAATACTACATCTGGAAAGCTAAAAACAAATTTCAAGAAAGAAGTACCAGCAATAATGTTTACTGTGAGTTAATTTGTTTTTATTTTCCTTGTCAAGGAAGTGAAAATTATTTGTCTAATTTATTGCTAACTGATCTTTGTAACATGTTGAGGCTTGGCTGCTCACTGTTTCACATTTAAACTTACTATGAATTCAACTAACACCGAATTCGATTCAGAACAGTCTTTATTTGTGGAACAGTCTTTGTCAAGAAACACTATGACAATGCAATGGCCTTTTGTTTTGTTGGAGAAGGTCGTTAGATGTGGGAGAGGAGTGTTGAGGAATGAAGAGAATGCGTTATAGAGGGAAAGAAAATTTTAATTAATTAATAATTTTAAATTTGAAAATCACATTATATACTATTTTTGTGAAGAAGTATTCTAATAATGTGACTTGGCTTGGTGGTTAGGTGTTTAACCTTTCATACACCAGGTGCAGGTTTATTTCTACATTCATTTTTGGATGATGATTCCAAAAATTAATTTTAAAAATATTTTTTACATGTCATCTTTTCCACGTCACCCTCACTTTACATGTGACACTACCACGTCATCTCCCATGCTATGTTGGAGTGCCATGTCGGCCTTAGACGATCAACATTTGTCAACTAACGGTTTCCATCCATCGAGGGTAAAAATTGCACGAAAACCTAATGTGGTTGTGTAAGCCAAAAAATAGGTGCTAAAATGACCAAAAGGCTAAATGTTGGGGGGGGGGCTATTTTTGACTTTATGCCAATACTTATTTATGATGAAACTACTGAACTTGATGATTTTCATGGAAAATGAATGTATTTGGGCGAAACTAGGTTGGAAATTTTGTGGTTTTTGTTTGGGCTTGAGGCACAATTGTTGTAACACCCTCGACACAAATGTCATATTTGGCCCTCAAGCCCAAACCCAGAAAATTTCTAACTCGGTTTAGCCTAAACAAGGTATTTTTCAAAAACATTAAATTCAATAGTTGAAAATATAGATAAACAATTTAAATCATTACAAAGGAGGTCCACTTTAATTTCAAAATAAGAATTACAGACTCCACCACGTAAGATCCTATGAATACATAGCCCACTAAACACAAGTATTGTACTCCGAAGGTCACCACATGTTAGAATCCCGTACCGATAATGCTCCACGATCCCACAATCAACCTACGTATGGAAACACCGATTTCGAGCACTGAGCTTACAAAGCTCAGTGGTACAGATCTACTCTACTATACTTCATGTTAATCATAAACATAAGCTTGCAAGCTAGTATGAGCAATAAGGAGAGATAAACACGTGGCGCTATCACTAGTTGCATAAACACATGCTCTCATCAAAGAAATCATCATACATGGCACACAAAGCCCAACCATACTTATAACATGACATCATAACATCATATAGATATGGCGCTACCTCTAGCCACCAAATCATACAACATAGCAAGAAAGCATAAGCTTCTCATATCATATAAGCATTATATCACAATATAGGAGTGAGGCCCGGTCCCACTAAGCATCAGGTTTATACACTCTGAGTGAAGCCTGATTCCACTAAGCATCAGGATCATACACTTTTAGGGGTGAGGCCTAGTACCACTAAGCGTTAGGATACATACACCCATGCTCGAAATCTCACATCAAGCATCTTTGAATTAGTCCCGGTCCCACTAAGCATCGGCTTCATACATTCGGAAAGTCTTTAATCATGGTGTTGCAACACACTTTATCTCTCACACTGGTATTCGAACCCATCAATCAAGATGATTCAATCATCTATGTGTCCAAATCAACATATAGCAAAGACACGTCTACCACATAGCATACAACATCACACGATCCACCAAGGATCCCTACGGTTTCTATTATCATTAAGTCACCCAACATTTACCAAGTTACTAATTATCATGGAATTGTACATTAATCATCCTCATTAATTATCTCTATTAATGTTACACATCAATTTCCATATTTTATTAGCATTATAGATTATTCCGTTTAGTGGGTATCGATACTCAAACACGAGTATCAATATGGTACCCTAGGGTACCGGTACTCATGTGTATACTGATAGAAAAACAAATTATTGGAAATCCTATATTTCCACAAGTACCGATACGGGTCGACCCATATCAATACGACCCCCAATCGCATACCAGTACGACCAAAGCTCGTACTGATACCCTATCCACAGGTTCGTACCATTTCCTTGAATTACGATTTTACAGCGTTTACCCACTCCTTAAAGCTTATGAAAGTTATTAGGGATTGTTTACTAACACATTTAATCAATTAATATTAATTACCAGCTTTCATGACAATTTATTTGAATATTTAACCCTTAAGCATGATTCCCATCAAATCTCATCAATCTATTCGAACAAACATACAAGGCATCACAATTAAAAGAAATTTCTTTTTCGCACCCCTTTAATTCAAACAACCCTTTTCTCCTTTTTCTTTTTCCACTAGGCCCAAATCTCGGGTCCAAGACCCGATTTACTAACCCAATATTTGGTTCATTACAACTCTCCCCACCTTAAAAGAAATTTTGTCCTTGAAATTTGTATCCATAACTCAATGACGATGTTCAAACCTTTACAACTCTTTGACTTTTCCAAACATTTCCCACTGCGCTACTCTAATCTTTCACAACACTTATCAATTATAACCCTTGTCTTCTAGTGATACAACATAATCTCAACTAATTCTTTCTCTTAGAAGAAATCTATCCTCACTCGGTTACATCACATATGACAAGCAAAACCCGATGATACCCCGACAAAACTGTCACACGAATACATCATTAGAGAAACTTATCTTATGCTGTAGAACCCAAAAGATTGTTTCACAACAAAATCCTTCCAAAACTCTGTATGATCTAAAAGAACAAGGGGTTGAACAACCTTTACAACCAAACAAAATGATTCTTATTGTGGTGACTCCCTAGAGGAGACTCTAACTCTGATGAAATACCTTATCAAAAGCATTATTGCCTGGTGCAAGACTTGTGAAAATGAATGGCGTATCAACTTGCCTCAAGCACTTACCTTAAACTCAGTTTTGATAAATCATATCGGCAACTAAAGTAGCTCCTAGAAACTCGCTTCACGCAAGAGACATACTCTCCAAACCATAACATGTCTAGAAAACACTCACTAGGATCTGTCATAGCGTAGGCTTTCGCCAAGAGATAAGGTTCCATCACAATCCTCGAATCTCGTACCAAATGTAACTTGTACACACTGTAGTGTCGTACAACCCAACCCAGAATCAAATCAAGAAGACTTTCTATCCAATTCTCACCTTTGCCAAAAATATCAAACGGTACCTACCAAGAAATATCATTACTCACAAAATCTGATCGAAACTTTACACTCACCAATCCTTTACGAGAACCACGGTAATCTATTTAATTTCCACTAAGGAATATCAACTAATCACAACAACTCTAAAGAACTCATTGTTAGACTTCCAACTGATGGTAAGTCAAACACTTATCACAAACTTAAGCATACGACTCCTCATTGTCTTTCAAAACACGCGATGAAAGCTTGGTACAAATAGACACTCTCAAAATTCACCATATACTGACCACTGTACTATATATGAAGAATCTCTTGCCTTGATATATCTTTCTCTAAAACACCCACAACAAGATCTCAAGGTCCATCAGAAACCATCAGACCAAAATTCAATCATAACACTGTATCCTCTTAATTATAATTAAATGCTACCTCTCGCGGCTTCCAAAGCAACTCATTCCTAAACTCAGAGCTTAACTAATGGAACACACGGGTAATGGTACTGTATAAAGCTAGCATCGTTATTCTCTTACAAGACCATCAGTTGTGATTCTTGATCACCCCCACATGGGAAGTATGATACTCTAACTCGAACTAACTCCATACGATCCATCACTTATCAATTTCACTTTACTTAGGTGGTGACCGATCACACGATCAACAACTCTTAATTACTTCGACTCATGTCGTTATCCAAATCTCAAATTCCTTAAAGGTCAAGAACCTAATTTTCACGGTTTTGAGGTAAACACAACACCCCCTCTTCTAACACAAAAATATAGCCTTGACAAAGCAACAAAACACCATTGATGGTCAGCATCACGATCACAAAAAAATGATCTCACGCAACTCAAATCTCCACCAATGTTCTTTGGCTTGTTCCAAGGAAACTATGATACAAATTAAAAGTATTTACGAAGTCTCAAACCCTTTACTTTCTTAACTGATTACACGATAACCAACCTTTCCCACACACAAGGTCATTATCACATCGACGTTCATATTTCCATATTCCTTATACATCTATATGTTTCACGTAAAGAATCAAACATATATTCGAGTGATGATATGGTGGCCCTCACCCTATCATCACTGAAACCCCTAAAAAATCAACGCAAACTATTAACTCCTCAAAATACTAATTTTTATGCTTGTTTTACAATGCCTTTGTTTTCTCTTTAAGTACATTTAGTTGTTAAAGTCATGCATTGACATAAGGAGTTAAGGAGCTATTCTGTTGCCAGGGTGAAGGGTTGTTTTGCTGGTTTTGATGCAGGACACGGGTAGACAGACATGACAGAGAAGCGCTGGAAGAGAATGCAGGAAAAGAAGTAGAGAATTGTCAAGTAGTAGTTGGCATAGATGGACCTGACAATGCCAAGCTCGGTGGAAAAGGATTGAAGTTCGATGATTGGTTAAAGTTTTCGTTGGATCTTGTACATGTTAGCCCTAGGATTCAAATCCGGATAAGATGATCACGCGTCTTATCCCTTGCGCTTTCAAAATTCAAACTAAAAGGCTTATCCTAGGGTTTCCACACAAGCCTATTTAAAGGAGATCAAGCAACCACTTGGGGAGATCAGATTGAAGAGAGGATGGATCGTGGTGAACCCAGAGGTGACGTGGTTCGACCAGCTAAGGCTGAGAGCTCTAGAGCATTCGAAGGGCTACATCGACAGATCTCTTTCTTGCCCATTCTCTTAGTTTTATTGTTTTAATTTCAAAAATGATAATGTTAAACGATGATGTTTTTTGGTTGGACCCCCAACTATGAACTAAGTCTTTTTAGTTGGTTGGGGATGTGTTTGATTAACACTTATTTTATATTTGGTTTTTAATAATCAGAATGCCTTGACATTATTTTCTATCTGCTAGTACATATTTTTTCTAAATCCATTTCCATACGTTAGTTGGCATTGTGTGCTTATTGCACCTTAATATCTTAACAGACTTAAGGGGCAATGATCAGTTGCTAAATGCTAAGGCGAGAAGCTTTGATAAAAGATGATCAAGTAGATAAACTTACTTTGGAAGTGAGTCTACCCCTTAGGAGTAAAAATTGACACTTGATCAAGTTAATTAATGAAAAAATTCATTATAGACATATAAGGGTTTTATCGTGGTTAACTTAGGGTATTGTTATTGACAGAGGAAATACTATTTTTAATCTGCTCGTCAATAAACTAAGGTAGGACATTATTAAAGGCTGGCATAAGTAGCATGAAATCCAGGCATCCCTTGCCAACGCTCATCATTCAATTGCACACTTTATTTGCCAGACTCCTTTCATTTTTACTACAATGTTTTTGCCATTTTTTAATCTAAAACCCAAAACATTTCAAACACTTTGGATTCTTTCAAACAAGTAAACATTGAGCAAATAAGTTCTTGGTCAATCCATGTGGATCCAATACTCAGCTTACTATTGTATTACTTGCTGACCGTGTATACTTGCACGCATAAGGCTTACCTTGGCACTATTCCTTTACACTTTTACACTAAATATTATATCTTTTGCCAAGTGTTAGCAAAGTCGATAAGTTTTTAGTGTTGTTTTCAAGGATTGCAATGGAATTTATTGTTTTAATTTTTACTTGTTTTTCTTTTTCTTTTGTTTTTGTTTTATTTATTTGTTTTGACTGGTGTATGACCAAAAATTGCCCTATGACAGAAGATTGACCATACGATCCAAAAATTGAAAAAACCCTATGAATGTGAAGGAAAAAGTTTAAGAGATGGCTCAACAAGGTAATGGAGGAGATTGTATCTTAAACAATAAAGAAAATCCAGTAATGCACAATGGGATACCACTAGCTCCTGCTGCCCTAGCCGTTAATGTGGAGGAAGAGAGACCTATTAGAGAACACTCGGCACCAAACATAGACAATTTGATGCCAGGACTGATTGGTCCTGAGGTAAATAAACCAAATTTTAAACTTAAATCGGTGATAATACAAACACTTTTGAATGTAGGACAATTTGATAGAGCACCAACTAGAGACCCGAGGCAACACTTGAAGCAATTCGTGGAAGTTTTCCAGCTATTTCAGCAGCCTAGAGTATTAGAAGATACAATGAAGCTGAAATTATTTACATTTTCCCTGAGAGATAGAGCAAAAACATGGCTAAGCTCTTTGTAACACCCCATTTTTAGGCCTAGTAGTTTATAGGCTGATTAGACGGTCCGGTGGATGAGTTTAGAGATTCGAGTTAGATTCAAGATTAAAATTAGATTAAATGCTTTTGGGTGAGAAAATATTTAGGAAAATATATAAAAATCACTATTTAATATAAGGATATTTTTTGTAAAGTCAATTTTGGAAAATGAGGTTTGGAAATGTGACATTTTGGCTAGTGACCAAAATGTAAAGATTGAAAACTATTTTTAGTGATTGTTTTGTAAATGGGTCAAAACATTGAATCTTTAAGGAACAATTTTACCTAAAGTGTTAATCTAAGTTTCCTCTTAATTGTGATTAATTTTCATGGGTTTTAATTAAAAGAATTAAAGAGGAGTTAATTAAAAGAGGTGGTTATTTTTCCTAAAAACACATTTGACGTAACTTTTCTCTAAAGACTTTTCTCTTAAAATCTCTTCAGCCAAACACTCACTTTTTCATCAAATATCAGAGGTAATAGTCTTGATTTCTTAAGTCTTTGATTTCTAATGGAATCCTTAATCTTGTTTTGCAAAATCTTATTGTTATCTTTTGTTTTTCAAGAGTAAATCATCCAATTGAGAGGAAATTCACTCATTAGAGGTATAGTTTGTTCTTCTCCTCTAATGAATGGTTCTTTACTGAAATTCCCAAGTTATTGATCCTTTATGTATGTTTTATAATGAGTTTTAATAATCTAATTATGAATATTGGTTTAATTAATGTTTAATTGATGGAATTATGTGATTTTTCGAATGAGATCTGTTTTGTTGAGTTCTTGATTGATTTCAATCATGATTTTGATGTTATATGATGTTAATAGATTGATTTTGACATTGGAATCCCGAAGCTATGTGAATCTCTAATGTTCTAGGTTGATAGTAATGAATTTTTGAGGAGTTGTGGAGGTTTAATATATGCTGGAGGAATAAGGTTCATGTTAGGTTGTTTTTGGATGTTAATTGAAGATAATTGATTGGTTAAACCGTTGTGTTTTGGAAGGTTTCGGATAGAGTTTGAAGGGGATAGTTGTCATTTTGTTGTGGCTAGTTTGTGAATGCATTTTGATGCATTGAATCCCCTGTTTTGTATGGTAAAACTAGGGACGATTGATCCTCAAGCTTGAAGCGTCGTTTCGGAAGCTTTGGAGGAGTGTTTTGTATCGACGAGTGAGGCATTGCATTGTCGGTGAGTGAGAACGAAACCTGGTTTCTTCCTCGGTAGTAAGTATAAAGAGATTTCTCCCTCGGTAGTGCTTTTATGAAATGAGTTTTATGCACTTGTTTTGAATTACATGGTACCTTCTGTTCAAGCATGTTTTCGAGTATGTTATATACTGGTTTTGATCATGAAGTAACGATGGATGCACGTGGTAAGTGATCCATGTAAGTATGTTTTATACTTGTTTAAAAGCATGGTTTGTTGCTTTGGAAATGGTTTTGTTTTGATACATATAAAAACTGTGAGGTACATGTTTAATAATGAATTATATTGGCATGTTACCGAATATAGTTGGCCGGCTATAGGATTGATAGTGCACTATAAAAAGTCACCTTGGATGTCGAGGGGCTTATACGGTATAGCGAATACTCCATTCAAGTACCCTAATGGTTGAGGGGTTATATGGTACCGAAAACTCGCGTTAGTGGATTATGCGTCTAATCGATGATTGTGGTTGGTGTCCCTGGGTTGTAAGTGGTACCATAATTCTAGTTGAGATGGCATGAAGTGTTGAGAGGACATTTGTTGAATCCGTGTATCCGATGAAATATTTTGGAAAGTGGAACTTGGTTTATGATCACAAAAAAGACAATATAATTGTTGATGTATCATGTTGATGGTTGTTAATGTATAATGGTGGTTTATACATGTTTACTCTATAAGCTTTGCATATGGGTTGATATGCATGGGAATGATTTAATTGAGGGTTAGCAATGGGATTTGCTGTTGATTCATGATACATGTTACATATGGTTTAATATGTTGGTTTTTGAAAGTGCTAAGTGCATGGTTTTCAAGGCATGGTGTTTTAAATGATGATTGAAATGGTGATTTCAATATGGTTTTGGAAAATGGTTTTAAAATGCATTGATGGTGTGTTGTTTGAGCATTCCTCACTAAGCCTTGTGTGCTTACGCTCTTTTTGTCCATCAATGTAGAGAATTGAAGGTTTGGAGGCAGCAAGCAAGCGAAGGATATCTAAGGAATTCAGCTATTGAACGTATGGTTTCGAACTAGACTTGTAGTAATAAAGGCAATAAGGTTCATTGTTGTTTTGGGAGATGTTTTGTTAAGCAAGTTTGTGTTACTGTCGTTGGATTGTAAATGGCCTTATATGTTTGGTATTGCTTCGGATTTATGACCTCTAGACTTTCATTCGAAGTATGATGCCATGTTATGATCACGTTTCTGTGATGCTTTGGTGAGATTTAATCCCGAGAATAGCTGATTATACGTTTGAAGCATGTTAGGATAAGTTTGAATCTTTGAAAGCGTGTAAAACCAGAAATTTGAAACATTTCAGGTCCAAGCATAACGATACGCGTATACCTGTACTGAAATGCATAGGCATAATTTGGGATGGTGTTTCAAAATAGGTGTACCCGTATCGGTACGGGCTAGTGCATTTGGGCTGAGCGTATCAAACCATGGAGAAGCATATCAGTACGTTTTGAGCTACTAGAATCTAGAATTTAAGAAAAAAAGGTGTACCGATATACTTTACCGTGTATTGATATGGCCAGCAGTTAAGTTGGTTAATGTGATGTTTGGAAGTTCTTGTTTCTTCCTTTTTGGTCCCGAATGTTATGTATGTTATTGAATGAGTTTGGATGGTTAATTGAGGCTGAAACTTGACATGTGAGCATGTAATTTGACTAATTAAGGATTGGTAACTTCAAAATGAGTTAAGTCCCTATATTTTCACAGAATTGTAATTTGGTCCCTAATTGCAATCGCGAACAATTGGATATCAATTTGATGCCCGATTGAGTTGAGTTTTTACCCGTTGCCACTATGCACACTATAGGTTAATATGATGTATCTAGATAAGATAAAAGATGGTCATAATTTGAGTTTAATCTTTACAATTTACTTCGGTAAACCCAATGTAGCTCTCTCGGTTCAGTCTTGTGTCTAGACCGGGTCAAGGGGGTTACACTCTTTGCCACCTGGTTCTGTCACCTCATGGGGAGATCTATGCTAGAAACTTTCCTGCAATTCCAGCCAACTAAACTCACTACCAAGTTGAGGAGTAAGATCATCACGTTTAGGCAGGCTAAGTATGAGACCTTATACGATGCATGAGAGAGATTTAAGGACCTGTTGAGGAGGTGTCCCATGCATGGATTCCCAAAATAGACCCCGATGGAGACCTTCTACAATAGACGCAATGCACAAGCCAGAACTATTGTTGATGCTTTGGCAAATGGTTCGCTGCTTGACAAAACTGTATAGAGGCAGTTGGCATCCTTAAAAGGATTTCAACTAATGATTTTGAGTATCCTACTGCCAGACTTGGGACTAGGACTAAAACTGGTGGGAAATTACAAATAGATGAACTTACATCCATCCATGCTCAAATTTCCAATCTTACTAGCATAGTGAGAACTTTGCGAAAGAGTAATGAATCCCAAGAAGTTAAGGCATTATACCCATTCTGTACAATATGTGGAGAGGTTTATCACATGGAAGATTGCCATGCCAACCCTGAGTTGTTAATTTTAATCGTAATTATAATTCAAATTCCAATACTTACAATGCAGGATGGAGACAAAACCCAAATTTAGCTTGGGGAAATCAAGAAGGTAACCAATACAATGACCAGCGTCAGAACAACAATGCCCAACATCAAAGCAATGCCCAACAAGGTTTCAATAAAAATGCGCAGAGGGTGCAAAACAATTTTATGTAGGGCAAAGAAACAACTAGGGGACTTTGACAGATTATATGGAGAGGAATGATGCACCTGTCTAGAGTTTGGCAATATCTATGCTAAACTTGGAGGTACATATTGGACAGATTGCTAGTGCACTCGACAATAGACCCCAATGAGCTTTTCCAAGTGATAGAGATGATGTCAGGCATAGAGGCAATGAACAATGCAAAGTTGTAACTCTTTAGAGTGGCAAACAATGTGAGGGTGAGATACTTGTCAAGAAGCCAATTAGTTGTCAGGAGGAAAAGAAGGAACCCATAGATGAACCAAAAGAAGAAAAGAAGAAAGAAGCGAACATAAGCGATGCTAGACCTTAACTGATACCAGACCTTAGTCAGATGCCAGCAAAACCTTGGCAAAGCCGAAAGAGCCATCATATGCTTATCCAGCTCCACCATTTCCATAAAGACAACAAAAGCACAAGCAAGATCAACAATTTAAGTGCTTCTTGGAAGTCCTTAAGCAATTGCAGATCAATATACCATTGGTGGGAGCTCTCGAGCAGATGCTGTTGTATGGATCAATCAATGGATAGATGGCCAAGAAAGGGGTAAATTGGCTTTAAAAATTGGAGGGAGGAAATTGAAATGATAAAAAATGAAGAACACATGATTTATAGTGGTTCAAGCTTCGAACAAGCTCTGCATCCATTACTTTAGCTCCCACTAAGGATTTTAAACCAATTTCCACTAGTAATTCTTCCCCTTTTCTTGGATTAGGAGGAAACCTTACAATTCGATTAAGCTTTCTACCCAAAGCATACTCAAGACTCTCTCTCTCTTACAAATAAGATTTGGCAAACTAAAAAATACCTCTCAATAGGTTGATTTGTTTCCCAATTACATACAAACACTCCCAAGCTTGAAATAAATGGATACAATAAAAATACACAAGTGAGGGTACAAGATTTGACTCCAAGAACTCAAAGGGATTGGATTTGTGCTTGATTGCTTTTCAATTGATCATTAGTTGTTGTTGTATCCTTTTAGGCTTGCTTTTATACCCTTTCATTCATTTCTATCAGTTTGGGTAGTTGGTATCATCAATAGAGCCATTGGGCTCTCTTTTTCCTACCATTAACGCACTTCTGCAACCTAACTGATATAATCCCAGTTGAGAGTTCCGAATCATATATGTTGTTGCCCGATCGTGATTCGAGTAAGAGCTTGAAAATTTCTTACCGTGGAAAGTTTGTTGCAGTGGCAATTGGGGATGTGAAGTTTCCGTAGCAATTTAGTTGTCGTGGTAACTAGGTTTAAGATATGAATGGATAGTATTGGAAATTTATGGTAGAAGGAAATGTGAACGTGGAAGATAGTGGTGCTGGCGTAAGCTTTTGTAAGTTTGAAAAGGTTGACGAATTATGACCCGCTAGCCATATAGAGCTAGGAACCAACAATATAAAATGATGGAATCGAAGTGATAGAGGGTGGAACGTGACCCACTAGCTATAGAAGAGCTAGGAACCAACGTTATAAACAAATGAATGGATGAAGACCACAAGACAAACTTAAAGCCGATAGAGTTCTTCAAAAAAACTAGAATGAAAGCAACTTTCAAAAATTATTTTCTATAAAAAATGTTTTTCCAATGATCCTAAGATGCCTATTTATAGTATTTCTAGGTAGCATATGAAAGGTCACACAAAGATGAAATATTCTCATCAAATTGGTAATAAAATGCACTTGAATACTTGGTCTTTTCATCTTCAAAGCTGGCCAAATATCATAGATCATAAAGGAATGAATGTAGACATCCTTGTCGTCCACTTAGAGGTGACTCTTCCAATTCCATACTGATCTTCTTCACTAAATTGACTTAATAAGTGAATTAAGTCAGCCTTCATTGCATGTTCGCTTGAAGAATTCGAACATCCCTTGAAATGGATGATAAAAATTAGCTTTGAATGCCTTAAGTAGGTGAATAAAGAATGCCTTAAATAGCTTGTCTCTTGGCTGAAGTTGAAAAGACTCCTCCTTGGTTCAAGCTTCATCCACAAGTCCATGTACCTAGACACAAAGGTAGGTCTTATTAAACTTTAAATAAAAACATGCATGAAACAATTAAATGCTAGTTAAATTAATAAACTAGTTGAATGAATAAACTAGTTTAACTAATGAGCTAACTTTATCCAATGAACTACTTCCCTAAATGAACTATAAGCTTAAATGCAATGCATACTTTAATGAAAAACATGCTTATTGAATGCAATGAATTTTTTATGCAAACTTTAGTTTCTCATGAAAATGCATGCACAAGTAAAATAAAGTGTTCCCCCTTTGTTTTTGGTCTTTCTCCTTCACGTTCCAAGCTTTTCATAAACAAACTTTCCATGGCTGCTTGAAACTTCTTGTCCCTTGCTTGTGTAATTGGCTCACTTGGGTATTCTTCCGGGTCTTTGATGGCCATGATCGCATCAGTCCTCCCTCTTGGAAGCGACTTGTCCCCAAATCGTCCCCTACATCAAAAGGAGATAAATCAGCCACATTGAAAGTTGCACTGACATTATACTCACATGTGAGGTCTAGTTGATAGGCATCGTCGTTAACACGCTTGACCACTTGGAAATGACCATCCCCTCTAGGCATCAATTTTAATTTTCGTTGGGCTGGAAACCTTTCTTTTCTCATATGCAGCCAAACCCAATCTCATGGTTCAAAGGTAACTCGCTTTTGGCCTTTGTTAGCTTGCTGCTCGTATCGTTTCGTCCTTTTCTCAATATTGTCCCGCACTTGTTGATGGATCTTCTTAACAAATTCAGCCTTGTTTCTTCCATCTTTATTCACAATTTGATCAGTGGGCAAAGGTAACGAATCTAATGGAGTTAAGACATTGAACCCATACATTACTTCGAATGGTGACATTTTAGTGGCAGAATGTATGGGCCAGTTGTAAGCAAACTCTACATGTGGCAAGCTTTCCTCCCACATCCTTAAATTCTTCTTGATAATTATCCTTAACAACATGGACAATACCCGGTTCACCACTTCAGTTTGACCATCCTTTTACGGATGACAAGTTATGGAAAATAAATTTTGCTCTATAGTGTCCTCCAAAAATGGCTTAAAAATTTCACATCTCGGTCGGATATGATAGTCCTTGGAACTCCATGTAATCTCATGATTTTGCTAAAAAACAAATTAGCAACATGGGTAGCATCATTAGTCTTATTACAAGGAATAAAATGAGCCATTTTAGAAAAATGATCCATTACTACAAAGATGGAATCTTTGTTATTCTTTGTACGGGGCAACCCAAGTACAAAATCCATATAAATGTCCATCCATGGTGCTTCTGGAATGGGTAGTGGTGTGTAGAGCCCAAATGGCATGACTTTCGACTTGGCCTTCTTATAGGTGATGCAACGTTCACATAACCTTTCCACATTTCGTTTCATTTTGGGCCAATATAGGTGCTCTTGAAGTATGCCCAACGTCTTGGCTATCCCAAAATGTTCCATTAAGCCTCCTCCATGGGCTTCTTTGGCAAGTAACTCACGTGTGGAACCTTGTGGGATGCATAACTTCCCTTCCTTGAATAGGAACCCATCATTCCTATAGTATTTGTCAAACGTTCCCTTCTCACACGCCTTAAAAATATCTCCAAAATCAAGATCGAAATTGTATAATTCTTTAAGATAAGAAAATTCCAACAATTTATTTTTGGAGGAAATTCTGAATAGAATGCCACCTATTCATGGCATTGAACATCAAATCGACTTTGTACCCAGAGCTGTCATTCCAAATTGATCAGCTTACTGAAGCAACCCCGAAGAAACTAAAGAGTTATAAAAGTAAGTATCCGAGTTAATGGCAAAAGGCTACATGAGGGAGAATCTTAGCCCATGTTCCCTGCCGGTCTTACTTTTGCCAAAGAATGATGGAACTTGGCACATGTGTGTAGACTTCCGGGCGGTAAACAAGATTACGGTAAAGTATCACCACCATATTCCCTATTTAGATGATATGTTGGATGAGCTTAGTAGTTCTAACCTCTATTTAAAGATTGATCTTAAAAGTGGTTACCACCAAATAAGGATGCGGGAAAGTGATGAGTGGAAGACAACATTCAAGACCAAGCAAGGCCTTTATGAGTGGTTGGTTATGCCTTTTGACTTAACTAATGCACCAAGTACTTTTATGAGGTTAATGAATCATGTTCTTAAACCATTATTGGGTAAGTTATGTGTGGTTTACTTTGATGGTATATTAATCTATAGTAAATCAATGGAAGAACATGTTCAACATTTGAGGTCAATCTTGACTGTTTTAAGGAAAGAGAAGTTGTTCGATAACTTGAAAAAAATGTACTTTCTATTCTGAAAAAGTTGTGTTTTTGGGTTTTGTTGTGAGTTCTGAAGGATTGGAGGTTGACAAAGAGAAGGTTAAAGCCATTGAAGAGTGGCCACAACCAGCAAGCATTCCTCAAGTAAGGAACTTCCATGGACTCGCAAGCTTTTATCGATGATTCGTCCTCAATTTCAGCACTATAGCTGCCCCAATGACAAGTGTTATCAAGAAGAATTCTAACTTCTTTTGGGAGAAGATCAGGAGAAGTCCTTTAATGCCATTAAAGAGTGTTTAATTCATGCACCTTTGCTCATCTTACCTGATTTTAACAAAACATTTGAAATTGAATATGATGCATCAGGTGTGGGAATTGGAGTGGTCTTATCTCAAGAAGGACGTCCTATAGCCTATTTCAGCGAGAAATTGAGTTGAGCTATGCTTAATTATCCCACTTATGACAAGGAGATGTATGCTCTCATTCGATCTATAGAAATATGGTAACATTACCTTTGGCCTAAGGAGTTCATAATTCACATGGATCATGAGGCATTAAAGCATATCCGGGGACATATAAGCTCAACAAAAGGCATGCCAAATGGGTGGAGTTTCGTGAAACTTTCCCATGTGTGATTAAGTATAAGAAAGGTAAGGAGCATATAGTTGCCGATGCTTTGTCACGCAGGCATACTCTTCTAAATACCTTAGATTCTAACCTCCTACGCATAACGACTTTCATCTCATTCCAAGTAGAAATTGGATGTTCACCATTGTGCCTCCTGCAAGATGTCAACTGATCCCACCATATTAGTGCATAATCCATGAATTCAATGGCAACTAGTTTTACCTTCTTACGCTCAGAGCAATTGTGGCACTCGAAGGTGTACTCAATTTTCTTTTCCCAAGATAGATAAGCCTCGGGATCGGTTTTGCCTTAGAATGGTGGAATGTTAATCTTGATGTTGTTAAGATCATCATCCACTCGTGGGCAGGCTCTTTGGTGCCTACGCTCTTGACACCTCAAACTTTGTTGGGAGGCTCGCTCGTCTGCTTGTTCATTGACCACCTCATCATCATATTCTTCCTCGTTGTCTGAATTTTGCCTCCTTTGAGATCTTTCCTCCAAATGTTCTAGCCGCTCTTGCATAACCTTTGTTGCAACAACCTGTCCATTTCTCGAATAATATCTTGAAGATTGGAATTAGTTGCATCCATGTTAACATTATTACTATCACCAACAGTGTTTCCTAGGGAATTTTGAGACATGTTTAGTATCACCAGCACAAAACCTCACATTTCCACTCCAAGAAAATGCACTCACACTCGTGTTTCACTCGGGATGGCTTTTACCCTCGATGTGCACTATTGCCTCTTACGACTCTTGTTTCCCCTTTTAGGTTCTAATGGAACTCCCTCAAGGCGTACAAGGTCTCTTGTGGAGTTCGGCTGAAACAAACTTGGTTAGGTGGTAATTTGAAGTTAGTAGAAGAGAAAATTGGCCACAAAGAAAGAAATGGGCAAAATAAAGAAATATTGAATATCTTATTTTAGAGTTTTTTTATCTAAAGATGAAAAGATTGTTCCCTCTCTCTTTAATTTTTTTTAATTTTTTGTATTTTTTACTAATCTGGGAGAGAGAAAATTATAATCTTACTGAATCAACTTGCTCTGATACCAAATGATATGATCCCAGTTGAGAGTTCCGAATCATATATGTTGTTGCTCGATCGTGAATTGAGTAAGAGCTTGAAAATTAATTACTGTGGCAATTGGGGATGTGAAGTTGCCGTAGCAATTTAGTTTTCGTGGCAACTAGGTATAGGATATGAATGGATAGTATTGGAAATTTATGGTAGAAGGAAATATGGACGTGTGAGATAGTGGTGGTGGCGCGAACTTTGTAAGTTTGAAAGGTTGACAGATTGTGACCTACTAGCTATATAGAGCTAGGAACCAACAATATAAAATGATGGAATAAAAGTGATAAAGCGTGGAACGTGGCCCACTAGCTATAGAAGATCTATGAACCAACACTATAAACAAATGAATGGATGAAGACCACAAGACAAACTTGAAGCCGATAGAGTTCTTCAAAAGAACTAGAATGAAAGCAACTTTCAAAAAGTATTTTGTATCAAAAACATGTTTTTCCAATGATCCTAAGATGCCTATTTATAGTATTTCTAGGTAGCATATGAAAGGTCACACAAAGATGAAACATTCTCATCAAATTGGTAATAAAATGCACTTGAGTGCTTGGTCTTTTCATCTTCAAAGCTGGCCAATTATCATAGATCATAAAGGAATGAATGTAGACATCCTTGTCATCCACTTAGAGGTGACTCTTCCAATTCCATGCTGATCTTCTTCACTAAATAGACTTAATAAGTGAATTAAGCCAGCCTTCATTGCATGTTCCCTTGAAGAATTCAAACAACCCTTGAATTGGATGATAAAAATCAGCTTTGAATGCCTTAAATAGGTGAATAAAGAAGGCCTTCCATAGCTTGTCTCTTGGCTGAAGTTGAAAAGACTCCTTCTTGGTTCAAGCTTCTTCCATACGTCCATGTACTTAGACACAAAGGTAGGTCTTATTAAACTTTAAATAAAAACATGCATGAAACAATTAAGTGCTAGTTAAATTAATAAACTAGTTGAATGAATAAACTAGTTTAATTAATGAGCTAACTTTATTCAATGAACTACTTCCCTAAATGAACCATAAGCTTAAATGCAATGCATACTTTAATGAACAACATGCTTATTGAATGCAATGAATTTTTATGCAAACTTTAATTTCTCATACAAATTCATGCACAAGTAAAATAAAGTGTTCCCTCTCTGTTGTTGGTCTTTCTCCTTCACGTTCCAAGCTTGTCATAAACAAACTTTCCATGGCTGCTTGAAACTTCTTGGCCTTTGCTCATGTAATTGGCCCACTTGGGTATTCTTCCGGGTCTTTGTTGGCCATAATCACATCACTATCGTATCGGTACACGAATAGCTGTATCAATACATGTCTCAAAATAGACAGAGCCATTGTGTACAAAATATAGGGGCGTATCGATATGCAAGGTAGAGTATCGGTACGGGTATGGTGTAAAAAGAGGGTCGTATCGTTACAAAGTGATGGTATCGGTACAGGAATTGCTCACTGGAATCCTTGGTGAAAGGTTTGCAAAAATGGTATCAGTACGCTACTAGGGCATATCAATACGGTTCAACATTCATTTGAAAATACTGATTCCAATAATTTATAAGCAATGGCTATAAAATTAAGTGCCGAGATTTGCAACTCTGACCAACCGTATCGATACAGTGTGAGCCGTATCAGTACTTATTAAACTTGCAAAAGGTTAACACTTCATGCCTTTTTACTTAAGTTATTGTATGAAATCAAGCCCATTTCATCTCATTTCATGGCATATAGATGCATTTAGTTCATATAGTTGCATTTGGTGTTGTGGTTTTGCTTTCTTTGTTTATTTGCAAAAATGGTGCTGCTTTGGAGGGTTTTGGTTGGTGCGGTGATGTGCAGGGAAAAGAGGAGCAACGTAGGGAAAATGCCATAGCATTTTGGATAGCATTTCTGGGTGCGCTAGAGGACAAAAAGCTGAAGATATTTTACGACCCTCGCATGTGATTCCAGTAGCCAGCTGTGCCCCCACATGTGAAGGGAATATTCCCTAGGAATTAAGGGCACAAAACCCTAGGAGCCTCCACTATATAAAGAAAAGGACACCCACATTAAAGGAAGAGAGCTGAAAAAAGTTATTTGGTGAGCTAAGAAAGAGAGAAAAAGGCGGCTTCCTTTCTTTATCTGCTCCACGTGGTGTCTTCCATTGTTGAAGCTCCAAGGAGTGTTCTTACTGGCCTTTGAGAGAAGCTGCAAGCTTAGGGTGGTTCACGGCTGTCCAAGGCAGCTTTTGCTGTCTCATTTCCTAGTATTTGAATGGGTTGTTTTAAACGTATGATTGTGGAGGATATTTTCCCAGCCATGAACCGATTTTAAGTGGCTTGGGCTTGTTATGGTTTTATTGTTTTTAGTTTGAATAAATGTTTTGTTACTTTCTTGTTCCTTCCATGCTTTGTCCATTGTTCTTTTATGCCTTGAGCTTGTAAGAGCTTTCGAGAGTTAGCCTTTGCTTATGTGTTTAATAGCTTAATATTTGAGAGAGTTAGGCTTAGATATACGTGGACAATGGGGCTTGATGCTGAGAGGCAAAATCCTAACTCGCCTTAGAGATAAGGATAGAGTTTCAACGACTAAGAAGAGTATAACTTAAAGGATAGTTGTATGTTAGGTTTTACACTGAGAGGTATTGCCATAACATTCTTCCTATAAGGTTTCTTACTATAGATAGTGTAGAGACATCTTGGTAAGCTCTGCCGAGCGTCTTGTGGGAAAGATGGTTCAAGACATTCTTCAGGCTTAGACATAGAGATCCATAGCAAGCCCAGCCTTTCATTCCCTTAGAGAGGTTCTTACACTTAAGAGGACGTTCAAAGTATCTTTATTTCAGCTCAGTTTTCATTACAGTAGTTTGCTACAACATATCTGAATCTGTTGCCTATTGCTACCGCATTTACTTTCATTTCTTGTTTTGTGTGTTAAGCTAAGCTAAATTTGGCCTCCAATCCCTGTGGAGTCGATAATCACTCATCACTTTACTACTTTTTCGATGTGTATACTTGCATTATTTGCGTATCATTTATAGTACATCATAGCACGCAACAAGTTTTTGGCGCCGTTGCTGGGGATTGGCAATTAGTTATTTTGAGTTTAGTCTTTGCACTAATTTATGTAACATCCTAACTTATAACTCAAAGAAGTGATTAAAATAAATAGTGTGGAAATTTAAGAAAAGGATCGAATTAAAAGATCACTAAATTAAGTTGCTAGATTAAGGTGACTAGATTGTTCAACTTGTTAACCTTAAGTATTGCATGGCAATTTGTAAATAGAAAAGAGGTTAGATGTTGTGGCTAGCTTAATTGAAGCCCACATGTGGCTGTCTTCATCTCCATTGAAGCCAAACAAATGGCGAATCTTTTCTTCATTTCCCCTTAAGAAAAACCGAAAATGAATTTTGAGAGAAAAGGAAGAACTTGCTCTTGCTATCAAAATTGCTTGGAGTTCGGATATAGTAAAGCTTGATTTGTGATTGTCATCCTTGAGATTGTAAGTCCTACATAATATTCTTTTTAATTGGAGTATATTTTGGTGGTAAATTTAGTCGAACCAACTCTTGCATGATTGAGTTATTTGTTGTTTGATTGTTTGGGAATGTTAGTTAGAATAGGAGCTGAAATTGTTGATTGAAACAATGAGTTGGATATCAAATGTATTTGATATGTTTAATTCAATACAATTTAAAGAGCTAATCAATGTTGGAAATTTGAGCATCTAATTTGGTATGAACTGAATCAAGGTATATGCACGAAGTTATAAGGCTGCCCTGTTCATATATATATATCATAGATTGAAACTGTTTTGATCTTTTAGCATAATAGGGGGCTGTTTAAGCATTTAAAATTGGTAACAAGGAGAAAATGATTTTCAAGGCTGTAAAATCTTAAAAAAGAACAGGGGAAGGATGTAATATAGACTCAATTGGCAAAACAAGTGATTAAAATGAGCAAGAAAACTGCCTTGTGTAAACAGTTTTAAAATCTGCATTAGCTGTGACTTTGAAAAATTGCTATAAATTGTACTGTTGGATTTGGAACCTATAATTTATATGGTTGAAAATATTGTCATATCTAGTTTCATTTAAAACAAATGAAACTGAATTTCGAGCTATAAATCAGTTTATAGATATGATTGTTCAAAGACAGTGTAATTTACCTGGTGGTAGATTTGGGTGTATCTTTAGACTAAAATCTGTATTAATTCATAAGGATTAAAAATGCAAGGCATATATGGTTAGAAAGGTACTTGAGTCAGCTTTCCAACGGTGTAAACGGTTTAAAATTTTGACATACGGAATGGAATATATGAAATTTTAACCGAGTAAAGCACAATCTGCCTGACAGCAGCAGCAGCCGATTAGGACATTAGAAAATACCATTTAAAAACATGAAAGAATGGGAATGGTTTTAAAATTATACATGAATATATGTGGTTTTAGACTATCTTTAGTCTATCTATATATACTATAGACTATTTTGATAAGATATAAATGTGTGTGAATTGGATTGCAATGTAAAATGTTAACATACATGCTTGCTGCCTTGTTTTGAGTAAATGTATGCACATAGCTATAAGCTGCCTTGATGATGCATATTTAAGGATTGAATTGGTTCTAATATGTGTAATCACTCATTTTTATCCGATGTATGAATGCTGTGTTAATCTATTTTAGCTTAATAATTTACATATTACTATTGCATGTATACGTAATATATTGTATGTATGATTAATGTACGCACAGTGTGTGTGATGTGTTATGTATGCATTAGTAATTATTATGTGCATGTTTATATATGTTTGCATGTGTGTATTATTAAAGTCCTTATTATTATCGAATGTATACGAATGAGTATTGCATGAATTGTATGTATTATTATTATGTATGGTCGTGTGCGAATGTGTTTTGTCATAATTGTATGTATGTGTACGTAAGTATGTATGTGTATGTGTGTCCCTATACGTGTGTGCTTGCATGTATATATATATACATATTATTATTAGTATTATTATTATTATTATTATATAAACAGATAAAGTATCAAAACCCAAAAAATTAATTAAGTGTTCAAGTCCATGTACAATTATTTAAAACCCAAAAATTTTACACCAGGCCTGAACCGGCCAGCCCAAAACCTAAAAAACCTAATTACATGTCTAAACCCTAACCCTTTTCTCTTGTGCACAACCGATCCTATGCCATTAGATTGGATATAAATCCAACGATTGTGATCGAAGCGGTGTGTCCTTCCAGCTGGCCGTGTGGATGCACGCGCGAGCCATTTAGCTCCCCACGAGCGTGTGCATCACACGCACAGAACTCCTCAGCTGCCTTGTGCCACGTGTCGTGATCTGGTGCAGTCTCGCCCGCTCAAGCTTTCATCCAAGCCGTCCAAACTTTAGAAAGCCCTAGCCGTAGGATCAGATCTGATCCAACGGCCAGGAATGCGTCTGCCAAGGGATCACCTCCACCATGCCTCTGCCGCACCACCAGCCCCAACCACCGCACTCAGGGTTGCCAGATGCATCGGAAAAATCACCAAAAAAGAGGCTATGTCAGTATCATTTCAGATATAAAGAAATATGTATTTTTATAGTACTTTCTACCAAACGATCAGAGTAGGATATATGTATGAAAAAGTTGTAAGAAGACCGGTTATCAAGTTACCAGTTTTATCAGCCTTTCCAAAAATACAAAAAACAGAGCTTTCATTGGTATTTTTTTCCTCCCTCATTTTATGCATACATGTAAGTAATAAGCCAAAAAGAAAAAGATATAGTTTACCAAAAGAAAACCCTTCCCTGCTAGCGATAAACTCCGAGGAGTGAGCCACAAAAGGGATTTTTCTTTGTTTTTGTCTCGAAACATTAGGGATCTAGGCTTTACGGTCTCAAAATCGAAGGATTTTGGTTTGGTCTTTTCAAAAGTAAAGGGTTTTTTGTTTTCGAGAGGTGTCTAGGTTGGGTTTTGTAATGTTTTGAGTGTTGAGGGCGGTGGCCGTAGTAGCCGGACCACCGCGGCCCCTATAACTGTGGTGGCTGAAGGGTTTGGGGTTGCACTTTCTGGGAAAGGAGAGAGCTCTCTCTCTTTAGGGCAAAAAAATGAGTGAAAAATGAATAAAGGGGGCCGACTATTGGTTTTATAGAGGGGAAATAAAAAGAAAATGGGTAAATATCATCATAAGTCCCACCGCGTTTTGGGAATTTTCAAAACGGTCTCGCCCCTTGGGTTATTTACACCCTTGGTCCTCGTATGTTTTCATGTAATTTTAATCTGGTCCCTTGATTAACTGAATTCATATTTTAAATGGTGAAATTACCTCCCTAGTCCCACCGCATTTTTGAAATTTTCACTCCGAGCTCGCCCTTTGGTTTAATTACATGTTTAGTCCTTTTAAGTTTCGTCTGGTTTGTAATTTCGTCCCTAGATCATGTCATTATTGCTCCAATTTCTGTCATTTATGTTTCATTTATTTCATTTTAGTCCTCTGTTTTAATCATTTATGTTTCTTGTTTTTTGTTATTTTATTGTTTTATGACCTTCTTGATATATTTGTTGTGTTCATCACCTCAATATAGGTTTTTATATCATCTTTGTTTTTGTTTTTAGAGGTGTTGTTTTTTATGTTTTAATTTGTTCATCTATATGATACATATATGTTCGTTTTAGATATTTTGTTTTAGTTTGGTTATCATGTTATACCTATGCCATGTTTTTATGTATATAAGTATGTTATTTATGTGTTTGTTTGATCTTGAAGCATGATAGGAAATTAAGTACCTTATTGCATGTTTGATTTAGTTTCGTGTAAAATTGTGGTGTCTAGGATTTAAGTTTTATTTGATGTTTTTGATTCTAGTATCATGTCTAGGTTTGTTGCCTTATTCTGTTAGTTTAACATCGTATCTTATCCATGTCATGTATGTGATATTGTTGTGGATCACTTTTATATGTTTAAGCATGATAGGGTTATTTTTTTATTTTGAAGCTTTATTTCTTTTTTTCTTGTTCACATATTTTATTAGTATTGTTTAATTTTGTGACGTTCCTTGTATGTTTTAAAATCATGTTGATGCATACGTATGTTTTAAAATTATTTGCTAAGATTGCATAAGAGATATATAAATTGTCAATGCGGTGCCCTTTTATCCGAGCGTAAACGGGGCCAGTATCAGGCGTAGTGATAGTGGTTAGGCGTTTACTCTTAGATAACGGGGCCTTTAAAATCTACTCGCACTTATAATCAAATTTTAATTTAATCATCACTTTAATCCGGAAAGTCTAATATTAATAAAGCAGTAATTGTTAAAGTACCAATTTTGGGCGGTGTGGGGGTGCTAATCCTTCCCCATCCGTAATCGAGTCCCGAACCCAACAATTTTTAAAATCTTTGGTTTTATGGTGTCCAGCCTACCTAAGTGGCCGGTGGCGACTCCGATTTCTAAATAAAACGCAGTTTCCTTAAAACCCATCGGAAGACATTTTTAAAACAAAACAATAAATAAAAATACGTTTTTTAGCGAAAAGGATATCGCTACAAATGGCGACTCTGCTGGGGAACAATTTTTGTTTTTTTCAAAAACAAAAAAAGAGAGTCAAGCTTTTTCAAATAATTACCGCTTTAATAATATTAGAAGTTTCGGATTAAAGTGACTATTAAATTAACATTCAGTTATAATTGCGCATTTATTTTAACGCATTTAAATTTTGGCATATAAACCCGTTTTTAAGTGGGGGAAAACGCTAATGCTTTCGTGGAGATATCATTCTCCCGTGTAGGCCTAGTAAGTACCTTCGGGGCTCGAGTACCTTATGCTTTCGTAAGGATATCATTCCTTTGTGCAGGCATAAGCGAATGGGTCCCCCTGAGTTGAACCCGATTGAAAGGAGCCTATAATGGGTGATGATCGAGGGCCTTGCTACTCTTAGTAGAGGACAACGAGGACAATTCGGGTACCTCCTAGAACCAAAACTGCATATAGAAAAAATATAGAAATCCACCCCTTTTAGAGCCATGCGGATAATCTTAAGTGTTTTAGACGGGATAAATAAGGTTGTTTTGTGTGTTTATCCTATTTAATTCGTCCTTTTATTTATATATTTATTAATTTTATCCGGTACTGACTTGTTTGCTTTTTGTTTTTCTTTTTTGCATACATTATTGCATTTGCATTACATAAAGGTACTGGATCAAGTGGTTTACCCGATCAGAAAGTCTTTCACCATGGAAAAAGGTATATTAGGAAAGAAGAGCTTAACTTGTCAGTCAGGCATTGGTCAGAGGTCAATCAAAAGGCCCAAGGGGACAGTTTGCCGAGCGAACGCATAGTAGCAGGGTACACCTACGTGAGTCTTCAACAGAACGACTTATGGGATCTTCAAAGTATCTGGGAAGGATGGGACCTAAGATTACAAGACAGGTTCTGTAATAGTTATGACTACATTGCACAGCTGTTATACGTTCGAGTCAATCAACCCTTACTCCGAGCTATTTTTCAGTTCTGGAATTCTATTTTTTGCTGCTTCACCTTCATTCGACAGGACATGATGCCTACAGCAGAAGAGTACACTGCCTTACTTAATCATAATAACGTTCAGGAAGATTGGATCTATGCAAAACCACCGAGGAATTAGAATTATACTTCGAAGCTCAAAAACTTTGCCGGGATGAGTGACGATTGGGTTAATGGCCTGATTCGACTTCGAGGAGACAATACAATCTTTGCATGGGAGAGTATTCGAGACATCATACCCGTACATCCCGATGAGGGGAAGAAGATAGACCTATTTCCCTTGGGAATATATGGTTTGGTAATCTTTCTGAGAACTCTTGGAAACATTGATGTAGCCATTCTAGACCTGTTTGAGCGTATGAAACGGAGGGCAAACCCAGTACCAGCAATCTTGGCCGAGACCTTCATTTCTTTAAATGCCAGTCGAAAGCACGAAGAAGGACATTTTCGAGGATGTGCACAGCTGTTACAGGTATGGATTTAGAGCTATATGTGGAAGACACCGATAAGGGTCCTACCGGGGACATCCTTTCAAGGCTTTTCGCCCTTACACGAGTACTTAGCAAAAGAGTGGTGAGAAAACATGAAGACGAAGAAATGGTCCAGTTTCTCCAGGAACATTCAAGATGAAGACATAGTGTGGAGGGTTTTGTGGCTTGGTAGAGTTAATTACTTCTTGTACAGTTGCGGTGATTATGACTGGTTGATGATTTTAGGGCTGCATGGTGGGATTGCTTGTGCTCCGCTTCTGGTGTCCCGATAGTTCGGATCACGACAATTTGTTTCCAATACCGCTGGATTGAGCCGAAGTAAATTTCCTTTCAAAGGTGAGTTCAAGGAAAAAGTTCAGACTATCATGAGGGCTTGGGACCATTGTTACCAGATCAGAGTGGAAGAAGACACCGACTGTATGATCACCACGGACTATGATCTTTGGAGACGTTTGAGGATTAATAATAAGATTCCAAAACCCGATCAGGGACCAACTGTGTCACTTGAGGAGCTTATGAGAGTAGTACCATCTGAAGCTGATATTTTACGAAATGAACTCGAAGAAATCAAGAGGAAGATGGAAACCCAACAGACTCAGCATGCGGGTGAGCTTTATAAAGCGAGTTTAGAGGTCGACGAGCGGGATAGGATCATTAGGCAATTGAAGAAACTGAATGCTGATTTGAGTGAGAAGAACGCTATTTACCAGAAGGATACCCTCCTACTCCAAGCAAAAGTACAGAAGGCCAGCCGAAGTCAGTTCATAGCCATGGAAAAGGAAAGGATGAATGGTATCCGTTTGGTGGAAGAAGAACGAGAGATCGGCAAACGAGCGGTCGAGAAAGAGATAGAAAGATGCAGGTTAGCTACCGAGGAGGAAAGACGATCTTTCAAGGAGGCCATCGATCAAGAGAAGGAAAGAACTAGGCAAGAGATCAGCAAAGGAAAACAAGTAGTCAGCTACGAAAGAGAGAACACCGCCGCTTGGAAAAGAAGGTCGATGGGTAGCAGGAATAGACTGTTAGAAATGCAAAGATTGTACGACGACACCATCCAAAGCCTGAATCAGAGCCAAAGTCAGAATGTCGAGTTAGAGGGAAGGTTGGCAGGATTAGAACACTCATTTTAGACTTACCGTAAGAGGAATGGCTTCATCGAACTACAAGAAAGGGAGTATGAAGTTGGCATGTTGCAAGCCCGGATTTAGTCACTTGAAACAATTGTTTAGGATTATAGGGAAAGAATTAGAGTATTCGAAGAAGCTGCAGCCGGAAGAGACAATTATTGGCAAAGAAGACTGCGTAATGCTGCCCAGATGGTGGAGGATAGAGACCAGTATTACGCGAACATAATTGTGGACATACAACGAGTTGCGAGGCATGTGAGTGACTTAGCTGCCGAAGCCGAAACTCTCCGACCTTTCGTAGCCACAGGCATGGAAGAAGCACCCAGGTTCATCAAGCTGCTCAGGGCCATTGGAAAGTTAGGGGATAGAGCTAGGGCTTATCTGTAGGACTTCGTGTTGTAATTAGGACTCTTTTGTATTAGGAACCCTCCTTTTGTAATGTGAACTCTATTGTAATCTAGATCCTTTAATTCTCGTGAAAGTAGTTCAAAAGGGTGATTACCAACTGAATCAGTACCTTTATTTGCATACATTCCTGCATTGCATCATGACATTTGCATCATTTTACTTGCATTTATTTTCTTTGCAATCATATTAATAGTGTAAATATTGTGGCAGTGTGAAATTAGAACTTAAGCCGCAATCATTCATCATCCATACCTTACCCGACTACAAATCAAACTCATGGAAGATAGGATAATCAGTCTAGAGAAAGGACAGAGAGATCTGGAAGCAAGATTTGATGAGGCCCAGAGAAGCCTCAGTGACCAGATTGCTCAGTCATAAGCGTCGATAGTGTCCGACATAACTGCGTTGTTGGCTAAGAGCCTCAGAAAAAGAGTCGAAGGTGAAGTCACTCAAGAGCTGGTAGGTACCCCAGCTCACAGTAAGGTTCAACCGACTACGCTAAATCTGGCCAGAAGGGTATATATTGACCCTGCTGGGATGTCTACTAATCTTCAGGTAGGGGCATCTGAGAATCAACCCATTGACACAGAAGCACTCTACGAGGAGGAGGTGCTAGACCTGAACTTGGTCGAAAGGATCAGGATAGAGGTAGAAAAGAAATGGGAAGGGAGGTTTCACCTCATGGAAGAAAGATTTAAAGCCTTGCAAACTATAGAAGAATCGGGAAGCGATGCTAGTGACTTAAGTCTGGTATTTGACCTTGTCCTACTGCCAAAATTTAAAACGCCGGAGTTTGACAAATACGATGGAACCACGTGTTCTTCCATACACGTGACAATTTATTACCGAAAGATGGTAGGCTACCTCAAGGATGAGAAACTTTTAATTCATTGTTTCCAGGACAGCCTGACGAGGGCGGCGTTGAGGTGGTATAACCAGTTGAGCCGAGTAAACATTAAAACCTGGAAAGATCTTTTAAGAGCATTCATCGAGCAATACAAGCACGTGACGGACATGACGCCCAGCAGAATTATGCTAGAAAATATGGGGCAAAAATCCAATGAAAGTCTGCGACAGTATGCCCAGAGGTGGCGAGAAGTGGCCGCCCAGATTTAGCCACCCGTCCCCAAACATGAAATTACACCTTTATTTGTTAATACTCTGAAGGGGACACTGTTTGATCGCCTCATTAATAACACAACTCAGAGTTTTACTGATTTAATTAGGACCGGGGAGTCCATTGAATTGGCAATCAAGAGCAGTAGGATTGATAGTGGGGAAAGTTCTCGGAAGTACAACAAGAAGAATGAGGTGAACACTGCCAGTACTTACACCGCCCCAAAGAATTTCACTGTCTCACAGCCACAGACGTCTATTGGGAAAGCACAAAACTTGAACCAAAGGGAGGAGAGAACCTCAAGAAAGGAGAAAGAGAGGCAAACTTTTACTCTATTACCCGTTTCGTACTCGGAGCTTTACTCTCAGTTGCACAAAGCGGATTTGGTCCGTCCATACTACATTACTCCGTTCAAACTGCCATTCCCGTCCTGGTATGACCCGAACGCCATTGTGATTATCACGGTGGTGCCCCTGGTCATCCTATAGAGAACTGCCTTGCTTTCAAGAAGCTTGTGCAGAGTCTAATCGATTCTGGTATACTGAAGTTTGAAGAACCAAGTGTAGCTGCTAACCCATTACCTAATCACGGGAATAGGGGAGTGAATGCTATTGAGGAGTACTCTACCAGGAATGTTAAGGAGAATGTGTCAGAAATCAAGTCTCCTTTGCGGTGGATATTTCAGCAATTGTGCATGGCCCACTTGACCGACAGGGGCATGGTAGTAGCGCAGAAGGGATGTGGAGTGTAGTGTGAATTCCATCAGGACGGAGGACACGACATCCAACAATGGGATGAGTTTAAGAGATTGGTACAACAATTGATGAACGACAAACAAATTGAGTTCTTTGAAGAGCCTACAGGAAGGAAGAAGTCAGACGTACATATGACGGACAACCCCAACATTAAATACGGGAGAGACAGACCTTTTATCATCTCCTCCAGGCCAGAGGGTGCAAGTTCCTCCCAAGGAGAAGCTACTAAGGTGACTCCCAAGACCATCATCTCAGCACCATCCCCGTTCCCATTCAAGGATATGCGGCAAACTCCCTGGAACTATGCTGTGAATGTGACCATACTAGAAAAGGCAGAATCAGGTGAAGTAAAAGAATAGAAAGTTGAAGAAGAGCCTACACCGAAAGACGAGCAAGCCAAGAGTGATGAGAATGTCAGTGAGGTGGGCCACTTCACGAGGAGTGGCAGATGTTACTCCTCAGAAACCTTGAAAGCTGTTGAAGTTACCTAGGATAAAGGAAATGATACATCGGTTACCCTCGGGCAGATATTCGGTGAGGAACCACCTCCAAAGATAAATGAACCAGTAACCGAGGCTCAGGCCAAAAAATTTCTAAAATTCCCGAGACATAGTGAATACAACATAGTGGAACAACTACGAAAACAACCGGCAAGGGTTATAGTGCTAGAGTTGCTCCTAAGTTCAGAAAAGCACCGTGAGGCACTCTTAAAAGTGTTAAGCCAGACTTTTGTACCCCAAGACATTTATGTATCGAAGTTGGACAGGATAGTGGGGCATATCACCGCCTATAACCATATAACATTCAGTGATGACGAGATCCCTGAAGGAGGAATGGGGTCCACCAAGGCTCTTAACATCACAACCCACTGCAAGGGGTACGTGTTACCGGGGGTATTGATTGACAACGGGTCAGCACTAAACGTATTACCTATGGTGACTCTACAAAAGCTGCAAATCGATGATTCTCACCTAAAGCCTTGTCATAACTCCGTGAGAGCTTTCGACGGCACACAAGGAGGAATACTTGGAAAGATTGATGTGCCTCTATTGATTAGACTGACGGAGTACATGATCGACTTCGTGGTGATGGACATAAAACCATCCTACAGCTGCTTATTGGGAAGGCCCTGGACCCATTTTACATGAGCCGTCCCCTCATCACTGCATCAGAAATTAAAATTTTTGATCGAAGGCAAATTGGTCATAGTGGAGGCTGAGCAAGAGATCATTGCTTCAGTAACATCAGATGACCCTACATTCAAAATGATGAGGATGCTGCAGAATGCTCTTTTCGAGCATTAGAGCTGGTGAATGCCACATTCGTCGTGGAAGGTAATCGGATCCCCTGCCCCAGATTATCTAATTACACCAAGATGACTGTTGCTGAAACTTTGGGCCGAGGAGCCAAAGCAGGAAGAGGGCTAGGGAGAAGGTTGCAAGGGAGCCTACGAGCTAGGAGTGTAATAACCAAGAAGGATCATTTCGGGCTGGGTTACAAACCAAGTGTCCAGTAGAGAAATGAAGAGTACAAAAGAAAAGAAGAATAGAGAATAGCCAGATTTAAGGGATAGGACGTTCTATGGAGACCAATGTCTTTCCCTAGTTTGAGAAATACTTTTGTCTCTGGAGGATTCAGCCGACCAGGATAGGAGGTCGAATAAGCAATTAAGAAAAATGACATACTCAATGAGAAAGAAATGTTTAGTGAATCACTCGAGGGGATATCCATCAACATGATAACTGGAAATGACCATGACAACAGCATGTTGACCAGCATCCGCCCCTGCCGCCCCGGAGAGACTCTTGATAATTGGAACTACTTTGATTTACCGGTGGTTTTTAGGGCTAGATCAGAGTAATGCTCTGAATCAACCTTTTTGTTTTTGCCCATAAGCAATGGGGATCTTTTGTATAGGGCATATATGTTAACTTTTTGTTTGAAATGAAAAGATATTTTCCCCATTTTCTCAAATGGCAAACATCTCATTTATTTCATTCACTTCATATAAAATCATTCTCTTCCCAATACATTCGTTCTCATTTAATGCAGGGTCCCCACAATTAACTGTATGAATGATGCTGGGTCCAATCCCGAGGTAGATGTTGAATGCCCCGAGATCTCAACAGGAATTGAAGAAGAGGATGATGAGATAGAATGCGAGGTCCCTGCAGAGCTGATGAGGATGATGGCCAACGAAGAGAGGCAAATCATGCCCCACCAAGAAGAAACAGAAGTTGTAAACTTGGGACTGAAGAAGAGAGAAAAGAAGTAAAGATCGGGACTACATTTTGCTCAAAAACCAGGCACGAATTGATAGACCTACTCCAGGAATTCAAGGATGTTTTCGCCTGGACTTATCAAGATATGTCGGGTTTAAATACTGACATGTGGTACACAAACTACCGACGAAGCCAGAATGCAAACCAATACAGTAAAAACTCAGGAGAATGAGACCAGACATGTTGTTAAAGAGCAGATAAGAAGTGAAAAAGCAATTTGATGCTGGTTTCTTGGAAGTGGCCAAGTATCCTGAATGGGTTGCAAACATTGTACCAGTACCGAAAAAGGATGAGAAGGTTCGTATGTGTGTAGATTATAGGGATCTCAACCGAGCTAGCCCTAAAAACAACATCCCTCTGCCACATATTGACACACTGGTTGACAACACCGCGAGACACTCATGGTTTTCATTAATGGAGGGTTTCTCGGGGTACAACCAGATAAAGATGGACTTGGATGACATGGAGAAGACCACATTCGTGACTATGTGGGGCACTTTTTGTTACAAGGTGATGCCTTTCGGACTCAAGAACGCAGGAGCGACTTACCAAAGAGCGATGGTGACTCTTTTCCACGACATGATGCACAAAGAAATAGAGGTATACGTGGATGATATGATCGCTAAGTCCCGAACAGAAGAAGAGCACCTGCAGAACTTGAGAAAACTATTCTAAATACTACAAAAATACCAGCTGAAGCTTAACCCGACCAAATGCACTTTTTCCGTTACATCTGGAAAACTCTTGGGGTTCGTAGTGAGTAGAAGAGGGATTGAGATCGATCCAGATAAGGTGAAAGCCATCCAGGATCTCCCACCACCCTATACTCAGAAGGAAGTTTGAGGTTTCCTAGGGACGCTAAATTACATCTTCCATTTCATCCCCCAGTTAACAGATAGGTGTGATCCAGTCTTCAGACTACTTAGAAAGAATAATCCTGATGTCTGGGATGAAAGATGTCAAGAAGCTCTAGAGAAGATCAAAAGGTACTTGATGAATGCTCCGATTTTAGTCGCGCCGGTACCAGGCAGGCCTTTAATCCTCTACCTAACATTCTTTGAGAATTCAATGGGTTGCGTATTGGGGTGACACAATGAGTCTGGGAAGAAGGAAAGAGCCATCTACTACCTATGCAAAAAGTTCAATGATTGCGAAACATGATACCCACCAATTAAGAAGCTATGTTTTGCTTTGGTTTGGGCCACCAAAAGGCTTAGGCAGTACATGCTATACTATACCACATGGTTGATATCCAAGCTAGACCCCTTGAAGTTCCTAATGGAAGCGCCGGCATTAACAGGGAGGATGGCCCACTGGTAGATGCTCTTATCCGAGTTCGACATTGTGTATGTAAGTCAGAAAGCTGTGAAGGGAAGTGTCATAGCGGATTTCCTAGCTAGTCGTGCTTCAGATGATTATGAATCATTGAACTTTAATTTCTCGGATGTGGACTTGATGTGTATTACAACCAAGGAAAATGTTTCAGACAACAATTCATGGAAGCTTTACTTTGATGGAGCCTCCAACGCCCTCAGACACGGGATATGGGTCGTGTTAATTTCTCTGAAGAATGTCTACTATTCTTTCACCAGCAGACTAGAATTCTTCTGCACTAACAATATGGCTGAATAGGAAGCCTGTGTTATGGGACTAAACGTAACTATTGAAAGAAAGATTAAGGAACTTTGAGTATTCAGAGATTCATCCTTAGTGATTTATCAATTGCGCGGAGAATAGGAAACCAGGGATCCGAAGCTGGGAAAATATTACGAATTGATCCAGGAGCTCATCAAGGAGTTTGAAAAGATCAGTTTCACTTACCTTCCCAGAGAAGAAAATTAGATGGCAGACGCCTTGGCAACCTTGGCTTCCATGTTCAAAGCGAACATGGGGGCAAAAATGAGGCCCATTGAGATGCAGACTTTTGAAGGGACGCCTCATTGTTGTAATGTGCAAGAAGAGATAGATGGCAACCCTTGTTATTATGACATCTTGCAATATGTCAAGTTTCAAAAGTATCTCGAGGGGGCAACCGATAATGACAGAAAAACACTCATAAAAATGTGAGCAGGATATGCTCTGGATGGGGAGATTCTATATAAAAGAAGCCATGATAAGAAATTATTGAGATGTGTGGATGCCCAAGAGGCGAAGGAGATTTTGGCAGAGGTACACGATGGTCTGTGTGGGACGTACGCCAATGGGCTGTCTATAGCCCAAAAAATTATGAGATATGGTTATTCCTGGTCGACCATGGAGGGAGATTGCATTGATTACGCCAGGAAATGCCACAAATGCCAAATTTATGCTGACAAGATTCACGCTCCTCCATTACCTTTACACACCATGAATTCTCCGTGGCCTTTTGCAGCGTGGGGCATGGACGTCATTGGGCAGATTCACCCGAAGGCTTCCAACGGGCACCGTTTTATTTTGGTCGCCATAGACTACTTCACTAAATGGGTGGAGGCGGCATCTTATGCCAACATCACAAGGACGACAGTATGAAATTCCTAAAGAAGGAGATCATTTGTCGATATGGTTTACCGGAAAGGATTATCACCGACAATGCTTCCAATCTGAATAACAAATTGATAACGGAGGTGTGCAACCAGTTCAAGATAACGTACCATAACTCCACAGCCTATCGCCCTAAGATGAATGGGGCGGTGGAAGCAGCAAACAAGAACATAAAGAAGATCATCGTGAAGACGACGTATACCTACAAGGATTGGCCTAGGAAGATGCCATTCGCTCTTTTCGCCTATAGGACATCTGTTCGTACATCGATGGGGGTAACGCCCTATTCTTTGGTGTATGGCACAGAAGCGGTACTCCCCATCAAGGTTGAGATTTCGTCGCTCCGGGTCCTGAATGAAGTAAAGTTGGAAGAGTCCGAATGGGTGCAAGCCAGATTCGACCAGTTGAATCTCATCGAAGAAAAGAGACTAAAATCCATATGCCATGGTCAAATGTACCAAAAACGAATGATACGGGCATATGACAAGAATGTGCGCCCAAGAGAATTCAGAGAGGGAGATCTGGTACTTAAGAGGATCCTCCCGATTCAGAAGGATTCTCAGGGAAAGTGGATGCCCAATTAGGAAGGACCATACGATGTCAATAAGGCCTTTTTAGGAGGAGCATTAATCTTAACTAAAATGGATGGAGACGAGTTGAAAAATCTTGTGAATCCTGATGCAGTTAAGAAATACTATGTTTGAAAAAAAAGAAGAGAAAAAACCAAAAAAAAGTGGAGAGCTCAAGGCAAAAACCCGAAAAAAGGGCGTCTTGAAGCAAAGAAAGGATCTGAGTCGAAAACCCATAAAGGGTGACTCAGATAAATTTTGAGGTTGGACCTCCGGAGAGAAGAGTCATCCCCATGAGTACCCGAAGAAGAAGCTCTAGGCAAAGATTCTTCTCTGGTTGACGGGATCCCGCATCATTCATACCGTGGATACTTGGAGGTTTTGCATTTCATGTTTTGCTTTTCCTTTTCCTCATGTTTGCCATGACCATCTCAAAATTGTTCCAAATCCTTAATCGTAATAAAATCGCATTTTTTAGCTCTCATTCCTTGTCTTCTTGTTAGTTGCCATAAACATCATGTAGATAAGTTAACATAGGCTTATGATAAACAAGATATTTTCGAGCATTACTATAATCTAACCCTGAAGATGCAGGTGATTAGAAAATAGTATTAACCTTGCCCTCCAGCTGCCTACATGATGTATGTTGATGCGGGACGAGCAAAAGGCTTCGAGCACCAGGGCAAGAAAACCAATCTCACATACCCCGCTTGTTTAAAGAAAGCATTCGAGATAACAAGAGAGATTTCCCAGGTGAAAACCCGGAAGAGCACCTAAAAAAATAACAAAAAAAGGAAAGAACAAAAAAAAACCTCTAAAGTGAAAACCCGAAAGGGCACTTTAGAACCCCAAACCAAAAATTTAGAAAAGAAAGGTTGAAATGGTTGAAACCGACAGTGAAATGGGGTATCGCCACTAGAAGAAGAAAAAAGGAGAAAGCAAGCAGCGGAGAGTCGAGATTGATTGATGGCCGAAGCAGGCACACCAAGATATTGACACTCATGCATCATGTATAGTTAGACATTCCTAGGATTAGAAGCATGCTAACTCATTTTTCATAGCATTTTGTCTATTCTAGACAGGTACTTGCAGATTTAAAGAAGCATGGGCGGCCTTAGTAGCGTGAGTCTAGAGATAATGGCAGCCCAGGTAGCGTAAGGCCAGATCGGTAGCCATTGTGGCGTGAATCCCAAATGTGAAGATAAAGGTTCTATATAAGAAGGGCCTATATTTTCAAGTGCCCGCAGCGAAGGGTTCTTTATAGGAAGAATCTGCCGCTTCGAGGCTTCAAGAGCTGAAAGTTTTATATAGGAAGGGCTTGTAGCTCCAGGGTGAAGACTAGCAGTTATATATAGGAAGAACTCCCAGCCGAAGGAATTCACCCAGGACACAGAAGGTTTTATATAGGGAAAACGAAAAGTCCTATATAGAAAGGGCTCTGAGCTTTACTGTCTTAGAGTGAGAGGTTCTATATAGGAAGAACCGACAGCTCTGAGATTTCAGAAGCTAAAAGTTATGTATAGGAAGGACTTGCGGTTTCAGGGTTTGAAGACTAGAAGTTCTATATAGGAAGAACTCCCAATCGAAAAATCCATCTGTGACGTAGAAGATTTTATATAGGAAAAATCCATGTTGAAGGCGAAGAGTTCTATATAGGAAAGACTCCGAGCTCTACCGTCTCAGAGTGAAAAGTTCTATATAGGAGGGACCCGTAACTCAAGACTTCAGAACGAAAGGTTCTATATAAGAGGGACTTGTAGTTCTAAGATCGGAAGGTGAAGAAGTTCTATATAGGAAGGACTTACGAGCCCGAAGATTTAGCTGAGGAAAAGCGGAGAGTTCTAGAAGAACACGTGATTTCGAAGCTACAAACAGGGAAGTCAGATAAAAATGAGTGCTTATAATCTTTGCTTTGTCTTCGTTTCACGAGAACAAGAAAAGAGGGGCAACTGTAATCACTCATTTTTATCCGATGTATGAATGTTGTGTTAATCTATTTTAGTTTAATAATTTACATATTACTATTGCATGTATACGTAATATATTGTATGTATGATTAGTGTACGCACAGTGTGTGTGATGTGTTATGTATGCATTAGTAATTATTATGTACATGTTTATATATGTTTGCATATGTGTATTATTAAAGTCCTTGTTATTATTGAATGTATACGAATGAGTATTGCATGAATTGTATGTATTATTATTATGTGTGGTCGTGTGCGAATGTGTTTTGTCATAATTGTATGTATGTGTACGTAAGTATGTATATGTATGCTATATACATATGTGTGTCCATGTACGTGTGTGCTTGCATGTATGTATATATATACGTATTATTATTAGTAGTGGTAGTATTATTATTATATAAATAGATAAAGTATCAAAACCCAAAAAATTAATTAAGTGTCCAAGTCCATGTACAAATATTTAAAACCCAAAAATTTTACACCAAGCCCGAACCGGCCAACCCAAAACCTAAAAACCCTAATTACATGTCTAAACCCTAACCCTTTTCTCTTGTGCATAGCTGATCCTAGGCCATTAGATTGGATCTAAATCCAACGATTGTGATCGAAGTGGTGCAGTCCCGCCCGCTCAAGCTTTCATCCAAACTTTAGAAAGCCCTAGCCATTGGATCAGATCTGATCCAACAGCCAAGAATGCATTTGCCAAGGGATCACCTCCACCATGCCTCTGCCGCACCACCAGCCCTAACCACCGCACTCAGGGTTGCCAGATGCATCGAAAAAATCACCAAAAAAGAGGCTATGTCAGTATCATTTCAGATCTAAAGAAATATGTATTATTATAGTACTTTCTACCAAACGATCAGAGTAGGATATATGTATGAAAAAGTTGTTAGAAGACTGGTTATCAAGTTACCAGTTTTATAAGTCTTTCCAGAAATACAAAAAAAAACAGAGCTTTCATTGGTAATTTTTTCTCCCTCATTTTATGCACGCATGTAAGTAATAGGCCAAAAAGAAAAAGATATAGTTTACTAAAAGAAAACCCTTCCCTGCCGGCGATAAACTCTGAGGAGTGAGCCACAAAAAGGGGATTTTTCTTTGTTTTTGTCTCGAAACGTTAGGGATCTAGGCTTTGCGGTCTCAAAATCGAAGGATTTTGGTTTGATCTTTTCAAAAGTATAGGGTTTTTTGTTTTCGAGAGGTGTCTAGGTTGGGTTTTGGAATGTTTTGAGTGTTGAGGGCAATGGCCGAAGTAGCCAGACCACCACCGGCCCCTATAACCGCGGCGGCTGAAGGGTTTGGGGTTGCACTTTATGGGAAAGGAGAGAGCTCTCTCTCTTTAGGGCAAAAAAAGAGTGAAAAATGAATAAAGGGGGCCGGGTATTGGTTTTATAGAGTGGAAATAAAAATAAAATGGGTAAATATCATCATAAATCCTACAGCGTTTTGGGAATTTTCAAAACGATCTCGCCCCTTGGGTTATTTACACCCTTGGTCCTCGTATGTTTTCATGTAATTTTAATTTGGTCCCTTGATTAACCGAATTCAGATTTTAAATGGTGAAATTACCTCCCCAGTCCCATTGCGTTTTTGAAATTTTCACTTCGAGCTCGCCCCTGGTTCAATTACATGTTTAGTTCTTTTAAGTTTCGTCTGGTTTGTAATTTCGTCCCTAGATCATGTCTTTGTTGCTCCAATTTCTGTCATTTCTGTTTCATTTATTTCATTTTAGTCCTTTGTTTTAATCATTTATGTCTCTTGTTTTTTGTTATTTTATTGTTTTATGACCTTCTTGATATATTTGTTGTGTTCATCACCTCAATATAGGTTTCTATATCATCTTTTTTTTTGTTTTTAGAGGTGTTGTTTTTTATGTTTTAATTTGTTCATCCATATGATACATATATGTTTCGTTTTAGATATTTTGTTTTAGTTTGGTTATCATGTTATACCTATGCCATGTTTTTATGTATATAAGTATGTTATTTATGTGTTTGTTTGATCTTGAAGCATGATAGGAAATTAAGTACCTTATTGCATGTTTGATTTAGTTTCGTGTAAAATTGTGGTGTCTAGGTTTTAGTTTTTATTTGATGTTTTTGATTCTAGTATCATGTCAGGTTTGTTGCCTTATTCCGTTAGTTTAACATCGTATCTTATCCATGTCATGTATGTGATATTGTTGTGGATCACTTTTATATGTTTAAGCATGATAGGGTTATTTTTTATTTAGAAGCTTTATTTCTTTTTTTCTTGTTCACATATTTTATTAGTATTGTTTAATTTTGTGACGTTCCTTGTATGGTTTAAAATCATGTTGATGTATACGTATGTTTTAAAATTATTTGCTAAGATTGCATAAGAGATATATAAATTGTCAATGCGGTGCCCTTTTATCCGAGCGTAAACGGGGCCAGTATCAGGCGTAGTGATAGTGGTTGGGCGTTTACTTTCAGATAACGGGGCCTTTAAAATCTACTCGCACTTATAACCAAATTTTAATTTAATCGTCACTTTAATCTGGAAAGTCTAATATTAATAAAGCGGTCATTGTTAAAGTACCAATTTTGGGCGGTGTGGGGGTGCTAATCCTTCCCCATCCATAACCGACTCCCGAACCCAACAATTTTTAAAATCTCTGGTTTTATGGTGTCCGGCCTACCTAAGTGGCCGGTGGTGACTCCAATTTCTAAATAAAACGCGGTTTCTTTAAAACCCTAAGGAAGACATTTTTAAAACAAAACAATAAATAAAAATACGTTTTTTTAGCGAAAAGGATATCACTACAATATGTAGTTATGATGTTTTACTATGTTTAGACCAAGAGGAAGCTAGGAAGATAATTGAGGATTCAGGTATCCCGTAACATCGGGTTAAAAGGTGATAGTAGTTTAGTTTCGGGTTAGAAGATATACATCCCGAGTTCCTTAATTACTTAAATTTATTTACTTGCTAAATAAGTCATGAAACGTTGAACACATAAGCTTGGAGAGTTGAGGTAAGTACTTCTAACAAAAAGTACCTTGTGGTGTATGTGAGTAATTTGTTTGTATTGTAGATGTTTGTACTCTAAATTGAATCATGGATTGAGAGAGTTGTTACCTTTGATAAAGGTATTGATGTCAAAATCAAAGAACTTGAATAATATGATACTATTTCTAGAATGGTTGTTTGGTGTGATTTGTAATAAGGTTTATATGCATTTAGGTCAAATGACCTAACTTAAAAGAACCTAAGGGTCAAGTATAATGCCATTTGAATACCTTTGAATGGGAGAAAGAAATGATACTGATTTTTAAAGGTACAATGGGTGTCTCATGACCCATTGCCTGATTGATTAAAAAGAAAAATTAACCTTAGAGGCCTTGTTAATAAAAATGTGAGCAATGCTCACCTTGAATGGAAAATTTACAAAAGGCGAATCCTTTTTATACTGAAAAGTGATGTAATATGATATGATGTTCATGAAAAGCTATGTGCTAAATGATTTAATTAGATAAGTAATTGAGAAAAGCCTTGGTCTCAAGTTAGTCGTAGGTACAATTGGCATGCCATAGAGTCTGTCGAGCTAGCTAGTCCGGACTACAGTCCGCTTGTTGTTAGAGATCAAATGGTTTGTTTGGTACTATTTGTGTACCCTTGTTTTGGTATTATTTGTATACCCTTGTATTGGTACTTGATGTACCCCTATTTCGGTACTTGGTGTACCGCCTGTTTGATATTGAATTTAGAGGATTTGTGTATCTAGGCTTATCTTGAGTGTCAAGGCTGGATTAAAAGAAGTATAAAGCAATATAAATTACTGAGAAATAAAATTTGCTATGTTTGAAATAAAAGAAACCATAACTACTATGGTGGATTTCTGGATTAGAAGCTTAATTAAAAACATGTTAAGATACATGCTTGATCAAATAATTCCTTGTAATTTAAGACACGATAAGATACATGTTTGTTCGAATACATACTTAAAATTAAAGAAAGGTGATATTACATGATTAAATCGAACAATCATGGATTGATTTATAATGTTTAATTAGTGAACACTTGTATGTGGGTTGTATAGATTTAAATTGAGTAACCATGGGCTGTTTTATATTGTTTGATTTGTGAAATACTTGTAGGTAGACTGTTTAGTCCTAAATTGAACAATCATGGACTGATTTATAATGTTTAATTAGTGAACACTTGTATGTGGGTTGTATAGACTTAAATTGAGTAACCATGGACTGTTTTATATTGTTTGATTTGTGAAATACTTGTAGGCGGATTGTTTATTCCTAAATTAATCAAACAAGGTTCGTTTAAAGAGGTATAACTATGCACACATGCTTACAAGACTGTTATGACTTAATATAATTATGCTTGGACTACTTTGGAACTACATTTGTATATTCAAGATTTAATGTTCCCTTTGGATAAATATATTCATAAATATGAACAAATTGAGATGTTATAGATATATATATATGCATATTGCTCGTGAACTAAATGTAGTGAGGAAGACTAAAGTAAGTGATAAGATAAGCTAAGACATGCTTTGTTAATGATAAGTATTACTTGATGCCTTGAACATTAAGAAATGTATGGTTTTGTGATAATTAAATCCTTCTTGTTAAATTAGATCGGTTATATGGTTAAAGAATTGAGCTCTTTCAGGTTGAAGTTGACTTGGCTATGATCTTAAGATTGATTATTGATACATGTGTATGGATGAGAGTTCGATTAGTATAATTGATTAGAAGTATTCGAATATGTAGGCTAGTAATCAAACTTGTTCTTTGAAATGTTTGAATGAAAAGTCTTGTTGATACTGTTATTTATTTATGTAAACTACCTCACTAAGCTATGACTTACGATGTATTTTCTAATCACCTTATAGGTTTTGCGAGTCTTCAAGTTGTTTCCGAGCTAATCCAGTATTGGGAATCTCGTATAGTTCAGATCAACTTCTTATTTACTCCTAGGATGGTGGCACCTAGTTAGTCTTGCATAAGCATATAGATTCTTATATGACTTGTACATATTTATCGAAGCTCTTAGGAGCATTTAAGTTGTAATGAGGCCTCTATAATTAATTTCTGGTTGATTATTATTGTTTGGCTAGCTAGTATGATCTATGACTGCTTGATTCGTGCTCGGAATGGTTATCATGACTTGGTTGATCTCACTGATGTTGTGGCTAGGAATTTAGAATCATCTTGTTATGGAATAAATGAAATGAGAGTATGTCATTGAGGCAATTAGCCGGATGACTAGAATAATAATTAAACCAATCATAATTGAATATAGTAAATGATACAAGTCTTGTAATGATGTGAGTTTATACTCTACTATCATCTACATGTTACTCTCTATTAAATATTCTCTAAAATCTCATGGATGTTGTTGATGAAGTTGAAAGTTAAGACTCTTGATAATGGCTTTTATAAACTCAGATGACCTTAGTCTTAGTGAAATGTCTAAATGATTGTTGCTTATAGAGTTGGTAATCGAATCAAGAGATAAAATCAATTATCACTAGAAGAGTCTAAAGAGGATTGTAATACCCCAAATCATGGCCTAGTAACATGTCATAAACTAATTAGAACTTAATTGTACAAACAATCTACAAATTAGAAGAATTAATTAAACCTAGTGACTAAATGGATTGATAAAGAAGTAGTCGAATCATGAAGGAACAAATAGTAACAAATTGTAAATGTAGAATTGCATGCAATTAGGATGTGTAATTAAGGATTTATAAAGCAATTAGACCATAATTTGCCAAGTGGAGGCAAATAGCCAAGCCAAGTGATAACAACATGGCCAAGTGGTCATCTTCCTATCATCTTCTCCACTCCACCTTTCTCCACCTTGGCCAAACCATACTCATCCACTTAGGAGAAAGAAAGCTTCATAGATCACCTCCAATTCATGCTTCTTGATTTAGCTTTAATCAAATTAGCTTGGAGAAGTTATAATGCTTGACTCCTACATGTTATAGATTGCTTGAAGCTTGAAATGATGATGTTCTTGTTGCCTAGATTGATTAGGATGATTGTTATCTATGTTAGGATCATGCTGGCTTCTAATAGAACTTGAAATTGTGATTTCTAGTAGCTAAATTGCTAATGCAAATGTGTATGGTTGAAAATAGTCTTGATTAGGGACTGTTTTACTAGTGAAAATGTGTGAATAGGCTAAATGTATATAGAACCCTATTTTGATCATGTTGGTAGATGAATTGAGGATTGAATAGAGTAAATAAGTTGCTGGAAAATGAATACACCTAATTGGATTAGTTAAAACTAGGTAATGGACTGCTCAAATGGTGAATTGGATGAATATTGTTGATCAAATAGATCAAATTGAATTTAACATGATAATGCCTTGTTTTAAGCACATTGCTAGGTGAATTAGACTGACCTTGACATGTAAGAACATGAAAATAAGTTGAATTGCCATGATAGAATCTTGATTAAATGAGTTATGAAACTAGAAACTCAACCTAGTGTAATCTGCCCAGAATACTCTGTTCTGGGCAGTTCTGAAAATTTTATGGAAAATACCTTTACATGTCTATATTCATTAGGAGAAAACAGAAGTGAATTCTGGATTGTAGAATGAACTGTAGAGAAGAAACACTATAGACAGTGTAAATTGTCTGGTGTTGTAAGTTACCCTGTCTTTAAGCTAAAAACTATATTAATTGGAAAAGAAATAAAATGCAAGGCCTATATAGTTATAAAATCATTTACGTTAGCTTTCCAATAGTGTAAACCAATTGAAATTCTAACGTACGAAATGAAAGTTATGCATGATTAAGTGAGTAGAGTACAAGCTGCCTGGCAGCAGCAGTATAGGCAATTCTGGATAGTTTTGTAAACTATTTTGTAAACAGTTTTGGGACATTGATTTCTGCCTTGTTTTACATGAATTAAAGTATAAACAAGTGTAGTTATGTGTAGTAAAGAATCTATATGAACATACTGTCAGATTTGTGTATGATGTTACTTATAACATTGCCTTGATTGAATGATTATGTGAACTTGTTTTAACATGTATTACTTGTGTAATGTGTTAGAACCAGGAGTGAACTTGGTGGATGAGGAAAGGGTGGAACATCCTAAAGCTAAGGACAAGGGAGTGTGTATCCTAGACTAGCTAGCTTGGAAGTATTGTGAGTGTAGTTTACTTGAGAGTTAGGACTAGGTCCTAACTATAGCAAGCATGTCTAAATTCTTGAATTGTTAATTTACTTAATATGAACTTGATCTATAAGGGAAGAATGATTAAAGTAATGCATGAAAGTTGATCACATCCTTGAATTCATGTTTGATTTGATTGCTAAGTATGTGTAAGTGATAACATTGGTGCTTGTGTGTGTCATATGGCATGTGATCAAATGCTTAAATAAATTGCTTGTAATGTTATCCCACTTGATGAAATGAACACATAAGAATTACATGATACGTGAGCTATGGCTCAATTGGCCTAAGGGCCTAGTATGAAATGAACTTGCTTGACATGATCTTGAACTTGAAATACTTGTATAAATGGATTAAATCGAAAAACCTTGGTAGCTAGTTAGACTAGGTAGAAGGGCATGCTTTAGAGTCTAGAGTTCATTGCGTCAGGGTGGACTATGGTTCAGGGCTAAGGCCCCTATTTGGTGACATTTGGTTGGAGACTCGATTACCTATACAAACTAAGTACCAAGGGGGTTGTTTAAATGATAACAATGAAATAACAATCCTAAAACACATGTTACTTGACATTAAAGCCATGAATTGTATGTTACTTGTTATGTAAGCATGATTTGATTAATTCTTGACTTAGAAGCTTGAATTTATGATTCATTGTTTCTTGTATCCTATACATAGTCGAATGCTTGAAATCCTTATCTAGGATCATTCTTGACTAAATGACACAAAACTTGAAATAAAATATGGTTAGAACTAGTTACTCACTAAGTACATTCTTGTACTTATCACTCTTGTTTTCTTTGTTCCCAACTACAGGGTGAAGGATTTGAGTGTTGCTTGATCTTGAAGTCTGATTTCTTGAGCTCGAAGCAAGACACAAGCATAGCTAAAGTATGGTTCATACTTGTTTTGTATTGCTCCTTGATTGGTGGCACTATAATGTATATAGTTTATCTTGATCATGCATTTTGGAAGTTGAGTACTTGTATATATTGTCCTTGTATGGCCTTCTATGATATGAACTTGGTTGCTGAGTTTAAGACATGTGATGAACTAAAGTTCCTTGTGAATATAAGTGTTTTGCTGCGCATATATGTATCAAATTGACCGAAAATGTTCACAATCTATTCTACTTGAATTAGTCGAATGCCTTGTTTAATGTACATGTGTATAATTGAATGAATAGCATGAATGTTTATGTATACTTAATCTTGTGGATGCCAATGGTAAGAAATGGCAATGCTAGCTTGCTTGGACACAAGGTATGTACCATTGGGTGCCTTAATGATCATGTCTAAATAAAGTTTCATGAAATGCTTCATGTCTTGCTTGAATTGAAAGTAGTATGAGATGAACCATGCTTGCTTGGTCTTACCATTCGAATGTGTATGATATCATGGGTTGAAAATGCAAAGTGAATCATTAAAGTAGTAACCTATAATGTAAGCATGAAAGGAAACATCTTAGTGGCTTATTCAAATGCCCTATAATGGCATTGCTTGCTTGATAAGTTAAGTATGCTTGGTTTCTTGATAGTTAAGTAACTCATTTATAGGGATGAGTTAATCAATCCTTGTCTTGTTCTTGTATTTTATTGCCCTGTTCTTGCTTGGTAACGCTCTCGAGCCGGTTTGCTACTAACCCAGAGTAGGGGATGTTACAAGGATAACAACAATTGTAATTACCTAATGCTTTGAAAGTCGTGTTAGTTCCTAGCAAGCTTCTGGATTTTTTTATAAATGTGAATACTCATATGTATACATATGCCCTAGATACTTAAAGTGATCCTAAACTTCTTTTGGTTAACTCAAATGTTTTTTTTTAATTTCTTGAATTCTCCTTGTTTAATTGTACCAAAAAAGGCGAAGTCAATCTTAATTGCTTGTTTATTTGTCTTTAACATGTCCTAATTCGATTTAACTTCTAGATCGGGTCAGGGGATGTTAGAATTTATTTCTTCATTTTGTTTAGTTTTATCTGCTATTTTTGTTTATTCTTTTTTAGGAGTTATGCTGTTGCATGATCCGAGGAAGTCCCGAAGAACCCTTAACACCTATAGTACCTGAAATCGAGCACTTGTTTTGCCAAAAAAGACGCATACAAGAAACCTTGAAAACCATGTATAGAGGTGGCAATCAAGGGAATCAAGTAGATGAAAATCTGAATAACACTAATGCTGCAGCAAATCCTAGAGCAATAGTTCGACCTCAAGATATTAGAGACCATTTGAATCCTATCTTGGATGGTCTTAATCCTAGAATTGTAGCTCCCAATATTCAAGCAGCTCATTTTGAACTCAAGCTCGTAATGTTTAATATGTTGAATTCCATTGGGCAATTTGGTGGATCGCTTTATGAAGATGCAAGATAACACATTCGAGCATTTTTGGAAGTATGTGATTCTTTCTGACAACAGGGTGTGCATGAAGATATATTGAAGCTCAACCTATTTCCTTATTCTTTGTGTGATCGAGCACGAGCTTGGTTGAGTGAAGTACCAGCCGGTTCTATGGAATCATGGTCAGATCTGTGTAAAAGTTTTTTGCTACGGTATAATCCACCTAGCATGAACAGTCAGTTGAGGAATGATATATCCTCTTTTTTCAAGCTGATGACGAGTCAATGTACGAGTGTTGGGATAGATATAAGGGACTACTCTGTAAGTGTACAAATCATGGATTTCAAGACCGGACACAAGTCATCATGCTCTACAATGGTGTCAATGCTCCCACAAGGATGATGTTGGATGCTTCAGCAAACAGCACTTTGCTGGACAAGTCACCTCAAGAAGCATTTGATATCCTTGATGGGATCGCAAACAATGACTACCAATTTCCTACTTCAAGACTTAGTACAAGAAGGAGAACTCATAGGACGCATGAGCTCGACAACAACGAATCAATTTCAGCCTAATTGTCGACCATCACTACCATTCTCAAGAATCTCTAATGTCCAAGTGAGGTAAAGGAAGCAAAAGTGGTCACTGCTTATGTTCAGTGCAATGGTACCCATCATGTGAGTGAGTGTCCTAAAAATCACGAGTCTACCAACTATGTGGGAAACTTTAACAGGAGTAATCACAACCCCAACTCAAACACTTATAATCTAGGGTGGTATCAGCATCCTAATCTTGCTTGGGGGAATTAAGGAAACCACAATTCTGGCAGCTCGAGTAGGCACCACAATCAAACTGAATCCCAGGTTTTCCAGTAGAATATGCCATGGCAAAATGATAACAAGGGTTCAGCCTCTTCATCGAACAACAGTTCCTTGGAAGCTACTCTTCAATATTTTATGTCAACCACGAAGGATTTATTCCAAGACCATGCAGCGTCTATAAAGAGACAAGGTGTATTAATTCAAAGCCATAGCTCTTCCTTGAAGGCTTTGGAAACCAAAATAGGACAGATTGCACAAGCTCTACATGCTTGACCTCAAGGTAGTTTGTCTAGTGATACTGAAGTCACTAAAACTCATGGCAAGGAGCAGTGTAGTGCACTCATTTTGAGGAGTAGCACCCAACATAACAAAGAAGATAAGTTTGGGGGAAAGAAAGTGGAAGACCCCAACCCTAATTCTATAAGTAAGGAATCAGCTTTGCTAGAAGAGTCATCTCAAAAAGGAAAAGAGAATGATGGCTCGACAAATGAACCTGCTGATCTAGAACAGAACATTGCTATAGCAAAAGAAAGATCCCCGCCAGTAGAGGAAGAAGTCAGACCCCCACCACCCTTCCCTCAACGGTTAAGAAGCAAAAAGATTACCCCAATTCAAAAAAATTTGTAGATATTCTTGACCAACTGCATATCAATTTCCATTTCTTGAGGCAATTGACCAAATGCCTACATATGTTAAGTTTCTCAAGGATATTGTCACCAAGAAAAAGAAGGTTGAGAAATACGAGAATTTGCTACAGCAAAAGAATGCTATTCGGTGCTAAGCAATTTGCCATCTAAAAGGAGTGATCCGGGTAGCTTTATCATTCCATGTTCCATAAGAGACAATTATGCTGGGAAAGCTCTATGCGACCTTGGGTCTAGTGTCAAACTAATGCCCAAGGGCTTAATAGAGCGCAAAAAAAGTTCAAGGGCTTCTTACATCCGTAAGCCTTAATTATTTATTAAAACCACTTTTTTTAGATTTATTTAACAAAGTATTCTCGTTTTAGACACGTAAGACAAAAGTGTTCTCCGTCTGACGCACTTTTAGAAAATGCTATTGACTGGATGCGACTTTCATCGACATTATGTTTTTGTTTTAGACGTATGTAATTAAATATACATGAAAGTTGTATCCGGTGAGTAAAACTTTCTAAAAGCGCGTCAAACAGGAAGCGCTTTTGTCTTATGTGTCTGAAATATAAATTGTTTTGTTAAATAATTTTTTAAAGAATGATATTTTAATAAATAATTAATATAAAAGAATTTCGGGTGAAATTAATATTTTTAAGATATAATATTACGCTATTTCTCCAGGAGAAACACAAATGATTCAAAAAATTTAAAGTCCTAATTTTATGAATAAAATTTTAAAAATGTTTAATTTTAGTATTTTACATAGTAAAACTAAAAAAATTTATCTCATCAAAAAAAATCATAAAATTTAAGACATGAATTCTAGCCATATCATGAGTGAAAATTCAAATCCCTTTGGTGAAAGTGCTCCCAAAGCCGATAGACGGTGCATAAGAACGAACTTATTCAAGTGGTATCATGCCACCTAAATAACGCACTATACAATTTATTATATGAATTCAAGATTAAGAGACGTTTTTAAAGTCGATAGATGATAGAAACAAAATCTCAAGACGAAAACAGACATTTTGAAACACAATATTAAACTTATTGATGAATTTATAATTGACTGTTCGACAATGTTATTTCGAAAATTTATCCAAAAGAGCCTAAAAATTCCACAACAAAAACAATTATTTAGATAAAAAAAAAAACTTAACTAAATATAATGAAAAGTTTATAAATGAATTACAACTTAAAATTTTCAAAATATTTTCAATAGACTAATATACTAAAGAACTATCAAATTACAAACACTATATTTACAGAACTCATAATACTTTTTTTGTAGTTAAATGTGTTATGAATATCTTTATTTATGGTGGATATCCATATATTAAATGAGATTTTAATGTACTTTATCATTAGGGCTTAATACCCATTGAAATTAGGGTTTCCATCTTATGCCTATAAATATAGAGTTTGGAGAAAGTATTGTACACAACCTTACTTTGAGAATATAATACAAGTCTCTCTCTTTGTCTCTTATCTTGTTCTTGTTCATCTATTTTGTTCTTGTTTTTTACTTTATTCACAACACGTTATCAGCACGATCTCGCTCAATAACCGTGGTTCTTGTCGGCAATTCCCGAAAAAGATTTCAACAAGATATTGGTGATTACATCTACTATATATTCAACTTAGCTTGGAAATTTTGGTATGTTTTGTTTATTTGTATATCGATATAAAGATTGATTAACCACTCTTATATTGAGATCAATGTATTTTGATTTATTGCTCGATTATTATTTCGTTCTAATATTTTGAATATTTGACCAATCACCCTTAATTATCTGTCACTTTCTCTAGAATTTATTTTTCTCTCCGATTGATTTTTCCCTCGTAGCAGCAACGTCTATAAATAATATAGGCTTCATCATGCTCGGGTTCCCAATGGTAATGCAAAGGAAATAAGAAAATTTTGAGTATTTTACTAGAAGAAGAAAAAAAAATTTTAGTTATTACATTGCAAAGTGTGCGACATTCAGAGGATAGGGCTTCCCTTGCTCTCAACTCTGGACCAATGCTTCTCAAAGTAGAATGCTTTAATTATGGGGTAAGAAAATTATGTCGTATATTTATTAATATATCCTCATAATTAAAGATCAATATTTATTTATGTTATTTTATTGATTAAAGTTTGTATCGTTAACCATATTTTGAGTTTTACATGATATCTTTAAATGGCTTGGAAAGAGATATGACATAAAGAGATTATGATGAGCTGTCTTGGTAATTTATATCTCCATTGTCCTCGAGAGGAAAATCAATATTGATAAAATCTATTTTTATTTTTATTCTTTAAATTACGATTTTAATGTGCAATAAATTATGGTGATTTATGATTTACAAGAAGACTGTTATAAATTATGGTGATTTATGTTCTATGTTCTTTTGGTTTAATCCAAGTATATTGGTTGGACATCCCGTTCTGTGAGTCTATTGGTCTCAAAGAAGGTTTCTAAAGGACCTTATGAACTGGTTTAATAATTCCACGTACGAGGATTAAATCTTTGAAATAATCTGCTCAAAATAAGGCCAGAGCCATTATGCTTCTTCGTCGTCACCTTCTTGAGGGGTTGAAATTTGAATATTTAACGGTGAAAGATCCTCTTATTCCTTGAAATAATCTAAAGGAACGATATGACCATCAGAAAACTATTATTCTACCTAAAACTCAATATGGTTGGTTATATATGAGATTGTAAGATTTTAAATCAGTAAGCGAGTATAACTCTACTATGTTTCAAACTACTTCACAATTGAAGTTATGTGGTCAAAATATTACTAATGAGGATATGTTAGAAAAAAAACATACTCCACTTTTCACGCAAATAATGTTGTCCTCAGACACAATATCGTGAAAAATGTTTTAAAGGTCCACTGGCTCCACTCCATTCCCTAGAGTGAATGTGAGATTTTATAATAGAAAAAAATAAATGCCACATTAGTAGTTGTGGTCATGGTCAAGGCTATGGACATAGACATTATGGTCATTTTGAGAATAATTATACCCACCACAAGTGGAACAATAAATATGCCAATAGTGCAAAATATCATTCCAAGAAAGAAGAATCTATGTGTCATAGATGTGGCAACTTAAATCATTGGCTTTGTATTTGCCGAACGCCGAAGCATTATGGACCTTTATCCACAATCATGAATGATAAAGGAAAGAAAATATAAACAAATTTTGTTTATGGCAAAAATAATTATGGCGTTTTTGATCCAACTTAATTAGACATTGTTGATTTCCTCATAACCCTTGAAGGGAATAATTCGCCATTTATTTTATTTTCCTTATAACCTCTAAAGGGAATAATTGATTCTTTATTTATTTTGTTTTATGTTAATTTGTTTTATTTATTAATCATTTATATTAATTAACTTTATGTTAATTTGTTTTACATATTATTTATTTACGCTTTAGGTTAATTTACCCTTTGAAGAATATGATTACTTCTGGAATAAAATATGCAATGAATTGTGGCGATTTATGCTTAGTAGACAGTGCAAATACTCATACTATACTTAAGCATAAGAACTATTTTTCCATTTAAATGTAAGGGGGAAAATGTGAGTACTATATCTCAAATATCTCAAAGTACTAAAATATCAATGCTCCGGAAGAGTAATAAGTTCTTGTGAAATCTTTGATAGATAATTGATTTGATATGTGCTATATTTAATATTTTTCATTCCCTGAAGTGAATGGTATAAAACACATATTTTTCATTCCCCAAAGTGAATGGAATAAAGCACATAGTGAAAGGTGCATAATTATGCCTATTTTCCCATTTAAAAATACAAGAGAATAATGCGAGTACTATATCTGGCAGTACTAATATCATAGAAAGCTCCAGAAGAGTAAATATATTATTTTCAAATGGAACTCTATTCCATATTCACAATGTGTTATACTTGCCAAAGTCGCAAAGAGACTTATTGAATTTTAAAGATATTCACAGAAATAAATATCATATTGTGAATATTAGTCAAGGGGATGCTGACTATCTCCATATTACGAGTATAACCCAAGGCAATAAGAAAATCTTGACAAAATTATATGCACTATCATCCGGATTGTAATATACAATAATTATTACAAATTGAAGCTGATGCTATTGTAAATCAGAAGTTCACTGATAACTTTATTATTTGGCATGATTGGTTAGGCCATCCCGGTTCAATTATGATGCGAAAAGCTATTGTATTTCATGTGGTTATTCATTGAAGAACTGATAGATTTTTCAAAATAATGTTATTTATGTGATTCTTGCTCTCAAGGTAAATTTATTATTCAACCATCACCAACTAAGATAGATTATGAATCTATTAATTTTCTGGAACGGATACAGGGTGATATATACGGGCCCATACACCTTTCTTATAGATCATCTAAATATTTTATAGTTTTAATCGATGCATTGACTAGATGATCATATGTATCCTTGTTATCAACCCGCACTTGTCGTTGTAATCACTAATTTTGTCTGGGGATGATCTGTTTTTATTCTTGCAATAATGGGTTTATATATATATGTTACTATTATCTAAACAAAAAGATTATGGGCTTTGTTTACATTAAAACCCAAAAACACCAAAAAGTGCTACTAGTATTATTTATTAAGTGTTAATAGTATAATATTATACTAGTATTATATATAGATGTGTTGCTTTTTTATCATCTTATTGGTATACTATGTCATTTAAAACCCAAAAAAATTATTATGGTCCTATTCTATTACGATTATCCAATTGGAAAATATGTGAATATATTATTTCCTTTATGCTATCATATTATTATCATATTTATCATTACAATATCTTATATTATAATTAAACCAAAAAATACAAAATACATATATACAAGTAGACACTAATCTTTAGAATAAAAGCCCAAGTTTATTTATAAACAGTCTATTTACATATTTACAAAAGTCCAAAAATATTACATAGCCCGATAGGCCCAAATAATTAGAACCCTAACCCTATCTATCTTTCATCTTGCACAGCTAAACAATGGTTGTTGGATCAAATCTTGATCCAACAGTCCGAATCACTTTCTAAGAAGAAACCCTAGCTGCTGCCCTTGTCATCCTAGCGCCTCAGTCGTCAGATTGAATACCTCATCAATGGTCCAGATTCTACACGCTCCCCTCACGCGCGGCTTAACATCTTCTCCATGCACACGTGCATTATACGTCTGCGTCCATTGCTCTTCCAGCACCGCCTCCACATCGGCAGAAGAGGATCAGTGGCCCAACGCCACCTCACCATTGGTCTGCCACATCAATTGCCACGCCAACAACTACGCCATCAACCAGGATTGGTCCCCTCCTCTCTCGTCACATGCAAACAAACAAGAATGTCAGGAGCAACGACATATTTCAACAGCAATATCAGATTTCATGAAGCAAAAAGACCAAATCATAGAATGGCATGAATAAAAACAAGGGATAGCAAATCAACAAATGACAATTTATATGGCCTTTTTCTTTTTTCTTAAATGATTGTTGTAAATTCGGGGTATAAAAACCAAACCCTAAGCTATTGTAACCATGCTGAAAATCAGAGGAATATAGAACAAAAAGTAGAAAACCTCAAAGCTTTTGGAGGTAGCCTTTCTCTCTTCTTTTTCATATCATTATCATTATCATCATCGAAGCATATGCATACAAAAAGAAATTAGGGTTTCGAGTTTTTTGCCTCTTTTTTGGGTCCTTTCGGTGTCGGTTTGCCTTCGTTGTGTTCGGTCGATGACCTCCTTCTTCAAAAACAAACCTCTCGGCCTTCCTTATGGTTGCACACGGTGATTCAGAGAAAAAGGATGACCAAAAAGGATGGTTTCAGTCCTGTTTTTTTAAAGAAAAATGATGTTTTTGAGTTGTTTCTGTAGTTTTTTAAAAAAGGAAAAGGACTTAGTTTCAAAAATGAAAGGTCAGATCTGGTTTTATGAAGGAAAAAGAGTCAAACTTGGGTGTTTTAGGGTCGCCAGCTGTCGGCGAGCGGCGACCAATGCGGCAGAACCTCGCCAGTTTCTGGAATTTTGGCCGAGATCTGGGTCTGGGGATGAACACACGGCGGTGTTCATCCCTGTGTTGGGAGAAAGAAGAAGGCCATGAGAGGGTTTATGTTATAAGGTTTTTTGTTTTTAAAAAATTTTGTGTTATATAAACAACCCTTGTTTTAAAACTAGTGAAATTGTTTTTTAAGGACCTTCGCCTTAGTTTAATCATGCCCGCGGTCCTTTCGCATAGGCTAATCACATTATAGGTCCCTCCGTATGGGATAATTACGCCTATTAAGCCATTCTACCTTTTTTATTTATGCCCGCAGTCCCTGGACTTATGGAATCCTTGCCATATCACCACATATTTGTATATGTTTTAGTTTCTCCTTTTTGATTTGTTTATTTTATTCCAGTCCCGTTTTTTGTGATTATGCTTTCATTTTCCAATTGATACATATGTTTGATGTGGTTTAATATGTATGTCATTTAGTGTCTGGTTTTTTATGTAATATATCTTCACACATCATGTACAACATATGGCATATAGTATAGTTTTTTATAATAGAATGCAATGTATAGTTTTAAATGTGTAACATATGTTTTTTTACATAAGATATAGCTTTTATAATATATATTATATAATTTTTTTAAAACATACACATAATATGTAGTTTCCATAACATATGGTTTTTGTAGTATATATATTTGAATATAGTGTTATATACCCTAGAGTTTTTTTTAATATAAAATACATTTTTGTATATAGTATAGTTTTATATGATGTATATAATATATGGTATATATAATAAATTTTTTAAAAAATACAATATATAGTTTTTTTATATACAATATAGGTTCTTTTTATAATATATCATATTGAGTTTTTTAGAATGTACATAATACATAGTTTTTTTAATGTATATATAATATAGTGGTAAATATATATATATATATATAACGTAATTTTAGTATAGAATATATATATTAAATGCTTATACTTATATGTTTGGGCCTTTTGTGTTTGGGCTTAGGTTTAGCTCTAGCTTATTGGGTCTTGGGTTTAATCTTTTGGGCTTTGGGTTGTTAAGCTAGTTTTAGATTAGAATTAAACAAGTTAATTTAATTAGTTTGGGATCACGTGCTCGTCTCATAGGGGCACGATCTTTAAATTAATTAGATTAATTTAGGATTAGCCTTTTGGAGCTTTAGTCAGATTAGGGTTCAAACTAATTTAGTGAATTTAAATTTACCATTGGCTCATTGGGTTAAATGTTAAATTCATTAAATCAGTGGGACAGCTCTTAATTATTTTTTAAGATAAAATTGATATGGAAATTAGATTGACACTTTAATTAGAAGCTATGATTAAGTAACTTGATTTATTTTAAATAGTATTCTAGGCTTATTGGAATACTAGTTTAAAATCAATTGAATTAGTTATCATATTACAAGATAACTCATAATTTGTTAAGGTTCTTAGTCTTTTAGGGCTAATTAACTTAGAGTTAATACTAGAATCACCTAATTAACCACTAGATCACTAATTGGAGGATCCATAACTTGGGCCTTTTAGGTTAGGGCTTAGGGTGGGCTTTTGTGTGTTTATATTTAAGGCTTTGCTTGCCATCCATTTTATTCGTCATTCATATGGCCCATTTAATTCTTATGATAATGAATTTAACTCATGAAAAATGAGTGTTTATTAGTTCTGATATTTGTGTCGTAATAGTCCAAGCTCAAAAGATGTTGACCAGATATTTGAATTAATTCTTACCGACTCGAGGTAAAAGTAAAACCCGACTAAATCATTACATCATATCTTAATTTCTTACACCATGCATAAAGGTGACGTATGAAAATCGAACTATAAATTAACATGGTAGTCGGGCTTATTCGATGTCAGTTTAGTCTATGGTCCGATGTATCATCAACCTTATTAATTAAATTTCTAATTAATTCAAACCCACCAATTTGATAAAGCTCGTCCAATTAAGGTTAATTTTCAATTAAGGTCACCAAATTAAATTCCTTTTAAATTTCGACAATTTCCTTCGATTAAAAGCAATAAATATTTTGGTACCAATTTTCGGGCGTGATGGGGATGCTAATCCTTCCCCACACGTAACCAACTCCCGAACCCTTTCAAATCGAATCTCTGGTTTTGTGGTGTCCGGCCTACCTTATCCAAGTGGCCGGTGGCGACTCCAAGTTTTTTCAATTTTCAAAATAAATCCCTTTAAACCAAGATTTCACGGAAATGATTTTGGGGATAACTCGTAGCATCGAACTTGTGAAACTTATATTGTTTTAAAGCAAAGAAAAAGTCGCTACAGGTGTTTGCGAGGTTACTTGCTCTGTTGATAAAATTACGAGCACATTTTCCAAATTACCCTATAAATACAATCGGTCTTGATAATGTTGATGGCATGCCATTTTACATGCAGCATCACTAATTCGCATCAAGCCAACAAATTATCATAAGTTCTCCCCATAATTTTTAGGTGTGCGGTATATGTTCTAATTGCTCCACCACAACGCACAAAGATGGGTTCTCAAATGAGGTTGGGAATATATGTCGAATTCAAATTCCCCTTGATAATTAAATATCTCAAGCTTTCGTGGGAAATTTATTTACAGCTTGATTTGCTAACTATCATTTTAATGAGTCAGCTTTCTCAACATTAGAGGGAGAAAATAAATAGCTGGAAAAAGAAATAAGTTGGAATGAATTATCATTATCTCAGTTTGATCCACGTACTTAACAATGTGAACTATAAGTTCAAAGGATAATTCATTTACCAAATCAATTGCTAGATGATTTTGCTGACTCTAAAAGAACGACTAAGTCATATATACCAACTATGAATGCTCCAATTAAATTTGATGTCCTAGAAGGACAAACTCTAGTTGCTAATGAGTCTAACTTACGCCTATAGCGTGGTAGACAAGTAGGTTCCAAAGATTAAAAAAATCCTCAAAAAAGAAAAAGAGTTGTATATTATGATGGTTTGATCGAGGAATCAATGAATTATGAAAATCTCTAGAAGAGATTCAAAGGTTTCCAACATAGACATTATATATGACTTAGGTACCTGATACGAGATCTCAATGAATTATGTCATGTCTGGTAATAAGTGGAACTGAAATTAAATTGACATCGATAATACATTTGCATGCAATATAGCACTAGAGATTTTGATGTGGATCATGAACCATTGTCAACAGGACAATGCAAACAAAGAAATGATTGGCCAAAATAGAAAGAGGCAATTGAGGTGAAACTAAAATCTCTTTCAAGAGAGAAGTATTTGTGAGCTATAAACGGGTCTTTGTGAGAAAGAGAAATAATAAACATATCCTCGGTGGTGAATGCAACTACTTTTAGATTTTGATTAGTCTAGCAATAAATGAAATGGCTTAGTTTCCTATTTGTATGAGCTTCTTAATAATAACATTTACATGAAACTTTCAGAAGAATTTAGACTGCAGAAGCAGTTAATTCAAGTTCTCGAGAACAATATTCAATCAAATTGAACTTATCTATTTATGGATTAAACAAATTAGGTGTATATTGTATAATCGCGTCAATGAATACTTATTAGCATAAGGCTATAAGAATGATTCAATTTCCCTAAGCATTTTTATTAAGAGGTTTAGCTCTAGATTTTTCGTTATTGTTGTTGTGTATGTTGATGATTTGAATATCATTGAGACTCGTGAAGAGATCTCCTTAACAATGGAACCCTTGTGCATCAATCGGCATACACAGAAAAATGTTTAAAGAGACTTTACATGCATAACGCATATTAGTTGATCACCCTTATGGTTGCTAGGTCTCTTAATGTAAACAAAGATCCATTCTGCCTTCGAGAAAAGGGCGATGATATTCTTGATCCAAAAGCACCATATATATATTAATTGATATGGAAGCATCATATCTTAGTTAGTCTAGAAATACTCTCTAAGTGCTACGAGACCATTACCTTTAGATCTTTCAAAACTTGAAGCCTTTCTAGATCATGTAAATAATTGTTATGCACGAGGCAAAGCCGAAATATGTGTTCGGCTAAACATATCCAGAAGATATGTGAATTGCTTTCACAAGATAAGATGCAAGCTATCTTGTGTAGAGATAATGCAAAATTTATATCTCAAGGTGGATACATCAAATGTGACAAAACGAAACATATTTCTTTAAAGTTTCGTCCCTCATGATCTTCAGAAAATACTATTCGATGAATCTTTTCAAGCAGTAATTTGAAAGATCTATTCACTAGTGCTTAGTCTACTTCAACATTTGAAGATTATATTGAAGATTGAATTATGAAGATTCAAAGATCTTATATGATATTTTTATGAGGGGGAGTAAATACGCTTTGCACTCTTTTCCCCTTAACCGAGGTTTTTTCCCAATGGGTTTTCTTGGTAAGGTTTTTAACGAGGCAACATGTTATGCGTATCAAAGATGTGTGTACTCTTTTTCCTTCACTAAGAATTTTTTTCCCACAAGGCTTTTATCTTAGTAAGGTTTTAACGAGGCATATTATCTTCATAGATATCCAAGGGGGAGTGTTATGAATATCTTTATATATGGTAGATATCCATATATTAAATTATACTTTAATGTACTTTATTATTAGGGCTCAATACCCATTGAAATTAGGGTTTCCATCTTATGCCTATAAATATAGAGTTTGGAGAAAGTATTGTACACAACCTTACTTTGAGAATATAATACAAGTCTCTCTCTTTGACTCTCATCTTGTTCTTGTTCATCTATTTTGTTATTGTTCTTTACTTTATTCACAACAAAATAAGCCCCTAATTATGATTTTTACACACACTAAAGTCCTAAATCTAGTTGGCATTTTCTATGCTTATGAGCTATGAGGAGGATGAGATGTCAAAATGACTAGGTAAGATGAATTGAATTTTATTTTGATTCTTATAGAGTTGCACATGTCACAATTTCATCCGTAGATCATGTGTTTGGATTGAAAATGATTATTACATGTTTAGATTCAAATAAAACACTAGTGTTGAGCTAAGAATATATATATATATATATATATATATTTGACAAATTCTAAATCTAATCCTAATCCTACCTAGAGGGGAGGGAAAGGGGGACTCTGAGAAAGGAAGGGGAGAGCTCTTAGTGGGTCTAGAACTCAACCTACGAGAATATGTGAGAATAAAGATGAGCAGCTTGGCCAACCGACCAAATGTGCTTGCTCATATATATATAATTAATAGTTATATAACATAATGTGTTTAATTATGTTGCATAATAATTAAAATTATATTTATAATAAATTAAATAACTAAAATATTTTTACAATAAAAATAAATTAACAATAATAAAAGGAATTGGATGAAAAACATAGATTAGGGGCTTATTTAACTGCATTACAAATATGAGCTTCTTTAAACATGGTGTTTTAGTTTGAGGTCTATTTTAGTAATATTAGCCTTCCTAATATATATTTTTGTTGTCTTCCTAATTTTTAAAGCTATATACCGATTAATTTAAATTGATTGGCGTCTCACACCAAGTTTTGATAAACATGTGAGAACAAATAGTTTTTACATATATAAAATTTTAAATTTGAGACCTGATTAATAATATCGAGATGCTTATTATTTGGATGACTATATTGGTAGCCTTTTTAATATTTTAACCTTGAAAAAATCCAAAGAAAAAAACCAGCGACAATGTTGGGTTTGCCTTATCCAACGAATGCCCTTTCGAAGCCTCCAAAAGGCCGCGGTTCACCTCTATTTCTCCACCGTCACCTGCATCTGCCTGCCTCTCTCCCCCTTACATTATACAATTTGTTTCCACTTTTTGCTATATTCAGAATTAATAAAGAAAATATTAGGGGAAACGGCGGCGGCGGCGGCGGCGGAATTGAAAGAATAAAGAAATGGCCACCCAAGTGAGAGCCAATCACTATTATCATCAAAGCAATGTCATGGCGGTCTCATCACCGTCAACATATTTGAATTCTCTTTCTCCATTGTTGCTCAGAGGAAATCATAGTTTCTTCAGGAACAAGAAGATTGGTTTGGGGAGATCTCTTGGGTTTGAAAGGAAAACGAGCAGAAGCTTGAGAAGGAGTAAAGGGAGAGAATGTGCGGTGGTTGTTGCATCAAGCGGCAACGTGGCGGCACCTGATCTCTGGGAATCATGGAAACCTCAGAAAAGTTCTTCGGCTCCTTCACTCAGCGACATCCTTTGGCCTTCTGCAGGTTAGTTCAATCACCGCTGAAAACTAAAGAATCTCGAGACCGATGCAAATTGAGCGAGTCCATTAATCAAGTTTTGTCGAATTTTGTTAATGAAGAAAATATTCCATATTTAAGAACTAATCAGTCGACTCTAAAATAATAAAAAAAATAGATAATGCGGCCTTAATTATGCCCTTCATTGACCTATAATATTTTGACGGATGTCCCTTTTACTATGTTGTTCTCACGGTAACAATGCTGTTAGCTTTAGCAGTCTGAAACAAACTTTTCTTCCTTTGTATATATTTTTCATCTTTGCTCAAATTTAAATTAATTTTGTGGATTGATTATTGAATGCATGACAATATTGAAGTTTGGGTATGCATGAATGGAACAGGAGCGTTCGCTACAATGGCGATACTGGAAAGATGGATCAAGTTTTAGCACCTAAAGGGGTCTCAATGACCATTGCACCTTTACTGTTTGTGCGGTCCTGTTCGCCGCACCCTCCTCTCCTGCTGCTCGGGTATGTCACTCTTCTTCCCCACCCTTTAATTATTGCTACATTCTAGAGTTCTTATTTTTTGCTGAGATATTTGTCTTTAGTTTAGTTGTGAATTTCATTTATCTATTTTTATGAAAATTTCAAAAAATTAGTATTTTTATTCTAATTTATCGAAATTTACCTAACTTTAATTGAGAAGTTTGTATATTTTTTATCACAGAAGTTTGTATAATTAAATAACACTATTAAGCTTCGTGTTAAATCGTTAACTAAAAGAATAGTTATTCAACTATTTATATACAACAAATTAGTTAAAAGTAGTAGTTTAACAATTTACATGCAAGGAAATCAACAACAACAAAAAAACAACCTTCCAAGTTCATGTGTTTATCAGCAACTACATTAACTCTTAAACTTTATAAAATACAAAAATTAAATTCTGACAAATTAAAGTAAATGTTGCGTAAACTTTAGTTAACAATATATATATATATATATATATATATATATATGAATATTCTTAAGGCGATTACAAAGTAGTATTTGTTCATATATATTCTTAATCTTTTGATAATGCGTACACACCTTGCAGACAAAGCGATTTAAACCCGGATATCTAAAATGAACACACACATATATGAATCCACAAGTGGTCCAAGTGAAAAAGAGAATGATGTTCATCATATATATATGTATATATATATATATATATTTTTTCATTCAATTGTCTGAAAAGGGTGTAAAACATGAAACTTTTTACACAAATTTTCATATTTAAACTATAAAATTAAAAATCTAAATCTCTAACCTTAACCTTAACCCCTAAATTTTAAACTTTAAACTCTAAACTCTAACAATAAATTCTATCCCCTACAATCTAAAACCTAAAATTGAAAGTTTTGTGTAAACTTAATTTACACAAACTTGTATCAACTAATTTTCTTATATATATATATATAATACTCAGATTATCATATTTCAAAACAAAATTAGAATTTGGGTTGAATTAACTCTTTTTCTTTTTTATTATATTTTTAATCTTTAGTTTAAAATATTAGTATTAAAATCACATTCTCCACGAACTTTAAACTCATTTCTAAATCTTTTTATTTCTATAGCTATCGCCGCCGTCGGAGATTATTGTTGCCGTTTGAACTTATTTTTTATTATTTATTTAATCTTTAATTTTTCAGTTTTCATAAAATAAAATAATAAAATTCATCACAAGATTTTTTAATAAAATTTATTTTCTTTCAATAATGATAAAATGAGTATTCTGTTTTAATCTTTAATAATGAACTCGTCCCACTGATGGAAAACATCTTTCTTGAACTCAGACTCACCATCCTATATTGCACCAAAATGAGATTTGTTGAATCGATACCCTCAAGACTTACAGAATCATTCCTAGATATTGGGTAAAATCCTAAATAAAAAAACAATCAGAAAAGAGTGGAGGGTTTTGCCGGTGAGAGAAAGGTGTGATAATATAAAATGGTTAATTTAATCCGGAAATTGGTTTAGGGAAGAAAATGGTTTAAGGACGAGTCTAAGGTTTGATAATAGAAAACAAAAGGATAAAGAGTTATCAAATTCTAATTTTGTTTTGAAATATAATTAATTTCATCTTGAGTCCTTAATATTTTTAATAATTATTTAAAGTCGTTAAAAAATTAATAATGTATAGCGTTAGTGATATATAACGGTGTATGTCGTCCGTTCTAAACTCATCCTTATTTTTATTATAAAAAAATAAAACATATAAGTAAAATATTCAAAAGTCCCTCCTTTCAAATATAAATATTCAAGTCCCCAAGTTATTTCAGTTTTCTTAAAAGTACCTTCAACTTTTTTTTTCGTATTCAGATAAGTCATTATTGTTTCAAATGTAACAAGCTCTTAATTTAAATGAAATATCAATTTGTATAGAGCTTGTTTAATTATAAATTAGAGATTAGAAATTTATTTACATTGAAATCAAAAGTCGATGATTAATTGGATGTATTAAAAATATAGAAATTTGCAAGAAATTAAGGACTTTTTATTGTTATATAACACGTGTCTTTAAAAAAGTTGTTATATTTACATTTTATGTAATGATTATAAATTATTTATTCGATAGCATGACAATGTAAACAACATTAATATATATATATATATATATAAAAGAATACATAAGTTGTGTAAATGTGTAAACGTGATTTAATTTTGCATTACATTAGTACCATGAAACCTCTACGTTGTTGCAGAAGTACAATATGTTCATGGCTCAAATAGGTTGTGCAGCGATTGGTGTTGCTGCGTTCACAATATTTGGGCCTGGCTGGCTTGCTAGAAGTGCTGCCCTGGCTGCCTCCATAGCTTTCATGATCTACACACGTTCAACCCATCCACCAGGTACACCTCCTCGTAGCTTCCCCCAAACTACATTTTCACGTCCGAATGCTAACTCTGTGTCGTCCATTTAGCTGCGAGTTTGCCGATTCTATTCATCGATGGAGTTAAGTTACACCACCTGAGTTTTTGGTACGCCTTTTTCCCAGGCGCCGCGGGATGTATCCTTCTTTCTTTGATTGTGAGTTCCTTAAACTAACATTGACAGTTTTATAAGCACTTTAGTTGAGGTTCCCACGAAGTGATGTGCTGCCTGTTTTTTCTTTGATGTACTGCAGCAAGAAGTGGTATGTTACTCGAAAGACAATTTCAAGTTTTGATCTCTTTTCAAACTTGGATGGTCGGAATTCCCAACCATTATGGAAGCAAACAGCCGGTAACTGCTAGGACGTATTTTCAGTAATGTTCTGCTTACTGTAGTAGCTACAAACATTTCGCTGGTATTAGGTGAAATATTGATTGAGAATGCCCAAATCTGTAAAATAACAATTGTAACTACTTCTAAAAGTATCAACACTGTGAACCTTAGTATCAGTACCCGTGCTCGGTGATACGGAAATTTATAAATTTTCTATTTTATTCGTAAGATATTCATTATAATTCATAATGCAACGATACTCGTACCTAAAAATCTAAATTTTAAACACAAAAACATTATTGATTACATCAAATTCAGCCTATGACACCAAATACAAGTACAACATGATATTTGGTAAATAAAATACAAGGGCATGCTTATAACACATTTAAACCACCACATAGGCACTATTATCATCATTTACATGAAAAATAAAATGTAAAAAAAAAAATCAAACCGGATCTTTAAGTGCCATGAACTAAAATCAAGGGGCGTGAAAGGTACACCACAAATCCTTGGGACATGGGGCATAGTGCAACCACACTCAGAAACAGACAGAGGAATCGAAACCGGCTATGGAGATCACACGTGTCAGCATTCGATTCACTGACCCAGATTTCGTTGGATGAGATTCAATTAACTGTCCGTCGCCTATTAAACCAAACAGCTTATCCTCCAACCTCCTAGCTTCTGTCTCCTCCGTCCCCACCGGAAAAACAAAGAAAAATGGCAACCGAAATGGCCCTCGTAAAGCCCATCTCCAAATTCAGTTCCAGCACTCCAGTCTTCAGCAACTCCCGATATGGGAAGTTCACCACAGTCAGAATGTCATCCACTTCGCAGCCAACAACAAAGACCGCCGGCAAGAAAGCTGCCAAAACAGCAATCAAGGAGACCCTTTTGACGCCCAGGTTCTACACCACCGACTTCGACGAGATGGAGACCCTTTTCAACACCGAAATCAACAGGAACCTCAACCAGGCCGAGTTCGAGGCACTGCTGCAAGAGTTCAAGACGGATTACAACCAAACCCACTTTGTGAGGAACAAGGAGTTCAAGGAGGCTGCCGACAAGATCGATGGCCCTTTGAGACAGATCTTCGTTGAGTTCTTGGAGAGGTCCTGCACTGCTGAGTTCTCTGGTTTTCTCCTCTACAAAGAACTCGGAAGGAGGCTCAAGGTATTATAATATTCATTCACCCTATTTTCTGGCCAATTCAGAGAATTAAATTGGGGTGTTTTATTTTATCACGGTTCGCTAACCTAACGGATGATATAGCGGTCATTGCGGATCGTTCTTCCGTAATAGCAGTTTTAGACGTGACACTATCACTATTCAGTGTCTCTATTGAGATAACAGACCGCTATTTAAATACTTGCTGACCATTGCTATATATATATATATATATTCATTTGTGTCGTAAATACTGCAGAAAACCAATCCAGTTGTGGCTGAGATTTTCTCTCTTATGTCTAGGGATGAAGCCAGGCATGCCGGGTATGCACACTGATAGTTGTTCTCTCTGTTTATGGACATTGTTGACAAATTAACTAAAAATAACTTTACCATTGTATATTGACTACAGGTTTCTGAACAAGGGTTTGTCTGATTTCAATTTGGCATTGGACCTTGGGTTCTTGACAAAGGCTAGGAAGTACACCTTTTTCAAGCCAAAGTTCATTTTCTATGCTACTTATTTGTCTGAGAAAATTGGGTATTGGAGATACATTACTATCTACAGACATCTCAAAGAAAATCCAGAGTACCAGTGTTACCCTATTTTCAAGTATTTTGAGAATTGGTGCCAGGATGAAAACCGTCACGGCGACTTCTTCTCTGCGTTGATGAAGGCACAGCCCCAGTTCCTTAATGATTGGAAGGCCAAGCTCTGGTCCCGATTCTTCTGTCTCTCGGTAATCCATTTGTTTCTTTCATGATATCCTCACAATTATGTCATACTACATTGCATTCAAATATAATTTTCGCCAATGTGTTAACAATTTTGTTCTGCAGGTGTATGTTACCATGTACCTCAATGATTGTCAACGTACTGCTTTCTATGAAGGCATTGGACTTGACACCAAAGAATTTGACATGCATGTCATCATCGAGGTTAGGTTCCGGCTCCATTGTTGTTTTTGTTAAATTTAAAGCGTTCTGTATAGAAATGTTATTATGAAGGATTGTTAATTAGAAGCTAATCAAATCCCACTCAATATATATTGTATTTATTTATGCTCTTGATCTTGTTGAGCCATGATACCGGGGATTTTCTGCATCTTACCATGCTTGGTATAAGCTACTAGTTAGTAGATAAATGGTTGTACAATGCATTGACATTCGAAATATGATGAAGTATTCAAGCTTTGGCCCTTATTTACTTGTTGATCTTTGGAATTCCTTGCATACAGACAAACCGCACGTCGGCCAGGATTTTCCCTGCTGTGCTGGATGTTGAGAATCCAGAGTTCAAGAGAAGGTTGGACAAAATGGTTGAGATCAACGAACAATTGGTTAGTGTTGGGGAGAGTGAGGATATCCCTTTGGTGAAGAACTTGAAGAGGATTCCACTAATTGCAGCATTGGCCTCAGAGATCTTGGCTACATATCTGATGCCGCCTATCGAGTCTGGATCCGTTGATTTTGCTGAATTTGAACCACAGCTAGTGTACTAAAATTTTAATTTTGTAAGAGTTCCATTTTTCTGGTACATTTTCGGCTTTAGACATGCTGCGTGTCGTGTTATATGAAACTGATAAACAGTTTAATGCCGAATGACCCTTTTATTTTTTTCGTAAATGTAAAAGTTTATGCCGTTTTGCACATCTTTTCTCCTTTTTTTGTCCTTCGCATACAAGCACTCCCCGGATGAAATTGATCACTCGTCAGCAGACCGAACCAAAGAAAGCAATGACCTTCACCCATGGTTCCATATTGCGGTACAGAAAAACACTGATCTGAAAGAAAAAAAAAGAACAAATCCAATGCCATACGGACTGCATCATCAGATGAACATCCCCTAACAAAATCTCAAATCCTATGCTCCTTGCAAATTCTTGACCTTCTTGCCATGGCAAAACAGAAAACCACCATGATGAGATGATTAAATTTGACAACATGACAATAGCACTACTTCGAACCAGATTCTCGCATGAAGTTGCAACTGTACAACGAATAAACTCTCCTCATTGCTTCCACCCTGGACCATTCAAGTTGTCTTAATGACTTCCTTGATTCATCATCCTGGAATTGGACAAGTGTTCTCTCCGGTCCATATTATTTCAGCTTCAGAAATCCCATTTTTCTTAAGACTTTCATTATTCACAGAAGCATCATATACGACCCTTGTCGTTCCTAGCAAACACTTCTCGAGGAGATGAACTGTTTCATCTTCCTCATGCCTAGTAAGGCACTGTTTTATAAACTAGAAAAAATAAATGCTGGAAATCTAAATACTATTAACTTCTCCTTCTCTACCTGCCATCCTTTCGTTTGTAAAACATCGTCACCCTTGGTTCTGACCTTCCAATACCTTTCTCTACTGTTAAAACATGCCAAAAAGACATTGATTCTATTGCCTATTAACCGGAAGAAATTCAACCTACCCTATGCAAGCGAATTTGAAGAAACCAAATCTTTTACGGCTGCGACTCCTCTTTTACGGGATGAACGCGTCCACCACTCTACCATGATATTTAAACACCGTCCGAGTCCTTTTCTAGTGTAACTCGGGTGGGAGGTTATTGACAAACACCTTTAAACACCCTAATCTCTTCATTTTTCTATACCAATTTGGTTAATGTTGTTGCTTTGAACTAAAATTATTTGTTATAATCAGTTAACTTCTTACCAATAGAACAACAAAACAGTGGCTATAAGTATGATCAGTTAACTCAAAAATTTGTTATGATTTAAACAAAATTTTAAACATATTGATTTGACTTTTATTGAATAAAATAATATTCTAACCATACACGATTTAAACCCAACTGTGATATCTTAAATTGATTCAGTGTTTAGGAAGTATAAAGTGCCTACATCAATAGTTACAGTTTGAACAGGACTGATTGCACCAACCTTAATCTATCAGCATAAGACAGTTGATTTCTTTGGTTCATTGTCAAACATATTTCAGTTTTTAGGAAGTATAAAGTGCCTACATCAATAGTTACAGTTTGAACAGGACTGATTGCACCAACCTTAATCTATCAGCATAAGACAGTTGATTTCTTTGGTTCATTGTCAAACATATTTCAGTGTTTAGGAAGTATAAAGTGCCTACATCAATAGTTACAGTTTGAACAGGACTGATTGCACCAACCTTAATCTATCAGCATAAGACAGTTGATTTCTTTGGTTCATTGTCAAACATATTTCAGTGTTTAGGAAGTATAAAGTGCCTACATCAATAGTTACAGTTTGAACAGGACTGATTGCACCAACCTTAATCTATCAGCATAAGACAGTTGATTTCTTTGGTTCATTGTCAAACATATTTGTTTAATGTCCGTGATAAGTTCATTTAATTGGAATGAATGAATATGAGTACACACGATTTTATCGAGTCGAGCTTGAGCATACAAGTTTGAATTCTTAACCAAGTACAAACCGAACACAAACAAATGAACAAAAATGGACGGAAGTCTGATTCATTTTTACAGCCTAAAGGCTTGGTCATCGTAATAATCAAGCTATGTCAAATTTAGTTTTATCATTACTGTCAAAACCATCAAAATCGATCTTCTGCAAAAGCTTGGGAACCCCCATTTCTACGTCAGGATTGTCCCCATCGACCGAAAGGCCATCGTCATCTTCCGATATCCATGCCCGGAAATTGACCAACGAAGGTGGGATCCTTGACAGGAACACTTGCCTGAAGTTGCTTAATATGCCTTTGTTGAAAGGATTCGTCTTCCTGTCGTACCGGTGCCGGAAGCTCTCGTAGGTTGTCTGAAAATCATAGGTGCAAAACATATTGAATGAAAGGAGATTAACAGAGACGGAGCTATTGATTGCCCCTCCCTACTTCGAAGATTTTTTCTTTTTTACCTTTGTTTCTTATTTAAATTTCGTTAAAAATTGATTTATTTATGAATTTATCCCCACTTTCAAACATTTATAGTTTGCTCTTCAAATCTTAAATCCCGGAGATTAACAAAAAAACCTGGTTAGTGGGAATTAAAAGGATCACCTGGTTAGTGGAAATGAGGTAGAAATGGAAAACTGTGAGGCCGCCAACAAACCAGACGACGATGAAGCAATAGAGAATGAGAATGACGGATAGAACGTCCCGAGATACGGCAGTCCAGAAGCTGCAATCTTGACGGAGAATGTTCGCCCAGGAGCACGTGAACACATATATGCACAGCGTCGTGGATGATGATATGAAACAAAAGAAGAACGAGTAGTTGCGCTGCATTCAATGATCCACGTCCAAAGTGTTTCCCATTTAAAAGCCACAATGACCGGGGAAAAAGGAAATAATTAATTAAAAATTGATGACAAAGTACTCATTTTTTATACATTTTATCCATGTGATTTTTATTATTTAAAAACTAAATTTAAGAGTTAATTACATTACATATTACCCTCGTTTTAAATTGATTTTTACACTTTTAAATATTTTAATTTCATCTCAAACTATGATCTTTATTTTAAATTAGTCCCAAAAACTTTTGAAAGTTTTAATTTTATTTTCAAATTATCGTTTATGTCATCTTAGATTATTACATAATACACATCAATATTTACATGACAATTAACAATTTTTATAACTATTTTATTTACATGGGATATGATTAGTATACACTAGTAATTTGGGGCTGGAATTAGAACCTTTGAAAGTTTAAGGATCAATTTAGAATGAGAGTCATAGTTTGAGAATGAAATTGAAACCTTCAAAAGTTTAGAGACTAATTTAGAATAAAAATCCTAATTTGGGGATAAAATTAAAATCTTAAAAAATTTATGAATCAATTTAAAATAAAAATCATAATTTGAGGATGTGTGATGCAATAAACTTCTAAATTTAATTATAATGTTTTAATAGGACCTTTAACATTTTTTTTTTGTTGAATGAAGGACCTTTAACATTTTAAAAAAGTCAAACTATTGTTTTTTTAATAAAATTATTTATTAAAAAATTTAATTTTAACCGGGTCACATGTTTATAACGGTAATGTTTATTTTATATTTTTTAATTTTTTAATCATTTATTAATCTAACATATACGATAAAAATATTATGTCAGCATAAAATATATGTCAACCGTGTCGTTTTAGGCAATATTTTTATTTGAAGGGAGCGATTTGCATCTTTTTAAAATGTCAAGCATTAAATTTTGTTTTTTTTTTCTTCTGAAAAAAGGAACTTACTTCTCCAATGCATTGACCCACCCAAGGGCAATGGTGGTCAAACCTCTGGACGCAGTTGTTGCAGATGGAGCAATGAGAAGCGCGGGGCGTTCGATACAACAAGCAGGTTTCACAAAACTTGACCTGAACCGTTTCACCAGTCACCAGTTTCACTTCCTTAAGCCTGGGCACTCTCAGGCTGTTTGGCTTCCCATTCACCCAATCAAACGACGCGCTCTTGCTCACTTCATCCTCCTCCTCCAAACATGCTTCCGGTGGCTTTGCGTTTCTGGGTATTATCCCAGGATCTCCAAAGCTTGTTAGAAACAGAAACCCTAAATCCTGCAAAACACAGTTTCCGTACCATTAACTAGACAAACAAGGTTGTTACCGCTATATAACGACCGCTTGACCGCTATTTGAATCCCTTGCGGCAACTCAACAATCAATTTCCAATAAGAACAACAATGATAGAGTAATAAACAAAACATAATCTTTTTACCAACCAAAACAGTGAGTACGAGTCCTCCAAGCAAGATTTGATGGCTAAATATCGTATCTTGGGGCTTCATATGCAACGCCATCTTTATGCAGAAGGCAATCGCGGGGCATCCAATCAAAAACGTCGTTAAGAAAAGTGATGAAGCATCGGGCCCAAGTATCAGCCTCCCACCACAACAAAACTTCTGCCAAATTCAACAATGCAGGTCAGGTCAGGGCAATTTATAAGAATCTAAAACTTCATGAATAACAAAAATGCATGAAAACAAGGAGAGAAGTTTACATTATTTCCTTTCCAAACTTGATAAATCCTCTTGTGATTGGATTGTCGGGCGTGAAAGGAGGAAGAATCGTGTATTTGGCTTCTGCTCTTTCTCATGCTTTCCCTGGTTTCAATCGAATGCATGACCTGATGATGAATGGGAGAGCTTAATCCAAGAAACCAATCAAAATCAAAATGGCTTTCATAGTTTTGTTTAACTTAAGAAAGCCAAGGTCATGGGATACCAAACGCCTTCCTTAGCGTTTGCTTTTCTTCTCTCTCCAACTTCCCCTTATCAAAGTTGTCGGTTTACCAGATCGATCACGACGACTCTTGTTCCTAACAAACTTCTTGATGGGTCCTCATCGTTTCTATTTTCAACCGAGCTTTCCGCACCCAAAACTGATTGCTTTTTATATTCTAATTCTACCATGTTTGAGCATCCACATAACATCTTTTTGTTTCATTCCATATAACACAATATGTTCTGTTGTTGTCCACCGTCCAAGGTGAGGCATATATCCCAAACAAACAACTCGTACTAATTTTTTCGGGGTGAAGTATGATCATCACTTTAAAACAAAAAAAAAATCCTATTAAAATGATATAGGTCATGTTTGTTAATTAACGGATAACTGATAGTTGATAACGGATTACATTAGCCGATAGCTGATTGCATTAGCTGATTTGACTAGCGAATTATATTAGTTGAATGTATAAAAGTGTGATAAAATTAACTGGTAACTGATAGTTGTTTGATTATTTAAACAAGAAAAATGACATATAAAGACATGATTATATTTGATATTTTTTAAACGACATCTGCATTTTATTAATCGCTATAAAAGATATTATAAATACAATACATCAAAAAGAGAAAAAAAAGGACTAGTCCACTAAAAATCTCATACAAAGGTGCAAAGAAAAGTAAACTCTTTCATAGAGATTAACATACCATCAAAATCCAGAAACCTTCATGAATCTTCTTGTCTCTAGCCAAACGAGACGATTTACGAGATGAAAAAGAAATGGTGAACGAACCAAACTATCAGACGATTGCTCTGCTACACAATTCTGATTACATCGACTAACAAACTATCAAACGAGTGGGGATCAATATTTTCTATGACCACCGACAGAAGCAAATTTGAAGAACTCGATATCCTTCAACCGATTTACTTGCAAAGTGGTGGAGAAGTGTAATTTTGGGTGATGGTGGTGGAAGCAAAAGAAAGAAAAATATACACAATGATTTAGAGTGGTTCGACTTTCTAATTAAAGCCTACATCCAGTACCATAGCTTCCCCACTAAGGATTTCAACACAATTCACTAAGAATTCTTCCCCTTTTCAAGGCTAAGGAGGCAACCATTTACAATCTAGACTCATTCATCAAGCCTAGCATCTAAAGCTTACAAACCAAGCTTTGGAAAACCTCTCTAACAAGAGAATTAATAGCAAACTAAAATCCCTCTTTTTGGTAGATGTTTGCACTCTAAAGCACTTCCTCAAACCCTAATACACTTGAGCATACATTGACAATTGAGCTCAATAAGTGTAGTCTATACAAGAATATGAATTTAAGCACTAAGACATATTTTCAATCATTTTGATGTTGGCAATTTGACCATTAGCTTTTCAGATGCTTCTTGAGACCTTAAATACTCCCAATTGAGTTTCTAGCTATTGGTGATCGTTGGTAGCTTTATTTCCCTACAATAAATGCAGTTTTGGAGCAGTCGATATCGGTACGTGGGTGTAACATACTCTAACCACCCTAGTAGGATTAGGTAAGTTACTACAATTACAATCAACAATTCAATCAATTGTAGGTAGTGAATACATTTCATTTAAAGTCTTTCTTACACTTCAAGTTACAATTCGACTAGGTGAGGACTCAATATACAATGTGTGATACACCTATTAGATACATTAGTACCCCTAATGCAATTTGATATCACATTCAATACCATTTAAGACTTACTTGATTTATAAGAAACCATTCGAATTGTATGTTTAACACAATAGAAGTTTAGAGGATTCATTGTAGCTATTAGGCATACCAATAGATGAATTACATAATTTACTTAAATTACCTTAATCTAACATATATGCTTACAATGTTTATACACCATTCAGCTAGTAGGATTATCAAACATATGTTCTTACAATGTCATATACATCATTCGACTAGACCATAAGTGACCAAGGTGGTTCAATTTTAAACATGTAGATTACTATGTTTACTAGATGTTAACTAGCCATTTTCAAGAGATCTATTCAACCATGACATGTATAAGTCAACCATAAAAACCTAACATTCAGCTAACAAGCACACAAGTTCATTAAAATGCATACATGCTTATATATATACATACCATACTCTTATAGATCATTGATGAGCTTAGTTTATACAAACCATAACTAAGTGATCATAATTATACATGCCTAAGGTGCCACCATCCTAGGAGAACTAAACAAAATGGAAACATACTCTTTTGAGCAACAAGTGACTTGTATGAGCTTAGACTTCAAGAGTATCCCAAAATCAACCTGTATCGTAGAAATGAGACTAGAATAAGTAAAGCTTAGTGAGTGAGTTAAAGTTTCAAGGAAACAATACAAGAAGTCTCAACTACGAATCATCAAATGGGTGATATGGTTCCCCCATCATTAGGGAACCATTCGAACAAGGCTTACCCTACTAGATGCTATCTAGTTTTCAATCCAATATCAATACAAGGCTTGAAGTTTAGACATGCTTAATCATCCAATTCGATTTCTTTAGGCTTCACATATCTTTTGAACACAATCAATGTTTCAATATCAAGAAATCTCCTAAGCAATGTTCAATCAATGTTTCAATACACAAGAAATCTCTTAAGCAAAGTTCAATAGTTCATGGCATTTGATGTTTCCTTTACAATCAAGCAATCTCATAAGCAAGGTTCAATCAATGTTTCAATGCACAAATAATCTCCTATGCAATGTTCAATAGTTCGTGGCATTTGATGTTTCCTTTACAATCAAGCAATCTCATAAGCAAGGTTCAATCAATGTTTCAATGTCAATATTTCAAGGCATTCAATATTCCTTTACCATCAAGTAATCTCATATAAACAATGTTCAAGCAATGTTTCAATGTTTCAATATTTCAATGTCTCAATATTTCAATCAATTAATGCAATTCAATATGACAATAAATTCAATGTATATGATGTATAAGTTCATTTTAAGTATAGCCTTGAGAATCGATTATTCAGTCTAGATACTCGAGTCTCCAACCAAACTGTCGCCAATAACAATAATGAATATGGTAGCAAGTACCTGGTCAATCCCTCCTACTGTTGCCAATGACTAATAACAATACTTCCCTCTTACTGTCGCCAATTAGGGACCAATGTCCCGGACCATAGTCCACCCCGAAAATGAGCTCTATAGACTCTATGGCATGCCAACTATATCTAAGACCGACTCGAGACCAAGGCTTTCAATAGTTATCCCTTTCAATCAATTGAAAGCATGTGTTCAATTCAATATGCACAATTTGTGCCAATATTCCCTTTTAATCAAATAGGGCTCAATCCAATCCATTATCAATGTCTCCATGGTTAATGTAGGAGTATCAATCAATATGTCATTCAACAATGAATTGTATACTTCTATCTATAACATCATGCTTCAATTCAATCCATTTCAATTAGGCAATGAGCATAACAATTCAATCAATGACAATTCAAGCATACTTCACAATCAAGTAACCACTCAAAGGAGTACTTACCTTGCTATTGCTTTATGGAAATCTCATTAAAACAAATTTACACTTAAAGTTCAATAAAATTTACAAGTCAAAACAGACTTGGAGTGGTTACCGCCCTCTCCAAACTTTAAACTACACTCACAAGAATTTTTCTGAGCTATTGTCGATCCAGGATTGTAATCCCTTTTCCTCTACTAGCTTGTTGATCTAAGTGAACCCCTTTATCATCAATTTCCACTTGATCTAACATTCATACAATACATAAGGTATTAGATACAATCCAACAATCAATTGAGTCATTATGTGACTCTATACATAAGCATACAATTCAATATAAACATCTGAAATGTTACTGTCTGGCAGCATGTGCACTGTCTGCTTAAATATTCATATCTTTCATTTCGTATGTCGAAATTTCAATTGGTTTACACCGTTGGAAAGCTAAAAAAATTGTCTTTAGAACCATATAAGGATTTCATTTTAGTTCTTAGCCAATTAATACAGTTTTTAACATAAAGACAAGGAATTTTGCTACATTGGACAGTTTGCACTGTCCCTAGTGTTTCTTCTCTACAATTCAGCATATAACCCAGAGTTCAGTTCTGTTTTCTCCTAATGAATTTATGCATACTAAGGTGTTGTCCATAAAAATTTCAGCCTTAAATTCATTATACATAATTTTTAGTGATTTTCAAAGTTACTGCCCAGAACAGAGCATTCTAGGCAGATTACACTAGGTTGAATTCCTAGCTCCTTAACTCATTTTTGCAAGGTCCTAACATGGAAATTCCATTCATGTTCTTGATCATACATGTATAGGCTATCATACATGTATAGGCTATCATAATTCACCTAGAAATGTTCTTATAACAGGGCACTATCATGTTGAACCTAATTTGATCTATTTGATCACATTTACTCATCCAATTCATCAACTAGGCAGTCCATTACCTAATTTAAATAGTTCAATTAGTTGTAGTCAATTTCCAGCAACATATCCATTCAATTCAATCTTCATTTTACCTAGCAACATAATCAAAACAGGGTTCTATGTTCATTTGACAAGTTTACACATTTTCCCTATCAAAACAGTCCCTAATCAAGACTGTTTCCAGCCATATTCATATTCCTCAATTTTTCTAGCAACTATACATATATCTCATTAGCAATTTAGCCATTGACAACATCAATTTCTCCTATTCATTTGATTGGCATGTCAATTTGATAGTTTAATCAACCAGTTGAACTTCTTAACTAGTTCATAACATCAATTCACTATCTATTCATCAATTTCATGTAATTCAAGCAAGAACACTAAATCTAAATGCATCATTTGTATCTATAACACATCAAGGAAGAGATTTTACCTTCCTATCAAGATTATATAAATGTTAGCAATTCCAATTTCACCAAATTTCAAGCTTGCATCAATGAGTTATGGAGTTTTCTCTCTCAAATCCTTTTCTCTCTTCCTATTCACCTACACGGCAAAGAGAGGAGAAGAAGATGATAATGGATCATCCATTATCTCTTCCAATTAACTAATTTGCCCTTAATTATCCTTTAATTAATGACATGTGTAGGGGCATTATAGGAATGTTAATATTTTGCATGCATTCCTTCAATTTATCAATTGTTTCGGTTTGGTCACTTATACATTAGGTTACCACTTTTTCAATTATAGCATTCTGGTCCTTAATAACTAGATTTAACACCCTTTTTTCAATCAATTAGGGATTTAATGAAGGCATTGTAGTAACTTCTTTTATACTAGATTTGAGGATATTACAGTGGGCAGCCGTATAGGTACTGGTTCTTCAGACACTAGCCGTTGAGCTTGATACAACCTTCTCGTATCGATACGCCTTGGGGACGTATCAGTACCTAAGACTGGTACGCCATAGTCCGTTTCAGTACTGAGGATTAGTACGAAAGATCGGTATGCTGCAGGGAACTACCTGTTAGGGATTTAAAAAGTTGGGATCGATACGCCTTTACGCGTATCGATACGACCCTTCTCCGTATCGGTACGACTAAGCCTGTACCGGTACGGGTTTTCGTTATTGGAAAAATACTATAGCTGAAACCTTAAAAAGGTATCGGTACGGTGTATACCTTACTGATACGGTCGTGTTGAAAACATGAGTTTAACTACTTTTAAACATTTTAAACACTTCCAAAACCTTATGAAAACATCTCAAACTTATTTTCAAGTTGTTTGGACTTAAAATCATTTTTGCACTCTTTTCAATTTAGTCCAAAATTAATTTTCAATTATTATATTAAAACAAATATCCTAACAAACTCCCCCTTTTTGATATAATAAACCAACTTGAAAAGTTGTTTTTGAGATTCTCCCATTTGTAAAAATAAATTTTGAATAAGAGTTTTAAAATTTAACGATAGTTAAAGCTCCCCCTTATTCACTTGAAAGTTCATTTTTTCGAACCATTCTCCCCTTTTTTGTTATATAAAAAAATGGTTCAAACCAAAGTTTGAAAACTTTTAAGTCCATAACAATGGATAGTTTTGATAACAAATTTTGACAAAAGTAAGAAATTTGATTAAAATAGGTTCCCCTTACTCAAGCATCATATGAATGTTAGTCCAACAAATGTATGATTACCTAGTTAATTTAAAAATAAAAAATCAATTTAAAAACAAATAAATTCAACTAAATTTTACAACTTGAACCAAAGGTAGGATGTGAAACCTTTCTTCTTCAAGTGATCTTTCTTGTGTGTATAGAGCTCCCCCTTAATTTTATTATTTGTTGATCATGCTCCATCACACCTAAATCAAGACAATCAAGTAATTTTTGGTATCCAAATTGCTTTGGATCTATAGACATTAGTAGCACAAATTTTAGTCCCATTTGGAACCCATTTTACAATTTCATCCTTTTTATGTGAAGTAGTTAGTCCTTTTGGGACCCAAATACTTCTAAAACACTTTCCATTAAAAATTGTAGGGGCACTAGATTGTCTTTGATAAAAGTTTGATTTTATAAATTTTTTTTATTTTCTAATTCCTTGGAAATCAAAGCTTTTTCCTTCTTAAGATCATCTACCTCTTTTTGATGATCTTTTTCTAAACTTTGAAGCAAATTTTGTAAATTTAAGACTTTAAGTTCAAAATTCTTAAATTTTGCTTCAAACTCTAAATTAGTTTTCAAAAGAAAATCATTTTTGGTTTTCAATTTTGAAATCAACTTTTTGTTTTTCTAAAAATGAAGCCTTGAATTCAAAAACCAATTCATCATAGGCTTTTTGTAACTCATCAAATGAATAAGAATTTGAACTAGATGAGTTAGAAGTTACCTCACCCTCTTGGAGTGACATAAAACATAGATGGGCTACTTCATGTTCATTGGTGGAGTCTTCATCACTCCATGTTGCTAAATTTGCTTTCTTTGAATCGAGGGCAATCGTATTTAATATGCCTCGCCTTCTTGCATTCATGGCTTTTAGGGAATCTTTCATCTTCTTCTTGGATTCATGTTTGGATTCTTTTATTTTGCTCTTCATGGATCGGGCAAACTTCTCGAAGAGATAGGCTATCTCTTCATTTTCACTTCCATCCTCACTTAAATCTTCTTGATGACTTGTGGAGGATTGAAGAGCAATGATATCCACATCTACTCATTGCTCTTTGATCTTCTTCTCCTTCTCCCTTCTTAAGGATTTAGACATCAACTCATGGGTAAGAAGAAACCCAGTTAACTCATCAAGCTTGAGCTCCTTTAAGTTATTGCCTTTAATGATAGCCATCTTCTTGCTCTCCCATGATTCGAGAAGTGAATAAATCAATTTCTGAATGAGTTTGTCTTTCGAAATATCCTCTCCAAGACCTTTGAGTTGGTTGATGATTATAGAGAAACGGTCAAACATACTCTTGATGTCTTCATCCAGATCCATCTTGAAGTTTTCATATTCGAGGTTGAATAGACCAATCTTTGTTTCTTTAACCTTGTTCGTTCCTTCGTATGTGACTTCAAGCTTGTCTCATACTTCCTTGGAACTCTCACAAGAAGACACTTTTGCATATGCTTCCGGGCCCAAAGTACACAATAGAATATGCAAGGCTTTGCAATTTAGCTCCATCTTCTTGCGATCATTTGCATTCTGTTTCGCCTTACTTCATTGTGGCATGAACGGTCCATCGAGAACTATATCCCAAAGATGATAGTCCTCTGCTCTCATGAAGAACATCATCATATTCTTTCAATAGGCATAATGTTAACAGTTGAAGAAGGGTGGCTTGTCAATGGATTGCGTCATGGAGATCAGTTGATAGAATGGTTGTTCGAGCTTGCCGAGATTGCCTCAATAGGATGTTAATACTCTCGATTGAGGCTTGCTTTGATACCAATTGAAGAACCTGATATCCCTCAACTGATTTACTTTCCAAGTGGTGGAGAAGTGTAATTTTGGGTGATGGTTGTGGAAACAAAAGAAAGAAAAATATACACAATAATTTAGAGTGGTTCGACTTTCTATTCAAAGCCTGCATCTAGTACCTTAGCTTCCTGTTGAGATATGTGTTTTGATATAATAATAGAAAAATAGTTTTAGAATAAATTGAAAAGATTTTAAAAATGATTTTAAGTCCAAACAACTTGAAATAATGTTTAATCCCTGTTAAAGAGGTTTTGGGATGATTTAAAACGTCTTTAAAGTAGCTAAACCTGAGTTTTTCAAGTATCCATACCGATACGATATACCCCGTATCGATACGCATAAAGGGTTTCAACTACAGTTTGTGAAACTGTCAAGATTAGTAGCGATACAAGGCCTTCCCGTACTGATACGGAGAAGGGTGGTTTCGATACACCCTTTGATATATCGATACGCCTACGTGGCATATATCCCAACGACCAAAACCCCCCAACGGTCATATTTCTAACGGTCTTTTAAATTGCAGGATGTACCAATACGCCTATACGAGTATCAATACGTATCAGCTGATTAGAGCTCAACAGCTAGTTATGAAGAAGGCCGTACCGATACGGTTACCCGCGTACCGATATGGATAGCCTTAGAACTACATTTAATATGGAAAATAAAGACCCAAACGGCTCCAATTCAATCCCAACGGTCACCAACGGCTATAAACTATTTTGGGAGTATAAAAGAGACCTTCAAGCATCTATGAATGACTAATGCTTCAATTGTCAACAACATTGTGATCAAAGATTTGTCTTAGAGATTAATTGTATATTTCTTGTATATACAACACTTGTGTGCTTTAATTGTAATATTTTGCTCAAGTGTTTTAGGTTTTGGGTGAGTGCTTAGTGTGTAAACTTCTACCTATTAAGAGGGATTTTAGTTTGCTAGGATTCTCTTTGTTAGAGAGGGTTCCCAAGACTTGGGTTGTGAGTTCTTGGATGCTAGATCACGGGTTATGATTCTAGGATTGTAACGGTTGCTTCCTTAGCCTAGAAAAGGGGAAGAATTCTTAGTGAATTGTTGAAATCCTAAGGTGGAAAGCCTAGGTAGTGGACGTAGACTCCGTTGAGGGAGTTGAACCACTTCAATTCCTTGTGTCTTTTTATTTATCTTTTTCTTCCACCATTTCCACCCAAAAATCAACCTTCTCCACCACTTGGCTAATTAATCGGTTGTGTACATCGAGCCCAACAATTGGTATCAGAGCGAGGCTTAATTGAAGGGGATTAACATCCTATTGAGGTGATCTGGCTAGCTTGACCAACAATTCAATCAACCGAAGAAATGGCGCAATCCATCGACAAGCCACCTTTCTTTGACGGGACCAACTATGCTTATTGGAAGACAAGAATGATGTTCTTCATCAAGGCCAAAGATTACAAGCTTTGGGACATTGTTGAAGATGGTCTATACATACCACAAAGATGCAAGGCGGAATGGAATGCGGATGATCGCAAGAAGATGGAGCTAAATTGTAAGGCTTTACACATTATTTTTTGTGCATTTAGCCCTAATATCTATGAGAAAATGTCTTCTTGTGAAAGTGCCAAGGAGGTATGGGACAAGCTTGAAGTCATATACAAGGGAACAAATGAAGTGAAGGAGACCAATATCGGCCCTCATTCTAGAGTATGAGAACTTCAAGATGGATCTGGAAGAAGACATCGAAAAGATGTTCGATCATTTCTCCACCATCGTGAATGGACTTAAAGGCTATGGAGAAGTCATTCCGGAAGAAAAGCTTGTCCGAAAGCTTATCTACTCCCTTCCCGAGTCATGGGACTCAAAGAAGAGCGCCATCGTTGAGGCCAAGAATCTCAAGACCTTGAAGCTTGATGAACTCATGGGGTCTCTTCTCACTCATCAAGTAATGAAGAAGGACAATGGAGAGGAGATGAAGAATGAAGAGATAAGAAAGATAGGGGAGAAGGAAATTAAAAAAACTAGGCATCAATATGAATGTCGTAGTCCTCAAATCCTCCCAATGCCATCATGAAGATTCAAGCGAGGAGGAAGAAGAAGAAGAAGATATGGCCTACCTTTTCATGAAATTTGCCCGATTCATGAAGACCGAAATGACCAAATCTAACCATGAATCGAAGAATAAGAAGATAAGGGATCCCCAAGAAAACCATAAAGGATTCAACAAAAAGGGGTCGTCTTCAAAGAAGGCATATGTGGCAACATGGAGTGATGAAGACTCCACAAATGAAGATAAAGTTGCCCATCTATGCTTCATGGCCCTCCAAGAGGGTAAGGTAACTTCTAATTCATCTACTTCTACTTCCTATACTTTTGATGAATTACAAGAAATCCATGACCAATTGGTTTTTGAGTTTAAAGCTTCTTTTTCGAAAAACAAGAAATTGATTTCAATGTTAAAAATCGAAAATGATTTGCTTTCTAAAACCAATTTGGAGTTTGAAGCAAAAATGAAGGATTTTGAGCAAAAAGTTTTAGATTTGCAAAATTTGTTTCAAATAATGGAAAAATATCATCAAAAGGAAATTGATGATCTTAAGAAGGAAAAAGATTTGATTTCCAATGAACTTCAAAAGAAAAACAATTTGGGAAAATCAAATTTTTACGTTAGACAATCTAGTGCCCCTAGATTTTTAAACGGTGAATGTTTTAGAAGTATTTGGGTCCCAAAAGGACTAAGTACTTCAACTAAAAGGGATGAAATAAAAAATGGATTCCAAAGGGGACAAAATTATGTGCTACTAACGTTTATGGATCCAAAGCAAATTGGATACCAAAAATTACATGATTGTCTTGTTTAGGTGGGATGGAGAGTGATCAACAAGTCCAAATTTGAGGGGGAGCTCCATACACACAAGAAGGAGAACACTTGAAGAAGGAAGGCTTCACATCCTCCATTGAAGTTAGTGTTGGTAAATATCTAGTTGATTTTGTTTTTGTTTAAATTAGATTTATTTTCTATGACAACTAGATAATCATATTGTTGGACTAGCAATATTTGATGCTTGAGTAAGGGGGAGCCAATTTTAAAACCAAAATTCTTATTTTTGACAAAAGTTTTAAACATCCTTTGTTTTCTTGTACTTAAAGTCACAAAATTCTTTTTGATATAACAAAAAGGGGGAGGAAATGGTTTGAAAAATTGATTTTTCAAGTGAATAAGGGGAGCTTTAAATATATTTCATTTTTTAAATCTCTTATTCAGGTTTTTAAATACTAAGTGGGAGAATCACAAACAATTTTTCAAGTTGGTTCTATTATATCAAAAAGGGGGAGATTGTTGAGATATGTGTTTTGATATTGTTTTGATATAATAATTGAAAAATAGTTTTGGAATAAATTGAAAAGATTTTAAAAATGATTTTAAGTCCAAACAACTTGAAATAATGTTTAATCCTTTTTAAGAGGTTTTGGGATGATTTAAAACGTCTTTAAAGTAGCCAAACCTGAGTTTTTCAAGTATTTTCAGCTACAGTTTGTGAAACTGTCAAGATCCGTACTGATACAGGGCCTTCCCGTATTGATACGGAGAAGGGTGGTTTCGATACACCCTTTGGTGTATCGATACGCCTACGTGGCATATATCCCAACGACCAAAACCCCCAACGGTCATATTTCCAACGGTCTTTTAAATTGAAGGATGTACTGATACGCCTATATGCGTATCGATACGTATCAGCTTATCAGAGCTCGGCGACTAGTTATGAAGAAGGTCGTATTGTAGCGATGTCCCTCTCGCTAAAAAAGGTGTTTTTATTTTATTTTACTTTATTTTTAAAATAACGTCTTCCATGGGATTTTAGGAAAATCGTATTTTATTTAAAAGTGGAGTCGCCACCGGCCACTCAAGGTGGACCGGACACCGTAAAAACCAGAGATTTCAAAATGTCAGGTTCGGGAGTCGGTTACGGATGGGGAAGAATTAGTACCCTCACACTGCCCAAAATTGGTACTTTAATAATTATCGCTTTATTAATATTAAACTTTCCGGATTAAAGTGACGATTAATTTAAAATTTGGTTATAAGTGCGAGTAGATTTTAAAGGCCCTTTATTCGAGAGTAAACGCCCAACCACCATCACTACGCTTGATACTGGCCCCGTTTATGCTCGGATAAAAGGGCACCGCATTGACAAAATATATATCCGTTATGCAAACTTAAAAAACATCACAAATATAAATAAATACATTGCGATAAAAATATAAATAAATGCTAACATAATAAAACACTAATCTAACATAAATACCAATCACATAAATAAAACGAATCTAACAAATAATAATAATAATGCATGGTTTACACTAATATACTTAAAACAACATTAATATGAAAATTAAATGCTAAAATGCAACAATATTAAATTACATGGCATAAATGATGCATATTGATGGACTAGATTAAAACAGATGCAAAATATATGGGCTTAAATATAAACTACCAAAAATATCATGCTAGAAATTAAAGCCTACATTTCAGTGACTAAACCGAAACAAAATGCAAAATAAAAGACACAAATAAAGCACAAATGGGCAAGATTAAAAGCGCATAACAAATATAGGGGCTAGAGGCAGGATTATTCCATGACAGAAGTGAAAACGGGAAGAAAAGGGAGGGACTACGCGCGTAATTTGCCCCTTAACCAAAAAACGCGGATCCTCCCTAGATCTGGGTCACCGCGCGGGTCGAGGTATGGCGAAACGACGCCGTTTTGCCTGATCATTTTCAAACATAAGAAAGGTGATTATATCATTCAAAACTAAAAAAATCTAATATCTAACCTAAACCTAAAAACCCTCATTCCTTTCCTCTCAACACTCGAACCAGGGCGACAGTCGTTCTTCATTTTCAACGCCGTTCACCAGCAGCTTCACGACGACACTCGGCCAGCCAGGTAATCCCCTAATCTTTCTCCTTCCTTTTTTATGCGATTCGAATAAAACAAAAAAAGGATTTAAAACTAAAAAAGATTCAATAGATATTTTTTTACCTTTAAAATTTATTGTTTTCAAAATGATTCTCCTTACAAATTTTTTATCAAAAAACCCTCTTTCTCTCTGATATTCGAACTAAAAAATGACCCCCCTTTACAAGCATTTTGATTCGGTTTTTATATCCAAATCTATACTAACCCTTACATATTTTAATCTGATGCATATAGGGTGATAGGATAGCCGGATTTAAGGGTAGTAGGGCATGGTTCAACAGATCTGGTGGTATGGTGCAAGTATGGGAGGGGTGGCAGGGTTTGGTTTAAGTTGTCAGATTAGGGATATTTTATTTTGGTTGATTTGGTTTGGATAAATTTAGGGTTTCAGGTTAATTTGGTTCATGGTAGATTATCGGAGAAGGCGGCCGGCGGCGAGGATGAATGGCGGCAACACTGGCACCGCGGCAGATTAGGATTATTTAGGGTTTTTTAGTTTTTGGACCGGGTTAATAGGTTTAGATCCGGGTCAGGTTCGGGTTTGAACTGGGTTTGGTTTGGGTTTTGGGTTGGGTCTGGTTGTAAACGGGTCATTATAGTTGCCCCTCTTTTCTGATTGTTGTGTAATGATGATAGAGCAAAGACTAAAAATGACCCATTTTGTCTGGTCCGGCTGAGCTTATTCTCTTGACGTATGTCTTCTTTCTTCAGTAGATCTTCTTTCTCTTTGATGTAGGTCTTCTTTCTTGTCTTGGTTGATCCACTTTGTCACTTTGGGGAAGCAAAACCTTCAAAATAGGGGGTTGTTTGTTGGGGAAGCAAAATGAGTCCAACTTGCTACATTATTGATATTAAGCTAATACCTAAAGAAAATTTGACCCATCTGCAACACCGACGAAGAGGCAGGGTCTACAAAATTTGATCCAGCTGCGACACTGACGAGGAGGCAAGACCGATGGATGAAAGTTCCAATGCCTGATCCAGCTACAACTCTGACGAAGAGGTAGTATCAGAAAATTGAAAACTTTTTTTTCTTTCTTTTTCTTTTTTTGTTCGTTTTTTAGATACAACTTTGATAAAACTTAAAAGTTGGTAAATTTTGACCAAGCCACAATACCGACGAAGAGGCATGGTCTAAAGTTAATAATGTTGATCCAGCTACGGCACCGACGAAGAGGCAGGATCAAGAGTTAGTGAATTTGGCCTAGCTACAACACCGACGAAGAGGCAAGACCGGAAGTTAGTGAATTTGGTTCAGCTACAACACTGACGAAGAGGCAGAACCGGAAGTTAAGTTTGACCAAGCTACAACACTGAAGAAGAGGCAAGGTCTGAAGATTTAATCCAGCTACAACTCTGACGAAGAGTCAAGATCGATGGATGAAAGTTTTGATATTTGATCCAACTACAACTCTAACGAAGAGGCAGGATCAAAGGATTGAAAGCTCATTTTGATTTTCTTTCTTTTCTTTTTTTTCTCTTTTCTTTTTTTTTCTCTTTTCTCTTTTTCTTTTTTTTCTTTTTTCTTCATTTCTTCAAGAAACAACATTGATAAAATTTGAAAATTAGTAAAATTTGACCAAGCTACAACACCGACGAAGAGGCATGGTCTAAAGTTTATGATGTTGATCCAGCTACAACATCGACGAAGAGGCAGGATCCAGAGTTAGTGAATTTAGTCTAGCTACAACACCGACGAAGAGGCAAGACCGGAAGTTAGTGAATTTGGTTTAGCTACAACACCGACGAGGAGGCAGGGTCTACAAAATTCGATCCAGCTGCGACATTGACGAGGAGGCAAGACCAATGGATGAAAGTTCCAATGGCTGATCCAGCTACAACTCTAACGAAGAGGCAAGATCGAAGGATTGAAAACTCATTTTGATTTTTCTTCTCTTTTTTTGGTCTTTTTTTCCTCTCTTTTTTCTTTTCTTTTTTTTTCTCTTTTCTTTCTTTTTTCTTTATTTTTTCAAGAAACAACATTGATAAAATTTGAAAATTAGTAAATTTTGACCAAGCAACAACACCGACGAAGAAGCAGGATCAAAAGTTGGTAAATTTGGTCTAGCTGCAACATCGACAAAGAGGCAAGACCGGAAGTTAGTAGATTTGGTTCAGCTACAACACCGACGAGGAGGTAGAACCAGAAGTTAAATTTGACCAAGCTACAACACTTGACGAAGAGGCAAGGTCTAAAGATTTGATCCAGCTGCGACACCGATGAAGAGGTAGGATCGGAAAGTTATATTTGACCAAGCTACAACACCGACGAAGAGGCAAGGTCTGAAGATTTGATCCAGCTACGACACCGACGAAGAGGCAGGATCAGATAGTTGTTTGATCTGCTACCACTGACGGATGGACTAGATCAGCAAAATGTGAGACCTGTTACACCACTGACGGAGAGACAAGACCGAATAGAAATCTGATCTACAACACCATCGACGGAGGCAAGATCAAGATTAAGTTGGCGTACCACCACTAACGGAGGCATGATTTGCAAGATGTTGAATTGTTGTGCTATTGACAGCTAGACTATGTCTGGAAAAAAATTACTTTACTTCTTTCGACAGAGGGTAAGATCTGGAATGTTGGCGTCCGTCACACTATCGTCAGAGGAATGAGATCCTGCAAAAGAAAAAACATTGGTAAGTAATTGTCAAAGATTTTGTCGCTGATACCCTTTATTTTGGGTGTTTCAGCATCTTATTCGTGTTTGGCCTCCTTCAAGACTAGGGTTGGCCCTCTTGTCATTGCCCCCATGTTGAGGGTACTCGGTCTTTTTCGTAGACCTGTTATGTACAAGCAATATTGCATGAATGTATCTAATTTTATGTCTACATGCATGTGTCTACCCTAAATGCATGGTGATTTTGGTGTATGCACTTAATCTAAATGTATGACTATGCAAAAATGATTCCATGCAAGATAAATGCAACTACATGCATGAATGTGACATGATTTTTTCGATCCTCAAAAGGATGCCCCTGACTCCTTACTGGTCCCGTCAGGATCTTGGTTTTTTCATGCGGCGGTGCCCCGACTTTGTCCTGGGTTCGATCAGCTTTCATCTGAGTAGATGCCCCAAAATTTTGTTTATTACATGATACCGTCTGATACTGCTCTTGTAGCAAATTTGAAACTTTAGGGTGGTGTATTTTGGATATTCAAGACTCAAATACGAACAAAAGATGTTTGCATTGCTACTTGTAGTTTTGATCCCTTACAAAATACCCTCACCACCATCGTACTTAAGTCGGTGAGGTTGGTTTACAAAAAGTATTACTCTGAAAGTGATAAAAACTACAAGGGGACCTACTATGGTCAAGACAGTGCAATACTTAAGCTGGATTAAAACATGGTCCAGTTCAAAAAAAACCCTCAACACACCCTCAATTGACATCTTCATGCTTCGGTAAAGGGTCTTTGCTTGTAGCCGTTCTTGTTGAGTTATCAAAGCTTACCACCCCAAGCTTAATGAATTTTTCCACCAAATTTTTAAAACCAAAGCAGTTTTCAATGGTATGGCCAACCTGTCCCGCATGATAATCGCATTTTGCATTGGGATCATACCATTTCGGGAAGGGAGGTTGTACCGGATCTCGGTAGAAAGGTGCCACCATGTGGACATCATACAACTGCTTGTACAATTCTCTATAAGAAACTGGTAGTAGAGTAAATTCTACGTTTTCATTATTCTTCTTTTGACTAGAGCCTTGGCTTGAGGACCCGTTAGCACTTGGCATGGCCTTAGGTTGCACAACTATGATAGGCTTAGACTAACTGGCATTATAAACTCCCGAAAAGTTTACTTCATGATCTTTCTTTGCATGGTAGGGTTTTTTCTGGGACGAACTACCTCTATCATCAATTTTGACAGTCTTGACGACATTCTCAATGAGCTCCCCAGATAACACAAGGTCAACAAAGTTGGTAGTTACGTTGCCTATCAAGCGACCCAAGACTGGACCTTCCAAAGTCTGGACAAATATGACCACCATCTCTCTTTCACTGAGTGGGGGTTGGACTTGAGCTGCCACATCTCTCCAACGTTGGGTATACTGTTTGAAGCTTTCATTTGATTTTTGTTTCATACGTTGTAAGGTCCAACGGTTTGGCACCATATCACTAATGTGTCAGTATTGTTCTAGGAACGCTTTTGCCAAGTCTTTCCATGGCTTAATCTGATGACAGCTCAACGGATTATACCATCGGGCAGCAGATCTAGACAGACTGTCCTGAAAGTAGTGAATTAACAGCTTGTCGTCTCGGTAGTATCCAGTCATCCTCCGACAGAACATAGTGAGGTGAATGCGAGGACAACTGGTTCCGTCATACTTTTCAAATTCTGGGACCTTAAATTTCGGGGATAACACCAAATCTGGTACAAGGTTGAGTTCACTGGACTCAAACCCACTGAAGGTATCCTCTACTCCCATAGCCTCTAGCTTCTTTTCGAGTCTTTTACATCGATCTTTGATTTCCTTTGAAGCCTCTACCTTCGGCCTCTCGGTCTCAAACAGATGATCCATTTCTAAGATAAAATTTTTAGCTTGATTGCCCCCGGGCTTAACTTCTGATGCAGATGGCTGATTTATAGGGATCAAAGTACCGGCCTGATGTAGATGAGACTTTCCCCGAGAAATGATCACCTGGGGTTGAGTTTTTGGTTGTATCCTGGTTTTAACGGATGTGAAACCCGGAGGGTACGTAAGATCCTCGTCCCCAATAGTGGGTTTAGGATTTGCAGTGGACTTTACAATAGAGGCCTCTCCAAGCTCGGGAAGCTTTAATCCCAGCATTTGTGCCATTTGGCCCAGCATGTCTTGTTGAGACTTTGCAAGTTGTTCCCTCATATCTTGTTGGACTCTTGCCAACTGTTCATCAACCTGCTTGGCTATGTTCGTTTGCAATTCTTTCTGATCTTGCTCAATTTTTTTCAATCTTTCATCGTTCGTCATCTTTGTTTTGTACCGGGTTCAGTATGGATGCTGAGCTGACTGATCTTCTACTTTATCTAGTATCACTGTCATAGGGCACCCCTAGAGTCAGTTTTCTTATTTTAAAAATGAATGTATATGCATGCAAAATGTGTCCTAAATTGATGCAATGGAAAATCAAGATTGTGATGATGTTGTGCAATGATGCAGATGAAATCAATGCGATGAGAATAAAATGAAACGAGTTAGTACCAAATAAAATAAAACAAATGGTAAACAAAATAAAGCAATTAAAACTGTTCATGAACAAGAAATAAGGCACCAGAGCCTAAATAGGGTGACCACTAATCGGGCAGAGTTTCACATGGCTCTAAAGGGTTGGCTCCTACGGCTCACTATATGCAGTTTTGGTGCTAAGAGGTACCCGAATTGTCCTTGCTGTCCTCTACTAAGAGTAGCAAGGCCCCCGGTCATCACCCATTATAGGCTCCTTTCAACCAGGTTCAATTCAGGGGGACCCATTCGCTTATAACCATACGAAGGAACGATATCCTCACGAAAGCATAAGGTACTCGAGCCCCGAAGGTACTTGCTAGGCCCATACGGAGGAACGATATCCATATGAAAGCACTAGCATTTCCCCCCCACTTAAAAGGACGGGTTTATATGCCAAATTTTAAATGCATTAAAATAAACGCGCAATTATAACCAAATGTTAATTTAATAGTCACTTTAATCCAGAATTTCCAATATTATTAAATCAATAATTATTTAAAAAGATCGACTCTATTTTATTTTTGAAAACAAAAAAAGTGTCCACAGCGGAGTCGCCATCTGTAGCGATGTCCCTCTCGCTAAAAAAAAGGTGTTTTTATTTTGAAAATAATGTCTTCCGTGGGATTTTAGGAAAACCTTATTTTTTTAAAAATGGAGTCGCCACCGGCCACTCAAGGTGGACCGGACACCGTAAAAACCAGAGATTTCAAAATGTCGGATTCGGAAGTCGGTTACGGATGTGGAAGGATTAGCACCCTCACACCGCCCAAAATTGTTACTTTAATAATTACCGCTTTATTAATATTAAACTTTCCAGATTAAAGTGACGATTAGTTTAAAATTTGGTTATAAGTGGGAGTAGATTTTAAAGGCCCCGTTATTCGAGAGTAAACGCCCAACCACCATCACTACGCTTGATACTGGCCCCGTTTACGCTCGGATAAACGGGCACCGCATTGACAAAATATATATCCGTTATGCAAACTTAAAAAACATGGCAAATATAAATAAATACATTGCAATAAAAATATAAATAAATGCTAACATAATAAAACACTAATCTAACATAAATACATAAATATCAATCATATAAATAAAACGAATCTAACAAATAATAATAATAATAATGCATGGTTTACACTAATATACATAAAACAACATTAATATGAAATTTAAGGGCTAAAATGCAACAATATTAAATTACATGGCATAAATGATGCATATTGATGGACTAAATTAAAACAGATGCAAAATATATGGGCTTAAATATAAACTAACAGAAATATCATTTTGGAAATTAAAGCCTACATTTCAGTGACTAAACCGAAACAAAATGCAAAATAAAGGACACAAATAAAGCACAAATGGGCAAGATTAAAAGCGCATAACAAATACAGGGGCTAGAGGTGGGATTATTCCATGACAGAAGTGAAAATGGGGAGAAGAGGGAGGGACTACGCGCGTAATTTGCCCCTTAACCAAAAAACGCGGATCCTCCCCAGACCCGGGTCACTGCGTGGGTCGGGGTATGGCGAAACGATGCCGTTTTGCCTGATCATTTTCAAACATAAGAAAGGTGATTATATCATTCAAAACCAAAAAAAACTAATATCTAACCTAAACCTAAAAACCCTCATTCCTTTCCTCTCAACACTCGAACCAGGGCGGCGGCCGGTCTTCATTTTCAACGCCATTCACCGGCTGCTTCACGGCGACACTCGGCCGGCCAGGTAAGCCCCTAATCTTTCTCCTTCCTTTTTATGTAATTCGAATAAAACAAAAAAGGATTTAAAACTAAAAAAGATTCAACAAATATTTTTTTACATTTAAAATTTCTTGTTTTCAAAATGATTCTCCTTACAATTTTTTTTATCAAAAAACCCTCTTTCTCTCTGATATTCGAACTAAAAAAGGACCCCCTTTTACAAGCTTTTTGATTCGGTTTTTATATCCAAATCTATACTAACCCTTACATATTTTAATCTGATGCAGATAGGGTGATGTGAGAGCCGGATTTAAAGGTAGCAGGGCATGGTTCAACAGATATGGTGGTAGGTGCAAGTATGGGCTGGGTTTAAGTTGTCAGATTAAGGATATTTTATTTTGGTTGATTTGGTTTGGATAAATTTAAGGTTTTGGGTTAATTTGGTTCATGGTGGGTTACCGGAGAAGGCGGCCGGCGACGAGGATGAACGGCGGCAACACTGGCGGTGCGACAGATTAGGATTATTTAGGGTTTTTTAGTTTTTGGGCTGGGTTAATGGGTTTGGATCCGGGTCGGGTTCGGGTCTTAACCGGGTTTGGTTTGGGTTTTGGGTTGGGTCTAGTTGTAAACGGATCATTACACGTACCGATAGGACAACCTCATAACTGTATTTAATGTGGAAAATAAAGACCCAAACGGCTCTAATTCAATCCCAACGGTCACCAACGGCTATGAACTATTTGGGGAGTATAAAAGGGACCTTCAAACATGTATGAATGATTAATGCTTCAATTGTCAACAACATTATGATCAAAGATTTGTCTTAAAGATTAATTGTATATTTCTTGTATAGACAACACTTGTGAGCTTTAATTGTAATATTTTGCTCAAGTGTTTTAGGTTTTTGGTAAGTGCTTAGTGTGCAAACTTCTACCTATTAAGAGGGACTCTATTTTGCTATGATTCTCTCTGTTAGAGAGTGTTCCCAAGACTCAGGTTGTGAGTTCTTAGATGCTAGATCACGGGTTGTGATTCTAGGATTGTAACGGTTGCCTCTTTAGCCTAGAAAAGGGGAAGAATTCTTAGTGAATTGTTGAAATCCTAAGGTGGAAAGCCTAGGTAGTGGACGTAAACTCCATTGGGGGAGTTGAACCACTCTAATTCCTTGTGTCTTTTTGTTTATCTTTTGCTTCCACCATTTTCACCCAAAAATCAACCTTCTCCACCAATTGGCTAATTAATCGGTTGTGTACATCGAGCCCAACATTTCCCCATTAAGGATTTCAACACGATTCTCTAAGAATGCTTCCCCTTTCAAGGCAACCCTTTACAACCTAGACTCACTCACCAAGCCTAGCATCCAAATCTTACAAACCAAGCTTTAGGAAACCTCTTAAGCAAGAGAATTAATAGCAACCTGAAATCCCTCTTTTAGGTAGATGTTTGCACTCTAAAGCACTCACCCCAAACCCTAATACATTTGAGCATATATTGACAATTGAGTTCAACAAGTGTAATCTATACAAGAATATGAACTTAAGCACTAAGACACATTTTCAATCATTTTGATGTTGGAAAATTGATCATTAGCTTCTTCAGATGCTTCTTGAGACCTTAAATACTCCCAATTGAGTTTCTAGCCGTTGGTGACAGTTGGGATTGAATTGGAGCCATTGGTAGCTTTATTTCCTGCAATAAATGTAGTTTTGGAGCAGTTAGTATCGATATGCGTGTAGCCGTATCGGTACCGGTTCTTCAGAAACTAGCCATTGAGCTTGATGCAGCCTTCTCGTATCGATACGCCTTGGTGCGTATCGGTACCTGAGATCAGTACGCTACAGTCTGTTTCAGTACTGGGGATCGGTACAAAAGATTGGTACGCTGCAGGGAACTAGCCGTTGGAGTTTATGAAAAAAGCCGTTGGAGATTTGAAGTAGGCATTGGTATGCCTTTACGCTTATCGATACGAACCTTCTCCATATCAGTACGACTAAGCCTGTACCGATACGGGTTTTTGCTACTGGGAAAATACTATAGCTGAAATCCTAAAAGGTATTGATACGATGTATACCGTATCGGTACGGTCGTGTTGAAAACATGAGTTTGGCTACTTTTAAACATTTTAAACACTTTCAAAACCTTATGAAAACATCTCAAACTTATTTTCAAGTTGTTTGGACTTAAAATCGTTTTTACACTCTTTTCAATTTAGTCCAAAATTATTTTTATTATATCAAAATACATATCCTAACAAAATTAGAAAGCTAGCGCTGTGAGGATCTCTATACGTGTAACACCCCGATTTTTTTAATTCAGAACCCTAATTTTTAAGGACCACATATGAAATTTACCCATTTACTAATGCAAAAACAATATTTTCCCTTAATGTCATGAGGTTTTTATATTATGATCTTCTCCTACTTTGTTTATTTTATTAAAATATTTTTTTATATCTTTATTATTATTGTAATTATTAATCAAAACTATATATATATATTCTAAACCTATCTTGCAAACGAGCACCCAAATAAACCCCCATTCAGTTCCAACCGCCAATCCTTTTGTTTTATACACTATGTTATACTACCCACCCCTCAAAACCCCATTTTATACACACTGCCGTTACGGCCCTATTTCATCTTTGCTTATCAAAACACGTGGGTAAACCCTTGCAACATTTGGGTGTTCAATTATTACTTTATGAACATAAATTTTGATTCTTGAAAGAACCAGAAACATTTGTCAGAGTTCAATCATGGATCGTGGAATAGCCTTGCTTTAGTTAAGCTATGAGTCTGATATGAACCATCACCCGATCGACTTTACTCGAATCGTTCAATCCAGCTACGACTTCGATTAATTTGGATATTAATAATACGAATCAGATAAGTGTTCTATATCAGTAAAATTAGTTAAATAAGTATTTAGGAGTAATTCTTTAGTTATATTTAGCATAGTAATAGCGTTAATGTAGGATTATTCTCGTAGGTTTCGATACAGTTAGACCCAATATTTTTTATCGTGAGAAACACGTTATATAGTAGGTTGAGTTGCTTTGGCTAAAGTGTGCTTCTTAAAGTGCTATATAAATTATTTTTCTGTGTGTTGGTATTTTACACCTTGATTGATTATGATTTGCACTATAGCTTGTATGTTTGTTATCACATGTATACTTTTTCAGAATGTGTTTTAATTACGACTTATAGAACATTTGATTTATGAAACATCAAATTTACGGAACTATGATTTATGGACTATGATTTATGAAGTATGTTTTATGAAATATCGGATTTATGGATCCGTGTTTATGATTTTGAGTTTCAAACATCATATATGTATGAGCATAGGTTGGGATTTGTACGGGGAAGTTCAGCGGTTTCACCATTCGGGCTGAATTCCACTTCAGATGGTGGACATAGCGAGGAGGTTATAGGAACCTTCATCATCTTTGGCGAACGTAGTTGGGTGCATTGCATTACACTTGTGATATTGTACCATTTGTTTTATGTTTTAAATAATTTTAAGAAAATATTATTATGTTTTACGATTATAATTTTCTTATACTTTAGAGACACACTAAGTTCTTTAGCTTACTTTCCCTTAGTCATTCTTTCAGATATGCAAACCATAGGTGAATAATTGGTACTTGGAAGATCTCATTTTCATCTGGTTATTTTATTATTTAGTACGAAACTATTTTTATTTATTCAGATTATTATTTATTATTTTGAGATATCATGTAACTTCATACCGGAGAGACTATTTATGTTTTCGGATTATTCAAGCACTCTTTTACTATGATTTTATTTCAGAGATTTTATGTAAACATTCGAATATTTACTATGATATTTATGTATTTTATTTATTATAAGGTATTTATTAAATTTTTGTTATTTTAAATTAAAGGATAATTTTTAAAATTAGTTTTCTTGAGGGTTAAATTTTCAAACATGACTTCCTAAATTTGGTTTTTTCTTTTGAGCCGAGTTTAGGGGGTTACATTTAGTGGTATCAGAGCTAGTTTAACCTTTGAACTATGAGTCTAAAATAAAATTTAAAATCAGAAATGATTTTTGCATGCATATAAAATACTTTATGGCAAAATGGGATTTTCTAATAAATTTATCTTTTTAAATATATACTTTGAATAGAGGCTTCAAGTATCAACTCTGATCCTAAGATTATTTTCTTCTTTGTAGATAGACTACTATGTCACCTCGTAGGAGTTCTAAACTTAAACGTGTTTCATTTGGATTAAGAATTAGGAAGATTGAATACCCGTTAGTTAGCGACCACTACTCAAGACATAGAATTTCCCGTAATGTATTTCACCTTGCGATATCGATAAGGATACTTCTGAACTACGTGAATCCTTGTGATATCTTCTTTTGAGTAACCTTTGAAGATGATTATTACTCGAACTCTAATTAAGGACGAGAACTTCAGTTAATTGAACAAATGGTGGTGACCATGCCCTTTCCTATAAATTTGATATCAAAGCCTATATGAAACTCTGAGTTGTCATTTGTAACCTGATCCGAAATGCTCTTTTAAGCTTGTATCTGAACATCCGTATTTTTAAGAGTTTGTCACTAAGCCTGAAAATTTCGAGGACGAAATTTCTTTTAAGGGTGAGAAAGTTGCAACACCCCGATTTTTTAATTCAGAACCCTCTAATTTTTAATGAGAGACTAAATAGAATTTTTATCAAACTTGAAAGTCAATATGCTATTTCTTAAAAGTCTAAGTACCACATATGAAATTTACCCATTTACTAATGCAAAATAATGTTTTCCCTTAATGTAGTGAGGTTTTTATATTATGATGATCTCCTACTTTGTTTATTTTATTAAAATATTTTTTGATATCTTTATTGTTATAATATTAATCAAAACCATATATATATATTCTAAACCTATCTTGCAAACGAACACCCAAATAAACCCCCCATTCAGTTCCAACACCACCAATCCTTTTGTTTTCTACCCTATGTTATCCTCATCCATCGTTCATCCACCCCTCAAAACCCCATTTTATACACACTGCCGTTAAGGCCCTATTGCATCTTTGCTTATCAAAACACGTGGGTAAACCCTTGCAACATTTGGGTGTTCAATTATTACTTTATGAACATAAATTTTGATTCTTGAAAGAACCAGAAGCATTTGTCAGAGTTCAATCATGGATCGTGGAAAAGCCTTGCTTTAGTTAAGCTATGAGTCTGATATGAACCGTCACCCGATCGACTTTACTCGAACGGTTCAATCAAACTACTACTTCGATTGATTTAGAGATCAATAATATGAATCAGATAAGTGTTTTATATAAGTAAAATTCATTAAATAAGTATTTAGGAGTAATTCTTTAGTTATATTTAGCATAGTAATAGCGTTAATGTAGGATTATTCTCGTAGGTTTCGATACAGTTAGACCCAATATTTTTGATCGTGAGAAACACGTTATATAGTAGGTTGAGTTGCTTTGGCTAAGGTGTGTTTCTTACGATGCTATATAAATAATTTTTCATGTGTTTTGGTATTTTACACCTTGGTGGATTATGATTTGCACTATGTCTTGTATGTTTGTCATCACATGCATACTTTTTCGGAATATGTTTTAGTTACGACCTATGAAACATTTGATTTATGAAACATCAAATTTACGGAACTATGATTTATGGACTATGATTTATGAAGTATGTTTTATGAATATCGGATTTATGGAACTGTGTTTATGATTTTGAGTTTCAAACATCATATATGTATGAGCATGGGTTGAGATTTGTACGGGGAAGTTCAGTGGTTTGACCATTCGGGCTAAATTCCACTTCGGATGGCGGATGTAGCGAGGAGGTTATGGGAACCTTCCTCATCTTTGGGCGACGTAGTTGGGTGCATTGCATTATGTTTGTGATATTGTACCATTTGTTTTATGTTTTAAAGAATTTTAAGAAAATATTATTGTGTTTTACAATTATAATTTTCTTGCACTTTGGAGACACACTAAGCTCTTTAGCTTACTCCCTTAGTCCTACCATAGGTGAATTGGTACTTAGAGGATCTCACTTTCATCTGGTTATTTTATTATTCAGCACGAAACTAAATATTTATTAAATTTTTTTATTTTATTTTAAATTAAATTAAAAATTAAAAATTTTATTTTTTTTGAGGGTTAAGTTTTTAAACGTGACTTCCTAAATTTGGTCTTTTCTTCTAGGTCGGGTTTAGGGGGTTACAATACGAGCACCAAACGACCAAATTATTAAATTAGATTATGAAAAATATTTTTTAATATAACATTACTAAGCATATTTGCAAGATCTATATATCAATTTGTTATTTATATAATTATTTTTAATATAATTTAATTAATTATTAAATTTGAATATAAATATAAATGTGTGAGAATAAAAAGGAAAAAAACAAAAAATATTAGTTTACAAATATCACAATGTAAATACGTGAGTGTGAAGAATTAAAATAAAAAATAAAAATATAAGTTATTTGGGATTTTTTATAATTGTTAAGGGTAAAAGGGTACTCTTATGTCAAACCCTTAATTTTTAAAAACTCCGATTAACAGCTTTTTCATAATTTGTGGCTTCACCCCAATCTACTATTCACCAAACATTCAAATTAGCAGATTTGACCAGTTAAACCTATAATATTAGCTCAAACCTCTAATTACCAACCACGACCATATTATTTTATTAAAATATTTTTAAATTTGAGGAAATGAAAACATAAGTTTGTAGTATTGTTACATGTAAAGAACCATTAGACTAACAATATATGTTGATATCTTTAACAATATTGACTAACAATTCTACCGATAGAGTATAGTTCGATTGACATTTTCGTTAGTACAATATACATAACAAAGGACTAAGTATATTTAAACATTAAATATATGATTTATGGGTGATAAAGAGTCTGGGTAGTATAGGCATTGTACACTGAATGATAAAAAAATAAGCTCAATTCTCATCTAAGCATCAATGTTGTTACATTTTTATGAGGAACAAAAATCAACCGTCCCTTTTTTATGCACCTTCTATGTCCCAACACTAAAAAATTAAACCTCACACCCTAACTCTAAATCCTAAGCCTTAAACCAAAACCTCTAAAAAATCAATTGTCCCTTTATTTATGCATACACCTTAAACCTTAAACACAAATTCTAAATCATAAACCTAAGTTTTAGTGTTGGAGCATAGAAAATGACATCAAAAAAGGACATATGATTTCTATTATTTTATGATGGTGTTTATGGTAAAAGTAAAATATGGTAACTTGAGGATAGATGTGTATCAAAAAATGACACCTAAATCCTAAATACTAACACTAAACCTACTTCTAAATCATAAATTTAATTTTTTTGTTGGACACGAAAAATAACACCAAAAAGGGACATGATTTTTATTCTTTTATGAGGGTGTTTATGGTAAAAGTAAAAGGCTTAATCCACAATTTGCCTCCTAATATTTACCACTTTTCGCATCTTGGTACTTAATGTATTTTTGGGCTCATGTGCCTTTTTAACGTTTTCACTGTTACTCACTTTGTCCCATGCCATTATCCCCTAACGTTTTCAGCCAATGATATCGTGCCACGTCAATTCCTCTTTGACTAAGTCAACTCGCCTGATTTTATTAAAAGAGAAAATATCATGTCAAGTCTCTCAGGTTTATTTTTTGTTTAATTTAGTCACTGAAAAGTATATTTTTACTTAAAATTCACCCATATTTGTTTTTAAATTTTATAATTTAGTCCAATATTTTTTATTTTTTATACTATTATTTTATTTAAATAATAACATTTAATAAAAAATAAATTAAATTAAATATTTAATATTAATTTAGTAATATTTTTAGATAAATTAAATTACTTAAAATTGACCCCAACAATTAGATTCTTGGAAAATACATTAGATGAATCTTTGAAGTAAGAAAGGTAAGTGTTTATGGGATGGTGGGTGAAGCATTAGGCTGTTATATTCTGCCATGTTAAGTTGATCATATTTGCTGCATTTTTTCTTGTGCTTTTAGCACAGATTGTTGGTTTTGTAAGACCTGGGAAACTTCAATCTAAGCCAACTGGGACAGAAATGATGTCCCTCCTCACATCTTGTGTTTGAAATTATTAATCTAATGGGTGAAATTATGGTAGCTATGGAAAAGCTGGCATTGGGGGTGTCTTGTGGGATGATAAATTCAAGTGCCTTATTACTTTTTCTAAGTCGATTGGGATTTCAAATGTTACAACAGCAGAGATCCTTGCTGTCTGAGAGGTGTGTCTTTTATTTAGAAATTCTCCTTGGTCACAAGAAAGTAGCCTTACTCTTGAATGTGACAACTCTCTTTTGGTGAAATGGATTTCGAACCCGCACCAATGCCCTGCTGCTTTTAAAGACTTAATCTTGCTCTGCTTGAAGGAATGTGAAAGCTTATCCTGGAATATCCTTCATATACCGCGAGAAATCAATTCCATGGCGGACAACTTGGCAAAGAAGGGCATCAATATGTCACGGGCCGTCAGCCGAGGCCCGAGTCATTGGCACCACGGGGTGCACACCAGGGTTCCCAAGAGGTTCAGATAGAGATCTTGGGCCCAAAAAGACCACCAAACTGGCCCGATCCGTAGGAAGATCCAAGAAGACATAGTAATTACCATAGTAAATTATCTTTAATTTAATTAAAGATAATTGAAGATAATTCCCACATTATCTATTGTTTGAAATTTAAAATTCAAATGTTGTAGATAAGATAGAGGCTCTCATCTTGACCGTCGATGTAAATCTGTATAGACCGTTGGATTGGAGGGAACTCAACTATAAATAAATACCTTCCCCTCCTCATTTTGTATTCAGTATCCAAGTTTCCAAGGAATAAAGACATTTACTCTAAATCCTCTGAGTGTTCTTGTGTTCTTTTCTTTGTTCTTGAGCGTTCTTTCGAAGTTCTTCTTCGCTCATCTCTTTTGATCTGATTCCGCGTAGAACGCTTTGTGTTTGTCGGTGCTTGGGAAGTTTGATCTTCCAAGAGGGTTGAAAAGGCTTACTTAGGCGTTTGTCTTGAGTCACATCGCCTAAGGCCGCACGGTGGGCTGGTTGGAACTCTAGCCACGTGACAGTTGGTATAAAAGCCTTGATCGAGTGACGTGAGCTAGTTCGAGGCATGAAGCATCGAGTAGAGATGGCACCAAAGAAGGGAGAGAATGCTACAACGAGCTAGAAGGGTGTGGAGACCCAGGCGGACAAAGGAAGTCGAGCAAACTCGAGGGACAAGTTGTCGGCGCTCGAGAAGAGGGTCACCAGGCTTGAGGGATCTATGAAGGATTCTGTGGAGCGACTCGATGTGGTGGATACACGGATCGAGGAGCTGGATGACCATGATGATCAGTCAAAGGGAAAGAGAGATGCTCTCGAAGCCATGTTGGAGGCATTGAGGGTGGAAATGGTGGATCTGAAGGCGGAAGTGATGGTTTATCAGGCTGCCATGCGGAACAGTGTGTTAACCACGACGACACCTAGACCGATGAAGGATATTCCGAAGCCAAGAGAGTTCAAAGGGAACAGGTCGGTGAATGATGTTGAGAACTTCATTTGGTGCATGGAGCGGTACTTCCGAGCAATGAGCATCACAGACGATGCCGAGAAGGTAAATACTGCTGTTGTTTACTTGACTGACGTTACTTTGTTATGGTGGCGACGTAGGAGCCTTGATGAGAATAGTGGGGGCACGGGCGTTGGAACATGGGAGGAGTTCCAAGCAGAGTTCAAGCAGCAGTTTTGCCCGAGTAACACGGAGAAAGAAGCCAGAACCAAGTTTAGGAGGCTTCGACACGATGGATCCATTGCGGATTACATCCAGGAGTTTAGTGAGCTACAACTCTTTATCCCCGGGTTGTGTGAGAAGGATGCGCTTTTCACGTTTATGGATGGATTGAAGCCATGGGCCAGGACCGAGTTAGAGCGGAGGGATGTGCAGGAACTTTCCAAAGCCCTAGCCATTACGGAGTCCTTGACCGATTATAGTGCTTACAAGTCCATGGAGTCCAAGTCTTCCAAGCCCTATGGCAAGGGTATTGGTGGGAGAGACGAGGACGTGTCCGGAGATAGCAGTGATGATGGCAAGGAGAGGCCATCGACCAAGCCAAACTGGTACGCGAAGCCAGATGATCGGAAGGATCGAGGATCCATAAGGTGCTACCATTGTGATGGTCCACACGTAGTGAAAGACTGTCCCAAGAAGAGGAGCCACCTCGATGCCATTGTCCAGGAGGATGACGATTCAGATGGAGAACCCGGTAGAGTTGGTGCAATCACTAGCATCAAAGGAGGGAAGCCGAGGGTGGAAAAAGTACATCGAAAATGTTACCAATGTAGGGGGCCGCATTTAGCGCGAGAATGCCCTGATCGAGTCAAGAAGTCCAAGGAGGATGAGCCCAAGAGTGATGAGGCTACGAAGCTTGGCTCGATGATATTAGATTCTGTCAAGGCGAGGAAGGGCCAGAAGCAGAATGGGTTGATGTTTGTCGACATCAACGTGACGGGACGATCGAGGAGTGCTTTGGTGGACACCGGGGCAAGCGATCTGTTCATGTCCAGGAAGGCTGCCGAGAAGCTTGGTCTTAAAGTTGTGGACTCAACCGGTAAGATCAAGACGGTAAATTCAAGGGAAGTTCCAGTTGTGGGAACAGTGCAGAAGATTGAGTTGCAGATTGGAGAGTGGAAGGCCAAGGAGAATTTTGAGGTAATCGAGCTAGATGACTTTGATTTTATTTTGGGACTAAACTTCCTTGACCGTATTGAAGCTCTCATCATTCTGTATGCCAACGTCGTGTGCATCTTGGATCCGAGACAACGGTGCGTTGTGCCTGTGTGCCGAGACAATGGGCGAGGAACCAAGAAGTTGACAGCCATTCAGCTTGTCGAAGATGCTCCAAGCCAATGAGGCATCGAGTTGGAGGCGACAGTTGAGGACACTACCTTGGATGGGCGAGAGTTGCCCGAGGCAGTTGGCATGAAGGCTGTCGAGGAGCCATCCATGAGTGAGGTGGCCAAGGCATCGAACTTCAATGGGAGAGAAGTGTCGATGGGTTTTGCATTGCCGAGGAGCAATGGGGCATCAAACTTCAGGGACGAAGGATTGATGTGTAGAGTAAATGCTGGGAAAAGGAGTGAGGTATGTCTTGAGCACGGTGACAGTGTTTTACAGTTTGATTTGCCGAATTTGTTGGGTGTAGGGCGCAAAAAACCTAACCCATCAGATGGACTTGCCAAGACTTGGTGCGGGCCGAAGCAACCACTCAGAGTACCGAGGGTTCGTTCGGTGTTTAACGTGAAGGCATCCAAGTTTGTGCACAAGGATCGGGAGAGTCCAGATCAGGGCAAGTCAGAACTGGTAGGAAAGAGTTCCTACGATCAAGATGTGCCTGGGACGGTTGATTTTGCATGGCGGTGCGAGCCAAGGCAAGCAGTCCTTATGGGGGGACATCCGAATCAGAGTCCGGTGCTCTTTATGGGGAGAGCGGTCCTTATGGGGGGACAATCAAGCCAGATTCCGAGTTGGGAGCAAGCCAAGGCACGCGGAAGGAAGCTCCAGGATCGATCTCAACTTTGTTCGAGAGGCGCGACGAGGGCGTCGCCAAGTTTGGTGGTGGAGATTGTCACGGGTCGTCAGCCGAGGCCCAGTCATTGGCACCACGGGGTGCACACCAGGGTTCCTAAGAGGTTCAGATAGAGATCTTGGGCCCAAAAGACCACCAAACTGGCCCGATCCGTAGGAAGATCCAGGAAGACATAGTAATTACCATAGTAAATTATCTTTAATTTAATTAAAGATAATTCCCACATTATCTATTGTTTGAAATTTAAAATTCAAATGTTGTAGATAAGATAGAGGCTCTCATCTTGACCGTCGATGTAAATCTGTATAGACCGTTGGATTGGAGGGAACTCAACTATAAATAGATACCTTCCCCTCCTCATTTTGTATTCAGTATCCAAGTTTCCAAGGAATAAAGGCATTTACTCTAAATCCTCTGAGTGTTCTTGTGTTCTTTTCTTTGTTCTTGAGCGTTCTTTCGAAGTTCTTCTTCGCTCATCTCTTTTGATCTTATTCCGCGTAGAACGCTTTGCGTTTGTCGGTGCTTGGTAAGTTTGATCTTCCGAGAGGGTTGAAAAGGCTTACTTAGGCGTTTGTCTTGAGTCACATCGCCTAAGGCCGCACAGTGGGCTGGTTGGAACTCTAGCCACGTGACAAATAGCACAAGTGATCGGGTATTTTACAGTGCAAAGCAAGGCATCAGGTAACCTGTGTAGGGGGATGATTCTTAGTTTTAGCATTTGCTTTTGATATGATTGTGTCTGTATTTGCAAGTATGTAGCTGACTGCTGGGTAAGGAAATTGTGTCTGAAACATGTCGTCCTAAGCCGTTAAACGTTGCACTCTTTTTCTCCAAATAGGTTTAAGGGTTTTTTTTAATGAAGCACGATTATGGCTTTTATTCAATAAATTTACCCCTTTCAAAAAAATTGATTTTTAAAGATTTAAGTTCTTTAATTTCTGATTAAATGAAAATTTGTTAGGAGTATTTTTATCCCAAAAAATACTAATTCAATTTAATCCCTATCAACCGTCTAATACAGTTTCTCTAGCTTTGACACTGACCAAAACTCACTCTTAAACGAATTTGGAGGATACTAGCATGTGGTTTGGAGCTACGGTTTACTGTTTGTTGGACGCATGAACTTTGTTAGCATTATTATTAGACGAATCATTGTTAGTAATTTTGGTGAAAAATTGCAATTACTAATATAGTAATTTTTTTTTTTAGAATCTTTAATCTAAATTGAATTGAATATAAAAAATAATTAAATCGAATCAATTATTTTAATAAGTTGAAAAGAACATTGAATTGAATATAAAAATATTTGAATCAAATTATAGTAATAAGTTGAAAAGTAAATGGAGTAAGCCATTGATACATAGAAATAAAAGTGAAACTCTAATGCTCTCGCAACGTGGAAACCCTACCATGCCGTTTGAGCAAAACATATACGAAAACCCTGGCGGCCGCCCGTCAAAGGGTGTTCCGGTCATCCTTGTGGTTTCGGCAAGGGAACGTCCAACGTCTCCTTCACCTTTGGACGTGGACAGGTCTCTTAAGAAGGGTCGTAGTGATGAAGACAATGGTGATCAGGGTATTGTCTCGGATATGGATATTGATGGAGGGGTGGTGCATACGGCTTTAGAGGACCATGCGCAGGATATGCAACAAGTTGATGACAACACTGAGAAAGATGTGCAGTCTGGTAAGGGGAAAGAATCTTATGCTAGTATGGTATCTAGTTCGCAAAAGAGTACATGAGGTGCTGGTCTGACTGTGGGTTTTGGGGAGGAGGAAGTGGTTATCTTACAAGAAGATGTGATTACGGATCAAGCTGAGGCTATCCCATCAATTCAATTCTCGAATCGCATACATGATCAAATTTATAGGAACAATCGTAATGTGATCATCGTTCCTTTGCTAGGACGTTCGATTGGATATAAAGCTTTGCTTACTTGCATACAGGCTCTATGGAAACCGATTGGTGAAATCCAACTTATTGATCTTGATAATAACTATTATTTACTTCAGTTTTCTACAGAAAAGGATTATACGAAAGTCATAACGGAGGGACCATGGACAATATATGGTAGTTGACGGTTCAACCCTGGAGCAAATCATTTTTCACTTCGGAGAAGCATCCCTCTCATGTGATTGTTTGGATTCGATTACCTGGTTTACGATATCGTTATTACAAAAAGGCTTTATTACAGTGCATAACTTCTTTTATTGGTAGAGTTGTGAAAATTGATTACAACGCGGATGTTGGGGGTAGAGGAAATTTGCTCACCTTTCGGTTCTTGTTGATCTTAATAAGCCTTTGTTGTCTTGTATCCGTATCGATGGATTCATCTAGAAACTTGAATATGAGGGTTTGAATCAAATATGTTACTCATGTGGTGAATATGGGCATTTTAAGGGTCTGTGTCCGATGAATAATGACCCGATTGCGGCTCCTAGTAATTGTGATGGTGCGGCTGCACCTGTGTAGACTGCGCTGGTTGAGGAAATTTCTGCGAATAATCTATTTGGTCCCTGGATGTTGGTGGAGAATAGGCGAACGTTGAGCTGGATTGTATATGCCATATGGTAACACTCATGCTGGTGCAAATTCTGGGTCTAGATTTGAGTCCCTAAGGGATATAGACGGAAATACCAATGAGCTGAAAGATGTTAATGAGGTTGTCCTGATGCATTCGACTCAGAGTGGGAGTGGTATGGTGGACACACGCAGTAGTGGTAGTGGGAGATGTGTGGCCAAAGAGGTTCACACGAATGCATCGTACTTGGCATCTAATCCGAAAAAAAGAGTAAGGCAACTAAAAAGGGTGGGCAGTTCGCAACGGTGATTCCTTTGCTGGCTGGGCAAGATGTTCAAGTTGTAGTGCATAAGCCGGGTGTGAAATCGGGCTAGCACAATGCTGTCACAATTTTTGAAGGTGGTGAGCCTAGGGCTGTGGGTTCAGGTTCGAAGGGTTCACGTGGACGAAGTACAATGGGTAAAGGAATGTTGGAGCCTGCTCATCGGGGCTTGGGGATCAGTAAAAAGTCAGATTCGCGTATCACATCTAAGATGTCTCATGCGGAGTTGGTTCAATACATTTTGGAACATTTATAACTCCCAAGACCGAGTGAGTCTTTTCCAAAACAGCTACAATACATTGATTCTGATCATTCCTCCTTGATGATTCAGTCATCTGATGAGGAAGATAACTCCTTGGCCAGTCTGCACCTGAATGGTATGGATGAGGGTGTTGAACATGCCGTGCTTAGGGGTATTGACGGGCATTAAGGGTCGACATTGCTCTTGCTTTATCTTATTATGGATAGCATAATGTTTTGGAATTGTCAAGGTGCTGCGAGCCTGACTTTTGACAACATTTTAAGTCTTTTTTGCGAGAATTTCATCCATGTCTGGTGGCTTTATTTGAACCTCGTGCGAGTGATAGGAATGGTGATAAAGTTGTTTCAAGGTTTGGTTTTTCTAATTCCTTTCGTGTTAAATCACATGGTTTTAGTGGCAGTGTCTGATTATTTTGGAATGAGTCGGTAATTGTTGATATCATGCACATTTTGAATCAATTTGTTAATAGAATGTTGCAAGACGTTACAAGGGGTACAAAGATCCAATTCACAGCTGTGTATGCTAGCCCTACTAGCTCAAAAACGCAAACATCTTTGGCGCCACTCGGAAAATCTTAATCCAGGCACGAATATTCCTTGGATTTTAGGTGGTGATTTTAATGTTATCTTATCTGCAGATGAGCGCAATGGTGGTTTTTTTCAACATGCTTGTGGGAGCAGCCTCTTTGCTAATTTCCTCTTCAATTAGTGTCTGACAGATTTGGGTTTCCAGGGTCTTCTTTTCACCTAGTCTCGGGGTAATCTTTATCAATGTCTGGATATGTGTGTGGTTAACACAAGGTGGTTGACGTCTTTTAGGGAAGCCTTTGTAACCCACTTGGATAGTCTTGGGTCAGATCACCGACCCATGTTGGTTTTCTTTAGTGATGATCATCGTGATCCCGACAACCGACCATTCCGGTTCATCAATGCATGGAAATCCCACCCTCAGTTTTGGGAGTTTCTTGGATCAGTCTGGAATGGAGAAACATCTTTGGAAAGTCAGGTTGCTCAGTTTCAATCAGAAGTGGGAACATGGAATAAAGAGGTTTTGGTCATATTAGAACACTTACAAAGTCTATACGAGCACAACTATGCGGCATTGATAGGGCTCTTGCTATTCGACATTTAGAGCATCTTGTATCATTAGTGGCTTAATTGCGAACTGAACTCGAGACCATACTAGAGCAAGAAGAAAGCTTTTGGCGACAAAAGGCACGATCAGATTAGGTGTTGCATGGTGACCAAAATACACGATTTTTCCATGCATCGGTTATGGTTGCCACGAATGCACCAAATTTCTATCGCGAGCTTTTTTCTACTACTGCGCCTAATCAATTGAGGTACTCGATTAGGGGCTATTTTTCGGCTATCTTTGAGACTGCTAAAAATAGTCTTATTTCATCGGTGACTGTGGAGGAAATTTGACGTGCTATATTCGATATGGGCGCTTCCAAGGCCGATGGGGTGGATGACTAGAACATTGGGACATTGTCGGGGATTCTATGTGAAGCTTTGTTCAACAGGTTTTTGCTACTGTGTAATCGTTTACGGATAATATTGTGATCACATGTGAGGTATTCACTCGATGGGTAAGAAGGGTTAGATGGCCTTTAAAATTGATTTGGAGAAAACCTATGATAGATTAGAGTGGAATTTTATTGACGATACTCTATATGATATAGGTATTCCAGATAATTTACGTATGTTGATAATGCAATGTGAGTCTACGGTTTCTTCTTAGTTGATTTGGAATGAGTCCTTAACATAGTCGTTCAAACCTTCTCAAGGCATTTGGCAAGCATTTTCACTGTATTTGTTTGTTCTGTGCATGGAACGGTTGTCTCAGGCAATCCAAGCAGCTATTACTCGGGGTAGTTGGAAACCTTTCGGAACTTCATTTAAGGGGCCAGTGATTTTTCATTGTTTTTTTGCAGATGATATGATTTTGTTCGCGGAGGCTTCTATTGAGAAAATGATGGTAATTCGCTCTATGATGGATGAATTTTGCCAGGTCTCTGGTCACAAAGTAAGTTGTGCTAAGACCATTATTTTATTTTCTAAAAATATTGACATCGAATTGCGACAGTCTATCAGTGTAGGTTTGGATTTTTCGAGGTAGATGACTTTGGAAAATATCTCGGTGTACCATTATTACATCGTAGGGTTACTTTTGCATCGTATAATTACAAAGGAAGCTTAGTGGGTAAAAGGTATGGTGTTTTCGATAGCTGGCCGCGTCACGTTAGACAAGGCAGTTCTAGTCGTTATTCCTACTTACACGATGTAGACGACGGTTCTTCCTAAAAAGACTTTCCTAGAGCTTGAAAGATTAATTCGACGCTTTATTTGGGGGATTACTTTAGATAAAGGAGGGGTGCATTTTGTTAAGTGGTCTGGTGTTTGTAAGACGGTTCCTAGTGGGGGCTTGGGTTTCCGTCACTTCACGATGTTGAACGAGGCATTGCTAATGAAAATAACATTCAATTTGCTAGTGCATGGGAATGACTTGTGGGTGCGTTTTATCCGAGCTAAGTATAAATGTGATAAAGGTGTTCCTTTGGCTCTAAAGAATTCAAATTGTTCACGACTCTGGAAGGGTCTTAGCATAGTATGGAATGATGTTCGAGACAATATTGTTTGGCCCTTAAGTTCCGGAAAAGACATTGACACGATTCGTGGATTCAAGAAATTGGCCCTCTAATCCAATATGTATCTCCAGTTAATGTACCGTTCTTGAGTCTTACATCAATCACCGACATGTCTAGCCTAGGGGTGATTGGTGTTGGCCGTTATTCGAACAATTTTTGCCGTAGGAGGTGTTGATGCATATTGCAGCGTTGAAGGGTCTGGGTTACACGATAGCACATGATCCTGTTCGATGGCGTTGCAAATCATGATTTAACCTTTAGTGTTATATTGGCCTATGTTGTCCGTAGTTGGGATACTGTTGAGTCAACAGGTAACATTTGGCGCATTCTTCACAAGTTTCGGGGTCTTCCGCGTGTTAAAATTTTTATGTGGCTACTTTGTTGCCGTAAGCTAATGACTAATGATGAATGAGTTCGTTGCCTCTTCAAAATGGATGCTAGTTGATCGATTTGTTGAGCCGTGATAGAGGATATAAACCATGTTCTACGTAGGTGTCCGCCTGTCTTCCAGGTATGGAATGAGTTGATTATACCAAATAAATTAGAGACATTCTTGGCACTCGATATTTCGGATTGGATTGCGATAAACTTGAATGAAACATCCAATTTTGCGAGAAATCCTGCCAACTGGGAGTTGATGTTCGCCGTAATTCTGTGGAACCTCTGACTTGACTGTAACACAAAAGTCTTTGATGGGCCTATTGAAGGGAAGGAACGGTGATTGATCGCAGCTCTCGGCTTTACAGATGACGATTCTGGCTCGTGAGGTGGGCAAGCCGGTGTTGGTTAATGCAGCAGTGATGGCTCGCGAACCACCACGTTGGGTGCTGCCACCTTCACAATGGATAAAACTCAACACTGATGCTGCATGGTGTGAGGCTGATGATTGTCCTTGATGTGGTGGTGTAGCTAGAGATAGCTCTGGTGCATAGAAATTCAGATTTTTTCAAGTTCATTGGAGTTTGCTCTGTGATTGATGCAGAACTTTGGGGGGCTTATGTTGGTCTCTTATTTGCATGGGACGCGAGATTTTGACAAGTGATCCTTGAGCAAGATAATACGGAAACAAAGTTTGCGTTGGCTAAATGTCTAAGATTGGATTTTACTCTTGAATGAGGATAACTTGGTTTGTTAGTCTGTTTTATATCTTGATTGTTTTAGGATGTCATCAATTGACTGAAATTTTTTGAGGATACGTATTTTTGATAATGTAATCATACTTTTCACCGAAAGAAAAGTAAATGGAGTAGAGATATATAATCAATTAAGCCCTTTGACCAATTTTGACCATTGAATTTTGACGTTTTTTGGATCTATTGGTGCAGTGCGTCATATCACAATGTTTCCACTTCACAGTTTTAGAAACTTTTTTATTTTATTTAAAAATTTCATTAAAAGTTATAAAAATTGTAAAAGACTTATAAAATTTATAAAAATGTTTTTTTGGAAAAATCTATAATTGCAACATTAAAGTGTTGTAGTGTATCAGTCCCAGTAATATCTAATGAAAAAACTATCAAGATTTAATGGTCAAAATTGGTCAAAGGGCTTAATTGATTCAATTTATTGGTTCAAGGGCTTAATTGATTAAAATTTTTGGTTCATGGGCTTAATTAAGTGAAAAAAAGTTTAGGGGATTAATTGAATTTTTCTAAAAGTTTAAGGGCTTCTTACACCCTTAAGTCTAATCTTATTTATAATATATATGTGTTAAATTGCACTTGATATTAATTCAATTTATTTTATGATATAAATAATGCCATAAACAATATTAATATACATAAATAATATAAATATTATATATTACTACATATAAAAGTAAAAATATATTGTTTTTATATATTAATATTATTTATAATATAAATATATTATTTTTTTAAAACCCCAAAATTCTAAAAATTTACAAAAAACTCCAAATTCCAAAAAACTCTTAACCCCTAAATCTACCCACCATCAGCACAAATCGCCATCTCTCTGCTCACCTCTTTCTTTGTTGGACCCTCATAACCGATTTTGGACTAAATTGAAAAGATTCCAAAAATAATTTTAAGTCCAAACAACTTGAAAATATGTTTGATGGATTTTATAAGGTTTTGGAATGATTTAAATGTCTTTAAAGTAGCCAAACCTGAGTGTTTCAAGTAACCGCACTGATACGGTATTCCTTGTATCGATACGCCTTAGGGTTTCAGCTATAATCTATTTGAAACTGCCAAAACCCGTAACGATATAGGGCTTGCCTGTATCGATACAAGGAGAGGTTGTTTTGATACGCCTACGTGGCAAAAACCCTAACGAGTAAAACCCCCCAACGGCTATTTCCCAACGATCTTTTAAATTGTAGGCCGTACCGATACGCTCCTACGCGTATCGATACGCATCAGCTGTGAAGAGCATAACGGCTAGTTCTGAAGAAGGGTCTACCGATACGGCTACCCGCATACTGATACGAATAGCTTCAGAAAAGCAATTATTGTGGTAAATAAAGGCCCCAACGGCTCCAATTCAATCCCAACGGTCTCCAATGGCTAGAAGCTCAATTGGGAGTATAAATGGGACCTCCAAGCATCTATAGAAGACTAATAATCCACAAGTCAACAACCTTATGATGAAAATTTATCTTAGTGCTTAATTTCCCCATTCTTTGTATAGACTACACTTGTTGAGCTAAAATGTCAATGTATGCTCAATTGTATTAGGTTTTGGGCGAGAGCTTAAGAGTGCAAACAATCACCTTTTAGAGGAATTTCTAGTTTGCTAAGTTTTCTCTTGTTAGACTTGGTGAGTGAGTATAGGTTGTAAATGGTTGCCTCTTTAGCCTAGAAAAGAGGAAGATTTCTCAGTGAATTAGTTGAAATCCTTAGTAGAAAGCTAAGATAGTGGATGTAGGCTTTAGTTAGAAAGCCGAACCACTCTAAATCATTGTCCATATTTTTCTATCTTTTTGGTTCCTCTCCAAACACTCAAAATTCATATTCTCCATATTTGGCAAGCAATTCGGTTGTGATTATTGAGCCCAACAATTGGAATCAGAGCGAAGCTCAATTCGAAAAGACTTAAATCTTATTGAGGCGATCCTGGCAAGTTCGACCAACAAACAATCAACCGAAGCCATGGCACAATCCCTTGACCGACCACTATTCTTTGATGATACCAACTACTCATATTGGAAGAATAGGATGATGTATTTCATGATAGCCAAGGATTATCATCTTTGGGACATTGTTGAAGACGGTCTGTTCATGCCACAACGAATCAAGGCAGAATGGAGTGCGAATGATCGCAAGAAGATAGAGCTAAATTGCAAGGCTTTGCACATTCTCTTTTGTGCTTTTAGCCTAGACATCTATGCAAAAATGTCTTCTTGTGAGAGTTCCAAGGAGGTATGGGACTGGCTTGAAGTCACATATGAGGGAACCAACGACGTAAAGGAGACCAAGATCGACCTTCTTAACCTTGAGTATGAGAATTTCAAGATGGACCCAGATGAAGGCATCAAGAGGATGTTCGACCGTTTCTCCACAATCGTCAATCAACTCAAAGGTCTTGAAGAGGAGATTTTAGAAGACAATCTCATTTGAAAGTTGATATACTCATTTCTTGAATCATGGGATTCCAAAAGACGGTCATTGTAGAAGCAAAGAACTTGAGGGAGCTCAAGCTTGACGAGCTCGTGGGATCTTTGCTCACCCAAGAGATGATGTCTTAACCCTTGAAGAGGGAGAAGGAGAAGAAGATCAAAGAGCAAGACATTGATGTGAATGTCATTGCTCTTCCAACCTCCACATGCCAACATGTAGATTCAAGTAAGAAGGAAAGTAAAGATGAAGAGGTGGCCAAGCTCTTCAACAACTTCATCCGACTCACGAAGAAAGAAAAGGCATAACTAAGACAAGAATCAAGGATGAAGAAGAAGGGGCCAAGCTCTTCAAGCCATAAGAAGAAGGCTTATGTGGCTACTTGGAGTGATGTCGACTCCACCGAAGATGAACAAGCCAACCTTTGTCTTATGACCATCGAAAAAGATTTAATGGTAACTTCTAATTCATCTACTTCTAGTTTATATTATTTTGATGAATTACAAGATGCCTATGATGATTTGGTTTTAGAGTTTAAAAATCGCATTTTAAAAAACAAGAAAGTGATTTCAAAATTGAAAATGATTTGATTTCTAAAACCAAAATTGAACTTGAAGCAAAACTTAATGAGTTTGAGCAAAAATGTATAGATTTACAAAATCTGCTTCATAAAGTTCAAGAAGAAAAATATTTGATTTCCAATGAACTTCAAAAGAAAAATGATTTTGGAAAATCAAACTTTTATCAAAGACAATCTAGTGCCCCTAGATTTGTAAATGGAAAATGTTTTAGAAGTATTTGGGTCCCAAAAGGACTAATTACTTCAACTAAAAAGGATGAAATTGAAAATTGGATTCCTAAGGGGAGAAAATTGTGTGCTACTAACACCTATGGATCCAAAGCAATTTGGATACGAAAATATTTGTGATTGTCTTACTTTAGGTGTGCTGTAGAATGATCAACAAAGTACAACATTGAGGGGGAGCTCCATACACACAAGGAAAACACTTGAAGAAGGAAGGCTTCACATCCTCCCTTTAGTTCAAGTATGGTAAAATTTAGTTGAATTTATTTGGTTTAATTTGGTTTATTTACTTTAATTCAACTAGATTATCATAAATTGTTTGACTAACATTTGATGATGCTTTGAGTAAGGGGGAGCAAACTTTTAGCAAAAACAAATTTTGTCAAATTTGATTTATTTTTTAAACTCTCCATTGTTATGGACTTAAAAGTTTTCAAACTTTGGTTTGATCCATTTTTGATATAACAAAAATGTGGAGAATGGTTTGAAAAATTGAATTTTCAAATGAACAAGGGGGAGCTTTAACTACATTTAATTTTTAAATCTCTTATTCAAATTTATTTTACTAAGGTGGAGAATCCTAAACACAATTTTTCAAGTTGGTTTTATTATATCAAAAGGGAGAGATTGTTAGGATATTTGTTTTGATATAATAATTGAAAATTTGTTTTGCATTAAATTGAAAAGATTTCAAAAATGATTTTAAGTCCAAACAACTCCAAAATATGTTTGATGGATTTTATAAGGTTTTGGAATGATTTAAATTTCTTTAAAGTAGCCAAATCTGAGTGTTTCAAGTAACCGTACCGATACGGTATTCCTCGTATCGATATGCCTTAGGGTTTCAGCTACAGTCTATTTGAAACTGCCAAAACCCGTACAGATACAGGGCTTGCCTATATCGATACAGACAGGGGTCGTTTCGATACGCCTACGTGACAAAATCCCCAATGACATAAACCCCCCAACGACTATTTCCCAACGATCTTTTAAATTGCAGGCCGTACTGATACGCTCCTATGCGTATCGATACGCATCAGTTGTGAAGAGCATAACGGATAGTTCTGAAGAAAGGCGTACCGATACGGCTACCCTGTGACTCCCCAAATTAGGGCTAAGAATTTTTGAAGATAATTCGAATGTACATTGAATCGACATAAACATTTCTTTCAATGACTAAGTAAGAGATTAGGACTTAAATTGGAGTCTTGAACAAGTTGAGAATTATGTTAAAAGAACCAAAAAGGAATGGATCATAAAAGCCATAGTTTGCATGTAAGATTTATATAAGATGGAGGGCATGCACACATGTCATCCAAACTCAAGACATGTGTGCAAAGGGTGTGTGAAATTTTGGCACTTGGGAGGGGGAGAAGAGGAGGAAGTTAACTCCTTCTTCTCATTTTCTTTTTCCTCCATAACCGAACCCCATGTATAATAAGAGAGAGGGAGCTCAAATCAAGTTAAGGGAGATGGAAATTGTTTCGGTCAGCATATGTTAGGGTCACCTTTGGAAAGCTTGAGAAGAGAGGTGAAAACAATTTTCTCCTTTTTCCTAGTATTCGAATGTTGATGGATGATATGCATGGTATGATTTTATGTTTATAGGATTTCTTTTAGTGTCTATTTAACATGAGAAATGTGCTTGATGGTAATCTCTTGTATTTAAATTATTGAAGGCTTGAATGATGAAAATGTCAAATGAATAAAAGGTGTGAGTCTCTATGTATTATAACCTTGCTATTAGAATTTGTTGTGATTATTGGTTTCTTGAGGAAACTCGGTTAAAACAACTTGTGATCAGACAGGTACTTTGGATTGTTTTATAGTTAAAAAGAAGTAATTGAATTGCTATACTATGTGCATATAGGACCACACAATGGAAATGTTTTGAATAAATAAACATGTTTGATCACTGTCGGTTCGATGTGAAATGGATATATAAAAATCTGTTTATAAGTTGTTATAATTGATTGAGACCTATAATTTAGTTACCATACTGAATTCTGTCCTTAAGAATTCGAATGTTATATAGACAATGTGATTACAAACAGCAAAGGATTGAGTGATGATGGAATGTGCTGTCTTGAAATTGATTAATCAATAAATAATGGACTGGATTCTAATTTTAAAATAGAAGGCTGAATTAGAACAGATTAAAGACAGATTTGAGGTTTCAAAATAGAAAAAATTCTTGGTATAAACTGCCTATGGGCTGCTTTGAACAAGATTGATAGTATGAAGGTTGTTTTGTCTTGTTTAATGAAATGAAACACGTGATTTAGGGACTGTTATGAGGTTATTAAATGTATACAATTGATTGAATAGATAGAAAACTATGTAATGGCATGTTGGGAGTCATTGTGCATTAATCTTGGACAGTTTTAAATGCAAAATTTAATGTTAAACTGTGCAAAAAATATAATAAAACTGTGCAGTTTTAACAAGCTTTAAAGTGCAGTTTTATAGTATTAAAGAGTGCAGTTTTGTTGTTTAAACAGTGCAGTTTTGTATGATAAAACTGTGCAGAAAAATGTAACTTAAAAACTATGTAGTCTCGTAAAGAATAAAAAGGTGCAGAATTGAGATAATTGGTGCAGAATTTGTGCTATATGTAGTAGTATTATGTTTAAAAGGGCAGTGTCTTAGGATACAGTTTTAAATAATTCAGCAGTGTAACTTTGAATGCTTAAATAGAATTGTTTTGAAAATGTAATTTAGTATTCTTGTGCAGTATACAAATTGAATTAAAAACGTAAATGGACTATTCAAATAATGGAGTTATATATATGTATAAATATATATGCTTAGGCTGTTCGGAAATTTGATTTAATTAGATAATTATTGAACTGTTTTACATAAGGATGAATTAAGTAACCGATTTGAGTTCTGTAATCATCTAGAAATGGTTGTGTATCCGTGATTGGATTGAATTGTTGATAAAGAAATTTTGGGATTTGTTTTGAGTATTGAATGCATTGAATCTATTATTAATAGTTTGTTATTATGATTGATTGAGGTACATAACTTTATGAATGAATAGAAGATAGTTTGTTGGAAGCTAGGAGGAATTGTGGTCCAAGTATCCTGTAACTTCGGGATAAGAGGTTAGTTTTAAAGCCTTGGATTAGCTCATGGCTTTCTCGAGCAATGTTTGTATTTAATTTACATGCATTACTTCATTGTTGATTGTACAACGTTGAAAATGCTAACTTGAACTAGAGGTAAGTGCTTCGAGGTAAGTACTCTAAAATAGATTTTTATTTTTTTACCCCTGAAAGGACTTCGGTCCCCTGTTTGGCACTTTTAGTGTCCCATGTTGACGACAGACACCATTGAATTCGAATATCTAGATTGCTTGAAAATCAAGGCTATGTTGAATAAAATAAAATGAAGTATAAATTATGTATACTTGTAAAATGGACTGTTTGAGTATGTTAATCGTACATACACATGTTGCTACCCTGATATGCTTAATTGTGATTAAAATGGACTGTTTAAGTATGCTAATCGTACATACACATGTTGCTGCCCTGATATTCTTAACTGTGATTAAAATGGACTGCTTGAGTATGTTAATCGTATATACACATGTTGCTGCCCTCATATTCTTAATTGTGATTAAAATGGACTATTTGAGTATGTTAATCGTACATACACATGTTGCTGCCCTGATATTCTTAACTGTGATTAAAATGGATTGTTTGAGTATGTTAATCGTACATACACATGTTGCTGCCCTGATATGCTTAATTGTGATTAAACTGGACTGTTTGAGTATATTAATCATACATACATATATTGCTGCCTGATTAGCACGAATATTTTGCAATTGGCTAGTTTTGAATATGTAAGGTTGTATACACATAAGTGTTGCTAGGATAAGTATATTGGTACATGAAAATGGATTGTGTTGAATGATTAATTGAGTAGACATCTTGTGTACATGATCACACCTAGTTCGAATGCTATGAATATATATAAAGGTACATGTTTAAATGAACCCCCTCGTGCTCAAGAGTGCTCATGAGTATGCTTAATCCGATTGTCTATGTGGAGTGTGTGTGCATACATGATTTACTAATTATGTCAACATCCTATATGCCAAATAATCTTTATTTGTGGTCTGATAAGTTGAGTGGGAATTTGTGAGTAAGATAATGCACACCAACGAAATAGTTTGTTGGAGGCTTTGTAATGTTCGTGTTCTTATACCATGATTTAGTTAGTGACTACTTCAACCTTGTTTGACTTTGGTGAATGTTTAAGTATAATTCCTATAACATTTAATAAATACCATAGTTTATTTTACCACTTTACTAGGCGACTGCTTACTTGTATTTCAAGAAAATCTGCTAGTAGTTACCTCTTGAGCTGGATGTGATCACAAGGGTTTAATTGTAGGTTTGAAAATTTGTCCTAGAACTCCTAGAAGGTGGCATATAGTCTGATTGCATACTCAATGCATATGGATCATTTGATTAGTACTACATGTATATAAGATGTAAAGTGTTAATATTTGTAATAGGCCCTCTATGATTTCTAATTGCTTGTTTGTAAGTTTTATTGGTAGAAGGATTGTCTGATTGTCTGATTGTCTGATGTATCAAGCAATTAATTAGTAAGTCTGCGAATGAAAATACATGGTAGGTGAAGGTTATACGTAACAACATATGCTTGAATTAAAGTTCTAAAATAATCATGACCTTGATTTCTAAGTGAATTCATCACCTTCCTTGTAAATGGACCTGGTACATTATGTTACTTGGTGGTTTGGCTATGCTAAAAGAGGTTGAACAAATGCTTGCTAATTAAGTTAGGCTGGATATGATAATCGTATATAGTTTGCTTTGTCAATTAATAATTAGAAGGAACAAATGGTTGTGTTGTATGAATGCATGGTGTATGAATATTTTTTGGCATGTCAACTAAATACGAAACTAGATTCATAAGTAATCAAATAAAAATAAGTTTTAAAATTTCCCTGATTTCTGATTACTCCTATTCGAGAAGAGTTTGTCATCGCATGTTCTTCGATTGTCTTTTTCTTAACACGACCTAATTTGGTTTACTCCCAAGCCGGGTTAGGGGTGTTACAATTTGGTATCAGAGCATGGTTTAGTCAATTCTCGGACTAAACATGGACTCACTACATCTTTATAAGTCTAGTGAGCCACCTAGGAGTTTTAAATTTCTGTTTGGTATTGGCAACTTGCAACCAATCCCATTTGTTTATATGGCTTGAAACTTAGAATAGGTAAAAATATTCTAAGTTTGTTAATGCAAATTCGTTGTCTCTGAAGAAATTCGAGGATAAATTTCTTTTAAGGGGGAGAGTTGTAACACCCCAAATTAGGGCTTGGAATTTTTGAAGATAATTTGAATGTACATTGAATCGATATAAACATTTCTTTCAATGACTAAGTAAGAGATTAGGACTTAAATTGGAGTCTTGAACAAGTTGAGAATTATATTAAAAGAACCAAAAAGGAATGAATCATAAAAGCCATAGTTTGCATGTAAGATTTCCATAAGATGGAGGGCATGCACACATGTCATCCAAACTCAAGGCATGTGTGCAAAGGGTGTGAAATTTTGGCACTTTGGAGGGGGAGAAGAGGAGGAAGTTAACTCCTTCTCATTTTCTTTTTCCTCCATAACCGAACCCCATGTCTAATAAGAGAGAGGGAGCTCAAATCAAGTTAAGGGAGATGGAAATTGTTTCGGTCAGCATATGTTAGGGTCACCTTTGGAAAGCTTGAGAAGAGAGATGAAAACAATTTTCTCCTTTTTCCTAGTATTCGAATGTTGATGGATGATATGCATGATATGATTTTATGTTCATATGATTTCTTTTAGTGTCTATTTAACATGAGAAATGTGCTTGATGGTAATCTCTAGTATTTAAATTATTGAAGGCTTGAATGATGAAAATGTCAAATGAATAAAAGGTGTGAGTCTCTATGTGTTATAACCTTGCTATTAGAATTTTTGTGATTATTGGTTTCTTGAGGAAACTCGGTTAAAACAACTTGTGATCAGACTGGTACTTTGGATTGTTTTATAGTTAAAAGAAGTAATTGAATTGCTATACTATGTGTATATAGGACCACACATTGGAAATGTTTTGAATAAATAAACATGTTTGATCACTGTCAGTTCGATGTGAAATGGATATATAAAAATCTGTTTATAAGTTGTTATAATTGATTGAGACCTATAATTTAGTTACCATACTGAATTCTGTCCTTAAGAATTGAATGTTATATAGACAATGTGATTACAAACAGCAAAGGATTGAGTGATGATGGAATGTGCTGTCTTGAAACTGATTAATCAATAAACAATGGACTGGATTCTAATTTTAAAACAGAAGGCTGAATTATAACAGATTAAAGACAGATTTGAGGTTTCAAAATAGAAAAATTTCTTGCAATAAACTGCCTATGGGCTGCTTTGAACAAGATTGATAGTATGAAGGTTGTTTTGTCTTGTTTAATGAAATGAAACACGTGATTTAGGGACTGTTTTGAGGTTATTAAATGAATACAATTGATTGAATAGATAGAAAACTATGTAATGGCATGTTGGGAGTCATTGTGCATTAATCTTGGACAGTTTTAAATGCAAAATTTAATGTTAAACTGTGCAAAAAATATAATAAAACTGTGCAGTTTTAACAAGTTTTAAAGTGCAGTTTTATAGTATTAAAGAGTGCAGTTTTGTTGTTTAAACAGTGCAGTTTTGTATGATAAAACTGTGCAGAAAAATGTAACTTAAAAACTATGCAGTCTTGTAAAGAATAAAAAGGTGCAGAATTGAGATAATTGGTGCAGAATTTGTGCTATAAGTATGCAGTAGTATTATGTTTAAAAGGCAGTGTCTTAGGATACAGTTTTAAATAATTCAGCAGTGTAACTTTGAATGCTTAAATAGAATTGTTTTGAAAATGTAATTTAGTATTCTTGTGCAGTATACAAATTGAATTAAAAACGTAAATGGACTATTCAAATAATGGAGTTATATATATATATATAAATATATATGCTTAGGCTGTTCGGAAATTTGATTTAATTAGATAATTATTGAACTGTTTTACACAAGGATGAATTAAGTAACCGATTTGAGTTCTGTAATCATCTAGAAATGGTTTTGTGTATCCGTGATTGGATTGAATTGTTGATAAAGAAATTTTGGGATTTGTTTTGAGTATTGAATTCATTGAATCTATTATTAATAGTTTGTTATTATGATTGATTGAGGTACATAACTTTATGAATGAATAGAAGATAGTTTGTTGGAAGCTAGGAGGAATTGTGGTCCAGGTATCCTGTAAACTCGGGATAAGAGGTTAGTTTTAAAACCTTGGATTAGCTCATGGCTTTCCCAAGCAATGTTTGTATTTAATTTACATGCATTACTTCATTGTTGATTGTAAAACGTTGAAAATGCTAACTTGAACTAGAGGTAAGTGCTTGAGGTAAGTACTCTAAAATAGATTTTTATTTTTTTACCCCTGAAAGGACTTGGTCCCCTGTTTGGCACTTTTAGTGTCCCATGTTTGACACCATTGAATTAATATCTAGATTGTTGAAAATCAAGGCTATGTTGAATAAAATAAAATGAAGTATAAATTATGTATACTTGTAAAATGGACTGTTTGAGTATGTTAATAAAATAACATGTTGCTACCCTGATATGCTTAATTGTGATTAAAATGGACTGTTTAAGTATGCTAATCGTACATACACATGTTGCTGCCCTGATATTCTTAACTGTGATTAAAATGGACTGCTTGAGTATGTTAATCGTATATACACATGTTGCTGCCCTCATATTCTTAATTGTGATTAAAATGGACTATTTGAGTATGTTAATCGTACATACACATGTTGCTGCCCTGATATTCTTAACTGTGATTAAAATGGATTGTTTGAGTATGTTAATCGTACATACACATGTTGCTGCCCTGATATGCTTAATTGTGATTAAACTGGACTGTTTGAGTATATTAATCATACATACATATATTGCTGCCTGATTAGCACGAATATTTTGCAATTGGCTAGTTTTGAATATGTAAGGTTGTATACACATAAGTGTTGCTAGGATAAGTATATTGGTACATGAAAATGGATTGTGTTGAATGATTAATTGAGTAGACATCTTGTGTACATGATCACACCTAGTTCGAATGCTATGAATATATATAAAGGTACATGTTTAAATGAACCCCTCGTTCAAGAGTGCTCATGAGTATGCTTAATCCGATTGTCTATGTGGAGTGTGTGTGCATACATGATTTACTAATTATGTCAACATCCTATATGCCAAATAATCTTTATTTGTGGTCTGATAAGTTGAGTGGGAATTTGTGAGTAAGATAATGCACACCAACGAAATAGTTTGTTGGAGGCTTTGTAATGTTCGTGTTCTTATACCATGATTTAGTTAGTGACTACTTCAACCTTGTTTGACTTTGGTGAATGTTTAAGTATAATTCCTATAACATTTAATAAATACCATAGTTTATTTTACCACTTTACTAGGCTTACTCCTTCCTCTACTTGTATTTCAAGAAAATCTGCTAGTAGTTACCTCTTGAGCTGGATGTGATCACAAGGGTTTAATTGTAGGTTTGAAAATTTGTCCTAGAACTCCTAGAAGGTGGCATATAGTCTGATTGCATACTCAATGCATATGGATCATTTGATTAGTACTACATGTATATAAGATGTAAAGTGTTAATATTTGTAATAGGCCCTCTATGATTTCTAATTGCTTGTTTGTAAGTTTTATTGGTAGAAGGATTGTCTGATTGTCTGATTGTCTGATGTATCAAGCAATTAATTAGTAAGTCTGCGAATGAAAATACATGGTAGGTGAAGGTTATACGTAACAACATATGCTTGAATTAAAGTTCTAAAATAATCATGACCTTGATTTCTAAGTGAATTCATCACCTTCCTTGTAAATGGACCTGGTACATTATGTTACTTGGTGGTTTGGCTATGCTAAAAGAGGTTGAACAAATGCTTGCTAATTAAGTTAGGCTGGATATGATAATCGTATATAGTTTGCTTTGTCAATTAATAATTAGAAGGAACAAATGGTTGTGTTGTATGAATGCATGGTGTATGAATATTTTTTGGCATGTCAACTAAATACGAAACTAGATTCATAAGTAATCAAATAAAAATAAGTTTTAAAATTTCCCTGATTTCTGATTACTCCTATTCGAGAAGAGTTTGTCATCGCATGTTCTTCGATTGTCTTTTTCTTAACACGACCTAATTTGGTTTACTCCCAAGCCGGGTTAGGGGTGTTACAATTTGGTATCAGAGCATGGTTTAGTCAATTCTCGGACTAAACATGGACTCACTACATCTTTATAAGTCTAGTGAGCCACCTAGGAGTTTTAAATTTCTGTTTGGTATTGGCAACTTGCAACCAATCCCATTTGTTTATATGGCTTGAAACTTAGAATAGGTAAAAATATTCTAAGTTTGTTAATGCAAATCGTTGTCTCTCAAGAAATTCGAGGATAAATTTCTTTTAAGGGGAGAGTTGTAACACCCCAAATTAGGGCTTGGAATTTTTTTTGAAGATAATTTGAATGTACATTGAATCGATATAAACATTTCTTTCAATGACTAAGTAAGAGATTAGGACTTAAATTGAGTCTTGAACAAGTTGAGAATTATATTAAAAGAACCAAAAAGGAATGAATCATAAAAGCCATAGTTTGCATGTAAGATTTCCATAAGATGGAGGGCATGCACACATGTCATCCAAACTCAAGGCATGTGTGCAAAGGGTGTGAAATTTTGGCACTTTGAGGGGGAGAAGAGGAGGAAGTTAACTCCTTCTCATTTTCTTTTTCCTCCATAACCGAACCCCATGTCTAATAAGAGAGAGGGAGCTCAAATCAAGTTAAGGGAGATGGAAATTGTTTCGGTCAGCATATGTTAGGGTCACCTTTGGAAAGCTTGAGAAGAGAGATGAAAACAATTTTCTCCTTTTTCCTAGTATTCGAATGTTGATGGATGATATGCATGATATGATTTTATGTTCATATGATTTCTTTTAGTGTCTATTTAACATGAGAAATGTGCTTGATGGTAATCTCTAGTATTTAAATTATTGAAGGCTTGAATGATGAAAATGTCAAATGAATAAAAGGTGTGAGTCTCTATGTGTTATAACCTTGCTATTAGAATTTTTTGTGATCATTGGCTTCTTGAGGAAACTCGGTTAAAACAACTTGTGATCAGACTGGTACTTTGGATTGTTTTATAGTTAAAAAGAAGTAATTGAATTGCTATACTATGTGTATATAGGACCACACATTGGAAATGTTTTGAATAAATAAACATGTTTGATCACTGTCAGTTCGATGTGAAATGGATATATAAAAATCTGTTTATAAGTTGTTATAATTGATTGAGACCTATAATTTAGTTACCATACTGAATTCTGTCCTTAAGAATTCGAATGTTATATAGACAATGTGATTACAAACAACAAAGGATTGAGTGATGATGGAAAGTGCTGTCTTGAAACTGATTAATCAATAAACAATGGACTGGATTCTAATTTTAAAACAGGAGGCTGAATTATAATAGATTAAAGACAGATTTGAGGTTTCAAAATAGAAAAATTTGTTGCAATAAACTTCCTATGGGCTGCTTTGAACAGGATTGATAGTATGAAGGTTGTTTTGTCTTGATTAATGAAATGAAACTTGTGATTTAGGGACTGTTTTGAGGTTATTAAATGAATACAATTGATTGAATAGATAGAAAACTATGTAATGGCATGTTGGGAGTCATTGTGCATTAATCTTGGACAGTTTTGAATGCAAAATTTAGTGTTAAACTGTGCAGAAAATACAATAAAACTGTGCAGTTTTAACAAGTTTTAAAGTGCAGTTTTATAGTATTAAAGAGTGCAGTTTTGTTGTTTAAACAGTGCAGTTTGGTATGATAAAACTGTGCAGAAAAATGTAACTTAAAAACTATGCAGTCTTGTGAAGAATAAAAAGGTGCAGAATTGAGATAATTGGTGCAGAATTTGTGCTATAAGTATGCAGTAGTATTATGTTTAAAAAGGCAGTGTCTTAGGATACAGTTTTAAATAATTGAGCAGTGTAACTTTGAATGCTTAAATAGAATTGTTTTGAAAATGTAATTTAGTATTCTTGTGCAGTATACAAATTGAATTAAAAACGTAAATGGACTGTTTAAATCATGGAGTTATATATATATATATATATATATATATGCTTTGGCTGTTCGGAAATTTGATTTAATTAGATAATTATTGAACTGTTTTACACAATGATGAATTAAGTAACCGGTTTGAGTTGTGTAATCATCTAGAAATGGTTTTGTGTATCCGTGATTGGATTGAATTGTTGATAAAGAAATTTTGGGATTTGTTTTGAGTATTGAATTCATTGAATCTATTATTAATAGTTTGTTATTATGATTGATTGAGGTACATAACTTTATGGATGAATAGAAGAGACTTTGTTGGAAGCTAGGAGGAATTGTGGTTCAGGTATCCCGTGATAAGAGGTTAGTTTTAAAACCTTGGATTAGCTCATGGCTTTCCCAAGCAGTGTTTGTATTTGATTTACATGCATTACTTCATTGTTGATTGTAAAACGTTGAAAATGCTAACTTGAACTAGAGGTAAGTGCTTCGAGGTAAGTACTCTAAAATAGATTTTTATTTTTTTTACCCCTGAAAGGACTTCGGTCCCCTGAATGGACTTCGGTCCCCTGTTTGGCACTTTTAGTATCCCATGTTGACGACAGAAGTCATTGGATTCAAATATCTAGATTTCTTGAAATCAAGGCTATGTTGAATAAAATAAAATGAAGTATAAATTATGTATACTTGTAAAATGGACTGTTTGAGTATGTTAATCGTACATACACATGTTGCTCCCTGATATGCTTAATTGTGACTAAAATGGACTGTTTGAGTATGTTAATCGTACATACACATGTTGCTGCTCTGATATTCTTAACTGTGATTAAAATGGACTGTTTGACTATGTTAATCGTACATACACATGTTGCTGCCCTGATATTCTTAACTGTGATTAAAATGGACTGTTTGAGTATGTTAATCGTACATACACATGTTGTTGCCCTGATATGCTTAATTGTGATTAAAATGGACTTTTAGAGTATATTTATCATACATAAATATATTGCTGCTTGGTTAGCACGAATTCTTTGCAATTGGCTAGTTCTGAATATGTAAGGTTGTATACACATAAGTGTTGCTAGGATAAGTATATTGGTACATGAAAATGGATTGTGTTGAATGATTAATTGAGTAGACATCTTGTGTACATGATCACACCTAGTTCGAATGCTATGAATATATATAAAGGTACATGTTTAAATGAACCCCCTCTTTCTCATGAGTATGCTTAATATGATTGTCTATGTGGAGGTGTGTGTGCATACATGATTTACTAATTATGTCGACATCCTATATGCCAAATAATCTTTATTTGTGGTCTGATAAGTTGAGTGGGAATCTGTGAGTAAGACAATGCACACTAACGAAATAGTTTGTTGGAGGCTTTGTAATGTTCGTGTTCTTATACCATGTTTTAGTTAGTGACTGCTTCAACCTTGTTTGACTTTGGTGAATGTTTAAGTATAATTCCTAACATTTAATATATACCATAGTTTATTTTACCACCTCACTAGGCGACTGCGTACTCCTTCCTCTCGATTGTATTTCAGGAAAATCTACTAGTAGTTACCTCTTGAGCCGGATGTGATCACAAGGGTTTAATTGTAGGTTTGAAAGTTGGTCCTAGAACTCCTAGAAGGTGGCATATAGTCTGATTGCATACTCAATGCATATGGATCATTTGATTAGTACTACATGTATATAAGATGTAAAGTGTTAATATTTGTAATGGGCTATATATGATTTCCAATTGCTTGTTTATAAGTTTAATTGGTAGAAGGATTGTATGATTGTTTGATGTATCAAGCAATTAATTAGTAAGTCTACCAATGAAAATACATGGTAATGCTAGGTGAAGGTTATAAGTAATGGCATAGGCTTGAATTAAAGTTCTGAAATAATCTTGACCTAGATTTCTATGTGAATTCATCACCTTCCTTGTAAATGGACCTGGTACATTATGTTACTTGGTGGTTAGGCTATACTAAAAGAGGTTGAACGAATTCTTGCTAATTAAGTTAGGCTGGATATGATAATCGTATATAGTTTGCTTTGTCAATTAATAATTAGAAAGGAACAAATGGTTGTGTTGTATTAATGCATGGTGTATGAATATTTGTCAGCATGTCAACTAAATACGAAACTAGATTCATAATTAATCAAATAAAAAAAGTTTTAAAATTTCCCTGATTTCCGATTACTCCTGTTTGAGAAGAGTTTGTCATCGCATGTTCTTCAATTGTCTGTTTCTTAGTATCACCTAATTCGGTTTGCTCCTAAGCCGGGTTAGGGGTGTTACATACCCGCATACCGATACGAATAGCTTTAGAACTGTAATTATTGCAGGAAATAAAGGCCCCAACGGCTCCAATTCAATCCTAACGGTCTCCAACGGCTAGAAGCTCAATTGGGAGTATAAAAGAGACCTCCAAGCATCTATAGAAGACTAATGATCCACAAGTCAACAACCTTATGATGAAAATTTGTCTTAGTGTTTAATTTACCATTCTTTGTATATACTACACTTGTTGAGCTAAAATGTCAATGTATGCTTAATTATATTAGGTTTCGAGTGAGAGGTTAAGAGTGCAAACAATCACCTTTTAGAGGGATTTCTAGTTTGCTAAATTTTCTCTTGTTAGAGAGTGTTCCCGATGCTCGGTTTGTGAGCTTTGGATGCTAGACTTAGTGAGTGAGTTTAGGTTGTAAATGGTTGCCTCCTTAGCCTAGAAAAGAGGAAGAATTCTTAGTGAATTGGATGAAATCCTTAGTAGGAAGCTAAGATAGTGGATGTAGGCTTTGGTTAGAAAGCCGAACCACTCTAAATCATTGTCCATATTTTCTATCCTTTTGCTTCCTCTCCAAACACTCAAAATTCATCTTCTCCACACTTGGCAAGCAATTCGGTTGTGATTATCGAACCCAACATCAATCAATCATCAAGCACCAAACACAAAAGTTTCATTTGAACGAAGAAATTGTACGACAAACGAACTACAAATGACGTGTGCGGCAGATGAGATGACTTCAATGTGACAATGACAACGTGAAGAGTGACAGCGATAGTTGGTGAATTTGTGATTTATGGATTAGGAGTTTGGTGGTGTTTAAAATTTTGGAAATTTCGCTTTATTTTTTAAAAATTAGATTTTTAAATAATATTATATATTATTTAAAATATAAAAGTATATTTTTTATTTATATTATATTAATATAATCTAGAATATAAAAATATTTTATTCATGTATAAATATTTTATGGGTAATTATTCCATGCACAAGCGCTTGTGGAAAGTTTCCACAAGCGCTTGTGGAAAGTTTCCACAAGCACTTTAGTTTTAGGGTTTAGAGATTTCATTTAAGGTATAATGTTTAAGGGTTTTAGTGGATGGGTTTTGAATTTAGGGTTGTGGCTAGAAATTAGGGCTTAGACATAAAATTTAGGGTTTATAAGTTAAAACCTGAATCCCTAACCATATTAACCTAAAAATTAAACCCTAAGCTCTAAATCCTAAATTCTTAACCCCTACACTTAAACCTCTAAGCCCTAAACTAGAACCTAAAACCCTAAAACCAATGCGCTTGTGGAAAATTTTCGTTTCCACCACCAGTGCATCAGATATTTTCTCATATTTTATTTATATTTTATTTGTGTTAAAACTAAATAAAAAAATGTTAAGTTAGCTTAGCGTTTAGGTGATTTCATTAAATTCTAAGGGTTTTAGGTTCAAAACCACTTGATTGCAATTTTTCCACAATTTTCTCTATCAGAACGATGTCCTTTTGAGCATCTAAATAGCTACACCAAAATGACGTTGTTTTGGTGCAACACGATGTTATTGAGTCGTTAGCCACATCACTGTCCCATTAAAGAGTTAACGGTGGATAGGGATAACAAAATTACCTGACTTGGTGTGTCCTGACCTGACCCAATCAGGTTTTTTCTTCTTGAATTTTAGGTTCAGAGCGAGGTGGGCAGGTTTTAGAAAGCATTGAGTCAGACGTGGCAGGTTTGAGTCTATGATGTAAATTCCTCGCCCCGCGCTGATATATTTTAATTATATATATTATCATATTTATGAAAATAACACTATATATAAATACTTTTAGGGTTTCTAGATTTTTTTTATTTTTTGGGTTTGTGTTTATCGTAAATTTTTGTTAGATGTTCAAGTTTTAACATATCTATTTCTAACGGTCAATGGTTCAAGTTTATTCTTTTAAATATGTATTTTTCATGTGTGTAATTTAACTGGTTTTATTTTATTTCTATATAGGTTTAAAGTCCCTTGAAACCCATATTTTGTAATTGTTTTGGTGGCTTGGTCAGATCTAACCTTTACTGTCGATGAAGATTAAGATTTTTTTAAATGTTCATATCGGGTGTAGGAGTTGTTATATCGGGTGAGGGAGGGGGTGGATTTAGGAGTTTATGGTTCGAGGCGGCTAAACACATGACTCACCCCGCCTGTTGCCATCCATAACGGCAGAGTGACATAAATGAGTTGAAAAGTTAAGTTTAGTGTTAGATTTGAACATTTTAAAAATTCAGTGGAAAAAAACGAGTAAACGACTATAATTTGGTGGCATCTTGTTTAGTTTATCCAATATAATATTGGGTAAATTACAAATCATTGAAATTTCTTCTCAGTCCTATTTGGTCACTGAAATTTTAAAATTTTCAATTTACTCACTGAACTTTAAACATCGAATTTTTTTTGTCGTTCCTTCGTTAATTTTATGACTCCGTTACGACATGATTTATTTTAATATTTTTTCAACCACGTAAGAATTTAGTATTTAAAAGAAAGAAAATGTAAAATAAAAAATTTAGATATTTAATCTATTTTTTTCAAGATTTTGCCTTTTATTCGTCTCAAAATTTGTCTCATCAAAACCCAAATAGTAAAACATTTACACATTAATTTAATTACATATCAATCCAAAGTTCCAAATCACAAACATTAATTGATTTTAAAGGGTTCAAAACTTTAAACACCCAAAAGAAAAATCACCCAGACTAGAGAAACATATGATATATTAATGGCTTAAATGAAAAATAGGTGTCTAAACTATACCACTTTTGAATTTTAGGTGCCTAAAGTATTTTTTGTAAAAATAGGTGCTCAAGTTTTAACCGTTATGATTTTAGGTGCCTCGTGTTAAATACCGTTATTTTTTATTTTTTTAAAATTTCTAAAATTTACAAAATAGCCCCCAAATTCGAAATCCCTAACTCACTGAAACTCAAATCACGATTTGAGTCGATTATGTCTCTGATGGCCACACCACCACCTACCACATTCATCGCTGGACCACCACGGTCGTTTCCCCCACAACTTTGTCGTCAAAAAACAATCGAAATTGTGCAAATCGCTAGACGAATGCCGAAATATTCAAAAAATTCATTCGAACGATTTGCGATGAGCTGCTGATGAACGAAGACGATTGGTGCATAGGTGTTTGGGAGAAGGGAGGAAGCTCCATTCCGTCACCAGAATCGTGGCCAAAGACAATGGGAGTAGCTGGATTGAGGGTTTTAGGTATTTCGGGATTGAAGAATTTGTGAATTTGGGGCTTTTTTGAAATTTTGGGAATTTGGGGTTTTTTAGAAAATTTTAATTTTTTAAAAAATAATTAAAAATAAAACTTTCACGTGTCACATTATAATTGGCTAACAAGATTTTTTTAACAGCAATTAACGCCGAGGCACCTAAAATTGTAACGGTTGAAACTTTGGGCACTTATTTTTTTTAAAAATACTTTAGGCACCTAAAATTCAAAAAAGATATATTTTAGGCACTTATTTTTCATTTAAGCCTATGTTAATATACTAACATTATCCATAAAATCACCGGCAATTTCATCTCCGGTTATCAGAAAATACAAGAACTAGCAAAAATACCTATCTTGATCTATTCTTACCAGATTTTTCCCTATGATTCTTGGGTGGTTTCCCAAAAGCTTTTTCTTTCTATGGCATAAAATTGGTGTCATACTTCATTAGTGGTGTTGGACTAACAGATAACTAATAAACAAGTTCGACTATACCAGGAGCATCCTGAGTGCTTGTTCAGGTCCTCCACTTTCATGGGCCCCATAACTTGAGCAACCATAATTTTTGTAACACTCCCTTCTCGGCCTGGTAAAGAACCATGTTGGAAAGTATTATCGGAAACTTATTTGGAGGTCAAAAGCTTGATCAGATTTCGGAATCTTATTCGATATGTCTTATTAATCTCTTTTACGACTTATAGTGCTAACTTATTAACAGCTTACTCCGTTTGGGGTTAATTCTAAACTTTTTCAAATTTAGGGACTAAATTGTAAATTTTACAAATTAAGGGTCTTTATCAGAATTTCTTTTTACCAATCTACAATTTAACTTACTGATTATTAGCCTGTGAAATTTCGTTGTTAACGGAGGTCGTTTACCTATCCAATTAGGCCATTTAAAGTTTAGTGACCAATTTGTAACTATTTAAAATTGTAGTTCAAATCTTTTAACAGAATTAACTAACATTGTACCGATACACTTAAGACTATCGGTACGATAAGCCAAATTTTCTCAATTCCAGATTCAAGGGTAACAAGTCTGTATCGATACATCTAAGCCTGTATCGATACGCGTTGGCCATGGTTGACTCGTTTCGGTAAACCTAAAGCCGTATCGATCCAATTTATCTCCAGACCTTACTACCCAAGTCTGTATCGATACAGCTTGACCTGTATCGATACGCTCTGTTTTACCAAGTCCAAATATGTAAGGTCGTATCTATACAGGTTGACCCGTATTGATACGTTTGTCTTGTAATGACAGATTTTATCTGGTGTTTAGCTAATTTAGCCGGTTGAACAAAGTCCGAATGCCATGAAATTTTACAAGCAAGTTATTAATCCATAATTCTAATAGCATATAAATTTTAAGGCATTTCGAATTCATTTACTAAGTTTTTACCTTTGGCATCTTTAAGCTATTTTAACTAGTTTTACAATCTTGCAAACCTACCATCTTCCTCATTTTACATCTAGGCACTTTAGGAACATTACATACATACCAAAATGGGCAAATGTGACATGTCTAAGCTTGATTCCACCTTACTAGGAGTTTAGGACAAAATGTAAACATACATATAGTTGATGAGAGTGACTTGCAACCGCAACTACACGATCGAAGCTCGGAATTCTTCAAGGTCCTGATATACATGAGACACACAAATGTTAGGCTTACTTAGCCTAGTGAGGTAGTTATAACAAATGTGACATAATTCATCAATGGTATGATTGGCATGTAGCATACTTGGGTGACATGTACAAATACCATCAATCGTGTATAGATCATACTCAAGCCAAATGTCATATTTTCATATATCAAATGTAAAACATAAACACATAACATCTCCTTGGACATAGCAACCAATGGATTCATGGATTCCCTGTACGCCATAAATAACAAAAATTATCCTTAGCCTTGAGCTGTAGCTCCGGAATCCCTTACACAAGCCAACCTTTTCTCCTCACATATAGGACATAGTCCCAGACCGTAGTCCAATCCCTTACATAGTGAGCTCGAATGATCCTATGGCATGCCAATTGTATCCAAAGTCCACAAGTGTCCAAGGTTACATAATTTAGCATAATTGTACCTTAACGTCCATAGGCCATATCACATCAGAATACAAAATTGAGCCTTAGCTCCACATAGCATATCGTAACATATCCATGTCAAAACCCATATATAACACATTTCGAATAGCACATATGAGCTTACAAATATATCAAGCGATATTGAGGACTTACCATTAGAATCCACATATGTTTGCTCTACTTAAGCCCTTTAAGCAAAATGCAAACTTTAAGCACAAAATAATGCAACGGGATGAAACTTAGCCTATCCCTTGACACAACTACACTCATCTCAATTCTGAAACTTTCAAGGCTCTCGGATTTCAACCCCTTTGTGCCTGGCTTTTGTTGGAGATGGCGAAGGGTCTTTCTCCACTTCTTGAGCTAGTCCAAAATTAAAGGATTACATTAGAATCAAAACCAATGATTCATAATTGTTTTCAAGCTTACCAAAGCTCGTATACAATATCAAAAAAAGGAAATTGGCTTCCTAACGCATGGGCTTAGCTTAAACATTCAAGGCTTAAATCTTGAAATTAAACTCCAAGGATTGATGGAATCATCAAATTAACATAGGGGTTTTACTTACCGAGTTACAAGCTTTTAATTAGTGTATTGAAATCAAGCAAAGATTAAGGATTGGATCAAGGTGCTTGCTTAAGCTTGATGAGGAAAACAAAAATGGAAGTGCAAGCTTGTTTGGAGGCAAAGGTGAGATTTAACTTCGGTAAGGGCAAAACAAAAGGTAGGAGGCTTTCCTTATTCATTTTAAACCATCTAATTTCCCCTAATTACTTTTCCACCTCTTATTCAACCAATGAGGAGGTTTCATTTGGGCAAGGGTTTGATTAATCAATTGTTTTCCATCAATTCACGCCTTTCACAATTTTAAGGCAATTGATGGCCATTCACCATCTTTTTTGAGTTAATCCACATGAAATGGGTGGCAAGCAAGTATGTGAGTTATCCCCTACTTCCAAACTTTACAATTTGGTCACTAAATCGATTTGGACAGAGACCCGTATTGATACACCTTATGGTCGTATCGATATGGCTAGACTGGATTGGGTAAGTTAGTTAAAACAGTTAGGCCGTATCGATACATGTCCTACCATATCGATACGCCTTTCCCATATTCAACATTTCTAGCATTCCCAACGAAACCCCTAACTTCCATTCCTTGCAAAAAGGTCCAACAATTTCAATTAAGCCCAAATAACTTTCATTACTTCAAAATTGGGTACAAGACTTGACAATTACATCATTTAGGCTTAATCGGTACAAAATTTCCAATCACTGAAACCTAATTCATGTGAGACCGGTTTTCAAGGTGTGACAATTATTTTAACAATGGCATCTGGATTTTATTAAACACCATGAAAAATATTATAAATACAATGCATCAAAAAGAGAGAAAAAGGGACTAATCCACTAGAAATCTAATACAAATGTGCAAAGAAAAGCAAACACTTTTATGAAGATTATCATACCATCAAAACCTAGAAACCTTCATGAATCTCCTTGTCTCTAGCCAAACCAGACGCTTTACGGGATGAAAAAGGAATGGTGAGAGAACAAAACTATCAGATAGATTGTTCTACTACATAGTTCTGATTACATCGACTAACAAACCATTAAATGAGTGGGATCAATCTTTTCTTTGACCACCGACAGAATCAAATCAAAAAACTAGCGCCATGAGTGTCACATCCATAAAATCGGCCTAGTTAGAATTTGGTTCCAATGATCAGAAATTTTGAATCCGATGTGTAAAATGTTGTAATAGTTGACTTGTGTACCCTTCTTTACAATGAAATCACATATTGGTCCCATTTGAATAGTTTAAGTCTTCCTTGTATGAAATTCAAAGCCGAATTGCAAATTCTGAGCTAGGCATACCGATATAGTCAAGCCAGTATCGATACGGTCTAACTGCCAATAATAGACTTACCTATTTTAGCGAGGGCGTATCGATACGGTCATGAGTGTATCAATACGAGTCCCTATTTCAAATCTTTTTAAAGCTCAAATTAAAGGAAATAGTAAGCAAGGTGTTGAGTCACCTCCTAGCTTGCCTCCTTCACGTGAAAACCATCAGAAAATATGACTTTTGATAATAGTCAAAGGGTGGAAAAAGCATTGTCCATTGGATTTAGCAAACCCTTGTCTTAAGAAAATCATCTTATTGGCCAAAAAATAGGTGGGAAAGGATTAAGGGAGATTAAGGGGTTTTTAAATAAAGCAAAAGAAAATTTTCATCTTGTTGCTTGAACCTCCAGAACATCAAAACACAACCCTCGTCTTTCACTAAGCACACACCACAATTTTTGTTTTCAAGCTCAAGATAAGTGAGCACCTCGGTTCCATCCTTGACCCTTGTTCAACTTTGATACACCGTTTGAAAGCTTACAATTCGGTGAGTAAAACCTCTAAGCTAATTTGATGATTCCATGATTCCTTAAGGTTTAATTTCGAGATTAGGTTCCTAATGTTCAAATAGAAGCCCATGGATTAGGAGGCTAATTTCACTATTCTAGTGTTGTTTTTAAACTTTGGCAAGCTTGGAATATGTTTCCGAATCTTTAGATCAAATTCTAATATAACTCCTAATTTTGTGCTAGCTCAAATACTGGAGAAGGATCCATTGTCATCTGTAAAAGAAGCTAGGCACAACGGAGTTGTAATCTAAGAACCTCATAATCAAGGTGAGTGTAGTAGTGTCAAGGGATAGGCAATGATCCATCTCGTTGCATTCGTTTATGTTAAAATTGCGTTTTGTTTAAAGGCTCACATATAGCAAACATGTGTGGATGCTAATAGCTAGCATGGTAAGTCTTCGATACGGTTGATATGGGTAAGTTCATGTACTATGTTTGAAATATGCTATATGTGAGTCCGATATGAATATGCTATGAATATGCTATATGTTAATCCGATATGAATATGCTATGAATATGTTATGATATGATACGTATATGATATGATCTATTATAAGGAGCTAAGGCACAATTCCAATTCTGATATGCTATGGCCTACAGGCATAAAGGTAAGTTATATGATGAAATATGTGTAGCCTTGGACATTTGTGAGTTTTGGATACAATTGGCATGCCATAGGGTTATTTGAGCTCGTATAAGTAAGGGATTAGACTACGGTCCATGGCTACGACCTATTTTCTGTTATATGTAGGGGAGATAAGGATGGATTATGTAAGGGATATTATCCGAAGCTATGGCTCAAGGCTACGGCCTATTTCTGTTATATATGGCTACGGCCTATTTTCCAATATATGTATGGTGTAAAGGGGAATCCGCGTATCCATTTGTTACATTGTCCAATGGGAATGATATGTTTATATAGTTGATAATTTTTATGCAAAAATATGATTTCGGCCTAAATGTATATATTGTTGTATGACCAAGGGAATTGATATGTGTTAAGCCTTGCTATGGTTATGTGAAAGTAGGATAAATGACTTAAGCATGAGACTTATGTGATTAATAGTGTAATTATGATATTTGAGAATGATGTTATGTTATTCATCTCCATAGTATGCCATTCATGTCATTTAATTGCTTTACGTTCTTATGACTACCTTACTAGGCTATGTAAGCTTAACATATGTGTGTCTCATGCATTTCAGGATCCTAAAGTTTTCCGGACATCGATTGTGTATTTTGCGGTTGCAAGTCACTCACTCTGCAAGCATATGTATGTTTACCTTTGTTTCCGAACTCCTAGTAAGGTGGCATAAGGCTAGATAAGTTGTAATGACCTATTTTGGTGTGCATGTATAAGCCTAACAATGTCTAGGTGATGTATGTGCATGTTGGTGTGTTTTGGACTTAGCAAACTAGTTAAAATGGGTCTTAATGCACTAAATGGTAAAATCCTAGTAAACGAATTCCAAATTCTTTAAAAATTTGCATACTATTAGAATTATTGTTTATTGGATTGCTGGTAAAATTTGGTAAAATTTGGACAATGTTCGCTAGGTTTATTCAATTAAAAACCAATAAAAATCTATCATTACAGGTTAGGGAGTATCAATAAGGGTGATGGCGTATCGATACGGCCCTTGCATAATTGGTCTGGTCAACCTTAGTCAAACAGGGCGTATCGGTATAGAATTTGGTCACTGGAATTTAGGATGAAAAAATAGTATTGATACGGTCTTATAGTGTATTAGTACGGGGTCAACGTAGTCAACTGGTATCGATACGGTCTTAGCTGTATCGGTACAACCCTTAGGGTATCGATACGATATTAGTTAAATCTGTTATAGGGCATAAAAAATGAATTTGGGCAGTTTACAAATTGGTTATTAATAACTATACGGCTTAATTTATTAGGTTAACGACATCCGATAGTAACAAAACTTCACAGATTAATAATTGGAAATTTTAATTACAAGTTGGTAATAAAGAATTTGGATTAGGATCACTAACTTATGAGATTTGCAACTTAGTCCCTAAGTTTGTAAAAGTTTAAAATTGACCCCATATTGAGTCAGTAATTGGTAATTAGGTCCACTAAGTCTTAAATAAGAATATTTGAACTTTCGAATGAATTTCTGACTTCGATTAAGCGTCTGACTTCCAATTATGTTTTTTGATAACGTTTTTCGACCTAGTTCTCTACCAGACCAGGAAGAGGGTGTTATAGTTGTGGTATCAGAACCTAGGTTTAGTTGATTCTAGGACTAAATTGAAGCCCGTTACGAGTCCGTATGTACTTATGCCACTTAGGAGTTATTTGTATATGATATATGTGACTTGCAGCTTACACAATTTAATCTTTATGTGTACTTAGATCTGAAAATATATGGACCTATTGATAGACGTGCTGTTAATGAACCAAACCCTGACTCCTCCTCGACTTAGGGGAATAATTTGAGGGCTGAAGCCAGGCCTGAACAAGTGGGGCAGAACGACCCACCTTGTCCTCCGCCAAAGCCTCCGGCCCAGCAGGAGTATTTGTCGTCGATGGCCGACATGATCAAACAGGTGGTCGTATCCCTTCGACAAAAACCGCTCTCTTAGCCTACTGAGGTGACTCAGTCTGTTTCTCAAGCTCCTATCGACAAACTCAAACAATATCTGGTTTATACCTTCACCGGCCAGGACTTGGATAATCTTGAGATCGCGGAATACTGGCTGGAGAATACTCTGAAAGTGCTAAACAAACAAATGAAGTGCCTTGAGGAGCACAAGCTAGAGTGTGCCTTATCTTTGATCGCTAAAGAAGCACAGAGTTGGTGGGACACTATAACACTTATCGTGCCTAAGCACAAGATTTTGTGGGACTTATTCCTTCAAGTGTTTCGCAAAAAGTACATCAATGACCATTATATCGCTGAAAGGTGTAAGAAATTCCTCCATTTGAGACAAGGAGGAAGACCCGCAGAGTAGTACATTCATGACTTCTGTAAATATGTAAGATATGGTACCGAGATCATATGTACAGAGAAGAAGAAGTGTCGAATCTTCATAGACAGCCTATGAGACGAATTGCGTCCTCTTTTCATTGCTTTGGAGATAGAGGACTTCCATACCCTAGTAAATCGGGTGATTGCTACTGAAGCCTCTTAAAAGGCTTACGAGAGAAAAAAATGAAATTAAGCCCGATCCGATAAGAAATTTCGTGATGATGCAAAGCCTCATATGCCACAGAAGAAGGGAAGGCAGTGGGATCAAAAGTCTGCCACTTTTCAGCAGCTGCCACGATCTGGTTACGTGCCACAGTTCCAGTCTGCAGGAACGTATGTTACTCATACACCTTCAGTGGATAGTACGGGTGGTTTCACGAAGGGTTCTCAGATTCCTCTATGTAACTTCTGCCAGAAGAGGCACACCTAGGACAGTGCCGTAGACAATCTGGGTCGTGCTATCTTTGTGGTGAATCTGGCCACTTCATCATACAGTGTCCACAGAATCCAAATGCCCCTACTACCGTGGCTTCTCAGAATAATCCCAGTAAGGGAAGAGGAGCAAAGAAGATGCAGTCTAGATCATGGGGAGACCTCGCAACACAAATGCCCCTCCAGCTAGTCGTGACCCTTAGACTTCAGCCTAGATATACCGTTCGAGGTTGTGAGCAGGAGGATGATCCTGATGTTATTGTAGGTATGGTGGAATTATGTTCTGATCTCGTTTATGCTTTAATATATCTAGGCTTTACGCACTCTTTCATTAGTGAACCTTTGATTGCTAAGTATGCTTTAGAATCTGAACTTGTTGCTTTCGAGATGGTTTTTTCTAATCCGTTAGGTGATAGTGTGGTTATTTGATGGGTTTGTAAAGCTTGTTCTTTGAGGATCCAAGGGATCCCATTTCTGGCCAATCTGATGGCCCTTCCCTTTCATGAGTTCGATCTCATCCTAGGCCTCGATTGGCTAGCTGAACACCAAGCGTGGGTAGACTATTATAAAAAGAAGTTATACCTTCGTGGACTCTGTAACGAAAGCATAACCTTGATGGAATCTGAACTTTAGCCTAAGAAGACTTTTATGTGTGCCATAGAGTCTACAGAAGATCCAAAGCTCGAGAATGTTCCTATAGTGAAAGAGTTTTTCGATGTGTTCCCCGATGAACTTCTGAGACTCCCTCCCACCCGTGAAGTAGAATTCGGGATAGAAGTGCAACCTGGGACTACTCCAGTTTCTATTACTCCGTATAGAATGACCCCAAAAGAGTTAAGAGAACTAAAGGCCCAGATCTAAGACCTTTTGGATAAGGGGTTCATTCGACCGAGTTTCTTACCCTAGAGAGCACCGGTTTTGTTTGTTAAGAAGAAAGATAGATCGATACGCTTATGCATTGATTATCATCAATTGAACAAGGTAACAATCAAGAAAAAGTATCCATTACCGAGAATCGATGACCTTTTCGATCAATTGAAAGATGCTTCTATCTTTTCAAAGATAGACCTTCGGTCCGGATACTATCAAATGTTGGTAAAGGAGTCTGATGTTCCAAAAACTGTCTTCCGAACAAGATATGGCCACTATGAATTCCTAGTAATGCCATTTGGGCTCACAAATGCACCTGCAGCGTTCATAGACTTGATGAATCGTGTGTTCCAGCCTTACTTAGATAAGTTCGTGGTGGTGTTCATAGATGACATTCTAATCTATTCGGAAGACGCCACTACTCATGAAGAGCATCTCCGGATTGTGCTTCAGACTCTCCGAGAAAAGTAACTATATGCCAAGTTCAGCAAATTTGAATTATGGCTATCCAAAGTATCCTTCCTAGGCCATGTGAACTCTTATGCGGGAATTCAAGTCAACCCAAATAAGATTCAAGCAATCCTTGATTGGATCCCTCCGAAGAATATTGGAGAAGTCCGTGGTTTCCTAGGCCTTGCAGGCTATTATCGTAGATTCGTTAAAGGGATCTCATAGATTGTTGCACCCTTGACAAAACTTCTCCGTAAGGACATTCCTTTTGTGTGGACAATAGATCAGCAAAGGAGTTTTGATCAGCTTAAGCAAGTCCTTACTCATGCCCCTATTTTGGTGCAACCCGAGTCGGGTAAAGACTTCACTGTGTACAATGATGTATCCCATTTGGGATTAGACTATGTATTGATGCAAGAAGGAAAGGTCATTGCCTACACCTCATGTCAACTCAAACCACACGAGCTGAACTATCTGACACATGATCTGGAATTAGTTGCGGTTGTTTTTGCCTTGAAGATTTAGAGACACTATCTGTATGGTGAAAAGTGTTATTTGTACACTGATCACAAAAGTTTGAAGTATCTTTTGACTCAGAAAGAGTTGAATCTCCGTCAGCATAGGTGGATGAAACTTTTGAAAGATTACAACTTGGTTATTGATTACCATCCAGGTAAAGCCAATGTCGTAGCTGATGCTCTTAGTTGGAAACCTACCCCTTCTACGAGACATTTGAACGCTCATTTTCGACTCAAGAAGCATGGCAAGTTGTTGGCCGAACTGAGAGTTCAGTCAACCATTGTATCCTGAACCAAAGCACTCCAAGAAGCCGATGAGGAGTTACAACCTCTCATTGCTAAGGTCAAGGATAACACAAATCTTGACTTTGCTATGAATTTCGAAGGCTTGTTATGTTTCCGCAACCGTATCTATGTGACCGGTGATGATGATCTTCAAAATCAGATTCTAAGTGAAGCTCATTCTAGCCCTTTCTCTGTTCATCCGAGAGTTATCAAAATGTTCAAAGATCTAAAAGAGCTATATTGGTGGTCCGGTATGAAGAATGAGATCACAGGCTTCGTGGCTAGGTGCTTGACTTGCCAATGAGTCAAAGCCGAGCACAAGGTGTCTACTGGTCTTCTATAGCCTATCGAGCTTCTATAGTGGAAATGAGAGTGTATTACGATAGACTTTGTAAGTGGTTTGCCAATGACCTCGAAGAAGAATGATGTTATTTGGGCTATTGTGGAACGATTCACTAAATTCGCTCATTTCCTTCTGGTGAGAACGGATTTCAGTTTGCCTAAGCTCGCGGAGTTATACATCCGTAAAGTTATCCGTTTACACAGAGTTCCAGTATCTATCATTTCCGATCGTGATCCACGCTTTGCATTGCAGTTTTGGAGAACCCTGTAAGAGGCTTTGGGAACTCGAGTACACCTAAGCACCGCTTTCCATCCTCAGACCGAAGGTCAATCCGAAAGGGTTATTCAGGTAACCTTATATTTTCCTTCGATTCGTGAGTATAGTAATCCATATGAATTCTGATTCTTCCTTGTAGATTCTGGAAGATATACCCCAAGACTGTGTTATTGAATTTGGCGATACGTGGGAGAAATCCCTGCCCTTGGTCGAATTTGCTTACAACAACAGTTACCAAGCTTCAATCCAAATGGCTCCGTATTAAGCTCTATGTAGAATGAGATGTAGAACTCCTCTTTGCTGGATGAACTCGGTGAAGGCAAGATGCTAGGTCCTGACTAACTTCGGGAAACCAGAGAAAGGACAACCATTATTCGTGATCGACTTAAGGCTACCTTCAACTGAAAAAAGTCTTATGCTGATCTAAAGAGAAGAGATATATAGTACGAGGTTGGTGAGAAAGTCTTCCTCAAAGTGTCTCCGTGGAAGGAGATCATTCGTTTCGGCAAAAAGGGGAAGTTAAGTCCTCGTTTCATTAGCCCGTTCGAAGTGATCAAAAGAGTTGGGCCTGTTGCATACCGAATAGCTTTCTCCGATGAGTTAAGTCAGATTCACGACATATTTCATGTATCTATGTTACGCAAGTACCGGTTGGATCCTTCTCATGTGATCGAGCTAAAATCTGTGGAAATTCAGTCCAATCTAACGTACGAGGAAGAACCTGTACAGATCCTCGCACGATAAGTCAAGAGGCTTTGTAACAAATCTGTGCCCTTAGTGAAGGTTCTTTGGAGAAGCCACTCGATTGAAGAGGCAACGTGAGAACCTGAATAAACCATGCAAAAGCAGTATCCACACCTCTTTGCTAGATGTGAAAATTTGAGGATGAATTTTCTTAAGGGGGAGAGTTGTCAAATCCTTAAAACTGGCCTAGTCAAAATTTGGTTCTGATGACCAGAAATTTTGAATCCAATGTGTAAAATGTTGTAATAGTTGACCTTTGTACCCTTTCTTATAATGAAGTCACATATTGGTCCCATTTGAATAGTTCAAGTCTTCCTTGTATGAAATTCAAAGCCAAATTGCAAATTCTGAGCTAGGTGTACCGATACGGTCAAGCCAATATCGATACGGTCTAACTGCCAATAATAAACTTACCTGTTTTAGCAAGGGCGTATCGATACGGTCATGAGTGTATCGATACGGGTCCCCTAAATCTGTTTGAAGCTCAAATTAAAGGAAATAGGAAGCAAGGTGCTGAGTCACCTCTTAGCTTGTCTCCTTCACGTGAGAACCATCAGAAAATATGCTTTTTTCAATAGTCAAAGGGCAAAAAAAGCATTGGCCATTGGATTGAGCAAACCTTTGTCTTAAGGAAATCATCTTATTGGCCAAGAAATAGCTGGTAAATGATTAAATGAGATTAAGGGGTTTTTAAATAAAGCAAAAGAAAGTTTTCATCTTGTTGTTTGAACCTCCCAAAAATCAAAACACGACCCTCGTCTTTCACTAAACACACACCACCATATTCGTCTTCAAGCTCAAGATAAGCAAGCACCTCGGTTCCATCCTTGACCCTTGTTCAACTTCGATACACCGTTTGAAAGCTTACAATTCGATGAGTAAAAACCCTAAGCTAATTTGATAATTCCATGATTCCTTAAGGTTTAATTTTGAGATTAAGTTCCTAATGTTCAAATAGAAGCCCATGGATTAGGAGGCTAATTTCACTATTCCAATGTTGTTTACAAGCTTTGGCAAGCTTGAAATATGTTTCCAAATCTTTAGATCGAATTCTAATGTAACTCCTAATTTTGTGCTAGCTCAAATAGTGGAGAAGGATCCCTTGTCATCTTCAAAAGAAGCTAGGCACAACGGAGTTGTAATCCGAGAACCTCATAATCGATGTGAGTATAGTAGTGTCAAGGGATAGGCAATGAGCCATCCTGTTGCATTCGTTTATTTTATAATTGCTTTTTTTAAAGGCTCACATAGAGCAAACATGTGTGGATGTTAACAGCTATCATGGTAAGTCTTCGATACAGTTGATATGAGTAAGTTCATGAACTATGTTTGAAATATGCTATATGTGAATCCGATATGAATATGCTATGAATATGTTATGATATGGTACGTATATGATGTGATCCGTTATAAGAAGCTAAGGCTCAATTCTGATATGTTATGGCCTACGGGCATAAAGGTAAGTTATATGATGAAATATGTGTAACCTTGGACATATGTGAGTTTTGGATACAATTGGTATGCCAGAGGGTTATTTGAGCTCATATAAGTAAGGGATTGGACTACGGTTCAGGGCTACGGCCTATATGTGGGGGAGATAAGGATGGATTGTGTAAGGGATACGGCTCAAGGCTACAACCTATTTTCCATTATATGTAGCTACGGCCTATTTTTCGATGTGTGTTTGGTGTAAAGGGGAATCCGCGTATCCATTTGTTACATTGTACAAGGGGAATGATATGTTTATATGGTTGATAATTGTTATGCGGAAATATGATTTCTGCCTAAATGTATATGTTGTTGTATGACCAAGGGAATTGATATGTGTTAAGCCTTGCTATGGTTATGTGAAAGTAGGATAAATGACTTAAGCATGAGACTTGTGTGATTAATAGTGTAATTATGTTATTTGAGAATGATGTTATGTTATTCATGTCCATAGTATGCCATTCAAGTCATTTCATTGCTTTACATTGTTATGACTACCTCACTAGGCTATGTAAGCCTAACATATGTGTGCCTCATGCATTTCAGGATCTTAAAGTTTTCCAAACATCGATCGTGTATTTTGCGGTTGCAAGTCACTCACTCTGCAAGCATATGTATGTTTACTTTTGTTTCTGAACTCCTAGTAAGGTGGCATAAGGCTAGAAAAGTTGTAATGACTTATTTTGGTGTGGCTGTATAAGCCTAACAATGTTTAGGTGATGTATGTGCATGTTGGTGTGTTTTGGACTTAGCAAACTAGTTAAAATGGGCCTTAATGCACTAAATGGTAAAATCCTAGTAAATGAATTCGAAATGCTATAAAATTTTACATACTATTAGAATTATTGATTATTGGATTGCTGGTAAAATTTGGTAATATTTGGATAATGTTCGCTAGGTTGATTCGATTAAAAACTAGTAAAAATCTGTCATTACAGGTCGGGGAGTATCGATATAGGTGATGGCGTATCGATACGGCTCTTGCATAATTGGTCTGGTCAACCTTAGTCAAACAGGTGTACCGATACGGTTTGGGTGTATCGGTACGGAACTTGGTCACTGGAATTTGGGATAAAAATGGTATCGATACGAGCTTAGAGCGTATCGGTACGGGTCAATACAGTCAACTAGTATCGATACGGTCTTGGTTGTATCGGTACGGGCTTGACATCCTTTGAATCTGGAAATCTGGAATTGGGATTAGCATATCGACACGGCCTTAGGGTATAGATACGGTGTTAGTTAAATCTGTTATAGGGCATAAAAACAGAATTTGGACAGTTTACAAATTGGTCACTAATAACTATAAGGCCTAATTGATTAGGTTAACGACATCCGATAGTAACGAAACTTCTCAGATTAATAACTGGAAAGTTTAATTACAAGTTGGTAATAAATAATTTGGATTAGGATTGCTAACGTATGAGATTTGCAACTTAGTCCCTAAGTTTGTAAAAGTTTAAAGTTGACCCCTTATTGAGTCAGTAATTGGTAATTAGGTCCACTAAGCCTTAAATAAGAATATTTGAACTTCCGAATGAATTTTTTATTTCGATTAAGCGTCTGAATTCTGATTATGTTTTCCGATAACGTTTTCTGACTCGGTTCTCTACCAGACCTGGAAAGGGTGTTACAATGAGGATCTCTATACGAGCATCAAATGACCGCTAAGGTATGCCGAAATCGTGCCAAATGACAAATGAAGAGAACCATAAAAGCAAATGAAATGGGTGCCACAAAGGCAGAGAAAATGCGTACCACAAGAGCAGAGATTCTTATTAAAATAAAGAAAAATTCAAAACAAAAAACTAAAAACATAACAAATAAAACAAAAAATAATGAACATCGGTGATCGACAACCATCACCCAAATGATCGCCGTTCGCCAGTAAATTAAAAATGAAGAAAATGAGCGTCGTTGGATGGTGAATATTTTGAAAGAAAAATTAGGGTTGAAGAGGAGAGAAAACGAGTGCTATAACTTTCTATTTTAACTTTGGCTTAATATAGGTGCCCAAACTATGCCCTTTTTTTCAGTTAGGTGCCCAAACTATTTTTTGGGCCAAATAAGGTATTAAAGTTTTATTTCTTGACCCATTTAAGGTTTACCGTTAATTTTCACTGTTAAAGGACATGTGTCATCTCCTAAAAATTCCAAAAATTATATTAAAAATAAATAAAATTAATTAAAAATGTAAAAATATATCCTGAAATTTTCAAATATTCCAATATAGTCCTCAAATCCCTAAACCCCAAATTCGACCACTCCTGTCGGTGTTGGCCGTGTTGCCAGCGACGGAATGAAGCGTCTTTCCCTCGCCGAACAACCTACACGACGTTTGTCGTTCATCCTACTGTCGTTTGTCGCGAATCGTTCGAAGAAACCATTTAATAATTTCGGTGATTCGTACGACATCAGTCGATTTTCGGCGACGGGGTGGTGGGGGAAATGATCGTGATGGTCTAGCGACCGATGTGGTGGGTGGCGGCATGGCAATCGGCCTAAATCGGGATTTAAGTTTTGGGGAGTTAGGGATTTTGGAATTTAGGGGCTGTTTTGTGAAATTTGTAAAACTTAGAGAATTTCTGAAAATTAAGTAATTTTATTTATTTTTAATATAGTTTTGGGAATTTTCAGGAGATGACACATGTCTTTTAACGGTGAGAATTAACGGAAAACCTTAAATGAGTAACGGAATGAAACTTTAGGACCCTATTTGGCCCGAAAAATAGTTTGGGCACTTAACTAGAAAAAAAAAAGGCATAGTTTGAGAACCTATTTGACGGTTAAGCCTTTAACTTTTTCTGAAACTAGTTATTAAGATTAGAAACGTATATTCCTTAAAACACATTCCTCCCCAAACATTAACAATTTCATAGGCCTATAACTTGAGACTCAGTCCTAACCCCATGTTTTGAGCTAATCTCTAATAGGAAGTGCAAAGTGTTTGCACCTAGAGGTGGCAAATGGGTCATTTGGTTCGGGTTCGAGTTCGATTCGGGTCATTTTGGTTCATGTCATTTAGAGTCTGATTACATTCGGTTTAATTTCGATTTGAGTCTAGTTCGGATGTTCGGTTTAGTTCGGGTCTATGGTAATTTTTGTTCAGGTATCGAGTCAGATCAGTTGACTTTCGATCGGTTAGTATCGGGTCGGGTCAATATCGGGTTAATAAGAGATTGATCAGTTTCAGTCGGATTTTCAGGCCGAGTTAGATTTTAACACCGTATATATCACTTTATATAGCATGTATATTTGATTTTTTGGTGAGTTGTGCGATAGTTCACATCCCATCTTTCTTTCTTTATTTTAATATCTTTTCTTTATATTAGGTTGCCTTCGATTCGGGTCTATTCGGTTCGGTTAAAAATCAGTTCAGGTCTATTTTCTATTTAACTAAAATTCGGGTTGATATTAGTTAGTTTGCCGGTACTTTTTGCACCTGTGTACTTTAACATTATACAAATACTTTTATGGGCTGCAAACGTTCAACGCGTCATTCGGTTTAAATTTTCTGAAAGAAACATCTGTATGAAAAGGTTTTCATCAATATAATTACTAGGGAATTAATCCTCTTATAATTATAAAGAATTTTATTTTTCTGTGTATATTTGATTGATAAAATATAATTACACATAGAGGTGGCAAATAAATCATTTGGTTCGAGTTCGATTCGGGTTATTTCGGGTTTGACTACATTCAGTTTAAATTCAATTTGGTTCGGTTCAGTTTAAGTTCATGTCTATGGTGACTTCGGGTCGGTTCGGTTGATTTTCGGGTCGATTGAATTTTAGGTTGGTTTATATCGGGTTGGGTCAATTTCGGGTTAATGAGAAATCGATCGGTTTTAGTCGGGTTTTCAGGTCGAGTTAGGTCTTTACACCCCATATATGGTTTTATATAGTCCGTATATTTGAATTTTTGGTGAGTTGTGCGGCAGTTCCCTTCTCATCTATATTTATTTTAATATATTTCCTTTATTTCGAGTTGCCTTCAGTTCTGGTTGTTTTCGGTTCGGGTCCATTTTCAGTTCAACTAAAATTTGGTTCGGTTTATTTCGGGTTTCAAATCAAATTAGGGTCAACATGTTCGAGTCGATTTTGGGTTTCAGGTCAAATAAATCGATTCAGGTCTCGATTCTCCGGTCTCGATTCTCCGGTCATATTTGTCGGGTCTAATTACACACTATTTAGTTTAGTTAGACTTGTTAGCTTAAAAATTAAATAAAAAATGTTTAAAAATCATTACGTCTAATTATGTGCGAATACACTAATTCATTGAGACCAACAAATTATAGTGGTTATCCAAACATGACATATATTTTAGCTTATCAACTAACACATATTTTCGTTCTATATGATTTTTTTAGCCTAAAAATATTCGAGACAGCCCTGCTGATAATTATGTGCAATGTTTTAAGCGATTCGAGTAGATGATGAGGGACTCCATGGTTAACAACTTGGAAGAAAACCAAGAGCTTCTGCAGCTCTAACGATTTGCTTGGCCACTTCATCGTGGCCATGACCTTCCAGCTTCGACAAATCAATGGAAGGCCATACAAGTTTGATGGCCTTTTCCTTATTAAACAGTCGTTTTGGTTAGAATTAGTTTCTCACGTGTTTTTATATTAAATAATTATTTATTTAATACAGGTCATAACGGCGTCATAGAATTAGCAAAATAGTAATTAAAAAAGTTTAATGTGTTAAGTTGTTACAGTAAATTAAAAATTTTAAAACTTCAGTTATCAAAATGACTGATAAGAAAGTTCAGTAATAGTTTAAGTAATTTACCTATAACATTGGCTCATCCCCTAAGCTATCATCGTGAACCAAACTACGAAACTAGTACCATACAAACTATATATATATATTATAAGCTCTTTTCACTACGTCATTCATGGTCTCAGTCAATAAAAATCACCAAATTCATTAATTTTTATGTCATATTTTTACCAATCGAATCTTTACTTATATTTACTGTTAATTAAATTAAAAAAATAGATTTTACCAAATGACAATTCACTTGGTAAAAATATTACATAGAAAAAAAAATTAATGAAGTGAGTAATTTTTATTGATTGAGACTATTGATAACATGATGAGAAGGGCCTATGATATAATTTCTTGGCCGAAAGAGACATTAACATGTTCCGTAAATTTTACCTTATATTTATTTCTAGCATACAAGTAGATAATTTTTAGAGAAAACTACACTATTGGTCACCTAACTATCACCCTTTTTTCTTGTTTTAGTCATCCGACTAATTTCTTCATCAAAAAGTGTCTTTCATGTTAGATACATTTCATGTTTTTGGTCCCCTCCCTTAAAAACCCAACGGACTCGCTGACATTATTTATTTTATATTTTCCCAAATTTTCAGGTTATTTTTTTATTATCCAATTAAGCTTACATGTGTAAAATAGAAAGATGAAACAACATCAAATAAAGTAAAAAAATCAAAGAAATTGGGATTTAAATTATTTAATAAACAAAATCAAAGGAAATCGTATTTCTAAGGCTCTTCTTCTGGTGAAAATGTAAAAAAAAAAAGTGTCCACAACTAGGGCTTAATCGAAAGGATTAGGGTATATTATAAAGGCACGAAATGGTTTGAAAGCTGAGAATCGAAGGGAAGCCAAGCCCTTTGTACGGTACATTATTAGTTTCTACCCCTTTGTGTGTATACCTTTAATATTTTTGATACAATAACGATGTTCAAACTTAAAAAGTATTGTAGAATGATTGTTATTGTTGTTTTCCCTAAATTAATATTGGATTTAAAAATTATTTAAAAAAGTATTGTTGAAAGACTATAAATTTTGACTGGTTTTTTTTTTTTTACTTTTTATCGAAAGAAGCCATGCTTTTGTCTTTACATATGAAGTGGACTATTATATATTAGGGAAAACTACACTAGTGTCCCCATTACAATAAAAAAATAGATGAGAGTGGACTACTACAATATTAAATTACAGTAAACAAAGATGAAGCGCTTTATAGGATGCCTTAAGTAAATGGGAGTGGACGAGTACAATTATTAGTTTATTCATATATTTTTTGTATTGAATACAAATTACAGTGGTTGGTGGATTTTACTTTCTAGGGTTCTTTATGTAGATGGGTGCATGTGCATAAAATTATTTTATTGTGCATTTATCAAATGTATTGAATAGAAATTACAACAATTTAATGTTTTCATTATAAAATGTTAATATCTTATACATCATGGTGTAATTTTTGTCCATTCACGCAAACTGAAATATAATAGTAACTTCGTAGATTATTTTGATTTTTGTGATGGTTATGAAGTGTCTATGTTTGAGCTACTTTACATGATTGAGACCTTAAGGATTACTAAAACAGTGAAAGCATTTAGAGCAGTGCCAGAAGTGTCATTTAAGGTTCTTCCTTTGATAAGTGATGCTGCTTTTTTAAACATAGTAGCTGAATTACCTAGAAACCACCATGTGCATATTTACTTGGTAGAATTTGAACCACCTATGGGACCTCAATCAGAAGCTGAAACTGAATATGAATATGAGTTTGAGGAACTTAACCTTTATAGTGAAATTGATCTTGAATTTAAACCCAAAACTAAACCATTTGTACCTTAAACTGAACCTGATGTTTCACCTCAAACTGTACCATTTGTACACTAAGTTGGACCTCCATTTGTACCTTAAATTAACCGGATATTGCTGCCCAAACTGAACCATTTGTACCCCAAACTGAACTTGATGTTGCACTCCAAACTGAAGCAGAGTTTGAACCCCAAACAGAACCATTTATACCCCAAGCTAAAAGTAACACCCCAAAAATCAGATTAGTAGAAATTCGGTTTTCGATGATCGAAAATTCGAGTTTCGACAATTAAGTTAACCTTTATAAAAAGGTTAGAAATGACTAATTTGAATAATTAGGGACTAAATTGTAAAAAAGTTGAAATCAAGGGCCATTGGCTAAATAGTGAAGAAGTAAGATAGCAAGTTATAAGAACGAGGCATGAAGATTATAAAGACTAGATGTATGATTAGACTAGCAAGTGGCTAAATTGTAAGAATTGAAAATATGCGAAATGGCTAAACTATAAGAAAGTAAAGTTAAGAGGTTAGTGTTTAAATAAAGGAAAAGATCAATGACTTGTGGCTAATTAAGCCACAAGGTTTCTTCATAAGGAGAAAAGATAAATGAAGGACCTAAAGCTTAATTTAACCATTTTGCTAAAATGGTGAGTCATCTATCATGGGTCAATAATTAATAAATTGGATTAAAAAAAGAATGGATATTGGGGTAGAAACCCCACGGCAAGAGGGAGAAAAGAGAAGATATCATCTTCTTTGTTCATTAACACTCCATGGATGAAGATTTCACATGAACCCTAGATTTTGTCATCAAAACTATTCTTAATTAGCCACCAAATTCTAAGTCCAATCACATATTCGGTAAGTACATGCTTCTAGCTTTCATTTGATACTAATTTTATTCCATTTGAAGCACATGTGTTTATAAACTCCAATTCCTAGATTAAGGGGTTTTGTGCAATTAAGAATCTATATATAATCTAAGGTATATGATAAATTTTAAGTAATTTTTTAGAGCTTCAAAACACCAAAGCCTAATTGTAGCGACCTTTTTTATCTTTTAAAGTGGTATGGTTCGGGTTTATTCTCACATCATTCTTTGAAAAGGGGATTTTTCTTGAAAATTCGTATTCTCTTAGAAAACGATTAAAAACTTGAAGTCGTCACCGGCCACTTGGATTAGGTGGGCCAGACACAAAAAAACTAGAGATTCATTTTTGCGGGAGTTGGTTAGGCATGGGAAAGGATTAGCACCCCCATCACGCCCAGAAATCGGTACCGAAATATTCGTTTCTTTTAAAACGATGGAATTAATTAAAATTTGAATTGAATTTAATTTAAATTAGTGTACTTAAATGAAAAAATGACCTTGATTGAACGGTATTTATCAAATTGGTGGGTTCAAATTAATTGGACATTTAATTAATAAGGTTGACGGTACATTGGATCATAGATTAAACCGACATCATATAAGCCTGACTGTCGTGTTAATTTATGGTTCAAATCTCGTACGTCACCTTTATGCATGGTGCAAACATTTAAGGTATGATGTTATGATTTGTCGATTTTTAATTATTATTTACCTTGGGCCGGTAAGGATTAATTCAAGTATTGGTTAACATCTTTTAAGCTCGGACTGTTACGACACAAATACCAGAATTAATAAGTACCCGTTTTTCATGATTTAAATTAATTCAAATTAAGTGGGCCACATGAATGACAATTGACATGGATGTCATTTAAAAGCTTAAAATTAAACACACAAATAAAAGTCCACTAAAGCCCTAACCTAGGAAGCCCAAATTATGAAAATTCAATTAGCGGTCTAATTTTTAATTAAATGAGTCTAATATTAACCTTAAATTAATTAACCCTAAAAACTAGAAAACCCTAACAATTTATGGATTATCATGTAACATGATAATTAATTTGATCGATTTTAAACTAGTATTCCAATAAGCCAATGATACTATTTAAAACAAATTAAGTTAATCTATCATGGTTTTAATTTAAATGTCAATCTAATATCAATGTCAATTTTTCTTAAAGGTAATTAAGAAATGTCCAACTAATTTAATGAATTTAACATTTATCCCAATAAGCCAAGGGTAAATTTAAACTCACTAAACTAATTCAAACCTTAGGTCTAACTACGGCTCTAAAAATTAATCCTAAATTAATTTAAAGATAGTGGCCCTATAAGATGAGCACACGATTTAATTAATTAAATTAATCTTGCCTTAATCTAAAATCTAAACTAAACAAGCCCTAAGCCCAAGAACATAGCAAGGCCTAAACCACCTAAACTAAGCATGTAAATAAAAATATATTTACTATGCATTCTATACTATATATATAAAAAATTATATTATATGTGTTATAAAATTATGTATTATATATATATATTAAAAAACCTATATTATATATATTATAAAAAACTTTATATTATATAAGTTTTATATAAACCTTATATTATATATTTAAAAAAACTATACATTATATTTTATCATAAAAACTATTTTACATATATACTATATATTATATATATATATATTATAAAACCTATATTTTATATATGTCATAAAAACTTTATATTATATATATAAAACTTTATAGTATATATATTATAAAAACTTTATAATATATATTATATAAGAAAAACTATATATTAAAAGATGTATATTACATTTTTTTAAAAAGCATATATTATATTTTATATAAAAAACTATAATATATATACTACATTATCATAAAAACATATGTTACATGGAGATTACATACTACATATTTTATTCCATAAAAACATGTATCAAGCCACATATCATATATATTATTAAACACATATCTTGTTGGAGTGTGAACAGATGGCGGGCTTGGTGGCATTCCTTCTTGGGCTTGGTCCTTTAAGCCAATGTATTGCTAGAGCAATAGATGATTCTCCTCAGCTTTCTCTAGTTTCTGGAGAATGGGTTCTTGTCCCTGGTAAATCTGGGAAAGTAATGCTAAGGCATCAACTGACCTTGTTTCTGGCATTGTTGTTTCAGGTTTTGCCCTAGGCGTCCTGGCAACGGACACCGGCTCAGTAAACTTTCCCTTGCCCTTCTCTATGGAAATTAATTGCTTCCACAGTGCGGGAGTAATGACTCCCTTAGATTTTTAGGTGTTACTGGAGTCAAGCTTTGACACATTATGGAGCCTACAAATTTTAGAGATTAAAGAAGGAAAAAGTAAACAAACACTGCATGTTCTTCTCCTATACCATCCAACTCAAACAAACCATTAATATATCCCTCATCAAAATGAACACACATAGCTCTTATAAGCAGCAAAGATGAATCCTTTGTAGTGAGATGGGCATAGAACTCGCGGACGATGGTGGAATCAACCTCTCCATGTCGCTGGCAAAAAGTCTTCCATTTGTGCGTCTTAACAATGTCAACCACTTATGGGGAGAACCCCAAATTAGGTTCATTACTGAATTTAAAACCTTTCTCATAACAGAAGGTAGGAGCAGCGAAGTTCTCTTCATATTTCTTCTTGATTTCTTCATTGAAGAAAATATTTAAAGTTTTAGATGAAGAAGCCATGAGAGAAAAATAGGAAAAGATAATGGTGATCGAAGAAAAAGAAAAGTCTAAAAGAAAGCTTTGTTCTTGAAATTGTTTTCGTACGAGAGAAAAGTGAGAGAGTAAAGATTTAGTTATGAGGAAAATTAGAATTAAATAGAGGGAAGGGGAAACGGTTGAGGTTGTTTAATGGTGAGGTTAGTGGAAGTGATGATGATTGTAGCAGTTATGAGTGTTTAGGGAAGTGGGATGATGATAGGTTTTGGGTTTAAGTGAGGTGACGACGCGGGAAAGAAAATGGGTAAAAAGGTTTAGGTTAAAATTTCAAAGTTTGTGGATTTTAACCTAGGCGGCTTAAGGCTTTCCCACTCAGCCAAAAATCTTTCTTCCTTGGGCCAAATCTCACATAAGTTCCAAGTGGTATTCAATGAGTTTCCATAATGCTGGCATATCTTGACATACTATCTTGGCAAAATTATTTGGCAGTATTTCTTGTACTAACACTCACAAAGAAAAACCTTACAAACTAAAAATAAAAGAGAAAATGAAATGAATAAACTGAAATATGAAAAAGAAAAATAACTAACCTAATTATGTACAACGTTCAAACAACTATGTCAAAATTACTCAATCTCTGCCAGGAAAATGGTCTCTTTGGCATTACCTTGATTTCCTTCCCAATAGTGCTTTAATCTCTGGTCATTTACCTTGAACGTGACTCTCGTTTTTAAGTCTTTCATATCTACAGCTCCATGAGCATAGGGTTGTAAAACCTCAAATGGTCCTGACCATCTAGATTTGATCTTGCATGGGAATAGCTTCAGCCTTGAATTAAACAGTAACACTTTTTTCCCAACCTCAAACTATCTTGGAAAAATTTTGTTGACGTGCCATCATTTTGTTTTCTCATTATACAGCTTGACATTCTCATAGGCTTGAGCCCGAAATTCCTCTAACTCATTCAAATATAATAACATGTTCTCACCCGCAGCCCTTCATTCCATGTTCAGCTGCTCAGTTGCCTAATAAGCTCGATTCTCCAACTCCACTAGAAGATAGCATGACTTCCCCAAAACAAGCTTGTACGAGGAAGTTCCCAAAGGAGTTTTAAAGGTTGTTCTATATACCCACAAGGAATCTTCTAGCCTCAATGACCAGTCCTTCCTAGTTGGGTTCACCGTCTTCTCCAAAATTTTCTTGATTTGCTTGTTTGAGATCTCTGGCTGACCATTTGTTTACGGATGGTAAGTAGTGGCAATTCTCTGTTGGATTTCATACCTCCACAAAGCTCTAGTGATTAAATTGTATTTAAAATGATTACCCTCATCATGAATGATAGATTTGGGGCCACCGAATCTAGTAAAGTTATGCTTGTGTAGGAACTTGGCAACAACTTTGACATTATTTGATAGGAGAGCAACAATCTCAACCCACTTTGAAACGTAGTCTACAGCCACAAGTATGTATACATTACCAAATAATGAAGGAAAATGAACCATAAAGTCTATCCCCCATACGTCAAAAAAACTCTACGGATATGATGTTCTATCCCCCATACGCTTGCATCGGTTGCATGCTTTGGCAAAAGAATGGGCGTCTTTGAATAGTGTGGGCCAAAAAATCCTGACTGCAACATTTTAGCCGCTGTCTTCATTCTAGCAAAGTGCCCTTCGTATGGTGCTGCATGGCAAAGCTGAAGTATATTCTGCTGCTCATCCTCTGACACACAACGATGAATGACTTGTTCAGCACAATACTTGAGCAAACACGGCTCATCCCAATAATATTGTCGAACATCTCGCATAAATCCTTTCCTGGCATTACTTACCAAGTCCGATGGCAATATCTTGCTAACCAGGTAGTTGACTATGTTAGCATACCACGGCATGGAATTGATTGCAAGCAATTGTTCATCAAGAAAATCATCTCTTATGGAAGTAGAGTTGTTATTATCATATAGTTTTCTAATCGAGACAAATGATTGGCTACCTGATTCTCACTCACTTTCTTGTCTCGAATCTCTAGGTCAAACTCTTCAACAAGAGTGTCCATCTGATTAGTCTGGGCTTGACATCCTTCTTGTCCAGAAAATATTTTAGTGTCGAGTGGTCTGTGTATACGACGACTTTACTACCCACCAAGTAAGATCTAAATTTGTCAAATGCAAATGTAATACCCACTTTTTGTCCGAGCCTTGTAATCACTAATTTTGTCTGGGATAGACCTTTTTTATTTCGTTTTTTTAATAATGGGCTTATATACACTACTATAGGCTTTGTTTAATTTTAACTATATCATTATATATGAATGTGTTTACCATTAAAATCAAAAAAATCCAAGAAACGTTACTTTTGACTTTTGTTAATAGTCTTATATTATATGTGTGTGTTGCTATTTGTTAAAGAAAACCTAAAAATATTAGTATTGTGTTGTGTTTTTGTGATTACTATCATATTATACTATTTACTATTTATTATATGATTATTATCTATGTGTTGCATACACATTATTGTTATAATCTACTATGTTATTGCTCATTTGAAAAACCCAAAACATTATTAATGTATTATGTTATCTTATTATTATTGCCTTTTCATTTTATTGTCGTTTTCTATCATCATCATCACCATCATCATCATCATCATCATCATCATCATCATTATTATTATTATTATTATTATTATTATTATTATTATTGTTATTATTATTATTAGTATCATAAAACTAAACTAACAAATCAAAAAGATTAATGAGTTAATAAATAAATAGCCCACGTTTTATTAAGTTTCATCCCATAAATAATAAAATCTGCCCATAAATATACATTACAGTCCATTACATAAATATTTACAAGCCCATTTTGGACCCAACATTGATTAAATAGAAAACCCTAATGAGCCCTCTTTGATTGCAGCCGCCTCATCAGCCACCACTGGATCCAGATCGCATCGGACGACTAAAATTATCCTCATGGCGCATGCGAACCACGCGTGACTCCTCGACTCCTCCCATGCGCCGCACGCTCAACTACTCAACTTCCACACGCGCTTTTGGAGTCCACACTCTGTCCTTCCATCTGCCCACGCGCGCCTATCTGGCTTCCACGTCGGCAGAAAGAGCCAATAGGTCCAATTCCACCTCCACATTGCCTCGCCATGTCGGCGGCCACGAAAGAGGCTTGTTCCCCAAGTTGAGCCTCTCTCTGTTCCCCTTTCAAACAGCCAACAAATGCAACCAAAAAGACATAAAATCAGAGCCAGTATATCCCAACAACATTTTCAGAGGCAGAAATCACATATGAATAAAAACAAGGAAATAGGTAGCTGAGAGGGAATTTTTCATCTTTTCTTATATATCAAATTCCATGTAATTATTGGGGATATATAACCAAAAGCATCGAATTGTAAAAAAACAGGGATTTCAAATGCAATAGAGCATAGAAAAGGAAAGAAAAACCTCAAGCTTTTGAGGTATACTTCTCTTTTCCTTCTTTTTTTTCAAATAGCATCATAAACATTTAGGGTTTTGTTTTTTTACCTTTGCCGTTTCATCTCTCTGTCGTCGGTTCACTTTCCCTCGCCATCGATAAGCCTGAACCCAGCCTCTGTGAGACCGTGAGGGGTAAAATGGTGAAGAGGCCAACCAAAGAGAAATGATCTATTTCTTTAAAGGGAAGTCTAGGTTTAGATCTATTTTCGGAGCAAGAAAGGGGTTTTTTGGGAGGTTTTGAGAGGTCACCAGTACCAACGAGCGGCGACCAGTGATGGTTCACGGTGGTTGTTGCGGCTGAAAGTCACTGCCTTTTTGGGTTTCAAGAACCCTAACAGGGCAAAATGGGGATTTATTATCGTTTTGAAGTATAAGGTAGCCAAAAGAGGGACCAGTTTGTTTCGGGGTTATGTTTTATAAGAGTTTGATTTTAAAATTGGATTAACCCTAGTTTAAATCCCTCCGCCCCAGCTTATTTACGTCTCTAAGGACCTCCACTTTCTTTAATCATCATTTTGGTCCCTCCGAGTGGATAAATCACTTCCCCTGGTCCCTGAAACTTTTCAACAGTTTTCAATCTCGCCCTTCGCTTAATCAAGTCTGTTTTTCTTTATTTTGGCCTCAAAATTTTAGTTTTCTGCCGATTTGGTCATTTTTCAGTGTTTTAGTTCCCTGCTCCCATGTATTTTATTTTCAGTTCATACCTTGTTTATAATCTTGCTGGTTTGTATGTTTAAATCTGTTAGTTTTATGGTTGTTGATTTGTAATATGTGGTTGTGAAATGTTTATGTGTATTGTTTTCTTTTAGTATATAGTTTCTATGTAATGCTTATGATATATATTTTATAATACATATATATAATATATAGTTTTCTGTTTTAAAAGGTATAATATATGGTTTATTAAAATATATGTAATATACTTTTTAGGTATATAGTTTCACAAAGTTATAGTTTTCAAGAAAAATATACTTTCTTTAAAAGTTTGTAATATATATATATATATATATATATAATTTTCCTTAAATATGTAATATGTGTTTTGCATACAATATAATATATAGGGTAAACTACCATAATGCTCACTTACGTTTGGGTTGTGTACACTTTTGCTCATTGATTTTAAAAATTGAACTTTAAGCTCATTTACGTTTTCGGGTTGTAAACTTATCCTCACTAAAACGTTTTTCACCGTTAACATTTAACGAAAAGCAGATTTGGCAGATTAAAGGTTAATTAATAAAAGGCTTAATACCCAAATAGGTGCCCAAACTATGCTTGTAGATAACTTTTGGTGCCTAAACTATTTTTAGCTCTAAATAGGTGCCTATAGTTTCAATTTTGGTCATTTTAGGTGCCTAAACGTTAATAAAAATTTGTTAGCCAATTAAATTGTGACAAGTGGCATGTTTTTAATTTTTAATTTCTTTTAATTAATTTTTAACTAAAATTCAAAATTTAATTTTCTAAAAAAAATGATAGTTTTAAATCTTTACAAAACAGTCCCAAATCCCTAACCCAAAACCCCAAATTACCATCGCAATTGCCGTTTACTACCTCACCAGAGACCACCACTATCACCGCCAGACCACCACGACCGTTTCCCCCAAACACCCATCGCTGATTACTGACGGTAGGTGTGCTGACAACTTCTTTTCGCGATTTTGGCTTCTTTCGACGTTAGGAAGCCGATCGACACACCTACCACCGTTTACCGGTGATGGGTGGTTGGGGGAAATGATCTTGGTAGTCCGACGAAGGATATAGGGGCGGTGGCGTAACCATAAGCGGTGGATCCGGTTAGGGAAGTTAGGGATTTCAAATTTGGGGCCATTTTGTGAGTTTTGGGAAATTTAGGGTTTTTATAAAAAATAAGTTAAAAAATAAATTAAATTAGAAAAATAAATAAAATAAAAATTATTTTTAATGAAAATAACGGTAGTTAACGGTTAGGCACCTAAAATGACCAAAATTAAAACTTTAGGCACCTATTTAGAGCTAAAAATTGTTTAGGCACCAAAAGTGATCCACAAGCATAGTTTGGGCACATATTTGGGTATTAAGCCTTTTATTAATTAACCTTTAATCTGCCAAATCAGCTTCCCGTTATATGTTAACGGTGAAAAACGTTTCAATGAGGATAAGTTTACACCCCGAAAATGTAAATGAGCATAAAGTTCAATTTTTAAAATCAGTGAGCAAAAGGGTACACAACCCAAACGTAAGTGAGCATTACAATAGTTTACCCTAATATATATATATATATCTTCATGTAATATAGCATATAACCCTTATATATAATTTATAGTTCTCTTACAATATGTAATATATAGCTTTGCAAAATAATATATATAGATTTCGCAAATATATGTAACATATAATTTTTAAAGGTATATAATATATAGTCTTATAAAGTATATAATATATGAGTTGCTTTTTTAAATGTTTATAATATATATTTTTTAAAGTGTGTAATCTAGGTTTTATAAAAAATTTATAATACATAATATGTAATATATTTGTGACACATGTGTGCTTGGTTAGTTTTTATAGTGTAGACCTAGTTTTAGTAGTTTCGGGCCTTGTAGCTTTGGGCTTTAGGGTAGCTTAGTTAGATGGGCTTTTGGGTTTGGTTAAGGTTTTAGTTTAGATTAGGTTAATTAATTTAATTAATTTAGGTCATGTGCTTGTCTAATAGGGGCACAATCCTTAAATTAATCAAGTTAATTCTAGGATTAGTTTTTTTAGAGCCTTAGCTAGATTAAGGTTCGAATTAATTTAGTGAATTTAAATTTGTCCTTGGCTTATTGGGATCAATTTTAAATTCATTAAATTAATTGAACATTTCTTAATCACTTTTGGGATAAAATTAATTTCAAGTTTAGATTGACATTAAATTCCAAACCATGTTTAGTTAATTTGATTCATTTTAAATAGTATCCACGACCTATTGGAATACTAGTTTAAAACCGGTTGAATTAATCATCATGTTATAAGATAACTCATAAATTGTAGGGGTTTTCTAGTTTTTTGGGATTAATCAATTTAGGGTTAATACTAGAATCACCTAATTAATAACTAGATCACTAATTTGATCTTCTATAACTTGGGCCTTTTAGATTAGGGCCTTGGGTGGGCTTTTGTGTATTTATCCTTAAGTTTTTTGTTTGTCATTCATGTGGCCCTTTATCCATCTTGCATTAATTAATTTAAATCATGAAAAATGAAGTATCTATTAGTTTTGATATTTATGTCGTAACAGTCCGAGCTCAAAGGCTGTTGACCAAATATTTGAATTAATTCTTACAGACTTAAGGTAAAATTAAAACTTGACAAAATCATTACATCATATTTTAATTGCTTACACCATGTATAAAGGTGACGTGTAGGATTCGAACCATAAACTAACACGATAGTCAAGCTTATATGATGTCAGTTTAGTCTATGGTCCGGTGTATCGTTAACCTTATTAATTAAATGTCCAATTAATTCGAACCCACCAACTTGATAAAGCCCGTGTAATTAAGGTCAATTTTCAATTAAGTACGCCAAATTAAATTCAATTCAAATTCCAATTAAATTCCATCAATTTAAGAGCAACAAATATTTTGGTACCAATTTCCGGGCGTGATGGGGGTGCTAATCCTTCCCTACGCGTAACCAACTCCTGAACCCTTTCATAATGAATCTTTGGTTTTCTATGGTGTCCGGCCCACTTTATCCAAGTGGTCAGTATCGATTTTCAAAAGAAATCCCTTTAAGCCAAAATTTCAAAAAATGATTTGGGGATAATTTGTATCAATAGATTTTCTAAAAAAAACTATGCTTATTTTTAAGAAAGGAAAAATCGTCGCTACATGCCTCAAGCCCAAAAATAAATTAAAGCCCAAATGTCCATTTACAAACCATATCTATCAAAACCAAAATCCATGTCAAAAAAATCACATTCCGATTCCCATTAAAACCCAAAGCCCAACTAAATATCAATCCAATGTATAAATACATATAACCCAATAAAACTCATTACACATATTACAAAACCCATGCCATTACCGTTTCTTTTTGGGTAAACTATCTGGGTGACCACCTAATTATTGCGTCTGGCCTATTTTGACCACCGAACTATAAAATTTCAAAATTCGACCACCGAACTATTTAATTGGACCTATTTTGACCACCAACCGTTAAAATTTAACGGAGAGGTGACGGTTAAAGAAAATTTGTATACTTACACATTTGGTTCATGGTAGTTACATATTATATCAATTTGGTTATAATTTTAATTTGATTAAATAAAATTAATCAACTAATCGGATGACGCCATATGTCACCACTGGTTAAATGAAAATTAAAGAGATAAGAATGTGGCATGGGTTGAACCTACGATCTCTTAGGTAAAAAGCCATTATCACTGCACCAAACTATTCACATTGATATAAATTGTACCCTTTTATATATATGCTCTCCTCTTCCTCGCAGCAAATCGCCATCCCTATTCTAAGCAGGCTTTGAGTTATTAAGTTTTTTGTTTTGATCTCTCAGGCAACACCAAATCACCCTTTTAAGTTTCTTGTTTTGATATACTATATGAACTTCTGGATCTTACTGCCTGTGTAATTATTGCAGGGCTTTAGAAGAAGTGGACAAATCAATTTTTTAAGGCAGATTATAATTGATTACATTTTGATTTGATGTTTATGGAGTGACAAAATAGATATGTTGAATGTACTCCAGCAGAAATTCAGGCACTAGCCTCATTCAGGAAATTATATCCTGAGCATAGAACAGACGGAATTCAAAATTGTATTGGTAGAGTTGTGGAGTTTATCGAAAAGATGCAAGCAGCAGATGGCTTCTGGTTCGTTTATAACTATTCCATAATCTATATCTTATACGTGTTTGCTTCGTGATTATTTGTCTTTACAGATTTTGCTACTTTGATCACTTCTTCAACATGGCAAACTCACTGTCATTTTTTGTTAGGTATCGTGGGGCATCTGCTTATGTTATGCAGGATGGTTTGGAATAAAGGAGTTATCAGCTGCTGGTAAAACATACAAGAATAGCTCTCACATTCGTAGAGTGTGTGATTTTCTGTTGTCTAAAGAGCTTGCAATAGGTGGTTGGGGAGAGAGTTACTTATCATGCCAGAACAAGGTTTTGATCTATCATTTTTGGATTTCCTTGTATTTTCTTTGATAGGAACATCGGACTTTATAGAGTATCTCCTTGAATAAACCCTCTTTTTTTTTAATCTATTAACCATGCTCTAAATTTATGAGTGGTTCAAGAGAAAAATGAAAAAAAATAATTATGATCAAATTGACATAATATATAACTAACATAGACTAAATATATAATTATATAATTATATAAATTTTCTTTAAAATCTTTTCGTTAGATTTTAAGGACAAATAGTTAAAATAAATCAAATTAAATAATTCGAGAGTCAAATTTAAAATTTTTATAATTATGTGTTCAAAATAAGTCCATCCCAATAATTGAATGGTCACTCGCACCTTTATTTTTTTACAAACCAAACTCCCACGACCGAGGACCCAAGCCCCTGCTTCTGTTCATCAAGCTCCCAACAGCCCCTGCCATCACCATGCTTGAGCCATGCCTCTATCTGCTCACCTCATACCCTTATGATTTACCATCCTACCAGCTCACACTACACCAACAACCAATGGTCCCTTTATTTCTATAGCCAACACCTGCAAAGAAACAAGTTTTAGCCAAGCAACCAAAGAAAATTTAAAGATTTTTATTGTTCAGTGTAATTTTAAAAATGCAGGCTATATAAAGCCGATTGACAATTTGACACAAGGTAAAAGGAGACCCTTCATTTTCAAAATCAGCGGATTCAAGCGTTTTTTGAATTAAAACGTCGTCTTTTTCTTATCTTCCTGTTTCAGCTTCGTTTTCAAACAAAGATTGAAGCTTCAAAAGGTTTTAAAGAGAAAAATAGAGAAAAGGAGGGTAAAAGGGCTTACCTTTTAGAGTTTAAGGTTTGTTAGGCCATCGTTCTCGTGATTCCAAGCCGTAGGTGCCTTGGCCGGTGATGAACCACCGTGATGAACGATGAGACCCGAGGTTGCCGCCGATGAACAGTATGAAGTGAGGTCCTTGTTCCGTTTTGGTTGTTTTTCTTTCTTTAAATGTATACCGATTCGAATCTGGTTGTTTTTTTTTTTTTTTAAAGTTGACAAATAGTTATTAAATTTTAATTAATTATTTAATTTAATAATTAAATTTTTAATTATTTTAATATTATTATTAAATTTTTGATTTTGTTTCACATTAAATTTTTGATTTTACTTTAATTTGATCATTAAGTGGTTAAGAAAGTAACATCACAGTTAAAAAATAATATAATAACACATTCAATCTTCCATATTTATACAAATAATTAATTTAATCCTAATTTTTAAAAAAATAACTTTTAATTAAAAATAATTTAATATTTTATTATACCAATGTCACCATTGGACTGGTGAAAAACTAAACAATAGACATTGCATCCAAGGAGACTCAAACCTGGCATAGGCAATAACCAGAATGTGCAATAACCATATTGAGCCAAGATCTACTTTTTGTTTAAAGTTAGCATGTTTTAATTATAACTTAATTTCTGGCTCTTAAAGGCTTTTTGTCTTCTTCTTTAAAGGCTTCTGGTTACGGTGGCTCCTGCTCTAGGCTCACCCCAAAATAATGAAATTGCAGAGATGTTTTACCCCTATCCTAAGTCCAGACTCCAAATCAACTCAAAATACAATACTCTACAAGTCGAACATGCTGCTTTCTTTAGCAGTTAAATTCAATACCACAAATTAAAGTTTCAACCAAAGTATTCCCGAAACAAAAAGAGCAAAGACATGGAAGCTTCAAAACAAAGAAGAAAAAAGGAACCTGATTTTGAAGGGGTAAATGTTGAATAAAAGAGAAATGTGAAAAAGACAAGTCTAATATTCTTGAAGGGAGAAAAATTCAAAAAACAAAATTCTTTTTCTCAAATCAAATGTTGCATCGAATCACACGTCGCTATTAGCTCTGAACAAAAACTGCAGAGTATTATTTACAGATAAAGATGACAAAAGGTTATCATTCTAAATAATGTAAATAATTGAGCTTTCAGATTCAAAAGGGAATGAGCTACATTTTTATTTTGAAAAACAGCTCCAAAACACTGAATTTACTGCAGATTATTTCTTTTAAAAAAATAGTAAATCAATAGAAGGCAAATTGGATTTCATCTTGTAGTTACATATCTATGTAAATTAATACAAATCTTCGATGAAAAAATAGATTGGAAGAACCCAGAAACCCTTTGAAGAAGCCTTTAGAGAAGAAAAAGATGGGAAACCTTTGAAGGTGAGCCCGGAGCAGGAGCCACTGTTATCAGAAAAAGATGATGATAAGAAGCCTTTGAATAGTCATAAGTTAAGTTATAATTAAAACATGCTAACTTTTAACAAACAGAAGACCTTGGCTCAATGGTTATGCTTATTGCACATCTTTGTTATTTCTTATGCTGGATTTGAGTCTCCTTGGAGGCTATTTTTATTGTTGACTTTTTCACCAGTCAGATGTCTGATTGGTGTAATAAATATTAAATTATTTATAATTAAAATTAGGACCAAATTTAAATGATTTGTAAATATTGGGGTTAAATTTATTAATATTTTTTTAATAAGATTAAATTATTTACCTGTGTAAATGTGGAGGATTAAATGTGTTATTATACTATTTTTCCTAACTGCAATGTCACTTACTTGACGGCTGAAAACGGCTCAGTGGTCAAATTAAAGTAAAATAAAAAGTTTAATAGTAACATTAAAGCAATTGGAAGTTTAGTTGCCAAATTCAATAACTGACCGAAGTTTAGTGACTATTAGTGAACTTTACGTTTTTTTATTGTTGTTTATGCTTATTTAATGTGGCAGCATATTATATGTATAATATATGTTTTATATAATATGACATATATAGTTTTTTTTTTCTATACCATATAATATATGTAGTTATATATGTTATATGTATGTAGTATACGCATGGTATGTGTATATATGTATATATATATTCTACATTTATCTCATGTCTTATACTTTATGTTATTTATTTATATTATCTTATTACATATGTATGTATATATCTTTAATTTTGGTTCAGTCACGATTCATCTACGGTCTTGCGGTGACTCACAACAGGAAATGATCTGTATTATTCATGGTCGGTTTAACATAACTAACATCTAACTTTTAATTTCCAACATTTATTTATTTGCTTGTTTTTATTTCTGTATTTATTTTTTTGCCTTATTTATTTGTTAGTACATATATGTTGTATTTTATTCTATGTATTTTGTTAGCTTTTTGTGTCATACATTTAAATTGTCATTCATTTAATCCTTTTTAATTCCACACTTACTTTGATGCTTAAAGAATTTTAACTATAAAAAGGAGGTATTTATTAACTTAAATATTTGTGTTGTAATATCTTAACTTAATGAATATTGACCAAATATTTGAATTAATTTATATTGTCTAAAGGTAAACTTTAAAATGAATAAAATTTGTCAAGTCATAACATCATGGTTAACTGTTTGCATCATGCATAAATGTGATGTACTTTATTCGAACTATAAATTAACAGGGCAGTCGGCCTTTTTAATTAAATGACTAATTAATTTGAATCCATTAAATGTTAAAGCCCACTAAATTAGAAATTATCTTCAATTAGGAACATTTAATTAAATTCAATTTAAATTTCAATAATTTCTATAGATAAAAGCAACGTATGATTTGGTATCGATTTCGGACGTGATCAGGGTGCTAATCCTTCTCCACACACAACCAACTCTCGAACCCATTTTCTAAACAAATCTTTGGTTTTATAGTGTCTGGTCTACCTAAACCAAGTGACCAGTGGTGACTCCATCATTTTCCCAAACATTCTTCAAAAGTCAAAACCAGTTCTTCCAAGTGGCACCGGTAATTTACAATTTTTAGTCGCTACATCATGGCAACTCCACTAGGGACAATTTTTTTTAGAGTAAAGCCAAAAAATCATATGTTGCTCTTATCGATGAAAATTTTTGATATTTAATTTGACTTTAGTTAATTTGTTCTCTCTTGAAGATAATACTTTGATTAAATGGGCTTTGATAATTGGTGATTTTGCATTAATTGTTAATTTAATTAGTATGGAATCACAAACATGTGTTGCATCATAATCATCGAGCTTTCTACTCTATCCCTTGAGTAGGAGTGGAGACGCCCAATACCCTGTGAGTAACCCCTCCGCGGTTTGGCAATTCACTTTTGGAATCCATGTCTTTTGATACGTGAGTAGCCCTCTGCATTATGAGGACGTGCTTTCCCTCGAACCGAATCCAATTTGTAAGCCTGTAATGGGCTAGAATTGGGGTTCTTGTTACCTTAGTTGGTAATAAGATAGGTTCGGGTACCCTTATCTAGAACCAAACCCACATGTGTGAGAATCTAAGAAGCTCGCCCCTTTAGAGCCTTGCGGTAACCCTAAGAAACTAGAATATCTTGCGAATAGGGTTTATTCTGTGCTAAAGCATGCGGGTAAATACCATGATGGGTAGGATTTATTTTTCCATAAGTTAAGCATGTTGGGTAGCAAGCATGTCGGGTTGGTTTTATTCCATGCATTTTTTATCATTTCCTTTAATTATTTTATTCGTACTAACTTGTGTATTCTTTTTGACATTTACATCACATCAACATATAATATTCATTGGCATTATAGTTGCATGACATCATCACAATTTCATTTGCATTACATCATCATAAGGTATTGACTCGTGAATGGTAGACAATTTGGAAAGCGTTCACAAATTGAGAGAAAATCTAGTGACCTAGATATAAATTAAATGCAATATTCAAAGGTTGCAAATTAATCTCGTATATTTGTGAAGTTGTTCCATGGAAGCCATGTCTAAATCTTTACATTTAGGTCATTTACCTTGTATTTATATGCATCCATTTTGGAGAGATTAAGACTAATTCTTGGGATGTTCCGTGACAATGATACTGGATAAAGGGGAAAGTCATTTGATTTAACATCCTTACAAAACTCGACAAAAAACCAAAATGGTGAACGAAGACAGATTGAACAGAAATTGAGCAAACTCAAAGAGACATACAAGAAAATTTGGCTAAAAGTTGGAGGATTAGTTAGCTAAGGCTCAACAAGACATGAGGGAAGAGTTTGAGAAATCTCAATAAGACATACTAGGCCAAATAGCACAAATGCTAGGATTTAAGTTTCTCGAGCCAAGCGAGGCATATGTTGTAAATCTTATGGTAAATCCCACTGATGGGAACGAAGGCCCTCCTTATCCTTCGGGGTTTACTCCTGCCCATGCTAAGGCTTAACTTGACCATCAGGTAGTACTTTCTCGAGGGAAGTCACAACTTCATCAGGCTGACCTTCTTTCCCTATGAATTTACCCACAACAACGGAAGTGAAGCCCAGGGTAAATCAAGTTGAAAACTTTGTCTCAGAGATGGGTCAGTTAATTGAAATTGAGAAACCAAAGATGGAGACCTCAAAAGTGATCGAGGATCGTTGACTTGAAGAGAAAATGGAAGGTATGGAGGTAGTGGACACTTTTATTGGATTTGATGCTAATGAACTTAGCCTCGTCCTGGACTTGGTGTTACCCTCTAAGTCTGAGGATACGAGTTGTCCCCGTGATCATCTTACCATGTTTTGTCGAAGGATAACGGGATACGATAGAGATGACAAGTTATTGATCCATTATTTTCAAGACAGTCTATTGAGATCTGCCACTAGATGGTATAATCAATTGAGTTGACATCAGATAAAGTCATGGAAAGACTTGGCCAAGGATTTTCTAGCACAATACCAGCACGTCAGTGATATGGTGTTAGACTGTTGGACCCTACAACAAATAAAGCAAAAGTTTAATGAAAGTTTTAGGCAGTATGCACAACGTTGGAGAGACGCGGCGGCATAAGTTCAACCCCCCTTGGTGAGAAGGACATGGTGGTCATATTTATCTAAACTTTGGAGGGCCCAATTTTGGATTGCCATATAGGCAATATGATTACCAATTTTGTCGATCTAGTGCTATCCGGTGAGCTCATTAAGAATGCCGTCAAGAATGGCAAGATTGAGGGTGAAAGTAGTTCATCCCACAAGAAGTCATCATATGGAAAGATAGACAATAAGGTGAACTCTTCAGATGTTTATAATGTTAGCTATACCAAGTCAGTGACGGTTGTACAACACAAAGCCTCATCAAGCACCCAAGGTTCTTCGAGCCAATATTTGGTCAAAAAAGAGCACCGAGAAGATTGAGTTCAGCCCAATACCAATTCCATACGGGGAACTGTATAAACAGTTATTCGATATTCATGTAGTAGCACCTTTCTACCAAGCACCGTTACAGCCTCAATTCCCAAATGGTATGATGCCAATGCAAAGTGTGTGTACCATGGTGAACAAGTGGGTCACTCGATCGAGAACTGCATAGGCTTAAAAAAATCGTGGAAAAGCTTATCAAGCTCAGGATTGTACGTTTTGATAACGCATGTTGGTCATCTACTACCGCAAACCCCTTACCAAGTCACGCAAGTGGAGTGAATGCAATCTCTGGGGAGAACAATCGGGTAGTCAAGAATGATGTATCAGAAGTCAAGTTACCCCTTAGTTGGGTTTGTAAGAAGCTATTCAATGCAGGTTTGATTAGCCAAGGAGTGATGATACACGAGGGGTACATCGGTCTGTATTGTGAATTTCATGCCGAAGGTGAGCATGTTATCCAAGATTATTATGAGTTCAAGGCTACAATTCAAGCCCTAATGGACAAAAAAGAAATTAAATTCTTTGAGGAAGTCAAGGAATACAAAAAAGAGACAATTGGAAAATCTACTTCGAGGTTCGTGTCCACTTCTACTCTAGTAACTCTTGAAGCTTTGGAATCTGTATCTCCCAAATGAGACAAGCACATCAAAATAAAGTACCCAATGTTTGAATTTGGGGCAAGCATGGTTGTCAAGAATGACTGCTTCGGTTTAGACTACGAGCCTAAGGATGAAGAGCCAAAAAAAAGGTTGGAACCAATGGCTTTTCCTTCTCTAGATGAGACCTTTGTATCATGAGGGTTCATTTATCTGATCCGACAGTTTGAGATACTATTTGGGAATGTGGTTCAGAAGTTGGGTGAGGATGATGCTAGAAGGCCAACAATTGAAGAAGCCATGGAGAATTTGAGCATTAGTTTGATGCCACCAAAGAAAGATGCCAAAGAGGAAGATCTGTCAAAAACTCACCCTTGCTTGTCAGGCTAGATGCTAAGTTTCTTTGACTTCATTAGGTTTCCTTGTAGCTTTTAATTTCTTGCAAAGTAATTCATATGAATCAAATCCCACCTGCTTAAGCCCGAAGGTGATGGTAATATTTTGTAAAGGCCTAAGACTATCTGTTTTAGTTTCAATGAATGGATGCATTATATTTTTGGTCTCAATTATCTCTTCATTTTACGTATATATTTGTCTACTGGGTCCCCTATATCAATTGCACAAGAGATATTGATTTTGACCCAAAGGTTGATTTTGAACATTTTGTGTCTAATGGAAATCGAAAGCTTTGAAGATGATGAATATGTGACTTACATTCCGATTTAATTTGGTCAATTTTTATTAAACACATGAAACATTAATGTGTTTGGGAGAGAAAAAAAGAATCTTCTCTAAAAACAAAGAAAAAGTTAAAAAATAAATCAAAAAAGCATAACCAAAATACACTCCAATGTTCGAAGCTTGGTAAAAAGTCATTTTCAGATAAGAGTGTGAAAATTTTGGGGCACTCCATTGTAGCAAAAGGACAAATAAGGTAGCAATGCACCATCTAAATTAAAAACCTTAGCTTCATGAGTGATGGTAATATTTTTAACTCATGATAATGCCGAGTAGCTTGGGGTTTTGTTGTTGGCTCCATCATTTATTTCGAGCCAAAGGAATGTGATGAGTTGACTTCCCCAAAACAAGAAAGAAATGAGACAAAGAGATAATAATATAGTTGAAACCTACAAAAGGTAATGCTAAATTGGTTAAAAACCAAAATAACTCGGAAGGTACTTCACATTTTAAAATATCAACCCAGCTTTCGAGGTCTCATAGACACAAGATATGCTTGGGGCAATCCCCGGTAAGCCATTTCAATGTTGCTTCTGCACTTGATATTCGGGGTATCTAATCTAGCTTGATATATTCATGATCTGAAAAGAAAAAACCTATTTTCCCTAAAAAGCATCTCACATTGAAATCAGAACATGTATTCTAAAAATTTGTAGTAATACAAAGGATTTCTCTGCATTACTTCACAAAGAGGTTCAAAAGTACAAGGACCAAAAGCAAGCATGCCATTCGATTGCACAAAAGACAGTTTAGACTAAAGAAAGCATATGAGAGTTGACCTTTGCCTAGAGGGGTGACATTTCAAAAGAAGATGGTTGAACCCATGGGAGTTTAGGGTATAAAAGATGACAAAAATCCATTCAATCAGTTTAGAAGGCAAAACTTGAAAAAAAAAACAAGACCAAGCAACCTATATGACCTGTTAAAGTTAGGGGCATCCCTTTGAAAGTCGAAATCATGGCCAAATGCATTGCATGCCATTCATGAAATTATCATACATTTAGGTTAATTTCATAAATACATCACAAATCTAGGTGCATCCATAAACAAGTGCATTTACTTCACTCACACATGAAAACAAGTTCAAGACAAAAAAACCTCAATCATGGAGGACAACAACAAAATGACAAACCTTAAGAATAGAGGAAGCTGAACCAACAAAGGAAATGAAACCTCAAGATGGAGGATAACAATAGCAAAAAAATACTCAAAACACAAAGCAAAACAATGACAAAATTTAGAACTTTGAATGAATAATTGCTAACTAAGTTTATTTTTTTTTAGATCTTGTCTCTCCGTTAGTGGTGTAGCATATCATATTTCTCCCTGATCATGCTTCTTTGTCAGTGTTGTAGCTTGATGAAATCTAACTCTCCGATCATGCCTCTTCGTCTGTGTTGTAGCTTGATCAAAACTAACTCTTAGATCGTGACTCTTCGTCAGTGTTGTAGCTTGATCAAAACTTCTTCTTCAGATCTTGTCTCATCGTCAGTGGTGTAGTAGGCCAAACACATCTTTGGATCTTGCCTCCCCATTAGTGGTCGAGCGGGTTACCCCAATTTACAGATTTTTCTTTTCCAAAATTGGCGGAGTGGATCAACCAAATCCTAAATATATAATTTCATTTAAACCTTTTGTGTTTTATAATTTTAAATAAAATAAATAGAGAACTTATTCTAACATAACGCCTTTAACTTTTGCAGGTCATATCTTTCTAAAATAAAGTAGATGAGTCGACCAGATCCTATCTCTCTGTCGGTGGTATAGTGGATCAACAGATGGGTTTTATTTCTCTAAAAAAACAAAAGATGGACCAACTAAATCTGGAATGAGTGATGCCAAGAAAAAAAAACTCCAACCTGACTGAACGAAAATGGTTATTTTTTCAGTCTTTGCTTGTGTAGGAACTTGGCAACAACCTTGGCATCATTTGATGGGAGAGCAACAGCCTCAACCCACTTTGAGACGTAGTCTACAGCCACAAGTATGGATACATTACCAAATGATGGGGGGGGAATGACCCATAAAGTCTATCCTCCATACGTCAAAAAGCTCTACTGGTATGATGTTCTATAGTGGCAATTGATGCATGCCAGAAAAGTTTCCAGTACGCTACAATCGGTCGCATGCTTTGGCAAATGAATGGATGTCTTTGAACAGTGTTGGCTAGAAAAATCTTGACTCTAACATTTTAGCTGTTATCTTCATTCCAGCAAAGTGCCCTCTATATGGTGTTGTATGGAAAAGCTAAAGTATACTTTGCTACTCAACCTTTGGCACACAACGATGAATGACTTGATCAGCACAGTGCTTGAGCAAGAATAGCTCATCCCAATAATATTGATGAACATCTCGCAAAAATCGCTTCCTAGCATTACTTACCAAGTCCGGTGGCAATATCTTGCTGACTAGGTAGTTGACTATGTTAGCATACCACGACATGGAATTGATTGCAAGCAATTGTTCATTAGGAAAATCATCTCTTATAGAAGCAAAGTTGTTATCATCATGGTGGTGCTCTAATCGAGACAAATGATCAGTTTCTTCTCTTGAATCTCTAGGTCAAACTCTTACAACAAGAGTGTCCATCTGATCAGTCTTAGCTTGGCATCCTTCTTGGCAAGAAAGTATTTTAGTGCTGAGTGGTCTGTGTATACCACAACTTTACTACCCACCAAGTAAGATATAAATTTGTCAAACGCAAAGACAACTGCAAGGAACTCCTTCTCAGTGTGGTGTAGTTAATTTGGGCCTCATTCAACGTGCGGTTGGCATAGTAGATGGTATGGAAAAACTTTGCATGCCTTTATCCTAACATAGCTCCAATGGCATAGTCGCTGGCATCACACATTAGCTTGAATGGCTCATTCCATTCTATTTCCACGACTATAGGTGCATTAATCAACATGTCTTTTAATTCCTAAAATGCTTTTAAACAAGATTCATCAAATGCAAAAGTTGAATTTTGTTCTAAAAGCGAGCATAAAGGTTTGGAAATTTTTGAGAAATCTTTAATGAAACGACGATAAAAATCTGCATGTCCCATGAAACTTTTAATACCTTTTACACTTTTAGGTGGTGGAAATTATTTGATTACCTCAACTTTTTCTTTGTCAAATTCTAGTCATTTCTTGCTCACTTTGTGTCCAAGAACTATGCTCTCCTTCATCATGAAGTGTCATTTTTCCCAATTCAAGACTAGGTTATTGTCAGTGCATCTCTGTAAAACAAGATCCAAACTCAAAAGACATTTCTTGATGTTTTTCCAAACACTGAGAAGTCATCCATGAACACTTCCAAATTATTCTCTATCATGTCTGAAAAAATTGACATCATGCAATGCTAAAACTTTGTTGGGGCATTACACAGTCTAAAGGGCATTCTTCTAAAAGCGAATGTTTCATATGGACAAGTGAATGTGGTTTTCTCCTGATCTTCGAGGGCGATGGCAATATGATTGTACCCTGAATACCCATCCAAGAAATAGTAAAATGCCTTACCATCCAATCTGTCCAACATCTTATCGATAAAGGGCAGTGGAAAGTGGTCATTTCGTGTGGCATTATTTAGCCTATTGTAATCCATGCACACTCTCTAGCCCGTCACGATCCTCGAAGGGATCGATTCATTTTTTTATTCTAAACCACATTTATTCCTTCCTTTTTTGGCACACGTTGCACTAGGCTGGCCCACGAGCTATCAGAAATGGGATAAATTATCCCGACATCTAGCCATTTGATGACTTCTTTCTTGACTACCTATTTCATGCTAGGGTTCAGCCTTCATTGGGCCTTAATTGTTTTGCCATGGTAATCCTCTAGAATAATTTTATGCATACAGATTATGGGGCTTATTCCTTGAATATCAGCAAGGGTCCATCCCATGGCTCATTTGTGATTGCCCAAAGTTTTCAGCAATCTTGCCTCCTAGTCATTAGTCAAATCAGTGGAAATAATCATTGGCAATATTGAGTTGCCTCCCAGGTAGGCATACTTGAGATGGCTTGGCAAAGTTTTCAGTTCTAGTGGCTCCTCAATTGATGGTTTAGGTGCCTTGATTTCTCTGTCAGCCAACTCAAGTGGCTCAAGTCTACCGAAATAACTCATGATCTCATTCAGCATGGTCGGTTCTTCAGATTCCTCACTCGTTATATCTTCATCATCCAATTTTCTAGCATCATCATTAGTGTCTTGGCAAATCTATGCCATGTCCTCTTTGAAAATGGACTCCATCATCTCAACAGCTTGGCATTCCTCTGGTTCATCTGCACACTTAAGAGCTTGAAACACTTTAAACATAACATGTTGGTCATTCATACGCATAGTAAGTTCACTTTTTTTAACATCAATTAAAGTTCTACCCATGGCAAGAAATGGTCTTCCCAAGATAATTGGGACATTAACATCAGCTTCATATTCTAAAATGATAAATAAACAAGAAATATAAATTGATCTACCTTTACCAACACATCATCAATCTTACCCTTAGGATGTGCATAGGATCGATCTACTAGTTGAAGTGTTACCGTGGTAGGTCTTGCTTCAATGCTGAGTTTTTTGAAAACTGACATTGGCATCAGATTGATGTTGGCTCCCAAGTTGTATAGTGCCTTGCCAATGAATATATTGTGAACCATACAGGGAATAATGAAACTTCCTGGATCTTTCAGTTTTAGGGGCAATCTATTGGTGATCATTGCACTGCATCCTTTAGTAAGAGCAACAGTCTCGAAGTCACCCAGCTTCCTCTTTTTGGACAAGATTTCCTTAATGAATTTGACATACTTGAGTATTTGTTCGAGAGCTTCTACCAATGGTATATTGATCTGCAATTGTTTAAGAACTTCTAAAAAGCGCTTAAATTGATGGTCTTGCTTATGTTTCTGAAGTCTTTGTGGAAAAGATGGTGGCAGATAAGCAAATGATGGCTCCACTAGCTTTGCCAAAGTGGTACTGGCATTAGATAGTGGTCTGGCATCAAATAGCGGTCTGGCTTCAGATAAGGGTCTGACATCAGATAGCAGTCTAGCATCAAATAGCGATCTAGCATCAGCTTTAGCCTCTTTTTTCTTAGCTTCATCTGTCGGCACCAACTTCTCATCCTAGCAATTACTTGACTGCTTGACAAGTGTCTCAATCTTGCATTGTTTGCCACTCCGAAGAGTTACTTCTTTGCATTTTTCTCTACATTTTTGTCGAGCATTCTCTGTATCACTTGGCAAATTTCCCTGGGGTTTGTTACTTAGTGCATTGGCAATTTGCCCTAGCTGAACCTCCAAGTTCGCATAGATGCTGCTAAACTTTGGACAGTTGCATCATTTCACTCCATGTAATCAGTTAAAGTGCTCCACTGGTTAGATCTCTACCCTTGTTGGAAGTTATTCGGTGCTCTATGTGGCATTATATTCTGGTTGAATCCTAGCGGTGCATTATTGTTCTATCGTTGGGCATTAAATTGATTATCGCCTTGATCTGCCCAGGAAAAGTTGGGATGTTGCTTCCAACCTGCATTATAAGTATTGGAATATGGGTTAAATTTTTTATTGAAATTACCAACAAAATTTACCGATTCAAGATTGGATGGGAATTCATCCACATGATGATCCTCTCCACAAATAGAGTAGAATGGTTCTAGTGCCTTTACTCTTCGTACTTCAGTAGGCTTTTGCAATGTCTTCACTATATTAGTGATACTGGAAATTTGAACATTAATTGATGATAATGCATCAAGCTCTAATTTTCCACCAATTTTTTTTTCTAGTTCTCAGTCTATAAGTAGAGTATTGAAGATCATTGGTGGCAATCCTTTCTAGGATGTCAAATGCCTGTATATTATTTTTATATAACAACGAACTATTTTCCAAAGCATCAACCATAGTCTTGGCATGAACATTGAGTCCGTTATAAAAGGTCTCCATTTGGGTCCAAGTAGGAAATCCATGTATGGAACATTTCCTCAATAGGTCCTTAAAATGCTCCCAAGCATCATACAAAGTCTCACCACCAACTTGCTTAAAGTTAATGATGTCACTCCGTAGTTTGGCATTAAGTTTAGTTGGCTGGAATCTTAGAAGGAACTTCTGGCATAATTCTACCCATGAAGTAATTGAACCAGGTGGTAATGAACTTAGTCACGTTTTTTCTCTATCTCTCAAGGAAAATGAGAAGAGTCTCAATTTCACCGTCTCTTCAACTATACCAGGTTGCTGAAATAATTGTCATACCTCTGCGAATTGCTTCAATTGTTACCTTGGGTCTCCAGTAGGTGATCCATCAAATTGACATGCATTTAATAAAGTTTGAATCATTACCAGTTTAAAATTAACTGCATTTACCTCAGAACCCATTAGTCCTCGCATTAAATTGTTCATATTTGGTGCCAAGTGTTCTCTAATAGTCTTTCTTCGGTATTTTCAGCCACAACAATAGGTACGGGCGAAATGTCATTACTTAATGGTGGATCCCCATGGTTATTTGGGACACCATCTACTCTATTTCCATTACAAGCCATCTCTCAAAGTTTTCTTTTCAATCTACGTAAGGGTTCCTTAAATCTCTGGGAAGTATGGCCAATCTTCCGTCGTAGGGCGGCTCCTGGTCATACACCAAGCAAAACAAAAATAAGTAAAATAAACAATCCCAAGAAAATAAGAAAAACAATAAACTCCGTTGCAATCCCCGATAACGGCGCCAAAAACTTGTCGGCTGACTAACTCATGGCAAATAATTGATAATTCAGTGTAAATATGCAATAAAATAATGCCAAGTATAGGTCTTTTACGTGCAAGTATACATGGTCATCACGTAATACAATAGCAAGCTGAGTATCATATCCATAAGGGTTGACCAAGAATTAAATGCCACGGTTTTACTTGTGAAATGAAAAAAAAAATGAGTTTGATTTGGAATTCAAATTCCGATTTTAAGAAAAATGACTAAGGAAAATATAATGAAAATTCAGGCAAGTTGGCAAATAGGTGTATTCAAATGGTGATTAGCGTTGGCAGGGGATGCTCGGATTTCACACTAGCTATGCCGGTCTTTTAATAACCTTTAGCCTTGGCTTTATTGTCGAGTAGATTTTAAAGTGGCAATGCCTCTATCGATGGCAATGCCCTAAGTCAATTATGATTAACCCTTATATGTCTATAGTGAATTTTCTCAATCATTAACTTGGCAAAGTTTTAATCTTTTACTCCCAAGGGGTAGACTCACTTCTTAAGTAAGCTTGTCTACTTGAACATCTTCCGTCGAAGTTTCTCACCTTAGTACCTTGGCAATTAATTGTTATCCCCTAAGTCTGTTAAGATACTAAGGGATAATATACAGCAAAGCCAACTATCTTCTGCCAAACAATTGAAATAAATTAAGCACTAGCAAGATAGAAAAAATGCCAAAGCATTCAATTATTAAAAGCTGAAAATAGCTGAACGTTTCATCGCAAAAACATCCCCAACAAACTTAAAGAAATTATTTTATGGTTGGGGGAACCATCAACACCAAATCATTTTCAAATAACATCACCATAAAATCATATCTAAAATAAAGAGAAATGGGCAAATAAGGAGATCTGTCGACGTAGCCCTTCAATGGATCCAGAGCTCTCGGTCTTAGCCTAGTCGAACTACGACTTTCCCTCTTCACCACGGTGGAGCCTTCTTTAGTGACTCAATCCTCGGTTCATTGTTGGGACTCCTTTAAATAAGCACGCGTGAAAAACCCTAGTATGTTCTTTATCCTCTTATCCTCTTTTGAATTTTAGGGTTGACTGGATCTTTGACCAACGACTATCTGACTAGACATCGGCCATCCTTCCTGTACCACCCCAAGTATTGCATTCATCATCCTACTTTATTCAGCTCGACTTGGTATTTCTCTTTGGGTTCCCCGCTCTGCTCTGCCAACTGCTCTTGTCCTGCTCCTACTCCTACCCTGCACTGTACACCAAAGCAAAATAAATACATCTTTATTGTGGAAAAAGAACCGTTCCCTAACTCCTTAATACAAATGCATGATTTCACTATCTAAATGCATGAATATATACTCAAAGGCAGGCAAAAGCATGGCAATATATGTAGGGAAATAGTACTTTTGAGGAGTTAACAAATATCTGCTTTTGGGATTGATGCAATTGATTTCCTCTATCTCATAGCTTTTGTAGCTATTGGAAGTGAGTACCGAGAACCATGATACTTATTTCTTGAAATTTTGGGCCAAGATTTGGAGTTGAACAATTCACACAATATCTCATTCTTGCCTGATAGACAGAAGGTAAAAGTTATTACTTAAGTTGTGCTTTATTACATGCATTATATAATTTAATTGAATTTAATCTTTTAATTTGTGATTCTCTTAAATATAGGGACTCACCGATGCTTTAGAAGAACTCTTTCCTCATTCTGACCATAAAACCTGCGTGAGACATTTGTATACTAATTTCAAGAAGAAAAAAAACATACTAAAAAGGCACTTAAGGACCGCTTGTGGGAAGCTGCCAGAGCAACTTATGATAGAGAGTATGAGATGCAATGTCTGCACTGAAATATATATCATCAGATGCTCATAACTAGTTGACGGGGAAGGATCCCAAAACTAGAGCAAGGTATATTTGTCAACTAAAAGAAAATGTGAGATGTTGCTTAATAACTTGTGTGAGTCTTTTAATAAGGTACTAAGTATTTTAATAGTATGAACCTTTATCAAACTTTAGTTATATTTAATATTTTTGTAGTTTATTTTTGAAACAAGAATAAAGCCCATCATAACCATGTTGGAGGCAGTTAAAACCAAGATCATACAAAACATTGCAAAGAAGGCTGCAGAAGCTGACAAGTGGATTGGACTTCAATATCCAAAGATTGAGAAGAAGTCAGAAACATCAATTCAAATGCCCTATAGCTAACTAGTTCAACTTTTAGAACATACATGTTTAAATGCAGTAACTATTAAATAACATTCTTTAATATGTTTATGTAGGTGTTGGCCTACATGTACCAAGTTTCATGTGGACCACACACCCAACATGTTGTGAACTTGACTGAGCATACTTGTTCATGCAGAAAGTGGGACTTGACAGGTAATTAATATGTTTAATATGTTTGTGTTTGTTTATGTTTAATATGTTTGTGTAGAAATTCTATGTCACCATTGTAACACCCTAAATCTGGATGTCACATTTGGGTCTTAAGCCCAACTTGTTTCCATAAAAACTCTCAACTCGGTTTAGCCCAAACAAGGTATTTTCTAAAAACATTAAATCAAATAATTGAAAATATAGATAAACAATTTAAATAGTTAAAAAAGCTCCACTTTAATTTAAAACATTTGACTTGTGTTGTCACTGAATTTTCACCAAAGTTTTTATTTGTTTTCATTTTATTTGTATTATATTTTTATTGTTGTTATATTATATTATCACCTTTTTATAATTACTTATATTGGTTTGTATTATCAATTAGTACGATTTAAATAAAAAAAGACAGTCCATATAAATAAAGAGGAGCCTGTTTATTAAATAAAATGTCCATGTACATTGATAGGGGGTCGGTCAGCCCAAATTTAATCCAAAAGACCCTAAGCCCTAATTTCTTTTCTCTCCTTGCGCAGCCAACAGGGAAAAAATTGGATCAAATCTGATCCAACGGTGAAGATTCAACATTGAGAACCCTAGCTGAGAAGGGTATAGCGCCGCACTCTCCAAACTATTAGATCATGAGTGATCTAACGGACTAGAACGCTCTAAAGCAGGCCATGCGGATCATCACTCGCGCGTGGTAGCCACGCTCCCGTCGTGTGAACATCCAGCGGTCGTTTCACCTTCTCCAATAAAGCCCACAATGTCCTTCCTTGCCTCGGATCACTCCTCACCGGCAGCGTTGTCAGCATTTGCAATCACCGAAAACCAAAGGACATTAAGCAGGGATTAAAATTGAATCAAAGGGGAGACAAAACCCTAAATTAAAGCCCTAGCCAAAACAAAGCTAAATCTGAATCAAATCGGAAGCAATTCGGGGATAGGATTAAGGGGTGTTTTTCATGCAAATAAAGCACAATTGTACCTATACAAATACTGTAATTTTCATGTACAAACAGAACAACACAACAACAATACATAGAAAGTATACACAAATAGAATTCGGATTTCAAAGTGTAGCAAGCAAGCAAGTGTATTCAGCATTTCAAAAGAAATAAAGCAAGCTTTTCTTTTCTAGTAATTTCTTATTCTTTCTATATTCGTTGTTTTAAATGAAGAAAAGGGATAGGCTTTTTACCTTTGTTTTGCAAAGCGCCACCGTGTGTGTTGTTTCAATGTAGCTCCGATGACCAATAAGTGATTCGAGGTCTACTAGATTCTAGAGAAAAAGAGTTTTTGGGAATTTTCCACCACCGGCAACAGCGATCGGCACTGGTGGATGGCAGCTGATACGGCGATTGTTCGCCGTGTTTTTCAATCCATGAAGAACATAAAGAACAGGGTTAGAGAATTTTAAGAAAAACTGATTTAATCCATTTGGAAATGGAGGGAGGGAAATGATTTTTGTTTTGATTTCAGCTATATATACCAACCTGAGACCCGACCCGTATCCATCCTTTAACAGGTGCCCTTCTATTACAGGTTTCATACCGCAGCTCTTCAGTTTTCCATTCTTTCAATTTTGTCCCTTTTTTATTTCAGATTGACCACCAAATTATTTTTTCCTTCAAAGCTACCATCACATTGTGTCTTCCTTTCAATTCAATCCTTAATTCAGATTTCTTTTAAAAAAACAAAAAGTTAATTTTATTATCCCTTTTCTTTCCATTACTCTTCAGTAATTTAATTACCTTTTACATGTTTACATGTATTTATGTGTGCTTATTTAAAACCCTAGGAATAGATTCTTAATAAACTTAGATTAGAGACATCTATGTTGTAAAATTCCTTTTATATTTAAACAAAACACACTTAATTTTACGTAAACCTTAATAGATAAAATGAATGTAGTATTTTAGGGTTTAATCACTAATTAAGTTTAAATTAAAAACTTTAACGCAATTAATCGTTTTTGTTGTTTTGTTTAAGAAAGTGAAAACTAACTAATGTGGTGTCTTACCAAACGGAAATGACGGGTTAGCGCCATGAGTGTTGGCAGTGATTGGAGTTCATTTTTTGGGTGGTATGGCCGTTAAAATAGATTTATATTCATTGACGGACGAATAAATCAAAATTCTGTAAACTTGCAAATTCCATCTTTGAAAATACTTTTTGAAATCAATTACGTACCAATTTTTGGTTGTCGTATAGGTACTAATCCTTCCCCATGCATAACCGACTCCCGAACCTATTTTCTTATTTTCGCAGACCCAAAATGTTGTTTTAATAAATAAAACATTTTATTAAAATAACCTTGTTTTAAAGTGATCCAGTCACACTTTCTTTTAAAAAAGGAATTGGTGGCGACTCCGTGTGTTTTAGTTTTCAAAATGTAAGGCCTCCTAAAAAGGGGCTGCGATAGCTTGGCGACTCCGCTGGAGAATTTTTGTTTTTAAATAAAAACAAAAGAGGGTTAGGCCACAAATTCATTTCAATTTTTTTAAAAAAATAGAATTTGGAAGTTCAAAAAATTTTCAATTTATTCGTCCGTTTAATGAATATAATTCTATTTTACGCATTCTAAAATTGTTCAAAAGCTCTATTGCCGAGCTTGTCCCGTTCGTTTAAGTGGGGGGAAAACGCTTTGCTCATGTCAGAATATTGATTCTCCGTATGAGCCTAGCAAGTACCTTCAGGACTCATATGCCTTATGTATTCGTAAGTATACCGATCCTTCGAGATGACATAGGAAGTGAGTCCTCCTGAGTTGAACTTGGTTCGTTTGAAGCCTATAATGGGTGAAAACCAGGGGCCTTGCTACCCTTTAGTAAGGGACAGCAAGGACAGTTTGAGTACCCTTTTAGAACAAAGATAATCCGTGCAGACATGTCTTGGAGTGTTGGAATGGCTGCCCATAATTATTTATACAATGAAATTATTTTGGACCCTTCTTGTTTTCTTATCTCTAATCGTTTCCCTTTGTTTTTTTGTTTTGCATGTTTAATCTTGCATCATCATTCCATATCAAGAAGAGATTGGTTCTTAAAAATATTTGCCCAATTAGAAAAGCTGTTATCATGGATGGAAGGATCCTGAAGTTGGATGGTGAAAATGCAAAGGTTCGTCATTGGTCTGAAGTCAACCAGCGAGCGTTCGGGGATAGTCTAAAAGCTGATCATGAGATAGAGAAATCAAAATATGCTCATGTCAGCGTCAAGCAGAATGATGTATAAGAGTTGCAAAAAATATGGGAACACTTTAACTATGAGACCAAGTAGTTGTTCTATGAAACCTACGGAGACATAGCATATTTATTGTATGTGAGGGTCGATGAGCAATTCCTGAAGGATTTGGTCCAGTTTTGGAATCTAGGGTATTGTTGTTTAACCTTCAATGGAGAAGACATGATGCCCACGTTCGAGGAGTATTTGGCTATGTTCAACCTACGCAAGGTAAAGAAGAATTGGGTCTATGCCAAGCCACCTAAGAATAAAAACCCACACCAAAGGCTCACGGCTTTTGCTGGAATGAGTGATGGATGGGTCAAAGGTTGATATAGAAAAGAGGTGGCAGTTTCTCCTTTCCCTGGTCAAGTATCAGAAACATAATCCCAGTTCACCCAGACAAAGAGAAAATAGTAGATCTCCTGGCAATTGCGATTTATGGCTTGGTTATTTTCCCAAAGGTTTTGGGAAACATTGATGCAACCTTACTTGACCTTTTTAAGCAACTGAAGAGGGAAGTCAATCCAGTACCTGCTGTGTTAGCTGAAACTTTCATCTCACTGAATGCATGCTGAAAAGTGGAAAGAGTGCGCTTCGGAGGGTGTACTTCTTTACTTCAAGTTTGGGCCCTCAGCCATTTCTAGAAATGCCTAACTCTAACTCTATCTAATGTGTTCTCCCCAAACTTTTCATCTCTTTAAGAATTCTTGGCAAAAGATTGGTCAATTGTCAAGAAAAGCAAATGGGTTGACATTTTCAAAGACCGTCGTGATGAAGATACCAGATAGAGAGTTTCGTGGATGGATCATGCCAGGGTTCTGTACAAATATGGAGATTTCAACTTTCTGATGCTATTGGGTTTATGGGGTGGAATCAGGTATGCTTCTTTATTAGTGTCCCGGTAGTATGGTTCTCGTCAGTTCATCCCATTCACTACCAGTCTTAGCTCGTCGGAGTTCGAGTTCTAGGGTGAGTTCAGTCAGAAGGTACAAACAATTAGTGACTTGTGGAATAATTGCTATTAAATGAAGCCAGAGTTTGACAGTCATTGCATGTTTACCCCTGACTATGATGTTTAGAGACACACGAGAATGAATGACAAGGTCTTATTACCAACACCTGGACAGGTCAAGTCTTTAGAAGAACACTTGAAGGTGGTCCCTTCTAAAGTTGATATCTTGAGAGAAGAGTTAAGAAGAGCCAAGTTGGAAACAGAAGCCTTGCAAGAACAGAACTAGCGAGACAAGTTCGAGTCAAGCCTTGAGGTAGAAAAGAATAAGGGAGAGACGAATCAAGTGACGAAGCTATACGTGGACCTAAAAGAAAAGTACGAGATCCAGAGGGTTAAATTTCTTAAGTTTCAAACCACTATTCAAAGTGCTGACTTCCGAATGAGTCTAGAGCAATGGAAGAAGGAAATGGAGCAGGCTGTAGGAAAGGAAAAAGAGCGCAGCAAACGAGAAATTGAGAAATAAAGATGGGCACTTGCAGAAGAAAGGTAAAAAAGTGGCAGAAAATGAAAGGGCCAAATGAACGCTTGAAAATGAGAAGAAAAATGTGGCTGCTTGGAAAAGAAAGGCCCATGACAACAAAATCTATTTGCTCGAACTGCAGGCAGCGTATGATAAGACTTGTGAGAAGTTGAAATAAAGCCAGGCTGTTGTTGCTGAATTGCAAGATAAGTTGGATGGCTTGAATCAGATTCTTCACAAGTTTCAAAACAATAACAATATATAGAGCTCCAGGCTAGCTTGAACGAGAAAGATTCCTTAAAGAGCAAGTGGAAGAAATGGACAACACCATCCAAGAATACAGTGTAATACCCCACCCCCGACTTACAAGGAATTACCAGGCTAAGAGAAGACAGTCTAGCTTTTCTAACGAGTTAGAGTTCGAATGGATCAGATTTCAGGTTAAAGAGGATAATGAACATAATAAAAAAATATGGAGAAATACTACCAAGATGCATACAAAGTCAAAGGTTATCCATATGTAGTAATGAGATCAGCGTAATATGATACATATATTCATAGACTATACGAAACCATTACATTCTTGAACAATAATGATCAACATGCAAAACACTTCCAAACTAGAGTTGGACAAACAAGAAAGCATGCTAGCATACAAAGTGGATCTAGTTTGTTAGATTTATATTGCTTGTCAATTAAGGAGTTGTTTATACGTAATTATCAATGATCATTCTCTTCTAAGGACAAATCGAATTATCTCTAGACTCAAAGAGATACAAGCATGATCCTTACTAAACAATCTACATCTTCAGCTAGTAATATATTAAGCAATTGTAAGCACATGGAAACCTAAGATAGCAAACCATGTATCAAAAAGCCCACAAGAAGGTGCCATCTTTAGCAATCATAGACAAGCACACATAATACATATAAGTTCTTCAAACTTCGAATACAAACTGATTAAGCATGTCCCAAAAGATTTTAACAACCTCTTAATACTAGTGCCACCGACTAGGAGCTACATAATAAAATTCAGACATACTTTGTGTGCTTCTGGTGACCTTGCTTCAACCTTTTCGAATTTACTCTAAAAATCTGCTAACCTGTAGATGAACATGGTGAGTAGTTAGATAGACAAAATAAAACAAAATGAAATCAGAATACATATATATATATATATATATATATCGAGGCAAGTGATGCTTGAGACTATTAGATCAAATAGTAATATCTATTCAAAACATAGCTCAACAATCAATCAGAATCATTCAAGCAACTGATTTCAAAGATTAAGGTTATATGTTAGGTAATCCTTCTTGAGTTGATTAATTACTCAATTTATCTATGATACAACAGAATTAACACAGGCAACCTTAGTTGAATCATATATTCTTGGGAAATCCTATATGAATTTCGGATTCCCTTATCACAACAGCAAACAATGGCCAATTTCTACCATTGACAATTCATTCTCGTATACATTATCCAGGGGTACTCCTGTACATATCAGGGGACCTTAGTCCAAAATCCAGGCTGAGCTCAGATTACTTTATTGGCATGCCAATTCGACTCGATCAAAACCAGACATAGTTTCCTAGTGAACCTTATTAATTCAAGCTACTTTATTCTCTACTCATGATATATATATTGTATCTATCAACCAGGATGCCATTAGTGCGTTAAAATCATTCATCTATAACATGTGTGAATCTACCCTTAACATACATCTTACCTTGGCACTTACCTTACAAGGGTACAATCACGCATACAAGCAAGATAGGCAATAGAACCTTCTTGATATTCGAATGAATTAGAATTTATACAACAATTTAAATTAATTAAACTCGGGCTGCACTCACGACACTCCAAGCTAATCTTGATCGTGTAACACTAGTCATTTCTGCCTTTCTTCCCCTTGATCCAAATCCTTCTTGTCTACTATAATAAGAATTTATTAATACATTAGAATCATTCTATATACACATAGGCTTTATAACTATCTAGCAATTCATTGCCCAACAAGCATTTCCAGGTTAAGTCCTTCCAATCATAACATCCAAAGTCCCAATTTAACAATTTCAATTCATGTAATTTATAATAACTAACAAAACAGTCCCTCAAAACAAGGACCATTTGAAACTACCCCTTGCACACATATACACTTTTAACAATAACAACCTTCCATCATACATGTATACATCCAATTTTTTTATTAGACCATCTACTAAATGATAACTCATAATTTCAGATTTCAATTAACCTTAAACTGTGTTTAAGCTAGTCAATTTTCTTCCCTAAACTGTCCCTAAAAACTTGTTGCCCAAAACAGGGCAGATTCGAATCTATACCCGTAACACATCCCCTAAGCTCATCCTTTGATTTCTTAACATACATTATTGATTTACCAATAAACCACTATATTTTTGTATGCCAATTTTAACAGCTTTAGCAGTTTTACACCACCAAAACCAAAATAGTAGAAAACTCGATCCAAGTAGTTTCCTAAATTGAGCAGGATCATATAATTCATTAATTGAGCTCAAAGTATAAAAATTAGCATGTATACATTCATGTCAAAGACTTAAAATCTCATCACCAATACCCGGTTCTATCAATTCAAGCTTCAAATGCATTTACTTCTTAATCTAAGTCTAAATTCCATCATTCAAATTCTCTAAACCAAGTATCATAATCAACAAACAAAAACCAAATCTATAATTCTTCCATACAACATTCATGCTTCGAAATCAAGGAATTTACAAGGAAACTTACATGCTTAGTCAAATAAACAATGTTAACAAGAATTTACTTACTTCAATTGAAGAACACTAAACAATTCTAGCATCTAGTATAACCTTGACCTCAAGAGTTTATCAATGGTGGCTCTACCCTCACACTCTTTTCAATTCCTTGTTTCAACCGAGAGATAATGAAGGTGAACAAAACTATTTGTTTATCTCCCTTATTGAATGGAATTCCACATGTCCATCGTCCCTTGAGCCAAGTCATTAAGCTCTCAAAATTTTAAGCTTACCATGCAATTAACAAGTTTTATAAATCCAACGTTTGGTCCTTTTGATTCCACTCTCCCATTCCTCAAGAAGTTCAAATTGGTCCAATAGGAGCCTTTTTACTATGTATTTAATGTAGTCTACTTAATTCATAACATATTAGGGATTAAATTACGATTCGGGATGTTACAAATCCTTCCCCCTAAAGGAAAATTCGTCCCCTAATTACCTGAAAGAAAATATGAGGATACTGTTTTCTCATAGAAGATTCAGACTTCCAAGTTGCTTCTTTATTCCCATGATTCCTCCATAGAACTTTGATAAGAGATATTGTTTTGTTTCGAAGTCGTCTATCTTCACGGTCAAGGATTTGAATTGGTTCTTCATTATATGACAAGCCTTGATTCAATTGAACTTCATTCAGTTCAAGGAAATGAGAAGGATCATATCGATATCCACGAAGCATTGATACATGAAATACATTATGTATTTTGTTGAATTCTTTTTGAAGGGCTAACCGGTAAGCAACAGGGTCAATCCTTTCAATTATTTCGAAAGGTCCTATGAACCGAGGGCTAAGTTTCCCTTTCTTTCCAAATCTAAATATCTTATTCCATGGAGATACTTTGAGAAATACCTTATCTCCCACACTGTGTTGAATATCCTTTCTTTTACGATCAGCTTAAGCTTTTTGTCGGTCGAAAGCCTCTTTCACTCGACTACAGATTATTTTTACTTGCTCTTCTATTTCTCAAAGTAATTGAGGTCCTAAGGCCTTGTTCTCCCCCAATTCTGACCAACACATAGGGGTTTTGCATTTTCTTCCACAAAGGGCTTCAAAAGGAGCCATTTTGATAAAAGATTGGTAATTGTTATTGTATGAAAATTCGGCCAGGGGTAAGGCCTTCTCCCAATTTTTCCCGATATCAATTACACATGCCCGCAGCATATCCTCTAGGACTTGTATAGTTCTTTCTAATTGCCCATCCGATTGAGGATGAAATGCTGTACTGAAATTGGTTCTAGTTCCAAGGGCTTTTTTGTAAGAATTTCCAGAATCTAGAAGTAAATCTAGAGTCTTGATCAGAAATTATTGAAGTATGAATGCCATGAAGTCTAATTATTTCTCGGATATACAGTTCGACTAACTGGTCCAGACTCACACTCATTCGAACAGGGAGGAAGTGGGCAGACTTAGAAAATCTATCTATGATCACCCAGATTGCATCATTCTTCTTAGGAGAAAATGGTAGACCGCTAACAAATCCTATCGTTATCTGTTCCCATTTCCATTGTGGAATTTCAATGGGTTGCAAAATCCCCGAGGGGACCTGATGCTTGGCTTTCACTTTCTGACATACAAGACATTTAGACACAAAGTCGGTTATAGCAGACTTCATTCCGGGCCACCAATAAAGACTCTTTAGGTCCTTATACATCTTCACTGAACCAGGATGAATTGAAAAAGAATTGTTGTGTGCTTCATGCAGGATTTCTCTTTTTAATTTTGGATCATTAGGAACACACGCCTTATTCCTGAAATAAAGCAACCCATCTTCTTTTTGAGCAAATTCTGATTCGGAATTTTCATCCAATTTGAGCTTAATTCCGTGTAGTTTAGGATCCACTTGTTGTAACATTCGGATTTTTGATAGAATATCAGACTGGATTCAAATGGAAGTTAGGGTCCCTTTCTTTATAACCACTCGAAAGTGAGCATTGATAGATGATGAAGCTACATTGGATTACAAGGAAATATTTTATGTGACATATATATGCCATATTTCGAATAAGACTAGGGAAAGGTTGATTAAATCGAATTCTTACCTCGGGAATGTTGTGGGCTGAGTGCATCAACCACAACATTGGCTTTCCTCGGATGATAATCTATGATTAAATAATAGTCTTTAAGGAGTTCAATCCATCTCCTTTGCATGAGGTTAAGTTCTTTTTGAGTCAAGAAATATTTCAGGCTCTTGTGATCAATGTACAGATAGCATATTTCTCCGAAGAAGTAATGCCGCCAGATTTTTAAAGCAAAAACTACCACAACAAGCTCCAAATCATGAGTTGGATAATTTAGTTCATGGGGCTTTAATTGTCGGGAAGCATACGCCACTACCTTGTCCTCTTGCATTAGAATACACCACAAACCTAAATGGGATGCATCACTAAATACGGTGTATTCTTTTCCTGGTTCTGGTTGAGTCAAAACTGGAGCTCGGGTAAGAATTTCTTTCAACTAAACGAAAATCCTTTGTCAAATTTTAGACCAAACAAATGGTATATCCTTACGAAGGAGTTTAGTCAAAGGTGCAGCTATAGTAGAAAAGCCCTTAACAAATCTTCGGTAATAACCGGCCAAGCCAAGGAAACTTTGAACTTCTCCAACATTCTTCGGGGGTCTCCATTCAAGCACGGATTGTATCTTCTTAGGGTCAACTTTAATCCCTTTGGCTGAAATTATGTGCCCGAGAAAAGAGACTTCAGGCAACCAAAATTCACAATTGATGAATTTAGCATAAAGTTTATTTTCTCTAAGGGTTTGAAGAACAATTCTGAGATGTCTTGAATTCTCCTCTTCATTTTTCGAATAAACCAGAATATCATCAATGAAGACCACTACAAATATATCCAAATAGGGTTTAAAGACTCGGTTCATAAAATCCATAAACGTAGCAGGGGCGTTTGTCAGACCAAATGACATTACTAGGAACTCATAATGGCCATATCAAGTCCTATAGGCAGTTTTGGGAATATTAGACTCCTTTACTTTCATTTGATAGTACCCCGATCTAAGATCAATTTTTGAAAATACTGAAGCACCCTTCAGTTGATCAAACAAATCTTCAATTCTTGGAAGCGGGTACTTATTCTTAGTCGTAACTTGATTAAGTTGTCGATAGTCTATGCATAACGTCATTGATCCGTCTTTCTTCTTGACAAAGAGTACTAGGGCTCCCCAAGGTGAAGAGCTTGATAGGATGAACCCTTTGTCTTTCAGTTCTTGCAACTGCTTTTGAAGCTTTTTAATTAAACCGGAGCCATTCTGTAAGGAGTAATAGGTATGGGATTGACTCCTGGTTGAATCTCGATCTTGAATTCAACTTCTCGATTTGGTGGCAATCCTGGAAGTTCCTCAGGAAAACATCAAGGAATTTAGACACAGACGAAATTGAATTAATGTTAGGCTCAGTTTTAACATTTTCGAGTATATTAGAAATTAAAGCATTCGATCTTTTTGACTTTTGACTAATAAGGGATATTGATTCTTTTCCTTAGCCCCGTAGGTATAATTTTCTCTTATTACAGTCTACCCAAGCCCGATGTCTTCCTAACCAGTCTAAACCCAGGACTAAATCGAATTCACAGAAGGGAAACACATAAAGATTAATAAGGATAGGAATGTTCTGGATATATAAAGGACAATCCCTACAAAGAACATTTAAGGCTAGGCATTTCCCCACAGGGTTTGAAACTAGAAGTTCTTGATCAACAGTTTTAGAATTCAGGTTCAACATTTCAATCAAAGGAAAGTGAATAAAGGAATGAGTAGATCCCAGATCAATTAAAGCATATGCATGACTATTATTTAGTTCAACAGTACCTACTATAACATCAAGTGCCTCTTCATCATCACAGCTTCGAATGTTATACATCCGAGCAGGGGCCCAAGACTCTTGGTGAGTAACAGTAACAGCCTGGCCCCGAGTTATTCCCAAATTTCCCGATTTAGCTTGTCTCGGCCCTTTTCCCTTAGGAGGTGGAGCTTGATTCGAATTGGAGGCTACCTTAACTAAGGACTTGTCGGAGGGTTGAGGGTAATCTCGGACATAGTGATCCATAATTCCACACCGGAAACAGGCATTTGATTGTCTCTTACACTGACCTGAATGGTAATTTTGACAGATATTGTAGTGTCGAGATTGAGGTTCCCTAGCCATATTTCACGAGTTATTAATAGGGACTGTAGGAGCAGGAGATTTGATTATAGTTTGAGGCTTCAGAATGTAGTTATCCCTTGGTGAAGCAACTTGGCTTGAATAATTCCCTCCTTGGCCCTTCAGTCTCTTAGAAGGCCACATTGATTTGCTATCACCCCGGAGTTTTTTATCCTTCTTGGAAAAGTTCTCCCTTCTTTTATCAGCAGCTTTCCTCTAAGATTCTGTGGCAATCACACGATTTACCAGATCTCGGAAGTCAGTTATTCCGAGGGCTATAAACATCAGGCTCAACTCATCATTCAATCCTTCGATGAACATTCTACATTTGTCCTCATCTTTCTTGATATATTCAGCTCCATACTTACAATATTTACAAAAGTCACTAATGTACTGTTCTACAAGTCTTCCACCTTGCTTAAGATGCAAGAAACGTCTTCTTCTTTCAGCTAAATATTGTTCACTAACATACTTCTTTCGAAATTCCTTCAGAAAGAATTCCCAGGTAACAAAATTCTTCAGAGAAGTAAGGATTGTAGTTTCCCACCAATTCAAGGCTTCATCAGCAAGTAAAGCCACATCACACTCCAGCTTGTGTAGATCAGAACATTGAAGTTGTTTGGTTAAGATTTGGATGGTGGTCTCCAACCAGTACTCAACCGCTTCCGGGTTCTCCTCATCCATTCCCGCAAAAGTATAGGCTTGATGTTGAGCCAATTTATCAATAGGAGCTTTCGAATAGCTCACTGTAGGTGCAGGAGGGTCGTTTTGCTTCATTGAAGTGATGAACTGATTAAACATCTCAGTCATGCTGAGAAAACACTCCTTTTGTATTTGGTTTATTTGAGGAACCTCTAGCTATTGTTCTACAGCCTTCGGAGGATGTATGGGTTCCTGATTCAATCTAACACTCACCCTTCATTGGAAGAGCCAGCGGGCTATTTCCAACTCGGGCCAGATATGTCTCAGACATCTGAAATTAACATTTGAAGGAAATTCAATCAAAAAAGGTTATAGGCACAATTCAAATCAACTCTTAGGTGGCACTTAAACAACAGGTAACACAACTTAAACTGGTTTAGTCCTAGGATCGACTAAACCTTAGCTCTGATTACCAAATGTAATACCCCACCCCTGACTTACAAGGAATTATCAGGCTAAGAGAAGACAGTCTAGCTTTTCTAACAAGTTAGAGTTCGAATGGATCATATTTCATGTTAAAGAGGATAATGAACATAATAAAAAATGTCGAGAAATACTACCAAGATGTATACAAAGTCAAAGGTTATCCATATGTAGTAATGAGATCAACGCAATATGATACATATTCATAGACCATATGAAACTATTACATTCTTGAACAATAATGATCAACATGCTAAACACTTCCAAACTAGAGTTGGACAAACAAGAAAGCATGCTAGCATACAAAGTGGATCTAGTTTGTTAGATTTATATTGCTTGTCAATTAAGGAGTTGTTTATATGTAATTATCAATGATCATTCTCTTCTAAGGACAAATCGAATTATCTCTAGACTCAAAGAGATAAAAGCATGATCCTTACTAAACAATCTACATCTTCAGCTAGTAATATATTAAGCAATTGTAAGCACATGGAAACCTAAGATAGCAAACCATGTATCAAAAAGCCCACAAGAAGGTCGTCTTTAACAATCATAGACAAGCACACATAATGCATATAAGTTTTTCAATACTTCGAATACAAACTGATTAAGCGTGTCCCAAAAAATTTTAACAACCCCTTAATACTAGTGCCACCGACTAAGAGCTACATAATAAAATTCAGACATACTTTATGTGCTTCTAGTGACCTTGCTTCAACCTTTTTGAATTTACTCTAAAAATCTACTAACCTGTAGATGAACAGGGTGAGTAGTTAGATAGACAAAATAAAACAAAATGAAATCAGAATACATACATACATATATATATATATCGAGGCAAGTGATGCTTGAGACTATTAGATCAAATAGTAATATCTATTCAAGACATAGCTCAATAGTCAATCAGAATCATTCGAGCAACCGATTTCAAAGATTAAGGTTAAATGTTAGGCAATCCTTCTTGAGTTGATTAATTACTCAATTTATCTATGATACAACAGAATTAACACAGGCAACCTTAGTTGAATCATATATTCTTGGGAAATCCTATATGAGTTTCGGATTCCCTTATCACAACAGCAAACAATGGCCAATTTCTACCATTTACAATTCATTCTCATATACATTATCCAGGGGTACTCTGGTACCTATCAGATGACCTTAGTCCAAATTCTAGGCTGAGCTCAGATTACTTTATTGGCATGCCAATTCGACTCGATCAAAACCAGACGCAGTTTCTAGTGAGCCTTATTAATTCAAGCCACTTTACTCTCTACTCATGATATATATATTGTATCTATCAACCAGGATGCCATTAGTGCATTAAAATCATTCATCTATAACATGTGTGAATCTACCCTTAACATACATCCTACCTTGTCACTTACCTTCCAAGGGTACAAGCACGTATTACAAGCAAGATAGGCAATAGAACCTTCTTGGCATTCGAACGTATTAGAATTTATACAACAATTTAAATTAATTAAACTCAGGCTACACTCATAGATAATCCAAGCTAATCTTGATTGTGTAATACTAGTCCTTTCTGCCTTTCTTCCCCTTGATCCAAATCCTTCTTGTCTACTATAATAAGAATTTATTAATACATTAGAATCATTCTATATACACATAGGCTTTATAACTATCTAGCAATTCATTGCCCAATAAGCATTTCCAGGTTAAGTCATTCCAATCATAACATCCAAAGTCCCAGTTTAACAATTTCAAATCATGTCATTTATAATAACTAACAAAACAGTCCCTCAGAACAAGGACCATTCGAAACAGCCCCTTGCACACATATACACTTCTAGCAATAACAACCTCTCATCATACATGTATACATCCAATTTGTTTATTAGACCGTCTACTAAATGATAACTCACAAATTCAGATTTCAATTAACCTTAAATTGTGTTTAAGTAAGTCAATTTTCTTCCCTAAATTGTCCCTAAAACATGTTGCCCGAAACAGGGCAGATTCGAATCGGTGCCCCTAACACACCCCCTAAGCTCATCCTTTGATATCTTAACATACATTATTGATTTACCAATAAACCACTATGTTTTTGTATGCCAATTTTAACAGCTTTAGCAGTTTTACACCACCAAAACCAAAACAGTAGAAAACTCGATCCAAGCAGTTTCCTAAATCGAGCAGGATCAAATAATTCATCAATTGAGCTCAAAGTATAAAATTCAGCATGTATACATTCATGTCAAAGACTTATAATCTCATCACCAATACCCGGTTCTATCAATTCAAGCTTCAAATGCATTTACTTCTTAATCTAAGTCTAAATTCCATCATTCAAATTCTCTAAACCAAGTATCATAATCAACAAACAAAAACCAAATCTATAATTCTTCCATACAACATTCATGCTTCGAAATCAAGGAATTTACAAGAAAGAAACTTACATGCTTAGTCAAATGAACAATGTTAACAAGAATTTACTTACTTCAATTGAAGAACACTAAACAATTCTAGCATATAGTATAACCGTGACCTCAAGAGTTTATCAATGGTGGCTTTACCCCTCACACACTCTTCAATTCCTTGTTTCGGCTGAGAGACAGTGAAGGAGAACAAAACTATTTGTTTGTTTTCCTTCTTGAATGGAATTCCACTTGTCCATCGTCCCTTGAGCCAAGTCATTAAGCTCTCAATAAATTTTAAGCTTGCCATGCAATTAACAAGTTTTATAAATCCAACGTTTTGATCCTTTTGATTCCACTCTCCCATTCCTCAAGAAGTTCAAATTGGTCCAATAGGAGCCTTTACTATGTATTTAATGTACTCTACTTATGGCATAACATATTAGGGATTAAATTACGATCCGAGACGTTACATACAGAACAAAGATGTTGGTCCTTGAAGATATAGCTGACGGAGGTAATGACTACTAGCTCACTGTCTCAAAGATAATGCTAGAAGATTCCAAGAACGGGATGAGTTTGATAAGACGGTCATGGCCCAAGTGCAAGATGTGGCCAGATGTGTGATGATTTTAGCAGCCGAAGCTAAAGCCCTTCGCCAATACATCAAGCCGGTAGAGGAAGTAAGACCAAGGCTCATATGAATAATCGAAGAAATAAAGCAGCTGGGAGTTCGAGCTGAAATGTATTCGTAGAGAGATTTTAAAACTCATTGTAATAAGGACCTTTTGGCCTTCAATAAAGTTGTTTCTAAAAGCAAATATTTTATGGAATCAATAACCCTCTGTTTGCATTCATGCATTCGCATCATTCTTTTGTTTGCTTGGTTGTTTTATTTTCTTCATTGCATGCATGCGCTCATAACATATTCAGACACTAACTTAAACAAAAAAACATGACAGAAATGCCAAAATAGCCAAAACAACCCACAAGTACGGTACCCGTTCACAAACGAAGGCGATGGAAGATAGAGTGGCAGCTTTGGAAGTCAACCATAAGAGCACTCAAGATTGACTAGACAAGATAGAAACCGACCTAAAGCAAGAAATTGAGACAGCTCATAGGAAAATAGTAAGCTCAATTACGGCCATGCTAGGGTTCAAGGACCGAGATGCAATAGAAGCTGGTGAAGAAACTATTGCGCTGCCCCGGTTCCAGGGAATGATTTTCATCCATCTTGGAATGCAAAAGGAAGTTGCTTCACCCAAGGTTAGGATATTTCCCCACTTTGCCGAATCCTCCATCTGAAATGAGTTGAAGGCTAATACTGAAGAGGCTCACAACTACGAGGTGTCTGACCTCGATGAAATTGCTGATAAGGCCAAGACAGAGAAGAAATGGGAAGATTGATATGAAAAATTGGAAGGGATGATCAAATCCTTCTAGGAGGGAAGCATCCATAGTGGAATGGATGCTAAGGACTTGAGTTTGGTGACGGATCTGGTGGTGCCCCTAAAATTTAAGATCCTAGATTTTGAAATATATAATGGAACTACGTGCCCTTCAGCACATTTGACCATGCATTGTAGGAAAATGTTAATGTACCTAGACAATGAGAAACTACTCATTCACTGCTTCCACGACAGTTTAGTAGGGTCAGTATCCCGTTGGTACACACAGTTGAGCTGGGCCAACATCCAGTCATGGAAAGATTTATCTCGCGCTTTCAGCGAACAATATAAACATGTCACTAACATGATCCTAACTGGTTGGTCCTGCAAGGGATGGAACAGAAGCATCAAGAGAGTTTCTGCCAGTACGCACAAAGGTGGAGGGATATGGCTGCTCAAGTACAACCACCACTGTTGGAGAACGAGATCCCCCTAATGTTCGTGGAGACCTTGAAAGGATCTTTTTATGACCACATGATAAATCATGCAACAAAGATTTTCGCAGACATGTTGATGAATGGGAAACTAATCTTGGCAGCCATCAAGAGTCAGAAGTTAGATGGAGGAGAAACGAAGAAACCCTACAAGAAGAGGGAGAATGAAGTCAACGCAACCAATGTCTACAACCCCAACTATGTGAAAGGGGTAGTTTTCAACAAGCCTAGTATCCCAACTACAACACCTGCTGCAACAATACCCCAAAGGAAGAATGAAGATAGTAAGAGGGCTCTAAACCATACTTCCCTCCTATCCCAATGACATATGATGAATTGTTCGCCGAACTAGTCAAATCTTAGATGGTGCTACCATGTCATGTTCCTCCTTTCTCACCTCCATACCCCGTACGGTATGATGAAAAGACACAGTGTGAATACCATACAGGTATTAGGGGGCACACTATTGAAAATTGTACTGCATTTAAAAGAGTAGTAGATGACTTGAGAAAGTCAGGCATGTTATCTTTTGACACGTCTGAAGAAGAAAGTAACATCCTGCCAAATCATCAGAAGGCAAGAGTGAATGCAATCATTAAGGAAGAAGATAAGAGGGTTAGAGAACATGTCACTAAAATTAGAGCACCCATGAAGTGGGTGTGGGCCCAAATGGTTGCAGCTGGAATGTTGGAAGGAGAAACCTAGAAGATGAAGGTTGAAGATGAACTATACTGCGAGTACCATAGAGCAAAAGGACATAATATTGAATGTTGCCTGGAACTTAAACAGTTGGTCCAAGTTAAAATGAATGATAAAGAACTTATATTCTTTGAGAAAGTAAACAAGGAGCACGTGATGGATGGATGTGCATCTGAGGAGTCATCATCTAGGAGATATTATATAGGGTCGGAACCTTTGATTATCAAGGCCAAAGCAAAAATAAGCGAACCCATGAGGGGTGTAACCCCACGACTTATAATCAAGGCACCAACCCCATTTCCATATAAGGACAGCAAGCAGGTCCCTTGGAACTACGCATGCATGATAGCAGCCCCAAGAGAATAACCCATTAGAGAAAAGACAAAGGAAGATCCAATTAACAAAGGAAGCCGCATTACAAGGAGTGGAAGACTGTATTCCCCGCCGACAGTAGGAGACAGAGATGCGGCACAGAGAAAGACTGCTGCTAAAGAGCTAGAGAAAGAAGACAAAAAAGATTTCTTCCAAGAGAAGTCGCCAGTATACCATGGGCCCGTGAAGGAGTCAGAGACTCAAGAATTTCTAAAGATACTCAAACATAGTGAGTATAGTGTGGTGGAGCAACTTCATAAACTCCCAGCTCGAATTTGCATGTTGTCTCTATTGTTGAGTTCTGAGGGTCACCGTGATTCCCTGTTGAAGATTCTGAACCGAACGTTTGTATTAAAGGAAATCACTACCAACAAGATGGACATGTTGGTTGGTAACATTGCTGTCACCAACTTTAATTCTTTTAATGATGAGGAAATACCGGAAGGAGGGAGGGCAATATGCAAAGCTTTGCACATCTCCACAAGATGCAAAGGATACATGCTACCTGGTGTCTTTATTGATAATGGGTCAGCCCTGAATGTTCTCCCATTAGCAATGTTAAAGAAGTTACCACTAGATAGCTCGCATATTAAAGCTTATTAGAATATTGTGAGGGCATTCAGCGGGACGCAGAGAGACGTATTGGGAAAGATCGAAGTACCTTTGGAGATCGGTCTATCAACTTTCGATGTGGAGTTTGTGGTCATAGATATAAAGCCCAGTTACAGCTGCTTGCTTGGGTGTCTGTGGATCCACACAGCAGGAGCGGACCCTTCTACTTTACACGAGAAGCTAAAATTTGTGATTGATGGACAGCTAGTAGCAATCAGTGCAAAGGAGGAAATCATTACATCAGTAGCTACCGATGCACCCTATATCGAGGTAGATGAGGGTGTGCTCGAGTGTCACTTCAGGACATTAGAGCTAGTCAATGCAACATTTTTCTCTGAGGGAAGTAAATTACCAGAGGCAGAACTATCCAACTACGCAAAAATGCAAGTGAAGCAAACACTCGGAAAAGGAGTGGAAGTTGGAAAAGGATTCAGGAAGAGACACCAAGGGAGGTTGTATCCTGTGGTCATCCCAGCAAAGAAAGATCGATTTGGGTTGGGCTTTAAACCCAGCAATTGGTAGAGAAAGGTAAAAATCAGGATGCACCAAGAAAGAATGAGGGCAAGATTGAAAGGGGAAGAAATTGAGTGAGAGCCTATGACATTCCCACCCCTAAGCCATAATTTTAGATCCGGAGGCTTTCTGGACCCGAATACCCAAATTAACAAGGATGAGAAAGGAAAAAAAGACTTGTGTAAAGTATTTGAGAAGCTGAGCATTAACGCCGTAATAGATGAAGAAGGAGAAAATAAGTACATGTTCATGATTCGCCCCTGTTGTGAACTTTACAAATGGACTAGCAAAGAAATTCTTGTAGTCTTTGAGACAGTTTCAGAGTAATTCTCAAAAGCAATACTTTTTTCTTAGGCCCGAAGGCAATTAGGGATCTTATGTAGAGGACCTATGTCAAACTCTTAATTTGAGATTCAATAAAGATGCATTTTTCTTTCAACAAACCTTGTGTGGCAAATTTTTTCATAAACAAACCCCAAAGCAAAAACTCAAAATAAATCATTCCATTCATTTGTTCATTTCTTTGTATATATTCTTGGCCTCTTTTTGCAAGTCTTCAGATATCAGTGATTTAAATGATTCCAAGTCTAACCCTGAGGTTGATTTTGAACTACCTTTATGCTTAGAAGAAGTCAAGAATGTTGATGATAAGGAAGAATATGACTTGCCCAATGATCTGCTCATAATGGTAGGAGAGGGAAAGCAGATTCAACCCCATAAAGAAGAGTTGGAAATTATGAACCTTGGCACAGAAGAAAAAAATACAAGGTGAAGATTGGCACCACCATTACAGCTAATACTCGACAAAGCCTGATTGAGCTCTTAAAGGAATTCAAAGATATTTTTGTCTGGTCATACCAAGACATGCCTAGTCTTGAAACTGAAATCGTCGTACATTGGCTTCCTATAAGAGTGGATGTGAGCCTGTGAACCAGAAGCTTAGAAGGATGAAAGCTGAGATGCTCCTGAAAATCAGAGATGAAGTGAAGAAAAAATTCGACAGAGGATTTCTCGAAGTAGCAAAATATCCAAAATGGGTGGCTAACATTGTTCTAGTTCTTAAAAAGATGGGAAAGTACGCATGTGTGTTGACTATAGGGACCTCAATAGAGCAAGCCCCAAAGATAATTTCCCATTGCCGCACATAGCCACATTAGTGGACAACACAGCTGGACACTCACTTTTCTCTTTCATGGATGGGTTTTCTGGGTATAACCAGATTAAAATGTGCCCAGAAGATATGGAAAAGACCACCTTCATAACACTTTGGGGAAATTTTTGTTATAAGGTAATGCCCCTTGGTCTAAAGAATGCAGGGGAAACTTACAAAAGATCCATGGTCACTCTTTTCCATGACACGATGCATCGAGAGATAGAAATATACATGGATGATATGATCGCTAAATCTCGATCTGAAGAGGAGCATCTGGTGAACTTAGAGAAACTCTTTCAAAGGTTGAGGAAATTCCAGCTAAAGCTTAACCCAAACAAGTGTACGTTTGGGGTTACATTAGGAAAATTATTAGGCTTTGTGGTGAGCAGGAGAGGAATTGAGATTGATCCAGACAAGATTAAGGTCATACAAGCGTTTCCACCACCTCAAACACAGAAGGAGGTTCGGGGTTTCCTAGGAAGGTTAAACTACATCGCCCACTTCATCTCCTAGTTAATTGATAAATGCGATCCGATGTTCAGGCTACTCAGGAATAATAACTCGGGAACATGGAATGAAGAATGTTAGGTAGCCCAAGAAAATATTAAGGAGCGGTTAACTAGTCCTCATGTGCTAGTACCGCCAGTTTCTGGGAAACCATTGATTTTATACCTGACGGTGTATGAAAACTCTATGGGTTGTGTACTAGGGCAACATGATGAAACTGGAAAGAAAAAAAGGCAATATATTACCTGAGCAAGAAGTTCACTGACTGCGAGACCAGATACTCCTCTATAGAAAGCTATGTTGCGCTGTGGTATGGGCAGCTAAAAGGCTAAGGCAATATATGTTATATCGCACTACGTGGTTAATTTCAAAACTGGATCCAGTAAAGTTCATGATGGAAGCTCCAGCCTTATCAGGAAGATTAGCACACTGGCAAATGCTATTATCAAATTTTGATATCCAATATATAAGCCATAAAGTAGTAAAGGGGAGTGTCATAGCTGACTTCTTGGCAATTCGCGCTTGTAATGACTACAAGGCATTAAATTTTAATTTCCTTGATGAAGAGATAATGTGTATTGCGGAAGATGTTGAGGCTCCAACGGAATCATGGGTCTTAAACTTCGACATTGCTACAAATGCTATAGGGCGTGGTATTGGGGCAATGTTGGTTTCACCAGAAGGAGATTACTACCCTTTCACTAGCCGTTTGAAGTTCTTCTACACCAATAATATGGCAGAATATGATGCTTGCATACTGGGACTAAGGGAGGCCATTGAAAGAAAAATACGTAATCTGAAAGTTTTGGAGACTGCGTTGGTTATCTATCAAATATGTGGTGAATGGGAGACGAAAGATGCAAAGTTGGTAGAATACCACAAGTTGGTTCTCGAGTTAACTAAAGAATTTGATAAGATCACCTTCAAGTACCTCCATAGAGAAGAAAATCAGATGGCAGATGCCTTGGCCACCTTAGCTACTAGGTTTAAAGCAAGTGAAGGTTCAAAGATATGCCCTACCACGATATTCTACAGTATATAAAGTCTTGGCAATACCCACCCCAAGTAGCTAAGAAAGAAATGAGAATGATAAGGAAATTGGCATCGGGGTATGTTCTTGATGGAGAAATTTTGTATAAAAAAGTCAGGATCAGGTGCTTTTGAGATGTGTGGATGCAAAAAAGAAGCTCAACTGGTTTTAGAAGAGGTTCATGAAGGAGTTTGTGGAACTCACCCCAGCGGCTTCACCATGGCCAGTAGAATCATGCGCTTTGGATATTATTGGTCAACTATGGAAGGGGATTGCATTAGTTATGATCTTAAATGCCACAAGTGCCAAATTTATGCTGATAAAGTTTATACGCCTTCTCAGTCACTCCATGTCATGTTATTCCCTTAGCCATTTTCCATGTGGGGCATAGATTTCATCAGTCAGATTCATCCAAAAGTCTCAAATGGACATCGATTTATTATGGTAGCCATCGACTACTTCACAAAGTGGGTTGAAGCTGCCTCATATACAAACGTCACTAGATCTACAGTTTGTAAATTCCTAAAAATGGAAATTAGTTATCGATATGGCTTGCCTGAAAGTATCATTATCGATAATGCTTCTAATCTGAATAATAAGATAATAGTAGGAGTCTGTGAGCAGATCAATGTAAAACATCATAATTCAGTTATATATCGCCCGAAGATGAATGAGGTAGTGGAGACTGCAAATAAGAATATCAAGAATATAGTCGCAAAAATGGTTGACACATATAAAGGCTGGCATGAGAAATTATCGTTTGCCTTATATGCATACCGAACTACAGTACGAACGTCTATTGGGGCAACACCATTTTCTTTGGTGTACAAAGTAGAAGCAATATTGCTAATAGAGGTAGAGATACCATCTTTCTGTGTCTTAATGGAGGCAAAATTAGAGGAGGCATAATGGATCCAGGTGAAATACGACCAGCTGAATCTAATTGATGAAAAGAGGTTGAAGGTATTGTGTCATGGGCAGATGTACCAAAGAAGGATGATAAGGGCTCATCAGAGTAAAGTTCACCCGAGAGAATTCCAAGAAGGTGATTTAGTGTTAAAGAAGAAGTTACCAATCCAAAGTGATTCTCTAGGAAAATGGGTGCCAAATTGGGAGGGGCCTTACATTGTAACAAAGGTTTTCTCGAGAGGAGCACTAATTTAGGTTGAAATGGATGGAGATGAACTTTAGAGCCTGATAAACTCGAATTCTGTCAAAAAGTATTATGCCTGAAGAAGATAAAGAAAAGAAAAAAGAAGAAAAAAACAAAGAAAAAGAAAATGGGGTTCAAAATGAAGGGCATTTGAAACCAAAGGAGAACTTGAGTTGAAAATCCACAAAGGGTGGCTCGGGTAATTGATAACCAGGGTAATTCTCTCGAGGATATGAAATAGATGAGTTATAAATTCTTCTTGCATTGACACCATTTTCAAAGTCTACTCGGCATGGGTAGCATTCAGGATATTTCACAACGTTTTGACAGGAGGAGTTTTGGTCATTGATATCTAAATATTTGTAATTTCTTTTCTGTTTGCCACAGTATTAATAAAATTTTGTTTCCTAAGCTTCCCTTTCTTTGCTTACACCCTTTCCTCCTTTTCATATAAGCATCTTGCATTGAAATGAGAATTAATAAGTTTGACATCACTTAAAACATGCAAAAGATTTTTAAGCATTACTTTGAAATTTGTTTAAAAAAATACTGGAGCTATGTGGCGTTCCGTGGTTAGGATTTGAATTTGGGGCACAAAGCGCAAAACACAAAAGACGTTCAAGGTGGAAATAAGATTTTCTGCAAAGATTCCCACGCAAGCAATTCAAAAGTACTCTGTGAAGACAAGAATTAGAGATTCCTCAAGAAGCATTAAGGATTTTGATAGTACTTTAAGGCAACATGTTGCAAAACAGAGATGCCTGCACAATTCAATATTTCTTCCACGACAATGAGAACAATTTTATAAACATCAGAGGAGATATCCAAAGAAGTATTAAAAGATGATTTTTGGATATTGGTCATGCAAGAAGAACTTAATCAATTTAAGAGAAGTCAAGTATGGACATTAGTTGATAGGCCTAGTAATCAATCTACAATAGGAACTAAATGGGTATTTAGAAACAAACTAGATGAGAGTGGCAACATAGTGAGAAACAAGGCTAGACTTGTTGCTCAAGGTTACACTCAAGAAGAGGGAATAGATTTCGATGAAACATATGCTCCCGTAGCTAGAATAGAAGCTATTAGGATGCTTCTTGCATTTGCTTGCTATCATGAATTCAAGCTTTTTCAAATGGATGTAAAAAATGCTTTTCTAAATGGTTTTATAAATGAAGAAGTGTATTTAGAACAACCACCGGGTTTTGAAGATCCAAATTTTCCAAACCATGTTTTTAAATTAACCAAAGCCTTATATGGTTTAAAACAAGCTCCTAGAGCTTGGTATGAAAGGCTTTCAAACTTTTTAATTGAAAAAAGTTTTGAAAAAGGCAATATGGATACTACAATTTTCATTAAAAGATATGGAAATGACATCTTAGTAGTTCAAATATATGTTGATGATATTATCTTTGGTTATACTAATGAGGTTTATTGCCAAGAATTTTCTAAGCTAATGCAAGGTGAGATCGAGATGAGCATGATGGGGGAGCTCTCATTTTTCTTGGGGCTCCAAATCAAGCAAAGGAAGAATGACACCTTCATCAATCAAGCCAAGTACATCAAGGATATGCTCAAGAAGTTTGGATTGGAGAACGTAAAGCCCCAAGCCACTCCAATGAGCTCATCTATTAAGCTTGACAAAGATGAAGAAGGTAAGTGTGTCGATTCTAAGCTTTATCGTTCAATGATTGGCTCTTTGCTTTACCTTACCGCAAGTAAACCTGATATCATGTTTAGTGTTTGCTTGTGTGCTAGGTTTCAAGCTAGCCCTAGAGAATCGCACCTAGTATCCATTAAGAGGATCTTTGGTATTCTAGAGACTCATCCCTCAACCTTCATGCTTATTCAGATGTGGATTATGGGGGATGTAAGACAGATAGGAAAAGTACCTCCGAAACTTGCCAATTCCTAGTTAGTATGCTTGTATCTTGGTTCTCTAAGAAACAAAATAGCATAGCCTTATCTACCACCGAAGCGGAGTACATGTCCCTAAGAAGTTGTTGTGCTCAAGTCCTTTGGATGAAGTAACAACTATTAGACTATGGTGTTGAAGTAGATACCATACCCCTTAAGTGTGACAATACTAGTGCCATTTGTCTCACTAAGAATCCCATCCAACACTCTAGAACCAAGCACATAGAAATAAGATATCATTTCATTAGGGATCATGTCTTAAAGAATGATGTAGTTCTAGAGTATGTCGATACCTTGAACCAATTAGCGGATATTTTTACAAAACCATTAGATAAAGAACATTTTTGGACCCTTAGGAGAGAGTCAGGTTTAACAAGCCTTCCTTGACCCTTTAGAGTCCCAAAAGACCAAAAATTTGCCTGAATTGATTTGATTGCCATGTTTATGTAATTTGTGCCTCTTGATGCATCTATGCCTTTAGTTAGGGGGATTTTGCATCTATTTTAGTCTACCAATCTTGCTCATATATCATTGACATGCATTTAGGAACGTTCTAAGTTGGTTTTTGGACTCATTTCTGTCCAAAAATGCATTTTCTGGAAAAGAGTATCGATACAACTATATGCGTATCGATACGGGTTCTTCAATGGACAACGATATAGTCAGTAGTGTATTGATACAGTCACGCGTATCGATACTATATGAAAACTGCACCGATACGGTGGATTGATACGCCTAGTCAGCGTATCGATACGGTTACCGTTGGGGCAATAAATCTGGCTTTTAAAGAGTTTAACCTTTAATAAATATCAAATCGCTTTTTTCTCATAAACCCTAGCCGTTTTCTACTATAAATACACTCTCAATTTCTCTAATTTTTCACACAAAACTTAAAATCACTTGAGGGTTTTTACTAAACACATCAAGGCTCAAGCTTTGCAAGCAAAATTGTGCATCATTCATCTTTCATTCATAAATCAAGGTATAAACCCTTTTTCCTTTTCTTGTTAATCTTTCATTTTATTTCCTTTATAGTTTTTAAACAATTTTTGTATAAAAACATATATTTATAGTATGGGTTTTAGAGTTTTTGCAAAAATTCCTTAAAATCTGAAATTCTTTTTTGAATATAAAATTATACCGTATAATTTTAAATCTATTTTTTTCAAAGATCTTTTTACCAAAATTTATTGTTATACTTGTATATATTTTTAACCTATAAAAAATAGTGTTTTGCTCAATACCTTGACTTATTGGAATTTTATTTGGATCGAATGTGATGATAATTGCATACATTGGTTTCGATTTGTTTTGATGTTGTTTTTCAGAATTATGGGACCTAAAAAGCGATCACAAAAAGATTTACCTTCTAGCTCTTCCAACCTTAACCAAGACAATGAGGGTAATCCTAAGCCTAAGCTCCTATATATTATCCAACACATTTTTCGAACTGTCGGGGCTATGGCTTTTTATAAACAATTTTAAGGTTTTACTATCTGAGAATAAAGACTTGTCTCAATTCCTTTTCTCAGTTCTGAACGTTTTAAATTCAAGTATCTTGGGTTGTTTCAAAGATGGAAATTTGTGGCTTTTTTGAGTTTATCCCCAATTTTGTTTCGAAACCTTGTCATAATATTCTTTTCAAATGCCCGATGCATTCTTGATGAGCAAAGAGAACATGTTATTGCTATTGAATCTTATCTCATGGGTAAAACTTTTCGAATTGACCAAGATACTCTTTGTAATGTTTTTGGTTTTGAAAATGTAGGGATTGATGATGAGTATTCTTTGGGACATGGCCAACTTGGTTCCGTAGCCATCTTAGATCATCATAACCGTATCCTTCACCTTATTATCTCTTGGTGGCTTCGTCCCTCCGGTGGAAAATTTTCAACCATCCACCAAGTTGATAATTTTTGGCTTCGTTGTTTTTGTGAGGGTAAGCTCCCCAATCTTTGCCAAATTATGTTTGCCGACTTGGTTTATCTCGTCCAAAATCGTCATACCGATCAAGTCAATTCCTTCTATTATGGCACGGCCTTGAGTCATTTGTTCCCCGCATTGGAGATTGATTGTTCCCATGATGCCGCCGAGCCTCTTGGCCAACCCATTGATGAGCGCTCCCTTAACCGATCACACTTTGAGTTCGTCAATAATGAATAGGTTTGTGTTCCTCGCCCACGTCCCAAGATGCTCAACCTCCTCCGGTGGCTCCCCAAGGTCCACAAGCTGCTCATATTGCTCAATCTTCCATGGATAATCTCATGACTTATCTAAATGAGCAATTCACTGCCATACAGACAAGCATTGCCTCTTTAGATACCTCTATGAGTATAGGGTTTGCGGCTATTGACACTAGTTTCACCTCAATGGAAGATCGAATAAGGTACTTGGAACAGAGACAAGCTTTTATTGGTGTATCTCTCACATCTTTTCATGGTTCTTGGCTTAACTCTCGTGTTCCTCTGCCCAAAGATGATGATGTTGACGAGGACTTGGATGAGGATAATGGTGATAATGATGGGGACGAGTAGATTTGAGCATCTTGTATCATTTAGATTTATAGCTTATTATGCACCTTATTTTATGTTTTATGAACCTATGCTTTGCCTTGTGTTTTTAGGTTTATATGTTTGGTTTGGAATGAGTTTAAACTTATGTTATGCTTTGGATATTTTAATCTTTAAAGATATTATGCTGCTTCTTTATGCATTATATTTGTGCTTAATTGCTATATATATTGTTTATATCCCATGGTTATGCATTGATTTCGATCTAACAAAAAAGGGGAGAAGAAAGTGTAACCAAAATTTTTATATATCTTTTGAAAAACCTATCATAAACTAAGGGGGAGAAATTTTTCAAACCTTTCAAACACTTAAAAATTTAACTTTGGTTTTGTTATATCAAAAAGAGGAGATTGTAAAACCTAAATTGATTTTTGATATAACAAATTGTTTAAGGGTCTATTTGCAAATACAATAGATTTTTAATTACTTCAAAGACTCACTAAATTGATAAGCTTTTTGAACCAAAAGACCTTTCAAGTCAAAATATATAGTGTTTAAAAAATTTTCTATGTGTTTTCAAGCCTAACTTCAGTTCCATGCCCAGGCGTATCGATACGCCTATATCGTATCGATACGGTTTTCCTTTACTGGAATTTCAATCGATAAAAGTGTACCGATACGATTAAACCTGTATTGATACAACATTCATCTGGGCAAGTTTTCAAGCTATAGCATACCGATACGGTCACATCCGTATCGATACGATTTTAATGATGTTTGCAAAATCTTGACATTAAATGATTTGAACGTTGCTTGTCAGTTATTCGAATCCAAATTTTTCAAATGACCGTTGGACCATATCAATACGCTCCATAGCGTACCGGTACCATTTTTATCAAAGTTCAACCAAGGATTCTAGTGAGCAAAACTCGTATCGATACGGTTTATGAGTATCGATACGTCCCTAGTTTTTCACTATGACTGTACCGATACGCCTTCCCACGTATCGATATGCCTTTTTTCAGTCACAACGACTCTTTCTTCTTTGAGACAGGTACCGATATGGTCTCGAGGGTACCGATACGCTGGGCAGTTGAAGAGCATTTATTGCGCCAAAAATACAGTCCAACGGATAGATTAATGATCTCAACCACCCAAACGGATAGAATTCAATGCAAGGGTATAAAAGCAAGCCTTCAAAGCACCAGCAATCATTATTGAACCTTCAAGCACATCCAAGCATTAATCCAAACCTTTGTGCCTTATAGAGTCATATCTTTGTACCCAACTCATTGGAGTTCTTCATTGTAAATCTTTATTTAGAGTTTAGGGAGTGTTTTGATTGTAATTAGGCAATATCCATCTTATGAGAGATAATTTTAGATTTCCAACTTCTTCTTTGTATTGAGAGATTTCTTGGGTCAATCTTTGGGTAGAAAGATTGACAAATTGTAAATACCTCCTAAGCCTAGAAAAAGGGAAGAAAATCTAGTGGATTTTGTTGAAAATCCTTAGTGGGAGCTAAGGTAATGGATGTAGAGCTTGTTAGAAGCTTGAACCACTATAATTGCCTTTGTCCTTCATTTTTAAATTTCCAATTTACTCCCTCAAGTTTTAAATAGCCAATTCACCCCCTTCTTGGCCAAATCACTATCATTTGATCCACTCAACACCATTCTTTCAATTCTGTCCCTTTTTATTTCAGATTGACCACCAAATTCTTTTTTTCCTTCAAATCTACCATCACATTGTGTCTTCCTTTCAATTCAGTCCTTAATTCAGATTTCTTTTAAAAAAACAAAAAAATTAATTTTATTATCCCTTTTCTTTTCATTACTCTTCAGTAATTTAATTACCTTTTATATGTTTACATGTATTTATGTGTGCTTATTTAAAACCCTAGGAATATATTCTTAATAAACTTAGATTAGAGACATATGTGTTGTAAAATTCCTTTATATTTAAATAAAATACACTTAATTTTACGTTAACCTTAATAGATAAAATGAATGTAGATATTTTAGGGTTTAATCACTAATTAAGTTTAAATTAAAAACTTTAACGCACTTAATCGTTTTTGTTGTTTTGTTTAAGAAAGTGAAAACTAACTAATGCGGTGTCTTATCAAACGAAAATAACGGGTTAGCGCCAGGAGTGTTGGTGGTGATTGGAGTTCATTTTTTGGGCTCTGTGGCCGCTAAAATAGATTTATATTCATTGATAGATGAATAAATCGAAATTCTGTGAACTCACAAATTTCATCTTTGAAAAAACTTTTTGAAATCAATTAGGTACCAATTTTTGGGCATCGTGGGGGTGCTAATCCTTCCCCACGCGTAACCGACTCCTGAACCTATATTCTTGTTTCTGCAAACCTAAAATGTTATTTTAATAAATAAAACATTTTATTAAAATAACCTTGTTTTAAAGTGATCCAATCACACTTTCTTTTAGAAAAGGGATTGGTGGGGACTCCGTGTGTTTTAGTTTTCAAAATATCGGGCCTCCTAAAAAAGGGTTGCAACAACTTGATTAATAAAATTTTAAAAATAAGAATTACAGACTCCACCACGTAAGGTCCTATGAATACACAACCAAGTATACACAAGTATCATACTCTAGAAATCACCACGTGTTGGAAACTCATATTGATAGTGCTCCTAGATCCGACGATCAACCTATGCACGGAAATAACGATTTTGAGCACTGAGCTTACAAAGCTCAATGGTACACATCTACTCTACTATACTTTATGCTAATCATAAACATAATCATGCAAGCTAGTATGAGCAATAAGGAGAGATAAATAAACATGTGGCGCTACCACTAGTCACCTAAACACATGCTCTCATCATTCAAAGCATCATACATGGCACAAAAGGCCCAACCATACTAGAGATCTCGCTAGATAATCCAAGCAAAACACAAATATTCATAACCACAAACCTGGAGTAAGGCCCGATGTCACATAGCCTTAGGAACGTATACCCATAATTGGAATCTCTCGTCGAGTATCTTTGAATGAGGCCCAATGTCACATAGCCTCGGGAATGTATATTTGACATCTCTAACCATGGTGTTGCAACACTCTCACACTGGATATCTAGATCTCATCTATCAAAGTTGACTCGACCAACCAAATGTCCAAACCGCATATAGCATTGACACGATTACCATACAACACTGGTATAATTACCATAACTCTATGGTTTCTATCAATTATCAAGTCACCCAATTAAGTTTACCAACTTTTTAATACATTATGGAAGTGTACATTAATCATCCTCATTAATTATCTCTATTAATCCATATTATCTCATTAATATCTCATGTCAATTTCCATCTTTTCATTAGCATTATAGATTATTTCATTCCATGGGTACTGATGCTCGAACACGAGTATCGATACGGTACCCTTGAGTATCAGTACTCACACGCGTACCGATACTAATATAGCTTACTAGAATCCTTAGTTTCCACAAGTACCGGTATGGGTCGACTCGTACCGATACGATCCTCAATTAGGTACCGATACAACCGAAGCTCGTACTAATACCCTACTCACGGGTTTGTACCATTTCCTCGGATTATGATATTACAACGCTTTATTCAATCCCTGAAACTTTTGAAAGTCATTAGGGTTGGTTTACTAACACACTCAATTAGTTAATAATAATTATCGACTTCATAATCATTTAATCGAGTATTTATCCCTTAAGCATAATTCCCATCAAATCACGTCAATTTATTGGAACAAACATACAATGCATCACAATTATCAATCAATCAAACCATCATCAAGTAATTATACGAGCATCTCAAAGACCATACATGGTCTCTAAAGTCTAAACGAGTCTCATCATATTCGTAACATCATCATCATCTCACATATATAAAGTCTCATTGTCGGATAAAACATTCGAAGTCAAGGTGTACTAACTTTATGATGCTCATGAAGCATTCGAAGTCAAGGTGTACTAACTTTAGCCCAAAGCGATAAATCCTCATCCAAGCTCGTCCAATCATCTCTTTAATTCCAATATTCGAGTCAATATAACCCTCGGATAAAACAAGCACGACTCCGAATGCAACATCACATTATTGAACTACTGGCGGATAAAATAGCTTACCAAGTTTGAATTTGTCAAAGTAGACTCAGAACGTCGAGAAACCCTAGGTAGGGTTCTCTAGAAAAAGTCAATGACGGCTGGCGGCTTAGCTCGGCTCGAAGGGCCAGCTTGGCAAACCAGCTCAATCCTTGGCTTGGGTCAGCTCAGTAGGTCAGCTCAACCAAACTACTGAAGCATAACGGTTCAACTCAAGCTGCTAAAGCCTACGACGGCGGCACAATGTAGTGCGTGGGGCATCCTTCGGAGGTCAGACGGTGGTGGTGAGCTCCAGTCCCATTTTCCCGACGCTGGTGAACACGCTGGTGACCTCAGATTTCGGGTTTAACCACTAGAACTACCTCGTTTTGGCTCAGCCAAAACTTTCTTTCTCCTACCCCTCCGACAGCGACTCTGATGGTGGTGCCGCTGGTACCGACAAACTCGTCTTGACAAGATGAACACAATGGCAGTGGAAGTTTCAAACACAAACCGTTGGATATCAATAGATTGGAGTTCAAAACTCCCCTGACATCTTTTCTTCCTCTCTCTCCAATAATATCCCCCTCTTCAATTTTTCTCTTATCCCCGCCTTTTTAAAATTCAAAACCTCATCCCCCAATATAATGGGCCAAAAATTAAACATCCTTAACTTAGACTTTTAAAATAAAGGCCCATAACCTGGGTCTGAGACCTAGTTCGCTAACCCTAAAAATTGGGTCGTATAACTTTCTCCTCCTAAAAAAATTGTCCTCAAAATTTATACCCATAAATCAAAGAAGATGCTCAAACCCTTTATAACTCTTTGACGTCCTCCAATATTTCTCGTTGCGCTACTCTAGTTTCTCACAACACTTATTAGTCATAACTCTTGTCTTCTAACGGTACAAACATAATTCAAATGACCATTTCTTTTAAAGAGATCCATCATTATTTGGAGTATAACCTAAGCCATAGAACAAACCCAATGGTACCTCGACAAAAACGTCACACAAATATGTCATCAAAGAAACTTAACTTATGATGTAGAACCCAAAAGGTTGTTGTACACCAAAATATTTCCACAACTCCATATAATCTAAAAGATCAGGAGGTTAAACAGTCGTTAAGGTAAAAATAAAATGATTCCTCTCGTGGCGACTCCCTAAAAAAGACTCTAACTCTGATGGCATCTTTTATCAAAATCATTGCATGCCCGACGCAATACTTTTGGGTGAAAAAAGATGTTATTACATGTCTCAAGACTGACCTTAGATCTCGACGTGCATTACATCAAAATGGCAACTAATGCAGCTCCCATAAACTCGTTCCACGCAAGAGCCTTACGCTTCAAACTATAACGTGTCTGGAAAACATGTCACATGTACCCTTACTAGGATCTATCATCGCGTGAAATCACACCAAAGGATAAGGTTCCATCACGAACCCCGAATCCCATGTTAAAAGGTAGCATATACACATCGCAGTGTCGTACAACCCAACCCACAAACAATAAATTTCCATCTGGATCTCACCCTTGCTAAAAATAATGAACAATACTTACCAAGGAATATACCATTACTCAATGAAATCCCATCGAAACTGTGCACTCACAAATCCTTTACAAGATCCACGATCATCTTTTTAATTTCCACTAAGGAACATCAAAACATCACAACAACTTTGAAGAACTTAATGTTTGACTCTCAACCGATGGCTAGTCAAACACTTATCACTATCTCAAACATACGACTCCACACTACCTCCCAAAACATGCGGCGAAAGTTTGGTACAAACTGTCACTCTCAAAATTCACCATGTGCTGACCATTGTACTATATATGAAAAATCTATTGCCTTGATATATTTTTCTCTAAGACACCCACAACAGTATCTCAAAGTCATCAAAATCCATCGATCTTACATATAACCATAACATTTTACCCATTGAAAAATAATCATATGTTATTTCTCGCGGTTTCCAAGGCAAATCAATCCTTAACTCAAAGCTTAACTAATGAAACACATGGGTATCGATATTGACCGACCAGTACTGACACCAGATGAATCGAGTACAGGTACCGTATGGAGCTAGCATTAGTACTCCCTTACACGACCATCACTTGGGATCCTTGATAGCCCCACATGGGCAGCATAATACTCTAACCCGAACTAACTTCTTGCAATCCATCACTTATCAAGTTCACTTTACTTAGGAGGTAATCGATCACACGATCAACAGTTCTCAATTACTTCAACTCGCATATTTATCCCACTCTCAACTTTCTTGGTGAACAAACACTCAAAATTTCACACCATTAGGGTGAACACAACCTTCTATCTTCTAGCACAAAAATACAGCTCTAACAATACAAAAAGCGATCTCACGTAACTCGGATCTCCACCAATGTTCATCGGCTCGTTCTAGGGAAATTGTGATACTTATCAAAAACATTTACAAATTCTTAAACCCTTGCCTCTTAACTGATCACACGGTCACTAACCTCTCCCACACATAAGGTCATTAAGGTAATCATCTAGTTAACGCTTATATTTCCATATTCCTTATACATTTAAACGTGTCACGCAAAGTATCAAACTTATATTTGAGATACAATATGGTTGCCCCCATCCTATCATCGCTGAAACATCTTAAACGTCACTATAGACATCAAACGTTACCACGACACGCCCTAAAGAGAGACATCCTCATTCCAAAATTCATTTTGAAATTACTAGCCTCCTATACTTTGACCATAAGTATTTCATTCTCGAACCAAACCCGAAAAAACACGTGTACTTCACAATCGGTTAAATGATTCATACATCATAAGAGATAGGTAACGATCTTTCATTGTCACTTAACAAGCTATCAACGGTTTAAGCATTACCTCAACGAACCAACTTCTAACTAGCGAACAAGCCCGGTTCTCCCTTGGGCAAAACACTCAGACAAAAGAAACCTCGTTCTAATTGCTCCTTCGCAACTGAATCTCTGACTCTCTCAATTGGGTTGGTGTCCTCGGACAAGGGCGATGGGCACCGACGCCCAACTCGGGCTTACCTTAATATCTACTAACATTCTTGACAGGGAGAAAGTCCCGACGACTCCTCCAGAAAGCACAAACGAATACCCTATCAGTCCAAAATCTTTTGAGCATTGAACTACACACATGTCCCATAACCCCATTGTGCCATTTTCTAAACGACTACTACAAAAATCACGGTAGAAAGGCAATTGTTCAACATCCTTATTACCAAAGGTTGGGTTCCCTTGAGGACTCGAAGCCTCAAGCTCACTCTTTTTATTATTCAGGGTGTTAGAGTTTTGAAAAAATGTCTAACCATGACATGTATTAAGTGTAGAAAAAATGGACACAATATGAGGACATGTAAAGGCATTGTTGGTGGAAATAGTTCTTTTCGACCTCCTTCTCAAGCATCAACAAGTTCAAGAATCTCTAAACTTTCAATGAATACTTCCATCTAATACAACATGTCTCTTTCATTGTAGTGTACTTCATTGTGATTTTGTTTACTAACTACTATACTCTCTTATCCAGCAGGCTCGAACAAAAATCCACCAGCATGCTCGAATAGCCACCACCACAAGTGCTCCTACCCATCAAGCTCAAACAACCATCACCACAAGTGTTCCTCACTACCAGCAAGCTTCAACACAGCCACTAGCAAGTACAAGAATCCACCAGCAAGCTTCAACACAACCACCACCAAATACAAGAAGACCTAAACTTTTATTGAGTATTTTCATGCTCATAACATGTCTCTTTAATGAAGTATACTTAAATGTGATTTTGAAGACTGGATATTACACTCTCGTATATAGAAAAAAAGATCATTTCAGGGTACTTAGAAACAACCTACAGCAGTCATAAGTGCCCTTACCCAGCAGGCTTAAATAGCCACAAGTGCTCATACCCGGCAAGCTTCAACACAGCCACCAATAGTTCACGTTGTTAGATGGATGGTAAACAATAGTCAGGAAAGTTCAACAACTCAACCTACTCCAAGACATCTTTGAATTTATTAAAGAAATTGTTTACATGCATTTTGTTTGATGATGCACATTCACAAGAGCTTTAATATTTTGGTAAGCATTGATGATGTACCTCATCTGAAAAGGGCAATAACTGCTTTAAATTGTCTTAGTAGCTTCTACCATTTTTTGTGTCCTTGTGAATTGCATTAATAGCGGCTTCTTTAAACTTTGATTAGCAATTGTGTTGTTATTTTTTATGAACCTATTTTGATTAACAGTTTAATCTCAAATTTCAACAAATTTTTGAAGTTATTATTCTTTCTTACCTTCAACATTGCATTAAACCCAATTTTTAGTTTGTTTATGCATTTCAAACACTTACAAAAACAACATTGCATTTCAAAGCAAATCACTTTATTTTATTCATTTTTACTTCAAACACTTACAGAAACATACATCAACCCTAAATAAATCATAACAATTCATCAAAAATCTATGAAACCCAAAACACGAACAGTAACCTTAACAAACCATACATCAACACTCATCAATTGCACACACAATTGCACCATAACCAACCCTTAGCCCATAAATTAAAACATTATCCCTAAATCACAAATTACCCAAAATGCCAAATAGGCAAGAACAAGACAAATCAGCCAACACATCCGCTCTCTACTCGCATTCTCTATGGCTCTCCTTTTTTAACAGACCAACTATGATAATTCTTGGGCGTTCAGGAATTTCAACATCAACCCACTCAAAGAAACGCTATTTCTTACTCTTTTTGTCAAATTTTGGGCAGCCAAGAAACCTTCTGCCAGAATTATTCGATGTCCAACTTTTTCTTAACTATAACAAAAACCGATTCACTATTGTTCCTTCCATCTTCAATCTGCTTCAATCTCGTTCTGTCTTCTTCAATGTCGTCTCCTGCCAGGAAAATAGGGTTCTAACCCTTTAAATAATGTTAGCATTCTTTTATAATGTCAGGTCACTGTATAAATAAGAAAATAAGTTTAATTGGATAATAAAAAATGACCTAGAAATTTGGGAAAATATAAAATAAGCCATTTCAACGAGTCTGTTAAGTTTTTAACGGATGAAGACCAAAACAAGAAAAATATCTAACGGGAGAGACGGTTTTGAAGGAAAAATTAGTTGAGTGACCAAAATAAAAAAAAGGATGATAGTTGGGTGACTGACAATGTAATTTGAACAAATATGAAGAATATATATTATATTGTTTATTTTAAATAGTTATTAGTTTTTCCCTGAACTTTCTAATTTATACTAATTCTTCTTTACATTAAATATTTTTTATTAAATAAAAATATTACATTCTCAAGACAAATGTCGGATTAAATAAACTATTTTAAAACTTATGTAATAATTAAATTTTTTCATATCGGATGTGTGTTTCATTTTAAAATACTTTTTATTGATATATAAAATTATTGATAATGTATGTTTCATATCGAATATGGAGATGGTATTTTCAAGGAGGAAAGAAAGATGATATTGTACTATCAAACTATTAATAAATGTGGCGGTTAACTAGTAGTATAATACAAAATGATAATAAAGCATAACCATTTTATTATTTATCATGTTGTTTTGGTCAATTTTTTTATCATATTGCTAAAAATAGAAAATAAAAAATTATTCGTTCACTTCAACTCAATTGTCGGGTTAAAATCAAATCGATATTCACTTCAAATTTGGATAAATTAAATTTAAATTACTTCCAATTCAAGTTATTTTCGGTTCAGGTTGTTTTCAATTCATATTACTTTCAATTCGGGCAAAATTACTTCCATATTTGGGTCCGTATTAAGTCTCAGATCAAATGGATCAGTTCAAATAATCAGATTGAGATCAAGTTTATCATTAACTTTTTTCCTTGTGCTATTACTTATATGGACTTTGCTATCACCAAAATGAAAATACGCTTTTGTAGTTCTATTAAACATTAAGACGTTGGAAATGAAAAACCAAATTGCCGAGTAAACTGTATATACAAAGCATTATAATTTATTGGCAACATACATATAGAGTTTCAGTAAATCAGAGACAGCATAGATTGAATTCAAAGACTTGATATCAACCACAGACTGATGGTGGACTATCATTATTTTCACATATATTTAAACACACATATCATGTTATGTTTGCATTAATTTATTTCAGATAGCAGATTTGAGGGACGAATCATCTTCTGCAATTCTAAGACTTGCAGACTCCTTTAACAATTCAAATGAAGTGAAAGAATGTGGTAAAAGTAGCACACTCATCTCCTTGTCCGCTTGTTCCAGCAGTGTTTGAATAGGTGCGACCTGCATTTGTCAACAAAGAAAATTTAGTTATAATGGTTTTATTATCTAGATATTAAGTTCCGGTTTGTCTCTTGATTCTCATGTTAAAAATCCACGGGACAGGATCCGACCTTTCGGGAATTCATGTCATTTTGTGTAAAGTAAATCACTGGGAGCGGCCACGGCAAACTTTTTCTTACCAGATATGCATAAAGCTGTGACTACCATAAACTCGGATTTTTTACTATGGCCAACTAGACTATCATGGAATGACTTGCATTCATTCCTCATTGGCTATCGGTTTCTCTAAGTTATCCATCATGAAATCAATACATGGCAGTAACTTTTTCGAAAATAGGATCATGTTCAATGCAACAAAAACAAAAGAGTTCAATTTAGAATTGAATATTAATTAGGTGGTGGGAATTTTTTACAGACTCACTGGATCTAGAACGATGAAAAATTAAAATCAGTAGAGAATGTACAAAGTAAACAGCATTTGCAACAACACAACAAAAGCTAGATGAAAACAAACAAAATGATGAATGATAATGGGAGGTGAGGGGTATGAATTACTCGCTATAAGGTCATCGACTTTCATGAACTAGTGAATTCCAATGAAAACAAGGTAATAACTAGGACAGAAGCATATATTTTACTGCTTGTTTTGAATTTTCTTCTCAACTTTTGATCCATTTTTAAGTCAAAGCAAACTAAGTAATTGAAAGACTAACATAGTAGAAAAAGCTGCAATAACCCAAACATATGCAAAGACTTTTCTGCAAACCGGAGAACATGCTTTTCTGAACAGTGGATGAAAAGTAAAGAATAATATTAGCTGTTCCACCTTCTTTGGCTCCTTGAAGGAATTCTCATCCATCAGATCAGCAGATGTGAGAACAGTCTTTGTTGATCCAGACAGCTTTACGGAGTTTGGATCCAATCCACCAACAGAAATTTGGAGGTTCACTGAATTGCTCCCAAAGTTTACAGCCTGGATTTTAAAAACAAAAAATATATATATTTTGAATGTAAGTGGAATATAAGCCACAAAATGAAAGACAATCAACTTCTTTTCAATTAGGACAACGGTAGAAGTGAGCAAGTAAAGGATTTGGATACTTTGATTGACGGGTTTTAAGGAACGTGTAAATTCTAAAATATGAACATTAGAGACAAGTAAATTCCAAAATGCATAAATTTTCAAGTTATCCAGCATAGTTCTTTTTTTCTTTTCTTTTGACTACAGCAATCTAGCACAGATGAAAATTGAGTTCAGCATAAAAATTAAATACAAGAAAAGAGCAAGCAACAAAGTCTACTTTTGCACCAAAACTTTCCTCTGTGCTTCATTTCAAATTTCTAATATACTTGCATGCTGCCAATGGTGACAGTTTGGAGGTTGGGTGCCTATAAGACTATCCATAGATCAATATCAGTATCATAATTCATAAGAAGAAATGTGAGCCTAAGTTTTAATTTGGAAACCAAATTCAAAAATTATATTTTGTAGTATAAGGGATCGGATGGAATCATCTTCAGAAATCATAACCAGTCTACTCTTCTGACCAACAAACCTACAACCCCACAGAAAACAATCAAGAAAAGATTACCCAAAGTTGCAAAGGAGGCCAGATTTAAGGATTTTAATTTGTATAGGTTTCATTCAAGGATATTGTATAGGTTGGGATGGATATAAATATGCCTAACTTGCAATCTTTTCTAACTTGAGTGTATCAACCTTTTGCCAATCTGAAATCACTTCTGATAAACCAATTTCCCTGATTCCATTTGAGAGCCAAATACCCATAAGAAACATAATGCCAATACATACCGGCAAACACAAGTATGTGCAAATATATTGTAGGATAACACGATATGTATAGAGTTGTATGTAATGTAAAAGTCTTGTAAGTTATGTAAAAGATCAAGAGTTATCTATTAGTAGGATAAGGATTAAGAGTTATCTAAGAAGTCTTCTATTGTAAGGAGTCCTAGTTAGAGTTAAATCCCCAAGGACTCTATAAAAGAGTTCTATGTTGTAACCTATTATTCATTCGAAAAGAAACAGAAACTTTCTCTTCTGTTTTCACAAACTTTCTCTTCTGTTTTTACTACTTTCTACATGGTATCAGCTTGGGTTTCGATCCTCTAAATAAAACCCTAGTCGATGGCCAACTCTTCTTCTTCTTCCTCGATTGAAATTACCTCTTCACCAGAATTTTTTCTGGTTACGATGATCTCAATGAAACTTCCAAGCCTTGTTATTACTTGTCATCGACTGAATGGCAATAATTATTTGGAATGGTCTCAATCTGTCAAGATTTTCATCTCAGGACGAGGCAAATTGGGCTATCTCACAGGGGAGATTGAACAGCCTACGGCCACTGCTGCTGGTTATACCAAATGGATGCAGGAAAATAGCCGTGTGATGTCCTGGTTGCTCAATTCTATGACCCCTAGTGTAGGCAGGAACTTTCTTCTTTACCAAACAGCAGCTGAAATCTGGAGGGCTGTCCAAGAAACATATTCGAGTACAGATAACATCTCAGAATTGTATGGGATTGAAGGTCAGGCTTCGGTTCTCAAACAAGAAGGAATGTCAGTCACTCTATACTACAACACATTAAATGCTCTTTGGCAGCAAATAGATCTTTATGAACAGAATGAATGGGAGACACCAAGAGATGCTGCTCTGTACAAGAAAATTACTGCACAACGCAGAATTTTCCAGTTTCTTCATGGTTTAAATAAAGAATTAGATGCAGTTCGTAGTAGGATTCTTGGCAGCTCCCCTCTTCCTTCGATTAGAGAAGTTTTCTCTGCAGTTAAGAAGGAGGAAAGCAGGCGCAATGTGATGCTAATGAATACTCTTCCCATGAAGGATCTGCTCTTCTCACTCAAACAACTTCTACTAGAAAAGGCAGGCCATGGTGTGAGCATTGCAAGAAACCTGGTCATTCAAGGAGAAGTCTTTGGAAGCTTCATGGTAAACGATCGATTGGAAGCCAAGGTCTTCTAGAGACACACAGTCCCATCAGCTTCGCCTCAAGTGTCACAAGTTTTACCAAAGAACGGATCGAAGACCTCCGAAATTGTTTGGAAAGTTTACAAGCCCTGGTGAGGCAAATCGGCCATGAAAGAAACGAAGGTAACTCCTTTCCCTCTGACCCTATTATCCACACAACTTACTCCAATGTGGATCATCGACTGGGGCATCGACCATATGGTGGTAACAAGGAATTGTTCCTTCAATACACAACATCTTCATCTAGTAGATCAATTAAAGCTATTTGATGGCTCACTTTCTAATTTGTGTTTGTGGTTCTATTAGTATTAATGATAATCTGTTGCTCCATGATGTCTTATTTGTTCCCAACCTTGCTCGCAACTTTGATATCTGTTAGCAAGCTTTCAATGATTTAAATTGTTCCACAATGTTTAATGCTTCTGGTTGTGTTTTGCAGGCAATGGAGTCGAAGACAATGATTGGCAATGCTAGATTGCATAATGGCCTCTATGTTCTTCATGGAAATCCACCCTCTTCTATCTCTAAATCTCCTTGTTCCTTTACAGCATTAGGACAAAGTAATGATGTTTTATTGTGGCATTTTAGGTTAGGTCATCCTAGTTTTCAATATCTTGCAAAATTGTACCCTTCCTTATTCATCAATAAAAAGCCAAGCTTATTTAAATGCCATATCTGCCCTCTTGCTAAACAAACCAAAGCATCCTATTTGTCATCTACTTATAAACCATCTCACCCTTTTTCTTTGATCCATAGTGATGTGTGGGGCCCTTCTAAAGTGAAGAATGTTGATGGTCGTAAGTGGTTTATTACTTTTATTGATGATCATAGTAGGATTACTTGGACTTATTTGATGAAAGAAAAATCTGAAACTGAAAGCATCTTTGAGAAATTTTACACCATGGTCATTACCCAATTCCATACTAAAGTCCAATTGTTTAAGTCTGATAATGGCAGTGAATTTTTTGCTAGGTCTTTGGGTGATTCCTTTCGAAAAAAGGGGATAGTTCAGATTAGTTCCTGTGTTGACACTCCCCAACAGAATGGAGTAGCAGAAAGAAAGAATAGACACCTTCTTGAAGTCACTCGATCCCTCTTGTTTACCAATAATGTTCCTAAGTACTTGTGGGGAGAAGCCTTGTTAACTGCCACATACTTGATCAATCGCATGCCCAGTAAGGTTTTGAAATTTAAAACCCCTCAATCCATTTTCTTGGACAAATATCCCCACTTTAAGCCCCTTTCTTGTATATTACCTCCTAAGATCTTCGGGTGTACAGTTTTTATTCATAATTCAGCCAGTAATAGGTCCAAGCTAGATCCTAGATCTGTAAAGTGTGTGCTAGTAGGGTATTCTTCACTTAAGAAGGGCTATAAATGCTATCATCCACCATCTCGAAAATTCTTTGTTACTATGGATCTTACCTTTTTTGAAGAGGACCTTTACTTTACTACGGCTGCAACTCAGGGGGAGAATTGGGATGATCTTCAGCCTTCCTACCAACAGCAGGTAATCTCTCCTATTGTTTCTATACCTTCAGATTTTTCATCCATTCACTCCACAAATTCGTCCTTGTGCCTACAACACCCTCAGATTTCTCACCTGTATCTCCTTTACAAACACCAACAACTTCTCAATATCCTTCCAAAACACCTACTCCACCCAAACAACTTTTGACCTATACAAGGAGAAAGAAAACTATACCTGAGGCCATCTTGCAATCTGACACTTGCCGAGAATTGGATTTGAGTCCAATTGCCAATATGGAAGATGAAGGAAATGTAATCAGTAAGTCTACTACTCCTAAACTGGATGATTTTCCTATTGCTATTAGAAAAGGAGTTAGACGATTGCACTAAACATCCTATCCGAAGTTTGTTGCTTACTGCTCATTGATGCTATCCTTTAAAGCTTTTCTGACAAGTTTTAGATGAAAAATAAGTTCCTACAACTATTGATGAGGCACTAAAGCATCCTAAGTGGAGAAGGGCTGTTGAAGAAGAAATTAGTGCACTTGAGAAAAAAATGGTACGGACAATAATGGATCTTCCCAAGGTAAAAAACACATCGGTTGTAAATGGGTTTTTTCGTGAAATATAACTCGATGGCGGTTTTGAGAGATATAAAGCAAGGCTCGTGGCTAAAGGATATACACAGACCTATGGGATTGATTATACTGAAACCTTTGCTCGGTGGCAAAACTCAACACTATTCGAGTTTTGTTAAGTATTCTTTGTGAACAATGATTGGAATCTACACCAACTGGATGTCAAGAATGCATTTCTTAATGGGAAGTTAGAGGAGGAAGTTTATATGAAGATCCCACAGTGGTCCAAATCAGTTGAGGGAAATCGAGAAAATTTGTAAGCTCAACAAGTCACTTTATGGCCTAAAGCAATCTCCTCGAGCTTGGTTTGACAGGTTTACGAGGTTATTCGAAGAATGGATACAGCGGTCACTAGCTGATCATACACTCTTTATTAAGGTAACTTCAAAAAATAAAAGGGTTATCTTAATTGTTTATGTGGATGACATAATCTTGTGAGAGATGATGATGAAGAAATTAGTTTGCTTGAAGAGTCTTACGAATAGAGTTTGAAACAAAAGGCTTGGGAAGCTTAGATACTTTTTGGGCATGGAGGTTGCAAGGTCAAGTAAGGGGTTGGTGATAAATCGGAGGAAGTATGTCCTTGATCTACTAGATGAAGCTGGAATGCTAGGGTGTAAACCAAAAGATACACCAATGGAGGCGAGCTTGAAATTTACTAATAAAAACAGCTCTTTAGTTGACAAAGAAAGGTTTGAGAGATTAGTGGGAAAATTGATCTATCTATCACTCACCGGGCGGACATCGCTTTTCCAGTTAATGTGATCGGTCAAAGATATGAACAATCCAAATGAAGAACACATGGCAGCAACAAGCAAATTCTCGGTACTTGAAGAAGACTCACGGACATGGTTTATTGTTTAAAAAGACACGAGATAGATCTGTGAAAGTATTCACCGACTCTAGTTAAATTTGGAGAACTCTTGAAAGAAGATCAACCCGGTGGCTCTTTGTACTTTTGTTTGGGGAAATCTCGTAACTTGGAGGAGTAAAAGCAATCGATTGTCTCGAAGCGGTCAGAGGCAGAATTCGAGCTTTGGCACTAGGAATGTGTGAAGGAATTTGGCTACTTAAGCTCTCGAGGAGTTAAACACAGACCAAGAAAATAAGTTTGAGATCTTGTGTGATAATCAATCAGCAATTCAAATTGCTAGGAATCCGATTCAACATGAGAACAAAACATGTTGAAATAGACAAGCATTTTATTTGGAAAAGGTTAACAATGGGATAGCTTCTTTGTTATATACTCCTACTGAGAAGGACAGCTAGCTGATGTGCTTACAAAAGCTTTACCCAAATCAATTTTTGATGAGTTCTTATCCAAGCTGGGACTATACAACGTATACTCTCCAGCTTGAGGGGGAGTGTAGGATAACACGATATGTATAGAGTTGTATGTAATGTAAAAGTCTTGTAAGTTATGTAAAAGATCAAGAGTTATCTATTAGTAGGATAAGGATTAAGAGTTATCTAAGAAGTCTTCTATTGTAAGGAGTCCTAGTTAGAGTTAAATCCTCAAGGACTCTATAAAAGAGTTCTATGTTGTAACCTATTATTCATTCGAAAAGAAACAGAAACTTTCTCTTCTGTTTTCACAAACTTTCTCTTCTGTTTTTACTACTTTCTACATATATGCAAACAGTGAAGTCATTTAATGCATGCCTACATATCAAGAGGTCTTATATATGCTTAATATTTGGTACATTGCCCGTGGAAAGTGTCCCCTTAAATTATAAAAATAAAATGGGATCTGTCATCACCCCAACCCAACTTGTGAAATGTTTTCTTTCCACTGGCAGTGTACCTGATGATAATCCTATTTATATAATGAAAAAGGTTCTTCTAGGTCCTACACATTTAAGGAAATCAAGCAATTATCCTTTTCTAAATATGTGTAAATGTATCTATACTGAAACCTAGCTATGGATTTCTTGTTAGGCAGAAAGCAAAATGAATCAAATGTAGCTATGGGGAAACAATTTGAGAAAAATGTCATGATCTCCATGTTACAGACCTTTATCCTTATGTAGGTTTTACCATCCTCTGAATTTTTCCAAGTAATTGCAGATGCTACAATGGAAGTAGAGGAATCTTTTTGCAGTGTTGCATTAAGAAAGGTTGCTCCACTTGACTCTCTGAAAAAATGTTGCACCCAGTAGCTAGGAGTTCCATACACCTGAAAGGAGTTGAAGACGATTGCATCTGGGTTCCACCTAAATAACAAAGTTCATCAAGATCAGATTTCCAACAAAATTAAGACAGATTATATATATATTAAAAAAGGAACAGTGAGAAAAATACCGCCTGTCGTTGGAATTTACAAAAAGTGGTGCATAGCTAGCCATCTGCACAACATCGCTGCAGTACAGTAAACATAGTTTCAGTAGCTTACTATGAAAACAAAAAATTATGACTTGAAGCACAGTTTAGGTATATAAACAGTTTGTGAGCCAGAAACACATCTAATAGTTTTACAAGAATCAATCAAAATCTCTGAACTGCAATTTTTTTTGCCAATTTCCCATTTCAATGTAAGTATTTAAAATGCCCTCGGCAAAGAGTCAATTGTTTCAGAACTTCAAAGTTATACAAACGAACCCTAGATTAATCAAAACAACCTCTTACACAATCAATAATGTGCCAGCCAATAGGGCTTTCGATAAAGAGACCAGGATAGGCCTATTCTGGAGAATTAAATGAAAGAGACCAAATGGAATATGTTGAATAGGAAGAAGATAAAAAATATATATATAAATAACCTGTTCTTTTCCAGACCGATGAGGAACCCAGCCTCAGCAAGTGCTGCTAAAAGACTTCCAGTGCCAGCATCTTTCCCGGTCACAGCATATTCACTAACAAAGGCCTAGAATGTGTTGAAGAAAGAAATAAGGAAATAAACAAATCCAAATGTCATTGGTAACCACATTCACATACCTTCGGACCCTGTCGTGATGTATGATCAAACTGATTGGACATGGAAAACAAGTTGTTGGCAGATGTATAAACCTATTAAGAGATCAAGAAAAAAAGACTTAACTTGCCATCCGTATTCTTAACAGAAAATGAAAAGAAGAAAACAAAAGCAAGGAGATCAACTAAAAAGCCATTCTATTGTCATTATGCGTGCTGTTGAGAACTTTACATGAAAATCATAAAGATCAGCTGGGTGGTCGAGCGGGCGAGATGATCCATCACAGTTTGAAATTGTTTTGATATCTGGGTAGGCCCGTTTTATAGCATCATAGAACTTGAGGTAATTTCCTGCACAATCCAAAAAAGGGGGATGGGGAGTGAGTCTCCACACATTGATATTTCTAAGATGAAAAACCATTTACTACAGTAAGTCATCGAATTTGGCACCATGCTTGGGTAAAAACTGTGGTTAAGTGATATGGACAGCAACTTCAGTGACAAATGTATTCAAAATTTCACTCAGGATTCAGGAAAATTTTATGTCATCATTGTTTGGCAACCACAATTTTTAAAGCACGCTTTTCGAAATCAGAGGTTTGCAAGCCAACTACAATGTGAAACTAAACATTGATATTCCTGAAACTAGGCCATGAGCATAATACAGTTTACAAAACTATGATAACTACTCATTTGATGAGCTCTTATGCTTCTAATCTAAGTCAAACACATGCACACACATAAAACTAAGAAACCAGCAACTGCAAATCCAATCACTCTTGAAAACAAGCCGCTCCACCTAAATACTAAACATGTACAATAGATAAAAGCTTTCCATGTCTCCTAAGTGGGGCTCTTTTTTTTTTCAAAATTTCACAACAGGACTATACATCCAGCCTCAAATGGACAATAATGCAAAGTTAATTTGCCTTCAATTACTAAACTATTTTGGACAAAGGTTTTAATGAAATGCATTAATGTAAAAAGCCTATAAAAGATTCTCATTTATAGCTACCAACTCACTCACAAATTCACATGCATATGCATATGGAAGCATAATAAGTTTGCAGACCTCGATAGTTCTTCTTCCCACAATCTTCATTCCCGATAGCAACATATTTCAAATCAAAAGGTTCAGGGTGTCCCATTGCAGCTCGGATAGCACCCCATGTAGAACTCAAATCACCTCTAGCAAACTCGATGCCATCAAGGGCTTCCTGCAATCAACACATTATAAAGTATATCATCAAAAACAAACAAAAAAATATAAAGAAAGTAAAATACACAAGTAACCACATATAATAAGACCATCCTTTAACTTTTTTTCTCGTAATCTAATCAAAGCTCTCATTGAAATGTTTGCAAAATACATAATTTAATTTATAAAAGGATGTATATCAACCGTTATAAAATTTTATTCTAGGAAAAGGGGAGAAAATTAGAAAAGAATTTTTTTTGAGCTACTCAAAACCCTAAAATTCCAACCCTGCTACCTCATCCCATTTAGATACCTTAAATTTCCTGCAAAGCAAGTGCAGATCCTCACCCTTATCCTATTAAGCTTAAGCTCAATATCTCTAGATATTAATTTTAGAAACAAACTATAAGGTTCCTTTTCCTTCTGGTTATCTAATACAAACACTAAACCCATTTGGGATTAAACCAACTTCAGTTCTATTATCAGAAAATAGTCTTATTAACCACCATCATTGGCAAAAGGGAGAATTGCAGAGACATACTTGCACAAAAGGCAAAACACTGGATGTATCAACTTGATCATTGTGACTAACTCCTGTAAATTTTGATAAAGCCCAACAAAAAAGGTAAAGTTACTGAAGGCATTAGTAAACTAGTTATAACTTTTAAAAAGAAAAGAAAAGTAGAATGGTGCACATGCAAAGTACCGTTGTTGAACACCCATATTGGCAACGCACCAAGGTCCTCTGCTAACTGCATGAAGTTAATAATAATTTAAAATGCTAGTACTTAAACAGCATAAATTGAAGTTCTCCATGTTCGTGAGAAATCCATTAACCCTACAAATGAATAAGATACCCACTTGAAGAAACTCAAAGTAACCAAGTCCATCATCAGTCCAGTACATCCAAACGTCACCAAAGTGCCCAGGTCTTTCTTCCCAAGGTCCAACACTTGCTTTCCAGCGAAAAGCATTTCTTAACCATTCACCTTCCACAAAACAGCCACCTAATACAATATAATTAAGAAAATATATCATTTTTAATGTTTATAACTAATGAGATATATGAGAAGTGCATAAAAACAGACAACACGGAAGTGCATAAAAACAGACAACACGGGCAGTAGGTGGCAAATAAAACTTACAAGACAAATGATCAGCAGATTATAATTGAATGATCTACTAACATGAAATTTTCAATATGAAATGATAAAGAAATTTTTGTAAGATAACCTGGTAAAATGTCATTGAGAGAGTTCGATATAAAACAGGCATTCTGAGATTCTAAACAGCCATCTAATAAAAATTTACATCGGCACCAGATGAGACATTTAGGAAACAATGCTGAAGGAAAGAACTAGATCCATATAATAGCAAGTATAGAATAAAAGTATACTTTAAACACACGCATTGTCTAATGTTTGAACTCAGCTAAGCTAAAATTTCCAAAACTTTAAACATCCACAAAAATGGTATTATGAACATAAAACATTGTTTAGATATAATGACTGTTTTAAATGTATTTAAAAAGCTTAAAATGTAGTTTATACTAAAAATATATTATTGCAAGAGAAGTATACTCGGTAGAGACTACCGTTAAATTAACAATATATGTTTAAAATAGACATTTTAACTTCTCAAACACTTTTGACAACAATGTCAAACACTTAAATTAACAAACCACACTTTGTCACAACACTTTTCTACATCATTTTTTGAAAAACACTCTTCCAAAAAGCACTTTTCAACCCAACAATGAAGAACTAAGACAAGCAAGTGAATTCAATTGAGATTGTCATTGTTTTTGTCGAGATAGGTATAGTTGGGTTTGAAGCATAGGATAAGAAAGAGAGAACCATAGAGACTAACATGGTTTGGTTTTGTTCATCTACCTGATCAAACATTTGAGTTTTGGTGTTAGTAATAAAGTCAATAAGCATCTATTCTTTGTTTTCATATACTCAAACTTCTTGCACAGGAACAGAGCCCTTGGGGCCTATGTCACTGTCATGAATCTCAAGTACCTGACAAATTTTGGTCTAATAGAAATTTTGCCCTTGTTAAAACTAAAAGGGCTTATTAAGTATATAATGAAGCAGGGACGGTACTAAAGAAATCACGTGTTTTTCTTTTATTTCATAAAGCGCTAGAAGGGAAATGGCAGGCTACGGTTTTGTTACCCCTTTTCAACATATACAATCTGGTAAGTTGGGGGTAAGGGTGCTGGGTGGGTTAAAAATCACGTGCTTTTCTTTTATTTCATAATGCTCTAGAAGCACAACGCCTATCACTCGCCAAAAAATGCCGCTTTTTTGCGCCTAGTTGCGCTTCGCGTATATCGCCTCGCCTTCACTGTCAGAGGCATTTTCTTTCTCGCCTGGCTGCACCCAGCGCCTTAGGTGCTCCTAGGCGCGCTTTTTAAAACTAAGTTCGGCCCATAACAATATCTCTCAATAAATTTATTACATTCAAGAGTCCAATCAAAACCACTTCCAAGTTACTACTACTATGGTTGGTTTCTAGGCCATATCCATGATTCATGGTGAATCTAATTAGAGATTAGTAAACTAAATGGTATAAATCAATACAAAAAAGATGAATATTGCAAATCAATAATAAATGACTTTTGGGGGAAATTTGTTAAATATCTGACGTGATATAATTCTAAATTAGTAAATGATTTTCAAGTTACTGTTTTTCCCCTTTAATATGATATAATGATATTTTAAAAGAACTTATCTTCTGAGATTAAAAAAAAAAGTGCAACTTAATTAAGGGTGCTGAACTCTAACTCGACTTCAATAACTTGTCTAATCCAACTAAATTGACCTTTTAAAGGTCAATAACTTTGACCAAAATGGTTTGAAAAAGACACCCAAAATGAAACTAACCTGGACCCACCCACCCAATTGCCACCTTTAGGACGTAGAGGCTATCAAGAAAGTTATCACAGATGAGCATGAAAAGGAATGAAGCATTCTTAGTATAATGAATTAGATAAGCGAGACATCGAAGTTTAGAAATCATCATCAAATTGAAAAATAAATTATTAGAAAAAACTTCAGAATAGTGACTATATACAAAACAATCCAACCTAAGCTGTTAAGAGCCATAACATAGAACATACCTGGAAATCTAATAAATTGAGGTTTTATATCTGCAAGCATTTGAAAGAGCTCATTTCGAAAACCATGCCCCTGCTCCAAAATCATTACAACATAAAAGATAGACTATATAAGATATGCATGACAGATTGAAACTAAAAGGTTGTTTGGTAACAACTTTATAGTATAATATTTTTATTAAAAAAACCAAAACTGCAAAAGGTATTTTTGGCATTGTTGACATGCAGATGAACACAGCCTACAAATGAGAAGTGTCACTCATTTATCTCAAATGTATAAGTAAAATGGCATCTAAAACTTTGAATAAATATTCTGATCGTACTACGCTTTGATTGGTTTGTACAAGATATATCCACAGAGTTTCCAAGCCATTTTAGAAGAAATATATGAACACGTGACTGCCAGGACGGACAACCGATTTAGACATTCAAAGCAATTCTCATACTATAAACCTCATAATTATCACTCCTATACGATAAAGAAATATGAGCAATTGAATAAATTAAAAACAAAATTTGTAGCTGAAATACTTATGAAAGAAACACAAACCTTGTAAGTGTCCAAAGGCATAGCTGACACTTGATCAAGCCATATCAAACCCTTTTTTGATGTTGTTAGTTGCAACCTTGAATTGTGGTTTGTTTCCTTGGCTTGCAACAGAACCTCCATCTTTGTCCAGTTTGAAACATCAGAGGCAGAAGCTCTGTGAGGACAATAAGGTTACCTTTACCGCATTTTAAATGATGATTCTTGAAGGAAGGAGCCATTAATTGCACTATATCTTTCAGAGTATAAGAATATTAATTAGGTTCTTACATTATGTTGGTGGAAGCCAGTGTGTGCAACCCATCTGAGCTCGTAAAAGATACAGAAATGTCAATTGCTTCTGTAGAACGAACATAAAATACAACCTTGTAGCTCTTCCCTTGCTCAATATTCTGCAAGAGAAACAAGGTAGAAAATATGAATTGTAGAACAGCTGACAAAGTAAAAGACTATAATTTGCAAGCGGGTTGAAATTTTACAATCATGTTCTCTAAACAACCAAGAAAATAGAGTATGAACTAAAAAAAGCATTTGGCAGAGAAAAGTTTATTTCACTAGTCTAGATTTTACTTCAACTATTCAGGAGAGAGAGAAGCACACACACACATATCACATAAAGTACTTGATCTGATGTCAATTTATCCTCACCATGCCCCAAAACCCTGGGTTATATACACCAACTCCCCCAGAAGGACAGGTATTACTGCCCTCACTATTGCAGAGCACCTCCATTCTGAGAGCCACCTTGTTATGTTCAAAACATGACGACCAGTCTGTTGACACAATTATAGATGACTCATTCCCAATTATGGACCATGGATCGATGTTTGAAGGAATATTAGAGCCCCCAGCTTCAAAACCTTGAATAAGAAAAGGAGAAAAAAACATTATGATAAATCTAAGCCTTAACAAATGCAAATGTTAACTAATATTTTTATGTTTAGAGTGGAACTATAAGGACTATCCCAGATGTTCTTTTCTGTGACTTGATCATTTGTAGTCAATCAAATCTGCTGGAGCAAGCTAGCTCACAGCCACCAACCAATCAAACACAAGGTGAAAAACAAAAAGGGCACGTGAATAAAAGACCAAACCACATATCAGATTGAAACTTCTAGCTAATAGGAATTGCATTAGGCATATAGTTATGAATTAAGTTCTCTTACATGACTGAACATACCAGGTAACTTAAAAGCCAACCCAAATCCACAAGTTGAAGGTAGTCACATCAACATCAAGAAGGGAGAAATCATTGCACAAGAGATTAAAGAGCACAAAATAGCAAAATCAAAAGGCATATATGGGGAAAAGTAAATAATTTTGACAAAAAAAACCATTTGAAAGGTAAATCTCTCTTCCATTAGAATGGTGTATGATCCATAAAGTGATTAAAAGTTTTTACTTGCTCACCATCTCCTACACATTCTCCAATGTCTAATCCACTCCCAATGCCACATTAAAGAAAAAGTAAAGAAGTTGTAAACACTGAGTAAGTTATTGAGCACACAGTTGGGCCCTAAATTAATTAGCCTGAACAAGAACTTTAGACAAGACAAAAACCAAATATAGTACTGTAAAATTTGCAATCCAAAGATTCTGAGCCTCACACTTTTCTTCAACATAAGAGTTCAACCAATTATATAATTTAAACACTGAAAAACAAAATAAAGAGAGGATTTCTTCTTTTATTATTTCTCTCTACTTCCAATGGTTAAAAGGTTTTCCAACAAACCTTTGTTGCTTACAAGCTCTGCCCACAGCCCACCAGCACCAGCATGGTTGATCTCCTGTAGGGAAATAAGGATCATTTGCTCAACAATAAATAAAATTTTTATAACAATACCAAACGAGGTAAGTAATCTTGTACTTCAGAAATGCTGAAAGCTGTAAACTGGAAGTGATTCATATTGTTACTTTTTCCCTATAGTGGCATCTTTTTAGCAAGTAAAACTATGGGTCATTAGACAACATCTTAGTATCTCATACATCGATATGCCTAAGATTTTTTTTTCCTTTTAAGAATGAAACTTTCTAAGCCATCAAGTGATTAATGTAACTGTATGGAAGTGTAATACTAGGCAAAACAACTGAGCTGAAGCAAATACTAATTGAACTGACCTCAAAGAATATTCCAAAGAGTGTTTGAGGTATTGGACGGCCTGACTGTTCAGAAGCATCTATAAACAGCTTAGCTGTCAGGTTTCCTTGAACTTCATCAGCCAAAGATTGATTGGGAAAGCAAGAACTGATGAAGAGGCATAGAAAAAGCACACTGCAAGGAAACTTGAAATAACCCATTGCCTACACCACATCCAGTATATGGAAACAGCAATCAGAAAACACACACACATATATTTAATGCGTGTGTCAAACACTTGTTTGTATTGGGGATTGGTGAAATAGAAGAAAAAAAACATGTATCAGTATCAGTATAAAAGGGAATATTAAACCATGTGACGATAAATTGAAGGGAAATGAAGACAAGTAAAAGAGAAATCTCTGCTCATCATCGAAGCAGAACTTTATATTAGGGGGCGAACTTATAAAATTCAGGGGGCAAACTTATAAAATTTTAGGAGGGGTAAAAATAGATTTTCAATAGAAAATAAATAGAAAAATTCTAAATTTTTTTAAATCATATACAAATTTTAAATTTCAAGAGGCGACCGCCCCTCCAGCCCCCTCTAGGTTCATCCCTGGCTACTTCCATGATTGACAAACAGCTCTACGATTAAAATATCCGAGGTAAAGATTCACTAAAATCAGACATTATACTTGCTTACAGGTCAAAAACTGCAGTTGATTCAATTAAACTCTAAGGTGAAAGCAATGATATACTAACTGTCACTGTACCTAAATATCGAAAACCCAGCGTTGGGCAAGCCTTAGAAACGGCGCAGACAAACTGAAAATAGAAAAGAAGGGGAACACAGATAAGATGAAAGTGTTTTAGTGATGGGGTGAGTCAAACAGGGTTTTATAGTGCAGAAATCAGAGCAAATGATCCCATACGAATTCGGAACCACGGAAAGTGGAGAGTAAGAGTGTTGGAGGAAAAGAAGTTACCTGGGAGTAGGACAGGTAGAGACCGAGCTGTGTGCGCATGCTGTAGCGATGAAAGTTGAGTGTTAGCGGAAACCCGGGATAAGTGTTTTGCTTCAAGGAATGCGGTTGCTCGCTTTCACGTCAGAAAAATGACGTGGGAGCAAACCCCACTTGACTTAGAAAATTTTTTTATTCCGATTTGAGTGACATGAAAAATTTGATTGGATTTGAATCGTAATTTTATAAATTTGATTTGAAAAAAATTAAGTAAAATTTTAAGTTATAAAATGAGACTTCAATAATTCAAAATTTTTAATAATTAATTGATCAATTTTTAAGCTTAAGTCGAATTTATTAACTATGTTTGATATATGTTTATGCTATATGAAAAATAATTATGAAGGAATATGTATATGTACATTGTATATGGTTAGAGAAAATCGTTTAAATTAGAACCAATTAACACTAGAACTATGGGTGTTCAAATTAAGGTACTCGAATCTCCGGATAGTTATTTGTCAGCATGTGTTTACTAGGTACCCGCTAGTTAGGTACCTGTAAAATTAGGGTACCCTTCAAATCGGGTAATAAGGTATCCGATTCATTTTTTATTTTTTAAATCACAAAACTAAAAAAAACTCACATAGAAAAATTGTGTAAAAAAACTCTCATAGTATATAATTCAAACATAGAAAATAGTGATTTGAAGTTAATTTTAAGTGGAAAAATATTTATGCATGTGTAAATATATAAGTTCATCACCAAAATAAGACACTAAAAGTATTAATCTTGATCGTGATTTTTCTTTCGAATCTTATATTGAAAAATTAATACAAATATTTTTGAAAATATTTAAACTTAAAAATATATAATACAAACATAGAAAGAATTTAACGATTTAAGTTTAGTTTTAGGGTGAAAATATTAAGAACCTAAAATAAAAATATAATTTAAAATTAATATATATATATTAGAAGTACGGGTTCAGGTACTCATTTAGAAAAAAAATTGGTTCGGGCCCGGCCTGAGTAACCGTAAAATAATGGGTCAGGTACCTAGCTCAGTCGGGTGTTTTTTAGAGAAATACTCTATTTTTAGGGATTCAGGTTGGGGGTCAACAAGTTGGGTCATCAGAGTCTGGTTTTTTTGAACAACCCTAACTATAACATTATAAATATTTACAATTGAATTTAAATAGAAACTTGACTTGACTTGAAATTCATAAACTTGAATCAACTAAAAAATTCAAATAAGATTTGAGTTATTAAATAGAAATCATCAACTCAATTAAGCCTTAATTTTTTATTCGACTCGATCGAATACTCACCCCTAAAACGATTAATCATATACTTTGTAAATTCCTAACCTTGTCATGCCTGCCTTCGATTGCAGTTACGGGTGCTTATCTAATAAGTCGATCATGAGTTGAGTAGTGCTTGACTCAACTCGAAAATTGTTCGATTGGTGCTCGACTTGACACGATACTTGTAAGCTCGATAAAATTTTGCTCAACTCGTTGCTCGTTAAGCTCACCAGAATTTTTACCTTGCTTTCTTATAACATGTAAAATCTAGTAAAATTATTAGAGATTAATATAAACATAAATTAATAAATTTTAAGAAAATGATCAAAATAGTGTGTGTGAAACAATTCTAAACTCTAAAGTCCAAAATAAAAATCTACAAATACAACAAACTAACATATTACAACCATTCTTAAAAAAAGTTTAACAAATGTATAATCAATCTTAAAAATAAGGCAATCAACATCTTTTCACTCTAGAGGTGGAAAACGGTCGTTCGGTTCGTTCGGGTCATTTCGTGTCGGACTATATTCGGTTTAAGTTCGTTCGAGTTTAGTTCGGGACTACGGTGATTCCGGTTCGAGTATCGGGTTGACCGGTCAGGTCAGTTGTTTTTCAGTTCGGCTGACTTTCGGTTCGAGTGAAATCGGTTTGGGTCTATTGGTTCGGTTAATTTCGCGCCGGGTCAATATCGGGTTAATAAGAGATCGATCGGTTTTAGTTAGGTTTTTAGGCCGAGTTAGGTTTTTCCACCCTATATATGACTTTATAATTATGTTAATTTCGTGTCGGGTCAATATCGGGTTAATCGGAGATCAATCGGTTTTAGTCAAGTTTTCAGGCCGAGTTAGGTTTTTCCACCCTATATATGACTTTATATAGCTTGTATATTTCGCTTTTTGATGAGTTATACGACAGTTCACATCTCATATTTCTTTATTTATTTTAATATATTTTCTTTATTTTAGGTTGCCTTCGGTTCAGGTAAAATCGGTTTGGGTCTATTTTTGGTTCAACTAAAATTCGAGTCGGTTTTAGTTCGCTTCGGTTTATTTCAAGTTTCGGATCAAATTTGAGTCTTCGTATTCGGGTCGATTTCGAGTAAATCAATTTGAGTCTCGGGTCAAGTTTGCAAGGTCTACTTAACTCTATTCTTGAAAAGAAGGAAAGACTTATTATTATAATTTAATTTTCTATTAATATAATTTAACTTTTTGAATTACCTGTAAATACATAAAATTTTAGAAATTCGAACGCAAAGATCTGTAAATTACTTAGTAAGTCACTGAATTGTACAAAAATTTTCAACTAGCATTTAAACTTCTCGGGACACACTATTTTTAAGGTAACCACCAAAAAATCATTAAAATTTTATAAAATAATTTAACGAGTTGCTCGCAAAATTATCGAGTCGATATGGACTTTGTTCGACTCGGCTCGTTAAAATCTTAAATCAAAATCATATTAATTCAAGTAAAATATTAATTACCGAACTCGAATTCATCAACTCAATTAGCACCTAGTCGCGGTCGTAGCATAGTGAGTGTGATGATAGACATAGATTACAAATACAGCTTAGAAGTAACTCCAAAACACCAAACAAGTCAAGTTTTTAGTTTGGTTAAAACAGTTTGCTTACGTTAACAGTTTCTTGTGGTCCCTCTCTCTCCTTAAACCCATCCATTTTTAATGCCAAGAATCAGTAAGTTTGCTTAAAACATAATAATTAGATTTCTTAATCACAAATAATTAGATCAACCATATCATATTTAGTAATAGTTTGTGTGATCCGTGATTAATTTTATTTACATTATCTTCGCATTAAAAAATATTCCTATAGGTTGGATACCAATAATTAAATAAAAAGTGAGATATAATACATTCACACAATATAAAAAATTTAAAAGTTTTACAATTTATGATAATTGCGATTATTGGATGAGTGTAAATTGATAGTTAAGATTAAAAGTTGAAAATGATGAGATTTTTAAGGGAAATTATAGAAGTAATCTCAACTATAAATTTACACTCTTTCAATAATCCAAAATCAATGTAGAGTTTTTTTAGTTTTTACACCGTGTAAGTGAATCTTAGCCTTAAAATTATTATATAGTATCCTATTTGGATTATTAATGTGACATCCTTCACTTAGTCTGAAAGTTATGACCGAATTCGAAATGACATTATTTTACTACAGTAAAGCAGATTTTAGAAAATAGAAGTTTACAAGTTTGTTTTAGCGTTCTAAATTATAGTACAAAGAAAACAGGTTCAAAGCCATATTTCAAAAAATAGTAATACTTGTAATCAGTAATCATTTAAAAATTGACTCTCAGGATATTGTCGAGTCCGAACCTAAAGTGTAAATAAATCTATAAAGGAAAGATAAAAAGCATAAATGAACTACAAAGCTCAGTGCGGTCTCTAAGTACGTAAAGAAAAGCACGGGCAAGTAACAATATTTAACCAGAGATCATGCAATTTGTTAATTATAGTAAGAGGACAAGAAAATTAGAACAGACACAGACTTTGATCAAACAATATACCAAAATGCTGACACAAGCTAGTAAGTCTCTAACTACCCATCCATCAGCTAGTCTCCACAGGTAGAATTCCCCATAACTCACTCTCCTTATTTCTCCTACGGTAGGTAATACTCAATGGTATTTCAATAACAATAGAAACAATCACAGAACAAACAGTAATATAGAATGATGCATCATATTACAAATATATGAATTTTGTGACGAATCACAAAAACATGTAGTAATACAAAATGGTTCATCATATTACACATAAAACTGTCACGTAACGGGAAGTAATATGAAATAGTGCATCGTATTACAGATATAACGGTAATACTTCCTCCTTAACAACATAATCCTTATGCAGACTGTAGAATGCTACATAGATGAAAATTATATAACACGAACTAAAAATTCAGAGTTAGTGGGGCAAGTCGGTCAAAGCCAATTGTTTGGTCAAAAATAATAGAAAAAGTTAATGATCAACTATCAGCCAACATGTTTGGTCAAACAATCAACGACTCAATGATCAACGATTGATTGGTCAATGGGTCAAACAAAATACGTTTCAAGTTACTGGATCGGGTCAGACAAACCACGAGTCTGAATACAAATAAAGATTTTGGGTCCAAGTATTAAGGGTTTTAGACTTGGACCTTGGTGAGCTAGAAAATTTTCGGCCATCTTTAAACGACTAGAGATTTAAATTTCAGATTGGTTTTAGTTGGCCAATAAGGTGGTGTCATGCATCACGACACGTTGATGATAAAGAGAGCGAAAATGACATGAAAAATAAAAATAAAAATTCATATCAGCATCAACATCAGCATCACGTTAATTTTTTAAGAGCCGATGACCAAAATAATAATAAACGTAACATTAGTGATAATTTTGTCAAAAAATTTAATTCACTTACCAAAATAGAAAATATGTAATAGTTAGGTGACTAATAGTGTAATATACCCTAAGTTTTTAGCGGTTGGGTAGCTTCTTTGAAACCATTTTTTCCATAAATTAAAAACCATAAAAATCAATCAAATTATTTTTAATTAAAAATATAAATAAAATTGTAAAAAAATGATGGATCAGTGAAATAACATCCTCGTTCGTTTTTTTGGACAATTTCATCAAATTGTATTTTATTTGAAACCATGCTAATTTTTTTTGCCTTGTTACAATTTTTAAATGTCTTCGAAGAGATACATTATAACATGTCCAAAGAAATCTCAAAATATCTTTCTACAAAGAGAATTATTGGACTCGAATACAATCAACAGAATACATCAAGACGGAGTGAATTGACTTCGTGGTGAAAGCAATGAAAATTAAAATATTTGCACAAGGATTTATAGTAGTTTGACTTTTTAACTAAGTCTACTTTCACTACCTTAACTCTCCACTAAAGACTTTTCACAAATCCATTAAATTTGTCTTTTTTTTTTCAAGGCTCAAGGAAATAATATTTACAAACCCTCAAAGCTTATGCCTCAAAGCTTTGAGGCGCTCTCACTCAAGAGAATACAAATTTATCAAATAAGAAAAATCTCACAAAGACAACGCGTTTGCACAATTTAGCTCTTACCCAAAAACTTAACACTTGAGCAAATATGACAATTAAGCCCACAAGTGTGTTCTACAATAAAAAATGACAAAATTGAGTGCCAGAACAATTTCTCTAACATTGAATGTTGGCAATGTGTTTCTTGTTCTTTCATGGATGCTTGAAGGGGTCTTTTAAACCCTCTAATAGCTTCATGATCGTTACTAGCCGTTAGAGATTGATTAGAACCGTTGGAGACTTTATTTCCAGCATTAAATGCACTTCTGGGCCTGTCGGTATGTACACGGGTCTCCGTATAAATTCCTGCCTTAAATAGAAAGAATCGTTGTCCATATTTAAATAGAGCGTATTGGTACAACCTAACCAGTATCGATACGAAGGTTGCACGCTGGAAAATTAGAAATCTTGAGGAAACAAACGGTGTATCGGTACACGTACGACTGTACTGGTACGAGCAATTGTGTATTGGTACGAGGAGAACCGTACCAGTACTCACAACATATTTTTGACACTTAAGATATTTTGAAAGCATTTAAACATGTCAAAAACATTTCAAAAACCTTTCAAACATATTTTTCAAGTTTGTTGGACTTTAAATTATTTTTGCAAATTTGTTCAAGTCCGAAAACATTTTTCATTTAAATTATACCAAAATCAAATATCTTAACAAGAATTATCTATATAAGTCTATCTAATTTAGGGTTTAGACATTTAGTTTATATTGTAGGGTATGCTTTAGGTTTTAGGGTTTAGAATTTAGAATTCATGTTTAAATTTTAGGGTTTAGCTTGTTATAAAAAGGGACAATATTTCATGTACTATCGATAGAAATTTTGTTTTTCACAAGCAAACTCAATTCAGGTTTTAGGAGTTGGTTTCTGATTTAAAGATTTAGTGATAAAGTTTTTGGAGTAAAATTACTCATACTTACGAAGAAAAACTTCCGCTGCCAGTGCATGGAAAAATAACATGATGAAAATATACTTTTGCAAGAAATTTTTTTGATACATGTTGTGTAAACCTTAATTCACACATGTTTGTCTATTTATGGTTTTGAGGTTTAATTTAGGGTTTAAGTTGCATGGTTTAAGAGTTTAGGATTTAGAAATCTGAATTTATAATTTGAAACTTAAAATTTAAAACTTTAGAGCTAAAAATTTAGATATAAGATTGGCTTATTATAAAAAAGGGTAAAGTTCACAAACGGTCACTGAACTTTGATAAAATAATAAAACAATAATTAAACTTTTAAATATTACAAAATAACAACTAAACTTTATGTTTTAAAACAAAATGGTATCCGAAGCGTTAAATAATAAATCTCGTTAATCCCTAACAATAAGCTAACTGTGTCAGCCACATTCCCACCCTTTTTTCACCTCATATTTAAAAAATAATAAATTCTTTTTCCACGCCATATTTAAAAAAATAAAAAACATTTTTACATGTAAAAGGATGAAATCCTAAGTTATGGACAACATATAAAAATAAAAAATAATAAATTCTTTTTCCACGCCAAATTCTCCTCTTGGTTCACGAAACCCCTCACCTCTTACTTCATTTTCAGCATCATTTGGTATTGTCGGCAACTCTTTCGATTCCAGTATTTTCCCCGGCCACCATGACCCGTTCTTCTTGCATACCTACACGATCGACCTGACTCCTCCTACATCTAATCCCGTCCTACTCTCCATCTATTGCTATCTAAAATCTTTTTCCCTCTCTACTCTCTCTTATTTCTCCGTTTTCCGTACAAATAACACATTTTCCTTCTTTATTTGTACAACAAAACAAAAATGAAATAAGATGAAAGGGAAAGCAATATACCTTAAATTGAAGAGGTAGCGTAAGGAGGTTTCAGCCGCCGGTGAAGAAGAGGGAGAAACAGAGGATCCGAAAGTGGGAGGAACCGAGGGATGCAAACACAGATCTGTTTTTGGGTTAGGGTTTTCATTCAGAAATTCGATTTAGGAATTTTGTGCATTTTAATTTCGGGTAATGTGCATCACCAAACTCCCATCTTGGTTTAGAAACCCCTCGTCTCTTTATTTATATATATATATATATATATATATATAATGATTTTCATTATTTTTTAAATATGACGTGGTAAAGAGATTTATTATTTTTAAATATGGGTGGAAAAAGGTGGAGATGTGACAGACACAGTCCAGCTTACAATTAGGGGTTAACAGAGTTTAACGCTTCGGTTATCATTTTGTTTCAAAATATAAAATTTAATTATTATTATGTAATATTTAAAAGTTTGATTACCGTTTTTTTTATCAAAATTCAGTGACCGTTGTGAACTTTACCCTATAAAAAATAGGTGTCTAGATTATACATTTTTTAAACTTTAAGCGTCTTAACTTTTTTTTTATAAAAATAGGTGTCTAAAGTTTTAACCGGTGCATGGTATGTACCTGTTGTTAAAAAAATTGTTAACCAATCAAAACATGACATGTGACATGTTTATTTTATTTTTAAAAAAATTCTAAACTTAAAACAATTTTTTTACCCAAAATTTTTAATTTTCAGAAAACCTCAAAGTTTCTCAAAATTTACAAAACATTGCGTAAAATTTCCCAAACTCAAAACCAAAATCGCCGTCGTTTCTGCCGCCATTGAACCCACTTCTTTGATCGTTAGACCTAGTTGGTCATTTCTCTCAACATGGCATCGCTGAAAATAACCAGCTAGGTCCGAAGATCAAATGGGTAGGCTCAGGGGTGATTACTGATGAAGGAAGTAGTGGCAATTTAGAATTTTGAATTTAAGAAATTTTAGGGATTTAGAGACTGCTTTGTAAAATTTAGGGATTCTAAGATTTTCTGAAAAAAATTAAAAAGCTTTGGGCCTTTTTCTTTGAAAAATTTAAAAAAGTATTGTTATTGTCACATGTCAAACATCAATTAGATAACACATTTTTAAACACTTTTAACGACTAGACACCTAAACTGTTACGGTTAAAATTTTAGACATTCATTTTTATTAAAAACATAGTTTAATTAACCCTGTAAGATTTTATAGTTAAAATAAACAAAATTTTATAATTTGCCATCGGCCACTAGATATCCCTTTCCCATCTAGCAATTCTTCGAGCAACACCGAGCATGTAAAGTATTAAGTGCCAAACTCGTGTTGAATAAGAGCATTCGGTTGCTCGGTTGGTTTAGGGTTTTTTTTTTTTTTTTTTTTTTTACATTAACTCGGTTGGTTTAGTTGAAAAATGTTGGAAACTAACTTTATATAATTATCACATCGAAACCAAATCAACTTTGGATCAGTTCGGTTGGAAACTTGCCAGACAATTTCATGTAGTGAAATATTTTTTAAAAATACATAAAAGTGAACAAATTATAGTAACTACTAGCTCGTTACACAAACCAAATCGCATTAGCTTATTACTCATAATGTTCAAGTTTTAGTGGTCTGCATCTTGTTTAAATTTCTTCAAAATTTATTTTTCAATAAATTATATTTTGTATTTACATTTCAGTTTGTCTAAGTCAGTTTGAGTCTAACATTTTATTTGAGTTTGGATTTCATAGACTTTTATCTAAATATTTTTAAAACATATAACTTTATAGGTATTTTTAAAGTCCATTAATTTGTTTTGGAAAGTTTATCTGATTTAACTGTTTTAACTAGTTTTAAAATTTAGAAAAAAGTATTAAAATAATAATTACACTTTATACTTTGTAATTACGCTTTATACTTTCAAAAATGACAAAATAACAATTACACTTTATACTTTGTAATTACAATTTATACTTTCAAAAGTTAAAGAAAAGTATCAAAATAGTAATTTTGTTAAAAATGACAAAACGATAACTAAACTTTCAAATGTTACAAAATAACAATTATACTTTATACTTTGTAATAAAATAGTAATTGAGACGTTAAATCCCGTTAACCTTTTAACAACAAACTGACGGTGCCAACCACATACTCACATAATTTCCACCTCATTTCCCCCTTTTCCACGTCATAATAAAAATTACTAAAAATTCAAATCACCTTAATTCTTTAAGCCTTCGCTGCATCTCTTTGCTTGCTCTTCCCCAAATCTTAACACCAAACACTCAACAATGACAATGACTATGGAACCGCTAAAGTTTTTTGTGTCTGTCGTTTGATAATCGATTTTCTCCTCCCTTTCACCGTACGTTGCCTTCTTTTTTGTTTTACAATGTCATGAATCAGAAAATTTTTCTTTCAGCAAACAAGAAGAGAAAAACCTTCTTCTTCTATCAAATTCCTACATTAAACCTCCTTTCACTACCTAACTCTAATCTCTTATTCTCTTTTCAGGTCGCAAACAAAACTCGTCGCTTGATTCAGTCAACTGACACATCTTCTTCATTAAACCCAAGCTCACAAAACCACCATTGTTTATCTAAAGCGACGAGAATACTTGGTAATTCTTTTATCTTTTGTCGTTTTACAACTTTTTTTTTGAAAAACCTAGATCGCATGGTACAAATTCTTAGAACTTTTTTTAGGTTATTTTGTCAACTTTGAAAAGTAGGGTGTTCATATCTGAGTATCCGGGTTTTCGGATACCTAAAATATCAGGTATCCATGTTTTTGGGTAGTTGTTTGACCGGCTCATATGTTGCGGATACCATTTAGTCGGGTACTCGGCTGTTGCGGGTACCCGCAAAATTTAGTAATTAGATACTTAGATTTTTTTTCTTATTTAAATTATTGAATTAAAAAACATACACAAATTTAATATTTCGAATTACATAATCTTACGTCCAAATGTAAAATTTTTAAAACTCTAATTATATAATCTGAAAAAAAGAGAGATTCAACCAATCTTTTAATTGGTTTTGTGTACTGCAGAGGACAAAATGCATATCCAACATTATTTACATAAATAGTGATACGAATACAAACAACAAACTTCCTGGGAGTGTGTGTGTGTGATAGGGAGGTTTTTTTTTTAAATTGTTTATTAGTTTATTTTAATATATATATATAATTACGGCAAAATTACCATAATATTGTGTTTCAATTTTTTTTTCCTCAAAATATGATTCTTCCTTGTTTAATTCTAAATTTATGATGGTTTATTGTTCAAGTCAGAAGTAGGATTGACTTCTACCTGAATTTGAATAGTGATTTAAAAAAATAATAAAAAATTGAAGTCGAATTGCTCTCCCTCCGACTTTGAACAGTGTTTTACACTAAAGTTGGACTCCTCTCCCACCGTCTTCAATATTTTAACTCAAAAAAATACCTAGAAAAGTGGATGAACAGTGAAGTCGGGTAGAGCTCAATTCGACTTCTGACTGTGAACAATAATTCACCATATTTTTGGAATTAAATTGCTGAGGACCATATTGTTGGAAAAAAATTCAGCAACCATATTTGAGTCATTCTGCCAATTACATATATATTTATTAAATATAAAAAATGAAAATACATTTGGGTACTCAGGTACCCAAAATTTTTTGATTTTGCGACCCGGGCCCGACCCGAGAAATGGTAGACTGGATACTTGACCCGAGAGGTGATTTTTTTAAAAAAATACCCAAATTTTTTTAATTGAGTCGGTGGGTCAACAAGCCGAATCATCCGGGTTGGGCAATTTTGAACACCCCTATTGAAAAGACAATACATTCAACATTTTGCTGGCAATGTTCTCGTAAACCTCTATGAATTTTTAGCCTCATTTATAGGCAAAAATGGTGAGATAATCCAAAAAATATATATTTTGGATTATAGGGTACTTGTACCCATATTTTAGAAACTAGGCCAGTTTCTACAATAGACTGGGGAAATGCCGTTGTGCATCGAAGAAAAAAATCGCCATGTGCACATGGCGTTGTGCATGTGATATAGGCTGATTTGTAAACCTCTCTGAATTTCTTGCCTCATTTGTAGGCAAAATTGGTGAGATAATCCAAAAAATATATATTTTGGATTATAGGGTACTTGTACCCATATTTTAGAAACTAGGCTAGTTTCTACAATAGACCAGGGAAATGGCGTTGTGCATCGAAGAAGAAAATCGCCATGTGCACATGGCATTGTGTATGTGATATAGGCTGAGCGGTTCAGGCCTGCATGGCAACGGCTGGCTTTTATCAGCTCCAATAGACCGGGGAAATGGCGTTGTGCATCGAAGAAGAAAATCGCCATGTGCACATGGCATTGTGTATGTGATATAGGCTGAGCGGTTCAGGCCTGCATGGCAACGGCTGGCTTTTATCAGCTCCAATTAAAGCTGATCAGCTTTGCAGAATGCCACCTCTAGGTGGCATTGCACTGTGTGACATGCATGCACACACTAGCTTTCACGTGAAAGCTGGTCCGATCATTTAATTTTTTTTATTTTTATTTTGTAAATGTTGTATATATAGGATATAAAGAATAAGATGAGTGCATAGGGGTTAAGAAAAAAATGAGGGAGTTTAAGTTGAAAATTTGAGTGATATTTTTTGAAGATATATTCAAAGAGTCAAAGATTGTTGAAGTATATTTGTTTGTAGATCTTCTCAGTTTCTCAGAAGTTAGTAAGTAATTTGTTTTTTTAATTAATATGTTTTTTAAATTAGAGGGGTTTGTAGATTTTTTGTGTGATTGAATATAAATTCGAATGAGAATTACTTTTTATTGTTGAATGAATAGCACATTTACAAGGTTTCTCATCTAATTCGGTAATTTTTTGTATTTTTTGAAGATATATTCGTATAGATGAAATTTTTTGAAGTTAATACATATTTTGGTTGTACATATATGCGAATGATAATTATTTTGCAGATTTGTTTGAAAATGACATATGGAGGAGTTTTGTTGTACCGTGACTATGAGCATATTTCGTCTCATATTCATGAAGAGCAAGTAAGTAATTTAAAATTTATTATGTCATTGTAAAACGAAATAATTGATTATAATAAATTAATTAATTATAGGGTGTGGAACATACCATCCGCCGTCGAGGAGTGAAGATCAAGGAACCTTCCGACTGCATAGTTTATTACTTACAGCGTGCTGGTTTTTATAATGCTTCATTTCTCCGTGGATTTAAGATTGTCCCCGAGTTGATTACTGATTGTTTGAACGATGGAGACCAGAGACTCACACATTTCATTTTCCATTTGGTGAATGCACAATAACTCTGGAGGATGTAGCAATACAGCTTGGAGTCCCAATAAATGGGAACCCGTTGGTTGGAAAAAACAACTATAATGTATTTGAGATTTGCAGGCAGTGCCTCGACAAAATTCCTCCTGAGGCATGTGTGAACGGTCTACGTCTGAAAATTTCATGGTTGTAGAATGAATTCATTGTAACAGATGGATCTACTCGCCAAGAACTTGTGTATGCAGCTCGAGCATATATACTGCAAATAATTGGTGGGATATTGATGCCAGATACATCTGGTAATCTGGTTTACACACAATATCTACCGATGTTGGCTGATTTTAACACAGCTGGTGAATATAGCTGGAGATCTGCAATATTGGCATTCTTGTACCATGAAATGTGTAAGGATGAAATTATGAATGGTGAGAAAAGAATTCAGATATGGGCGGATGTCAAATATTATTGCATTTGTGGGCGTGGTACAGGCTGCCATATCTAACGCCCATTGTAAAACCACCCGTACCCATACAGTTTTCGCTTGCTGGAAAGTAATATTGTGATTACAATTGTACATGGCTATTTTATAGATCTAATATTTATCTACAATGGTTTAAAAATATAAGTTCAATATCTTTGCATATGGAGACATAAGTTGAAAAATGCAGGGTGGTGCACAACAAAGTTAGCAATATAAGACTAAAGATCCAAACAATAGGAAAAAATCAGGTATCATAATATTTTTTTTAAATTAATTTTCTAACTTTGTATTTTTTAAAGTAATATGTTTGTGTGTGTGTATGTATATTAATATTTGTGTTTTACAGTTTATTTGCTTCCATACGTGAATTCAACAATCAAGGCTTGCATACCAGAAAATGTGCTCGAATGTAAAACATTCTGGGGTGCAATTGTGTCTTTGATCCATTTTTCTATTGTTGAGTATCATTGTGCTGATAGAGTGTTACGGCAGTTCAACTTTCATCAATCTATTCCTAGAGCTCCACCTGGTAATAGACATATCTATAGTGTTCATAGAGGTAGATTCGATGAGAATTGGGCTGTGAAGCATGACAATTTTATTTCACGGTGGGAGGAAAGATATACGCGATGGGCAAATGATTTGAGTCCAATTGAAGACAATGATTATGAATTTAATACAGAGTTCTATTTGTGCTTTTTGGAAAATGGAAAACCGTTCTTAGTATCTCTCAATGCTACGAATAAATGGCTTCAAGATCCGCGGTGCTCAAAACATGTACACTTGTCATCCGAGTTTGGTCAAAGCTCTCAAGAACCAACAAACGAACCAAACTTGGATTGTTCTATGGGTTGGCATTCTTTGTGGTATCCAGTGCAATCCCCCAAATACCTATAAGCAATGATCCTTAGGAATAACCAATACAACATGGGTATCCACCATTTGGTAATGTTTTAGAACAACCACCATTTGGAGACAACTCATCATTTCATCAAACATTTGGATTTGGTAATGTTCCCGAACAATCACCAATTAATTTTCCATTTGGTGCCAGCTCATCTTCTCAGCTGGCTTACAATGATGGTAGAGGATACATACCACAATTTATGTATCCTTAAACATCCGTATATGGGGAAGGCTTGGGTGTTGGTAGTATGGCATTTTTGCTGTCGACTATGACCATTAGCAGCTCATCATTTCATCCGGAAGATATGTAAGGTACACCACCTTCTATGCGAATGATGGATGATCAATTTTTCCACGATAAGCAGATTCCAGATCAACCACGAAGAACGGTTCAACCCCCTATCCGGTACAATCAAACATCATCCTTACACCGACAGGAATTACCGAAGAGAAGGCAAAAATAGGAAATAAGTAAATTTTATTTATTTGTAATATATTTTTAATTTGACAACATTGTTTGTTTGTTTGTTTTGGTTTATTTAGTATTTTGATTTAATTAATCCTATTTTATTTACATTACACCTATTTCTTTTGATATTTAAATTCGATTTTTAAGTTCAAATTCCAATTCCAATCCAAACTCAAATTTCAATTCCAATTCCAATACAAAATTTACTACTTTATTTTATTTTAATTTCTTTAATTTTATGCAATATAAAAAATGGAATCGATCAATTGTAATTTTAAAAAAATTTAAAAAAATGATCTCAATTTTTAAAAAAATGCATCACCAATTTTGCATCATCAATTTTGATATTTGAATTCGATATTTAATTTCGATTTAATATCTAATATATTAGAATTTTAGAAATAAAAAATCCTTCAAATTCAAATTCATATTCAAATTCCAATTTTGTCATATTAAGTCTACATGACTGTAACATCCCCCACCCGGCCTGGTAGATAATCGGGTCAGAGAACGCTACCGGTGACCCAAACGGTGATCAGTACGGTGAAATCGAATCATAATCAATAGTTAACCAATGAATTGCTTGAAAAATAAGTCAATATCAATATCGATGACTTAGGGATTCAATGCAATGCTTGGATTATCAATTAAGGACTGGTTTAGGCTTTCTATGAGTTTTAGGGACTAAACTGTAACTTCTATATTTTAGAGGTCCTTTCTTGTATTAAACAATATCATCGGAAGATTCAAGTTGAAATCAATGTTCGTATAAATTTTCAAATCAATTGGAGATCATTTACTCATTCGATTAAGCCTTGTGATCCTTAGTGACCAATCTGTAAACTATTTAAAACTATGTTCTTAGCCCTTTTAACAGTTTTAACTGTCACCGTACCGAAACGCCTAAGGGTGTATCGGTACGGGTTAAGCTTTACTCCAAAACTATCTACTTTCATTTTGATACAGATTGATCTGTATCGATACGGGTTAACTAGCTTTGACTTGTCCATTGACCACTATTTCGATACGTCTAAGGCCGTATTGATACCGATGTGCATAGTTTGAAGTTTCATCTACCAAAATCCTTACCTGTTTTGATATAGCTGGGGCTGTATCGATACAAATTGACCATGGTTGACATGTTTCGATACGCCCAAAGGCTGTATCGATACAATTAAATTCCCCAACCTTACTATCAACTTCCGTACCGAAACATCTTAGCTCGTATCAGTACGCTTTAGTTGACCTACGTTTTGACCGACCAAATATGCAAGGCCGTACCAAAACAGCTTGACCTGTATCGGTACGCCCCACACTATAATGACAAATTTCATTTGGTTTTTAATCAATTTGACCTATTAAACGATATCCAAATGCAACGAAATTTTACCAGCAAGATTTAAACCCTACAATATACTAGTATGCCAATTTTTAGAGTAATCCAAATCCATTTACTAGGTTTTCACCTTTTAGTGCCCAATATGTCATTTTAGCCATTTTTAGGCCAAACCAAAAGGCCAAAATGAGCCTTAAACATTATTGCAATGCAAGCATGACTTAGGCACATCAAAAGGACTATACATGACTAGTCTAGATACTTTACCACCATCCTAGGAGTTCAAGGGCTAGGTTAACATTACATATGTGGGAATGTGACTTGCTTCAAAACACTCATTGCTCTGATCCTCGATCCAACTATACTTTAACTTGAAAATGCATAGAAATAAGATGCATTAGGCTTACTTAGCCTAGTGAGGTAGTCATAGACAATAATATGGGCATCAATGAAGGTTACGACATGTATCACAATGAAAATGCTTATTGAAACGTATTTTAACAATACTTGCAACATTTATTCCTATATTCTCCTTAGATCGACATGTAATGTGGATACGCAAATTCCCAACCAACATCGCCAACAATGAATGGTCAATTTTCGCCAATATCGCCTATAAGACCAGCACAACCATGTCCCGCTAACATCACCAATAAGAGCCTTAGCTCAAGAACCGTAATCCACTCCTTACTATTGAGCTCATGAATTCTATGGCATGCCAATTATATCCCATGTCCATTCGTATCGAAGGATTACATACTCATTAATAACAATGTCAATAACAACAGCAATAACCAATACGGTAACAATAACAATACAATTCCAATGAAAATGACTCATAACATATCCAATAAGTTTTTTTCAACACTTCCATATTATCGATGATCATGTAAAGATTCAATAGTCAACTTAGCAATAAAGTAAACTTACCAAAGCTTAACGATGATGCCTCTAGTGAGGTCTTAATGCAGACATACCTTGGCCAATGATGATAATACAATAAATTGACATCAAATGAATTTGGGAAGGCACCTAGCCAATCCTTTGACTCCGACTACACTCACCGATGATTCTGAGGCTTTCAAGGCTCTCAGATGACAACTCCATTGTTCTTGAACTTGGTGGAATTTGGAAGATTTGGTAATTCTTCACTTTGAATATCTTGAGTTACATGAAATCAAGATTACAAGAATTTCAATATCAATAATAGATTCATAGCAACTCAATAGCTATGAAAAATGATAATAATCAAGCTATGTAATCCCTAGAGAATTTCTAGGGTTCATGGATTCATAAACTTGAGATTCAACCATAATCCTTGCCATGGAATTGATAAATCAAATTGAGAAAACACTTACCCGATCAATAACTATAAACTATGATTAAAGAACTTAAGGAAATCAAAGCTTGATTTCACCTTGAATGGAGGTGTATGCTTAGAGGTATGGGATGAAGCTAGGGAGAGGTGCTTGCTTATCCATTGACCAGTAAGTTTTCTTTCTTTCATTTTTAACTATTGAGGTTTCCTTAGGATGAAGTAATCAATCCTTAATCATCCACATATGTGGTGATTAAGATTGAGGAGGGGCTAATCGCAAGATTAGTCCATCAACCTTCGATGTTCTAATCTCTTACCCTAAACTTTCAGTTTCTATAATTTGGTCACTAAAACATGTTTCAAAGCTTTCAATAAAGTCCTTAACAATATTAATACTTAATTAGGGTTTGATAACTAATAATTGGTCACTTGGTCAAAAGTTAACCTTATGGTTTTGACTCTATGTTGTGAAATTTCCGGTCACCAGAATCAAATTTCGACTAGGCCCGGTTTTGGGATGTTACAACTGTCCCCCATTAAGAAAAATTCGTCATCAAATTTTTACCTGAGTCAAAAAGATGTGGATACCGACTTCTCATTTGTTCTTCTAATTCCCATGTAGCTTTTTTAGTCAAAAAATTTTCGGTCACTAAAACTTGTTGCCTGTTGTGATGTACTATAAATGATAAGCAAATAGTGTAAGTATACACATCGAACAAGTAATACAATGATGAGTGAGTATCGTCTCCACAGGGATTAGAGGCCAAACTAGCTTTGTCAAAACACACAGACAAGAACTAAAAATAAATGCGATAGCAATAATAAACATGGCTAGAAATGATGTAGCAATTAACTATAATGAAATCTGAGCTAAAATAAAGATACTTCAAACGTCATCTCAAGTGTACGAAGCTATCTAATGGGATGACAGGCTGGGCTTGCTAAGGACCTCTATGTCTACGCCAAAATAATGTCTCGAACTACCTTACCCTCAACATGCTCGACAGAGCTTACCCAGATGTCTCTAAGCTATCTCTAGCAAGAAACTTGATAGGAAACAAGTAGCCTATTGTCAAAGTGGGTTCATTCGACACATATTCAACTTATAATGGGATGTAGAGATCTCTGAAAGATGATGGAAAGGGTCCTATGAAATCTATTCCCCATACATCAAATAGTTCCACCTCCATAATGCATTGTAATGGCATTTCATGCCTTCGAGAAATATTCCCCGTCCTTTGGCATATATCACACGCCTTGCCAAATTCATGTGCGTCCTTAAAAAGTGTGGGCCAATAGAATCCTGATTGGATGACCTTTGCAGCAGTTATAGTTCCTCCAAAATGGCCTCTACATGAAGACGAATGGTAATGAAATAAAATCTCTTTTTTCTCTTCTTCGGGGACACATCCCCGAATCATTTGGTTGGCACATTGCTTGAACAAATAGGGCTCGTCCCAAAAGTAAAATCGCACATCATGTTTGAAATTCTTTTTGCCCTGGCTATTTAGATCAGGAGGAAAAATACCATTAACAAGAAAGTTAACGATATCAGCATACGAGGGAATTGTTGTAGCATATAATATTTTCTCATCAGGGAATTCGTCCTTAATATCTAAGTCCTCATCATTCTCAGCCTTGTTTTCTATCCTAGAAAGATGGTCAACAACTTGATTCTCACAACCTTTTCTATCCTTAACTTCCAAGTCAAATTCTTGCAAAAGAAGTATCCACCTAATAAGTCTAGGTTTAGCACCCTTCTTAGTCATTAAGTACTTTATAGCAGAATGATCGATAGTTCCTATCAAGTATGCTCTAAACTTATCAAAGGCAAACACAGCAGCTAGTAGTTCTTTTTCAGTGGTTGTGTAATTTATTTGTGCATGATTCAAGGTGTGGCTAGCATAATAAATAACATGAAAAAGTTTACCTCGACGTTGGCCAAGTGTTGCCCCCACTGCGTAGTCACTAGCATCACACATCAACTCGAATAGTGACATCCAATCTGGGGGAACAACTATGGATGCTGAGATGAGCTTCTCCTTAAGTTCCTTAAATGCACTGTAACATTCTACATCAAAGAAGAATGGCTGATTTTGCTAAAGCAAATTACACAATTACTTGGAGATTTTGGAGAAGTCCTTAATGAACCTCGTATAGAAGCCAACATCCCCAAGAAACTCTGAATCCCCTTCATAGTGATAGGTGATGGTAGCTTCTCAATTAGTTCAACCTTGGCCTTGTCTACTTCTATCCCCTTTTTCGAGATTTTGTGGCCTAGAATAGTCCATTCTATCACCATAAAATGGCATTTCTCCCAATTGAGCACTAAGTCTGCTTCTTCGCATCTCTCGAGTACCTTGGCCAAGTTGCCTAAACACGATTCGAAAGTATCTCCAGAGACTAAAAAATCATCCATGAAGATCTCTAAAAATTCTTCAACCATGTCAGAAAAGATGGCCAACATGCACATTTGAAAAGTAGTTGGAGCATTACAAAGCCCAAAGGGCATCCATCAAAATGCATAAGTACCGTAAGGACATGTGAAAGTTGTCTTCTCTTGATCTTCTGGTGCTATAACAATCTGGTTGTACCCTGAATATCCATCAAGAAAAAAGTAGAAGGATTTGCCCACCAATCAATCTAGCGCTTGATCAATGAATGGGAGGGGAAAATGGTCCTTCTTGGTTGCCTTGTTGAGATTCTGATAGTACATGCAAATTCTCCACCCCGTGATTGTCCTTGTGGGTAAAAATTCATTGTCTTCATTGCTCACCAAGGTCATGCCTCTCTTCTTCGGTACACATTGCACCGGGCTGACCCATGAACTATTGGATATTGTGTAGATAACTCCAACATCGAGCCATTTGATTATCTCCTTCATTACCACCTTTTTATGGCTGGATTGAGCCTACTTTGGGGTTCAACAGAATTGCTGTGACATTCTTCAAGAAAAAATTTGTGCATACAAATAGTAGGGCTTATACCCTTCAAATCAGCCATAGTCTACCCTAGAGCTTTTTTATGTCGAGACAACATATTTATCAAGCTATATTCTTGCTTATGGGGTTAGATTAGAAGAGATTATTACATGCAAAGTCTCATTACTACCCAAATAAGAATATTTAAGGTGTGAAGGTAATGGCTTCAATTCTAACGTGGGTACATGCTCAAGTAAGGGTTTAGGATGGATAAATTTAGCAAAATCTAAATGTTAGAAATGCGTACTTGGTCTAGTAATAAGCAAGCTAGATTGATGCACCTTCAATGGGAATTCCTCAAAATTTTCATTGTCTTCCTCATTAAGTTTCACATAGTCTTTAATTTGCACGAAATTGCTGCAGCATAATTCTGGAGCTTCATCTTCTGTCATAGCATCTATGTGTTGACACTCTTCATGGTTATCCACATATTTGAGGGTGTTGAAGAAATTTATAGTCACTTTCTGATCAGCCACTCTCATGGTGAACTCACCCTTCTCACAGTTAATCAAAATTTGACTGGTTGCTAAGAATGGTCGCCTCAAAATAATGGGTGCTTTGTCGTCGACCTCGCAGTCAAGGATAAGAAAATCAAATGGGAAGACAAATCTGCCCAATTTAACCATAACATATTCTATCTTTCCATCCCTACAGACATGAGATCAGTCTGCTAGTTGCAAAATTACTGTGGTGGGTCTTGTATCTCCCATTCCAAGCTTCATAAAGACTAACTTGGGCATTAGATTAACACTAGACCCAAGGTGGCATAAGGCTTTTCCCATATAATTATCTCCTATGGAACATGGAATGATGAAGTTACCCGGATCACTTCTTTTAGGTGGCAAGTTGCTCAATACAGAATAGAATTCTTTTACTGTAGCAGCAGTCTCATACTTCTCAACTTTCATTTTCTTGGTGACAATATCCTTGAGAAACTTAGCATATGTAGGCATTTGGTTAATGGCCTCTAGAAATGGGACATTGATATGCAGCTGGTCAAGAATATCTACAAACTTTTTGAATTGATGGTCATATTTTTGCTTCTTCGACCATTGAGGGAAAAATGGTGGGGGCCTGACTTCTTCCTCTACTAGTGGGGTTTTCTCTTTTACTATAGCAATGTTCTGTTCTCCATCAACAGGTTCGTTTGTCAAGCCATCATTCTCTTTCCCTTCTTGAGCTGTCTCTTCTTGCAAAGCTAGTTCTTTAGCCACAGATTTAGGGTTGGGGTCTTCCACTTTCTTTCCCTTAAACTTATCTTATTTGTTAAGTTGGGTACCACTCCTCAAAATGAGTACACTACACTGCTCCTTGCCATGATTTTTAGTGACTTCAGTATCACTAGGCAAACTACCTTGAGGTCGAGCATGCAAAGCTTGTGTAATTTGTCCCACTTGGGTTTCCAAAGCCTTCAAGGAAGAGCTATGGTTTTGAAGCAATGCACATTGACTCTTTATAGACGTTGCATGGTCTTAGAATAAAGCCTTTGTGGTTTTCATAAAATCTTGGAAAGTAGCTTCTATGGAATTGTTGTTCGGTGAAGAGGCTGAACTCTTGTTGTCATTTTGCCATGGCATATTTTGCTGAAAACCTTGGGATTCACCCAAGAAAGATTAGGATGCTGACGCCATCCTGGATTATAAGTGTTTGAGTAAGGGTTGTGGTTGTTCCTATTAAAGTTCCCCACATAGTTGGTAGACTCGTGGTTTTCAGGACATTCGCTCACATGATGGTTTCCATCGTACCGAACACAAGCAGTGACCATTTTTACTTCCATCACCCCACTCAGACGTTGGAGATTCTTTAACATAGTAGTGATGGTCGAAAACTAGGCTGAAACCGATTCATTGTTGTCAAGCTCACGCATCCCATGAGTTCTCATTCCCGTACTAAGTCTCAAAGTAGGAAATTGGTAGTCATTGCTTGTGATCCTATCAAGGATATCGTATGCTTCTTGAGATGACTTGTCCAGCAAAGTGTTGTTTGCTGAAGCATCCAGCATTATCCTTGTGAGAGCATTGACACCATTATAGAACATTACAACATGTGTCCAGTCTTGAAATCCATGATTTGTATACTTGCAAAGCAGTCCCTTATATTTATCCCAACACTCGTACATTGACTCGTCATCAGCTTGATGAAAGAAAGCAATGTCATTCCGCAATTGGGTGTTCATGTTGGGAGGGCTATAACGTAACAAGAAACTCTTGTATAGGTCTGTCCATGACTCCATAGAACCGGCTGGTACTTCACTCAACCAAGCTCGTGTTCGATCACGTAAAGAATGGGGAAATAGCTTGAGCTTCAATACATCTTCATGCACACCTTGTTGTCGGAAAGAATCACATACTTCCAAATATGCTCGAATGTGTTGTCTAGCATCTTCATGAGGCGATCCACCAAACTGCCCAATGGAATTCAACATATTGAACATTACGGGCTTGAGTTCAAAATGAGCTGCTTGAATCTCGGGAGCTACAATTCCAGGATTGAGATCATCCAAGATAGGATTCAAGTGGTCTCTGATAGATCGAGGTCGAACTATCGCTCCATGATTTGCTACAACATTAGGTTCATCCAGATTTTCATCTACTTGATTTCCTTGATTTGCTGCAGCACAACACCTGAAATAGAGTAAACAAAAACAACAAATAAAACTAAACAAAAAGAAGAAATAAACTGGTGCAAAGACTAAACTATAAATAACCAATTGCCATTCCCCGACAACGGTGCCAGAAACTTGTTGTGTGTTGTGATGTACTATAAATAATACGCAAATAGTGCAAGTATACACATCGAACAATTAATATAGTGATGAATGAGTATCGTCTCCACAAGGATTGGAGGCCAAAATACCTTAGTCAAAACACACTGACAAGAACTGAAAATAAATGCGATAGCAATAAGAAATAGGGTTAGAAATAATGTAGCAATTAACTGTAATGAAATCTGAGCTAAAATAAAGATACTCCAAACGTCCTCTCAATGTACGAAGCTTTCTAATGGGATGACAAGCTGGGCTTGCTAAGGACCTCTATGTCTAAGCCAAAAGAATGTCTCGAACTACCTTGCCCACAACATGCTCGATAGAGTTTACCCAGATGTCTCTAAACTATCTCTAGCAAGAAACATGATAGGAAGAATGCTATGGCAATACCTCTCAGCGTAAACCTTAACATACAACTATCCTTTAAGTTCTACTCTTTTTAGCCGTTGAAACTCTATCCTTGTCTCTAAGGTGTGTTAGGGTTTTGCCTCTCAGCATCAAACCCTATTGTCAACGTAGATCTAAGCCTATCTCTCTTGAATGTTAAGCTATCAAACACCTAAGCAAAGGATAACTCTCGAAAGCTCTTACAAGCTTAAGGGATAAAAGAACAATGGACAAAGCATGAAAGCAACAAAACATTCATTCAAACTTGAAACATAAAACCCATAACATGCCCAAGCCACTTAAATCAGTTTATGGCTGGGCAAATATCATCCACAATCATTCGCTTAAAATAACCCATCCAAATAATAGGAAATTAACAGCAAAAGCAACTAAAGGAAGGGAAAAACTCCAAAGCCGCCTTAGACTGCCGTGAACCACTCTAAGCCGGCTGCTACTCTCAAAGGCCAGCGAGAACACTCCTTGGAGCTTCAACAATGGAGGACACCACTATGGACAAGATGAAGAAAGGCAATTGTCTTTTCTCTCTCTTTCTTAGCTCACCAAGTAACTTTTTTGGCTCTCTCTTTAGTGTGGGTGTATTTTTCTTTATACATAGGGGACTCCTAGGGTTTTGTGCCCTTAATTCCAAGGTAATATTCCCTTCACATGTGGGCACATAGCTGGCTGATAGGTTTACGTATGGGGCTACAAAGTATCCTCAATTCTTTGTCCTCTAGCGTGCCGAAAAATGTTATCCAAAATGATATGGCATTTTCCCTGCATTGCTCCTCTTTTCCTCGCACATCACCATACCAACCAAAACCTTCCCAAGCAGCACAATTCTTACAAATAAACAAAGAAAACAAAACCAAATGCAACTATATGAACTAGATGTATCTATATGCCACAAAATGAGATAAAATGGGCTTGATTTCATACAATAACTTAAGTAAAAAGGCATAAAATGTTAACCTTTTACAAGGTTAACATGGCTCCTCCATAGTACTTTAACATGTGATGTATCAGATCTATACTTGCGGAGCATCAATACGTCAAATTGGGTTGGAGTTCCATAGTTTCGGGCTTTAATATGGCTCCTCATCAAGTCTCTTGCTTCTTTTGCCAATATTTGCATTGGTTCTTCTTCATACGTCAAATTGGGTTGGAGTTCCATAGTTTCGGGCTTTATAACATGTGATGTATCAGATCTATACTTGCGGAGCATCAATACGTGAAACACATCATGGATATTGCTTAACTCTTGGGATAAAGCTAACTGATAAGCCACAGGGCCAATTCTTTCGGTCACCTCGAAGGGTCCAATGAATCGGGGACTCAATTTTCCCTTCTTACCAAATCAAATGATCTTTTTCCATGGAGAGAATTTCAAAAATGCTTTCTCACCAACATCAAACTGTATATCTCTCCTTTTGAGGTCAGCATAGGCCTTTTGCCGGTCAAAGGCAGCCTTCAAATGGTCATGAATGTTGGTAACCTGTTCTTCAGTTTCCCGAAGAAAGTCAGGGCCTAATACCTTGACTTCACCCAATTTAGACCAACATAGCGGTGTTCTACACTTCCTGCCATACAATACTTCATACGGTGCCATACCAATAGACGATTGGTAATAATTATTATAAGCAAACTCGATAAGGGGTAGGGATTTCTCCCAAGTTCCTTCAAAGTCAATAACACATGCACGAAGCATATCTTCCAGTATCTAAATCACCATTTCTGATTGACCATTAGAATGAGGATGGAAAGTTGTACTAAGATTGACTATGGTGCCCAAAGCTCCTTGCAATGACCTCTAAAATTGAGAAGCAAATCATGGATCTCAATCAGAGATGATAGACTGTGGCACTTCGTGGAGTCAAACAACTTCCTTGATATACAAGTCAGCCAGCTTAGAAAGGTCATAGTCCATTTTGACTGGTATGAAGTGTGCTGACTTAGTGAAACGGTCCACAACAACCCAAATAGCATCATGTTTAGATGGGGTCAACAGTAAACCACTGACAAAGTCTATAGTTATTTTCTCCTATTTCTACTGAGGGAACTCAATGGGTTGCAACAATCTGATAGGGTTACAATGGCCAGCTTTAACTCGTTGGCATGTGAGACACCTCGATACAAATTCTATGGTAGCCGTATTCATGTTAGGCCACCAATATAACTCTCGTAGGTCTTTGTACATCTTTATTGCCCTCGGGTGGATTGAGTAAGGGCTACAATAGGCTCCTTTAAGAATTTCATCATGAAGAGACTCATCGTTGGGCATACATATTCTATCACAGAAGCATAAGAGTCCTTCAAATTTAACCTTGAAGTTAGGATCAGGATTATTCCAAAGTCTAGAAACAGTGGCTTGCAATTCAAGATCTTATTCTTATAAGGAATTGATTCTCATCACAATGGTAGACTGAACTTGAAGTTCAGCTATAAAACCACAATGCTTTTGAAGTTGGAAATGAGCATTAATAGCCTGAGGGGTAGGCATAGGCCTATAGCTGAGCTCATCTGCTACTACATTGGCCTTGCCCAGATGGTAATCAATAACAAGGTCATAATCTTTGAGGAGTTCCATCCATCTCCTTTGACAAGGATTGTTACCTCTCCAAAAGTACCACTTTTAATGTCAATCTTACAATGCTTTTGCTTGTTTTTAGGTACATTTAGTTACGTTAGGATATTAAAATCATGTATTTACATAAGGAGTTAAGACTTCTATCTATGCTAGCATGAAAGGTTTTTGTGTTGGCAATTTTGCCGGTTTGGCATAGTATTTGGTACATGAATGCAGCGCAGTAAGGAATACCAGAGAGAATGCCGAGTGTTGTTGGCACAGGAGGACTAGATAGTGTCAAGAACTTGTTGGCAGAGAAGTGAACTTGATGCCATGCCAAGAGGCTGTTGAACCTCGAAAAAATAAGACATGATCAGGCTCCCAAAAGATTGCAAATAGATCAACTTCTGAAAAAATAGCGGATAAGATGATGCCAAGCTATGTTGGCAAAGACACGCCAAGCTTGTGTGTCATGGCAACATCGGCATGATGACGTCAGCCCTAGCCTGATATGCTATCATACAGATCGGATAAGACTTTATCTCTTATCCCTTGAGCATTTGAATTTTGATATTAAAGAGATATCATATCCCAACAAAGTTGGATAACGTGGTGCTAAGACTGGTTGGCAGGATCATGCCAAGCTTGGATGCCAAGGCAATGTTGGCAATGCGTCAAAAGCCCTAATCTGACCAACTTTCATTCAAATTCGGATAAGATCTCATCTATTATCCCTTCAACATTTAAAATTCAAATGAGAAGCTTATCCTAGCCTTCCTTGCACGCCTATTTAAAGACCGATGAAGAAGATCAAAATGTGTGAGATCATGGGGGTAAAACCCTCAAGTGAGGAGGGACGCAACACACTTCAAGCGAGCTAGCTTAGGATCATCTCCGATCACCTCCACCACAGGCTAGAGTAGCCACACCGAGGAGGGCTGAAGCAAGAGAGGCTGCGTCGACAGACCCTTTTCTTCCCTTTTTCCTTTGGTTTATTTTAATTTTGAAGATGATGTTTGCAAACGATGAAGTTTATTTTATGGTTAACCCACTCATCATGAACTAATTTAATAGTTAGTGAGGAGTGGATGGATGAAACGTTGTTTTTTGCTTGTTTTTATTAATTAAGAATGCTTCGGCATAAAGCTTTATTCATTTGGCAATGTCTTTACTTTTTCCAAAACTTCTATGCCAAGCGACGTTGGCGTAGCTTGCTTATTGCAACTCAATATCATAACAGACTTGGGAGGCAACGATTACTTGCCAAATTCTAAGGTGAGAAGCTTCGACAGAAGATGTTCAAGTAGATGAACTTACTTCGGGAGTGAGTCTACCCCTTAAAGAGTAAAGATTGGAACTACACTAAATTAATTAATGAGAAACATGCACTATATACATATAGGGGTTTTTACATGATTAGTTTAAAGCGTTGCTATCGACGGAGGCAATGACCATCTTTTGAATCTGCTCAATAAAACATTGCCAAAGCATGACATTATTAAAGGCTGGCATGGCTTGTCAACGCCCATCATCAACTTTTTCAAGTTGTTTTCTTTACATTTCTTTTCTTTTAAATTCACTTTTCAAAACAACCATTTTCACCCCAAAGGCAAGTAACAACTGAACAATTAAATTCCAAGACAATCCCCGTGAGATTGATACTCGGCTCAACTGATGTATTACTTGTCGACCGTGTATACTTGCACGAAAAAGGACACAACTTGGCATTGTTTTATACATTTCCAATACTCATTTTATACCTTTTACCAAGCACATTTCGGTCACAACAAAGATTAAGTTCTTTTTGCATCAACAAATACATAAGGCTCTTGTGGTCGGTGTATAGATAACATTTTTCTCTGTGGAGATAATGTCTCCAGATTTTCAGTGCAAAGACGACCGCAGCCAATTCAAGGTCATGAGTAGGATAGTTCATTTTGTGTGGCTTTATTTGCCTTGATGCATAAGCAACAACCTTGCCTTCTTGCATCAGTACGCATCCTAACCCCTGGTGCAAAGCATCGCTATACACAGCGTAATCCTTCCCAGACTCAGGTTGTATCAGAACCAGTGCATGAGTCAATACTTGCTTGAGTTGGTCAAGGCTTCTTTGTTGTTGCTTCTTGGTCCATTCAAAAGGAGCATCCTTTCGTAAAAGTTTAGTTAACGGAGCTGCTATTATAGAGAATCCTTTAACGAATCTCCTATAATAGCCAACAAGGCCAAGAAAGCTACAGACTTCACCTACGTTCTTCAGTGGTATCCATTCAACTATGGCTTGGATCTTCTTTGGATCTACTTGAATGCCTTCAGTAGAGATCACGTGACCCAAAAACGAGGCTTGGGTGAGATAGAACTTGCACTTACTGAACTTGGTATACAATTGCTTCTCCCGAAGGGTCTGAAACACAATACGAAGATGTTCACGATGTTCAGCTTGACCTTTGGAATAAATTAATATATCATCTATAAATACTACTACAAATTTGTTAAGATAGGGTCTAAAAACCCGATTCATGAGATCCATAAAGGCAGTAGGAGCATTGGTTAACCCGAAGGGCATAACTAGGAATTCGTAGTGGCCATATCTTGTACGGAAAGTTATCTTGGGCACATCGCACTCATTCACTTTCATCTGGTAGTACCCAGATCTTAGATCAATCTTAGAAAAGACCATTGCATCTTTTAGTTGATCAAACAAGTTGTAATACCCCAATTTTGTCTGGGTATATCTATATAAATATATACTATATTGCTCTATAAATAAACCAAATAAATATAATATTAGAAAATAAAGACCATTTTACAACTTTCAAATAGTCCAAATTAGATATATAAGAGTCCATTTACATCATAATTCTTCTCTACAAATCTGGAAGGACCAATTTACAAAATTATAAGCCCAAATGTTCATTATTCCCGCCCATTTATAACCAAATTATCCAAACAAACACAAATAGGCCCGGTGTGCTTTATAAGCCCGCCACATTGGTATATGAATTGCCACGTGGCACACCATTATTGGCTCATTTATCCTTCATGCAGATAACAATCCCGTTAATGTCATCATCACTTCCTGCTATAAAAAGAGGAGAGTGAATTAGTGCGAGGCAGAAGAATGGGGCAATAATTAGGGCATTAATTACGCGTAAAAGAGGAAAGAGAAAAGAAGTCGGAGAGCCTTACTAGAAAGTCGAAGCAGTCATCGGAGATCACCGTCGGAGTACACTTATCACCATCAGAAGGTATATTTCGACTTTCTCTTCATATTTTCCTGCAAAAAGCACATAAACATCAAATTTTTACTCCTAATAAACCTAAAAGCAGAAGCCACAAACAAGTTAAAACCTAGATTTAAGAAAAAAAACAGTAACCTAAGCTTAAATTGAAAATAAGAGCAGATCTGAAATATAAAAAGGATTTGAAGTGCTTATCTTAATTTTCGAGTTCTCGGAAGAATCATCGGGGTATATCTGGTCATCAGATGGTGGAGAGGTTGTGTCGGGGTTGAAAATGAGTGAGATCGGGGCTTGGTTAGGTAGATTTAGGTGGGGGAGATGGGAGTTTCTACTGAAACGGATGCTAGAATAGGGTTTAGGTTTAAAAATGAGCTTTTTGGTAGATTTTAGGATTTGGTGGTGGCCGAAAATCGCCCCGACGGGGGAGCACGGCGGACAGAGAGAGGTTAGGGATAACTGGAGTTGAGGCACGTTGGTCGGTGTTTATCTATGGCAAACGGCCGTGAGTGATCGATGAGTTTGAATCTGGCGGTGGCTCGTGCAGTGTTTTAGAGCCGAAGTTCATAGTGTTCATCCAATTTTGGATGAACACGTATAAACATTCAAGAAAAGTGGGATTTTGATCTGTTTAGAGGAAGGTTTTTGGGTTTTGAAGTGTTATAATCGAGAGGATTATAAAGGCTGAAAATCCAAAAAAATGAAAAAAAAAGTGCTGAATAGGTCTTTTTATAGACCGGGGGAAGGGGCTTCAGGGCCCGTAAATCCCCGAATTGGCCCGTGCCTTCTTTTGCAGGCCTTGTACCGCCGCCTTCCACTTGTATTTCTTTTCAATTTAGTCAGTAAAGGCTTATAATTTGGGCTCCCAATTTTAGTAACCATTCAATTTAGTCCCTTATGCTTTGTAATTTGACTCACCAGTTTATAATTCAGTTCAATTTAACCCAAATTTCCTTTGTTAATTCATTTAATTTGCTTAAATTATTATGCTTTGTTTAATTAATTGTGTGTACATGTTTTAAAATTAGCATGTAGAATATTTGTTTACGGAAATTAAAGTCACTTAGTATATTTAATTAGAGCCTTTTAGTACTAAGTGTCTTTAATTAGAATCAATTAATTTGATAGGAGATCATTGTAGAAAAATAAATGAATATTAAATGATCACTTTAATTCCCTAAGGTGATTATTGTCACATTGCAATGCGATGTTATTCAAAGGGGTGTTTTGGTGAAATATTTAATATTTCATTTCAACCTAGAATATGATAATTAAACATAGTTAATAAAGTAAAATTAGAATTTGGATTAAGAAATTTGTGGCATTAATATTAGGAATATTATTAATTGATGGCCTAAAATGGGTAGTGCCCAATCGTTTGGGTGTTATCACATAAACCCTAAACTTAATAATATTCTTAGTACTTTTAATTAATTAATGTATTGGAACCCTAATTAGGTTTATGCTTAAAATTGACAATAAAATAATTTTTCATGCATTTAAACCTTTTGTGTTGAGATACATTTTTGAATGTAAGCTGAAGTTTCCTAACGTAACTGGATATTTCAAAAAAGCTCATATTCGTATAAGAATGTATTTTCTTACAAAGGGATACTCTAATTCGAAATGAAATTCAATTAACAATTAATGATTAAATTAAATTTGAATTATTATTCGTAATGAAAAAATGCCACGTGAAATTACAATGGTACTGATAACGGGCATTTGTGGGGGTGTTGATCCTTCCTCACACGTAATCGACTTCTGAACCCGAATTGTTCTAAAATGAATCTCTAGTTGTTTTATGGTGTCCGATCTACCAAAGTGACCGGTGGCGACTCCAAAATGTTTTTTAAAAAATCAAATAAAATGGGTAATTAATCAATGAAATTGATTTTAAGATTAAATGGAAAGAAAATTGATTTTTATGGTTAATTAAGTGAAAGACCTAATTTAACCTAAAGAAACCTAATTTTCAAGGTTAAATGAATCAAAATAAATGGAACCTTATTTTTTTAAGAGATCAATCGTCGGGCTATATTTTTCCACACATTTCGATTTTAAAAATGGTCGTGACAGCTTGGCGACTCCGCTGGGGAAAATAAAAAGAGAGTCAAGCCTAAAAATTAGTTTCACGTGGCATTTTGGCATTCCGAACAATAATTTGAATTTAATTTCTTCCGAGAATTGTTGGATGAATTTTTAGGAAAAATGAGGGTAGTTTTGTGTATGGTATAGCTGTTATTCATGCATAGGGTCTCGACCCGGGCCTTTCACCCTTAAGTGGGAGGAAGACATTATTCGACGTGATGCTCTCCAGCTCTGAGTTCGAATTTTTGTCTTCTTCCGGCATTACTAACCGTGTGCGTCGTGGGGCCCACGCCTCCATTACAAGGGACCTATGCTACCAAATCAATGTCTTGCTATCAAAGTAGACAGTAACGACAGTTCGGGAACCCAGAATCTATAACAAACACCACATGCTATTTTTGAAGCCTACCCCGCTAGAGCCAAACAAGGACTTAGGAAATGTGCTGCCGATTTAAATACTTTTCTCTGGTTATTTTCTCTACTAATATTAAATGTCTAACTTGTGTCAATATTTCTATTACCTTGTTTTCAATATTAATTCACCGTACTGACACAAGTTTTTGTTTTCTTTTGTTTTTGTCTTTCTTATTAAATCACATCATGCTACATCATTTGACATCGGTTTAGGAGTTAGTTTAAGCAAGAAGTGTTCAATATGGCAGAAGGTTTCAAGAAATTATGAGAAGATAATACTGCAGTATGGGCATGGTCAGAATAGACTCAACATGAGAAAGGGGTCAATTTATGCAAAGATGATGTTTCAGTAATGAAAAGCAAGGTAAGGATAAACACCAATTAGAATACTTGTTTGCCAGAAGTTAGGGAAATATGGGAGCATTGGGATAAGGAAATGAAAGAGTCGTTTTAGAGAGAGTTCGAGGATATTGCCTTGCTGTTATACACTACGATAGATCAGGGTCTTCTAAGAGCAATGGTCCAATTCTAGAATCTATCTTATAATTGCTTTACCTTTGGACAAGGAGATTTGACACCGACGCTTGAAGAGTATGAGGCCTTACTACATTGCCCTCGGGTTAAGAGCGACATGGTTTATACAAGGCCAAGTAATAATTCAGGATTTATAAAGAAATTAGGAATGATCACCGAGAAAACTAAAGAATGTTTGGAAAAGAAAATAGCCAATAGTGACAGCACTGATCAGAACGAGGACAAACAACGTTTGAATTGGAGGGTTTTGAAAGAGTTAATTCTGACATGAGATGAGTCTGGTAGGATGCGAAGTTTATATGTTGTATGCATATACGAGTTAGTATTGTTTCCCAGAACTCCCGAGCACATAGATCCATCTACAGTGGGACTGTTTGAAAGGTTAATAAAGGGGGTGAATCTAGTGCCAGCTATCCTAACTAAAACATACAAATCATTGACTGCATGCAAGAAATCTGGAGAAGGGAAATTTTGGGGTTGCGCACAACTGCTTGAGATATGGTTTCGAGGACATAGATGGGACACGCCATATAGAGCGCTCAGGTATCTCACCACATATTCACCAATAGAAGAGCATTTGGCTAGCTGCCCGATAGGGAATAAAAGCGAAGAACAGTGGAAGGAGCACTTTAAGGAAATGAAGGATGTTGATATTGCTTAGAAGGTACCATGATTGGGTAAGGGAACATCCTTCTTATATCGATGTATAGAGTTAGGGATTGGGTTCTACTACCAGGAATTTGGGGAGGGACCGTTTATTGCCTTTTATTGGTGTCAAGACAATTTGCTTCGAGGTAATTCATCCCAGCCATTGCAGGTATGGCCCGTTTTGAATATCCGCACAAAACCAATGACTACAAAGCGAAGGTAACTCAAACTGCGAGGTCGTGGAAAGAACCAAGAAGAGTACAACCATATTAGGGGTTCGAGGTAATGGTGAGGTACGAAGAATAGAAGACTCAAAGGGTAAATGATAATTTGCCTCGAAAGGGACAAGAAGACATATGACCATCTGTTTCGTTTGATAAGAGTGCACCATCAGCACTGGAAAAATTATGTTATGACCGTGAGCTGGATTTGAAGAAATATGAGAAGGGAATCAGTGATCTCAATAACGAGCTGACAATGATGAAATTACAAATAAATGTTCATGAAGGTAAAGAAAAATAGATGTTAGAAGAGAACAAGAAGATTAATCAAGCTTTGAAAGATTTGTAGGAGATTCACGACAGCTATAAAGCAAAACAAAAGGGTGGGATAAGCAAAACAATCAAAGACTTATCAAAATAACTAGATGATATGCCCAAGGAGAAAAACAACTATAAGAATATGTATAAAAGGTAGTCTAAGAAGCTAAAGGAATCCAACAACAAATTAAAGAAGAAGATAGAAGATGAGCAAACACGAAATTTTGAATTAATGACTCAAGTATCACAATTAGAGCTAATGATCACAAAATATCAGAATGAAGACAAGGTCAAGATGGAGCAAGAAAATGAGGGAGCACATGAGAAGATATCAGAGTTGGAGAATGCAGTGCAAGGCTTGAAGGAGAAGCTCGTGGCTTACGAAGGAGCACTATACCAAGAAAGTAGAGCGTGGAAGGATAAATACGAAGTGGCACAAAGCACTGTCCGCCGCCAAAATGATGAGCTAGAAAATTTTAAGAGACAGGTCCGGGGTGTTGTTTTATATGTGCAGATATTGTTGAGACAAGCAACGAGTCTGCTGGAGCAAGTGAATATCGAGTTGGAGCACGGATAAGTTATTACCCGTCTGCTTCATGAATTAGTCAATCTAAGAGTTAGGGTTAGTAGTTTTCTGTGAAATAAATTATCTTTTCTTGTATTTGAACCTTTCAATTAATTAATGTTTCTTAAAAAACTAGTTCCTGGATCCGGTGTCTTTTGCATTCATGCATTCATGCATCCATGCATATGGCACTACATTTTGCAAAGTTTTAATACAAATAGGTTCTGTGATAGTTTGATTTACAATTGTAACCATTCCGCATTTGTACGAAACTCGTCTGTGCTCGAAGTCAATGGCTGTAGAGGACAGGCTTACAAGTTCAAAAAATGATCGCACGGAAATACAAAACTATTTTAACAGGATTGAGCAATCTATGAAGGACCAGTTCGTTCAGGTTCAGAGAGAGATACTCAATCAGCTCACTGCTTTGTTGGGGAAAAAGAAGTTTAGAAAAGCTAAAATGCACGAGGTTGCTTCTAATGATGAGGATGATCATGCTGAAACAAAATATCACATTAGGGCACAGCCAGAGGGACCTCTTCCTATGAAAAAGGTCCAAATTAATTTGACAGGAGCTACACCCGGTCAACCAATACACGCCGGGGCTAATTTTGGAAGCAAAGAGGAAGTTTCTGACCTAAACACTCAGAATGAGATAGAAAAGATCCGTGTGGAGATTGAAAGGAAGTACGAGGAGCATTGCAAAGCTTTAAAGGATCGCTTGTTGGAGATACATCGAGTAAATGAGACAGGACCGGGTGTAGTAGAAATGAGCTTAGTATTTGATCTGATTCTTCCTCCAAAGTTCAAGGTGCCTGATTTCGAGAAATACGATGGGACCACTTGTCCGAGGGCTCATCTTACAATGTACTGTCAGAAATGGCTGCACATTTGAAGGATGAGAAGTTGCTGATACATTGTTTTCAAGATAGTTTGACTGGTTCAACGGCGCAATGGTATACAAATATTCTGTTATAGAAGGATCTTTCTGGGGCCTTTGCAGAGCACTATAAACATGTGACCGATATGGTCCCCAATTGAGTTATACTGTCAAGCATGGAACAGAAGAGTAATGAGACGCTCCGACAATATGCTTAGAGATGGAGGGATATCGCAATGCAAGTGCAGCCTCCGTTGTTGGAGAGCGAGGTTACTCACATGTTTGTAAAGACATTAAGAGGTCCATTGTTTGACAGATTGATCAATAATGCTACTCAAAATTTTGTTGATATAGTGATGACGGGAGAGCTGATTGAAACAACTATTAAAAGTAGCAAGATTGAGAGCGGGGAGAGCTCCCATAGGAATTTCAAAAGAAAAGATAATAAGGTAAACAACACTAGTGCATATGAGGCCCTAAAGAATGTAACTATTACTCTGTCTGGTTCTACATCAGGAGGTTCCCAAAACTCAAATAAAAAAGATTTTCGCAGCCCCATAAATGACATGATCAACTTTACACTGATACCAATGACATATGCTGAGTTATACCCACAGTTATATGAAGCAAATCTGGTAAGGCCATATCATTTAACCCCTATGCAACCTCCTTATCCCCTATGGTACAAATCTGATGCCTATTATGAATTCTATGCCGGAATACTAGGGCATACAATTGAAACCTATATGACATTCAAAAAGGTGGTTCAGAATCTGATCAACAATGGGATTTTGAAATTCGATGAGCCTAGCATTGCAGCAAATCCATTGCCAAATCACGGTGGGCAAGGGGTAAATGTTATCGAAAAATGGGATGAAGCAAAAATATTGAAAATAGATGTATCAAAAATCAGATCTCCGTTAAAGTGGGTATTTGAACAGTTATACAATGCTGGGATAATTGAAATAGGCATGAGAATGGAGAAAGAAGTGCAGTCTGATGTGTATTGTAAATATCATCAAGAACATGACCATGAAATCCAACATTGTACAGAGTTCAGAAGTCTGATACAAAATATGATGGACAATAAGGAAATAGAGTTCTTTGATAAGGTCGGGGAGAGGAAAGAAGTGGAAGTATGTGCCTCTGAGTCTTCTGTTGTCAAATACGGAATCCATAAGCCCTTGGTTGTTTCTGTCAGACCTAAGGCCAGAAGCCTTTTTGGTGTAAAGCCAGCAGTGACTCCTAGGATTATGATTATGCCACCTGCGCCGTTTGATTTCAAAAGTACTCATAAAGTTCTGTGGAACTATGAGGCCAATATAGCTATATCGGATGAATGCAAGACATCGGAGGAAGTACAATCACCAATAGAGACAAATTCAGAACCAGAAATGAGGAAGGAAGAGTAATTCAGTACAGAAGTAATAAATGAAGTAGGTCACTTTACTCATAGTGGTAGATGATATTCTCCTGAAACATCGAAGGAAGTGGAGAAGGTAAAAGGGAAAGCTATAGTAGCCCCTGAGAAAATTTTTGGGGAAGAACCTGCCCCTAAAATAAATGAGCCAGTAACTGATGAACAAGCTCATGAGTTTTTGAAATTTTTGAAACATAGTGAATACAGCATTGTCGAGCAGTTAAAGAAACAACAAGGTCAGATTTCTGTCTTTGAGATGTTGTTAAGTTCTGAAGGGCACAATAATGTCTTAATGAAGGTGCTCAATCAGACATTTGTGCCAAATGACATATTCGTGCACAAGCTAGACATTATAGTAAATCATATAACTGTTGACAATTACATAACATTCACTGATGATGAAATACCCGAGAGAGGGATGGGATCCGTGAAAGCCTTAAACATCACCACACATTGAAAGGGTTTTGTTCTGCCCGGGGTATGAATTGACAACAGGTCGGCACTGAATGCCCTGCCAATGGTCACCCTGCAAAGGCTACCAGTCGATGATTTACATATGAAGACATATAAGAAAACTGTTAGAGCTTTTGACGATACAACAAGGGATGTTCTCGAAAAGATTGAGGTGTCGCTACTTATTGGGCCCACAGTTTATAACATAGAGTTCGTGGTAATGGAAATCAAGCCGACATACAATTGTTTGCTTGGAAGGCTCTGGATCCATTTTGCAGGGGCAGTACCGCCTTCCCTGCATCAAAAGCTCAAATTTGTGATAGAAGGGGGAGCTGCGGAGGACATTATTACTTTAGTGTCTACAGACGTGCCGTATATTGGGATGGATGAAAATGCCATGGAATGCTCGTTCAGAGCTTTGGAGTTCATTAATGCAAAATTCATAGCTGAAGGGAAGCCAGTACCGCGACCCAAAAAATGTCAAACTGTACCAAGATAATAGTCCGAAAGACATTTGGAAGGGGAGCGAGAACTGGAAAGTGACTTCAGGGATGTTTGCGGCCTAAGCCGGTGGTAATGAAGAAAGGCCGATTTGGTCTTAGATTTAAGCTAACCTTAAACAAAGGCAAAAAGATTTGAAGAAAAGAGAAAGTCAAAGGAGAGCCCGACTCTTGGGAGGAGAAAGATTTAAGCACGACTCTTGTGAGCCAATGACCTTTTCGAACTTAACCAATATTATTAAGTCTCGAGGGTTTGAAAATCTGGAAGAACAACTCGAAGAGGTCAATCGGGAAACTGCTAAGTTGCATGAGGAAGAAATTTTTGGCAACAAATTGGAGGGGCTCTTTGTTGGAGGAATCTTCGAAGAGGCTCAGCCTGGTAGATATCTGGAGAAAATCCATCCATGTTTCCCTGGTGAGGTGCTTAGCAACTGGATAGCTGAAGATCTCTCTCTAGTATCTAGGTTCAAAACAGAGTAAATACCATGAACCACCTTAAACCTTTGCCCGCGGGTATAAGGGATTATCTGTAAAAGGGCCATCATATCATTTCATTTTAATAAAGATGCTTTCAAGCTGATTCACAAATGGCAAATATGTTTCTTGTTTTTTTCACATCCTTTCCAAATGTAAATTATTATTTTCTTTGTAGGTCTTCAATTATTAATTGCATGAATGATCTTGAACCTAATCTTGGGGTAGATCCTGAGAGACAAGTGTGTCTAATAGAAGTCAATGAGGTCAAAGATGAAACAGAATATGAATCCCAAAAGAATTACTAAGGTTGGCGGAAAAAGAAGACAAGCAGATCTTACCTCACAAAGAATAGATAGAAATTCTGAATCTTGGAACAGATGAAGTCAAAAGAGAGGTGAAGATAGGGACTTCTTTCTCGCTAAAAACCAAGCAAGAACTGATTGACTTGTTGCGAGAATTCAAAGATGTCTTCGTCTGGTCATGTCAATACATGCCAGGAATGGATACTAATAACGTGGTACATAAATTACCTATAAGGCCAGAATGTAAACCGGTTCAACAGAATCTTAGAAGATTGAGGCTGGAGATGGTATTAAAAATCAAAGAGGAAGTACAAAAACATATTGATGTTGGTTTTCTTAAAGTAGCTCAATATCCAGAATGGGTGGCCAATATAGTCCCATTACCGAAAAAGGATGGAAAGGTACGCATGTGCGTAGACTACAAATACTTGAACAAAGCCAGCCTGAAGGATAACTTTTCTTTGCCTCACATAGATATCCTGGTTGACAACACGTCAGGGCATTCATGGTTCTCCTTCATGGATGGATTTTCGGGATACAATCAGATAAAGATGGACCCTAAAGATATGGCAAAGATAACATTTATAACTTTATGGGGCACATATTGTTATAAGATGATTCCTTTCGGACTAAAGAATGTTGGGGCAACATACCAGCGAGCCATGGTGACTCTTTTCCACGATATGATGCACAAGGAAATTGAGGTATACATGGATGATATGATTGCCAAGTCCTAGATTGAAGAGGAGCATATCCAGAATTTAAGAAAGTTGTTCTTAAGATTGAGGAAGTATCAGTTGAAACTTAATCCGAATAAGTGTACTTTTGAAGTCACATCAGGAAAACTCTTGGGTTTTGTTGTTAGCAGAAGAGGGATTGAAATTGATTCAGACAAGGTAAGGGCAATTCAGAACTTACCGCCACCAATAACACAAAAAGAAGTTTAAAGATTCCTGGGAAGGTGGAATTATATTTCCTGATTTATTTTACAGTTGACTGATAAATGTGACCCAATCTTTAGGCTACTTAAAAAGAATGATTCAGGGGTATGGGATGAGGAATGTCAAAAGACGTTTGACAAAATTAAGAAATACTTAAAAAATGCTCCGATACTGGTAGCATTGGTTCAACAAAGACCACTCATCCTTTATTTGACAGTCTATGAAAACTCAATGGGGTGTGTATTAGGACAGCATGATGGCACATGAAGAAAAGAAAGAGCTATCTATTATTTGAACAAAAAGTTTACAGAATCCAAAGTTCGGTACTCACCAATTCAAAAGTTATGTTGCGTTTTGGTTTGGGTAACTCGCAGATTAAGACAGTACTTGTTGTATCATACAACTTGGTTAATATCCCGACTTGATCCATTGAAATTTCTGATGGACGCGCCAGCGTTGACGGGGAGATTGGCTCATTGGCAAATGTTGTTGTCAGAATTTGACATAGTATATGCAAGCCAAAAAGCAATAAAAGGAAGTGCTATAGCAGATTTCTTGGCTAGTCGTGCTTCAGAGGATTACGAACCTTTGAATTTTGATTTCCCATATGAAGATGTGATGAGTATCTCCATAGAGAAAGACGGAACTCTAGAGAATGAGATTTGGAAGCTACATTTTGACGGGGCCGTTAATGCCCTAGGACGTGGAATTGGGGCAGTGCTAATTTCCCTGAGTAACGTACATTATCCTTTCACAAGCAAGTTGGAATTTCTTTGCACCAACAACATGGCAGAATATGAAGCTTCTGTCATGGGTTTGCAACCTGCTATTGAAAGAATGATAAAGAATTTGAAAGTATATGGAGATTCTGCACTAGTCATTTATCAACTCTGTGGAGAATGGGAAACAAAGGATTCCAAGTTGATTGAATATCAAAAGTTGATCCTTAGATAATAAAATAGTTCAAAGAAATCACTTTCACATATATCCCAAAGAATATAACCAAATGACGGATGCCCTAGCTACACTGGCTTCAGTATTCTTGTCCAACAAGCCTGAGGATATGAAGACAATTCGAATGCAAAGTTACAACACCTATGCTCATTGTTATGGCATAGAAGAAGAAGCAGATGGAAATCCTTGGTATTTCGATATCTTGCAGTACATCAGACACCAAACTTACCCCGAACAGGCAAATGATAATGAAAAAAGAACCATTAGAATGATGGCTTCAGGATATGTTCTTGATGGAGAAATATTATATAAGCGGGGCAAGGATCAAATCCTCTTAAGGTGTGTCAATGCTCAGGAATCCAAAGAAATTTTAACAGAAGTGCACGATGGAATTTGCGGGACGTATGCCAATGGCTTTGCGATGGCCAGGAAAATAATGAGATATGGCTACTATTGGACAACTTGGAGGGTTATTGCATTGAATATGCTAAGAAGTGCCAAAAATGCCAGATATATGCTGACAGAATAAATGCTCCGCCAGTACCTCTACATACAATGAACTCACCATGGCCGTTTGCAGTCTGGGGCATGGATGTTATTGGGAAAATTCACCCTAAAGCTTCCAATGGACACCATTTCATCCTTGTGGTTATCGATTATTTTACCAAATAGGTGGAAGCATCCTCATATGCCAATATCACTAGATCTAAAATTTGTAAATTTTTGAAGAAAGAAATCATCTGTCGATATGGATTACCAAAAAGAATTATTACTGATAATGACACCAGCTTCAACAACAAGGTAATAGCAGAGGCATGCGAGCAATTCAAAATCACTCATCACAACTCTGTAGCCTATCTCCCTAAAATGAATGGGGCAGTGGAGGCAGCAAATAAGAACATCAAGAAGATCATATCAAAGACGACAGACACTTACAAGGATTGGCATGAGAAGTTGCCATTTGCTCTATTTGCATACCTAACTTCAGTACGAACTTCTACTGGGACAACACCTTATTCCTTGTCTATGGGACAAAAGTAGTGCTCCCAATAAAGGTTGAAATTCCATCTCTTCGAGTTTTGACTGAAGTAAAGCTAGATGATGCAGAATGGGTAGAGGCTCGATTTGACCAACTGAATCTTATTGAAGAAAAAAAGCTAAAAGCTATCTATCATAACCAAATGTACCAGAAAAGAATGGTGCGAGCCTATAATAAGAAAGTTTGGCCCTGAGAATTCTGAGAGGGCGATCTAGTGCTAGAAAAGATCTTGCCAATACATCAAGATTTCCGTGGGAAATGGATGCCTAATTGGGAGGGGCCATATGTTGTCAAAAAGGCTTTTTTTCGGAGGAGCGTTGATCTTAACTGAAATGGATGGTGAAGAGTTACACAAGACAGTGAATTCAGATTCAGTTAAGAAATATTATGCCTGAAGAATTTAAAAAGAGATATGAAAAATAAAGAAAAGAAAAAGCGGAGTGAAAACCCAAAAAAGGCTCTTCGCAAAATGAAATATCTATGGTGAAAACCCGAAAAGGCGCATTAGGTAAAAAAAGAGAAAAGAAGAAAAATAAAAGAAAATGAGGGTTCAAGATGAAAACCCACAAATGGCGTCTTGTAACCAAATGAGAATCTGGGTTGAAAACCCGTAAAGGGCGACTCAAAAGCATTTAATATAGGCATCCGGTAATCAGAACCTCTCGGATGCCTAGTATTTTGGAAGGGATTTCACATCTGCATACATCTTGACAATGCTCGAAGTTTGTTGGATAAGGTTTCAAGCTCAAGATCACATCTGGTCGATAGGGTGATTGTATCCTTCATGCTATGGATGCCCGAAGATCTGGTTTTGTTTCTTGACTTTGTTATTTCAGTTTGCCATGACTTCTTTTAAGCTCAATTGTATTCTTTTATATATAAGCTTCAATAAAATTCATGAATTCTCTTTCGGGCTTTCTTAAATTTCAAAGCATCATGAAATGGATGATATAATGAATAAAAAAATGAATAATTTCTTGGTATTGCTATGTTTTGAAAGATGCAGGTAAAACTTTAACACTTTGGGATATTGGAGAAGAGAGTATAAAAATGAAGATGATACTGAATCTCATACTAGCAAGAGTATGGGAATAGAAGGGTGATGGTGTCTCCATACACGAGATCAATGTTGTTTGTCAGTTTCTTCAGATCGAGTATGAATGTTCACAGTTCTTTGTTTTTTTGTTAAGAAAGAAAAAGAAAAAGGAAAGGAAAGAAAAAACCAAAGTGAAAACCCGAAAGGGCACTTTGAGAAAAGCAAACTAAAGTGAAAACTCGAGAGGCACTTTAGAGCAAAGGGCCAGAAATGCAGGAAAGAGGTTCTGAAAGTTGACCCTAAATGTGAGATGAAGTAGCCAAGACTGAGAGCTGATGAAGGAGCATAGTAAAGAAGAATTAAACTGTCTAACTGATCTCAATAAAACATGGTTCATGCATCATGTAGAGATTAGGATCATATTAACCCTCATTCAAATATTTCAGCTTGTTTTGACAGGAAAATTAAGAAAGAAAGAAGAACTCATAATGGGAAGAGTTCATCCCCAGTAAAGAAGAGCTCCGAATGAGAAGAGTCCGCTCAACAAAGATAGAGCTCCAAATAAGAAGAGTTCACCCAGCAAAGAAGAACTCTTAATGAGAAGAGTTCATCCAGCAAAGAAGAATTCCTATTGAGAAGAGTTCGTTGAAGAATCCCCGTATTAAGAAGTTCACAATGAGAAGAATTTCCTTGTCTGATATCTCTATAAAGAGGGATTGACAAAAGAGAGAAGACTGAGGAATTTCATAATCAGAAGAACAACCTCATGCTTCGATGGTCAGATGGTTCGGACAAAATTTGTGTCTTTTCAGTCTTTGCACTGTTCCTGGTCTACAACAATGAGCAAAGAGGGGAAGCTGTAATATCCCAATTTTGTTCAGGTATATCTATATAAATGTATATTATATTGCTCTATAAATAAAACCAAATAAATATAATATTAGAAAATAAAGACCATTTTACAACTTTCAAATAGTCCAAATTAGATATATAAGAGTCCATTTACGTCATAATTCTTCCCTAAAAATCTAGAAGGGCCCATTTACAAAATTGTAAGCTCAAATGTTCATTATTCCCGCCCATTTATAACCAAATTATCCAAACAATCACAAATAGGCTCGGTGTGCTTTATAAGCCCGCCAAATTGGTATCTGAATTGCCACGTGGCACACCCTTATTAGCTCATTTATCCTTCACGCGGATAACAATCCTACTGATATCATCATCACTACCTGCTATAAATAAAGGAGAGAGAATAAGTGCACGGCAGAAAAATGAGGCAATAACTAGGGCATTAATTACGCGTAAAAGAGGAAAGAGAAAAGAAGTCAAAGAGCCTTACTGGAAAGTCGAAGCAGTCATCGGAGATCATCGTCAGAGTACATTTATCACCATCGGAAGGTATATTTCAACTTCCTCTTCATATTTTCCTGCAAAAAGCACATGAACATCAAATTTTTACTCCTAATAATCCTAAAAGTAGAAGGCTCAAACAAGTTAAAACCTAGATTTAAGCCAAAATAGTAACCTAAGCTTAAATTGAAAATAAGAGCAGATCTGAAATATAAAAGGGACATGAAGTGCTTAGCTTAATTTTCGAGTGCTCAGAAGAATCATCGGGGTGGATCTGGTCATCGGATGGTGGAGAGGTTCTATCAGGGTTGAAAATGAGTGCTTGGTTAGGTAGATTTAGGTAGGAAAGATGGGAGTTTCTACTGAAATGGGTGCTTGAATAGGGTTTAGGTTTAAAAAATTGAGCTTTTTGGTAGATTTTAGGGTTTGATGGTGGCCGAAAATTGCCCTGACGGTGGAGAACGGTAGACGGAGAGAGTTTAGGGATGATCAGAGTTCAGGAACGGTGGTCGGTATTTATCTATGGCGACTGAAGAATGGCAGTGAGTGACCGGTGAAGAATGAGTTTGGATCTGGCGGTGGCTCGTGGGGTGTTTTAGAGCCGGAGTTCATAGTGTTCATCCAATTTTGGATGAACACGTATGAATATTCAAGAAAAGTGGGATTTTGATATGTTTAGGGGAAGATTTTTGGGTTTTGAAATGTTACAATCGAGAGGATTTTAAAAGACTATTGTTGCGCGTAATAAGTGCTACGCAATTGTGCAAGTATACACGTTGCAAGTTATAGTATAAAAGATATCCTCTCTACAGGGATTGGTGCCACTTCAATAATCTAGTCTCTTGCACTGTAAAAAGTAAAAGAAAACACAAGTAGAAGATTATAGGAGTTTTAACTAATAACTAATCTAGAAAGAAAATAAGTAAAAGGCGATGTAAATAAATGAGAGAGATAGGCCAGGTTATCGTGAGTTGAGGTGTGATAGTCGATTGGATCGTCTTGGTAAAAGAGTGCACGGGCAACTCAGTTGTCGTCGCAACTTGCACAATGGGGTTGCCTTGGCAACTAATCGATGGTTGCCTGGACGACTAGTTGGGAAACTACTTGGGCGTATGGGCAGCAACCTTCAAGGTTTAGCAGAGCGTTCTTCAATGGTTTCTTCTTATCCCTAAGTCAAAACTCTAGCTACTTGTGCATGCCTTGATAATACATCCCTGCGTGAATCAAGGGTGAACAACAATCAATCTTGTGCTCCTCTTAGCCGTTGAAATCCTTAACTTATTCCTAAGCCGGATTAATCTTCACCATCAATAGATTGAATAAAGATCATATTCATTCGTTTCTTGAATCTAACTCTCTCGATATTAGATAAATAGATGAAGTTACGAGATCCTCTCCCAATTCACTCGCAAACAAGAATAAGAACCAAGAATGAATAAACCTTGAATAGAAAAGTGCAAACTCTTATTACCTAAACAAAAGCCAATAGTTTCTCACAACCACAAGACACAATAACCATAGCCAAATAGATTTAGTTCATGGCTAGGTTCCAAAGAAACACAAGATAAAGAATCCCTAGCATGAACCTAATTGAACAAGAAAGAAAAAGATGAAGGATAAAGCTTGTCGAAATCCTCCTTGCCCTAGATGCTTGTAGAAAATTCTCTCTTCTCTCTCCCTCATGGAGTTGGCGGCATGGCCTCTAATTTATAGGGCTAGGTCAAAGTCCTTCTTTGAGGAGGAAGTTAAGTTGGAAATAAATTATCTTTAAAGAATATAATTCTTTATTATAATTATATTCCTTCTAGAACTTCTCCTATCTTCTTGGAATTTAATTCTTCTTTAATCTCTTCATGGAAGTCAAACTCCTTTGGGATTTAGCTTTGCTCTACGTCATCTTGGGCTTGTCTAGTCATCAATTTTGAGTACCATATCACCTTATTCTTTGTCGACAATTGCCCTGGCAACTGGCTCGACGTCTCCTTCATGCATTGCCCTAGGAACTAGCTTGGCATCTCCTTCATGCATTGCCCTGGAACTAGCTCTAGCCTTGCTTTGGCAAGTGATCCTGCACATACACATAAAACACACCAAAGCAGATCTTTTCCCACAAAACTACCAAGTTATGTAATCAAGCTCAACGATGGAAGGAAACATGGATTAATGCATGAATGACTAATTATGTAACTAATATGAGCCTAAGTCTAACAATAATATGAGAAAAAAAGGTAAGAAAAATATTACTTTTGAACACTTATCACACCCCCAAACTCGAACTATTGCTTGTCCTCAAGCAGTGCAAACTAATAATTACCTGCCAAGACATCAATTTTCACAAACTTAGCTTTGAACTTGATTTCAATTCTCAGAACTGGGGCACAAAGTATGATTGGCTTTTCATTTTTCAGAAAACTTAGGAGTTACTCGGAATCAAACTATAATGCTTGTGAGTGTGTGCGGAGTTATGTGCAAGTTGATTTTTCGGATTCTATGCAAACAAGAGGTTTTCAAATTACTTCATTGGGTTCTTTTTAACTTGTTGCAACTAAAGCCAATTTTGGGCACCTTTAGTGTTTTGTTTTTAGTTTTCTTAAGTTAATTAGTTTATTCGACTATAGCCGGTTTCGGGCACCTCTAGCGATCAATTTTTTTAGCACATACTAGAGCCAATTTAGGGCACCTCTAGCGATCAATTTTTTAGCACATGCTAGAGCCAATTTCGGGCACCTCTAGCGATCAATTTTTAGCACATGCTAGAGCCAAATTCGGGCACCTCTAGCATTCATCCAATTTTTAATATAATCCCCCAATTTGTTTAATTATCAACCTAAGTTCACTAGAATTCCTTAAATCAATCAAACCACAACAGTGTTTCATCAAATTTAGCATCATAGTAAAATTCTAAGTTTTTTCATGGTTATCCTAGAATAAAAATTCTATCAATTAAGTGCATTGGCAAAGTCATTATTGGATATTCATCAAATCTAGGCAATTCTTGTTCCAACTAAAGGCATGGCAAGCAATTTATGTATCCTAAATGTAATACTTAAGATGAATGTAACTAAACATGGTAACTACTAATAACAACCCCCCCAAACTCGAGTGAGGCATTGTCCTCAATGCATGTATTAAATAAAAGTAACTAAAAATAAAATGCAAACGAGGACTTACTCCGAGAGTTCATCGTCATGGATGATTAGTTTCCTTTTGGTCGGTGTCTTGATTCTCTTGCTTGAACGCGATGGTTGTTTCCTTATTGCCAGTGGTGGAATCGATCCTCGTACGGGGTTGTCCTCATCGTCCTCTTCATCAATGTCATTGGCTTTTCTTTTGGAGGATTCAATTGGTGCGGTCTTTGTTGGTGCAATGAAGGACTCGTCCGAATCTAAAAAATCAGACAATGATTCCGTAGGAGTTGATTCAGGCATAGGTGCTTTACCTTTGGCTTTTGCAGTGGTTGCCGGTATGTCTTTAGCTTTGGTTGCTGTGACATCTTCAGGGTTGGTTGTCGTGGCATCTACTTGTGCAGGCACGATGTAGGTTACCGCGGCAGCATCTGTTGCAGTTGCCGTAGTGACTTCTTCATTGGTTGTCGGGGCAAGGATCTCGACAGGAAAGATTGGGAACGGCACGTGATTGTCCGGGTACTTTTCTAAGATGGCTTGGGTGATGGCATTGTTGTGCTCCTTCATGTACCATATGAACATTAGTTGCCGATCTTCAATTTGCCTTAGGTGGCTCGCCAATGGTTGCAAGAGTGCTTCAAAGTGTTCCGGGGTTGATGGCCGAGTTGCCCGGGCGTTAGGTGCTTGGGTATTAAAGATTGTCGGGGCGGCAGGAGTTGCTGCGGCAATTGGAGGCCTTGAGGATTTTTCTGGTGCCTCTCCCATTAGCTTTCGGATTTGTGCTTGATTCCAATTGAACTTTGGTAGGGCCTTTTCATCGGTTGACTCACTTGGAACATGCATCTCCTTGCAAAGATTAGAAATTAAGCAAGGGAAGAAAAGAGAACCCTTATCTTTTGAGCTACATACAAAAAATCTCGTCACAAATAATTTTTCCAATGTTAATGATGCGATTATGCAAAATAGAATGTATGAGCAAAAGACGTGGTATATCAACGGTAGTATTGTGTGTGGTGGGCATTAAAGAAGTTTTAACAAACTTATTCCATAGTTTTGCCTCGGGCTTAAACCGAAGGAGATTTATCGTGCCCTTGTATTTACCATCGTTCCAATGAATTCTCGATTGAGTGAGTTCTTGAAGCACCTTGTCAAGTTGCTTGGCCGTGATTTGATCAACAAAGGCTTGATGCTCGTCCTTCTCAATGTAGAGCCCGTAAAAGGTGTTGACGTTTTCGGGGCTTATGAGTATGGCCTTGTCACGAACAAAAACATAAGGATTATCCAGGTTAGGTGAGTGAGCATAGAATTCTCTTAGCCATGAGATGTTACCCGGTTCTGATTGATGGCAAAAGATTTGCCACTTTTGATGTGTAATCCTCTCGAAGATGAATGGTTCAAGGCCAAAATCTTGATGAGAGTTGGAGTATTCAAAGCCTTGTTCTTCATAGATCTTCCGGCTTTCGAACTTGGAGTGAAATCTTTCTTGAACCACCGGTGTAGCAAACTTCTTGTATCTTGGTTCTTTGGAGGAACTTGGATGAACTAAAAATTTAATTTTGGATGCCATAGATGATCTTGGTTGTGAGTTTTGTAAAAACAAATAAAAGAAACTAAAGAGTTGCAAGATGAAGAGTAGGAATAGGTTTCTTGGAAGTTAAGGGTGATGGGTTTTATAGAAAAGATAGGTAGTAAATATGGTGGGTGGGATTAATTTTTGGAAAGATGAAAAAGAGGGTTTCGGTTTAGGGGAAGGGTGACGGCAAGGGGAGTTTAATTAGGGTAAGTTGGAGGCTTTATATAAGCCTTAGATTCAGCCCATTAATTTCCTTGTTAAAGATGTTTTCCTTCTTGGATCAAAATTCCTCTTTATCTTGAACTCTTTTCCTACAATTCAAAGACAAATCAAATAAGGATTAAAATTAAAGATAAACTAATAAAAGAAAATAAATAAAGATGTGTAAAGGGATTCTTAAACTTAAAGAAAGATAAAAACAAAAAAATAAATCTATCCTAAAAAAGCAAATAATCGAAAGTAATAAAAAATAAAATAAATAAAAATAAAAATTAAATAGTTCGGCAAAAATAAAAATAAAAATAAAAATAAAATATCGAAAGGAGAGCATGCTCATGCATCTCCTAAGGTGACCACTTCTTTGTTACGTTCCACATGGGCACCATTGTAGTGCTTTAATCTTTGTACATTAACTTTGAATTCATTTTTGTCAGTGATGGACTTGATTATCACGGCACCATGGGAGAATGGTTTGACAACTTCGAATGGTCCCGACCATCTTGATTTCAGCTTTCCCAGGAAAAGTTTTAGCCGAGAATTGAATAAGAGAACTAGTTGCCCTGGCATGAATTGTCGTGGCAATAGTTTCTTGTCATGCCATTGCTTTGTTTTCTCCTTGTAGATTCGTGCATTGTTATAGGCGAGTGCACGGAATTCTTCTATCTCGTTGAGGTCCAACAAACGCTTTTGCCCGGTACTTTTCTAATCCATATTCACGGTCTTGATTGCCCAATATGCCTTTTGTTCGATTTCCACGGGCAGATGGCATGTTTTTCCATAGACAAGTCGGAAGGGGGACATACCTAAGGGTGTTTTGAATGCAGTGCGATATGCCCAAAGTGCGTCATCTAGTCTTAATGACCAATCCTTCCTAGAGGGATTTACAACTTTCTCGAGTATACCCTTCAATTCTCGATTGGAAATTTCTGTTTGCCCGTTGGTTTGTGGGTGATATGCCGTGGCAATCTTGTGTGATACGCCGAAGCGTTGCAACTTCTTGGCAATAAGTCTGTTGTCAAAATGCTTACATTCGTCACTGATAATTGCTCTCGGCATCCCAAACTATGTAAATATGTTTTTTTGCAAGAATCGTTGCACGGTCTTGGAATCGTTGTTGGGAACTGCAGCTGCCTCAACCCATTTAGACACGTAGTCGATGGCAAGTAGAATGTAGAGGTTGCCGAATGAAGATGGGAAAGGTCCCGTAAAATCTATCCCCCATACATCAAACAATTCCACCTTGATGATGTTCTGGAGCGGCATCTCATGTCGTCTAGAGATATTGCCCGTCCTCTGGCAACGATCACATTGCATGTAAAAGTTTTGGGCATCTTTGTACAATGTTGGCCAATACAAACCGGATTGCAAAACTTTGGCTACGGTACGAGTTCCTCTAAAATGTCCTCCATATGGTGAAGAATAGCATTGCGGAGTACATTCTGTTGCTCTTCTTCAGGGACACATCGGCGTATAACCTGATCTGTACATTGTTTAAACAAAAGAGGCTCATCCCAAAGTAATGCTTAGCATCATGGCGGAACCGCTTCTTCCCTTGGTGAGTAAGGCCATAAGGTAAAATACCACAAACAAGGAAATTAACTAAATCTGCGTACCAGGGTATTGCCGAGGCATGTGCTGCCGTGGCGACTGCTCCCAAAATTGCCGAGGCGTGCGTGTTAAGGGCTGCTGTGGCGTCGAGAGTTGCCGAGGCATGCGCGTCCGTGGTTGCTGAGGCGTCGAGGGTTACCGAGGCATGCGCGTCCATGGTTGCTGAGGCAACTAAAAGTTGTTCATCCAGGAATGCATCACATATCTCTAGATCCGCGTCCTCCTCCCTATTGCGTTCTAAACATGATAAGTGATCGGCCACTTGATTTTCTGTTCCTTTCATATCCTTAAGTTCAATATCAAATTCTTGTAAAAGTAATATCCAACGAATCAAACGAGGTTTGGCATCCTTTTTAGCAAATAGATATTTGATTGCCGAATGGTCCGTATGAACAATTACCTTTGTACCAATCAAATAGGATCGGAACTTGTCAAATGCGAAAACTATAGCTAGTAACTCATTCTCCGTTGTTATGTAATTCACTTGAGCACTATTAAGAGTTTTACTAGCTTAGTATATCACATGGAAGGTCTTACCTATGCGTTAGCCTAGGACTGCTCATACCGTGAAATCACTTGCATCACACATGAGCTCAAAAGGTAGCGTCCATTCTGGTGGAACGATAATGGGTGCCGAGGCAAGCTTTTCCTTTAGGGTTTAGGGTTTTGAATGCTTGGGGTGCAAGAATCATCAAAATCGAAGACTTTATCCTGTTTAAGCAAATTGCACAAGGGTTTAGTGATTTTAGAAAAATTATGAATGAACATCCTATAAAAACCTGCATGTCCAAGAAAGCTTCGAATTCCTTTAACCGAACTTGGTGGGGGTAATCTCTCGATCACGTCCACCTTGGCTTTGTCTACTTCAATTCCCTTGGATGAAATCTTGTGGTCGAGCACTATTCCTTCATCTACTATAAAATGTCACTTCTCCCAATTGAGGACTAAATTAGTTTCTTCACATCTTGCCAACACCTTCTCTAAATTGCTGAGACAGTTGTCGAAGTCATTACCAAAAACAGAAAAATCATCCATGAAGATCTCAAGGAAGTCTTCGACCATGTCTGAAAAGAGTGCCATCATGCATCTTTAGAAGATTGTCGGGGCGTTACATAATTCGAACGGCATCCTTCGGAAAGCATAAGTATCGTATGGGCATGTGAAGGTTGTCTTTTCTTGATCTTCTGGTGCTATGGCAATTTGATTGTAACCTGAATAACCATCAAGAAAATAATAAAAGGGTTTACCTGCAAGACGGTCAAGCATTTGATCAATAAAGGGTAATGGGAAGTGATCTTTCTTAGTGGCTTTGTTTAGCTTTCGATAATCCATACAAACCCTCCAACCGGTCTGATCTGGATGGAATGAGTTCATTGTTTTCATTACTTACCACCGTTATACCTCCCTTTTCGGTACACATTGTACGAGTTACCCATGTACTATCGAGATAGGGTATATAATGCAGCGTCAAGCCACTTAATGATTTCTTTCATTACAACCCCTTTCAAGGCATGATTCAGTCTCCTCCGGGCCTCAATTGAAGGTTTGTGATCATCTTCCAACAAAATCTTGTGCATGCACACTGCCGGGCTAATTCCCTTCAAGTCGGCAATTATCCATCCTATTGCCTTTTTGTGTAGCTTCAACATTTTGATCAGCTTTTTTTCCTGCTCAGGCTGTAACTTAGAAGAAATAATTACAGGCAATGTATTATCGGTTCCTAAGTATGCATATTTTAGTTGCTCGCAATTGTTTCAACTCAAGAATCGGTGGTTGTTCAATAGAGGGCTTTTCGAGCTTACCTCCCTTACCGAGTAATCCGGTGGTTCAAAGTATGTACCTGGTCGATTGACTAGCCAATTTGCCTCTTCTTGTTGTTCCTCATCGACCGGTTCTTCATACTCCTCAGGTTCCTCTTGATCAGCAATGTAGTTGCCGAGGCAACTAAATTCCTCGTCGAAGTTAAACTCTGTCGTGGCATGAAGAAGTTGGCATTCTTCTGGATCATCGGCATGCCTTGGTGTTTGGAACACATTTAGTTTAACTTGCTGGTCATTCACCCTCATTGTGAGTTCTCTTTTTTTAACATCGATCAAGGTTCTCCCTGTTGCTAGGAATGGTCTCCCGAGAATGATAGGTGCATGCTCATCTGATTCACAATCCAAAACAATAAAGTCAGCAGGAAAAATAAATTTATCAACTTTTACCAGTATGTCTTCGATTTTTCCCTCTGGATGTACATAGGATCTGTTGGCTAGCTGTAGCATAACTGTTGTAGGTCTTGCCTTCCCGATTCCTAGTTTCTGGAAAACTGATTTAGGCATCAAATTTATGCTACTTCCAAGGTCGCATAATGCTTTCCCGACATAGTGGTTTCCAATGGAACAGGGTATTGTGAAACTTCTGGGATCTTTCAACTTAGGTCGCATACGATTGTGCAACATGGCCATGCATCCCTCTGTTGCGGCAACTGTTTCAAACTCTCCTAGCCTTGTTCTCTTGGACACAATGTCTTTAAGAAACTTGGCATAGTTCGGCATTTGTTCAATTGCTTCCACCAATGGAAAGTTTATGTGGGCTTGCTTTAGGATATCAAGAAACTTCTTGAATTGATATTCTTGCTTTTGTCGCTTCAACCTTTGTGGGAATGGTGGTGGAAGTCGGATATCTTCGATCCTTTCATTGGTTTGGAACCTGATTGACGGCATTTTCGGGACAACTGGAGTTGCCGAGGCATTATCAACTGGGGTTCCCGAGGCATGCTTATCACAAGTTGCCGAAGTATCCTTATCGTCGGTTGCCGAGGCATGCTTATTGCCGGTTGCCGCGGCAATTCCTGGTTCAGCATCTGAGGCTTTGCCACTAGGTTCGTCTTGATCTTTTTGTGGAGTTTTGTTTAATGAGCGGGCTTGAGCCTCTTTAAATTGTTGGCCACTTCTAGTGGTGATCGCCTTACATTGCTCATGGCCAGTTCCTCTCGCGACTTCAGTATCGCTAGGTAAACCTCCTTGCGATCTAGTATTTAGGTTTTGAACAAACTGTCCGACTTGATTTTCTAATGATTTGATTGCCGCCTCTTGGTTTTGCAATCTCATCTCGGTCATGTTAATAAAAGCATCAGTTCTTTTTATGAAGTTACTATTCTCAGCCATATAAGATTCAATTTTCATCATAAAAGCATTTAGAGAATTTTCCAAAGAACTAGATGTTGTCAGTTGTTGTTGCTGCGGCAACTGTTGCCGTGGCATATTCTGCTGGAATCCCGATGTTTGTGCATTCTGATTGTTCTGGTTTAGAGCATTGTTGGGATTACTCCATGAAAAAGTCGGGTGCTTCTTCCAAGCTGGATTGTATGTATTAGACATCATATTGTTGTTATAATTGTAATTTCCCACATAGAAGCTGGATTCCAGATTCTGCATACATTCAGAAGAATCATGGTTATCACCACATAACTCACAAAAAGAATCCATTACCTTGACTTCATGTGTGTTGTTTGGTTTTTGCATGTTCTGGACCATCTTGGTTAAAGTGGCCAATTGTGCCGAAATTGAATCTGATAATCCTAGTTCATGTATTGTGGCTTGGCGTCTAACTCCTCCTCTTCTAGTAGAGGGGAATTGATAATCATTCTTGGCCAGCCTGTTTAGAATTTGCATTGCTTCCTCCGGTGACTTATCTAGGAGTATGCCGTTTGCCGAGGCATCTAGCATCATCCTTGTTTGTGTATTCACGGCGTTGTAAAACATTGTTACTTGAGTCCACAACAGGAATCCGTGTAGGGGGCATTTGTGTAGAAGTTCTCTATATCGCTCCCAAGCCTCGTACATGGACTCATCATCTGCCTGCCGAAAAGAAGTAATGTCGTTACAAAGCTTATCAGTCAAACTTGTAGGATTAAACCGAGCAAGGAAATCACGACAAAGATCGGTCCAAGATCCTATTGATCCGGCAGGAATGCTATTCAACCATGCTTTCGCCCTATCCCTCAGTGAATAGGGGAATAATCTTAATCGTAAAACATCAGGGGTGACTCCGTGTATTTTGAACAAGTTGCAAATCTCGAGGAAAGATTTTAGATGTTGTCATGCATCTTCAGTTGCTGAGCCGCCAAATTGACCAATTGAGTTGATCATATTAAACATTACCGGTTTCAACTCAAAGTGGTCGGCTTCAATTTCAGGTGCGACAACTCATGGATTAAGTCCATCAAGATCTTCTTCAAGATAGTCTCGAATAGTTACATGCGTGCAAGAATCACTCCTCCTCCTGCTGGAACATCTTGATTCATATTGTCGTCTTGATTAGCCATTGCTACTCTTATCCTTCGTCTAAGTCTTTGTAAGGTTCGTTCGATTCTGGATCAAAGGGATATTCTGGTGAAGTCGGTCTCGCCCTGGTCATATACCAATGCAAAACCAAAGTTTGTTAGCCCGTTGAATCTTAAACAAGAAAAGTAAAAAGAAAGTGCAAGAAAATAAAAACAAAGTCGCTATTGCCAATCCCCGGCAACGGCGCCAAAAACTTGTTGTGCGTAATAAGTGCTACGCAATTGTGCAAGTATACACGTTGCAAGTTATAGTATAAAAGATATCGTCTCCACAGGGATTGGTGCCACTTCAAGAATCTAGTCTCTTGCACTGTAAAAAGTAAAAGAAAACACAAGTAGAAGATTATAGGAGTTTTAACTAATAACTAATCTAGAAAGCAAATAAGTAAAAGGTGATGTAATTAAATAAGAGAAATAGGCCAGGTTATCGTGGGTTGAGGTGTGATAGCCGACTAGATCGTCTTGGTAAAAGAGTGCACGGGCAAATCAGTTGCCGTGGCAACTTGCACAACGGGGTTGCCTTGGCAACTAATCGATGGTTGCCTGGGCGACTAGTTGGGCAACTACTTGGGCGTCTGGGCAGAAACCTTCAAGGCTCGGCAAAGCGTTCTTCAATGGTTTCTTCTTATCCCTAAGTTGAAACTCTAGCTACTTGATAATGCATCCATGCGTGAATCAAGGGTGAACAACAACCAATCTTGCGCTCCTCTTAGCCGTTGAAATCCTTAACTTATTCCTAAGCCGGATTAATCTTCACCATCAATAGATTGAATAAAGATCATATTCATTCGTTTCTTGAATCTAACTCTCCCGATATTAGATAAATAGATGAAGTTACGAGATCCTCTCCCAATTCACTCGCAAACAAGAATAAGAACCATGAATGAATAAACCTTGAATAGAAAAGTGCAAACTCTTATTACCTAAACAAAATCCAATAGTTTCTCACAACCACAAGACACAATAACCATAGCCAAATAGGTTTAGTTCATGGCTAGGTTCCAAAGAAACACAAGATAAAGAATCCCTAGTATGAACCTAATTGAACAAGAAAGAAAAAGATGAAGGATGAAGCCTGTCGAAATCCTCCTTGCCCTAGATGCTTGTCGAAAATTCTCTCCTCTCTCTCCCTCATGGAGTTTACGGCATAGCCTCTAATTTATAGGGCTAGGTCAAAGTCCTTCTTTGAGGAGGAAGTTAAGTTGGAATTAAATTATCTTTAAAGAATATAATTCTTTATTATAATTATATTCCTTCTAGAACTCATATCTTCTTGGAATTTAATTCTTCTTTAATCTCTTCATGGAAATCAAACTCCTTTGGGATTTAGCTTTGCTCCACATCATCTTGGGCTTTTCTAGTCATCAATTTCGACTACCATATCACCTTATTCTTTGTCGACAATTGCCCTGGCAACTGGCTCGGCATCTCCTTCATGTATTGCCCTGGCAACTAGCTCGGCATCTCCTTCATGCATTGCCCTGGAAACTAGCTCTAGCCTTTCTTTGGCAAGTGATCCTGCACATACACACAAAACACACCAAAGCAGCATCTTTTCCCACAAAAACTACCAAGTTATGTAATCAAGCTCAACGATGGAAGGAAACATGGATTAATGCATGAATGACTAATTATGTAACTAATATGAGCCTAAGTCTAACAATAATATTTGTAAAAAGGGTAAGAAAAATAGTACTTTTGAACACTTATCAATTATAAAGGCTGAAAATCCAAAAAATGGGAAAAAAAGAAAAAGGAAGGGCTGAATAGGTCTTTTTAATAACCGAGGAAACGGGCTTTAGGGCCCGCGAATCCCCGAATTGACTCGCGCCCTTCTTTTGCGGGCCTTGTATCGCGGCCTTCTAGTTTTATTTCTTTTCAATTTAGTCATTAAAGGCTTATAATTTTGGCTCCCAATTTTAGTAACCATTCAATTTAGTCCCTTATGCTTTGTAATTTGACTCTCCAATTTATAATTCAGTTCAATTAACCCAAATTTCATTTGCTAATTCATTTAATTTGCTTAAATTATTATGCTTTGTTTAATTAAATGTGTGTACATGTTTTAAAATTAGCATGTAGAATATTTGTTTATGGAAATTAAAGTCACTTAGTATATTTAATTAGAGCCTTTTAGGACTAAGTTTCTTTAATTAGAATCAATTAATTTGATAGGAGATCATGGTAGAAAAATAAATGAATATTAAATGATCACTTTAATGCCCTAAGGTGATTAGTGTCACATTGCAATGTGATGTTATTCAAAGGGGTGTTTTGGTGAAATATTTAATATTTCATTTCAACCTAGAATATGATAATTAAACATAGTTAATAAAGTAAAATTAGAATTTGGATTAAGAAATTAGTGGCATTAATATTAGGAATATTATTAATTTAGGGCCTAAAATGGGCAGTGCCCAATCGTTTGGGTGTTATAACATAAACCCTAAAGTTAATAATATTCTTAGTACTTTTAATTAATGAATGAATTGGAACCCTAATTGGGTTTATGCTTAAAATTGACAACAAAATAATTTGTCATGTATTTAAACCTTTTGAGTTGAGATACATTTTTGAATGTGAGCTGAAGTTTCCTAACGTAACTGGATATTTCAAAAAAACTCATATTCGTATAAGAATGTATTTTCTTACAAAAGGATACTCCCATTCAAAATGAAATTCAGTTAACGATTAATGATCAAATTATTGTTCGAAATGATAAAATGCCACGTGAAATTAAAATGGTACCGATAACGAGCATTTGTGGGGGTGTTGATCCTTCCTCACACGTAATCGACTTCCGAACCTGAATTGTTCTAAAATGAATCTCTGGTTATTTTATGGTGTCCGGTCTACCAAAGTGACCGGTGGCGACTCCAAAATATTTTTTTAAAAAAATCAAATAAAATGGGTAATTAATCAATGAAATTGATTTTAAGATTAAATAGAAAGAAAATTGATTTTTATGGTTAATTAAGTGAAAGACCTAATTTAACCTAAAGAAACCTAATTTTCAAGGTTAAATGAATCAAAAATGACCGAAACCTTATATTTTAAGAGATCAATCGTCGGGCTATATTTTTCCACACATTTCGATTTCAAAAATGGTCGCGACACAAGTCATAAATCCTCGACAAATGATACTTATTCTTGATTGTGAGCTTATTCAATTAGCGATAATCAATACAAAACCGCATTGATCCACCTTTCTTCTTGACAAAGAGGACCGAAGCTCCCAAGGTGGGGAACTTGGTCGAATAAAACCCTTGTCTAACAAGTCTTAAATTTGCACTTTAAGCTCGGTGAGCTCTATCGGTGCCATCCGATATGGCGCAATGGAAACTGGGGTGGTCCCAGGTTGCACTTCAATCCTGAATTTAACTTCACGGGTAAGTGGTAAACCCGGAAGCTCATTAGGAAACACATCAAAAAACTCTTGCATGGTGTCTATATCTTGCAACTGTGATTCCTCTTTACTTACTGTGGCATAAAACAATGATCTTTTTCCTTTAGAATCCATGAGAGTCACACTCTCCTTGCCAAGACCTCAGAGGTACAACTTCCTCTCGAACAGTGTACCCAAGCTTGATGCTCCCCGAGCCAATCAAGTCCCAAAATAACATCAAACTCATGTATAGAGAGGGCCATAAGGTTGGCCAGAAAAGGTATCTCTTGTACCACAAGGGGACAATTCTTGCATACGAGTCCAACTACAACGCTATCCCCTAAAGGATTAGTTACGGTGAGTTTGGAGGCTACAGGCTCAGATGTTAACTTAAATCTTCTAACCAATACATTACTTATAAAGGAATGAGTGGATCCAGGATCAATCAATGCATAAACAGGATAAGTATACAATTCAACAGTACATGCGATGACATCAGGGTCCTCATCCTCCTTTTGGCTCCTCACATGGTAAACTTGGGCTAAGGCTTTAGATTCCTACCGGTTAGGAGCTCTTACAGAGCCACTAAATCTACCGGAAGCTCCTGATACATCTTGGCCTGGTCTTTTACCCCTGAAGGATGGAGAAGGGGACGTAGGAACCATTGGAGCAGAAGATTTGGAGGTGTTCATGGGATAATCCTTAATATAGTCGCCTTGTTCACCATAAAAGAAATATGCTTCAGTTTGCTTTCGACATTGTCCCGTGGGGTGCCTCCTTTGACAGAAATTACAAATAGGGAACTGCAATTCCCGTCCAGATCCTCTAATGCTCTCAATAGAGGCGGCTCTTGTAGCTGACTAAGACATGGATTGTGGATTGAAAAAATCGCCCGATCTAAAGGATTGTTGATGGTAAGATTGCTTGTACCCTTGTTGTTGCTTGCTCTTCTTGTACGGTAGAGGGGTCATGAATCATCTCGTGGCCCATTCTCAAATCAGTTAGGCCTATTAAACCGATGCGACCTCTGAGCAGCTTCAATAAAGATCGCTCGATTCGCAAGCTCCTGGAAATCCTTGATCCCTAGAGCAGTGAACAAAGGTTGTAGTTCACCACTCAAACCTGCAATGAACATTCTACGCTTCTCTTCTTATTTCTTAATGTACTTAGTCCCGTACTTGCAATACTTACAGAAGGCGTAAATATACTGCTCCACTAGTCTCTCACCTTGTTTCAGGTGCAAGAAGATATCTCGCCTTTTGGCTAAGTAATGATCACTAATGCACTTCTTCTTGAACTTTTGCAAAAACAACTCCCAAGTTACAGCTTCCTCGGGAGCGGTGAGTGTCATGGTTTCCTACCAAATTAAGGCCTCATCAGTCAATAAGGCCAAAGCACACTCGAGCTTATGTTCATTAGAGCACTATAATTGCTTGGTCAAGATTCTCACCGTTCTATCCAACCAGTGCTCTGCTACTTCTGGGTCTTACTCGGCCTTACCTAAAAAGATAGTAGCTAGATGTTGAGGTAGCTTGTCAATAGGGGCTCGATTCATGAGAGTAGCAGCTACAAAAGACTGTGCAGACTGCTCAGATTTAAGGGTAGCCATAAACTGTTTGAAAATCTTAGTCATGTTCTTATGGCACTCGAACTGAGCAGCATGTAACACAGGCTCAGAGTTTGATGGCTCTTGTAGGGGTACTTGTAGGTTAGGAGAATTCCCCCCTTTTCTCTTCGTCATTGGTCGTGGAGCCAATAGTGTGCTCGGCTTCTTCGTGAGCCTTATCAGATTCAGACATCTTTATACTATAAAAGAAAAATGATCAGATTAGTCACAAGTCACAATATGTACAAATAAACAAAATAAACTCCTGGTGGCATATGCAATGCAATGACTATGAAATAGACTTCAGTTAGTCCTAGAATTGACAAAACTCTAGCTCTGATACTACAATTGTAACATCCCTCACCCGGCCTGGTCGATAACCAAGTCGGAGAACGCTACTGGTGACCCAAACGGTGATTGGTATGGTGAAATCTGATTGTAATCAATAGTTAACCAATAAATTGCTTAACAAATAAGTCAATATCAATACCGATGACTTAGGGATTCAATGCAATGCTTGGATTATCGATTAAGGACTGATTTAGGCTTTTTACGAGTTTTAGGGACTAAACTGTAACTTCTATATTTTAGAGGTCTTTTCTTGTATTAAACTATATCATCGGGAAATTCATGTTGAAATCAATGTTCGTATAAATTTTCAAAGCAATTGGAGATCATTTACTCCTTCGATTAAGCCTTGCGATCCTTAGTGACCAGTCCTTAAACTATTTAAAACTATGTTCTTAGCCCTTTTAACAGTTTTAACTGCCATCGTACCGAAACACCTAAGGCTGTATCGGTACGGGTTAAGCTTTATTCCAAAACTGTCTACTTTATTTTCGATATGGCTTGATCCGTATCGGTACGGGTTGACTAGCTTTGACTTGTCCATTGACCACTGTTTCGATACGCCTAGGGTCGTATCGATACCGATGTGCACAGTTTCAAGTTTCATCTGCCAAAATAATTACATGTTTCGATACAGCTGGGGTTGTATCAATATGAATTGACCATGGTTGACCTATTTCGATACACCCAAAAGTTGTGTCGATACAATTAAATTCCCTAACCTTATTGTCAACTTTCGTACCAACACGTCTTAGCTCGTATCGGTACGCTTTAGTTGACCTATGTTTTGACCGACCAAATATGCAAGGCCGTACTAAAACAGCTTGACCTGTATCGGTATGCCCTGCACTGTAATGACAGATTTCATCTGGTTTTTAATCAATTTGACATGTTGAATGATATCCAAATGCAACGGAATTTTACCAGTAAGATTTAAACCCTATACTATACAAGCATGCCAATTTTTAGAGTCATCCAAATCCATTTACTAGGTTTTCACCTTTTAGTGCCCAATATGTCATTTTAGCCATTTTTAGGCCATTCCAAAAAGCCAAAATAAGCCTTAAACATTATTGCAATGCAAGCATGACTTCGGCACATCAAAGGGACTATATATGACTAGTCTAGCTACTTTGCCACCATCCTAGGAGTTCAAGGGCTAGGTTAACATTACATATGTGGGAATGTGACTTGCTTCAAAACACTTCTTGCTCTGATCCTTGATCCAACTATACTTTAACTTGAAAATGCATAGAAATGAGATGCATTATGCTTACTTCGCCTAGTGAGGTAGTTATGGACAATAATATGGGCATCAATGATGGTCATGACATGTATAACAATGAAAATGCTTCTTGAAACGTATTTTAACAATACTTGCAACATTTATTCCTATATTCTCCTTGAATCGACATGTAATGTGGATACGCAAATTCCCAACCAACATCGCCAACAATGAATGGTCAATATCCGCCAACATTACCAATAAGACCAGCACAACCACGTCCCGCCAACATCACCAATAAGAGCATTAGCTCAAGGACCGCAGTCCACTCCTTACCATTGAGCTCATGAACTCCATGGCATGCCAATTGTATCTCATGTCCATTCGAATCAAATGATTACATACTCATTAATAGAAATGTCAATAACAATAACAATAACCAATACGGTAACAATAACAATACAATGCCAATGACAATGACTCATAACATATCCAATAAGTTCTTTTCAACACTTCCATATTATCGATGATCATGTAAAGACTCAATAGTCAACTTAGCAATAAAGTAAGCTTACCAAAGCTTACCGATGATGCCTCTAGTGAGGTCTTAATGTAGATATACATTGTCCAATGATGATAATACAATAAATTGACATCAATGAATTTGGGAAGGCACCTAGCCAATCCTTTGACTCCGAATACACTCGCCGATAATTCTGAGGCCTTCAAGCCTCTCGGATGACAACTCCTTTATTCTTGAATTTGGAGGATTTGGTAATTCTTCACTTTGAATATCTTAAGCTACATGAAATCAAGATTACAAGAATTTCAATATCGATAATAGATTCATAGCAACTCAATAGCTATGAAAAACGATAATAATCAAGCTATGTAATCCTTAAAGAATTTCTAGGGTTCGTGGATTCATAAACTTGAGATTCGACCATAATCCTTGCCATGGAATTGATAAATCAAATTGAGAAAACACTTGCCCGATCAATAGCTATAAACTATGATCAAAGAACTTAAGGAAATCAAAGCTTGATTTCACCTTCAATGGAGGTGTATGCTTAGAAGTGAAGTTAGGGAGAGATGCTTGATTAACCAAAGACCGATAAGTTTTCTTTCTTTCATTTTTAACTATTGAGGTTTCCTTAGGATAAAGGAATCAATCCTTAATCATCCACGTATGTGGTGATTAAGATTGAGGAGAGGCTAATCGCAAGATTAGTCCATCAACCTCCGTTGTTCTAAGCTCTTACCCTCAAACATTCAATTTCTATAATTTGGTCACTAAAACATGTTTCAAAGCTTGCAATAAAGTCCTTAACAATATCAATACTTAATTAGGGTTCGATAAATAATAATTGGTCACTTGGTCAAAAGTCAACCTTGTGGTTTTAACTCTCTATTGTGAAATTTTCGGTCATCGGAATCAAATTTCGACTAGGCCTGATTTGGGATGTTACAATGATGAATTTACATTAACACAAAATTTAGGTTGATCGTCCGACACGATAGTTGTAAAGATTGGATTTGTTCGGAAACTTGTTTCTGGTGTAACCTGGTGCCCTACAAATAGTGTAATGCTTAACTAGAACCCCTCTCTTTTTCATCTAGATCATCCATATTCGTATAAATACGAGTAGACACCACTCGACCCTTTAGCTTTCTATGAAACTCTGGATTTGGTAACCATTCTTCGTATATTGGCTCTGCCGATCAATAATCTTGGTTCAGGATCATGTTGAACTAAATTTTGTATATATTTGCCATAGTCTGCAGGTTATAACACGGATTCGCAAACCTGTAAGGGTCTATATGAATATGCATACATGCGGCGTATGCATGAGAGTAGGGGTATCTAAATGATTGAAATTGACCACAATCACACCATATCCGAGGAAGGTTTACACTAAACATTCTTTGCTCGCCTCAGACCATAGCTTCGACAGTAAATTCTGCACCATTTGGGTCAAATTTTCTAACTCTCATAGCGGTTGCTTCTGCTTGAAGAGTGATCATTCTATTATGCATGGTTTCAGACCAATTTTGTCCGCTATTTATCCGGGCGTTAACTTCTTGCTCTTTGCTAGACCAAACTTTACCTAATCTGAAGTAGGTCTCCCACACAATACATGCAATTGGGAGATAGCGTGTTCCTTTAAGCACTGAGTTTATAGCCTTAAGTTTTTTTGTCATATGGTCGTAACGTCACCCTTCATCATAGGCTTGTGACCATATTTCCTTGAGGATGTCATTTGCAAACTTAAATACACGTTGGGCATGCCGCTTCAACCTTCTTATCTTCGCGTCGGATTTAAGTTGAACTAGTTCATACCCTATTTAAAAAATAGTTAGTTAAATCAAATAACAATACAATACATCACAATGAATAATTTTTATAAACAATGAGTAACAATTTACCTACGCGTAAAATCTCTCTTCAGATCTTGTTGTTTCTGAAACTAGTTTTCGCATTTGCCGTAATATGTCGTACACAATATGTTGGATATGCATGCGGAGGAGCCCATAAACTTTCTTGTTTGTTAATTACTAATAAGAGCGCAGTCCCTCTATCATAAATCATACAAACCTCATCTTTTTTTAGTACATGGTTGCATAAATGCTTTAAAAAGAATTTTCATCCATTTGCGTCTTCCTTTCAAACATTGGCAAAGGCAACTGGGAATATATTATTGTCTCCATCTTGTGTAATAGCCACGAGTAATATATGATCGTACTTCCCATACAGCCAGGTATCATCCACGTGAATCATGCGTTTGCAGAATGGGAACCCTTCAATGCACACCTTGAACCCAGAACAACTTACTGAATATCTTTTTACCAAGAATTAGTTCACCTCGTAAGGTGTAGGCCGACATTTTTTCATACTCTACAATGGTTCCTGGGATAAATATTTGCATTGCTCGTATAAGAGCTAGTAGCTCATTATATGATTTATCTCAATCTTCATACATCTGCATCATCGCTTTTTGCTTTGCCATTCATGCCTTGTAGTAAGATGTAATATATCCAAGCTGATTCCGGATGGATGCTACTAACACTGTAATCGAAATCCTTGGTTCCTTTTCAACCAATAACCTAGTGTAGGCACATATTAGATCGTAGTCTAAATTAATGTGGTCTTGTGATAATGATATATTTGAATAAATGTACTGCTAAATGAACCGTGTATGAAATTCTTACCCACCAAGGACATTTGCTCTTCTAGTTAATACATCTTGCGCAATAGGTTTGTGTATTAGACTCAACAACACATGATCTCGTATGGCGTTTGATGCAGTACTCTTTAACTACTAGCTGGGCATCTTTTTTGTTTCCAATTGAGCCTTCAGTACCAATTCCCCATAGTTGGAAGATGATAAGAACCAAATACGCGGGTTTGATTTTCCGAATCTCGCATTGCAGTATAGTCCACCTCATACATGCAGGCTGGAGGTTTATAAGATGGATAAATAGGTTTCGGTTGCTCGGGCTCTAGTTCAACATAACCCCAAACTGGCTGCTCATTTCCTAACCCGAGCCTAGCGACAACCGTGGCCCAAACATCATTTTCAACATCCAGACCATTACCCTCAGTCACATCTGTCATAATAGCCTCAACATCATCAGTATCGTGTAAGTGCACGCCATCATCTTTCGTAATAGGCACAATATTTTCTTCATCCTCACTGAAATCAAGCGATTCGCCCCAATGACCAACTATGTTTTCAATGTCACAATATGTTGATGAACTCATTCTATCTACATATTAAAAAAATAGTCATAAGCATAGATTAAAATTTTCTTATTAAAATTTTAAATACAAAAACTACATATATGTAACAACAACATTAAAAATTAAAAAAATAATAAACTAATTACAATTTAAAAATACAAAAACTTATCAAAGTAGACAAGAAACTGTGTAAATATGCTTTAAATCCTTCAACAATATAAAATAATTACTATTCGAATATATCTTTAATCACACACAAAAATCTATAGACCCCTCTAACTTAAAAAACAACATATTTAAACAAACAAATTACTTACTTCTAAGAAACCGAAAAGAATTACAAACAAATATACTTAAACAATTTTCACCGTCTTTGAATTTTTAACTCAAACTTTATCCATTTTTTTTCTCAAATCCTATACACACCCCTTCTCTTCAATAACACATATATATATATATAGTAAAAAAATTACCTGACCAGCTTTCACGTGAAAGTTGGTCTGCATGCATGAGCTACAAGACCTCGCCATGTGCAAATGGCGTCCTGTCCCACCTTGGTTAAAGCTACATGGCAGCGCCGGTGCATGTTTGGCTTGCTGAAGCCACTCAGAGCCTATATCACATGCACAACGCCATGTCCCAGCTTTCACGTGAAAGCTGGTCTGCATGCATGAGCTACAGGACCTCACCATTTGCAAATGGCGTCTTGTCCCAGCTTGGTTAAAGCTACATGACAGCGCCGGTGCATGCCTGGTTCGCTGAAGCCGCTCAGAGCCTATATCACATGCACAACGCCATGTGCACATGACGATTTCCCCTCCGTCTACTGTAGAAATTGACCTAATTTCCAAAATATGGGTTCAACTACCCTATAATCCAAAATATTTTTTTTGGATTATCCCACCACTTTTGCCTTCCTTGTTATTGCAGGTAAGAAGCTAGGAATTTTTATCCATTTACTCTGTATTTGCTTCAAATTATTATTTGCTTCAAATTATCAATCTTAAACATATTTTCGTGTTCTTTTGAACCTTGAAATTCAATAACTGAAGTTGGGGTTCTAATTCTGAATTATTGAGTGTAGTAATTTTGAGGGAGTGGAAGAGGTGAAGCTCGATGAAATCTGGATCGTGGACATTCTTGAGAGTTTGGCGTTAGTGTTTGAATTTGGGGAAATGCAAGCAAAGAGATGCAGTGAAGGCTTAAAGAATTAAGGTGATTTGAAATTATTTTTAATATGACACGGAAAAGGGGGAAATAAGGTGGAAAAGGCAGGCTCAGTCAGCTTCCCGTTAAAGGTTAATGAGGTTTAACGTCTTAATTCTTATTTTATTATAAAATACAAAGTTTAATTATTATTTTATAATATTTAAAAATTTAATTATCGTTATTTTTTTAACAAAGTTCAATTATCATTTTAACATTTTACCCTAAAATTTATCAAAAATAAGAATCGAATAAACCAAATAGATTTAACTGAATGAGCCTGATTTGCGACAAAAGCAAAGTTGGGAATAATTGGAGTCCAAACTATAAAGCGCCATGATGCCCTCTCCCTCCTTATCCTCAGCCTATATTTTCTTACTAGTTGGATTTTCAATGTTATTCCTAGGGGTGATAACGAGTCGAGTTGAGCTCGAGTCGGTTAGGCTCGGCTCAGTTCGGAAACAGTATTATTAGGCTCGAGGCTTATCGAGCTCAAAATTTTAGACTCGAGTTCGGCTCAGAAATAATATTATTAAACTCGGCTCGGGCTCGAAGCTCGTTAGGCTCAGTTCGGCTCGAAATGGACACTTTTGCTATAGTTTTTTAAAAAAGATGAGGCCTCGTTAAAAGCCATTTCATAACTAACACTGAAACAAAATTCAAGGTCGAGAAAGGGGAAAAGAGTGCTAAAAAATTAGATTAATCCAAATAACCAAGAAATATTCTTACAATACAAACACGTAATCAAAGAAAATACAAAATCAAACAACAACCAACTAAGGAAAATGCCCAAATTATTTTAGTTAATTTGCTTTTAGTGGATTTTCCCTAATTTATTTTATTGATTTTCTTTTTCTAAATAGATTACTTTTAGTGCATATGTAGCATATATATAATATATAATTATCCCGAGCCTGTTCACGAGCTTTTCGAGCCGAGCTTGGGTCGGCTCGCCTCAGCTTGTTAAGATCTCGAGCCAAACTCGAGCACGAATCGAGCTCACTTGAGCAGATCTTTGACCGAGCCGAGCTTGAGTAGCTCGCGAGTCGGTCAGGCTCATTATCACCCCTACTTATTCCTTGTTTAAATCTTTCACGGGTTTTAGTTTGGATTTATTTGTGGGAAAATATTTCAAACACTTACGTGGAAAATTTATTTTCTAAAAGCGAATTTAATTTAGGGTTTATAACTTTAGTTTAGGGTTTAGTGGTTTTAATTATAAGGTTTAAAATTTAGGGTCTATGATTAGAATTTAAATTTTAAAGGTAAGAAGTTAGAGTTTATAGCTTTAAGGTTAGTGTTTATGATTTTAGTTTTAGAGTGGAATTAGTCATTCTATATGGGAAAAATTCATTGCTAGTGCTTAGAATAATAACCCTTGTTTATTTATTGATTTCATTTTTAACATTTTTTATTTATTATGCATTTTTTTATTTGAATTATAAACATTTCTTTTAAGAAATTAATACAAGCAGGTCGGGCCTGACCCGGTTTCTTTTAATTTCATATGGGTTAGGTTTGATTAAAAATATGATGTTCATGTTTCGAATAAGATTTAAATAAAAAAGAACGAGTAAAAATATTTTATTTGAATCAATTAAATTTGACCTGACCTGACCCATAAACACCTCCCCCCCTACCTCCAAACTTGTCAATTTCTGTCCATCAACGTTAACCAGTCCCGTAATGGAGTTGTAGACCTTCCTCACTGCTATTATCTTGTGGAACTACCAGCTTTTTTTACCACCGCCTAACTGCAGCCACGTTATGCAAGACTTCTGGTCTTATATTACTCATTTCATAAACAATGAAACATAAACTAAAGGGTTACATATTTTGGTATTTAAATTAACTTTAATACTTAACTCGGTACTTGAGTATTTTTTTTCAATTAGATATCTATTGTTGATAGTAAATATGGGATAGTGGTGGTTTTAGGTAATTCACCTTTTTTGGATTGAATAGAGAATCACAATAGGCAGAAGTTTGAAGACAAGAAAGAAAGAAAGCATTAGAGAAGATGATGAACAGTGAACTTGATATTCAAAATCTCTTTTTTACCGTCTTACCTGTGCAGTATATATGTCCTTGAAAATAGGCCTAAAAGTTTTCTTTAGTAGTTGATGTCAGTCTTGAAGTTGAAGGCTATTGATAGCTTGGCATTTGACCGGGGATAGATTTAGGCTATGTTTGCTATTGAGGTTGAAAATTAGTTTTGGGGTCCAAACGGACGTTTGGAAAAGCTGAAAAAACCAGCTTCTACAAACGCCCGTTTGGAAGGCCAAAATCATGGTTGAAAACTAAATTTTCACCTAAAAGCTACATTGTTTTCCATTGAATTTGCTTTAAAAAGAGTGTTTAAGTTGCTAGAAGCAACTAAAAACAAGACCTTAGTTATTAAACAATAGATTTAGTTGGTAGGCCAAATGAGCTTGACAACGGTCGTGTAAGGAGACTGTAGCTCTTGATAACGGCCATGCTAAGGGCTGTAGTTAAGTGAAGGATATAGATTACCTTCAGATGAGCTCTGAGACATCTCAAAGAAATTTCGGAGGCTTTAAGGGCCCTACATGCGACAGAGTGGCGGGAAAAGACTCGAAGAAGGAGGTACAATAATATCTAAACTTTTTTTAAAGGTTCAATTTGATATCTAAACTTTTTTTGTTCAATTAGGTGCCTAAGGTTTTTTTGTTCATATTGGTACATGAATTTGACTTATTGTTCAAATTGGTTAAAGTCATATGTAACTATTTAAAGTAAAAATAAAGTTTAGGTACCCAACTGGATAAAGCAAAGTAAAATTATCAAATATAAATATAAAATTAGATTCAAATACTAAGAATATATGGTTAAACTAATTGCGTGACAAGCAAACTATTTAATTGGATCTATTTTGACCATCGGCCGTTAAAATCTAACGGGGTGATGTAGCTGTTAATAGAAATTTGTATAACTACACATTTGGTCCTTGTTAATTACCTATTCTATCAATTTGATCCTAATTTTAATTAAATAAATTAATTATTTAATTAGGTACCGACACGTGTCACTTATTGAACCCAAATCTTTTAAGTTTAAAAGGGACAGGGTTACCACTAATCAAGTGGTCATTTATCACAAATACACAATGTAATATATGTCTTAATTTGTTCTTAATGTGTTCTCATGACAGACACCCAGACAAACATTCATCAAAATTTTTGGTGTTTTTGTTTTTTTTTCTTCCTGTAGTAAGACTTTTATCAACTTTAAGACTAACTAAATGGCTCTTTGCACCAGTTTGTGAGACACATCCATTAACTGTACCATATGAACCAGGAGTTGAAATTTCATCAGTAGTTTCTGCACCTCTGTTGAATGACCTACGATTTTTATTCCCATTATTTGGAGAGCTCATTTTCCAAGCCTCCATTCTTCATCTTGTGGCAACTTTCTTTGTTTAATTTGTTTAATTTCATCAGTAAACGATAGCAGAATAAGCAAAAGGCAAAATCAAGGGGGAAAATGGTAAAATATGCTTCCTGTTTCAAGCTCATCATTTGCGGCAGCGATTCTGCTAAAAAAGACGACGCCATTGATGTTTCTGTGGTAAATTTCCGCTTGCATTTTCTTTTTCTTTTGTTTGCGTTGAGTTCGAATTGCATTCTTTATCTTTTAGATTCAAAACAGTCAATTCCATGTGTGTTTTTATAATTTGTTTAATTTGCGGAGTTGATCGAGAAATCGCAGTCTTTGAACCTTGCCTCGGCACCTAATTAAATGATTAATCTATTTAATTAAATTAAAATTAGAATCAAATTGATAGAATATGTAACTAACAGGGACCAAATGTATAGTTATACAAATTTCCATTAATAACCATGTCATCTCTTCGTTAGATTCCAATTAAATAGTTAATTAGGTGTTCGAATTTTAAATTTTTGTAGTTCGGTAATTAAAACAGATCAAACTCAATATTTGGGTGGGACTCAAAATATATTTACCCTATTTTTTTTTTAAAATAAAGACTAAATCAATAATCATGGGACATTGATAGATTGCTAAAATACAAGGGGCCCATGTTGAGGGTGAGAGCAGAAACAATAACATCTACGGCCCTACTATCTTTCTTGGTGTAGATACCATTTTTGACCGAAGTGTAAAAAATAGCTCGACAATTAGATTTTGTAAATAAGGGTTTTATCTATTATTAATTTAATCTAAATAGGGGTTTTGTTTATTTTTAATTTAATCTTAAAAACTTAGATTTTTTTATGTTAGATTGAATTTTTCTTTATTTTATTTTGAAAACAAAACAAATTTAGAGTTGTCACCAGTCACTTTGGTAGACCAGACATCATAAAAACAACCAAAGATTCATTCTCATAAAATTTGAGTTCGGAAGTCGATAACGTGTGAGGAAGGATTAGCACCCCACAAACGCCCATTATCGGTACCTTTTAATTTTACGTGGCATTTTGGCATTTCAAATAATAATTTGAATTTAATTTAACCATAGTTATCAAATGAATTTTAATTCCAAATGGAATATTCTTTTATAAGAAAATACTTTTTAGATCGAATATGAGATTAAAAGCACCCCTGTTAAGGAGTACCCTCATTCATATTCATAAAATGTATTTTTTACATAAAAGGTTTATAATGAATGACTTATTATCGTCTTGTTCATTTTAAGTGCTAACTTAATTAGGCTCTATTTAATTAAATTAATTAAACTATGAATATCATTGAATTGTAAGGCTTTATGAGACAGTACCAATTGCTTGAATACCGTCCATTTCAGAACCCCTAGATTCAAATGATATTCATTAATTAAAATGTCATTATAATTAATTAAAGTAATAACCTAATTAGGGTTCTATTTTAATTGACTAAGTGAATTTATTTAATTTTAAGTTATAGTGTACATTAAATGTACCTCTTTATAGTCAAATTTGAGATAGCACCCGTTGCAAGCAAGTGGAGCACCACCCAAATTTGAACCCCAAAGTTTCTATTTAAAATATATTAATTTACTATAATGATCTCCCTAATTTAATTATTGAATCCTAATTATGAACTTAGAACTAAGGCTCTAAACATATAATTATTAGATATATGTATTTAATTTATCTAACAAAATATATTACATACAATTTTAAAATATATATCATACATATAAATTAAGCAACTATTAAATTAAACAATTAGATTTAAGCAAATTAAATGAATTAACACTTAAAACTATGGTTAAATTGAAATGATATTGAAATTAGGGTGCCAAATTACAAAGCGAAAGGACCAAATGGAAAAAAATACAAAACAAAGGTCTAAAACCGTGAAGATATGAGAGTAGGACGCAGGTCTTGATTCGAGTTTGGGTCTATGCGTGGGTCAGGGTATATAAACCCTGACCGGTTCGAATTTGTCCCATTTCTCATTTTATTTCTTTTGCCCTCTCTCTCTTAACCCCAACTGTCACCCTTCTCTCTGAACCCTCTAGCTACAAACATCTAAATCCCAGAAAAAAAACTCTCAAATGGATCAAAAACACACCCATTTTATTTGGTGTTCATCCGTGTTCATCAAGAAACCGGATGAACATCAAGAACTTCGGCCAAGCTCCGCCCTTAGAACCGCCGCTAGATTCATCTCGGCCACTCAACCTGGGTCGCTGACCACCGTGTTCTCTGTTTCGACCACCGTCTATCTTCGGCCGGCCACCGCGAAGCGTCGTCGGCGTCGGCCAATTACTGACGGAAACCTAGAAAATTATTAAAAATTCCTTTTTTTAGATCTAAACCTAAACCTATCGTGATTCGAAATAATCACCTCTCTTCCCCTTTTGAAATCGAATCTAAACTATCTGGATTCAATAGAATCCTCCCACTCTTCCCTGATTTAGCCTAAAACTACCTGTAACCATTTCATATTCAACTCCGACCATAACCCTAGCCCTCATCGGCCAACAGATAAGATTTATGACTTCTTTTTTCGATATGCTTTATATTTTTAGATCTTCGTTCATTTTCATATCTATTATAAACTGACCTCTTTGCTTGTTTTTTTGCAGGAATCAAAAAAGAAAAGAAGTAAAAATTATATCTCTTCGATGACTGCACGACAGTTTCGACTTTCTTTACCAACGACGTTCGAACGTTCTGGTGACTTTTCAGCTTACAGTGACGGTACAGCTTCCGACGGTCTCTCCAACTCCCGATGTAAGCCCCTCTCTCCCCTCGTAATTATTACTTTAATTATTATTATTTAATCTGATATTAATTGCCCCTAACAATTCTCTTTCTTCCCCTTTTATAGCTATTGCGATGTGACGTCAATGATGACATCACAATGCTGACATCATAAGAGAAAAAGACCACAATATGTGGCTATTGCTTCTAGACCAATAAATGTCACGTGTCTTTTGGATCTCAAATTTGGGCGGAAAACTTGGGCTATCCGTTTTTGTGTTTCTTTAGGTTGAATTGATTGAAAATGAGTTGGCAATGAGTTGTAATAAATTATGCCTTGTTTTGTATATTTGGGCTTTATGATATATATTTATTGGATATTATGTAAATGAGCACTATATAATAATAAATTTGGGGATGTTTATTACTATTATTATTAAGCTTTATTATGTTTATTTATTTATTATTATTTAGATTTTATTTATAAAAGTATAGTATATATGGGTATACCCAGATAAAATTAGAGTATTACACTTGGTGTCTTCCGCCATCTCCACTCGTTTCCGATTGGAGACACCCCACTTCGAGCTTTGGCCGCCACTGTCACTTTCGTCAATTAATAATTACTATAACAAAGTCTTTTGGCCAACAAGTCAAACACTTTTCCTAAATATATTTATATTTATATATTTATTTTATTATGTGTATTCGTATATCCTGTAATTGGAATTTTTCTGTATAATTATTGATGTTTAATATATTAATTGATTACTTTAGATTAGATATTGTAAAAATTTATTATGGAGACGATACTTTAAAATTAATTTGTTTTACTCACGACGTCGGAATTTAAATTTATAACTTTACTTAAAAGGATATAATGCTTTATCCCATTAGAAGGGAAGTTATGTTGCAAGTAAAATTTTAATTTAATTTAATAAATTAGTTGTTTTTAGGTTTAACAATTAAATAAGTGCCCAAACTATACTCTTTTCAGTTAGGTGCCTAAACTTTGTTTGGGGCCAAATAGGTATCTAATGTTTTAAACGTTACTTAAATAGGTGCCCCGCCGTTATTGTATGTTAATTTTTACCGTTAACTTTCGTTATCTGACACGTGTCACCTTCTTAAATTTTGAAATTATATTTAAAAATTAATAAAAACAAAATAACCTCAAATTTCACAAAATAGCCCCAAAATTTGAAATCCTAACACCCCAAAACCCAAATCTTGATTTGGCCTGATTTTGTTGCCGCCCATCACATTCGTCGCCAGACTATCACGACCATTTACCCCACCACCTAGCCGTTGAAAATCGACCGACGCATTGCGAAACACCAAAATCGTCGAATGGTTCATTCAAATAATTCGTGACGAACGACGGCATAACAGACGATGAACGATGTGTGGGTTGTTCCACGGGGGAAGAGCACTTCATTATGTCGCTGAAAATGCGACCAACGCCGGTAGGAGTGGGCGGATTTAGGGGTTAGAGATTTGGGGACTATTTTGAGATTATGAGAAGATTTTAGGATATTTTAAAAATTTTATTTATTTTTTTTAAAAAAATAAAATTCGGGAAAAATATTTAATGCTACCATGTATATGATTTTCATTCGATTACGGCAAAAAATTAACGTACGTTATGGTGAGGCACTTATTTAGATCACAGAAGAAAATGTTTGACACATAATCAGCCCAAAACAAAGCTTAGGCACCTATGTAAAAAAAATTATAGTTTAAATACTTATTCGAGGGTTAAGTTTTTTTAAGCTAATAAACTAATTGTTAAACATCCAAAAAAACATAGCCGCTTCCATAATCAAGAGAAAAAAACATGTAATACATAAAAAATCACATCAATATATCATTTTCATTTAAATTATATTATGTATAAAGTTTTATATATATATTGTATATACTGGCGGTGGAAAACAAAGTTTCTACAAGTTGGGTTATTTAGGGGTTTAGTTTAGGGTTTAAAGGTTAGGCGTTTATGTTGTAGGGTTTAGAATTTAGAATTTATGGTTAAAATTTAGGGTTTAAGGTTTGTGGTTAGATTTTTTAGGTTTTAAGGTTAGAAATTTAGATTTTAGATTTAGGCTTGAAAATAGGCATGCTTGTGTAAATTTTTTTACATTGCCAGTATATATATATGTGTGTGGATTAATATTTGATATACCTAATTTATGGTCATTAAATGAGTAAAATAGATCGATGAGATTAACTCCTTATTTCTTCTTATTTCCAAGTGATAATCTTTACATATCTTACTTTTAATTTCATCCATCTATTTTACTCATTCAACGGTCATGGATTAGAGTAAAACTCAATCTCATATATATATATATATATAGAGAGAGAGGGAGGGATAGAGGGAGAGGGAGGGAGGGATAGAGAGAGAACAATTAGTTTAATGGTATTATGATGAGCTAGTTTGAGTTGAATTAGTTGTTCGATTTAATATTTATAATAATTGCTTTTTCATCCGTTGATATAATTATGAATAATTTATAATTTTTAGTTGTTATACCACTTTATTTCGAGAGATGTAACAAATAACAAAAAAACAAATATTATGTCATTTATAATATGATAAAAAATCTAAGGTTAACCATATAAATAGTCACTGAAATATGAGTATGATTCTCTTTTCAACACTGAAGTTTTAAACGTAACGAAACAGTTACTGTTGTTATCGTTTTATAATAAATCAGTCACTTTACCATCAGCTCCCATTAATTGATGATATGATACGTTAACAAAAAAAATTAATGTCTAATTTAGCCCCTAAACTATTACTAAAACATCATCTAGGTCCTTTAAAAATTTGTTGCCCTATCATATTTTCTCTCTATCTCTCCTATATTTCCGCCATTTTCTTCAATCGGTTTGTTCACTCTCTTTACTTTTACTTGTCGACTTTCATTGAGTATCTATCTATATCCAAATGCCGGTTATGGGTCAGCAGTAGTTTCAGCAGTAACTTAGTTAATTGGGGTATCAAATAATTTGGTTTAAGTCAATAGTAAAACTTTCATGTGGACTCGATCCTCGAAATACTTTCAACAGATTTATTCTGTTGTAATTATTATTTGACAACGATACTATACATTTGCAGCTATTATGAGAATAGTAGTATTAGTAATAATTTTTCCACGCATAAATTTATATTAATATTTATATACACTATTTTCAACTCAGTAGTTGAGGCCGATCGAGTTCAAACTATTTTAAATCGATTGTATCTATTTTTTTATCTTTAAAATAATTTTTAAACACCAATTCACCTCTCATTATAAAATCTAATCCGCCTAACAACATATGATGAAATTATTGGGATTATTAATAGTCTTGATGAAGCTTTACAACATGCTTTCTAATTATATTAAAGGCCATAAGTTTAAGTCTCAACAACAACAAAAATAAATTCAGTAGTTGAGAGGAAATGAATGGGACGAATTGTTGAGCAATATGATAATTTTCTTTTGAAATCTGGGAATTGAATGTTCTAAATATTAATCTTTTATTTATATACTAATTAATAAATTGATTCACCATACATTGACTCTTCTAATTTCAACACACCTACAAAATGTGCTTTACTACTATAAAATTTGTGAGGACTTGATTTAGTAGGAATATGAAATATGTTTTTTTTTTCTTTTCGAGTAATTTTTTGGTGATTTTAGAGTGAGGCACTTATGGGGTAAGACTAAAGTGAAGCAGATTTACACAAACTCTTACTAAATTGGTAAGGATTTGCATAACTACAATAATCCTTATAATTTACACAAATTCTTACTCAAATGGTAAAAATTTAAGTTATAATATAAATTTTTTTATAACTACACAAATTTTTATTTAAGCCAAAATCTACACAAATTCTTACCAAGTTAATAAGAATTTATATAATTACACAAATTTTTACCCATTCCTACACAATTTCATATAAAAATAATAATTTTTTTATAATTATATAAATTCTATCTTATTTTAATTTCACCCTAAACTGCTTCATTTTAGAATTTCATTAATTTTTAGTTGTCTACATTGAGAGATAAATTATAGAAAATTATAGAAATTATAGAAAATTGAAAGCGGCGATTCCCCCCTTAATGTGAGAGTAACCCTAAATCTCTATTCTTACCCAAATCAATGGATATTTCTTCGATTCTGGCTTGATTGTGCTTCCCGGTCTTGTCAGCTCGCTCGCCCCACTGGTTTTTCTTGGTTCGATCTTGGTCTCGGCTTCTCTCCATAGAAGTGGAGTATTATCCTCTCTCTTTTGGCTTCTACCCTCCTTGTTTCAGTAGTCCTTCAAGCTTGGGGCTAGATTCCTTTCTTCAGTCTTGGGATTTCACTATCTTTGCAAGGGTATTGCTTCTTTCATGATTTCTCAGGCTCCCCTGGTTGCTGGGTTTTCATCTTTGTTTAGTTGGCTCTGGTGGTCTGCTCGCGGCTCTATTTGTTCTGACTGTGTCTATCGCAGCCAGCTGAGATCTCATGTGAGGTGTTGATCAAGGGATTCTCCTCCTATTGGGTCACTCTCTTCGTTACCCTCCTTGCTCTCTCTCTCTCTCTTTATGCCTTCTCTTCTTTGGGATGTTTTGAGTCTGCTAAATGCTTGTGTTTTCACTCGAGTGGGAGTGTTTTTGCTAGCTTGCTCTAGTTTGCTTTGTTTTTTAAAGCTCCTTGTGGTGACTGGTTTAAAGGTTCGTTTTAGTTATGACTACATTAGCTTGAATGTTAAAGGCTTAGGGAAACAAGACACGGGCAGTGCTCTAAGATCCCTTATCTTGAAGCACAAACCATGTACTGTCTTTTTAAGTGAAACCAAACAGAAGAAGAAATTTCTTAGAAAGATAAGACATATATTCCATTTCAGCTCTAGTTTCTACATTGAGCCTAATGGAATTGCAGGGGGTTTAGCGTTATGGTGGACAAGTGATGCTAATATTTCCATTCTCGATGCCAGAAGCACTTTATTAATGCTTCAATTGCAATTAATGAGAATGAAGAATGGGATTGCACCTTCATTTATGGGGCACCTTACAAAGAAGAAAAGAGAGAGTTCTGGGAAGACTTGGCTAAGTTTTGAAATGAACCAAACTGAAAATGGTGTATCATTGGTGATTCCAATATTGTCATTGATCAGAATGAGAAGGAAGGGGGAATCCTTTCGATATCTCCTAAGCAAAATGGTTTTACGATTTTCGTGACAAATGTAGCATCATGGAACTATCTCTTCATGGAGGTAACTTTACTTGGTCGAACCAAAGAAGTACCAAGGACTCAATTCTAGAGAAACTTGACAAAATTTTATTCTCGGCAGACATGAGCTACAAATTTCCTAAGGCATGTGGCTTCATGGAACCTGCTATAGGCTCTGATCACTGTCTAGTCCTGCTTCTCTTGAATGAGGTGAAAGGCATGTGGTTTCATGGAACCTGCTATAGGCTCTGATCACTGTCTAGTCCTGCTTCTCTTGAATGAGGTGAAAAAAATGGAGGCGAGACTTCAAATTTGAGTCAAGATGGCTTCTGGAAGACGAATGTAAAGATAATGTTGCTGAAGCTTGGTCTAAACAAACATGAGCCTCTAATACATATCCATGGACAAGGAAGTTAAAGAGAACTAGCAAGAAAGTAAGGGGATGGAGCAAGATCAAATATAGTCGCTCAAGAGATACAGTCGAGACTTTTTGCAAAAAACCTCGACCATTTAGGAAAAGCCTTTAACAGATACTTCTGCTCAAGAAGTGAGACCCCTCAAATAACAACTCGACAAATTGCGGGAAAGCGAAGAGATGTACTGGCATCAGAGAGCAAGGACCAACTAGCTTAATTTTTGAGATAAAAGCACACGTTTTTTCATGCTACAACAATCCAAAACCGTCGTTGCAATACTATCTGTAAGATCAAAAGCACTGTTGGAACATGGTTAGAAGATGAAAATGCTATTGTTGCCCATTTTGTAGATCACTTTAAAAGGCTTTATGAAAAAGACGATTATGTTGATCTTCAAGGTATTTCTGACTGCATCCTAAATGTTATAACAGATCAGATGAATACTCTCCTATGTAGAGAGGTGCAGTTGGACGAAATCAAGAATGCTGTTTTAGCATGGGACCTTTGAAGGCTCCTGGTCCAGATGGGTTTTTCAGAGTCTTTTACCACTCGTTTTGGGATACCATCAAGAAAGAACTCGAGGATATGGTGCTGAAAATTTTCAAGTCTGGTTCTCTAATTAGGGATATTAACAAAACTAACATTGTTCTTATCCCAAAAATAAGCAATCCAAATGAGGTTAATAATTTTCGTTCGACCAGCTTGTGTAACTTTTCCTACAAAGTCATTTCAAAGATCCTAGCCACTCGCCTGGAAACTCTGCTCTCAGATATCATTCCATCGATGCAATCGACGTTTGTGAATGGGAGATTAATACATGATAATATCATCATCGCCCATGAGTCTTTCCATGCTATCAAAAGGAAGAGGAAGGGTTCGAGAAAGGTTATGGCACTTAAAATTGACCTTGAAAAAGCATACGATAAAGTGGACTGGTGTTCTTGAGAAGCTTATGTCCAAGATGGGTTTCGACCAATGGTGGATACATAGAGTTATGGAGTGTGTTTTGTCTCCCTCGTTCTTGCTCGTGATCAATGACGAATGACGCAATGAGTTCGCGCCGAAAAAAGGCCTCAGATAGGGAGACCCTCTCTCTCCCCCCTTATTTCTGTTGGTTTCAAGTATCCTTTCATGGCTTATTGAGAAGGAACAAAGTAACCATAACTTCTCATGTTTTCATATTGTAAGGAATTGCCCCACTATTAGCCACTTGATGTTTGCAGACGATTTATCATTTTTAAAAAGGCAGATAAGGAGAATTGTGAATGTGTGAAGAAAATCCTGCGTGATTTCCAGGTTGCAATAGGACAATCTGTGAATGCTAAATCATCATATTTTTTTTCTCTCCAAACATGAGTTAAAATGCCATTCAAGATCTCTCAATTGTACTCGGCAAATTAAACAAGTAGAACGGGAATGGAACATCGACAAATTGAGAGTCTTTCTCGATAGAGGAGATTGATAACATCCTTTCTATTCCTATCGGAGGTCCTAATGTGAAGGGAGAGTTGATATGACATGTTAATCCTACAGGCAATTATACAGTTAAGTCTGGTTACCACTTCCTTTCACTTGGTGATCAGATCAACGACATGCCTGGTTCCAGTGACAATCCAAGATGTGACAACTGAATTTGGCGTTCCATTTGGAAGATTGACATACCTCCTAAAATTAAGAATTTTCTTTGGAAACATGCCACAACGCTTTGGCATCAAAAAGCAATTTACAAGCTCGTTTTAAATCTAGCTCAGCTGAGTGTTCACGATGTGGAGATTCTTCTGAGAGCCTTGAACACATTCTCTTCTTTTGCCCCTTTGCACAGGCGATTTGGCGAGTTTCTAGATTCAATTACTGTCCAAATATTATTAGCTTCCCTGGTTTTTGTAAATGGTGGTTCAAGCTATCTTAATTATCTTCCAAGGGTACCTTTGGTGATAGCCTGAGGTTAATTGCTTTTCTTTGTTGGCATATCTGGAAGTCTAGAAATGAATTTCTTTTTTCAAGATGCTCTTTTTCTCCAGTTGAGGTATGGCTCCATGCTGAGGCTTCCTTTTCTGAATTCTTGTCTGCTCGAATATGTCTTGACCGATCACAAGAGTTGTCTCCCCCTCCTTCATCTCGATGGACTCTTCCTTCTCTTGGATTTATCAAAATTAACTGTGATGCTTCCTTTGATTCCATCTCTGGGGAAGCGTTTGCTGCTGCAATTTTTCTCAATGAAGAAGGACAGGTTGTTGTTGGTTCAACAAAAGTCTTTCGTGCTCCTTCTGCAAGTTCGGCCGAAGCCAACACAGTCTGTTTGGGGGCTCACTCTGCTTTTGCGGCTGGATTAAGACACAGAGTTATCGAATCGGATAACGTGTCTTATCTCTAGGTTATGCTCTAAATCCATTTCTTCATGGGATTCGGCAGCCATCGAGAGTGACATTCTTGAATTATCCTCTTCTTTCGTTGTATGTTCTTTCTCCTTTATGAAGAGAATATGTAATCGGGCTGCTGATTAGGCAGCAAGAGCTGTACGCTCCAATTCGTGTCCCCATGACTAGTTTTCTGTTATCCCCTTTGGAATCCTGCCTTTACTGTAATTTTTCTCTTTAAATGAAGTTTGTTTTATGTCCAAAAAAAATTATTTTAGTGTGATCAATGAAGTGTATTTTGTTTTTTGTTTTAATTCTAACTTATTTGTATTTTTAAATGAATATTAATATTTTTTTAGATTGGTTCTTCACAAACTAGTTTCATCCCTGACTTCAAATTGATGTTGCAATGTATAAAGTGTAAACCTTATATGTATTATTTGACTCTTTGCAATGATATCGCTTTATGTATTGGCAAAAAAAATGTAAAAAGCTTTAAATTTAATAAATTCATCATCGATGATAAGATAAATATAGGATTATAGACAAATAATATCAATCGATTACATGGAAAATATAATAAAATCAAATCATCAAAATTCATGTCAATGGCGGGCAAGAAAAATATTTATCTATCTACACTATATTTAAAAGTTTGACTGCATATAGTGTATGTGAGAATTTAGGCATGATGTCGAATGCTTAACGGAAAAGACTGGATGTAGAGTGAAGGTAGTTTAAGGTTAAATAAGAGAGTACTGAAGAAGAGAAAAATTTCATTAACAAAAGAACGAAAATACAACGAGTAAAGATATCTTTAGTCTGTTATCCTTATGTGGCTTATATAGCCCAGTTTAACTAGCTAACTAAAACTTGTTACAAATAACCACATCCAAGTAATCCATAACCAACTAACAACCAGCTCAATACTTATAGTCTAACATTCACCCTACTTTCTCAATTTTCTTGATCTTCTTGATCTCTTTTTTATGTCGACTATCGAGCAAAGGATATAAAGTGAGCTGAAATTTCAAGTTGAAACTCGGAGATTTAAGTTGATTAAGTTGTTTATCATTCATCTTGCTTCTTCAAGTTTCGAACTGTCTTTTCTTCCCGCAACCTTCCATCTAAAATTCTTCAGAATTTCCTTCATCATCACTGTCACTCTTCTCACTTATTGAGACTTTCTTTTTGGTGGTAACAAGGCAGTTAAGCTACATGCTACCGGGTGCAATTTAAAACCCTCTTTCAAGTAAGAAAACATCCTCTTTATATCTGGTTAATGGAAAGTAAGAATATTAAACTCTTAACTCTGCTCTGAGATTTTCTTCCATGAAACAATTGGCTGTTAAGCATCAAATTTCCATGTGTACTTTAGAGAAGAATCAACAGACAAGGATGAATTCCAAACTGAGATCAACTAAGCAATTCAATTCTTTAATAACATGGCCACGCATTCAACAGAAACAACCAGCTTAGACCCAAATTATCACCAGTTTTCAACAGTAAGACGAGACTGTGAACAATAGTCAACACCAACAGTGGCAGCAGATGCACACACAGATGGCACCAAGAACATTGAAGCATCAATTTCAAGAACTAAAAACACCAATTACTCTTGAATATCCACCCAACTAATTTTGAATAACAAACCAACAAGCGGCAGCAAGCTCTTTAGACTGAGAAAGCACTACAGAACAACCAATCCGAGAGCACAAGACCAGTGGACAATTTATGCAAACGCAGAAACTCCAAAAAAATGATAGCAACATCAACTACACTATGAATAACATGTGAGAGAATCACTAAATCCTTTACCAAATGCCGAAACCAACTAATCGAACCAGAGCATATATCCATAATTCAGCTTCCAGCAGTGATATAATCTCTTTGACAAAGTTAAGATCTCACCAAAATTGATTTTGAAAGTCACAATTCTTTAACAAATCTACTAAAAAGATTGGAGAACCACAAAGAGCAAAATATACTAACGAACACCAATGATGAAATCCAGATCAGAAACTTTCAACAAATTGAACCTAAGCGGGAGATGCATAACATATGATGAACTAGATCGAGCATAGCAACCCAGATTATGACATACTGTAATGACACGAACTTTGGGTTAGTGAAGCGGATCTTGGACACAGGTTTTGGGCCATTATTTTTTTGGGAGCCCAAGTTATGAGTTTTTAAGTGTGAGCCTATTAGTTTGGAAGAGGATTGTTTTTTTGAATTTTAAATAGGTGGTGTGGGAGAAATAGAGGAAGATTTTTTATGAAGAGAGAAAAAGTGAAAAATGGGGAAAATGGGGGTTGAGGGAGTTTTGGAAGGTTGAAGCATTCAAGCTCCTTATCGCCGTCCAGACCGCCGGGAGTGTCACCGCGGAGGCTATCGGGAAGAGCTCGCTAAGACGTAACTGTCGGTGGTCGCCCCGTCGCCATCGCCATCGTCACTCGCTGGGGTGGGGAGATTGAAGAGTCATTGAAGCTTGTTCAAGAGGTTCCACCGGCCGTAGTCGAGAGTGAGAAGCACGGTTGAACTCCCCAGACATTTTTATGCCGATCTGCAGCTAGCCGCCTCCATCCGACCACCAGAGCATGCCGCCCGTGACATTGGTCGCGCGTGGGCTTCGTTTCACAGCTGTTGAAGCCATCTGAGCCGTCCAAGTCGAACCAATCGTTGATCTAGCAGCCATTGATCGCCGCCGCCAGCTTTAACCGTTGACCGACATTGACTTTTTTGGGGACCCTACTCGGGGGTTTCTCGATGTTCTGAGCTCATTGGCACAGTTCGCTTCACCAAATTCGAACCCGATAAGCTATTTTTACGCTTTTGACCTTGTTAATTGATTAGGGGATGCTTGAAATTAATGTATTATGGTATTCGTATATTTTTTAGGATTGTTCGGGATCAAATATCGGATTAAGTGGAATATTCGAGAAGCTCAGATGAGGATGTTAGCGTTAACGACTTAAGGTTAGTACACCTCAAACTCCTATTGCTTCATGAGCATCATAAATGTAATTGCTTTACGTGTTAGTATTTGCAAAATATGTAGACGATGAATATGCATGTTTGGAGACCGATAGTATGAGACTTGATATCTATGAGATGCATGATGATGTTGCAAATATGATGAGACTTGTGGAGGGTTTCGAGACCTTTTAGGGTAGTTTAAGATGTCTGTATGATAATTTGATGACTGGTTGATTTGGTTGATAAACTGTGATGCCTTGTATGCTTGCTCGAATAGATCGACGTGATTCGATGGAATTTAGGTGTACGAGATAAATAATGGAAATGTTCGAATAAATAATTATGAAGCTGATAATTAATATCAATTGATTAAATACGCTGGCAAACAAACCCTAATGCGTTAGCAAATAAAGTAGTGTTAATCTGTAATTCAAGGAAATGGTGCGAACCCGTGTGTAGGGTATCGGTACGAGCTTTGGCTGTACTGGTACGCGATTGGGGGCCATATCAGTACGGGTTGAACCGTACCGGTACTTGGGGAAATTAAGGATTTCCAGTAAGTTGTTTTAGTACTGATACGCGTGTGAGTACCAGTACCTAAGGGTACCATATCGATACTCTTGTTCGAGTATCGGTACCCACCGAAAGAAATAATCTGTAATGCTAATAAAATATAAAAATTAACGTGGAACATTAATAGAGATAATTAATGAGGATGATTAACGTACAATTCCATGATAATTAATAACTTGGTAAACATTAGGTGACTTAATGGTAATAGCAACCATAAGGATCCTTGGTGGATCGTGTGATGTTGTGTGCTGTGTGGTAGACGTGTCCTTGCTAGGTGATGATATGGACACCTAGATGATTGAATCATCTTGATTGATGGGTTCGGATACCTAGTGTGAGAGATAGAGTGTGTTGCAACATCGTGTTTAAAGACTTACTGAGTGTATAAACCTGATGCTTAGTGGGATCATGACTCATTCGAAGATGCTTGATGAGAGATTCCGAGCATGGGTGTATGTACCCCGACGCTTAGTGGTACCGGGCCTCACCCCAAAGAGTGTATGATCCTGATGCTTAGTGGAACTGGGCATCACTCAGAGTGTATGAACCCGATGCTTAGTGGGACCAAGTGTCACTCCTATATTGTGATATAATGCTTATATGCTATGAGAAGCTCATGTTTTCTTGCTATGATATATGATTTAGCGGCTAGAGGTAGCGCCATATCTATATGATGTTATGATGTCATGTTATGAGTATGGTTAGGCCTTGTGTGCCATGCATGATGATTGCTTTGATGTGAGCATGTGTTTAGGCGATTAGTGGTAGCACCACATGTTTATCTCTATTTTCTGCTCGTACTAGCTTGCATGCTTATGTTTATGATTAACATGAAGTATAGTAGAGTAGATGTTTACCACCGAGCTTTGTAAGCTTAGCGCTCGGAATCATTGTTTTCATGCGTAGGTTGTTCGTTGGATCGTGGGATCGTGGAGCACTATCGGTACGACATTCTAGCATGTGGTGACCTTCGGAGTACACCTAAATGTGACATCTGGGTCGAGGGTGTTATACAGGCTATATTAGATGCAAATCAGACCAAGGATACGAGGAAATCATGATCTGAAAAATATTCAATGATTTAAACTGGAAAAGACCTTACCCGATTGAATAAGATTTACAAATTTGATTCAAATGAAGCACTGATGATGAACTGAGATTTGAGCACTAACTACACAAAGTGAGCAAAACAAACAGAGAAACTATCCAAACAACGCTCAGATCAGAGGAACAACAGCCGTAAGAAATAACGCTGAGAAGGCCCAGATTAGGGAACCACCAAATCTAATAACTACAACAAGAAGAGGACGATGGAGAAAGTTGAGAAGGCGACAAGCCGAAGGTACTTTAGGATCGTAATAAAGCGGCATAAGTAAAACGGTGTCAAGACCGTTGATGGCAACTGATACCATATGAGAAATCAGGCATGATGCCGGTGGGTTAACAGAGGAGAGTGGATGTAGAGTGAAGGTAGTTTAAGGTTAAACAAGAGAGTACTGAAGAAGGGGAAAATTTCATTAACAAAAGAACGAAAATACAATGGGTAAAGATATCTTTAGTCTGTTATCCTTTTGTTGCTTATATAGCCCAGTTTAACTAGCTAACTAAAACTTGTTACAAATAACCACAACTAACTCATCCATAACCAACTAACAACCAGCTTAACAATACTTATAGTCTAACAGTGTCATCGGCAAGAAAACAAGCCTTTTGCATAAATGTAAGGAAAAAGGTGGAGGATTAAATGGATTTTTGTTACTTGATTTGAAGATGAGTTTTGGGTGATGATTTCTTTATTTGACAATGCCTATTAACAATGAAATTCTTCAAAAACCAATGACTCTAAGTGAACATGGTTGTTCTACCATGAGGCACCCTAGAGTACGGTTATAATGAGGTGAACTCTTACACAAATTCTTATCCAGTTGGTAAGAATTTGTGTTAGTCTAACCTAAATTCTTATCTAATTGGTAAGAATTTAAGTTATAACATAATTTTTACTCAGTTTGTAAGAATTTTGGTCTACCTATTACCTTCATAAATTCTTACCAAAATGATAAGAATTTATGTTGGCCGTATTTTAGCCGCACCATAAGGGTGCCGCAACTTAGCCTTTCCCCGGTGAACAACATCATTATCTTCACCGTTTTCTTATTCACCAATGGAATAATTTCTAAACACCCATTTACCTTTAAATCAAGAAACAAACTCTATATCCCCAAAATTATGGAATATGACGGATTTGACTTTGTTTTTGAGGATGTCTACCATATGCTTGTCAAAGCTTCTGTCAGTCGGGAAACATAGAGTATTATTTTTCGTTGAAATGGGCAATCTATAAAGGGTATGGACGTTGTTCGTGAAGAATATTTCTGATCATCTATATTGGTAAGGTGTTTGACAGTCATTTGATCGACATGGTGAGGTTCTTGATGTCTTCATACCAACGAAGAGATCTCGTGATGGGTGTTGATTTGGATTTGTGCGTACGGTGAATCGTGCGGATAAATTAAGGTTCATAGATTGATTACATGGTTCTTGGCTTTATGGTGCTCGAGTGAGTGTTATGATGGCTCAACAGAGAAGGAGAGAATCGTTTTGGAGGTAGAAGAAGGGAGTTCTGTCGATCAATAAGGAGGATGTGAGGGTTGCTGTTGTGGTGCAGTCAGGGAAGAATATGGATCTGGATGTGAGGCAATCAGGGAAGAATACGATGAACCAGGATATAAGGCAATACTACCAGGTTTGTGGCATAGCCGATGTGAATAAATTAGAGGCTCTGAGTACGTGTGTGGTGGCCTGGTGTTGTAGGGCAATGAATGGGGAAGAGTTGGTCTCGAAATTACACAAGGCAAAGGTAAAAAATTGCTCAATTATGCGGATTGCAGGGTCTGTGTACCTATTGATGTTCAACAATTTAAAGGATCGTCAGGTTGCTCTAGCTCTAGAGAGTTTAAATCAATGGTTTAAATGGGTGGTGGAATGGACGCCAGACGTTTCTTGTGGTTATCGTAGTGTTTGGTTGTCCATTATTAAGTTGTCGATGCAGTTATGGTCTGTAGAATATTTCCAGAACGTGGCAAGCTGTTGGGGCAATTTTATTCGGGTGGATGAAAGGATTTCTAAACCTAAATCATTCGAAAAAGCTCGGGTTCTAATTGTGACCAAGGAAATGGAGCAGATTGATGAAGTGTTAGAAATTACAAGTGAGGGCTGGTCATTTTTAGTTCGAGTGTATGAGGTTGATGTTGTTCATGCTCATGATATTGTGTTTGATTGTGAAGAGGTTGATGATAGTTGTGCTAATGAAGAGATGCAGGATCAGTTGGTTGGGAAACAAGTTAGGGAGGATTCGTCAGATCCGTTACAGGACGTGAATGAGGCAATGGATGGATCAAGGGCAAAGTCGAATGTCATAGGAGGGGGTGACTTGGGGCAAGTTGGTACGGAGGTGTTAGGAGCCTGCGAGGGTAGGGTTTTTGATGAATTGGTAGGGATGGTAAGGCCTGTGGTGCCGGTTGTTAGCCATAGATTCGATGTGGTGTGCTGTGAGTCTGGTGACGTACTGTTGCAAGGGAAATGGGTCATTGTTGTCGCGAATGAGGATTTGGACAGAGAGGTTGGGATGGGTAGAGAGTTAGTGTTAGCTTCAAAGTCTATTTCTGGAGAGGAGATAGAGATGGTTGACTCAGGTTTAAATTCTTCGGGGGATAAGGCTTTGGTTGAGATAGATTTGATTGAGAATTATCCTAGGATAATGTAGTAACACCTTTGAATGTAGTAGTAGATGTGGTTGAAAATTCCCATGGAAATAAGGAGTTAGATGCGATTCACCCAATCCCTCTGAATCTAGAAATTGAGTTGTGTAGAGGTGTTGCAACCAAAATCGTTCTTTCAAAAGGGATTGGGCGTCGGGTTCAATCGGGGAATGCGTTAGTGGAAAGTTCATTGCCGCCTGAGAAACGTAGTGAGTTTGAGGTTGTGCGTGGGAAAAAAACAACGTGGTAGACCTTGTAAAGGCCCGGTGAGGGAGGTTAGTTTTGCGAATGAATCATTATTGGATTCTAACTTCCAGTATCATCAGCAGGCAATTAGAAGAGAAGCAGAGGCTACGGTGCAATTGGGTCAGCTAAATGGTGTTGGTACAAAAGGGCGTGATGAGGATATAATTCATGAGGAAATGTTTTTTTGATGGATAGGGATAATTACGTGGAACAACAGAGGTTTGGGTAGTGTTGTAAAGATGAGAGGCATTTGTGATGTTCTACGGAAGCAGCGTTGTGATATGGCGTTATTGCAAAAATCAAAATTGGAGGTGGTGTTGGATGTGGTTTATAAGAAGTTATGGCTGTCTGATTCATATGGGTTTGTGTGTTCCCCGTCGGTAGGAGAGCGTTAGAAGGTATCGTGATAGTTTGGGAAGAGGCGAGGTTTCAGATGAAGTGTGTTGATAGTTATCGGAGCTTTGTGGCGGTTCAAGAGCATTGGGTTCATGATGATTTTTAGTGTGGAATTATGACAGTGTATGCACCATGCGGATCAAAGGAGCAATGTAGTCTTTGGGAGGATATTTTGAGCTTTTTGGGTTCTAATGGGGATGTTCCATGGTGCATTGGTGGCGATTTCAATAATGTTCGTTGTCCTGCAGAAAGGGCAGGTTGTCGTGCCATGTCTTTATCCATGGAGGCGTTTGTTGAGTTTATTTATGGTGCGGGGTTGGTGGATTTACCATTGTGTGGTAAGAGGTTTACGTGGTTTGGATCGGGCAATAGGTGTAGCCGCATTAACAGATTTCTTATTGATACTCGTTGGGTAGATCGTTTTAATCAAATTCAACAAGTGAATTTACCACGATTGCTATATCAGATCATTCACCTTTGTTATTAAAGAGAGATGATTGTGATTGGGGGTCTCACCCGTTTCGGTTTATTAATTGTTGGTTAGATTGTAAGGATAATATTCGTACGTTTGAAGGCAAGTGGCGACGACTTACAGATTGTGGGATGAATGGTGATAATTTGTTAGCAAAATTGAGACATTTGAAGGTGTTTTTGAGAGGCTAGAATTGAGATGTTTTTGGGGATTTGGAGAAATCAATTGATGCGCTACAACATAATATTGAAGGTGTGGACGCATATACCGGATCTTTTGTTATTTATGATGGGTTGTTGGATCAAAGACGGGCATGGTTACAAGAGTTGTGTGTGTTACGTTGGAAGAAATCTCTGTGGAGGCAGAAGTCACGGGCGACATGGTTGAGGTTGGGTGATCGAAATACGGCTTTCTTCCATCGGACAGCTTAGGTACGTGCAGTGCATAATATTATTTCTGGTCTGATGATTAATGGTTCTTGGGTGACTCATAAGGATATATTGAGGCATTTTGTTGTTCAAGAGTTTCGTTCTCATTTTTCTCAAGATAATTGGCTTGGTGATTGGGATATTAAGGGAGAGCTTAAACAAATTAATGGGCGTGTGGCTTTGTCTCTGATACGATCGTTCTTCGAAAAAGGAAGTGAGTGATGTATTATGGCAGTCAGGTGGTTCTAAGGCGCCATGTCCTAACGGTTATAGTTTCGAGTTTTATCGTAAAAGTTGGGAGTTCTTTCGAGGAGATGTGATGCAGTTTTTTAGAATTTCCATGAGAAGGGAAAATTGCTGAGAGGGTCCAATTCGGCTTTTATAGTTTTATTACCAAAGAAAGACAATATGAGGCTGTTGGGGGATTTTCGGCTGATTAGCTTACTGAACTTTGTTTATAAGCTTTTGGCAAAATTTCTGGCAAAACGTTTACAAGGTGTTTTGGGTGAGGTTATAACTGGTTCTCAAACAACGTTCGTTTGTGGGAGGCAGATTGTGGATGGAGTATTGCCTGCAAATGAATTAATACATTCTCTTAGAAAGTTACGGCTACAGAGAGGTGATTTTATTTTGAAAATTAATTGTGTGAAGGCATACGGTTATGTGCGTTGGTCATTTTTAGATGATGTTATAGCACGAATGGGCTTTGATAGTACATGGCGTCAGTGGATGTTCGAGTGTGTGAGTTCTGCATAATTAGCCGTGTTGTTTAATGGGTCGACGACTAAGGACTTTGGTATGGAGCGTGGGTTGATTCTTTTTTCATTGTTCTGGAAGCATTACATGTTCTTGAGAATGCAAAACGCGTTGGTGTGGTTCAAGGGCCGAGTCTAGCTGAGGGTATTCGTATCTCCCACTTACAGTTTGCCGATGACACAATGTTGTTTTTTGAGGCGTCAATTGAGACGGCGCAAAGTGTGCAACGTCTTTTGCATTCTTTTGATACTTGTTCAGGGTTGAAAATTAATTTCCATAAATCGTCATTGTTTGCAATTGGAGTTGATTCTTCTTTAGTTGATGATGTTGCTGCAAATTTGAATTGTGATAGGGGAGATTTGTCGTTTACTTACCTTGGCTTGCCTTTGGGGTTGAATCCATGAAGTAATTTGATGTGGGATCCGGTAATTGCGAGGTTTTGGCTAAAATTGGCTAGATGGAAATGAGGTTCATTGTCTTTTGCAGCCTGGGTTACGCTTATGAACTCAGTTTTATCAATTCTACTGGTGTTTTATATAGGCTTGTTCATTGTGCCTAAAGGTGTAATTGTCAAAATTGATCAGATTCGTTGTCAATTTCTTTCGGGAGGAGTAAATTTGTAGTGTAAATGTGTAGGGTACGATGGGAAGTTGTATGTCGTCCTTGTTGGTTTGGGGGTTTTGGCGTGGTGGATTTGCGGACTAGGAATTTGGCGCTGTTAGCAAAACGAGCGTGGAGGTACGCTACTGCCATGTCCGTGGCGTGTTGTGATTGCGACTAAGTATGGGGAGGCAACTCCTAGATGGCGATTCAATACTATTGGTATGGGTGCGATTTCGACAGTATGGAAACAAATTGTGGGTGCATGTTCGAGTCCCGAGCTAGGTTCGTTTGTGCATGCTTCTAGTTTTCTATGGATCATTGGGGAAGGGGATTGTGTTTTGTTTTGGCATGATCTATGGTCCCCGGTTGTTTTCGTTGGCTTGTAATCGCATGGCACTAGTCTGTGATTATACGGTAATGGGATCTTTTGCGCATAGTTCTTGGGATGAATTATTTAGGCGCGAGCTGTAGAGCTTTGAATTAAGAGCTTTGAAGGAGATATGGTCGCTTTTGTTGCCATTCCGAATGCTTGTTAGGGTGGTTGATCAGTTGGCTTGGAAGCCGAATTCGCGTGGTCAGTTTTTGGTTCAACTTTTGACTCGTCGGTTGATGTTGGAAGCCGTAGGTGATGCTTATAATAAGGATGGTTTTATGTGGAAGGTGCTGGTTCTGCCTAAGATTCAAACATTTCTTTGGTTTATTTGGTTGTAGAGGTGATGCTGATAATGGTCTTTCATTGTTACTTGACAAGCTATCAACGGTTTAAGCATCACCACAACGTACCAACTCCTTGCTAGCGAACAAGCCCAGTTCTTCCTTGAGCAAAACACTTAGACCGAGAAACCTCGTTCGAGTTGTGCTTTTACAACAGAACCTCTGACTTTCTCAACTGGGCTGGTGTCCTTTAACAACGACGATGGGCATTGATGTCCATCTTGGCTTTACCTCTACATCCACTCATGTTCTTGACAGGGAGAAAATTTCGACGGCTCCTCCAAGAAGCATAAACATACATTATGACAGTCCGAAAGCTCTCGAGAATCGAACTGCACATATTAACATATTATCAGTCAGTTAAACATGTCTAACAACCCCGTTGTCATTCTCCAAATGACCACTACGAAAATCACGGTAGATGGGCAAACATGAACATCTTATCAATCGGTCAAACATGTCTCACAACCCCATTGTCATTCTCCAATCGACCACTATGACAGTCCGAAAGCTCCTGAGCGTCGAACTGTGCACATTAACATCTTATTAGTCGGTCAAACATGTGTTACAACCCCATTGTCATTCTCCAAACGACCACTACGAAAATCACGATAGATAGGCAACGGTCCAAACATCCTTGTTACCAAAGGTTATGTTCCCTCGAGGTCTCGGAGCCTCAAGCCCACTCTCGACATTACTGGCTAACATCACACTTGATCAACCAAATCAATTTCCAAGGCGCAAAAGCTCCTTAGAATGTAGCTCTATCAAACCCGTAAGAGGTCTAACTTCGGTCACACTCTAACGAACTAATGGATCTCGGATCCACTATCTCTAAAAAATACCCTTAAAGAGGCAATGATACTTCCCAAGTATCAACAAACTCCTTTTTCACAAACAAAGGGTCCTTCACCCAACATGCATCCACTGATCGATTTCACAAGCGGGTTATTCATACTCGCTTCATAAACGTTTGCGACTTTGCTAACGCTTGGCAAAAGAGTGAAAATGCAATGAAAATAATTAAGAAATAATGCCAAGAACAAGTCTTTTGCATGCAAGTATATACGGTCAGCAAGTAATAAAGTAGTGAGCTGAGTATTGTAATGCCCCAGTTTTGGGCCTAGTAGACGGTCTGATGTGCCGAGATTAGAGTTTCGATTCAGATTCAGGATTAAAATCAAATTAAATATTTTTTAGAGAGAAAATATTTGGGAAAATATCTAAAAATCATTATTTAATATATATATATTTTTGGTAAAGTCAATTTTGAAAAATGGAATTCGGGAAGTTGACATTTTGGCCAGTGACCAAAATGTAAAGAGTGTAAAACTGTTTTTAGTGACTGTTTTGTAAAAGGGTCAAAAATTTAAATCTTTAAGGAGCTATTTGCCCCAAGTCTAATATCAGATTTTCTCCTTAATTGGCTATTAATTCCTAAGCAAATTTTGTGTAACTACCTTTTCTCTAAAAGATTTTCTCTCAAATTCTCTTTAGCCAAACACTCTTCTCTTCTTCAAAATCTTTAGGCAACTTCTTGATTTCATTAATCTCGTGGTTTGAAATGAGTTCTTAATTGGTTCCTATCAAAACCTTATTGTTTTAATCTTGTTTCCTCATGTAATCAATCCAATTAAGGGGGAAAGTCAACATTAGAGGTGAGCTTCATCCTTCTCCTCTAATGTATGGTTCTTTACTGAAATTCCCAAGTTATTGACCCTTTATAAATGTTTCCTATTGAGTTTTAATGATTTGATTATGGAAATTGGTTAAATCAATGTGTAATTGATGAGATTATATGTTTTTTGAATTGGATCTATTTTTTTGAGTTCTTGATTGATTTTAATCATGATTTTTGAATTTTATAATGTTAATAAGATATATTTAACATTGGAATCCCGAAGTTAGATGAATCTCTAATTTTCTAAGTTGTTAGTTATGTGTTTTTGAGGAGTTGTGAAGGATAAATGTATGGTGGAGGTCTAAGGTTGATGTTAGGTTGTTTTTGGATGTCAATTGAAGATAATTGATTGGTTAAACCTTTAGGTTTTGGCCGAGTTAAGTTTGGAAGATGATTTATGTTTATTTCAGTAGTTTTGAAGCATTTCAGCAAGAGTTTGAAGAGGATTGTTTTTGATTTGATGTGGATGGTTCATGAATGCATTTTGATGCATTGAATCCCTTATTTTTTATGGTAAAATCAGGGGAGGTTGATCCTCGAGCTTGTGGCACCATTTCGGAAGCTTTGGAGGAGTAGTTTGCATCGGCGAACGAGCCTTTGGGTCGGTGAGTGAGAATTAGATTTCAGATTTGAAATGGTTTAAAGATTATTTTGGGAGTTTAAATTAAGCTTGAAATGCTGGTTAAAACTCAGAAGTAAGTATGATGAGATTTCTCCCTCGGTCGTGCTTTAACGAAATTGATTTTATGCACTTGTTTTGAATTACATGGTACCTACTGTTAAGCATGATTTAAAGTATGTTTTATACTATTTTTGATCATATAATGTCGATAGATGTATATGGTAAATGATCCATGAAAGTATGTGGAATACATGTAAAGCATGGTTTAATGCTTTGGAAACAATTTTGTAATGTTGCTTTAAAAAATAGTGAGGTACATGGTTAATAATGAATTATATTGACAATTAATGTGGTTTAAAATGTTATCGAATATAGTTGGTCGGCCATAGGATTGATAGTGCACTATAAAGAGTCACCTCGGGTGTTGAGGGGTTTATGTGTCTCGAATACTCCACCACGAGTACCTTAACGGTTGAGGGGTTATATGGTACTGAAAACTCCCGTTAGTGGATTATACGTCTAATCGATGAGGTGGGTTGTATGATCACTTGAAAGCCAATATAATTGTTAATGTATCATGTTGATGGATGTTGATGTATAATGTTGATTTATACATGTTTACTCTTTAAGCTTTGCATATGAGTTGTTATGCACGGGAAGGCTTAAATTGAGGGTTAGCAAATGGGATTTAATGTTGATCCATGATACATGTTGCAGATGGTTTAATATGCTGGTTTTTGAAAGTGTTAAGTGCATGGTTTTCAAGGCATGATGTTTTATAAGATAATTGAAATGGTGATTTCAATGTGGTTTTGGGAAATAGTTTTAAATGCATTAATGGTGTGTTGTTTGAGCACTCTTCACTAAGCCTAGTATGCTTACGCTCTCTTTGTCCATTAATGCAGAGAATTAAATGTTAGAGACAGTCAGCAAGAAAAGGAAAACCAAGGACTTCGGATATTCGAAAGTATGGTTTCAAATTAGACTAGTAGTAATAAAGTCAATGGGGTTCATTGTGTTTTTTGGGGATGGTTTATGCTAAACTTCCTATTGAGAAAGTTTCAATTGCTGTTGTGGGTTTGTAAATGGCCTTTTATGGTTGATATTGCTTTGGACTCATGTTTTGGATGTTGGATGGCTTAGTTTCTAGGAAGCATGCTTCTAGACTTTCTTTTAAAGCATGATGCCATGTCTTGATGATGTTTTTGTGATGTTATGATAAGGATTGATCCTTAGTAATGTTGTGGATGTGTTTAACGCATATTGGTTTATGGTTGAATCCATGAAAGTAAGGAAAACCAGCAAAGTGGAACATTTCAGTTCTAGGCGTTACAATATGCGGACTAGCGTACCGGTATGGGTATGCATAATCTGAACAGGGGTTTCGGTACTCGAATAACTATACCAGTATAGGACTGTGTTTTTTGGCTGGTTGTTTCAATAATCGAGAGCGTGTTTTGGTACGGTTTTCAGCTACTATAATCTGGGATTTTAAAATGGTGCAAGTGTACTAAAATAGTTGCTCATGTATCGGTACGGATGGCTGTTAAGTTAATTAAAGAAATGCTTGTGTTTAACATTTTTTTGTTTTGGTCCCTAATTGTTAAGTATGCAATGGATGATTTTTAAAGCTGGAATTTGACCTATGAGCATGTAACTTGATTAATTAAGGTTTGGTAACTTCAAAATGGAATAAGTCCCTATAATTTTCCAAAATTGCAATTTGGTCCATAAATTGCAATTGCGTGCAATTGGATGTCAATATGGTGCCCGATTGTGTTGGAATTTCACCCACTTCCAGTATGCACACCATAGGTTATAACGTTGCATCTAGACAAGATAAAAGGAAAAAAATTGGAAGTATTTTGAGTTTGATCTTTATTGGTTTGTTTCGGCAAACTAAATATAGCTCGGTCGGTTCGATCTTGCATCTAGACCGGGTCAAAAAGGTTATATTTGGTGGTATCAGAGCCAAGTTTGTGATTGCTATGCACGGTGAATGTGAAATGCACACTGGTTGTTATTTGCCATGCTGGGGTATGTTTTGGGGACATATTGCCTTATTACTATAGTTTGAAATGTTTTGATTTGAAATGAAAGTCTTGGATCCTTGCTTGAAGCTGGCGCGATTGTTTATTTTTATGTGTTATCATGCCTTAGATATTTTAGCACGATGGGATCAAGGAGATAACTAAAATCTGGCACGATTGCAGCTGCCGTTGGACAGGGAAATCAGGAGGATGTTGTACCTCCTAGAGGGTTGCCACTTCCTTTGCCTAATCAACATGAGGGTGTGGAACAAGTACCACCTGTGCCAGCTGGGCCAGTGTTGGGTGACATGGCACCTTTGATATAGGCGATGACCGGAGCTTTTCAAGCTTTCGTTGCTGGAGTGCAAGTTCTGACACTAGCCGTTCTACAAACGGAGTTACCGTTGGAATGCTTGCATAGTTTGGGAGGCGTTGAGTTTAGAGGGTTGGCACCCGAGACATCCGAGAAATGGATGACCAGCATTGTTCAGATTTTGGAACAAATGAGGTGTAATAATGCTCGTAAAATGGGAGTGTTGTATCCTTGTTGCAAGATGATGCTTATAGCTAGTGGAATACCGTGACAACAAGCATGGAACCTGGTGATGTAACCTGGGAATTCTTTCGAACTAATTTTAAAAGGAAGTATCTGGGAGTTAGATACTTTGATAAGAAGAAACATAAGTTTATGGCTTTGATTTAGGGTAGTATGTCTGTGGCCGAGTATGAGGTATAACTTGTTCAGTTGAGTTAGTATGCTCCTAAACTGGTACCGGATGAGAGGCATCGTTGTGGCCAATTTTGTTAATGATTGGTACAGAATGTTAAGACCTATATGTTGGCTTTTGACTACACTAGTTTCGATGTGTTGGTTAAACGGGTGAAGGACATTGAGCAGAACTTAGGTTTATCATGTCGTGATGGAGGTTATGGCTTGGGCAAAAGTGTCTTGGACTCTAGTTTCGGTGGTGGTTAGTTTAAGAAGCATCGTGATAAGAGGTATTGCTCTGATTCGAGGCGAGGTAGAGGTAGTGCTGGGCGAGGTTCGTAGGGTCGAGGTACCCCGGTTAGAGCTGTATTTAATACCTGTTGGGTATGTGGATCGCATAATCATATGAGGCGAGAGTGTCCATGTTTGGCTCGTAAGGGACAGGCTTCTACGGCTGTGGTTGCTAACTCTTGTTGGAGTTGTGGATCGAGCGATCATCTGAGATGTAATTGTTTGTTGTTGGTGGGTGGTGGATAGGTCAGAGCACCTATGATTGCACCACAGCGAGGCTGTGGTCGTGGCCAGCGACAGTTTTAGTGGAGGGATGAGGGTCTGAGGATAGTGGCTCATACCGTTGCTATCCAACTAGAGGGTGGTGGTCCTGTGAGGGTGTATGCACATCGTGAGGGACGTAACAAAATCGAGGTGATTGCAGGTACATTTACATTATAATCCTTGCCATTGTTTTCATTGGTAGATTTTGGTTCTACACATTCATATATCTTGCGTGAGCATGCACATTTACTTAATATATTTGTAGAAGTGTTAGATGTGGGTATGCAAGTAACTAGTTCTTTCGAGGAGACGATTGTTGTGAGAAGGTTGTATATGAGGTGTCCTTTGATGGTTCAAGGTCATGTGTTTGCGGCTAATTTGATGGAGTTGCCCTTATATGGTTTTGATGTAATTTTGGGTATGGATTGGTTGTCTGTGCATAGTGCTGTGGTTGATTTTGAAACCAGGCGAGTTTCCTTGAAACTTGCTGATAACTACGAGGTGGTAATCGTGGGCGAGAATGCTAAGCTCCTGTCTAATTTTGTTTCGGCTCTGGAAGTGAGTCGTATGATGGATTCCGGTTGTGACGCATTCCTAGCCTACGTCATGAATCCATGATCAAAGGAAGTGTGTGTTCAGGACATCCGCACGGTATGTGAGTTTTTGGGTGTTTTTTCGGAGGAGTTGCTGGGTTAGCCACCTAATAGGGAGGTAGAGTTTGGCATTGAGTTGTATGCGAATACAGCTCCAGTGTCTATGCTCTCTATCGTATGACACCAAAGGAGTTGAAGGATTTTAAGATGCAACTCCAAGAGTTACTTGATCGATGATTTATTAGGCCTAATGTTTCGCCTTAGGGTGCACCAGTGTTGTTTGTAAAAAAGGATGGTAGGATGCAGATGTGTATTGATTATCAGAAACTGAACAAGTTGACGATTAAGAATAAGTATCATTTGTCGTAGATTGATGATTTGTTTGATCAATTAGAGGTGCGTCGGTGTTTTCTAAGATTGATTTGAGGTCTGGGTATTACCAGTTGAAGGTGAAAGATGTGGATGTGCCGAAGACTGCTTTTCGTACGAGGTATGAACATTATGAGTTCTTGGTGATGCTGTTCGGTTTAACTAATGCCCATACTGCATTCATGAATATGATGAACTGAGTATTGCATGAGTTTTTGGATCAATTTGTGGTTGTGTTTATTGATGATATTCTTGTGTACTCTCGTACCGAGGAGGATCACGATAAACACTTGCGGATTGTGCTTCAGGAATTGTTGGATAATCAGTTGTATGTCAAGTTGAGCAAGTGTGAGTTTTGGATTAGTGAGGTTGTTTTCCTTAGGTATGTTGTGTCAGCCGAAGGAATTCAGGTTGATCTACACAAGATTGAGGCGGTGAAAGGTTGGAAGTCACCTAAGTCTGTGCCAGAGGTCCGTAGTTTTCTTGGGTTGGTTGGTTATTATCTTAGGTTTGTAGATGGTTTTTCGAGGATCGCTGCTCCCTTGACTAAGTTGTTGCAAAAGAATATCCGTTTTGAGTGGACAAAAAATAGACAACGAGCTTTCGAGAAGTTACAGGAAGCTTTGACTCAAGCTCCTATCTTGATTCAACCTGAGTCGAGTAAGGAGTTTGTTATTTTTAGTGATGCATCGTATATAGGTTTGGGTTTTGTGTTAATGCAAGGATGTAAAGTTATGGCGTATGCGTCGATACAGTTGAAGGTGCATGAGCGCAATTATCCTACCTATAATCTTGAGTTTGCCGCGGTGGTGTTTGTGTTGAAGATTTGGAGGCATTATCTATATGGAGAGAAGTGTGTTGTGTACATGGATTACAAGAGTTTGAAATATTTGATGACGCAAAAGGATTTGAATCTTAGGCAACGTAGATGGTTGGAGTTGCTTAAGGATTATGATTTGCTGATTGAGTACCATCTGGGGAAGGCTAATGTTGTAGCTGATGCTTTGAGTAGGAAAGTTGCAGTGGAATTGAGGGTGATATTTACACGGTTAAGTGTGACGCGAGATGGAGGCTTGTTGGCTGAGTTGCAAGTTAAGCCATCTTTGTCACTGATGATTAAGGAAAAGCAACCTTATGATGATGCGTTGGTACTGCATGTTAAGGATATCATGGATGGAAATCCAACGGATTTTCACTTCAATGATGATGAAGTGTTGTGTTTTAAAGATTGAATAGTGGTACCTAATGATGATGAGTTGAGGCGTACAATTTTGACCGAAGCGCATGTTAGTCCTTTTGTTGTGCATCCCGGTAGTGCTAAGATGTATCGAGGGTTAAAGGAAGAGTAATATTGGGTTGGTTTAAAAGAAAGATGTGGCTGATTTTGTTGCTAAATGTATGGTGTGCCAGCGTGTCAATGATGAGCATCAATTTCCTTTTGGGTTGTTGCAACCATTAAGGATACCATAATGGAAGTGGGAGAGAATCACCATGGATTTTGTGTTTGGGTTGCCGTTGACGCCCACCAAAAAGGATTCCATTTGGGTGATTGTTGATCGATTTACGAAGTGTGCACATTTTGGGCCAGTGCATACGACGTATACCTTAGATAAGTTGGCAGATTTGTATATTGCTGAGATTGTGCGTTTGCATAGGGTGCCTAAGTTTATAGTTTCAAATAGAGATCTGCGGTTTACAGCGAGGTTTTAGGAGTGCTTGCATCGGGCTTTGGGTACACGGTTGAATTTCAGTACTCCGTATCATCCTCAAACGGATGATCAGTGAAAACGTGTGATCCAGATCTTGGAGGATATATTGAGGTGTTATGTCATTAAGTTCCATGGAACCTGGGAGAAACAGTTGCCTATGGTGCAATTTGCTTATAATAACAATTATCATGCTAGTATACAAATGGCACTGTATGAGGCTTTGTATGGTAGGATTTGCCATACACCTTTGTGTTGAGCTAAGACTGGGGAAAAACATGGTTCTTTGTCAAATGTGTTAAAAGATACGAACGAGAAAGTTAAGCTCATTTGTGGTCGCTTGAAAGCGGCTTCGGATTACTAGAAATCCTACGTGGGTATGAAGCGTTGAGAGATTAAGTATGTGATTGGTGATCGCGTGTTCTTAAAGGTGTCACCTTGGAATAAGGTGATGCGGTTCAGATGTAAGGGTAAGCTTAGTCCAAGGTTTATTGGACCGTATGAGGTTGTGAAGTGTGTATGTCCTGTGGCTTATCGTTTGAGGTTGCCTCCTGAGTTGGAGAAGATATATGATGTGTTTCGTGTGTCGATGTTATGGAAGTATCAGTTGGATTCATCGCATGTTATGCCAGTGAAGGACATTGAGTTGCAACTGGATTTGTCTTATGATAAGGAACCTGTAAAGATCCTTGAATCTAGCAGTAAAGTTCTTCGTGGCAAGACGATTGAGCTTGTGAAGGTGTTGTGGCGACATGGAGAAGTTGAGGAGGCCACGTGAGAGAGCAAGTCAGACATGTTGAAGCAGTTTCCGCATTTGTTTCCTTCAGTTAAATTTCGAGGATGAAATTTCTTAAGTGAGGGAGAGTTGTAACGCCTCAGTTTTGGGTCTAGTGGTTTTTATGCTGAGTAAACGGTCCGATGGCCAAGATTAGAGATTAGAGTCAGATTCAGGATTAGAATCGAATTAAATATTTTTTGAGTGAGAAAATATTTGGGAAAATATCTAAAAACCATTATTTAATATATAGATATTTTTGGTAAAGTCAATTTTGAAAAATGGAATTTGGGAAGTTGACATTTTGGTTAGTGACCAAAATGTAAAAAGTGTAAATCTGTTTTTAGCATTTTTTTGTAAAAGAGTCAAAACTTTGAATCCTTAAGGAGCTATTTGCCCAAAGTCTAATATCAGATTTTTCTCCTTAACTGGCTATTTTAAAAAGGCTTGGAAAAAATATAAATAGATTTGGGGAATTAATTTTATAAATAATTCCTAAGCAAATTTAACGTAACTACCTTTTCGCTAAAAGAATTTCTCTCAAATTCTCTTCAACCAAACATTCTTCTCTTCTTCAAAATCTTCAGGTAACTTCTTGATTTCATCAATCTTTTGGTTTCAAATGAGTTCTTAATTGGTTCCTATCAAAACCTTATTGTTTTAATCTTGTTTTCTCATGTAATCAATCCAATTAAAGGGGAAAGTCAACATTAGAGGTGAGCTTTATCCTTCTCCTCTAATGTATAGTTCTTTACTGGAATTCCTAAGTTATTGACCCTTTATAAATGTTTCCTATTGAGTTTTAATGGTTTGATTATGGAAATTGCTTAAATCAATGCGTAATTGATGAGATTATATGATTTTCGAATTGGATCTATTTTGTTGAGTTCTTGATTAATTTTAATCATGATTTTTGATGTTTTATAATGTTAATAAGATGGATTTAACATTGGAATCTCACAGTTAGATCAATCTCTAAATTTCTAGGTTGTTATGTGTTTTTGAGGAGTTGTGGAGGTCTAAGGTTGATGTTAGGTTGTTTTTGGATGTCAATTGAAGATAATTGATTGGTTAAACCTTTAGGTTTTGGCTGGGTTAAGTTTGGAAGATGTTTGATGTTGATTTTGGTAGTTTTGGAAGGTTTCGGCTAGAGTTTAAAGAGGATTGTTGTTGATTTGATGTGGATGGTTCATGAATGCATTTTGATGCATTGATTCCCCTATTTTTGTATGGTAAAATCAGGGGAGGTTGATCCTTGAGCTTGTGGCACCATTTTGGAAGCTTTAGAGGAGTAGTTCACATCGGCGAACGAAGCTTTGGGTTGTCGGTGAGTGAGAACGTGGATTTCAGCTTTGAAATAGTTTAAAGGTTATTTTGGGAGTTTAAATTAAGCTTGAAATGCTGGTTTAAACTCGGAAGTAAGTATGATGAGATTTCTCTCTTGGCCGTGCTTTAACAAAATTGATTTTATGCACTTGTTTTGAATTACATTGTACCTACTGTTAAGCATGATTTAAAGTATGTTTTATACTATTTCTGATCATTTAATGTCGATAGATGCATATGGTAAATGATCCATGTAAGTATGTGGAATACTTGTAAAGCGTGGTTTAATGCTTTGGAAACGGTTTTGATATGTTGCTTTATAAACAATGAGGTACATGGTTAATAATGAATTATATTGGCAAGTGATGTGGTTTAAAATATTATCGAATATAGTTCATCGGCCATAGGATTGATAGTGCACTATAAAAAGTCACCTCAGGTGTTGAGGGGTTTATGTGTACCGAGTACTCCACCATGAGTACCTTAATGGTTGAGGGGTTATATGGTACCGAAATCTCCCGTTAGTGGATTATGCGTCTAACTGATGATATGGATTGTAATAGTACCCGATTGTGAGCGTACCTTAATTCCGGTTAAGATGGCATGAAGTTTTGAGAGGATACTTGTTGAATCCATGTATCCGATGTAATATTTTGCAAAGTGAATTTGGTTTATGATCACTTGAAAGCCAATATAATTGTTAATGTATCATGTTGATGGATGTTGATGTATAATGTTGATTTATACATGTTTACTCTTTAAGCTTTGCATATGGGTTGTTATGCATGGGAAGGCTTAAATTGAGGGTTAGAAAATTGGATTTAATGTTGATCCATGATACATGTTGCAGATGGTTTAATATGCTGGTTTTTGAAAGTGTTAAGTGCATGGTTTTCAAGGCATGATATTTTATAAGATGATTGAAATGGTGATTTCAATGTGGTTTTGGGAAATGGTTTTAAATGCATTAATGGTGTGTTGTTTGAGCACTCCACACTAAGCCTAGTATGCTTACGCTCTCTTTGTCCATCAATGCAGAGAATTAAAGGTTAGAGGCAGTGAGCAAGCACAAGAAAACCAAGGACTTTGGCTATTCGAAAGTATGGTTTCAAACTAGACTAGTAGTAATAAAGGCAATGGGGTTTATTGTGTTTTTTGGGAGGGTTTATGCTAAAATCCATGTTGAGCAAGTTTCTATTGATGTTGTGGGTTTGTAAATGGCCTTTTATGGTTGATATTGCTTTGGACTCATGTTTTGGATGTTGGATGGCTTGGTTTCTAGGAAGCATGCCTTTAGACTTTCTTTTAAAGCATGATGCCATGTCTTGATGATGTTTCTGTGATGTTATGGTAAGAATTGATCTTTAGTAATGTTGTGGGGGTGTTTAAGGCATATTGGTTTATGTTTGAATCCATGAAAGTAAGGAAAACCAGCAAAGTGGAACATTTCAGGTCTAGGTGTTTCGATACGCGGACTAGCGTACCGGTACGGGAATGCATAATCTGAACATGGGTTTCGGTACTCGAACAACTATACCTGTATGAGAGTGTGTATTTTGGCCAGTTGTTTCAATAATTGAGGGAGTGTTTCAGTACGGTTTTCAGCTACTGGAATCTGGGATTTTGAAATGGTGCAAGTGTACTAAAACACTTGCTCGTATATCAGTAGGAATGGTTGTTAAGTTAATTAAAGAAAAGTGTGTGTTTTATATTTTTCCGTTTTGGTCCATGATTGTTAAGTATGCAATTGGATGAGTTTGGATGATTGTTTTAAGCTGGAATTTGACCTATGAGCATGTAACTTGATTAATTAAGGTTTGGTAACTTCAAAATGGAATAAGTCTCTATAATTTTCTAGAATTGCAATTTGGTAACTTGATTAATTAAGGTTTGGTAAGTTCGTGTATCAATACGATGCTCGATTGAGTTGGAATTTCACCCACTGTCATTATGCACACTATAGGTTATAAACTTGCATCTATACAAGGTAAAAGGAAAAATTTGGGTGTATTTCAAGTTAGATTTTTACGGGTTTGTTTTGGCAAACCCAATGTAGCTCGCTCAGTTTGGTCTTGCATCTATACTGGATCATGAGGTTACAAGTATCGTATCCACAGGGATTGACCAAGAATTTAATTGTTTACTTTTCAAGGGAAAAATGTTGGATTTATTTGAAGGTTTGTTTTAGAAAATAACTTAAAGGAATGCAGTAAATTAAAAATAAGTTGGCAAGAGTAAGTTTTCAAATGAGTGATGAGCGTTGGCAAGGGATGTCTAGTTTTTACGCTATTAATAACGTCATACCTTGGATTTGTTGGCAATGCCCTAAGCTAACCATGTTAAACCCATATATGCCTATAGTGAAGCTTTTCATTAATTAACTTGATTAAGTTTCAATATATACTCTTAAGGGGTAGATTCACTCCCGAAGTAAGCTCATCTACTTGAACATCTTCTGTCAAAGCTTCTCTCCTTAGTATTTGGCAACTAATCGTTACCCCTCAAATCTGTTAAGATATTAAGGTGTAATAAGCAAACAATGCCAACTATCGTATGACAAAGAATTTAGAAAACTGAAGTACTAGGCAGATAGAAAACTATGGAAAGACATTCTAATTATTAAAAACCAAACATAAACAAAGCGCTAAACGCAAACATCCCAACCAACTGTAGAAAGCTTAGTTCATGGTTGGGGGTTCCATCAACAAAATATCACTTAAATAAAAATAAAACTAAGAGAATGGGCAAGAAAGTGATCCGCCGATGCAACACTTCAAAGGCTCCAAGCTCTCGGTCTAGGTTGATTGAACCAAAAAGCCTCTAGCTTCCTCTTCCACCACCGTGCTCTCCCCCAAGTTGTTTGATCACTTATTTTAAATAGGCACGCATGGATAACCCTAGAATGGGTTTGAATTTGAATTTTGATTCCACACTTAGGATAAAGCGCGTCATCATCTTATCATCATTTTGAATTTTAGTGTTGATGTGTACTGGGTTCAATGACTTCTTTGACCGAGCATCAGAACTCACTTTTATGCCAACTGAGCTTGGAAATCTCTGGTCCAACTTTGCCAACTATAACCCATCAATTCTCTTCTACTTTCCTGCTTCCTACGCCTGCACTACTCTGCCAAGCCTGCCCTGCTACTAACCTGCATTAATGCCACAAAACACCCTTCACACTGGCAAAATACAAACTCCTTAAATCCTTATGCAAATGCATGATTTTAACAACTAAATGCAAACATCTATACCTAAAGACAAACAAAAGCATTGTGAAATATGCATAAAAATCAATACTTTCTAGGAGTTAACACTCCCTCAAACCTAGCTCATTGCTTGTCCTCAAGAAATGCGACTAAAATTAAGAAAACAGAAAAATGAGTACCTTGACAAAAATTATTCTGAATGTCAACAAGTGCTAGTAAGCAGAATCTGTCCCTAGTTATGCCCTGAGATATCCCAGTGTAGTAATGTCAAGCATATAAGGAAATTCAAGTGCAATAATATAACTCTAGTTTAAGGTCATGAAGAGTGCATGAAGTGCAAGCAATATGCATCAAGTTTCTTTTCACTCCCTTAGTCAAATTTACTCTCCAATCTCAGAATTGTTTTCTCTTTTTTCTTTTATTCTTGCCAAGGGTCTTTGATGGAAATATTTTAAGCTTGCTTTATAATACTGTTTGGCGTGAGAAATAAGATGGACCATACCACGAACCCCTACGTTAATCCAAAAATTACTAGGCTTTTACTCTTCAACTCATACCCTAAAGTTTTTGACTTGAGAACTAAGAAGGAGCAAACCACGAAACCCCAAGTTACTTATTATCTCTAGGCAGAGAAGAGTTCTATATTTTTCTTGCCTTCGCAAAACATTGTTGCCTTATTATTTTCTTTTACACGGGCATTAAATTATTATTTCTTATTATGAGCTTAGTTTCAAGAATTATAATTTTGTTTAGGAACTAGATGCATACTACATGTTAAGTGAAAGTTCAATTTCCCAAAACTAGAGATCAATTGCTAAGGAAACCTGGCATTACTGTTCTGCTAGCATATACAAACTATGGATTTTCAAATTTTATCATTGGGCAGAATATTCTAGAGTAAATTAAACTACACTAGCAAGGTGTTAGAAATCTTTTAAATTTAACCGAGGCAAAAAAATTTAATGGTTTGGCATGCATGGCTAAACCTAATCTACATGGCAGCATAATGAAAACATAAATGTAAACATGAATGCATGGCATGGCAACAAATGTGGGGCAACACACACACCCAAACCAAAGGTTTGCATTATCCTCAATACATGTAGACATATATAAACAAATGAAATAAACTAAAATTAAAATGCATGAACAATATGAATGAAAATGAATTCAAGGAGTTTAAGAGGAAGATGACTCCCCTTTAGAGGTTTCTTTGCGTGTGACGCGGGTCTTTCTCTTGAAAAAGCTCCCACGATTAGGAGCCATGCATTTTATTCCCTTCATGCTGGGCTTTGAAGCGGTAGTGGAAGTTCCAATATCATGGAGAACTTCCTTGACAATCTGCATTGGCTCCGAGACGGCAAGAGCGCCAGTGGTAGCAGATGAGGCAGGTGCAACATGTGTTACGGAAGGTTTTGCTTGGGTTCCTTCTTCTTCTAATTTAGGAAGAGTTTCTGTTCTTGCATTCTCAACTTGGACATGGGGCACAAGGATGATGGCATCTAATTGCATTAGAGTATAAAATGAATGAGGATTGGCTGCCACATCATCATTGGCAAAGAGATCAGTGGGAAACTCAAGAAAAGTTGGCAAGACACTCGGGGACATTCCTTCAAGTATTTTCTTGATGGCACAGTCCTTGGCATGAGTATAATGCTAGAGTTTGGTGTCATGCTCATCTACTTTCTCCAGCTTTTCAAGAAAGATCTTCTGGCGTTGGTAGATTTGAGAAAGCATTGCCATTGAATCAGCTGCTATAGGAGTCTCAAGTTCAACTTTGGGCACCTTGGCCTTAGACACCAACTCTACAACCTTTCCTTTTCCCTTCTATTTGGAAATGAGTGCCTCCATAGGACATGAGTGATCTTCGTTCCCTTGGTTTCTTGGACTTTATCTGAATCAAGCTTCGGCACACTGTGCTGCGTGCAAATACTAGAAATCAATAAAGGGACAAATAGACTCCCATTACCCTTACCAACGCAATTATAAGTTTTATCGATAATGATATGATCAATGTTGATCTTGCGGCCCACGATGATTGAATGCAATAATGCCAATCTTTTTTCTGAGACATTCTCGTTATGGGTGGTCGGCATTATATTTTTCTTCAAGAAGTGGTTCCACCCCTTTGGTTATGGCTTCAGTGCTAGCCGCTTCACCGTCCGGTGGCCCTTCGATGACACAATCCACTTAGTGTCAGGCTCGCACAGAACTTTCAAAAGCTTTTGCCTCTTCGCAACATCCAGCAAATTAACAAATTTAGAGTGTTGATCATCTGCACCATCTAATTTAAACATAGCATTAATAGATCCTTTATCAAATCGAACACACGCACCTCATATAAGCAAGAAAGACGAGTCTTTGGTTGTGATAAGATCATAAAACTCCCGAACAATGTTGGGTTCATTCTTGAAATCAAATTTCTTCTCGTAGCAAAACGTTCTCGGGGCAAAGGTCTCCTTGTACTTCTTATGGATCTCTTCATTAAAGAAAATCTTGAAAGGTGTTGATGAGGATGCCATGAAAAATTTTGATGATAAATTGGAAGGGTCTTGGAAAGAGAGAATATGGGTTCTTGTTTCTTGCCGAGGAAGATGAAAAGTGAAAGAGTAAAATTTTGAAATGGCAAAGGTTTGGATTTAAGTAGAGGAAGAAAGTAACGATTGAGTGCTTTAGTGGGAGAGTTTTAGTTGGGTGATTAAATAGGGATAATGATAGATGCACGTTCAAGGGAAAGATAATGATGAGATAAGGGATGTGATAAGCTAGGGGTAGAAGATGAATATACATCAGGGGAAAAAAGGTTAGGATAAAAAGGATTGAAAATTTGAATTTCAACCTTTTACCCTAGGTGGCTAGGGTTTTGGTTTCGCACGAAGCAAAATATTTTTACTTTTATTAGGCCTGATTTGTATGAGTCCAATCGTTTGAATTTCAAGTGCCAGCCCTCATCTCGGCATACTTCCTGGTAATGCAATTTGTACCTGCACACACTTTCAAGCAAACATTTCAAAGTAGGAAAAAGAGAGAAAGAAAAATAGAAAATAGAAAATAAACAAAATACTAAAAACAAAAAACAACTAATCTAAACATTTACAATGATGGATCAAAAAGGGAAAAGTCATTCAATCTTTGCCAAAAGAATGGTCTCCTTGGCATTGCCTTGATTACCTTCCAAATAATGCTTCAACCTTTGGCCGTTTACCTTAAAAGTTGTATCAGTCTTCAAATCCTTAATGCCAACTGCTCCATGAGCATATGGCTTGACAACTTCAAAGGGGCCTGACCATATAGACTTAAGCTTCCTAGGGAATAGCTTTGGCCGGCATAAACTGCCTTGGCATTATTCTATTATCATGCCACCTCTTTGTCTTATCCTTGTATAGCTTGGCATTCTCATAGGCTTAGGCTTAAAATTCCTCTAACTCGTTCAGAACGAACAACCTTTTCTCACCAGCAGCCCTCCATTCCATATTAAGCTTTTTGGTTGATCAATAAGCTCGATGCTCCAATTCCACTAGCAAGTGACATGCCTTCCCAAAAACGTTTTTGTATGGGGATACTCCCAAATGAGTTTTAAAAGTTATTCTATAAGCCCAAAGGGAGTCATCTAGTCTCAAGGACCATTCCTTCCTTGTTAGATTCACAGTCTTCTCTAAAATGTTCTTAATCTCCTTATTTGAGATCTCTACTTGGCCATTTGTTTGGGATGGTAGGCTGTGGCAATCCTTTGTTGAATTCCATACCTGCACAAAGCTTTAGAAATTTGATTGCATTTAAAATGTGTACCCTCATCATGAATGATAGCTTTGGGGCACCGAATCGAGTAAAAATATGCTTATGCAGGAACTTGGAAATAGTCTTGGCATCGTTAGTTGCCAAAGCAACAACTTCAACCTATTTTGAAACGTAGTCAACAACCACAAGGATATAGAGGTTACCAAATGATGGGGGAAAGGGGCTCATGAAGTCTATTCCCCATACATCAAATAATTTTACTAGCATAATATTCTGGAGCGATATTGATTTCTGCCAGAGATATTCCCTGTCTGCTGGTATCGATCACATGCCTAGGAAAAATTATGGGCATCTTTGTGTAGTGTGGGCCAAAAGAATCCTGACTGTAGCACTTTGGCCATAGTTTTTATCTCATAAAAATGGCCTTCATACGGTGCTGCATAGCATAATTGCAATATGTTATGTTGTTCATCTTCTGGCACACATCATCTTATCACCTGGTCGGCACACTACTTAAACAAAATTGGCTCGTCCCAATAATATTGCCGAACATCTCACAGAAATCATTTCCTATCATTACTTGCCAGATCTAATGGCAAAATATTGCTTACCAAGTAGTTGACTATGTCAGCGTACCATGGCATAGCATTGACTACAAGTAAATACTCGTCTGAGAATTCATCCCTTATGATAGTGGTCTTACCATCCTCAAGATGATGCTCTAGTCATGATAGGTGGTCAGCTACCAAGTTCTCAATTCCCTTATTGTCTCAGATTTCTAGATCAAATTCTTGTAGCTAAAGCATCCATCAGATAAGTTTGGACTTGGCACCCTTCTTTGCCAAGAGATACTTCAATGTCGAATGGTCTGTGTATACCACAACCTTGTTACCTACCAAGTAAGATCTGAACTTATCAAATGCAAAGATAACCGCAAGAAAATCTTTCTCGGTTATGGAATAATTAAGTTGTGCTCCATTTAGCGTCCAACTGGCATAGTAGATGTTATGGAAAACTTTGCCATGCCTCTGTCCTAACACAACTCCAATGGCATAGTCGTTGGTATCGCATATAAGCTCAAATGGCTCATTCCAATCCGGTGCTTCGACTATAGGGGCATTAATCAGTCTTTTTTAAGTTCCTAAAACGCTTTTAAACAAGAATCATCAAATACAAAAACAATATTTTGTTCCAAAAGCAAGCATAAAGGTTTAGAAATTTTTGAAAAAGCTTTAATGAAACGACGGTAAAAACCTATATGTCCCAAAAAACTTCTTATACCTTTTACACTTGTATGAGGTGGTAATTGCTTGATTACCTAAACTTTTTCTTTATCAACCTCTAATCCTCTCTTGGTCACTTGTGCCCGAGAACTATGCCCTTCTTCAACATGAAGTGACATTTTTCCTAGTTCAAGACCAGGTTAGTCTCTATACATCTGCTCAAAACATGCTCCAAACTCTAAAGACATTCCTCGAATGTTTTGCCAAACACCGATAAATCATCCATGAACACTTCCAAGTTGTTTTATATTATGACGAAAAAAATGGACATCATACAACGTTGAAATGTTATCGGTGCATTACACAACCCAAAGGGCATTCTTCTAAAAGCGAATTTCCCATATGGACAAGTGAACATGGTTTTATCTTGGTCATCTAGGGCGATGGCAATTTGGTTGTAGCCCGAGTAGCCATCCAAAAAGCAATAGAATGCTTTACCTGCCAACCTGTCCAATATCTGGTCAATGAAGGGCAATGGAAAATGGTCCTTCCATGTGGCATTGTTTAGCCTCATGTAATCCATGCACACTCTCTAGCCTATGACAGTCTTGGAGGGTATCAACTCATTCTTGCTATTTTGTACAACAGTCATGCCACCCTTCTTTTGCACGCATTGCACCGGGCTGACCCACGAGCTATCAAAAATGAGATAAATTATTCTAGTATCCAGCCATTTTATTTTCTTTTTATTCACTACCTCTTTAATACTCAGGTTCAGTCTTCTCTGGCCTTCAAAATGATTTGCCATGGTACTCCTCCAAAATAATTTTGTGCATGCAAATAGTTGGGCTTATTCCTTGGATATCAGCCAAGGTCCATCCCAAAGCTTTCTTATAATTGCTTAATATTTCCAATAATCATTCCTCCTGATCATTAGTGAGATCAACAACAATGATCACTGGCAAAGTTGATTTATTACCTAAATAAGCATGCTTGAGGTGGTATGGCAATGGTTTCAACTCCAATTCTAGTGGCTCCCCAATTGATGGCTTAGGTGCCTTGATCTCTCTGCTAACCAACTCTAGTGGCTCTGGTTGTTCAAAATAGCTCACATCTTTAGTCTCCGATGTTGATCCTTCAGATTTTTCACTCAAATCATCTTCGTCATCTAGTTCTCTATCATCACAATCTGGGTCTAGGCAAATTTGTGCCATGTCTATAGTGAAAATGGACTCCATCATCTTACCAGCTTGACATTCTTCAGGTTCATCTGCGTATTTAAGAGCTTGAAACACATTAAATATAACATATTGATCATTCATGCGTATTGTAAGTTCACCCTTGTGAACATCAATCAAGGCCCTACCTGTGGCAAGGAATGGTCTACCCAATATAATTGGGACATTAACGTCTGCCTCGTAATCTAAAATGATAAAATCAGCTGGAAATATAAATTTGTCTCCCTTCATCAACACATCCTCAATTTTACCCATAGAATGTGCAAAAGACTAGTCTGCCAATTGAAGTGTTACTGTGGTAAGCCTTGCTTCTATGCCAAGCTTTCTAAAAACTGACATTGGAATCAAATTGATTCTAGCTCCTAAGTCACACAGTGCCTTGCCCATGAATCTATTGCCAATAGTACAGGGAATAGTGAAACTTCCTGGATTTTTCAACTTTGGTGGCAATCGATTGAGTATCATGGCACTGCATCCTTCTGTAAGAGCTATAGTCTCGAAATCACCCAATTTCCTCTTTTTGGATAGGATGTTTTTCATGAATTTGACATAGTTGGGCATCTGCTCAAGAGCTTCCACTAAAGGTATGTTGATTTGCAATTTTTTAAGAACTTCTAAGAAGTGCTTAAATTGTTGGTCTTGCTTATGCTTTTGGAACCTTTGTGGAAAAGTTGGTGGTGGATAAACGAATGCTAGCTCCATTGACTTTACCAAGGCAGTGATGGCATCTGGTTTCTGTCTGGCATCAGATTGTTGTTTGGCATCATCAGCGTTCATTTCTTCTTTCTCTGCTTCTTTGGGGTCATCTATCGGCATCAGCTTTTCAGCTTGGCAATTAACTGAATGCTTGACAGATGTATCAATCTCGCATTGTTTGCCACTCCGAAGAGTTACTGCTTTGCATTGTTCATTGCTTTTATGCCAAGCATCCTCCATATCTCTTGGCAAAGCTCCCTTGGGTCGATTTCTAAGTGCGTTGCAAATTATTCTGGGCTCTCTATGGCATGGCATTTTGGTTGAAACCTGGCGGTGCGTGGTTCTGCCGTTGGGCATTAAATTGGTTACTACCTCGGTTTATCCAAGAAAAATTTAGGTGGTGCTTCCAACCTACATTGTAAGTATTAGAATATGGGTTAAAATTTCGACTGAAATTGCCAACAAAATACCGATTCCAGGTTTGCTAGGCAATCATCAACATGACGATCCTCTCCACAAATAGTGCAAAATGGTTCTAATACCTTGACTTCTTGGGGTTCATTACTCTTTTGCAAAGTTTTCACAACGCTAGTAATATTGGAAATTTGAGCGTTGATGGGTATTAGGCATAAAGCTCCAATTTTCCAGTTGTTTTTGTCCTCGTCTCTAGTCTAGCAGTAGAATACTGAAAATCATTAGCAGCAATCCTTTCAAGGATGTCAGCTGCTTCCATATAATTCTTGTCTAATAGTGAACCATTTGCCGAAGCATAACCACAGTCCTTGCATGAGCATTAAGTCAATTGTAGAAGGTCTCTATCTAGGTCAAATTGGGGAATCCATGCATAGGGCACCTTCTTAACAAGTCCTTGAATCTCTCTCAGACATCATATAAGGTCTCATCATCAGCCTGCCTAAATGTTGTGATCTCATTCCTTAACCTGGCATTGAGTTTAGGTGGCTAGAATCACAACAGAAACTTCTGGCATAAATCTGCCCATATAGTAGATGAACCAGGTGGCACAGAACTTAACCACGGTTTTGCTCTATCTCTCAAGGAAAATATGAATAATTCCAGCTTCACTATATCCTCACACACTCTCGGTTGCTGAAATAGTTGGCAAACCTCCATAAATTGCTTCAAGTGTTGCCTTGGTTCTCTAGTAGGTGATCCATCAAACTGTCCTACATTCAAAAGAATCTAAATCATTACTGGTTTAAGCTCAAAATTAGCTGCGTTTACCTTTGGACCAACTAATCTTGGCATTAGATTGTCCATATTTGGTGCAAAGTTCTCTCTAATAGGTCTTTCTTCTTCCACAGCAATAGCAGGGGCATCTGATATCCCATTTTTCATTGGTGGATCTTGGTTGTTTTGGAAACCATCTACTCCTCAATTACCTTGGTGAACCATTTCTCAAACTTTCTTTTTCAATCTACGTAAGGTTCGTTCAATTTATGGGTCGTAATACCAATCTTTCGTCTCAGGGCAGTTCCTGATCATACACAAAACAAAACAAAACAAGTAAATCAAAACAATAAACTCTGTTGTAATCCCTGACAACGACGCCAAAAAACTTGTCGACTTTGCTAACACTTAGCACAGGAGTGGAAATGCAATAAAAATAATTAAGAAATAATTCCAAGGATGAATCTTTTGCGTGCAAGTGTAATACCCTGACTCCTAGCTTAAAAGTCTATATCAACTTGATTAGGAGTTCTTAAAATACAATTGATATTCATTAGATTAAATAAAAGAATCAAGGGCCAATTCGAATGAGAATTAAAGACTAGGGGCTTAATTGGAAAATTAGAAATGTGAACATGCAAAACTTAATAGTTTGCATGTAAAATTAAATATAGTTTGGGACCTAAACACATGTCAACAATTAATGAAGACATTTGTTTAGGGTGGTGATTCATGGTTAAGTGAATGGAAAAAAAAAGATGAATGAAAGTATCATCTTCTTCTCTCATGGAGACCGAACAAAAAAAAAGATAAGAGAGGGAATGCTTGAGCTTTAACCATGGTCATGAAGAAATTAGCTTAGACTATCCATGTATTAATCCTTTGTGAGAATAGCTTAATGAAGGGGTAAGTATTCTCTTTATTTCTTCAATTTAGAATTTTGGATTAAGGATTTGGTTAGTGTTAAAAAATCAAGCCATGTTATGAATCACCTTTAAACCATTAGATTAATTCAAGTATTAAGTTGTTCCATGCATATAGTTGTAAGTAAGTGAACACCATCTTATGTGAATTTGGTGTATATGTGATCATAATGAATTTAAATGATTCATTCGAATGGTTTATAAGCTAAAATTTGTCATATTTTGTGGTTTACAATCTTGTGATGATGATAAATTAGTGTGGTAATGAAATCATTGGTTGCTTGGGTAGCTTGCTTTGCTTGATTGATTTATACAAGTATTCAATGGTGATGCTCTGTTTTAGAAACTCTTGAAATGATTTTAGTTATCAAAGGGATGTGTAGGTTGTGTTTGAAACATGTAAATTGATGTATTGACTTTAAAAGAAATGAATAAGGGGCTTTTTGTTTATAACTGGGCTTTTTTAAGGATATATATTAATGAGGCTGCTTTGTGAAGTTTTGGGACTGATTTGTGTAATTAGAAAATTATCAAGGTGATGTTTTAATAAAAAATGAAAATGGACAGATTTGTAAAATTTAAGATTAAGAGACAAAAGGAGCTTAAGATTAAGTTAGTGAAATCTGTTTACAAGTTATGTACTGGTAGTAAGTTTGAAAATTCATAGGAAATCACATAGGTCAAATTAAAGGATAAATCTTATATGTACAGAATCATGTGTACGTCTAGTTTCATTTAAAGAAAACGGTGATTCGTTTCGAGTCTTGGATCAAAAGATATGAATTTTTGAACGAAAGTAGGACAGAAAAACTAGAAGCAGATTCTGCTCTGGGTTAAAATATAGTTTTAAACGGTGTAAAGAAAGTTAAATTATAATGAGTATTCTATTCTGTAGAAGCAATTCTTTGAAGGTAGTGCATTCTGCCAAAATTCTGGAAATAATTGCCTAGCTTAAAAGTGAGAATAGCTTGGTATTGTTTGAATCTTAAAGAATGAAATCAGATTAATGTTGTAAATTAAAAGACATATGGACTGTTTTGATCTCCTATATGAATACATGTAAAATCTGGAATGTTTTGATTGTAATTAAAACGCATACCGAACTGTTTGAGTATACGTATGTGTGAATGAGACTGTTTTTGTTTAAGTAATTGTGTATACATGTTTAGCTTGGGCAGATTTGAATTAATATGAAAGTACATGGTATGTTTGAACTTGTGTATACGTATGTCTATTCTTGGGACTGTTTGTATGGATTTAAGAGTGTGATGGGCTGTCTAGGACATGAATGAAAGTATTTATGTATGCTATGGGCCGACTTGTACTTGTATGATAGAATATCTATATATTAGGAATTGTTTTGTGAGTTTAATGAATTGAATTGGTTTATAATGGCTTGTTGCTATGTTTTGATGTACTTATGTTAATAAAGAAGATGTTGCAAAAAGGGAGCTAGAAAAGGAAATCAATTAGGTGTATAAGAAAGTGTGGATTCATGTATCACGTAACTTCGGGATAAGAGGTGAGTGTAGTTATGCATTCGGGATGACGAGGTGTCATCCTAGTATTTGTTTAATTGATCATTATATTTTATATGTGTTCATTTTGCATCAAGTTCGAGTAGAGCACTTGGGAGGGGTAACATAGACTCATGACATAACATTCTTGTAAGCTTTTTGTTTAAGGTTGCATTTTTTATGCACTTTTACCTTGCTATGTTATGATGAATGAATGTGTTGATAAGCTATCTTTGTAGAAAGTTTGAAGCTAATTTCTGACAAAGAATGCCATAAAATTCTAAAGAAGATACTCAGTCTAAATCTTGTAAACTCATGAATTCTTAAGTCTGAGAAACTAAAAGCTTAAAGTATGTTATAAGAAATTAAGAAAAGAAGCAAGAAAGATTACTTCTGTTATGAGATGCCATCAAAACTTAGAATAAGATACGTAAGTTGCCTGAGTAATAGAAGACCTTGGACAATTTGGCATGGTACAGAGGTATATGTTTTAGGGACTACGGTTCATGAGCTACGGCTTGGGGGACGCCCCATTTGTATGTGACATTTTGCTACAGCAGAAGGTAACATGGGAGATGATACGGAGATTGGCGACAGTTGGTTGGATAGTTGAGAAGTTAGGATTCTTATGTTTTCGATACTAGCCATTGTTATGTGCTTTGGGCTATGTATAACTTGGACCAATACGGTCAATCTCAGGCCAATGATACTTATGTCCAAATGTGTCCCAAGGCAAACAATCTAAAAGATATGAACTGTGATACTATGCTTTGAAAAGAAACATTGGTAAGAAATGTTATACACTCAGAAAAACTCAGTCATAAACTCCAATAAGACTGATAAGCTTTGCGGTAATCTCTGATAAGATTTGGAAAGAATTACGTATGTTCTGATAAGAATTTCTAAAAAGAATTGCTAAGGCTATGATTTGATAAACCATGATCCTTGATAAGATTTGAAAGAACTCAGCTTAACCTCAGAAGAATTTTCTAATAAAACTTGGAATAGTATGAACTCCGAATCAGCTTCTAATAATAAAGCCATATAAAGACTAATACGAAAATATACAAAATCCTGGTGTTGTAAAATCTTGTAATTTGCTCGAATTTCCATTTGATATTATTGTCTTTATGTTTGGTCATATTATGGTCACTACCTCACTTAGGCTATATAAGCCTAATGCATTCATTATCATGCATTGCAGGTTACTTAAAGCTTGTATAAATCAATCGTGGACAAGAGTTGCAAGTCATTTATCAAAGATCCAAGTAAAGTTTGGATTTTACATACTTATAATACTCGTAGGATGGTGTCATAATGTTCTAGTTTGATGCATGTAATGCATCCATTTGACATGTATATATACTCTAATTATCTTATACTATATGTGTTTAATGTTGTTAACATAGGTTTCGGTGGGTTGCTTGGAGTTTAAGTTATATTAGTATGATGTTTGATCGGGGAATGGTTGAATGAATGTTTGATTTTGCTATTTGAATGATTGGATTGTTAGATAAACCATGTGCTAGGAGTTCGAATGAATACTTCCTAGTTATTGTGTCTAAGCTTGAAATTTAGAATGGTTGTAAAATATGACTCATATATTATTGCATAATGTGTATGCTTACCTAATAAGTTAAATAAGTCAAGATTTTGGAAATTCAAATTCACTAATGGATTCAAGTAGCTATAATGAGCCTTTTAATGACTTGTTTTGTTCATATGTTGGTTGGATAGTTTGAATGATACTGAAGAAAACTAGATATTAGTGTCTTAATAATTAAATATCATGTATGTTGGAAAAGAATTCAAATGTCTTTTTGATGATCAAGATATGTTCGATATGATGATTGAATAAATTTTTAAGTATGAAATGTTTATAATTGAGTTGAATTACCATGATGCTTGTGGTACGAAATGGATTACTATACATAGGTTACTTAGTGGTTGAACTTGTCATGGTATTATATAAGGTTTCAAAAGATTGTTTGTTTGCGAAATTATAATAAGATGTAATTAAATACTTTCTTGATAGTTAAGATTTGCTACGCATAAGATATTGAGAGGCTACCACTTATGTAAACGGTTCCTTGTGCCTTGTTTTTGTGGTTAGTAAGATAATCGAATGGTAACTTGGTGTTTAAGTTGTTATTGCCTAATAGTATAAAGGTCCCATGTTATTCAAATATGATGTTATGATATTGTGAATGGTCTCTAATCGATTAGGTTAATAAATGATGGTTTACTGGACGCTTGTGGATTTAGCAATATTAGTTTAATCATTGTTTACATGCTTGGGATAAGATTTAAGTCGTAAGTCAGTACCTTGTTGTTAAAAGTTTGAAAAGCTATATGTATATAGTTATTGTAATGGACTTCAAAATATAATTTCCGTCTAAATTCGATCATTGCATTATAACTTAGTATGGGGTAATATGATGTAAGCATAAACAAAGTTACATGACATTATTTGATTATTGATAATTCTAAGCTTAACGTCATAAATAAGGTTTCGTGGATTTTGATTTTAATCTGAGTTCCTAATATAGATAAGCATGAAAAATTGAGGTATAATGGATTTTAAATCCTTTTGGTCTTGGAATTGTATGTACAAACTTTAAGTGTGGGCTATAAATGATTTCTAAGGTTAATGACATCTTTTTATCAAAAGAAAAAGTTTGTTCCATAAACTACACAGTATGGTCTCGATTTGTTCCTCTTGTCTCGAAAATCCATCATTTTGGTAATTTGTTTGTCTTTGTTTGTTAGTAACACTTCCTAAATCAGTTATCTCCTAAACCTGGTTGAGGGTGTTACAACAAGTATACACGGTTGGTAAGTAATACAACAGTGAGCTGAGTATCGTATCTACAGTGATTGACCATTAATTTAATTGTTTTAATTGTTTACTTGTCAAGGGAAAATGTTGGATTGATTTGAAGGTTTGTTTTAGAAAATAACTTAAAGGAATGCAATGAAGTAAAAAAAAGTTAGCAAGAGGAAGTTTTCAAATGAGTGATAATTGTTGGCAAGAGATGCTTGGTTTTTACGCTAGTTATGCTAGCTATTAATAATGTCATGCCTTAGATTTGTTGCCGAGAAGATTTTAAGAGAGGCATTGCCTCTGTCGATGGCAATGCCCTAAGTTAACCATGTTAAACCTCTATATGTCTATAATGAAGCTTTTCATTAATTAAATTGACTAAGTTTCAATCTATACTCCTAAGGGGTAGATTCACTCTCGAAATAAGCTCATCTACTTGAAAAATGCCAACTAATCGTTACACTTCTAGTCTGTTAAGTTATTAAGGTGTAACAAGCAAACAATGCCAACTGTTGTATGACAAAGAATTTAGAAAATTGAAGTACAAGCCAGATAGAAAAATAAGTCAAGGCATTCTAATTATTAAAAACCAAACATAAACAAAGCGCTAAACGAAAACATCCCCAACCAACTGTAAAAAGCTTAGTTCATGGTTGGGTGTTCCATCCACAAAATATCATCGTATCTCAACATCATCACTTAAATAAAAATAAAACTAAGAAAATGGGCAAGAAGAAGATTTGTCGATGCAGACTTTCAATGGCTTCAAGATCTCAGTCTAGGTTGGTCGAACTACACAGCCTCTAGCTTCCTCTTCCACCACCGTGCTCTCCCTCAAGTTGTTTGATCACTTCCTTTAAATAGGCATGCATGGATAACCCTAGAATGGTTTGAATTTGAAATTTGATTCTATACTTAGGATAAAGTGTGTCATCATCTTATCTTCATTTTGAATTTTAGGGCTGACATGTACTGGTTCAACGGCTTCTTTGATCGGGCATCGAACTTCACTTCTATGCCAACCGAGCTTGGCAATCTCTGGTCCAACTTTTCCAACTACAACTCAACAATTATCTTCTAATTTCCTGCTTCATGCGCCTGCACTGCTCTGCCAAGCCTGTCCTACTCCTAACCTGCATTAATGCTAGCAAAACAACCCTTCAGACCAGCAAAATACAAACTCCCTAACTCCTTATGCCAATGCATGATTTTAACAACTAAATGCAAACATGTATACCTAAAGACAAGCAAAAGCATTGTGAAATATGCATAAAATCAGTACTTTCTAGGAGTTAACAACGTTACTCACACATAATGATGAAGATTCCTTGCGAAAAACTCTCATAACGTATCTGAAGGCTTGTAACACCCCTTGACCGGTTTAAAAGATAAATCGAGTTAAGGAGCATAACGTAACAAATGAGAACCAACAACATGCATATATGCTAAGATATTAAGCATTAAGCTAGAAAGGAGTTCAAAATTTAAGATTACCATGCTTATAATCTTTGTAAGACTGTCACAATTTGGGTTAAAGATCATTCGAACTTGGGTTTTAATCCAAAGGTTTCCTAAACTACTAGTTTAGGCTCATTTCTAGCAAGGTTCGGGGTTACCAATTATAGTATTCACAAGAAAATGGATCATCTTATTACATCATCAAAACACAACAATCGATAGGGTAACCAACTAGCATCAATGGTTTTTAAACTGGTTTAATCTAGCAAGCATAATCGAATATCATAGAAGAAGACAATAGCAACTAACTTTAAAGGCAACATTGAACAAGACCCAAATAGTAGCTAACATTTCAAGTTACATATACTCATGTTAGGACAATAACATGTATACTTTTAAAACTAGGTTTAATTCTATGCATGGTTAAAGATTGAATTCGAGTACATTAATCCATTATCATGGCCTATTCGATCTAAGAACAACTCAACATTACCACTTCATGAATTCCTAAAATAAAGTCACTCATTCTACAATCACAAGGCAATTCGAACATTCAAGCAATCAAGATCATCCAAGCATGACTAACTTAAGCTAAATTTCATCTCAAAACATAGAGGAGCAACCACATATAATTAGAAGATTTAAGACACCCATTTCACTGCTATAGATATTACATTCATATGGCATTAACATTACCTAAATGCATTATGTACAAAAAAATTGTGCCACCTATCTAGGAGTTCTTTAACTAAGGATTACAAAACATACTCTTGGTTTGCTTGTGATCCATTCTGAGCTTGATAGATAAACACAGTCAGATGTTCACCCTAAAATGTATTCAAAAAGAATAAAGTAAGTAATCACTTAGTGAGGTAGTTTGAGAGTAAATAAAACATGTAGTAGCATTTGGATCAATTTAGAACTGAGTTACTATCCTTTCAAGTCAAGGTTTGAATAATGTCACATAATATTTCAATTTTCAAGATAGCTAATTTGGGTACAACAACAGAACATTTGAATCATAGTATTATTTGATTTAGTGAAATTTAGATAACCCATATATATGTTTTTACTTGTTATGCAAGCAGCAAGTTAGTTTGTCAAATTATACATTCATTTCAATTTTCTTTTCTTTATTTATATCCTTGGCAATCAAATAGTCTAGGTACTCGAATCCCCAACCACCTATCGCCAAGAATAAGGCATTCGAAGTGCCGGTCAATCCCTCCTACTGTCGCCTCATAAGGACCGTAGTCTACCCCAAACATGAGCTCTATGAACTCTATGGCATGCCAACTATACCTAAGACTGACTCGGAATCAAGGCTCTTTTGTTTAATTCATTCATATCAGAATCATGATTGAGCATAGCTCCATATTCATTTATTTAACCGAAACATAACTTGTTGTTCATATTATCAAATACATAAATTATCATACATGATTCTCAGAATTTAGCATATACTTTATTCAAGTATTGTATAAACATAGAGCACCTAACATTTAGGTACTTACCTCGCATCCAAGCTTTAGTTTAAGTATAACTTAGCTCAATATTAAGACAACATAAATTAAAACAATTAAAGATGCTCAGGAAGGTCTTAAGTCCATCCCGAGACTTAAAACTACACTCACAGGTTATTCTGAGCTATGTTTGATCTTGAATCACTATCCTAGTATGTTTTTCTACAGCTTGCCCTTTCTTGGACCTTATCTCTTCAATTTTCTCTTGGTTTTCCTCCCTAAGCTACTCGATCAAAATTTAAGAATTTGGGGTTAACAAAGTTTGAATCCTAAATCACCATGGATGAAGCTTCACTCCCTCTCTCTTTCAAGATTGTTCGGCTAGATGGAGAAGAAAGAAGAGTGCTTCATTAATCACTCATCCAAGGATAAAACCCCCCACCAAAAAAAAACACTTGCCTTGCAAAATCTTGCCAAGTGTACAAGCCCATATTCTTATTTATATTTAGCATGCAATCACCCAAATTGTCCTAGTGTTCATTTTAATCCTTGTTAAGATTGGCTACTCACTTTTCCTTTGTTTTAATTAGATCCTAATACTTAATTAGCCAATCAAGGCACATTAGAAAGATCTATTTAGCTCTCGAATTAATAATACTTATAAGCCAAATTTTGGGATATTAGAAGGCTCCGAAACTACTACAACACACAACAAGACATCATTCCAGTGGCATGAGGAGGACACATCCTCGACTCTAGCGTCATTCAACTAACTTGCAACTCAACAATCTGAGGCGACCTCAGCTCCAGAATTGCTCCCATGAGCAGCTCAACACTTAACTCTGCCTTCTCAGCCACGGTCGTAACCATCTTATCGTCATAACATTGGATGCACCATCAAGATTCTAGTCTTATTGAGTACGAACTTAATTTAAGGGCTTGTATTCACTAGACACCTTACTAAAACACCTATACCACCCAATGGTTTCCTAGAACTGGCTAAACCTAAGCTCTGATACTACTAAATGTAACACCCTCGACCTGGATGTCACATTTAGGCCTTAAGCCCAAACGAAAATCATAAAATTTCTCAAATTGGGTTTATCCCAACAAGGTATTTCTAAAAAAAACATTTAAAACCAATAGTTGAAAATATAGATAATAACCAAAATGGTACAAATGAGCTCTAATTTAATTTAAAATATTTTAACATATAACTTGATTAATACAATTTCCAAAATAAAGATTACAGACTCCATCACGTAAGGTCTTATGAATACATAGCCCACTAAACACAAGTATCATACTCTGAGAATCACCACATGATGAAAACTTGTATAGACAGTGCTCCACGATCCCACGAGCTGGCGATCAACCTACGCACGAAAACAACAATTCTGAGTGCTGAGCTTACAAAGCTCATTGGTACACATATACTCTACTATACTTCATGTTAATCATAAACATAAGCATGGAAGCTAGTACGAGCAATAAGGAGAGATAAATAACACGTAGCGCTACCACTAGTCGCCTAAACACATGCTCTCAACATAGCAATCATCATACGTGTCACACAAGGCCTAACCATACTCATGACATAGTAATAACATCATATAGATATGGTGCTACCTCTAAGCGTCAAATCATATAGCATACAAGCATTATACCATAATATAGGTGTGACGCCCGCGGGCACTAAGCATTGGGATCATACACTCATGCTCGGAATCTCTCATCGAGCATATAAGTATCATACCATAATATAGGAGTGCAGCTCGCAACCACTAAGCATTGGGATACATGCACTTTAGGTGCTGAGGCCCGCGACCACTAAGCATCGGGATACATACACCCATGCTCAGAATCTCTCAACAAGCATCTTCGAATGAGGCTCGTTTCCACTAAGCATCGGGATCCTAAATTCAGGAATCTTTAACCATGGTGTTGTAACACACTCTTTCTCTCACTGGGTATCCGAATCTCACCAATCAATGGTAACTCAACCAAAAAGTGCCCATACTTGGCACGTAACAACACACGATCCACCAAGGATCCCTATGATTGCTATTACAAACAAGCCACCCAAGACTTTACCAAGTTATTAAGTATCATGGAAGTGTACATTAATTATCCTCATTAATTATCACTATTAATCCATATTATCTCATTAATAGTCCAAATCAATTTATACATTTTTATTAGCATAATAGATTATTCCGTTTAGTGGGTACTGATACTCGAACACAAATATCGATACGGTATCCCTGGGCATCAGGACTCACACGCGTACCGATACAGATATTGTTTACTGGAAATCCTAGATTTCCACAAGTACCGATACGACCAAACGTCGTACCAATGCCTTATTCATGGGTTTGCACCCTTTCATTGAATTATGGTTTTATAACACTTTATTCGATCCCTAAAGCTTATAAAAGTCATTGTGGTTGTTTACTGACACATTCACTCAATCATTATTATTTACCGCTTTAAAATCATTTAATTGAGTATGTAACCCTTAAGCGTAAGTCCGTCAAATTTCATCAATCTATTCAAACAAGCATACAAGGCATCATAATTGTCTCAATAAATCAAACAATCATCGAATAATCATACGAGCATCTCAAAAGACCCTACACGATCTCTAAGCCACCATGAGTCCCAACATATCCATAACATCATCATGCTTCACACAGATATCAAGTCTCATACTATCGGTATACAACATGTGTATTTATCAACAACCATTTTGCAGACACTAACACGCAAAGCAATCACATTTATGATGCTCATAAAGCAATAGGAGTTTTAGGTGTACTAACCTTAAGCCAATATCGCTAATATCCTCATCTGAGCTTCTCAAATATTTCACTTGATCCGATATCCGATCCCAAATATCCCTCAAATAAATACGAATATGATAAGCATTTTTTTCCACTTTTACTATGCAATTCACAAGGTCAAACACGTAAAAACAACTTATGAAGTTTAAATTTGGAGAAACGGACTACGCCAACGGGCTCAAAATGTCGAGAAACCCTCCAGTAAGATCTTCTTAAAAAAGTCAACGATGACTTGGTAGCACGACTTAGCGGCTGTCGGCTGGCTTGGCTCTGCTCAAAGGGCCGACTTACTGGATCAGCTCAGCTTACGGCTTGGGTCAGCTTGGCAGGCCAGCTCAGCTCGGCCCAATGGCTCAAGCCCACAGCTAAGGCTAGCTGTTATAACAGCCTGGCCGGTCGGACGATACCCACGCGCAACGACGGTGCGTGCAGAGGCCTTCGACAACGGGCGACGAGCAAATGTCACCGACCGACAATCCTCAAGTTGGTGATTCTGATGGTGGCCTTCTTTCTTCGTTTTGAGCACTCTAACCCCTTCAACTAGAAAATCTAAATGTTCTTTTCTCTCACCCTTTCTGATGACAACTCCGATGGCGACGATACTGGTACCGGTGAACTTGTCTAGACAAGATGAATACAATGCCGGTGGAGGTGTTGAAAACAGACGGGTGAATCTCCATAGATCGAATCTTGAACCTCCTCCTTTAACTTTTCTCTCATTCTTCTCTTCTCTCTCTCTCTCTCTCTCATCTACTTTTCACTTTTTCTCTCTCTTCCATCAAATCATCAGCCCTTTTTTCTTCTTCCCAAACATATTTATTTAAAATTCAAATAACACCTCCTTCCAAAATAATGGGCTCAAACTTATATACCCATAACTTAAACTCCCAAAATAATGGCACATAACCCAGGTCCAAGACCTGATTACTAACCTGGATTTTAGGTCGTTACATTTAGAGCATCTTTTATTTTTTTTTGAGGGCGAGTGTCGTTTGGGGATGGATTTTGAGTTGGTGGGATGTATGTTTGCCTTTGCCGCGTAGCTTAAAGGAGGTGATGGGTCCAGATATGCATTGTTTGTTTTCGGGGGATGTGTGGCAATGGTGGATATCGGGTATGGCTGCATTGTTGTGGTCTTTGTGGCTAGCTCGCAATCAACGCATTTTTAATTCAAAGCGGATAAAAAAGGATGAAGTTTTTTCTTGATTAAGTTACGATCGTATTTTTAGGTGCGTGTGTCGCATGTCACCGGATGGGTTGAGGAGGAACAATAGTGGCGATGTCCTCATTTATGGTCTACTTTGCCGACGGGGTTGAGTGCTCGAGCAGGAATTAGTTGGTCCACTCCTCCTTCGGGTTATATGAAATTCAATGTTGATGGGTCGGCAAAGGGTAAGTCGGGTCTTGTGGGGTTTGGGGGAGTTCTCCGTGATTCCTCTAATAAGATTATGGTTGTCTTTTCAGGACATTTGGGCACAATGGATTCAAACGAAGCTGAATTGTGTGCTATTACTTTTGCTTTGGCGATGTTTTGTCGATTTTCATGGAATGAGACTTGTGGCTTATTGATTGAATCGGATTCCCGTGTTGCGCTTGGTTGGATTGCTCAAGTGGAACAACGTCCTTGGAAGTTTTGGGATATTTTTATGGAAATTAATGCGGCTTGTGTTGAGTTGAGTCGTATTTATTTTGGTCATGTTTTTCGCGAGGCGAATGGTATAACAGATGTTCTTGCTAAAGAGTGAATAGAGTGTCAATTTTTCAGGCAATTGTTTAAGTATATTGCAATGGTTCTTGTGCCGAGTGTGAGCGTTAGGTGAGCTGTGTGCAGGGTTTATGTTATGGCTTGTGGCTGGCGTGTTGTTTGCTGGTGCTGCTGGGCTTGTCACTGGGTGTTGGGTATGTGTTGTCTGTGCCGAGTGGCGTCGAGGTTTGGTCAATCATGGGGATGGTGTTGCATTCAGGGGCGGTCGAGCCTTGGGGTAATTGTGCTGTGGGGTTGTCCCTTAGTGCTTGGTTGTTGGCTATTCTTGTTTCATAATCAACATGAGTACTATTTTCCTCCACTTAAGTTTAGGGTGTTTTTAATGAGGCTCGTGTTTGAATTATATGTATGATTAATTGGAATAAAATCATACTTTTGAGCAAAAAAAGGTTTTATTATAACTTCTTTGTACCATGCTTGCACCTTCATTGCAATTCTAGATGTGAGCTAAAAATAGATAAACGGAAGAAAATGAGTGAGTCTATAATAAGATTTTATGTTTGCAGTAGTGGGATTTTTACTTTGGGGACTAATTTGATGGACCAAGGGGGCTGGGAGCGCTCGCCCATGGAAATGTGAAATTTTAATTTAGAAATTTTTTATATATTTTCTATTGAAACTCAATTTTCGTCCCCTAAAATTTTATAAATCTCCCTCTTAAAAATTTATACGTTCGTCCCTTAACATAAAATCCTACACCTGTCTCTGGAATAACCGATGGAAAGTAAAAAAATGGTGGTTATCTTGATTGTGATTCATGATGAGCGACGAAAAAAATTTGATTTAAATCCGATTAGAAAAAAGTCTAATTCTGAATCCAAAAAAATGTATGAGTCCTAATAGGAGACGGATCGAATATGGATATTGTCAGGATCTGATCCGAATCTATGTTCGATCCGAGTCTGATCTATATCCGAGTTCTAATAAAAATATTTATGACTTTTAATTCTTTAAAACAAAATATCATTTATAATATTTACATTAAAATAATAAGACAATATATAAAGTAAAAAAATTAACCTAAATACAATAAACGAAACATAAATATATATTAGTTAACTTATAATAATGGTAAAAAATTATGATGCATATATATCCATATTTAAAGTGATAATAAAAATATAAATGTATTAAAAATGTAAGTTAAATGATAATAATATTTACTATGATTTATATATATTAACTAAACTTATTATAGTGTAATATATCTACGTATATCATATGCAATTATGTATATGTAAATAAATATGAAAAAAAGAAATAAATGTAAGATAAAATCGTAGACAAATAAACAAAAATGAATAAATACAATGAATAAATAAATAAATGCTAAATACCTATGAATTACCGAAACTTAAGGAAATTAGTTAATAAAATAGTAAGTGATGTGAAATTGCAAGATAAAATTAAAATATATTAGGATAAAATTATGAACTAAAATAGGAAATAAATTAAAAACGTAAATAATAAGCACAAAAATTTAAATGTAGTCAACAAAAAAAGGGGACCAAAATAAATAAATATATAATTAAATGACATAAATTAAAAACGCAAGAAATTAAATACACAATTATGGATTGATTTGTATTAAAATAAAAAATCAAAGGGTCAAAACACAATATACTCTAAAAAAGTTAAAACTCGCGGATCTACCTCTAATTAGACTCGGTCAACACTAGAGATGGTAATTTAATTCGAATCCGAACTGAAAAATCCGATTTAAAAACAAATCTGATCAAAATTCGATTGAAAATTTTAAATCTAAATTCAAAAAATATATGAGTCTGATTGTAATTAGATTCGTACTTAAATTCTATACAATCAGATCCAAATCTAATCCATTGCCATTCTCAGAACATTCGGGATGCAAGATTTGATGAAGGCTGTGGCAGAGGTGCCAAGGAAAAACTAGTTGGGGTTGTGTTGTATAAGGCAGAGGTTTGTGTATAAGGTAGATGATTATTTTTTTTTGTTAAATTTGAGAGTTAAATTTGTTTTTATGTTAATTTTATTAATTGTCACATTATTTTATAGTATTGTTTCAAGAAAATGATTAATTTATTATTTTTAAAGTCATATGATTATTTTATAATTTTTATAGTCAAAGAGCTCAACAAAAAAATTTATAATCGAGAGATTATTTGCATAGTTTACCCTAAAATTTAGTATAAACAAATTCGCTTATAAATTATATTCACATGTCTCTTCCCCATTTTGAATTACTTCACGATTGAAATTTATCAAAATTCTATTTAGTCATAAATACGTTTTTATTGAATTAAAACAACATATATAACTTATCACCCCATTTAAGATTATTAATTGTGTAGATTTCAATAAATATAGTCATATAAAGTATTTTCTACTCACTACGTGAGTGTTGTAAAATCAATAGCGGTTCTGAACAGGTATAATATGAGCGACCATACAGCTTATATGGCCCTTAAAAAAAGAGGCCCTGAAAAAATTATTTCAACTTAAATTAAATAATTACAAAAATTATAAATTTTATGTTCGATAATTAACAATTTATGGACAATTAATACCACAATATAAATTTATTCTAAATTAAAAATAATATATTAAAACATATTTTCAATAATCAATTATAATTATGATGTAATAAAAATAATACAGTCTCGTGTTTTTTTAAAAAATGAATATATATACACATATATATATATAATGATTATTTAAATAAAATTAATTTAAAGCTACCAAACTAGCATTGCCAGCTAGCCTAACAATGGCACGAATAGAAATAAATGAATTTTAAGTTGCCATAATGAAAAGTAACTTTGAAACTTAAAGTAGGTAAAGTGTAGTAATTGAAAATCTTTGGAATTTAAAAGGGATAAGGGCACAAATGCACACTTCGCCAAATGTTTAAATGTGATGTTTATATTTTTTAAATGTTCAATATGTCTTTTATACTTTATTTTTGTCTAATAAAATATTTTTTAAGTTAATAGTGTTAATTGGTGACGTGCAAAAAACATATGACACTCTTAAATATTGTCATATGACACTTTTTAAAAGTAAAAACACTCGATGTTAAAGGCTTTAAAACAATTTAATTTAAAAAAACAAAAAAGAAAACATGACAAACAATTGAAAGCAAGAAAACAAATTTGCTTATAAATTATGACATATGTCTTCCCCTTTTTGAATTGCTTCACGAATGAAATTTATCAAAATTTTATTTAGTTACTTATTGAATTAAACAGATAGAGTAATATTTACGAGAAAGATGGGTGTCTGAAATAAGTTCTGTAATACTAATTCTTAACGTCTACTATTAATGATTTTTTATTTGGAAAAAGATAGAGAAGGAAACCCTCCTTTGTTCTGGCATGGAAAATTCATATGATAATATGATCATTGAAAATGAGTATATATATGACTTGTAAACTAAAATTAAGTATTTATTTTGATTAAAAATGGTGAATTTTATTTTATTTTGGATGAGAATTTTTTGAAACCACATGATCTGCAAATGAAAAATATAAAGACGAAAATAATTATGAAAATATTTACTGAGATTTTTTAAAACCGTCCCTATAAATATTAAGGACAGAATGAAAATTGCAAAATCGTCCATGTCTCGTTGCCACCTACTATGTATCCAAGAATTTTTAAACCAAATACAGCGCTACTATACATATAATCGAAGCTAAGTAAATATCAAAATCTTAGATAAAAATAAAATAAAAAGACAAACTGACGAGTAGAAAATTATTTATAAAAAAAAGGGAAAACAACTATTGCTATCAAATATTTAAGGTTAGATTTGTTGGGAGGTGATTGATCATAAAAATTGGGCGGTTTGGCGTGGAGTAAGGGAAGGAACGTGGCCTTTCTTGTTTGGAAATTTCATAAGATTTTCCTTCTTTATTTTTCTTTTACCATAATCTTTAAAATTCATGAGATTTTGTGTATTACTGACAGCAACATGCATAAGACTTATTCTGTCAAAACACCAACCATTGTCTTGGACTGTTTTTAATAATATAACATTTCTGAGGGTAAAAAAATTAATTAAATAGAGATATTACATTTATATATCAGAATTTAAACTTATACGAGAAGTGATAATATAAACATTATTAATTATTAGGTAAATTAGTGGATCACGGTAAAAAAATAATATTAAGAAGAAAGCTGCATTCATTACAAAGTTAGTTGTCCGTCTTGGTGGTAACTTTCTAGGAAACTTCTCTTCAAGAAAGTTTCCATCATGTGAGAAACAAAAAAAATGCCGGACTTGCCATCAAGGCCTAACGATTGAAGTTTAGAAATCGGATTTTTACCGTATTTAAATATTATATATAGGTTCAAGTCAATTTTTTTGTTATTTTAAGTTTAATATCAGTATATAGATTGAGTTTAATTTAATTGAATTAATATTGCTGCAACATGTAAGAAAAAACAGAATCAAACATGTTTAAGCGTTTAATATAGTCTAATTTAATCGTTCATATCAATGAATTATGTCCTGATTTATTCTTAAATTCATATATATTTCAATTATTATAATTTATTGTGTGTTGTACTTGACTCTTGGTAGGGAGTTAAAAAAAATGTTTTTAGAAAATGTCAGTCCAACGGTGAACCAAATCTGGTCCAAGCAGAGCACAGGCAGCCGGACCAGCAAAGTAAGCACACTTTTGGGCTTTTTCTTGGGCTTCCTTTGGTTAATTAGATCTTGTTTGGAAGATCACTTGGGTAATAATTTCCTAACCAATGCCCCATTTTATATTACACACATTTTCATGACATATAATGTATATTATTTCACTCACTTTTAAATTATTTATTAGATCGATTTGAGTCAAAAAAATTAAGTTAGCCGAGTTGATGAATCCTATTTTATAGTTAGAACTTTATTCGAACTTTTTTAGGCATATCGAGTTAATGAAATTCGAGACAAGTTGTTTAAATTTATGTTCAAATTTAATTGTAAATGTTTATAATATTATTTTTTAAGGAATATATTTTAGGAAAAATATTGATGAGAGTATAAAGGAATCAAGAAATTGATGGAAAAAAATTGCAAAGAATTGTACAAGACTAAATTGAATAAAATATAAAGTTGAGAAACTAAATTGCAAAAAGATAATTTTTTTCAAAAAATAGAATTAAAGTTATATAGGTATTCAATGGCGGTAGATGAAAATGTAGTTCAAATTTGGTAAAAAAATAGATTTAAAAGAAAGAGAATTTGGAGAAATAAGAAAGTTACGTAGAGTTGAGGGACTCACTTGAACTCGAAAACGGATCCACTAATTACTAAAATTTTTAGTTATTCAAGTTGACGTGTCATATTTTATCGATCAAAATTTATTTAAATATTTTTGAGTAAAGTCGAGTTTATAAAATTCGAGTCGAGTAAAAAAATAGTTTTTTCTAGTTGAATCGAATTTTGCTCATTCCCCTAACTTTAACGAATAATTTATATTATTTTGACGTTGTTTTAGTCTTTTAAAACTTATATTCAGGCCATGTCTGGTAAACAATTTTTTGAGCTAAAATTAGAGGTTTGAAGCATTTTTAGAGATTTGACTAGTCAAATCCGCTATTATGGATATTTGGTAAATAGAGCATTGTAATAGCGGATTGAGGTGAACCTCTCATTTTGAAAAAGCTCATTTTAGGAAATTTTTGAGTTAGAAGTTTGGATAAAAGATTTGTAAAGACTATTTTGTTCTCGATAATTATAAAAAATTTCTCTAAATAACATAAATTTGATTAACTAATAAAATTAAAAGAATAATTTCATATATAAAAAATTAATATATAAATTAATAAATACATATAAATTTAATAATTATTAAAATTATAATTTATTAACATATAAATTAATAAATACATATTTAAAATATAATTTCTTAGATAAAAAATTAATATATATACATCTAAATTTAATAATTATTAAAATTATATTAAAAAGATAATTTCACAAATAAAAATTTAATATATACATCCTCATATTTGGTCAGTAAAAATTAATTTTCATAATCTAATTAATATTAATAGATACAAAATGTTAATAACTACTAAATTATTCAAATAAATATCAAATATATGTCATTTTGTTTGTTCAAATAATCAAACAGTTATTAGCTATCAGTTAATTTTACTAAACACTTTTATACAATCAGCTAATGTAATCCGTTAGTCAAATTAACTAATACAACTAATGTAATTCGCTATCCGCTAATTGTCAAACATGGTCATAAGGTGTCGACAATCTCTAGAGCAAGCGGTTAAAAAGCTCTCAGTTGATACATCTCCTAAGTTATAGGTTCTAAACCCAATAAAAATAAATTTTTTCTTCCGCTCCTCTTAGACCTTAAGTAGGAATTGTTAAAAGAAAAGAACAACTTATATATAAGCTTTAAACACAGAAATTAAAAACCGTTGCATTAAATTAAACTCAAGACCGATAACTTTTGTTTAAAACCTTTTACCAAACCACCTATAGCCATTTGTTGATTTAATATTCTAAAATATAAAATGTTAACATATATTTATGTGTGGTTAATATATTTTATTTTTGAAGTAACAGATATTTATGTGTGGTTAATGTATTTTATTTTTGAAGTAATTATTGCATTTTATTTTTTTGTTATAAATTTAAACAATTATTAACTTTTGTGTAGTTAATATATTTTCGTACAAAAAAAATATTTTTATTTTAAACAATAATTTTGTTAATGTATTGCAGTTAAAAATAGAAACGTTTAAATTGAATGTGAATCGCATTTTTAACCATCGACCACATTTGGTTAAGAAACTATTTTTTTATTAATTAAATTTTGTTGTTATTTAATTAATAATATATTTTTATTAAAGAATTTATATATTTATTTTTAAATTAACGGAATGAGGATTATATTATCGATTTATTTATTTACAAAGCGACGAAAGTTCCCTTGATTGCATTAAGAGTGCTGAGAAATTGTAAACTGCAACCAACACTTATTGCTGCACTCGTAGAAAAACGCGACACACCTTTCATCTTCAGTGTGAGGATTAAACCTGATATTTGTTTCATACAAATTGTATTTTACGGACGATGCTCCTCCACTAGTCCTACCAATTCTATCGCATTCAGCTGCCGGAATGTGCATCAGAAACCTACATAATCATTATACTTTATTGATCATGCATCTATCATTAATTGTACAATTGGGGCGTCTCGATGAATGAATTTGTTCGATCAACCCACCCCGATACTGGTAATGACGGAGATAATGTCGGTTAAGATGACGAAAACAATGACGATAGTGATGTTGTTGAAAAGCAATTGATACGAAGAAATTCCTTGATCACTTTTCTCTTGTTTCCACACTTGCATGCAAGCGGAAGGCAGGAAAACAAAACACGAGTATGGTTATCTAGTGGCGGGCGGGTAGATGGTAATTCGGCTGATCATGGTTGGTACTATGGCCAGTTGTAGGGGTAGTCATCAAGGAGTTATTTTGGCGATGCCGCTATGTCGCCACCGAAATTTGCTTCATCTTAATATACCACCACATATATTGGAGTGGCGCTTTCAAACTAGGGCAACAATAAGAAGAGGTGCTTGTGTATCATCTTTTATTATGCAAGCTTTAGTGGGGAAGATGTATTTTATATTTGTTTAGGCGTCGTAACGGCAAGAAAAATTATGTCTTTTACTTATTATGTAGATATTGGCTGTATTAGACTGTATCTCTTCACCGGGAAAAAATAGAGCGCCAAGTTTGTATTTATTCCGAATGAAAATCGTCAGCCCTTAAATGTCTTTTTTTTTTATGTTCCACATTAAAAATTAAGTTTAGAGTTTAGGGTTAGGGTTTAAGGTTAGATATAGGGAATTTAAGATTTAGAATTCAAGATTAGAGTTTATAATTTATATTTTTAATAATTTTATGTGTGAGGTATAAAAATAGACATACTAAGGGACATACAATTTTTGTTCTCAACGGGACGCTTTACGAGGTGAAAAAGAGTGGCAAGCGAACCAAATTATCAGCAAAATTACTCTGTTACACAGTTCTGATTACATCGGCAAACGACCATGAAACGGGATCAAACTTTCGATGACCTACGACAAACTCAAATCTAGAAAACAAGCATTGTGAGGATCTCTATACGAGCATCAAACGATCACTAAAGTATACGAAAATCGTGCCAAACGGCAGAGGAAACTTACCTCAAAAGTAAAGAAAAACGTGTCATAAAGGCAGAGAAAAACGTGCCACAAGAGCAAAGATATATTCTCATTAAAAACTTAAAAAATAAAATATGAGAAACAACAAAAATAATAAACACGGGCAGTCGGCAACCAACACTAAAGTTAGTGTCGATCAAACAAATCAAATATCTAAGAGACCTAGCGGCACTATGGAGAGGAAGAAAAAACAAGGTTTTAAAATCTAAAGATAATAAACATTTGAAGGAGTTGATTTGAAATCCCATAAAGTAAAATGAGAAAAAGTTTGATACACAATTCGTGTAAACAAACGTTTACACGTGCTTTTCAAATTTAGGGGTTAGGACTTTAATTTAAGGTTAAAAGTTTAGGGGTTTAAGTTGTAGGGTTTAGAATTTAAGGTTAGTGTTTAGAATTTAGGGTTTAGGGTTTAGGTTTTAGGTTTTAGGGTATTAGGGTTAGGAATTTAGAATTTGTATTTTATAAGGTAAAAACAAAGGCTTGTGTAAAATTAGTTTTACACAGCTTGTATATCAAAGTTTTACCCAAATAAATTATTGATCGACAATTTTCAACAAAATAGTCCAAATTCCGGTAGCTAATTAAAACTATTATTTTAAATCTCTATCATTTTAACGACCGACGTGAAGTTAATGAATAGAATCTGTCTGCCCTATATGTCCCCTAATAATTTTATCTCAAGTGTACTATAAATAAAATTAAAAATATGAATAATACAGTAAAATTAAATCATTAATACACTTAGTATAAAATTATCATCGAAGACATATAAAAGGACATAGAAAAAGGACATATGAATTTTGTTCTAGTGTTAATATCTTTACTTGCACAAACGTACTCAAACTTCTTTTGTTTTGGTAAATTATTTTTTATCTCTATTTTTATAAATTTATATCTAGAATTCTAGGATATGCTTTTAAGTGACTAATCACAATTAACAAAAAAAAATTGTGACAACTTCATATTTTTCAAAAACAAACCCTTTAACAAATCCAAATTTGTATGTAAATGGGCTAAAGTTGTGTGTTGGAATTGGGCTTCTACAATCTGAGCCCAGCACCATCAGCTGTAAACATGAAATTAATTTTTTTTTTTTTGAAATTGGATTATATTCAATAGTGAAATGATTACAAAGGAATTACACCTCAAACATTGGAAGTTCAGTGCAAAATAAAAAATGCAGTAAAATCTAGGGGTGTGAAAGACGTTAAAGTACCAAACCTTACACCTTCAGAAGAACTTGAAAAAGCTTCTGAATTTAAATCCAGAAAACTATTACTTTGCCTTGAGTGCTCTTTGAAGAAAGCAAAATTCTTTCGCTACATGTTCTTGGCGTATCGGCACAACCACAAAAAAGGGATCATAACATGTACAGCTCGGCCTCCTTCGTTGACAAAGAAGTTCGATGATACTCGTCACCCGAACTTTAAACTATCAAAAGATAGACTGAAACTACCATAAAAGTAGACAAAGGAATTACCATACAAGCAGACGAAAAAACTGCCATAGAAGCAGATATGATATAAACCTGACAAAGTAAAATAAAAGAAACAAGAAAAACATGAAACTAAAATTCATCAGCAAAGATAAATCTTATTTATGTACATAACCAGCAAAACGGCTAACGGCCGCTGCCGGCGAAGAAGAAATAGTACAAAGAAGAAGAACTTTAAAATTTAAAATTTTTTTGTAACCGCTTCAAAGCAAATGGAAGAAGTGGAGAAATTATTTTCTAATCATACATGAAATTAATTAAGTACAAGTGTAAGAACATCAATATTTATTTAGTCATTGATTGTATGTATAATCCCTTCTTTTTACCATTTCAGATTTCGATGTAAGTGCTTTTTAATGATTAAAATGTCTTGTTGGACTTTGCTATTGATTTCTCATCTTGAATTTAGAATGTGATAAAAACATACAATTGATTAAAAACAAAATGATATATCAATTCTAATCTATATAGTAAAATGAACTCTCAAAAACAAGCTTTATACTAATCAAGTCTTGCTAGATACCTCCCTTGCATCAAGATATAAGCAAATATGACATCTTAATACAGAACCAACACTTATAGCCTAAAACACTTTGCATTTTAAAAAGGCGAAAAACTAAAAAAAATGCCCCTAAAGTTTGACTGAATAGTCATTTTGTTAGGAATTTGGTATGCGGTAAAATAACCAAAACGATAACAACATAGACCAAGACATGTAGAGGAGACAATATTTAATGTGGTTCAGCATAGCCTACCTCCACGAACGAGAGAAACCAACAATCCACTATCAACGTAGAGAACACGAAGAGTACAAATACATGATAACTTATGTAATTCCAAAACCCGGTGTACAAATCTCATGACCCGGTGGAACCAAAACACTCTTCCTAACATCCTTACTATACATATCTTTACAACGTAGTCACAATAGTTGTAGAGAACCTAAAAGTGATTACATCTCTCTAGAGTAATTCTCTACATCTCTCATTCTCTCATTAATTCAAAAGGTTAAACATAGTCTATATTTATAGACCTAAATACTTGGTCACAAAGAAACCTTATTTAATATGATCTCCTACCTAAAATAGATATTTACTCATTCATTAAAGTAAATCCTAATTACCACGTCTTCAACCACTAGAATTACAATAAAATCCAACTTAATTACCAATTAGAATTTGAATCAAAATATAACACATTTTGGCACCTATTCTTTTTTTGAACCAATTTAACCCAACGTTTAATTTTGGGTCAAATGACTCAACTGCAGATGAAAGCTATTAGTCATCCGACGATAAATGACTTGACAAAATGACGCATCAGAAGAAACAAATATTTTATATTTTATACAATTTTATAAAATATTTTTTGACTGATGTGTCGTTATGTAAAGTTAGCATATTTTCGTATATGGCATTGCTATTGCGGCGTGCACTGCTATGCAGGTTTGTCACATCATTTTAAGTTGTTTATAGTCATTTGACTAACAGTTTCCATCCGCAGATGGGCAATTTTGACCCAAAATAAAACGTTGGGATTAAATTGGTTCAAAAAGAATATGGGCGAAAATGACTATTTAGTCAAATGTTGGAGACATTTTTTTTAACATTGTGCATTTTAAAAGCTACTGTTTAAATGAGTGCCATAAGCATCTAGTATCAAAGAAAAACTCTTTGAACTTTTACTTGAGGTAGCTAGCCATGCAATACAATGGGGGCAAAACCTTACATATGTTTCCGGTGTAAAATTATGAAGGAGATCATCGAAACAGAATCACAGAGAGGCCAATAAATTTCACGTGTAACCGACGCAGTTAAAGTGATAGAATTATTGTTAAGGATCCGAGTCATGTACAGGGGCGGATCTATGGAGTCCCCAAGCAACTGCATCCTCATTTTTGGGGAAAACAAGTCTAATTTAGTTTATATTTTTAAAAAAATAGGTTAGTGTGTAAAGAAAAAAAAAACTTATATACTCATTTAAAAAATATATTTTAAATATTCATTTTTTAATTTTTAAATATGTCACTGACTTAAATCTCTGTAGCTCGAAGTTATGACACATGCATCATGCAAGAAGGAAGGAGGGATCCATGAAAGTGTGAAAAGAGAGGGCACTCGATCGAAAGAAAACCTGAAATGACAAGAAAACCCCACGCTTGTCTCCCTCACTGCGTTTGGCCCCTCTTCCATTAATTCCTGCTGGTTGCCCAACAACCCTTTATTTGCTTTCAATCCTCCCATTTGGCATTCTCTATTCATCATTTTCTTTTGTCCATTTGCATGGACATGGAATTCACATCTCCCTCGTTTACTATACTTTTGAAAGCTACGCAAATAAAGATTTTGAAGGAGTCATATCTTTTCGGTGATTATGCAGCACAACAACTTAATCTACGGTTAAAAATAGTACAATTAAAATGTTAAAAAATCTATAACTTAAAGTGTTACCTACGCAACTAAAATTTTATATATTTTGATAACATTTTATGTTGGTGGTAAGTTCCGAAACTCATAGTCAAATTCTGAAACTTGTTAAAAAATATGTAGGTAACATTTCAGGTTGTAACTTAAAATGTGGATAAAAATTCTCTGTACTTTTTCGGTACCCTTTCTTTGCCCAATACTAAAAAAAGTTAAATTCTAAGCCCTAACCCTAAATTATAAATCTTAAATCCTAAACCCTAAAAATACACCCTACCCCTAATTTCCTAAACCCTAACCATAAATTCTTTAGTGCGGGCATATATAAAGGCACCGAAAAGGGATAAAGAATTTTTATTCCTAAAATATTATCAAAAAGTATAACATTTTGATTGTGCAACATTTTAAGTTTCGTATTTTCTAACATCTGTTGTACCGTTTTTAGCCTTAAATTAAGAGTTCGCACCCTAAAATCACCATTTTTTTAATTAATGCTCTTGCTTTTAATAATTTGGTATAAACTCCATCTTTTCATTTTTAAATATCTGAGTGAATAGATCACGAGATTTTTTAAATATTTTTCACTAGACATTTTTTTATTTTTTTTGAGGAGAGTTTTATTTCTAAAGGAAAAAAATCAAAAGGAAGTTTACAACTTGATTCAGATAAATTCTTAAAACAAAAATTAACGCATTTAGACCATAAACAGGACCAAAGAAGAAAAGGTAAAAAATTTAATTCAAAGACTTGAATCACAAAGATACAAAATATCACCAAAGCTCGACGATAAAGGTAAAAACATCAACAACAACATTAAAAAAAATACATATTGCAAAATTAGGGTATGTTGACAAAACGTTTATTACCACACTCAATCGCGAACAAGAGCGGTGACGGAACTTGCATCTAGATCTAGTTCGATGGTCCAAGACAGGGAAATCAACAGGATAACTAAAAGAACACCATCTTGATTAGTCGTGACGACGTCAAATCCAATCTTGACAGAAAACAAAAGGCAGAAAAACATGCTAAAAAGCAGAAAAACGTGCTAAGAAGCAAAAAATACACACCAATAGATAGAAAATAGTGTGTCACAAAAACAAATTTATTAAAATAAAATTAAAACCAAAATAACAATATAAATAAATAAAGGAGAATGATCCGCGGTCGACAACCAACATTAAAACTGATGTCGTTGTCGGCCACAAAGTTGGACAAGAAGTAAGGAGCGAAGCCGGCGGCAAAACCTAGAGAAAATCTAGAGAAACAGTTTATCAAAATTTGTAATTTAAACTTTTTTAATTATTAAATGGATAGAATCACAAGGTTTTTTATTTGTGTGGACGTGAGTGGAGAGGTAATTGTCTTCTTAATTAATTATTTGACTTTGACACATGAAACATTATGCGTGGAATAAGGCAACATGTTTAGGGTAATATGCGGGTATCCTATGATGTATATGCCAGAGGAAACCACTTATACTAGTATAAAATTGAGTGTATTTTACATATTTTCATATTTTTTTAAGAATAATAATTTAACAATTTAACCGTTAAATTTTATATTTTATTCACGTAGATCATGCATATCAAGTTTTGAGTAAATTGAAAATATATAATTATTAAATTTTTTACATTAAATACTTTAGTAAAGACATTACTTTGGATTGATATGATACATATATTAATTTGATTCAAAATTTTATATGCATAACAACTGCAATGTACCGTTGAATTGTTAAAACATTAATCATAGACAACGAGTTGGCATGGCCATGACGCCATGAATGGTTTAAATTTTTAGTTCCTCCAGCTTTTAAAACTAAAGAAATGGTAAAATTGTTTTTTGTCCCGTCAAAATTGGTAGATTTCAGTTTAGTCCTGTTAAAAAAATTAATTTTAAACTAAAACAATTATGAAATTACATTTGAACCTTTCAACAATTTATAATTTAGCTTTGCTCCCTAAAAATTTATTGCCTTTACTCTTGGATCCACTTACACCATTCTGAAATTAGTGTAGTTTTACACACTCATGTAACTTTTTGTCCAATTAAAATCTAACTTTTTGTCCAATTAAAATCTTAACAATTCTACCGTTAGATTTATCAATATAGTTATTCTTGCTATACAAGTAAAAATTCAAATCAATGTGATATATCTATCATATCAATTGATAATATCAAATCAAATAAATTCTCGTACACTTTTAATTTACACAAAACTTGAAATGCATTATCCATGTGAATAATAGAACATGAAATATAACAGTCTGACTATTAAAATATAGGCTCAAGGGATATTTTTGTCCCTCTAGTAGTCCTAATTTATTGATTTCGCTATTATGATATTTTCGCATCAATTTAATTTCTGAAGTAGTCGAATTGCATCACCGTTTAGGGTTTAGGAATACTTTTATGTTTCATAATCATTTTAGATTGATAAAAAATTAAGGTTAGAGTGTTAGTCAAGGGGCAAACGGTGATGTCATCCGACTATTTTAGGGGCCAAATTAATGTGAAAATACCATAGGGCGAAAACGATAAATTAAGACTACTACAAGGACAAAAGTAACCCTTAAGCCAAAAATATAATACGATAGAATTATGAGAGCGTGTAAAACTTGTTAATTAAGTTTATTTAGATAAAAATTGTTATGGAATAAATATTCTTGATGACCAAGTTTGTTTTCTCAATAAATATAGAGTATGCTTCTAACCTTTAAAATTATGAAAGGTAATTATTTTCGAGAAATATAATTCTATTTGTCATCTCTACAACTATTGAAGTTTATGTTGTATAGATATATTTTTGTAGAAATGTTGAAAAAATTATTTGGGTACAACAAATTTTTAGATATATTGAATATTTTATATTTATAGATGTGATTCAACACTCTTATATTTCAAATTGATTGAACAATTTTTCTTACTTTTTTTGACACATCAACCAAATAGCTTTATTAATAAACAAAAACATAACCAGAACATAATTTAGAGGTTTTAGAACATCAAATAATAATAAAAACAAAAAAATAAATCTAAACAGAAAAGGTAAGTGTTGCACCAGTCAGATTAGACATTTCCTCTTTGCACCAAAGAAAATTTTTATAGTTCATTGTAGGAAGGGTCCATGGGGAGTTGTCAAAACACGAACTAGATGAAATCCCTAAAATTGGCAACCACCTTTCACGCCTATTCCCAAGATTAACGATTCGCTATAGTTACATCGGCAAACAACCCAAAAGGGAATCAAATCTCTACGTGATCACCGATAAATACGAATCAAAACCAAGGGTCGTGAGTGTCACCGTACGGACACGAAAAACCTGCAAAAATAACCATAAAAACGTGCCATAGGACAAAGACATGCTATAAAGGCAGATGAAACGTACCACAGAGGCAGAGGAAAGTGCATCAAGATGTGCGATTAAAAAATAAAAAAGATAAAAAATAAAAAAATATGCATCATCGGTGGTCGACAACCAGTACTAATACTAGTGTCATCGCCGATTAGGCAAAAAGAACAAATAAAATGCAAGCGGCTAGTTTGCAAAGAAGAGAAAAGGAGAAGCGCGGCTAGGGTTTTATACTATATTCAAAGAATTAAAATTACAACAAATTTGGTGAATATGATTGAACAAACTTTCTTACTTAACTTTTTATTTTAATTAAGAGTTCATAATGTAAAATGTTAGACAACTAGACATGAGAGTTTTTTTTTTTGAACGGTACTAAACATGAGAGTTGAGTCCATAGATAGATAAGAAATGTGAGCAAATTCCCCCTCCCCATATTCCTAGGTAGAAATTGTTAAAAAAACTGAGATATGCACTCAGTTTTACCAAATTAACCTATAAGATAACTACAGACACCCTATCTTGTTCGGGGACTTAGATTCAATTTTTTTTCTATATTTGGGCTTTAAATTTGTCTTTCTGAATTTGATTTAATTTTAGGATTAAATTGAAAAATTAATTTAGTTTTAAGACTAAATTGAATTTTTAATTTAACGAGGGAGTAGATGGAGAATTTACTAAAAGTTACTTAAAGAATTTAAAACATGTCCAAAGTTCAATGTCAAGTCCAGTTACAGATCCAGATCCAGTTCAGTGGAAGAGCCTAATTCGGGTAAGTCCGCTCAACAGAATCTTAAGAAACCCGAAAGTTAAGTCCGGTCTAGATTCAAGATAGAGCCCATGGTCAAGGCCCTTGTAGTTTAGGTTATAATTAGGGTTTATTTCCTTTAGGCCTGTCCTAGCTTAGGACACATTATATATTTTTTTATAGTTTACTTTAATTATTAAATAAATAGTCCATAAAAATTATTTATATTATTAATTATTAGATCATTTCATACAACAACATTAATGAAAAGAAAATATTTTATATTAAAAAGTTTGCACAACAGGAAGGATTAACATTTCAATAACGTCCTAAAATTGGCACCTAATCGATTATGTGTCATCTTGATGTCTTGGAATCAGTACCTAATCGATTATGTGTCGTCTTGATATTGGAGTTTGTGTGTTCAAGGTAAATTTAAATTATGATCTATTTAATTTTATCATGTATTAAGGAATAGAAACCATCTACCCTTTTTGGTGTATCTATCTATCCCCCATATTAAAAAAGGTTTAGGGTTAATGTTTAAGATTTAGTTAGGATTTAGGGTATAGTTTTTAGGGTTTGGAATTTATGATCTAAAAATCAAGGTTGGAATGTAGGGTCTAATTTCTTAGTGTTGGGCATAGGAAGTGGCAAAATATTTTTGTTCAGTATTAAGGTACAAAATTGTTGGGTTCATTTTTTTATGTTACCAAAACTTTTTTTTAATAGTCTAGAGGTGATTATAAAGTAGTATCTATTCATAGATATGCTTAACCATTTGACAATGCACACACCTTGCAGACATTGCGATTGAACTTGGATCTCTTAGGATAAACATCATCTGATTTTTCACTGAAACTAATTGTTTATTAAGATTTTTATAATTAAAATTAAAAAATTCTTCATTCTCTTGGTTTTTTCTTATTAAAATCACAAATTCCAAAACAAATGTGTAGCCAATGGCAACTGAAATTGGGTGTTGGGTCAAATGAGATCCAGTGTGTTGGACGAGACGGGGCCATGAACTCTCCCTCATACAAACCAGTAATGTCTCGCCAATGCTTCGGCTGACACTCTCTTAACTCCAACTCTAAGTTTCAACTGTGGACTCACACAGACGCAATTAATACTATCTTCTATAAAGTTTTCAAGTACTCTCTCAGAAATTGCAGTCTCTTTTCTCTTTCTTTTTTGAACTTTTCTTAACGTACGTACTATCAAAGCAAATGGGTAGATTGATCAATGACTTTTATTTGTTTTTGGGACAAAGAAATTAAAGGTCGGTAGTAACCTTTCTCGGCGTCGAATTACGGAACAGAAAAATAATACCAAACAGTTAATGGTTTGCCACTGAACGAGCATCTGCCCACTTAATTTAACGTTTAAACGAGTGTTTGTTTACAGTTGAAAATTCGAGTTCTGCCCCAACAGATGTGGCAACTTACCCTAAGATGATAATTATTTCAAGAGAAGCAATCCCAAAGGGCAAAAGGAATGAGAGATTTGATGGAAGTCTCGTGCCATCTTCTCTTTTTTAATTTTCTGTTGTTTAAGACGAGTCTTTTTAAACATCAAGCAGTCATGAATGACTCTTCATTAAAACCAAAAACAGAAGAAAAGAGAAAACAGTTGTATGTTAGATGGTCATCGTTGGAGTCAGTGCTCTCTATTTAAAATAAGATAAAACAAAGTCCCACTGCCCACTCGTGGAGAGTCGTACTCACTCAGTCTCTACAATTGTAGACTAAACAACAAACGATTAGACAAGGAGTGAGACGGGGGTTCTTGACTCGTGTCGACTAGATAGAGTTACTTGGGTTCCATTGGGACCGTTAAATTCGAGTGTCGTACGGTTTTTTAGCCGTTTTTAGGGTAAAACGAGCTCTCTCTCTCTCTCTCTCTCTCTCTTACCTCTGGCTTTGCATGTTTGTAGCTGCTTTGCGTAGGAGGCTGAAGGCTTGGTTGAAAGGTCAGGGTCATACGTCTACATCACTTCTTCTCTCACATGCAACCCTTGTCTTGTCAAATCATTTGGAATCATCATCATCACCAAACCCTACATTTGCTTTCTTTTTACTATGAACTTGTTTAAATTTATATATATCCCTTTTTATCCTCTTTATTTTAAAGTTTATATATCATACTCGTATTTGAAGTATACTAATTTTTTTATTTTGGTATTTAAAATATTTTTTTTTAAAAATAAGTACATAAAAATATATTTTTTGATTAAATTAAATATTTAAAATATTTTTTTTGTTAAAATAAATACCTAAAGTATTTTTTTGTCAGAATAAGTATTTAAAATATATTTTTTGGTCACAATAAGTACCTAAAGTATATTCTTTTGTTAAAATAGTAACAAAATGTATTTTTTAATTGGGGTAATTTTTTATACACAAACGCTTGTGAAAACCTTTTTTACATAAGCGCCTTAGTTTTAGGGGTTAGAGACTCTGCTTAGGGTTCAAAGTTTAGGGGTTTAAGTGTAGTAATTTTGAATTTAGGAGTTGTTGATAGAATTTTGGGTTTATGGTTAAAATTTAAGGTTTATAGGTTAAAACCTAAACCTTAAAATCTAAACCCTAACCCTAAACTCTAAATTCTAACCCTAAATCCTAAATTCTACCCATGAACCCTACACTAAAACCCCTAAACTCTAAATCCAAAATAAAACCCTAAACCTATAATTGAAGCGCTTCTGGAAATAAAAAGTTTCCACCGCCAATATATAGAATAATAATCATTTTAATTAATGTCACATGACAATTTTTAGGAACCTATATAAAAAATATGTATACTTTAAGACATATTTTGACCTAAAAAATACTTTAGATACTTATTTTGACGAAAAAATACTTTAGGTACCTGTTTTGACAAAAAAATTATACTTTAGGTACCAAAATAAAAAAAAAATTGATATACTTTAGGTACTAATATGATATATAAGCCTTATTTTAACTCGCCGCCATCATATTGCATGCACGACTCATTTTATACAATTTAGTCCGAATAAAAAATGATCTAAATTCAATTGAAAATAAGTCTGAATTTGGATTTTGAAAAAAAAAAAACTGAGTCCTGATAGGAGATGTGTTGAATATGGACCTTGTTAGGCAGGGATATAACCATGACTTGAGGTTGGAGGACAAAATATAAATATCTAAAAGTGGGGGTAAATTAAAAAATAAACCAATTTGTAAAGAAATTTAAATAGGACAAAGTTGAAAAGAAAATTTCTTCGGAGTTAGGGGTCAATTGTCCCTCCCCACCCCACATACCTCCGTCACTATTATTAGTGTCTGATCCATATCCGAGTCCGAAATATATTAATCTCAATATTTTGGAAGTTGGACCGAAAAGCTATTTATTTACTTATAAAAAGCGATTACGTCACCTTATCTTCTTCAAATGTTGCTCTCATTCTCAATATTATGGGTGAATCGAACTGAAGTTTTAAGATCAAGGCAATTTCCAATCATGTTCATCTTTTCTTCTCCTTTAAAAAAGATATTTGTTTGAATTGTTATTTAAGAAAAAAAAACTAATCAAATTTTAAATTTTTGGATTCAGATTCTAGACATTCTGCTTAGATCAGACTCAAATATGGTGTATTCGAACTTGAATCGATTTGGAAGTCCTATTGTCAATCCGACACGGACTCAAATTTCATAGAGTCCAGTCCAAATCAGATCAATTACCATCCCTAAATTAACCATTTGTTGTTCAAAGTTCCTTTGGTCTTACTAAAAATATATAAAAAGGAACAAACTGTGATTTTACTTTTTTGGAGTATATTATTTTAAAAATTTAATTCTCTCGTTAGAATTACAATATACTCTCATCACTTCATTGTGCGCAACACTTCCAAAATATATCATACCAATATTTTATGATATTATAATGGAGAGGTCAGAAAGTAAGGGTGGAACTCAAGTTTTGAACTTTTCTTCGTAAATTTACAAACCTAAAAAGGAAACAGTTAGGTCCGTAGTGGGTGCCAGTTTTAAAGTGATGTTTCAGCCATCTCTTTAATGCCTCTATTAAATTTGGTGTGTTCCACCGGAGAAATGGGGTATGCTCAATTTGAAGTAGCAGTTCAAAACTGAAAGTTGGTGCAGTGAAATTAGGCTTAGAAGCACGTACCAAATAGTTTTTGATTGACAACTTTGCTTATTTGACTGAATTGATAAACATGAAGAAACTTTCTTGCGTACTAACTTTTCTGTCTGTTTGCCAAATTTTTTTACTTAATAGAGTTTTCTCTTTTTTGTCGGATGTCCTTTTCTGTTTATAGCTTTTATTACGGAATGGATAATAGGAAAAGAAGTAGAGACTTACTGTTAAATTCAATTATCATAAAGAAAATGAAATTAGGTATAATGTCAAAATATGCCCCCTAACATTTGATTGAATTATCATTTTGACTCATATTATTTTTTAAAGAAATTTAACCCTTAATATTTTATTTTGGGTCAAAATAGACCCTCTGCGGATGAAAGCTGTTATTCAACCAATGTTAAATGGCTTGAAATGATGTGGCAAACCTACATGACAGTACACACCGCGATAACAGTGTCATAAAGGAAAATATGCTGACTTTACTGAATGATGCAATAGTCAAAAAATAATTTTTAAATTTTATATAAAATATAAAATATTTTTTCTTCTGGCGTGTCATTCTGCCAAGTCATTTTAAGTTGTTTATCGTCAGTTGACTAACAATTTTCATTCACGGAGGGGCTATTTTGACCCAAAATAAAACGTTGAAAGCTAAATTGCTTCAAAAAAGAATAGAGGCCAAAGTAACAATTCAGTCAAATGTTAGGGGCATTTTTAACATTATGCCTAGATTTTATTTTAATTCACAATTTTTTGCTATTGTTTATATTTATTTTATGATTTATGTTCAAAATTTGTAACTTTTACTTTTAACAATGTCTTCTTTAATGTTCGAACATGAATTCTCTCAATGAGAACGCAATCTGCCTTGCCATTGCACCCAACATTTGTTGGTTTTTAATACACAATTTGATATAAATTTATAAAGTTTATTAACCATTTCTTAGTTTCAAGTTTTATAATAAAATATAAATACATGAAAATATATTTTCATTATATAAATAAAAATATAAAACTTTTGATATTTAATTTTCATTTTACACATAAAGTAAAAAGTAATTTTTTTTAAAAATATAGTAAACTATTATTAATGGTTACATTTTGATACATAATATGTGTAAAAATATTACCTAACTTTTCTTTAAAATCTAAAATCTAAATCTCAAACCTTAAACCCTAAATCATAAACCCTAAACTCTTACCTTCAATCTTGAATTCTAAACCCAAAGACCCTAAATTAAACCCATAATCCCTAAATTTGACAAACATGTGTAAACTAAAGTTTTACACAAGATTATGTATCAATATTTTTCTTAATATTATGAGATCCACTAATTGGTCGAGTGGTCAAGGATGCTCATCTTGTATGAATTCAAATCTCAACATTGCCTTGAGAATGTAATACCTTTCTATTTAATAGAAAAATGTTTTCTCAATACTCTAATTCAATTTAAACAACACATTTCATTTCAAAACATGATTATTAGAACATATAAACTTTTTTTAATTATGTTGAATGTTATAATTCAATTTAAACAACACATTTTATTTCAAAACATGATTATTAGAACATATAAGGTGATATAAAGGTTTGTGCTACGAATAAATAAGGTGAGTCCAAGGACATTAAAACCCATCAATCTAGAAATAAGGGAATGAGATGATGAAAGAACATGGGACCCAAAAATGAGATGGTTCTTAGGAGAGAAGGGAAGAAATGTGAGCCAACCAATTCCCACTCAAACAAGTGCAATCTCAATTTCCATCTCATTACGGAACGGTTACCCCATTTAGTGGAGGTCAAAGGGCACATGAATATAAGAAAGTGGCTTTGCTGGGTACTATAGGTATGTTCAAAGATTTAAACGGTTTTATATAATTTATTAAAATGAGATTTTTAATTTAAAAAATATTTAAATAGTTGTTAATTTATTGTGCATGTAGTAGTCTGATTTTTAAATAAAAAATGAGGCTAATATAACTCAAAATTTATAAATTATAACATCAATTCGTTTCCATATGTGCTTTATCATTAGCTTATAACTTATTTTTTTATTTTTTTCTTGCAAACATTCAACTTAATTCATTTTGTTATTAAAAAAAATATTTTATTTTAAATTATCTTTTTCTTAAAAAGTTTGTGTGACCATTTTATTGCACATGTTGAGAGCCAACCTCCAAATATCCTTCCAATGCTTTTTTTATGTCTCCCAAACCTTTGCAGTCACCCGAGGCATTTACTTACTTTTTACGTCCAAACTAATCGGTAAAGAGGATAAATATCTTGGCAAATGCAAAGATGAAGTTGGTAAGTTTATAAAGATTATAATGAATCAATTTAACCATTAGAAAAGTCTCGACAACCATTTTTTTTATCAGAAAATGAACTAATCATAGATTAAATATCAAAAGTGTTTCGGAATACAACAATTCCGTTAACATCTGTACGAAAAATAGGCCATAAACAGTTGAAAGGATGTTGGCAAACACACAACATATTCCTAGATACAAAAAACATCCATAGATGAAGGGGTAACACCAGTGCTACGTACAGGGGCGGAGTCAGAATTTGAGGTTGAGAGCCAAAACATAAACGTTTAAAAGCCTGGGGGAGCAAATTCATAAAAAACAATTTTTTATAATATTATATAGAAAGATAAAAGTGAAAATAAATATTTTTGGGGAATGGGAGGCAATTGCCTCTCCCACTCCTATATAGCTCCGTCCTTGGCTATGAAGTCGTGCTACTGCATAAGCGCATCTTCTCCCTTCCATGAAGCCTGAAGGGGTGCTGGAGCATGTAATGCTTGAGTTGGTTGAGGTTAGTCCTGCTGCATTCAAGGATTAAGGTATATAACAACTAACAAGGGATTAGAATTCTTGTCATTAAGAACCATGCTGATAACAGCTGTAGCATCTGGTTCCTCTATAAGTCTAGAAATGTTAGGATGCCTGGCAAGAGTCAACCCATCCCTTAGGGCCCATAGTTCAGATTGGACACTAGTTGCTTCGGGAATATGTCTGCATGAGCCCACGTGCACGATTCAGTTCCCATTACTATCTCTAATGAGAGCTCCTACCCTTGCCCGACCAGGGTTGCCGATGGCAAATCCATCAATATTTAGTTTCATCCATCCACGTGGTGGAGGATTCCACTGTATACCAACTGATGAGGCTACGGGTTCAAATTTTGGAGGGTCAAAATTGTACAACTATGTATGTGTGAGTGTGACTTGTATGTTTTGATATATTTACTTTAATCCCAAGTAAATGTAAAACTATGCATGCGAAACTTGTATGTTTTGATATATCAAGAATCGATGTGTCTCAAGGTAGTAAATTGATACTTTGATATACCAAGCACAATGTATTGTTGGTAAGATTACCGCAAAATCAAACTGTTAGCACGACAGGATAATATAAATCAAATAAAGAGACATTAATAAACTGTGTCGTAGTATAAATCACTGCCTTAAAAACGATTTCGCATCAATGTGTGTAAACGCTGCAGTAGGCGGTCGTCCCTTGAGTTTAACACGGTAGCTCTAATAATCGTATACCCAAAGATCGCAGTGGACAATGGTGTAATTTCTCTTCTCACAACAAGAATAAAAGATAACTGAAAACTGAGAGTTCAAGATACCTAGAATTCTAAAAAAACCTTCTCTATTTATAGGATGTATACCGAAGGCTAAATACGGCAAATAAAATCAATCTTAAACACTGATTTCTGTATTAATTGTCTGGTCAAACTGCTGGAATCACGCCACACGCTAATTAGGAAATAAAGATCAGGAATTAATCCATAGATCAACTCTGATATTATTCTAATTAACAAATAATTCACAGTTGATTTAAGTGCTTATAAATTAGATTTAAAAAATAGGTCTAAAGAAATTATTTCGAATTTTCCCCAAAAAGATAGAACGCGCACGGACGTGTCGAAGACACGTGTTACCATGAACTGAACCAAGTCGAGCCGGCTGGCAGCGGCAGCAGCGTGTGCATGAGAGAGAGTTGTTTAACTACATTCAACAAGGAAGGGTATGAAAGACTCTTTATATACCTTTCCCAAGGGATGTGCCCTCCTAATGTGGTAGGCTGTAAACGAACCGAACGAACACCAACGAGAGTATGTTCATGTTCATTTGTTTATTTTTAACCGAACAAATGAACGGACATGAACAACTGAACGAATATAATTTCTTGTTGATGTTCGTTTGTTAAGGAATATAGTTTGTTCATGTTCGTTCGTTAAAATGTTAAACGAACGTAAACGAGCGAACATAAAATGACATATGTGAATAAATTTAAACGAGCATAAACGAATGAACATATATGAATATTTTTTAAATATAATACTTTTTTATGAAAAATAATAAAAATAAATGGACATATGTGAATAAATTTAAATGAACATAAACGAACGGATTACCGAAGGTTCACAAACGTAAATGAACGAACGAGTCATTTTTTCGTGTTCATTCATTTAATTAAACGAACGAAAAATCTTGTTTTTGTTCGTTCATTTAATAAATTTGTATTTTAATTAAGAATAGATATTCAACCAAAAATCGGTAAATTCATCAAGTCTTTCTCACTAAGACCACCCAAAGCCTGAGCTATAAATTTATTAAGAGCAATTAAGCTCATCTTGTGCATATATATTATTCATCATAGAGATAGGTAAGAGAAATGTACACTATGAGTCTTTCCATGGTTTTGCTTGACCACATTGAACTTAGATAACTAATTTGAGTATCCACCATGAGTTCCTCAACCAATGGGATTTAGTGTAACCCCCTTGATCCAATCTAGTCGCAAGACTGAATCGAGCAAGTCACACGGGGAATATTGAAGTAATCCGGAAAGATTTACCTCAATAAACGACCCTATTTTTTCTTTTTATCTTCTCTAGATGCAATATTATTAACCTAAGTGTATGTACTAGTAGCGGATAAAATTCCAACTCAATCGGGCACAAAATTTACATTCGATTGCTCCAGTTAACTTTTAGGGACCGTTTTGTAAAACTTCCAACATTCAGGGACTTAACATGAAATTAAAGTTACCATTATTCAAATAGTTAGGTTTCAGACTAACATGCCAAATTTCATCTCATTTCGACCAACCAAACTCATTTAATTGAACATTCAAATAATTAGAGACCAAAATGTAATAAATTAGAACTTCAAGAAACACCAAATAACTAACATAACTGCCAAGTGTATCGATACACTTATGCCCGTACCGATACGCCTTTATCTCATCAACATCTCAGATTTCTAGTGTCAAAATAGTGTATCGATACGGTCCCGTGTACCGATACGGTTCCTTAATTTGCCTTCATACCGTACCGATACGATACATAGCATACCGATGCAGTATGCCTAAAATGGCTTAATCGTATCTATACAGTAGCCCACGTATCGATACGCCTGGGCATGTAATGACTCATTTTGCCGATTAATCACTTTAAAATGCAAGCCAAACCTTATAGGCATGTTTCTAAGACATACATAGCATATTTGGGGATCGATCCTCAACCAAAAGCATCAGAAACAACATCAAGACATGATCGCATATCCAAAAGAGAAATCTATAGGCATGCACCCTATTTCCAAGCCAAGTTAAATACCAAAGCTCAAACCAAACATTATAGGCTATTTACAAAACTAATAAGATAATACAAACTTGCCATAAAACCAAGGAGTTCACAACATACTCTCCCAAACCGTATATGTACCCTCCCATTGCCAAATTTATTACTATCGATTAGTTCAAAACCATACTGAGCTAAGTGAACCTCTTGGACTTCTACCCTTTCCTCCTTGCCGCCCCCAACAAGCTACTTATTTGCATTGTTAAGAAAAGAGTGAGTAAGTAATAAGCTTAGTGAGGGACACTCATTCAGAAACCATCAACATTGCATTTTTAAAACCTTTTTCTCAACAAACCATTTCTTATCATGCTCAAATGTAATATCATGCTTTAAAACCCATTAAAGTAAAATCATTTACCTTTGCACACATGTATCATTTGGCTCATGCATTAAACCCAATGTAAATTTCAATGCAAGCCTCTCAAGCTTGAACATTACAAAATATGTCTCAAAATAGAATCTCATGTATAAATCCCATTATACAAAACCATTAAAAACAATGATACATGAAATCTCATATATTGACATTCAAGTGACCCGGATGGCTACAACCCCATCCTTGGATAACACTACCCCTATCCATTAAATGTTCGGATATACGGACACCTTGATGACACCGACCCCATCAAGCCTTATGGTGATACTACCTACCATAATGCACACTTCGGACAGGTTGGCACTACCTTCATTGCCCGTGGTTATGACACTACCCCCATCACTCGCAACACAATAGAACTACCCCTATTGTGTAACCGAAGAATTTGGCTCACGTGCAAATTTTGTATATATTATAGTGCACTCTCATCCTATTGGTCGACCAATTATATTCGATTATAATAAGCATCATCACTTGCCAATATACACTTTAAAACCATGTTACTTTACTATTTTTCAATGCATAAACGTAAACCATTTCTCATCCCATTTCAAAAGCACAACCAATGCATATCATTTTCTCAACAAGATATAATCTCTTTAAAACCATAAATCAATCTCATGGGATAACATGAATCATCTCTCAATTCATAAAAACATGCATAACAGTAGGTAAGAAATTATCTTCAAAACATGAGCATGATTTAACAAAACAATGGGAAAACTGAAAACCGAGAGCGAAACCTTTCATACTTACTTTCGAGCTTACATTAGTGTTTCAAGCTCAATCTAAACCCCCAAACCTTGCTTTCAAACCTTTGAAAATATTTTAAAATCATTTCCACTCACCATCAAAGCCTTGCTTGCTTTGCCGAAGCGATCTCAAGCCTCTGGATCAATCGAGACTTCCTCCGACGTTAACAGATCAATCTCCCATGCTTCTAACGAAAGCAAAACAGAGGATTAATGCACTTCCCTGCATCAAAATCCCCAGCAACTCAACCCTACACATTCTCTACTCAACTATCAACATTTCGTTACCCGAAAACAACTGAAAACATCAGCGAAATCACTCTAATCAATCTCCAGCCATTACCCAGCGAGATCAACATCAAAACATCAAAAAGATACATCTAAAAACATCTCTTCAACACCAAAATATCACCAGCAACCTTTTAACCACTTAAACAAGCCACATACTCAAAGATCTCAACCTAGAAATCTAGCAATCTACCTAGTTTCAGGATTACCACATTAAAATCTATTAATCCTCATTGTTAAACATCAAAATTATGTTTAATCTTGATCTAAAACCCAGCATTAACAAATAGAAACAAATCTTACTTGATTCCATCCATTAAACATCAATTAAACCAATTTTCCACAATTATATCCTCAAAACTCATTAGAAAACATCGATACAAGATAAAGAACTTCGGAATTTCAGTAAATAACTTTTCATTAGAGGAGAAGAACAAAATTTTACCTATAATGTTTGCTTTTCCCCCCAATTGTATAGATTTACATGAGAAAACAAGGGTAAAACCATAAGGTTTTGATAGAAAATCATTAGGAAATCATTTATTGTTAAAAAGATGAATTAAATCAAGAGTTTACATCAAATCTTTGAAGAAGAAAATGATGTTTGGCTGGAGAGAATTTGAGAGAAAAGTTATGATATGATCTCGGTTGAGTGTTCTGAATCATATGATGTTGCCCGATCGTGATTCGAGTAAGAGCTTGAAATATCTTGCCGTGGCAAGTTAGTTACCATGGAAATTGGGGATGTGAAGTTGCCATAGCAATTTAGTTGCAGTGGCAACTGGGTTTAAGATATGAATGGATAGTATTGGAAATTTATGGTAGAAGGAAATATGGATATAGAAGATAGTGGTGGTGGCGTAGGCTTTGTAGGTTTGAAAAAGGTTGACGGATTGTGACCCGCTAGCTCTATAGAGCTAGGAACCAACAATATACAATGATGGAATCGAAGTGATAGAGTATGGATTGTGACCTTATAGCTATAAAGAGCTAGGAACCAACAATATAAAAAAATGGATTGAAGACCACACGAACAACTTGAAGCCGATAAAGTTCTTCAAAAGAACTAGAAAGAAAGCAAATTTCAAAGAGGATTTTTATATATCAAAGTTTGATTCAAATGAAAGAAAAATGGGCCTATTTATAGTGTTCATAGGTTGAATACGAAAGGCCACACAAAGGATATGAATGCTTCATCAAAGTGGTGTTGAATGCTTTGTTTCTTCTTATCTCCTTTAGTGGCCGAATATTCTAAATAGTTTAGGATGGATTTAGACACTTTTGAGGCTGGATGGAGACACAATTTCGTCCAAAGGGGTGGATGACTCTTGGACTTCTTTGGCTGGCTCACTCATGAAAGAAAGGGGGTGAATGTTGACAGTTGATGTATGTAGATTCATTGTCGACAAAAGGGTAGTGTCTCTTCCTACTCCATGCTCATCTACAAGCCATTCATCCTTCTTGAATGTCATAAAGATGGTCTTCATTACATGTCTTATTGTAGAATATGAAAAGCCTTCAAAAAGATGATAAAGAATGACTTGCATGTCTTGATTATATGAATAATGGTGGCCTTCAATTGAGTGATAAAGATAGCTTTTAAGGCTTGTCTTCCTTGTAGAATTCGAACAACCTCTCCAAATGGTTGATAATTATGGGCTTTAATTGCTTGTCTCACATGCATGCATTTACCGTAATGAAATTCCAGCCTTCATTGTCTTCAGTAAAATGATCATATCTCAAGCTCACGATATCAGATTGAGGTGATTCAAAAGGCGCCGGGAAGCTAAGAGATAGATGAAATAAATTTGAAGAAGACTTCTAAACCTAGATCTTTCTGGATCCCATCCAAAAATGGCGAATAAGTTGTCTAAAAGTATGAGACTCCTTGAATTCCTTCTTTAAGTGTTGTTTTTAGTTCATGCCTATGAAACCGATCAGCCTCTTTCAAGTGTCTTCAATTGGTGATAATTGCTTTGTCATTCTTGAAGAAAATGATCAGCCATTTACCCAAATGAATTCCCTAACACATTAGACATCCATTAGATAACAACTTGCTTATTAAAAAGAAAGCAAATTTCAAACCAGTTTTAATGAGCTAGTTTAATTAATGAAAGTAGTTGCATAGAATGAACTAATTTAATTAAGTAAAACTAACACACTAAATGAACTCACAAACATAAACAAACATGCTTTAAATGACTAACTTGCATTAATTAAACTGACATACATTAATTAAATTAACATGCTTAAATGTTCTAATTTCTAACTGAAGTACATGCTTTGAATGAAGTAGCATGCTTATTTATTCATGTAATTTATGATGCAAACCATTAATACACATGCAAATACATGCACAAGTAAAAGATGGAATAAGGAAGAACTCTCTTAGAATTAGCCTTGAAGATCTTCGATGATGGTGGAGGTTCTTCCTTTGGGTTGAAATACATATTCATAAATCTAACCTTAGTTTCAACATCCCAGATTAGACTCGAATAAGCTTCTTGAAGCTTCTCGAATGTAAACAACTTTCCTGGATCAAACGGTCTTAGAAAGGTTGCAGAAAATAATGTAAGGCACGTGGCTGTGCTCACACCATTCCCTCCATCTTTAAGGCAATTCGTCCTCGAATAAAAAATATCAATAAAAGAATGAACTTCATTGGACAACAAGAAAGACTCTTTGCCATAGGTAGAATACTACAATTTAGTTCCTCGCCCTTGAGAATGGTTCATCCCCAAATTGCAAACATCATTGGGGAAATGTTCTTCATCACCAAGTAAAAAGAACTCTTTTCCATAGATAGATAAGTCTTTTTGAACTCTTCATGGTGGTGGCTTTCCAACTTCATGAAATGAGACAAAACCATTGACAAATTTTGGAACATTAATAGACAAATTCTCTTTCACCTTTGGTTGAAATGAGGCGTCTTGCTCTTGTTTCATGGCCTCGAAAATTTGAACAACCGGCCTTCCATTGAACAAAACTAAACATTTGATGAACATTTTATCAAAAAAGATTTGACTAGTTTCTTGCCAGGGCCTTAGAAAAAAATTTCTCCATTGATCAACCACTCCAGTTTGAAAGGTTGAATATCCTTTGTTGGCGCTTCAATTTGATCCACCAAAGTCTCATGTGTGATGCAAACAATCATGGATTGATTGAATTTTGAAAAATCTCCTTCCATAGAAAATACAATCTTGTTTGCCTCTTTGTCTTCTAAAACATCCACGGATGTAATTTCCTCTTCGCCTTTACTTACACTAGAAACAATTTTATCATTAGTGGTGCACGTAAACAATGGATGATCGGGCTTACTTGTTTCTTCTATGGCCTCTTTTTCTAAATCATCCTTGGTGACAAATCTTCCTTTTCCTTTAAGAATTATGGTGTTATGATTAGGACATTGGCTCGGGATGTGTCCTCTTCCCAAACACCAGTAACATTGAATTTCTCTTGAATTTATCATTCCACAATCCCGTGACAATGAAAAATCAAGAATAAAAGAAGAATGGTTAAAGTTGTTGGTGCAAAATGAAATCTGACTCTCTTTCTTTTATGCACAAATAATTTCTTTGTCAAACTCATTCTTTTCACTTTCGTCTTCTTTTTGAATTTTTTTTTCACTTTCACTCTTTTTTATTTTTAAAAAAAATCACTTTTCCCTCTTTTTCACAAAACTCTTTTCCTTCGCTCTCAATGTCTTTTTCAACTCTCGTTTCTTTCTCTTTTTTGCCAACATTTCCTTTTTCTAGTTGTTCTTGCTATCGTGTTTCTTTGACAAAATTGTCAAAGCACTCTTGAAGACAAGCTAGACATTCTGGATTGAAATACGCAGAAATGCAAGGCTCACTTCGTGTTGAACTTTTGACATTGCTTCTTGTTCGAAAATTCAAATCCTCCTTACAAGATCTGCCACTCCAATTGGATATAAATTTAGAGAATGGTCGAGTGTTATCTCTCCATTTTTCTTTCCATTTAACCTTCGGTGGAGGCGGTTGCTTCAAATAAGAAACTTTCTCAAGGCAATCTAAACTCTTGTTAATGGGTTCAAATGCTCGTTGTATCACATTTCTTATCTCACGACTAAGATCTTATAGAGCAAAGTTTGGTGTGTTGTTTCTTGTAGAAACATCAGATCTTGTGCACTTTCGAGACATTATGAATAAAAGATTATAATAAAAAAAATATTTCCTCACAAATCAAAACCTCACTATTGCACTCCACAAAAAATCACCACACCACTCGTGTTTCACTCGGAATATGACTTTTACCCTTGATGTGCTCTCTTTCCTTTTACCACTCTTGCTCTCTTTCAAGTCCTTTTTCTCAACAAACCATTTCTCATCATGCTCAAATGTAATCTCATGCTTTAAAACCTATTAAAGCAAAACCATTTACCTTTGCACACATGTATCATTTGGCTCATGCATTAAACCCAATGCAAATTTCAATGCAAGCCTCTCATGCTTGAATATTACAAAACATGTCTCAAAATAGAATCTCATCTATAAATCCCATTATACAAAACCATTGAAAACAATGATATATGAAATCTCATATATTGGCATTCAAGTGACCCGGATGGCTACAACCCCATCCTTGGATAGCACTACCCTATCCATTAAATGTTCGGATATGCGGACACCTTGATGGCTCTGAACCCATAAAGCCTCAAGGTGATACTACCCATCATAATGCACACTTCGGCCAGGTTGGCACTACCCCCATCACTCGCAACACAATAGAACAATCCCTATTGTGCAACCAAAAAATTTGGCTCACGTACGAATTTTGTATATATTATAGTGCACTCTCATCCTATTGGTCGACTAATTATATCCGATTATAATAAGCATCATCACTTGCCAATATACACTTTAAAACCATGTTACCTTACTATTTTTCAATGCATAAACATAAACCATTTCTCATCTATTTCAATAGCACAACCAATGCATATCATTTTCTCAACAAGATATAATCTCTTTTAAACCATAAATCAATCTCATGGGATAACATGAATCATCTCTCAATTCATAAAAACATGCATAACAGTAGGTAACAGATCTATCTTCAAAACATGAGCATGATTTAACAAAACAATGGGAAAACCGAAAAGCAAGAGCAAAACCTTTCATACATACTTCCGAGATTAGGTTAGCATTTCAAGCTCAATCTAAACCCCCAAACCTTGCTTTCAAAACCTTTGAAAAGCTTTTAAAATCATTTCCACTCACTGTCAACATTTTGCTTGCTTTTCCAAAGCGATCTCAAGCCTCCGGATCAACCTAGACTTCCTCCAATGTTAACAGATCAATCTCCCCTACTTCTAACCAAACCAAAACATAGGATTAATTTACTTCCCTGCAACAAAATCCCCAACAACTCAACCCTACACTTTCTCTACTCAACTATCAACATTTCGCTACCCGAAAACATACAAAACCATTCTAATCAATCTCCACCCTTTACCAAGTGAGATCAACATCAAAACATCAACAAGATACATCTAAAACATCTCCTTAACACCAAAATATCACCCGCAACCATTTAACCACTTAAACAAGCCACATACTCAAATATCTCAACTTAGAAATCTAGCAATCTATATAGTTCGGGATTACCACATTAAAATCTATTAATCCTCATTTTAAACATCAAAATTATGTTTAATCTCGATCTAAAACCCAACATTAACAAATCAAAAACTAATCTTACTTGATTCCATCCATTAAACATCAATTAAACCAATTTTCCACAATTATATCATCAAAACCCATTAGAAAACATCCATAAAAGATCAAGAACTTGGGAATTTCAGTAAAGAGCCTTTCACTAAAGGAGAAGAACGAAACCTTACCTCTAATGATTGCTTTTCCCCCCAATTGTATAGATTTACATGAGAAAACAAGGGTAAAACCGTAAGGTTTTGATAGGAAATAATTTAGTGTTAGAAAGATGAATTAAATCAAGTGTTTACCTCAAATATTTGAGGAAGAAACTGATGTTTGGATGGAGAGAATTTGAGAGAAAATGGTTGAGAGAAAAGTTAGTTACGTGAAATATGTTTTAAGAGATTAATGCTTAATTAATTCTCTCCAATTTATTTTATTTATTAAAACCAATTTAAAATTATCCAATTAGGAGGAAAAATTATGAATTAGTCTTTGGGTCAAATGCTCCTTAAAGATTCAAAGTTCTGATCTTTTTCAAAATAGTCACCAAACAGTTTTACGATTTTATATTTTGGTCACTAGATCCAAAATGTCAAAACTCCAAAATCCATTTTGCAAAATTCATTCCATAAAAATAATTTATATATTAAATAATGATTTTAAAACATTTTCCATATTTTATTTCCTCAAAAAACCCTTCAAATCAATTAAATCCCAAAACTAGCCTAAATTGTCGAAACTGGTTCGACCGAACTGTCTATCTTAAACCTGGCTAACTCCTAGGCCCAAAATCGAGGCTTACAGACCTAGTCTAGACGCAAGACCAAATGAGCGAGCTACATTGGGGTTGTCATGACAAACTCGTAAAGATTTAACTCAAATTATGTCCAATTTTGTTTTATCTTATCTAGATGCAACATTATAACATATGGTGTGCATGCTAGTAGCGGGTGAAATATCAACTCAAACGGGCGTCAAATCGACATCCAATTGCACGCAATTGCAATTAAGGACCAAATTGCAAATATTGAAACTTACGAGGACTTACTTAGGTTTAAGGTTACCAATCCTCAATTAGTCAGGTTACATGCTTTCTTGACAAAATTCAACTCAAAAAGATCATCCAAACACATACAATCGCATTCACATTTAATAGGGACTAAAATGAATGAATCAGAAACTTCCAAATATCACATTAACTGAAATAACAGCTGCCCGTATTGATACACGAGCAAGTGTATCAATATATTTTTACATTTCTCAAAATCATAGATTCTAGTAGCTCAAAACTGTACCGAAACACCTATTCAAGTATTGAAACACCAAGCCAAAGTATCATGCTTGTATCAGTATAGCAGCTTGCGTACTGAAACCCCTGTTCAAATTACACTTACCTGTTTCATTACAGGGACACGCGTACTGATATGACTGGACCTAAAATGTCCCAATTTGCTGTTTTTTTACTGTCATGGCTTCAAACATGGATCAACATGCCACAAACATAATCACAACCATTCTAAAGAGCAATCTATGTCAAGATATCATAGAATCATGAACAAATCACGACATCATGCCTTAATCGAAAATCTAGAGCATGCTTCCTAAAAATGAAGCCAACCATCATAAAAAACATAAATCCAAAGCAACAACCAAACATATAAGGCCAATTATAATCCCACAACAACGATACAAACTTGCTCAAAAATGGAGTTTGGAACCATACTTTCGAATAGCCGAAGTCCTTGGATTTCCTTCGCTCGCTCCCTACCTCCAAACTCTAATTCTCTGCATTGATGGACAAAGAGAGCAAAAGCACACTAGGCTTAGTGAGGAGTGCTCAAACAACACACCATCAATGCATTTTAAAACCATTTTTCCAAAGCACATTGAAATCATCATTTTAATCAACTTATAAAACATCATGCCTTGAAAACCATGCACTTAACCCTTTCGAAAAACCAACATATAAAACCATATGCAACATGTATCATGGATTAACAACAAATCTCATTTGCTAACCCTCAATTTAAGCCTTCCCATGCATAACAATCCATATGCAAAGCTTAAAAAGTAAACATGTATAAACCAACATTATACAACAAAATCCATCAACATGATACATTATCAATTATATTAGGCTTTCAAGTGATCATAACCAAGTTCCACTTTACAAAATATTACATCGGATACACAGATTCAACAAGTGTCCTCCCAACACTTCATGCCATCTCAACCAAAATTAAGGTACACTCACAACCGGGTACTATCAAAACCCATCTCATCGGTTAGACGCATCATCCACTAATAGAAGGTTTTGGTACCATATAATCCCTCAACCGTTAGGGTACTCATGGTGGAGTATTCGGTACACATAAACCCTTTAACACTCGAGGTGACTCTTTATAGTGCACTATCAATCCTATGGCCGACCAACTTTATCCGATAACATTTTAAACCACATCACTTGCCAATATAATTCATTATTAACCATGTACCTCACTATTTTTATATGTATCAAACCAAAACCATTTCCAAAGCATTAAACCATGCTTTGACAAGCATTTCACATACTTACATGGATCATTTACCAAATGCATCTATCATCATTAGATTTTCAAAAATAGTATAAAACATACTTTAAATCATACTTAAACAGTAGGTACCATGTCATTCAAAACAAGTGCATAAAACCAATTTCGTTAAAGCACGACCGAGAGAGAATTATCGCCATATTTATTTTTGAGTTTAAACCAGCATTTCAAGCTAAGTATAAACTCCCAATATCACCTTTAAAATATATCAAAGCTGAAATCCACATTCCCACTCACCGACATCGCAAAGCTTCATTTTCCGATGCGAATCACTCCTCTAAAGCTTCCGAAGCGGCGCTATGAGCTTGAGGATCGAACTCCCCTGCTTTTACCACACAAAAATAGAGGAATCAATGAATCAAAATGCATTCACAAACCCAGCAACATCAGTCCACAACAAACCTCTACAAACTCTAGCCGAAACTGTTGCGTGTTTTGAGTGCTTCGCAAATGGTGCAAGTGTACACGTCGCAAGTTATAATATAAAATATATATCATCTCTATAGGGATTGATAAAACTCTGATTTCTAACTCCTTGCACTGAAAAGAGAAATAAATTATGGTGGTAGGTGTTTTGAATTAACGAGTAAAGTAAATTAAGTCAAGTAAAAAATTAGAAAGTAATCGAATGAGAGAGTAGTCCAGGCTGTCGTGAATAGTGGTGCGATAGTTGAATGGATAATCTCGATAGTTGATTGCTTAGGTAACTTAATTGTCGTGGCAACTAAAACTGACTGAATTGCCGTGGAAAGTGATTATGCCGCAACACTAGTACAATTGCCATGACAACTGAGTTCTTTCCTTCAGGGTTTGGCGAAGCATTCTTCAATGGCTTCTAGTTATACCTAATTGAAACACTGGTTTATTGTGCATGCCTTGGTGATACAATATAACACCCCACACCCGGTTTAGGAGTAAACCAAACTTAGGGAGTGTTTAAAGCAAACATAAACACGAAACCTTGACAAACCTAATACGAACTTTGAATATGCTTTCAAACAAAACTGAGTAATTAAAAACTTTTTAAATGCTTCCAAAGAGCTATCTTAAGATATCCAAACATATGCAAACATGTATGTACGCAGCATTACAAAACACATACGAGAAATTTAAAATATTATCTTTATTTAAGAAGTAACCCAGCTTCAAACATAGCTCTCACATAAACAAGCATGCTTATGGAAACAAGGCATTTTAATTAACAGATCAAAGTGTACTTTATCATGGGAAGATATTCATCTCTTAAACTCATATCCAAAAGTCAATTAAACTTTTAATCTCATTTACCATTATCCCATTATAACTCTAGCTTTAGTCAAAGTGTGAACCTTGACACTTTAGACATTTACTCAATTATGGAGGGGTGACTTTAACTAAAGTATGCCAACAATTCTTTTCATGACAGGCCAAACAACTTTAGCATGAATATTTTATTAGACACAAGTAGGTATGGGAATCATTTACCATTATAAAACTATTCAAAACAAGCATGTCAAAGATTCTAATCATCTAATACTCAAGTAACCACTTCCAGGTTTATAACAATCAATCATGAACATACCAAAGTTCCTCATTTTAATATACATGTTTATATCACTCATCAAATAAAACTTTATCTCTTTTATAAGCTCTTAGTAGTATCACTAATATTTATTTTAGTATTAATTAGTGCAATTTATGTACGAATTATTCGTCAAAATTATAGAACTAACAATCATATGCTTAATCTACTCCATCTTATGTAAGTCTAGCATATGATACATGATAGCCTAAGCATGCATTCTAGCATTCCACAAGATGCTATGATAATTTAAGCATATCTTTTTATCAATCTAATCTATTATTCTCATATCATAGCTACCAAAATAATTTTGCAGCCAAGCAATCATAAAGCAATTATAATGGCCCATTACAACACTTATATATACACTTACATAAACAAATGATCATAACATGCACCGAATGTAAAATGCTTATATATCGACTATGTGCCACCATCTAAAAGTATCTAAATATTTTATGTAACGTACTTCTAAGCACTTGTGATCCGTCCAAGCTCTGAAATTGAATGGAAACTTTAGCAACCTGAAAGATAATAACAAGGCATGGTAATCTTATGCTTAGTGAGGTAGCATTAATATCCTAAAAAAATTATTCAACTTTTAATCTTATATTCATAAAATCATTTCATGTAAGACACCAGGTCCTTATATAACCCCTCTGGTTTCTTAATATGTAGGGTATTAGGATTGACGTATCTTAGTCGTAGGACATCTCATAAATTAAGCGTACTAAATTAGGATATCATTAGCAAAACCTATCGTAGCCATGTCATATCATAAGCTTAATTTTATTATCGTATAAATTATTATCAAGCAGGTTTTAGACTTAAGTTACTTATCATATAAGTTATCACACTAAGCATGTCATAGCATTTTTATACATATCGAAACATGACCCTCTATGAATATGGCTACTTAATGCCTCATTTCCTAATCATCTTATCTCAAGAAAAATGTATACTTGTCACATGAATCATTACACATAATTCATTGTTTAACTTAAAATTTTGTCTTTTTATCTTTCTCGTAGCTTTCCAAACCTAACTTCGCATCCTTTACTTAACAATTATTTTAAACAACTTAATATTCCATAATTAGGTATTACTTGACTCGAGATAACTAATATATCATAACTTGAATTCCTTAATTTGTAAGTTTACCATATTTAGTCTTCATTATAGCTTCCTACGATTACCAAAAATATAAAACAAGCATCATGTTAATTAAACACTGCTTGCTATTCATGTGTCCGTGTAGTTAATTGAGTGGCTTATAAATTTCAATAATGTCCAACTGAAACTATTAGTTTCTATTCAAATATGCACCCAAAGAATAATTTACAACCTAAGTTACTTTATTTCACTTTGATAACTTATAGGCTTGCTCGAACAGAAAAGCAAGATTTACATGACTTGCTCCTTAATCAACCATAAAATCCAGATTTGACTCGAGTTTAATAGAAGTAGACTACCATATCCCAAGCATAAAAGTGATCACACAAGTTCATAACCATAACACACAAAGAATGTACAAGAAGCTCGAACATGGAATCATCTAAAACAAGTTAAGACTTTCGAACCAATCACTGATTCATGGTCATGGATACGATTATAATTTCATAACTAGTAATCAAATCAATCACACACACATCTCACATGTTCAAGGAATGTATAACACATTTATGACTTAATTATTTAAAGGTACATAACATGCTTAAATTCATGAGTCAAAATGTGGCTTGACTTTATGTTTCATAAAAATGATCTTTTCATCTTAGAAATTCAATCAATAATTTAGCCATACTCCAACATGTAAGAGCATAAGTTTGAATACGTATCATGTGATAGACTTCGATTGCTCACCACACAAAATATCAATATGCCATAACATAGATATAGATTACTTATTATTAAAAAGATATCAACTGTACCCATTAACTTAGCTTACAAATCTCCATTTTCATCTTTAATAAAGTCTTCATTTATACTCAAGTATATACATACAAGTATTCAAAAAGGATTCTTTAATTTACACATGACATACACCATATCCAGTTTAATTCATAATATCATGGATTTCTTAGCTTTCAAGTCATCAACCTATCATATCACAATCATATGATATTTATCTCATAAATGGTTAAGGTAGTTTATTATTTAAAATTCAAATTTCATTCTTTTACTTTTATCATAGCCTTGAGAATCAAACTTCAGCCTAGGTACACGAATCTCCAACCAACTGTCACCAAATCAGAATGGTACTCGCAATACCAGTCAATCCCTCCTACTGTCACCAAGTGACCACACACACTTCCCTCTTACTGTCGCCAAATAGGACCACTATCCCGGACCGTAGTCCACCCCGAACACTGAGCTCTATGGACTCTATGGCATGCCAACTATACCTAAGACTGACTCGAGACCAAAGCTTTCTTATTATCATATCTTATTAGCACATAGTGTGCAAAGCTCCTTATCAATGGTAGCCATGAACTTATCATATTCATCTCAAAATGAGCATTGATCCATTTTCTTGCTATCATATTATCATGGCTTATCTCGTATCATATCCACAGATTCAATCACATATATTTGTCGAATAGTGAGTGTTTTTCAAGCATATTCAAATATATTCAAAACATTAATTAAGCATATCTCATTGTTATTATTTTCAAGTATATACATTTATAGATCATATAAGATCCTCATATCAAGCATTTTATCTTTATCAAAAAATAGCTTAGCAAGGTTTCTTGGTGGAACTCATTAAAGCATCGATTAACCTTATCAAAACATTGCATCACGTCAAACTATGCATAGTATTTCATACTAGACATTTAGATACCAATTTGATTCATTCCATTCACCCAATGCACATTTAGGATTTAATCTGAAATCAACTATTCAACGATTTCTTAGCAATCAAGTAATACCATATAATAAGTTCATGAAGTAGTATCACACCTGTAACACCCTAAACATGGCCTAGGAAGGTTACCACTATTTAAGATATAGACTAATTGAATTATGTACTAATCAAATTAAAGAAGAAAGAACATTAGCTATCTTTTAGATCAAATAAGTGAAATTAGAACCAAATTGAATTGAAATTAAAACTAAAAGGCTTAAATGGAAGGATGGAAATGTGAACATGCAAAGCTCTAGAGATTGCATGTAAATTGCATTAGAATTGGAGGTCTAGACACATGTTCTCATCAAATGAGAACATGTGCCTTGTGAGTCATGACTCACGGCAACAAGGTGGGTAAAGATGAACAAAAATTGTGTCATCTTATTCATCCCATAGTCGAATGTTTGAGAGAGAAAGGGGGAGAGAAAGCTTCATAGATCATCTTCAATTCATGTTTCTTGATTGAACTTTGATCAAATTAGCTTGAAGAAGGCAAATTGCTTGATTCCTACATGATATAGAATGCTTGAATCTTAAGTTTGTGATGTTCGTGTTGCCTAAATTGAATAGGATGATTGCCATGCATGATAAGATAATGTTAGCTTCTAATGGTACTTGAAATTGTGAGTGTTAGTATCCAAATTGCTAAAGAAAATGTGTAAAAATGCTAATTGTATATAATGCCCTGTATTAAGCACATTGCTAGGTGAATTAGACTGACCTAGACATGTAAGAACATGAAAATAAGTTGAATTACAATGTTAGAATCTTTTTTAGATGAGTTATGAAGCTAGAAACTCAACCTAGTGTAATCTGCCCAGAATACTCTGTTCTGGGCAGTAACTTTGAAAACTCACCATAAATTGTATAAATGGAATTTAAGGCTGAAATTTATATGGATAGTGCCTTAACATGTCTAAATTCATTAGGAGAAAACAAAACTGAATTCTGGATTGTAGAATGAATTGTAGAGAAGAAACACTAGGGACAGTGCAAACTGTCCAATGTTGTAAATTGCTCAGTCTTTAAGTTAAAAACTGTATTAATTGGAAAAGAACTAAAATGAAAGTCCTATATGGTTAGAAATACAGTTAAGTTATATTTCCAATGGTTTAAACCAATTGAAATTCCGACGTATGGAATGAAAGTTATGCATGTTTAAGTGAACAGAGTACATGCTGCCTGGTAGCAGCAGCTTAGGTAAGTGTACACAGTTTTGTGGCAGTTTTGAAAACTGTTTTGTAAACAGTTTTAGGACATTGGTTACTGCCATTTTTACATGAATTAGAGTATAGACAAGTGTAGTTATGTGTAGTAAAGAATATATATGAACATGCTGCCAGATTTGTATATGCTGTGTACTAGTAATATTGCCTTGGTTGAATGATTATGTGAACTTGTTTTAACATGTATATATTTGTGTAATGTGTTCGAACCAGGAGTGAACTTGGTGGAAGAGGATAGGGTGGAACATCCTAAAGCTAAGAACAAAGGAGTTTGGATCCAAGACTATTTAGCTTGGAGAGTATTGTGAGTGTAGTTTATTCTAGAGTTAGGACTAGGTCTTAACTAAATCAAGCATGTCTACATTCTTGTAATGTTTAAATGGACCTAATATGGACTTGGCCTAATAAGGTAAGTATGATTAAAGTAATGCATGGAATTTGATCACATCCTTGAATTCATGTATAATTCGATTGCTAAGCATGTTTAAGTGGTAACATTGGCGCTTGTATGTATGATATGGCATGTGATCGAATGCTTAAAGAAATTGCTTGAAATGTTATCCCAAATTGATGAAATGAACACATGAGAATTACATGATATATGAGCTATGGCTCAATTGGCCTAAGGGCCTAGTATATAATGAACTTGCTGAATACTTGACATGATATTGAACTTGAAATACTTGTAGAAATGGCTAAAATCGAACAACCTTGGTAGCTAGTTGGATTAGGTAGAAGGGCATGCCTTAGAGTCTAGAGCTCATTGTGTTAGGGTGGACTACGGTCCAGGGCTAAGGCCCCTATTTGGCGACAGACAGAGGGTACGTATGTGGTCTTTGGCGACAGTAGGAGGGTTGACCAGCACTACAATGCATCTTGTGGTGACAGTTGGTTGGAGACTCGATTACCTATACAAACTAAGTACAAAGGGGGTTATTTAAATGATAACAAATGAAATAATAGTCCTATAATACATGTTACTTGTCTTGAAAGTTATAAAATGAATGTTACATGACATGAAAGCCATGAATTGTATGTTACTTGTCATGGATGCATGAATTGCTTGAGACTTGATATGAGATGTATTGTTGTTTAACATGTAAACCATGCAATGTTCGATATTTGGTATGTCAACTTGATTTACTTGGTAAATGTATACCATTCGAATGATTAGATAACACATTTCTTGGTATTGATTACCTTGTTACTCTAATAAGATATAATTCATGCCTATTTCTTGCTAGATTGTTTGAATGATATACATGCTTGGTGATTGTGATTCTTGATTGACTTGAAATGCTTATAAACTTTAGTTAGGTAGACTTGATAAATGGCTAAATAACATTATAAATGGTTAGAACTAGTTACTACCTCACTAAGTACATATTTTGTACTTATCACTCTTGTTTTCATTCTTCCCAACCACAGGATAAACGATTCGATTGTTGCTTGACCTTGAAGCCTGATTTCTTGAGCTCGAAGCAATACACAAGTATAGCATAACTATGGTTCATACTTGTTTTGTACACCCCTAGTTGGTGGCACTTAGATTGTATCTAGTGAACTAGTACATGCATTTTGAATACTTGAATACTTGTATATATGTGTTCTTGAATTGGCCTACTATGTTATGAACTTGGTTGACAATGTGAAACAAGTATGTATTGAACTTAAATTACATGTAATGGAAAGGTGTTTTGCTGTACATATATGAATATACAAATGGAATTTTCAAGTGATTGATCTAGTTTATATTGTGCCATAAGAATGCCTTGGAAATTTTATGGTCACTTGTGTATGAACATACCTTGTTGTAAGTGTTTTGTGTGTTTGTATGGTAATTGCTGAAGGGATAGGCTTGGTGTATGGCTTGATTGGAAACAAGTTACATGCAATTGTATGTTCAACAATCATGTTTAGTAAATTTAGGTATGAGATGTTATATGTATCAAACTGATGAGCAATGAAATGAAATGAAAGCATGTTTGTATACTCAGGCCATTTGAATGATAGTGGTATGATGTAGTTAATGGAATTGTTAAAGTAGTAACCTGTAATGACTTGAAATCAAAATGTGAGATTGCTTTCTTGATAAGTTAAGTATGCTTGGTTTCTTGCTACTTAAGTTACTCATCTAATAGGGACGAGTTAATCTATTCTTGTCTTGTTCTTGCTTATAATGCCTCGTTATTGCTTGGTAACGCTCCCGAGCCGGTTTGCTACTAACCTGGGGTAGGGGGTGTTACATTTATTGGTAATCAGTGCTTTTTAGTCGGTTCTAGGACTAAATCGGGCTCTCTTGCATCATATGGGATACTTGTGCCACCTAGGAGTTTTTTATTTATAGCTTGTGTCTTTGCTTAACTAAACCGAATTCCTAATTGTTCTATTTAAACGTAGAATGTCTGAAACAAGGCTCGCTCAGGATGATGAAAGTCCCGTAGGCTCTTCGAATGAAGGAGATAGTGTGAGTTTGAAGTAGAATCCTCCACAACAACAAGCTCAACCCCGAGCCCAATCTGTTGCTCAACATAAAGCTCCTGCTATAAATCCTATGAAGCAGGAACGTCTTATGAGCATGAAGGAGATGTTCAATCATCTTGTAACTACTTTGAAATGACACCATCCTATTCCTCTTCCTCCTACTGTGCCAAACAGAGCCCCGATTGACAAGCTGTCTCAATATCGTGTAACTACCTTCACCGGTACTGATGAAGCCAATTTTGAAGTAGCTGAGTATTGGTTAGAGGCCACTACTTAAATCTGACCAAACAAATACCCTGTTCTGATGAACACAAACTCGAATGTGCCATAGCCTTGTTGGCAGATGAAGCTCTAAGCTGGTGGGAAACCACTACACTGACTGCTCCTGCTGAAGCTATAACTTGGAAATTCTTCTTGGGAATTCAGGAAGAAATACATCAGTGAAAAATACTTGGCTGAGCGCCAGAAGCATTTTTTGTACCTCAAGCAAGGTGGCCGACCCATTGAACAGTACGTGTGCGATTTCTGCAAGTATTGCAAGTACGGGTCAGAATATATCAAGACTGATTCTGACAAGTGTAGAATGTTTATTGATGGACTGAATGATGAACTGAGTCCAATATTCACTACCCTAGGTATCACTGACTTCCAGAATTTAGTGAATTAGGCTATTGCAACCGAGGCTAAGATGAAGGCCTTTAAGAAATGCAAAAGTGGTAACTCCTGGAAAGATAAATGATCCAGGAATGATGACAAGCCTCATTGGCAGTTAAAGAAGTCTAAACACTCCAAAGAACACTCTTCGAATTACACTCATGTTCAGAAGAGCAACTACATACTGAGACCTCAATCGATATCTAAGCCTTCAGCCCCGATCATCTCTATTGATAGTACATGGAATTTCGGTAAATCTGCCCAATATCCTACTTGCAAGTTCTGCCAGAAGCACCACACTGGCCAATGTAGAACTGAATAAAATCTATGTTTCTTATGTGGAGCCTCCGATCACTATATCAGGGATTATCCTCAGAATTCTAACAAGGTTCCAAATCAAACTCTGCAAATGCTAGCTCAGCTCCTTCCATTTGAAATAAAGGCCCTAGACAAGCTCAGTCTAGAAATCAGGGGAAGGGCAAAGGACAACATTCGAAATCCCCTACTCACTAGGAATCTCGGGCTCCTGCTCGAATCTATCATATCCGAGGAAAAGAAGATGAAGATTCACCCAATGTTATAGCAGGTACCGTTAAGCTAAATTCAACTCATGTTTATGCTTTAATAGACTCGGGATCTACACATTCATTTGTATGCTCATCTTTGATTGTAAAATTGAAATTGAAACCTGAAACTGTTGATAAAGGCCTTGTAGTTTCGAACCCTATAGGGGGAATCACATCCATTAACATCCTTTGCAAGGAATGTCCCATAATCATTCGAAACATACCCTTTCCTATTGATCTATACGTATTGCCAACTTGTGAGTTTGATCTAGTGCTAGGACTCGATTGGTTAAGCAAGCATGAAGCCTGGGTAATTGCCAAAATAGGAGACTTTATCTTCGAGGTTTAAGAAAGGAATCAATTCTTCTAATTGACAAGAAACCGACCTCAATCTTTGCTACTATGGTCTTACAATATGAACTTGAATTCGGCTTACCTAGTGTGCCTATTGTATCTGAATTCATTAATGTTTTTCCCGAGGAACTCCCTAGTCTCCCTCCAACTAGAGAAGTAGAGTTCGGGATCGATGTCCAACCCGTAACAACTCTGGTGTCCATCATACCCTATCAAATAACACCTGTTGAATTGAAAGAACTCAAGAAGAAACTCCAAGAGCTACAAGATAAAGGCTTTATTTGACCTAGCTCGTCTTCTTGGGGTGCTCCAGTCTTGTTCGTGAAGAAGAATGATAGGACTATGAGACTCTGTATTGACTATATACAATTGAACAAGCTTAGTATCAAGAATAGATACCACTTGCCAAGGATTAAAGATCTTTTCGATCAACTTAAAGATGCTGCGGTATTCTCAAAGATCAATCTTCGATGGGGATACTACCAAATGAGGGTAAAAGAAGAATATGTATCCAAGACAGCCTTTCGTACTCGATATGTCCACTTTGAATTCCTTGTAATTCCATTTGGGTTAACGAATGCTCCGACTGCTTTCATGGACCTCATGAACTGTGTATTCAAGCCCTATCTTGACAAGTTTGTGGTCGTCTTCATCAATGGCATCCTGGTGTATTCTCAGAATAAGGAAGAACATTCTAAACACCTTCGAATTGTATCGCAAACTCTCTGAGAACGTCAATTGTTAGCAAAGTTCTCTAAGTGTGAATTCTGGCTATCGAAAGTCTCGTTCCTTGGCCATGTCATCTCGGTAGAAGGAATTAAAGTAGGCCCGAGCAAAATTCAATCCATCTTGGATTGAAGACCTCTGATGAATGTTGGTAAGGTCAGAAGCTTTCTCAGTTTAGCCAGGTATTATCGACGTTTTGTTAAGGGATTCTTATCTATTGCCGCAAGCTTGACTAAGCTAACTCGCAAGGGTACACCCTTTGTATGGTCGGAGAACCAACAACGAAGCTTCGATCAGCTTAAACAAGCCTTGACTCATGCTTCGGTTCTCATCCAACCAGAATCGGGCAAAGAATTCACTGTCAATAGTGATGCATCTCATTTGGGACTAGGATGTGTCCTAATGCAAGATGGAAAAGTGGTAGCTTACGCTTCAAGGCAACTAAAACCACACGAGTCAAACTACCCTACACACGATCTAGAATTGGCAACTATTGTGTTTGCACTCAAAGTTTGGAGACTTTACTTGTACGGGGAGAAATGCAACTTATTCACAGACGACAAGAGTCTCAAATACCTCCTAACTCAGAAAGACTTGAATTTGAGGCAAAGGAGATGGTTAAAATTGCTTAAAGACTACGATTTGGTTATCAACTATTATCTAGGGAAAGCAAATCTGGTTGCTGATGCCCTTAGTCGCAGACCAAATTCGGCTTTCTTGGCTATCAATGCTCATTTCCGTTTATTCAAGGGACACATTTTTTTTTTGTCTAAACTTAAAGTTCAATCTAGTCTAATACCGAGAATCAAAGAACAACAAATTGATCTAGATCTTTAGAAGATAATGTCCAAGCTAGACTCTGAGTTTAATTCTGACTTCTCCCTCAAGTTGAATGGATGCCTCTATTTCAAAGATACAATATGTGTTCCTAACAATGATGAACTAAAACAAGAGATGTTACAAGAAGCTCACCAAATCTCTTTCTCGAATCACCCGGGATCAGTTAAGATGTACAAAGACCTAAAGCCACTATACTGGTGTCCAGGCATGAAATCGGCTATCACAAACTTTGTTTCAAAATACTTAACTTGTCAAAGAGTCAAAGTCGAATCAGCTATCACAAACTTTGTTTTAAAATGCTTAACTTGTCAAAAAGTCAAAGTCGAGAATCAAGTCCCTACTAGATTGCTCCAACCAATCAAATTCTCTCAGTGGAATGGGATCAGATTACAATGGACTTCGTTACCGGTCTTCCTTCAACTCCAAGAAAGAATGATGTTGTATGGGTGATTGTTGAGAGATTCACAAAGTCTACTCATTTCATCCCTGTTCGAATGAACATGAGCTTGGAAACCATAGCCGAGCTGTACATCTATGAAGTGATTCGATTACACGATGTACCTATAGCTATAATCTCTGACCATGACCCTAGATTTGCTTCTCAATTCTGGAATTCCTTACAGAAGGCTCTAGGAGCTAGAGTACACCTTAGTATAGCCTTTCATCCTCAATCAGATGGACAATCTGAAAGAATTATCCAAGTGGTTGAAGACATGCTACGTGCTTGTGTTATAGACTTCAGAAAGAACTAGGAGAAATCTCTACCCCTAGTAGAGTTTGCTTACAACAATAGCTACTAGACATCTATCCAGATGGCTCCCTTCGAAGCTCTATACGCAAGGAAATGTAGAACTCCCTTGTGCTGGTCTGAATTGAGAGAAAACAAAGTATTAGGACCTCAATTGCTCAGAGAAAGCGAAGAACAAGTGAAGATCATTCACAATCAATTAAAAGTAGCCTTTGATAGGCAGAAAGTATATGCAGACTTGAAAAAGAGAGACATCCAATACAATGTTGGAGACAAATTCTTCCTCAAAGTCTCCCCTTGGAAGAAAGTTTTTCGGTTTGGAAGAAAAGGGAAGCTTAGTCCGCGATTCATTGGACCATTCGAAATCATTGGTCTAGTGGCCTATCGATTGGCTCTTCCCAGTGAATTTGACAAGATTCACAATGTCTTTCACATATCTATGCTCAGAAGATATAGATCTGATCCATCCCATGTCCTTGAGCCGAAAGAAGTAGAGTTGAATCCTGACTTGTCTTACGAAAAAGAACCAATCCAGATTCTTGATCGTGAAGTTAGAAAGCTCAGGAAAAAAACTGTTCCTCTTGTCAAAGTCTTGTGGAGAAACCACAAGGTAGAAGAAGCAATGTGGGAATCAGAAAAAGTCACGAGGAAGCAATATCCTCACCTATTCGATTCAGGTAAATTTGAGGACGAATTTATTTTAAGGTTGGAGAATTGTAACACCCTAAACTTGGCCTAGGAAGGTTACCACTATTTAAGATATAGACTAATTGAATTATCTACTAATCAAATTAAAGAAGAAAGAACATTAGCTATCTTTTAGATCAAATAAGTGATATTAGAACCAAATTGAATTGAAATTAAAACTAGAAGGCTTAAATGGAAGGATGGAAATGTGAACATGCAAAGCTCTAGAGATTGCATGTAAATTGCATTAGAATTGAAGGTCTAGACATATGTTCTCATTTTATGAGAATATGTGCCTTGTGAGTCATGACTCACGGCAACAAGGTGGGTAAAGATGAACAAAAATATTGTCATCTCCTTCATCCAATAGCCGAATGTTTGAGAGAGAAAGGGGGAGAGTGTAATACCCCTAAGTCGGGCCTAGGAATGTCACCGCAATTCAAGCTCATAAGTTAATTAAAACAATGCCCTAATTGAATGAAGCTTAGGGAGCTAATGGAGGGAATTAAATTAAAAGGAAAGGAAATAGGTAACAATCAGTTAGGGACCAAAATATTATAGCCAACAAATTGGAGTGCCAAACTAAAAGGACCATAATAGAATCAAATTACAACCCAAGGAATGCATGGCAATTTAATACTAGTTAGTGGACTTTACACAGGTCACCAAATTAATTAGACATGTGGGATTATGGGAGAAGGATTCAGCTATCCACCTAGAGCCATCTTCTTCCCCACTTTGTTATCTAGACCAATTAGAAATTAAAGAGAGAGAAAGGAGGGAAAGCTTAGTGTTCATCCATGGAATGCTGAAGAAATACTTGGATTAAGCTTGATTATGATCAAGTTGAGTTAGTAGACAACATATTAAGAAGGTAATGGACAATTTCCTTCTTCATTCATGTAGTTGAATGTTGATCATGTGATATTGGTTGCTGGAATTTTAGGGGATTAGTTAGAATTCATGTTTATATGATAGTTAATGTATGTATAATGGTGTACTTGATTTGGATACATGTTTAGGTGACTAAATAAAATTAGAATACATGCCTAAATGTTTTGTTGTTTCTGGAAAATGAACATGTAAAGATTGTGAAAATGGAAACAAGTGTGGAAATGAATGTAGAAGCTGTATAGGACTGTTTTGCTAGATGAAAATGAGTAAACATGCTTAATTGAACAAATTGATCATCATGCCCTATTTTGATTACATTGAAATGCATAATTAGACCGACTAAACATGTAAGGAAATGAATATGAATCGAATTATAATGCTAGAAACCTGGTATAAATGAATTTGGAAACTAAAAACATAACCTAGAGTAATCTGCCTAGAATACTCTGTTCTGGGCAACAACTTCAAAAATTTACCATAAATTGTATAGGTCGAATTTAGAGCTAAAATTTACATGGAATGAACTTTAATATGTCTATTTTCATTATGAGAAAACGGAATTGAATTCTGGAAATGAAAACCCTGGATAGTGCAAACTGTCCAGTGGTGCAATTGCCCTGTATTTGAATTAAAAACTGTATTAATTGGCAAAGCATGATAATGAAAGGCCTATACCATTAGAAAGAGGATTAAGTTAGCTTTCTAACGGTGAAAAAAAATTAAAATTCCGACGTACAGAATAAAAGTTATGGTTGTTTAAGTGGACATTGCACAAACTGCCTGGCAGTAGCAGTCTTGGTACTTTGAGACTGTTTTTGTACACAATTTGAGAAACTGTTAGTAACAATTTTAAGACAGTAAATACTGTCCAGTTCTGTCTTAATATGAAATGTTGGAAATTTAGAAATAAACATTAATAAGTATATATGAAAAATGCCATATGTTTTGTGTATAGGTTATGTATTGACCTTGCTACTATGTTGAATGAATATGTGAACAAATTTTGATGTATTTCTTGTGTAATGTATTAGAACCAGCAGTGAACTTGGAAGAGGAAAGGGTGAAGCATCCTAAGGCTAAAAACAAAAGGGGTTTGGATCCAAGACAAGTAGCTAAGCTTGGAGTATAGTGGGTGTAGCTTGACTTAGGGTTAGGACTTAGGTCCTAACCAAATATGCATGTTATATTCTTGTTATCCTTGTATTGATTAAAATGAACTTAATATGAACTTGAACATGCATAAAAGGGAAGATTGGCTAAGCTAAAATTTTTAAATAAATGGAAGCATGAAAATGGGTAAATTAATTAGAAAGGATAATGTAAACATGTTTGATTTCTTGCCCTGGAAATGAGCTGTTTGAATGATTGCTTGTATGTACTCCATGATGTATATGTTTAATTTCCATGCTTTAGATTGATCATTGGAATGCTTGATGCCTAATAAAGGCCTATACTAAATGCTTACTTGAGATGCTTGAAATGCTTGTCACTTGAAATGTTTGCTATTTGAAAGGCTAGCTAATTGAAATGTTTGTTATTTGAAATGCTTGTTACTTGAAATGTTGAAATGCTTGCTTGAATGACAAGTAATTAGTGATTGTGGAGCTAAGTCTCAATAAGCCTAAGGACTATGCATGATATTGCTATAACTTGTTTGAATGTGATTCTTGAACACAATTGTCTTGGCTTGAGCATAAAAGTATAAAACACAAGAAACAACAACAAGCTTTAAAGCAAAATAAGAATTCTTGTGCTATAAGATACCCCCAATGAAAGTTAAATATTTAAAAGACCTAAGTTGCCTACAATGGAAGACCTTAGATACAATGGTATGATGCATTGTATTCTTGGGACTACGGTCCACGAGCCACGGCTCGGGGGGATGCCCCATTACATGTAATATGTTATTTGCGACAGTAGCAGGTAACGGGGGAGTTATACAGAGATTGGCGACAATTGGTTGGATAGCGAGAAGTATAGGATTCTTGGACCTTTATGGTCAAACACGGACCAATGTCATCCATAACCAATTGTGATCCAAGGCAAACATGTAAAAGAAATGAATATTATTGTGAAATCAAATAAGAAATTCAAAGGAAAATCATGAATGTAAAATGAAATGTTAAAGAAGCTCATGGTGAGCATTCTGTTAAAGAAGCTCTTGGTTAGCATATTGTCTAAAGAAGCTCTTCGTTGGCATATGAAATATTGAGCTCTTAGAGAGCAGAAGAAGTGCTAAAAGGCATAAACTAAATTAATCAAGTGAAAAAAATGAAGCATAAAGCTTACTTGAATACTTGAAATGCTTGACATGAAATTTTTAGTACGTGACTTACTTGACATGTATGCTTGAATTGATAAGGTGTATTCTTGAGTACTTGCTACTTGATACGAATTGAATGTATTTAATATGTAAGCATCATGTGTTGCTGCCATGTACACTTGTACATGGAAATATGGACTGTTTTGTGTATAAATGAACAATTATTGGACTGTTTTGGATGTCCAATTGCGTGAGCTTGATTCAAGGACTGTTTTGTGTATAAATGAACAATTATTTGACTGTTTTGGAAGTCCAATTGTGTGAGCTTGATTCATGGACTGTTTTGTGTATAATTGAACAATTATTGGACTGTTTTGGATGTCCAAATGTGTAAGTATGATTCATGGACTGTTTTATATAGAATAGAGACTGTTTTGACATTGTGAATAATGTGTACATGTTAGATGACTGAATTATCTAGGCTAAGTGAAAACATGGATTGTTTTGGCATCGTGAATTATGTGTACATGTTATATGGCTGAATTGGCTTGATTACATGGAAATACGGACAACTTGATAATATATGAGGACTAAATGAACTATCTTGCATTACAAGAATGTGTAATCATGTATAATAGTTGACTTAGAACCAAGGCTTAAATCAAAGAAAATAAACAGGAATCAAAGGAATACATGAATTGCTTGATAAGTAAGCTTGAACACTTGAATTGCTTGATAAGTAAGCTTGAACACTTGAATTGCTTGACATGTAATGCTTGATTTTTTTTGACATGAAACTCATGAATAGGTAAATGTATATACTTGAACCTTGTGTGGTATGATTCACTACTTGGAATGTCTCACGATTTCACTTGAATTGATGACCAATGGATTTGTTTGCTTGAATTCAAATTACGTATATGACTTGACTCCATGCCCTTATTCGAATGCTTTGAAATCCTTAGTTAGGATTACATGTCACTTGAAGTAATTGTTACTCGAATTGTTTTATACTTGAATTTGTTGAACCTGATATGTATTCTTGAATTGACACATGTGATACCTTAATTTCTTGCCACAGGATTTTGTACTGGAATGGCTTGCTTGATAAGTAATGTGACCATACTTGACTTGGATATGTTATGGATTACTTGCTATATGAGAATTGATTGACTTAATATGGATAAAACATGAATTGTAACATGGCTTGCTTGAAAGGATTTGTATACTCGACTTGTAAAGCACGTATACGACTCGAATATGTATATGACTTGAATTAAAATAGATATATTACTTGGACATAGTATTTGATATATGAAAAATGTGTAACACTGGATAATGTTGCTTAATCTAAATTTTTTGGTTCAATTTGTACTCGAATGCAATATATACGATGATACATAACTCATGCTTGATTTCAAATACTATGAACTTTAATAGGTCTACTTGACTAATTAAGGCTTGATATATAAAAAAAATTGGTTAGAACTAGAGCTACCTCACTAAGTACATAATTGTACTTATCACTCTCTTTTCCTCTCTTCCCAAACCACAGGTTTAGAGTGCTTAAGGAGATTGCTTGATTTTGAAGTCAGATTTCTTGAACTTGAAGCAAGTTAGAAGCAAGGGCTAAAGTATGAATTCATACTTGTTTTGTATTACTCCTAGTAGTTGGTGGTACCTAGTCTTGTATATAGTCATGCTAGATCATGCATTTGGTTTGTATTGAAAGTTTGTATATATGTATACATGATTTGGCCTTGAATGTTATCAAACTTGGTTGTTATAACTTGATTAGCTGCGCATATATGCGTGAACTCTAGATCGAATAAAAGCTTGCTAGTCTATATATACTAATCGAGTGCCTCACATGTCTACATGATTAAGTAGCAAGACTATATAGAATAGAGACTGTTTTGACATTGTGAATAATGTTTATATGTTAGATGACTGAATTGTCTAGGCTAAGTGAAAACATGTACTGTTTTGGCATCGTGAATTATGTGTACATGTTATATGGCTAAATTGGCCAGATTACATGGAAATACGGACAGCTTGATAATATATGAGGACTAAATGAACTATCTTGCATTAAAAGAATATGTAATCATGTATAATAGTCGACTTAGAACCAAGGCTTAAATCAAAGAAAATAAACAGGAATCAAAGGAATACATGAATTTCTTGATAAGTAAGCTTGAACACTTGAATTGCTTGACATGTAATGCTTGATTTTTTTGACATGAAACTCATGAATAGGTAAATGTCTATACTTGAACCTTATGTGGTATGATTCACTACTTGGAATGTCTCACGATTTCACTTGAATTGATGATCAATGGATTTGTTTACTTGAATTCAAATTACGTATATGGCTTGACTCCATGCCCTTTTTCAAATTCTTTGAAATCCTTAGTTAGGATCACATGTCACTTGAAGTAATTGCTACTCGAATTGTTTTATACTTGAATTTCTTGAACCTGATATGTATTCTTGAATTGACACATGTGATACCTTAATTTTTTGCCATAGGATTTTGTACTGGAATGGCTTACTTGATAAGTAATGTGACCATACTTGACTTGGATATGTTATGGATTACTTGCTATATGAGAATTGATTGACTTAATATGGATAAAACATGAATTGCAACATGGCTTGCTTGAAAGGATTTGTATCCTCGACTTGTAAAGCACGTATACGACTCGAATATGTATATGACTTGAATTAAAATAGATATATTACTTGGACATGGTATTTGATGTATGAAAAATGAGTAACACTGGATAATGTTGCTTAATCTAAATTGTTTGGTTCAATGCTGTACTCGAATGCAATAGATACGATGATACATAACTCATGCTTGATTTCAAATACTATGAACTTTAATAGGTCTACTTGACTAATTAAGACTTGATATATATAAAAAAATTGGTCAGAACTAGAGCTACCTCACTAAGTACATAATTGTACTTATCACTCTCTTTTCCTCTCTTCCCAAACCACAAGTTTAGAGTGCTTAAGGAGATTGCTTGATTTTGAAGTTAGATTCCTTGAACTTGAAGTATGTTACAGGCAAGGGCTAAAGTATGAATTCATACTTGTTTTGTATTACTCCTAGTAGTTGGTGGCACCTAGTCTTGTATATAGTCATGCTAGATCATGCATTTGGTTTGTATACATGATTTGAATGTTATCAAACTTGGTTGTTATAACTTGATTAGCTGCGCATATATGCGTGAACTCTAGATCGAATAAAAGCTTGCTATTCTATATATACTAATCGAATGCCTCACATGTCTACATGATTAAGTAGCAAGACAATTTTGAATGTAAATTTGGAAATGACTATATCCTAGCCTAGTACGTTGTTCGAATGACTTAATTGGTTGGAGGAGTAGTAAACATCTTGAATTTATCTTCAAAGGAAAATAACCAAAGTGGTGACCTAGTGTGAATAAGAAGCACGTCTTACTTATATGATCGAATGTAATGCCTAAGTTATGTTAATTGTTGAACGATAACCAGCGCATAGGTATATATATATATATATGATCCTTGGATGGAAATGTACACCTGTTAGCCTATGCATACAAAGTGATTTACTTACATGCTTACCTGATTTAATAGTAGTTAATCTTAAATGCATGAAACTTGAAAATGGTTATCAACTATGGTAATCTATAATGTAAAGAAGTATGATCATGATTGTATGATTGTTAATGAGTATATATATAGATATGATGATGAATGAAATGAAAATTGGATTGAAAGAAGCATGCTTGGTTGTATGACCATTCGAATGCTATGTGATAACTTGAATGAAAATGCAATAGTAAATGAAGGTGGTAACCTATAATGACCCGTGATTACTTGTGTAAAATAAATATGTGCTTGCTTATGAAATAAGATATATATGTCTATTGTTTACTAGTTACTCAACTCATCTAATAGAGATGAATTTGAAAAATTTTAAATTGACTTGTGTTTCCAGTGTTCCCGTAACGCTCTGAGCTGGTTTTCTACTAAACCGGGTTGGGGTTATTACATTTATTGGTATTAGAGCTTAGGTTTAGTCGATTCTTGGACTAAACCAGAACTCGTTGCATTGTTATAAGTATAGTGTGCCACCTAGGAGTTTAAATTTACGTTCTGTATTGGTGTCTTGCAACCAATACAATTTGTTTGCTCTGTTTGAGATTCAGAATAAGTAAAAGTATTCTGAGTCTGATCGTACGAGTTTGTTCTTGTTAGATAAATTTGAGGGTGAATTTCTTTTAAGGGGGAGAATTGTAATACCCCCTAAAACGGGCCTAGGAATGTTACCACAATTCAAGCTAATAAGTTAATTAAAACCATGTCCCAATTGAATGAAGCTTAAGGAGCTAATGGAGATAATTAAATTAAAAGGAAAGGAAATAGGTAACAATCGGTTAGGGACCAAAATATTATAGCCTACAAATTGGAGTGCCAAACTAAAATGACCATAATAGAATCAAATTACAACCCAAGAAATGCATGGCAATTTAATACAAGTTAGTGGACTTTACACATGTCACCAAATTAATTAGACATGTGGGATTATGGGATAAGGATTCAGCTATCCACCTAGAGCCATCTTCTCCCCCACTTTGTTTTCTAAATCGATTAGAAATTAAAGAGAGAGAAAGCTTAGTGTTCATCCATGGAATGTTGAAGAAATACTTGGATTAAGCTTGATTATGATCAAGTTGAGTTAGTAGACAACATATTAAGAAGGTAATGAACCATTTCCTTCTTTCATTTCATGTAGTTGAATGTTGATCATGTGATATTGGTTGCTGGAATTTTAGGGGATTAGTTAGAATTGATGTTTATATGATAGTTAATGTATGTATAATGGTGTACTTGATTTGGGTACATGTTTAGGTGACTGAATAAAATTAGAATACATGCCTAAATGTTCTGTTGTTGCTGGAAAATGAACATGTAAAGATTGGGAAAATGGAAACAAGTGTGGAAATGAATGTAGAAGCTGTATAGGACAGTTTTGCTAGATGAAAATGAGTAAACATGATTAATTGAACAAATTGATCATCATGCCCTATTTTTATTACATTGAAATACATAATTGGACCGACTAAACATGTAAGGAAATGAATATGAATCGAATTATAATGCTAGAAGCCTTGTATAAATGAATTTGGAAACTAAAAACATAACCTAGAGTAATCTGCCCTGAATACTCATTTTTGGGCAACACCTTCAAAAATTTACCATAAACTGTATAGGTCGAATTTAGAGCTAAACTTTACATGGAATGAACTTTAATATGTTTATTTTTCATTATGAGAAAACAGAATTGAATTATGGATTGTGAGATGAATTTGGAAATAAAAATCCTCGGACAAAGGTAAACTGTCTAGTGGTGCAATTGCCCTGTATTTGAATTAAAACTGTATTAATTGGCAAAGCATGATAATGCAAGGCCTATACCGTTAGAAAGAGGATTAAGTTATCTTCCTAGCAGCGTAAACAAATTGAAATTCTAACGTATTGAAATAGAAGTTATGCTTGTTTAAGTGGACAATGTACAAACTGTCAGCGCAGAGTAGTAGTCTTGGTACTTTGAGACTATTTTTATTGTAAACAATTTGAGAAACTGTTAGTAACAGTTTTAAGACAGTAAATACTACCAGTTCTATCTTAATATGAAATGTTGGCAGCTTAGAAATAAACATTAAGAAGTATATATGAAAAATGCCATTTGTTTTGTGTATATGTTATGTATTGACCTTGCTACCATGATGAATGAATATGTGAACAAATTTTGATGTATTTCTTGTGTAATGTATTAGAACCAGCAGTGAACTTGGAAGAGGAAAGGGTGAAGCATCCTAAGGCTAAAAACAAAAGGGGTTTGGATCCAAGACAAGTAGCTAAGCTTGGAGTATAGTGAATGTAGCTTGACTTAGGGTTAGGACTTAGGTCCTAACCAAATATGCATGTTATATTCTTGTTATCCTTGCATTGATTAAAATGAACTTAATATGAACTTGAACATGCATAAAAGGGAAGATTGGCTAAGCTAAAATTTGTAAATAAATGGAAGCATGAAAATGGGTAAATTAATTAGAAAGGAAAATGTAAACATGTTTGATTTCTTGCCCTGGAAATGAGCTGTTTGAATGATTGCTTGTATGTACTCCATGATGTATATGTTTGATTCCCATGCTTTAGATTGATCATTCGAATGCTTGATGCCTAATAAAGGCCTATGCTAAATGCTTACTTGATATGCTTGAAATGCTTGCCACTTGAAATGTTTGCTATTTCAAAGGCTAGCTAATTGAAATGTTTGAAATGCTTGTTACTTGAAATGTATGTTATTCAAAATACTAGTTACTCGAAATGTTGAAATGCTTGCTTGAAGGACAAGTAATTACTGATTGTAGAGCTAAGGCTCAATAAGCCTAAGGGCTAAGCATAATATTGCTATAACTTGTTTGAATGTGATTCTTGAACACAATTGTCTTACTTGAACATGAAAGTATAAAACACAAGAAACAACAATAAGCTTTAAAGAAAAATAAGAATTCTTGTGCTATCAGATACCCCTAATGAAAGTTAAAGATTTAAAAGACTTAAGCTTCCTAGAATGGGAGACCTTGGATACAATGGTATGATGCATGGCATTCTTAGGACTACGGTCCATGAGCCACGGCTCAGGGGGACTCCCCATTATATGTAATATGTTATTGGCGATAGTAGGAGGTAACGGGGGAGTTGTACAGAGATTGGCGACAGTTGGTTGGATAGTGAGAAGTATAGGATTCTTGGACCTTTATGGTCAAACACGGACCAATGTCATCCGTAACCAATTGTGATCCAAGGCAAACATGTAAAAGATATGAACATTATTGTGAAATCAAATAAGAAATTCAATGGAAAATCATGAATGTAAAATGAAATATTAAAGAAGCTCTTGGTGAGCATATTGTTAAAGAAGATCTTGGTGAGCATAATTTTAAAGAAGCTCTTGGTGAGCATAATGTCTAAAGAAGCTCTTGGTGAGCATATGAAATATTGAGATCTTAGTGAGCAAAAGAAGTGCTAAAAGGCATAAACTAAATTAATCAAGTGAAAAATAAATGAAGCACAAAGCTTACTTGAATACTTGAAATGCTTTACATGAAATTTTGAGTACGTGACTTACTTGACATGTATGCTTGAATTGATAAGGTGTATTCTTGAGTACTTGCTACGTGATATTAATTGAATGTGTTTAATATGTAAGCATAATGTGTTGCTGCCATGTACACTTGTACATGGAAATATGGACTGCTTTGTGTATAAATGAACAATTATTGGACTGTTTTGGATGTCCAATTGTGTGAGTTTGATTCATGGACTGTTTTGTGTATAAATGAAGAATTATTGGACTGTTTTGGAAGTCCAATTGTGTGATCTTGATTCATGGACTGTTTTGTGTATAATTGAACAATTATTGGACTGTTTTGGATGTCCAAATGTGTAAGTATGATTCATAGACTGTTTTGTATAGAATAGGGACTGTTTTGACATTGTGAATTATGTGTACATGTTAGATGACTGAATTGTCCAGGCTAAGTGAAAACATGGACTGTTTTGGCATCGTGAATTATGTGTACATGTTATATGGCTAAATTGGCTAGATTACATTGAAATACGGATAACTTGATAATATATGAGGACTAAATGAACTATCTTGCATTACAAGAATGTATACATGTATAATATTCGACTTAGAACCAAGGCTTAAATCAAAGAAAATAAACATGAATAAAAGGAATACATGAATTTCTTGACATGTAATACTAATGCTTGATTTTTTTTGACATGAAACTCATGAATAGGTAAATGTCTATACTTGAACCTTGTGTGGTATGATTCACTACTTGGAATGTCTCACGATTTCACTTGAATTGATGATCAATGGATTTGTTTGCTTGAATTCAAATTACGGATATGACTTGACTCCATGCCCTTATTCAAATGCTTCAAAATCCTTAGTTAGGATCACATGTCACTTGAAGTAATTGCTACTCGAATTGTCTTATACTTGAATTTCTTGAACCTGATATGTATGCTTGAATTGACACATGTGATACCTTAATTTCTTGCCATAGGATTTTGTACTAGAATGGCTTGCTTGATAAGTAATGTGACCATACTTGACTTGGATATGTTATGGATTACTTGCTATATGAGAATTGATTGACTTAATATGGATAAAGCATGATTTGTAACATGGCTTGCTTGAAAGGATTTGTATACTAAACTTGTAAAGCACGTATACGACTCGAATATGTATATGACTTGAATTAAAATAGATATATTACGTGGACATGGTATTTGATGTATGAAAAATGAGTAACACCGGATAATGTTGCTTAATCTAAATTGTTTGGTTCAATGCTGTACTCGAATGCAATAGATACGATGATACATAACTCATGCTTGATTTCAAATACTATGAACTTTAATAGGTCTACTTGACTAATTAAGACTTGATATTTATAAAAAAAATTAGTTAGAACTAGAGCTATCTCACTAAGTACATAATTGTACTTATCACTCTCTTTCCTCTCTTCCCAAACCACATGTTTAGAGTGCTTAAGGAGTTTACTTGATTTTGAATTTAGATTCCTTGAACTTGAAGTAAGTTACAAGCAAGGGCTAATGTATGAATTCAAACTTGTTTTGTATTTCTCCTAGTAGTTGGTGGCACCTAGTCTTGTATATAGTCATGCTAGATCATGCATTTGGTTTGTATTGAAAGTTTTATATATGTATACATGATTTGGACTTGAATGTTATCAAACTTGGTTGTTATAACTTGATTAGCCGCTCATATATGCGTGAACTCTAGATCGAATAAAAGCTTGCTAGTCTATATATACTAATCGAATGCCTCACATGTCTACATGATTAAGTAGCAAGACAATTTTGAATGTAAATTTGGAAATGACTATATCCTAGCCTAGTACGTTGTTCGAATGTCTTAATTGGTTGAGGAGTAGTAAACATCTTGAATTTATCTTTCAAAGTGACCTAGTGTGAATAAGAAGCACGTCTTAATTATATGTTCGAATGTAATGCCTAAGTTATGTTAATTGTTGAACGATAACAGAGCGATAGGTATATATATATATATATGATTCTTGGATGGAAATGTACACTTGTTAGCCTATGTATACAAAGTGATTTACTTACATGCCTACCTGATTTAATAGTAGTTAATCTTAAATGCAAGAAACTTGAAAATGGTTATCAACTATGGTAATCTATAATGTAAAGAAGTATGATCACGATTGTATGATTGTTAATGAGTATATATATAGATATGATCATGAATGAAATGAAAATTGGATTGAAAGAAGCATGCTTGGTTGTATGACCATTCGAATGCTATGTGATAACTTGAATGAAAATGCAATAGTAAATGAAGGTGGTAATCTATAATGACGTGTGATTACTTGTGTAAAATAAATATGTGCTTGCTTATGAAATAAGATATATATGTCTATTGTTTACTAGTTACTCAACTCATCTAATAGAGATGAATTTGAAAAATTTTAAATTGACTTGTGTTTCCAGTGTTCCCGTAACGCTCTGAGCTGGTTTTCTACTAAACCGGGTTGGGGTTATTACATTTATTGGTATTAGAGCTTAGGTTTAGTCGATTCTTGGACTAAACCAGAACTCGTTGCATTGTTATAAGTATAGTGTGCCACCTAGGAGTTTAAATTTACGTTCTGTATTGGTGTCTTGCAACCAATACAATTTGTTTGCTCTGTTTGAGATTCAGAATAAGTAAAAGTATTCTGAGTCTGATCGTACGAGTTTGTTCTTGTTAGATAAATTTGAGGGTGAATTTCTTTTAAGGGGGAGAATTGTAATACCCCTAAAACGGGCCTAGGAATGTTACCACAATTCAAGCTAATAAGTTAATTAAAACCATGTCCCAATTGAATGAAGCTTAAGGAGCTAATGGAGATAATTAAATTAAAAGGAAAGGAAATAGGTAACAATCGGTTAGGGACCAAAATATTATAGCCTACAAATTGGAGTGCCAAACTAAAATGACCATAATAGAATCAAATTACAACCCAAGAAATGCATGGCAATTTAATACAAGTTAGTGGACTTTACACATGTCACCAAATTAATTAGACATGTGGGATTATGGGATAAGGATTCAGCTATCCACCTAGAGCCATCTTCTCCCCCACTTTGTTTTCTAAATCGATTAGAAATTAAAGAGAGAGAAAGCTTAGTGTTCATCCATGGAATGTTGAAGAAATACTTGGATTAAGCTTGATTATGATCAAGTTGAGTTAGTAGACAACATATTAAGAAGGTAATGAACCATTTCCTTCTTTCATTTCATGTAGTTGAATGTTGATCATGTGATATTGGTTGCTGGAATTTTAGGGGATTAGTTAGAATTGATGTTTATATGATAGTTAATGTATGTATAATGGTGTACTTGATTTGGGTACATGTTTAGGTGACTGAATAAAATTAGAATACATGCCTAAATGTTCTGTTGTTGCTGGAAAATGAACATGTAAAGATTGGGAAAATGGAAACAAGTGTGGAAATGAATGTAGAAGCTGTATAGGACAGTTTTGCTAGATGAAAATGAGTAAACATGATTAATTGAACAAATTGATCATCATGCCCTATTTTTATTACATTGAAATACATAATTGGACCGACTAAACATGTAAGGAAATGAATATGAATCGAATTATAATGCTAGAAGCCTTGTATAAATGAATTTGGAAACTAAAAACATAACCTAGAGTAATCTGCCCTGAATACTCATTTTTGGGCAACACCTTCAAAAATTTACCATAAACTGTATAGGTCGAATTTAGAGCTAAACTTTACATGGAATGAACTTTAATATGTTTATTTTTCATTATGAGAAAACAGAATTGAATTATGGATTGTGAGATGAATTCTGGAAATAAAAATCCCTGGACAGTGCAAACTGTCTAGTGGTGCAATTGCCCTGTATTTGAATTAAAAACTGTATTAATTGGCAAAGCATGATAATGCAAGGCCTATACCGTTAGAAAGAGGATTAAGTTATCTTCCTAGCAGCGTAAACAAATTGAAATTCTAACGTACGAAATAGAAGTTATGCTTGTTTAAGTGGACAATGTACAAACTGTCTGGCAGTAGCAGTCTTGGTACTTTGAGACTGTTATTGTAAACAATTTGAGAAACTGTTAGTAACAGTTTTAAGACAGTAAATACTACCCAGTTCTATCTTAATATGAAATGTTGGCAGCTTAGAAATAAACATTAAGAAGTATATATGAAAAATGCCATTTGTTTTGTGTATATGTTATGTATTGACCTTGCTACCATGATGAATGAATATGTGAACAAATTTTGATGTATTTCTTGTGTAATGTATTAGAACCAGCAGTGAACTTGGAAGAGGAAAGGGTGAAGCATCCTAAGGCTAAAAACAAAAGGGGTTTGGATCCAAGACAAGTAGCTAAGCTTGGAGTATAGTGAATGTAGCTTGACTTAGGGTTAGGACTTAGGTCCTAACCAAATATGCATGTTATATTCTTGTTATCCTTGCATTGATTAAAATGAACTTAATATGAACTTGAACATGCATAAAAGGGAAGATTGGCTAAGCTAAAATTTGTAAATAAATGGAAGCATGAAAATGGGTAAATTAATTAGAAAGGAAAATGTAAACATGTTTGATTTCTTGCCACGAAATGAGCTGTTTGAATGATTGCTTGTATGTACTCCATGATGTATATGTTTGATTCCCATGCTTTAGATTGATCATTCGAATGCTTGATGCCTAATAAAGGCCTATGCTAAATGCTTACTTGATATGCTTGAAATGCTTGCCACTTGAAATGTTTGCTATTTCAAAGGCTAGCTAATTGAAATGTTTGAAATGCTTGTTACTTGAAATGTATGTTATTCAAAATACTAGTTACTCGAAATGTTGAAATGCTTGCTTGAAGGACAAGTAATTACTGATTGTAGAGCTAAGGCTCAATAAGCCTAAGGGCTAAGCATAATATTGCTATAACTTGTTTGAATGTGATTCTTGAACACAATTGTCTTACTTGAACATGAAAGTATAAAACACAAGAAACAACAATAAGCTTTAAAGAAAAATAAGAATTCTTGTGCTATAAAAGATACCCCTAATGAAAGTTAAAGATTTAAAAGACTTAAGCTTCCTAGAATGGGAGACCTTGGATACAATGGTATGATGCATGGCATTCTTAGGACTACGGTCCATGAGCCACGGCTCAGGGGGACTCCCCATTATATGTAATATGTTATTGGCGATAGTAGGAGGTAACGGGGGAGTTGTACAGAGATTGGCGACAGTTGGTTGGATAGTGAGAAGTATAGGATTCTTGGACCTTTATGGTCAAACACGGACCAATGTCATCCGTAACCAATTGTGATCCAAGGCAAACATGTAAAAGATATGAACATTATTGTGAAATCAAATAAGAAATTCAATGGAAAATCATGAATGTAAAATGAAATATTAAAGAAGCTCTTGGTGAGCATATTGTTAAAGAAGATCTTGGTGAGCATAATTTTAAAGAAGCTCTTGGTGAGCATAATGTCTAAAGAAGCTCTTGGTGAGCATATGAAATATTGAGATCTTAGTGAGCAAAAGAAGTGCTAAAAGGCATAAACTAAATTAATCAAGTGAAAAATAAATGAAGCACAAAGCTTACTTGAATACTTGAAATGCTTTACATGAAATTTTGAGTACGTGACTTACTTGACATGTATGCTTGAATTGATAAGGTGTATTCTTGAGTACTTGCTACGTGATATTAATTGAATGTGTTTAATATGTAAGCATAATGTGTTGCTGCCATGTACACTTGTACATGGAAATATGGACTGCTTTGTGTATAAATGAACAATTATTGGACTGTTTTGGATGTCCAATTGTGTGAGTTTGATTCATGGACTGTTTTGTGTATAAATGAAGAATTATTGGACTGTTTTGGAAGTCCAATTGTGTGATCTTGATTCATGGACTGTTTTGTGTATAATTGAACAATTATTGGACTGTTTTGGATGTCCAAATGTGTAAGTATGATTCATAGACTGTTTTGTATAGAATAGGGACTGTTTTGACATTGTGAATTATGTGTACATGTTAGATGACTGAATTGTCCAGGCTAAGTGAAAACATGGACTGTTTTGGCATCGTGAATTATGTGTACATGTTATATGGCTAAATTGGCTAGATTACATTGAAATACGGATAACTTGATAATATATGAGGACTAAATGAACTATCTTGCATTACAAGAATGTGTATACATGTATAATATTCGACTTAGAACCAAGGCTTAAATCAAAGAAAATAAACATGAATAAAAGGAATACATGAATTTCTTGACATGTAATACTTGATTTTTTTTTGACATGAAACTCATGAATAGGTAAATGTCTATACTTGAACCTTGTGTGGTATGATTCACTACTTGGAATGTCTCACGATTTCACTTGAATTGATGATCAATGGATTTGTTTGCTTGAATTCAAATTACGGATATGACTTGACTCCATGCCCTTATTCGAATGCTTCAAAATCCTTAGTTAGGATCACATGTCACTTGAAGTAATTGCTACTCGAATTGTCTTATACTTGAATTTCTTGAACCTGATATGTATGCTTGAATTGACACATGTGATACCTTAATTTCTTGCCATAGGATTTTGTACTAGAATGGCTTGCTTGATAAGTAATGTGACCATACTTGACTTGGATATGTTATGGATTACTTGCTATATGGGAATTGATTGACTTAATATGGGTAAAGCATGATTTGTAACATGGCTTGCTTGAAAGGATTTGTATACTAAACTTGTAAAGCACGTATACGACTCGAATATGTATATGACTTGAATTAAAATAGATATATTACGTGGACACGGTATTTGATGTATGAAAAATGAGTAACACCGGATAATGTTGCTTAATCTAAATTGTTTGGTTCAATGCTGTACTCGAATGCAATAGATACGATGATACATAACTCATGCTTGATTTCAAATACTATGAACTTTAATAGGTCTACTTGACTAATTAAGACTTGATATTTATAAAAAAAATTAGTTAGAACTAGAGCTATCTCACTAAGTACATAATTGTACTTATCACTCTCTTTCCCTCTCTTCCCAAACCACATGTTTAGAGTGCTTAAGGAGTTTACTTGATTTTGAATTTAGATTCCTTGAACTTGAAGTAAGCTACAAGCAAGGGCTAATGTATGAATTCAAACTTGTTTTATATTTCTCCTAGTAGTTGGTGGCACCTAGTCTTGTATATAGTCATGCTAGATCAAGCATTTGGTTTGTATTGAAAGTTTTATATATGTATACATGATTTGGACTTGAATGTTATCAAACTTGGTTGTTATAACTTGATTAGCCGCTCATATATGCGTGAACTCTAGGTCGAATAAAAGCTTGCTAGTCTATATATACTAATCGAATGCCTCACATGTCTACATGATTAAGTAGCAAGACAATTTTGAATGTAAATTTGGAAATGACTATATCCTAGCCTAGTACGTTGTTCGAATGTCTTAATTGGTTGAGGAGTAGTAAACATCTTGAATTTATCTTCAAAGTGACCCAGTGTGAATAAGAAGCACGTCTTAATTATATGTTCGAATGTAATGCCTAAGTTATGTTAATTGTTGAACGATAAGCAGAGCGTAGGTATATATATATATATGATTCTTGGATGGAAATGTACACTTGTCAGCCTATGTATACAAAGTGATTTCCTTACATGCCTACCTGATTTAATAGTAGTTAATCTTAAATGCAAGAAACTTGAAAGTGGTTATCAACTATGGTAATCTATAATGTAAAGAAGTATGATCACGATTGTATGATTGTTAATGAGTATATATGTATAGATATGATCATGAATGAAATAGGAATTGGATTGAAAGAAGCATGCTTGGTTGTATGACCATTCGAATGCTATGTGATAACTTGAATGAAAACGCAATTGTAAATTAAGGTGGTAATCTATAATGACGTGTGATTACTTGTGTAAAACAAATATGTGCTTGCTTATGAAATAAGATATGTATGTCTATTGCTTACTAGTCACTCAACTCACCTAATAGAGATGAGCTCGAAAAATTTTAAATTGACTAGTGTTTCCAGTGTTCCCGTAATGCTCCCAAACCGGTTTACTACTAAACTGGGTTGGGTGTTACAGAGAGAAAGCTTCATAGATCATCTTCAATTCATGTTTCTTGATTGAACTTTGATTAAATTAGCTTGGAGAAGGTAAATTGCGTAATTCCTACATGTTATAGAATGATTGAATCTTAAGTTTGTGATGTTCTTGTTGCCTAAATTGAATAGGATGATTGTTATGCATGATAAGATAATGTTAGCTTCCAATGGTACTTGAAATTGTGAGTGTTAGTAGCCAAATTGCTAAAGAAAATGTGTGAAAATGCTAATTGTATATAATACCCTGTATTAAGCACATTTCTAGGTGAATTAGACTGACCTAGACATGTAAGAACATGAAAATAAGTTGAATTACAATGTTAGAATCTTGTTTAGATGAGTTATGAAGCTAGAAACTCAACCTAGTGTAATCTTCCCAGAACACTCTATTATAGGCAGCAACTTTGAAAAATCACCATAAATTGCATAAATGGAATTTATGGCTTAACATGTATAAATTCATTAGGAGAAAAAAGAACTAAATTTTGGATTGTAGAATGAATTGTAGAGAAGAAACACTAGGAACTGTGCAAACTGTACAGTGTTGTAAATTGCTCTGTGTTTAAGTTAAAAACTGTATTAATTGGCAAAGAACTAAAACGCAAGGCCTATATGGTTAGAAATAAAACTATCTTTCCAACAATTTAAACCAATTGAAATTCCAACGTATGGAATGGAAGTTATGCATGTTTAAGTGAGCAGAGTACATGCTGTCTGGTAGCAGCAGTTTAGGGTACAGAGTTTTGTGGCAGTTTTGAAAACTATTTTGTAAACAGTTTTGGGACATTGGTTACTGCCCTTCTTTACATGAATTAGAGTATAAACAAGTGTAGTTATGTGTAGTAAAGAATATATATGAACATGCTGCCAGATTTGTATATGTTTTGTACTAGTAATATTGCCTTGGTTGAATGATTATGTGAAGTTGTTTTAATATGTATTTATTTGTGTAATGTGTTAGAACCAGGAGTGAACTTGGTGAAAGAGGAAAGGTTGGAACATCCTAAAGCTAAGAACAAAGGAGTGTGGATCTAAGACTAGCTAGCTTGGAGAGTATTGTGAGTGTAGTTTATTATAGAGTTAGGACTAGGTCCTAACTAAAGCAAGCATGTTTACATTCTTGTAATGTTTAAATGGACCTAATATGGACTTGGCCTAATAAGGGAAGTATGATTAAAGTAATGCATGAAATTTGATCACATCCTTGAATTCATGTATAATTCGATTGCTAAGCATGTTTAAGTGGTAACATTGGTGCTTGTATGTGTGATATGACATGTGATCGATTGCTTAAAGAAATTGCTTGAAATGTTATCCCAAATTGATGAAATGAACAGATGAGAATTACATGATATGTGAGCCATGGCTCAATTGGCCTAAGGGCCTAGTATGTAATGAACTTGTTGAATACTTGACATGATCTTGAACTTGAAATACTTGTATAAATGGCTAAAATCGAACAACCTTGGTAGCTAGTTGGATTAGGTAGAAGGACATGCCTTAGAGTCTAGAGCTCATTGTGTCAAGGTGGACTACGGTCCAGGGCTAAGGCCCCTATTTGGCGATAGACGGAGGGTACGTATGTGGTCTTTGGCGACAATAGGAGGGTTGACCAGCACTACGGTGCATCTTGTGGTGACAGTTGATTGGAGACTCGATTACCTATACAAACTAAGTACCAAGGGGGTTGTTTAAATGATAACAAATAAAATAATAGTCATATAATACATGTTACTTGTCTTGAAAGTTATAAAATGAATGTTACTTGACATGAAAGCCATGAATTGTATGTTACTTGTCATGGAAGCATGAATTGCTTGAGACTTGATATGAGATGTATTGTTGCTTAACATGTAAACCATGCAATGTTCAATATTTGTATGTCAACTTGATTTACTTGGTATATGTATACCATTCAAATGATTAGATAACACATTTCTTGGTATTGCTTACCTTGTTACTCTAATAAGATGTAATTCATGCCTATTGCTTGCTAGATTGTTTGAATGATATACATGCTTGGTGATTGTGATTCTTGATTGACTTGAAATGCTTATAAACTTTAGTTAGGTAGACTTCATAAATGGCTAAATAACATGATAAATGGTTAGAACTAGTGACTACCTCACTAAGTACACATTTTGTACTTATCACTCTTGTTTTCATTCTTCCCAACCACAAGATAAAGGACTCGATTGTTGCTTGACCTTAAAGCCTGATTTCTTGAGCTCGAAGCAAGACACAAGCATAGCTTAAGTATGGTTCATACTTATTTTGTACTCCCCTAGTTGGTGGCACTTAGATTGTATCTAGTGAACTAGTGCATGCATTTTGAATAATTGAATACTTGTATATATGTGTTCTTGACTGGCCTACTATGTTATGAACTTGGTTGACAATGTGAAACAAGTATGTATTGAATTTAAATTATATGTAATGGAAAGGTGTTTTGCTGCGCATATATGAATATACAAATGGAATGTTCAAGTGATTGATCTAGTTTATATTGTGCCATTCGAATGCCTTGGAAATTATATGGTCACTTGTGTGTGAACATACCTTGTTGTAAGTGTTTTTTTGTGTTTGTATGGTAATTGCCGAAGGGATAGGCTTGGTGTATGGCTTGATTGGAAACAAGTTACATGCAATTGTATGTTCAACAATCATGTTTAGTAAATTTAGGTATGAGATGTTGTATGTACCAAACTGATGAGCAATGAAATGAAATGGAAGCATGTTTGTATACTCAGGCCATTCGAGTGATAGTGGTTTGATGTAGTTAATGGAATTGTTAAAGTAGTAACCTATAATGACTAGAAATCAAAATGTGAGATTGCTTGCTTGATAAGTTAAGCATGCTTGGTTGCTTTCTAGTTAAGTAACTCATCTAATAGGGATGAGTTAATCTATTCTTTCCTTGTTCTTGCTTGTAATGCCTTGTTATTGCTTGGTAACGCTCCCGAGTCGGTTTGCTACTAACCTGGGGTAGGGGGTGTTACAACACGTCAAGTACTTTCAACCAAGGAAATACTTTACATTAAGTGTAACACCCCATCCCTGGGTTAGCCGTAATCCGGTTCGGGAGCGTTACCGAAGCGATAATAAAGCAAGAGATAGATTACTTTTCGAACAAGTAACCTCGATATACATAACTTACAACACAAGTAACCTAAACACAACCATACAAGACATACAAGCAATCGACAATAATTAAAACAAACACACTTAGCATGCTAATTTAGGTACTAATTTGTTTCATTTCATACTTATATCCTAAGTTACCACTGTCATATTACCATTTCCTATTCCATTTCAATACTCATACCATTCGAACAACAATGACATACTTCACAATATGTTTCAATTAGACATCACCCAACTTACATTCTTATTACATATTCATACACCTATTCGAATACTAGGTGGTCACTTTACACATTTCATTTGTTTCTTTTTCAAACAAGACATACTATTTCATGGCATCCTTAGCTAGTAACATTGTCAATGCATGCTTGTACATACCTTAGCTCTAATTCATAAGCATTGCCGAAACATACCAATGGCCACAAGAACGAATGCATGATCATACAATATTGTCTAGTATTCAAATGATACAAGGTTAGAACAATCATTGAACTACTTTCACAATTTGCGCAGCATCTTACTTATTATATACATATCAACATATTTCATATACATAGTTTAAGTTATTCAAGGTCGGTTACATGATAGGCCCAACAAAAAAAGCATTACATATACTAGTCATATATATACACCCAAAATGCATGTTCAAAGCTAATTATTACAAGTTCTAGTGCCACCAAACTAGGAGCATACAAAGAGTATGAAATCATACTTTCAAGCTTGATTCAAAACGTTGCTTCGAACTCAAGATATCCTCTTGAAAGTGTCCTTAATCTATTATGGGAAGAATGAAGAGTAGAGTGGTAAGTACAAGTTATGTACTTAGTGAGGTAACACTAAACTAACCAATTTCAAGTATACATATTCAAGTTTACAAGTATTTCAAAGAATCAAAATCATCACTACATGTCATGTACTATTCGAAATGCATGGGGTAAACATATGCAAGCTTCACATATCACACAATCACTATAGTAACATCCATCATGTGTACATAACATGCTATTCGATTTATTCCTTAGGAGACAAGCAATCAAAAACACCAAGTACCAAGTAGACATTCTTGCACAATAACATCATCTATGCATTTCTTTCATGGGAAGTAACAAGTTATACAATCATTCATGTGTTATCTTTCAAGACAAGGATGTTCATTCAAGAATCTTGCAAGTCAAGTAATGTTCACATCACACATTCAAGACAAACAATGTTCATTTCAAGTGGTTAATTCATCTTATAACACCCTTGGTATTTAGTTCACTAGATAATCAAATCTTCAACAATATGCACCGAAGTGCCAATATGCACCGTCGTGCCAATATGCACCGTAGTGCCAATATGAGCTCTAGATTCTAAGGCATGCCCTCCTATCTATCCAAACTAGCTACCAAAGTTGTTTGATTATCAATTTCATTCAAGCTTTATACAATTATTTAATCAAGACAAGATTATGCCATTAAAAGGCCAAGCCCTTAGGCTTATAGAGTCTTAACTCCCAAGACAAGTTTATCCTTGCCATTCGAATGGCATGAACACAAGGTGGTACCATTGTTCATTTCATTTCAACCAATCACACATATCAATCACAAACACATTCATATGTATGCAATGTGCGTACCTTATTCTCCAAGCAAGCATGCCATTTCTTACCTTTGGCATAAGCAATGCAACATGTCAAGCATTTCATTTCATTTGCTTAACAATCAAGTAAACAAGTAGAACATGGCATCAAACAAGTTTTCATTCATATCATTCTTCCCTTAATTAGTCAAATATATATTAGGTCATGTTACATGGCATTGTCATTGAATTAACACAATCGCAAGATTGGTTAGGACCTAAGTCCCAACCCTAAGGATGGTTACACTCACAATACTCCTAGCTAATCACTTGTCTTGTATCCAAATCCCTTTGCCTCTCGCTTTGGGATGTGCACTCTTTTCTTCCTCTTCCACAACTTGCTTCCTTGGTCTAGCAACCATAACACATACAATTCATCAAAACATACACGTAATGTCACACATATATAGTAACAATGTTACCACATTTGTACCTAACATTTAGCTATAGTTTTTATGCTTTGTTTTAAGCATTTCTTAATTGTTCATCTCCATATTGTTATTACCTCATTTTAGAACATAACTGGACAGGTTACAATATCCCAAAACTATTTTGGAAACAGTTTGCTTCTAGGTGCAAAAAACAGTCCCAAACTGCCCAGGACACTGCTACCTGGCAGTTTGCACACTGTCCCTTTAAATGGTCATATCTTTTAATCCGTACGACAGAATTTTGATTAGTTTACACCGTTGGAAAGCTAAAAAATTTTATTTATGACCATAGAAGGCTTGCATTTTAGTTCTTATCCAATTAATACAGTTTATTATTCAAAGATAGGGCATTTACATTGTGTGGACAGTTTGCACTGTCCAGCTATTTCTAATTACAGTTTTCAGCATAGGACCCAGATTTCAGTTATGTTTTCAGCTAATGAAAGTAAACATACTAAGGATCATGTCACTAAAATTTCATCCCTCAATTTGATCTATACAAATTTTGGTGAATTTTCAAAGTTATTGCCCAGAACAGAGCAATTTTGGGCAGATTGCACCTATTCACATTTTAATTCCTTAAATTCATTTTAACCAATGATTTTGCCCTATAATTCATTTCATATGAAATCCTAAACATGTTTAGTCAATGTTAATTCATTTTTTTTCAAGGTGGCCAAAACAGAGTAAGTTGGTTAAGTTGCTTAATTTTGCATGTTTACACAATTTGTTCTTTACTAAAAACAGTTTCTAGGCTATATGACTTTGTTCGTACTTTTATCTTTCTTTTCCAGCATTGGTTGCTAACAATTTAGCTTGTTTAACACCTTAATTACATTACCTAATCATGATCATGTTCAATTCATTAATTCCATAGCTTAATTACAAGTTCTAACAATTCAATTCTTACAACAACATCTAATTTCAAATTTCCAGCAACCTAATTTTTTTACACTATCCCTTACACATAAATTCCACTCTAATTCAAGTTATCCATAGTGTATACAAGTTCAATTTCATCATTCTCTTCATTTCAAATAACCTAACAACTCAACTAAGAATTAAACATCATCTAAATCAGAATTTTAAGCATGAATCAGTTTGGACAACATGAATTTACCTTAGTAATGCTGCCACCAAGTTGAATTTAGCTCAATTTCAACTTTGACACCATAGATTCAAGCTTTCTCTCACAAGAACCCTCTCTCCCTATTTTCCTTCTTCAAAATTGGCTTAATGAAGAAATGGATGAAGATGACATCCCTTGCATTGGATTTATGAAATGTCCAAAATGTCCTTTAATTAATCCTTACTCTTAACTTAATCAAGGGCATTAAGGGAATCAAAGAATTTAGCATGCAATCATCATCTTTCTCATTTAATTCAATTTAGTCACTTTAAATTGATCACTTATTTCATTCATTCTTCTAATTAAGTCCTTTAATTTGGCATTCATATTTGTTAATTATTCAATTCAACCCTTAATTGACTTTACTTAATTCAAGATAATTTAACTATTTAGGAATTCTAAATAGTGGTAACATTCTAAGCCCTATTTAGGGGTGTTACCTTAGCCTCCAAGCTTACATGTTCCCGTTGCTTAGCTTATAACATCAAGAAATGTAAACTAAAGCAAAAATAGAAATGCTCGGGATAGTTCCAACCTATCCTGAAGCTTTATACTACACTCACCTTTATATCCTGAAGTTACAGGATACCCGAATCCTTAATGAAAACTTGCTACTTATCCACTTCCTTTCCTAGCTTATTCTTAGTCTAGTATGAAAAAAATGTAACTATGTATTAGCACAATTCCTAACAAACATTCACTTTCAAAACTATTTATTGTTCAAAGATACATATTTTCACACAACACAGTCTACTGATTTTCCTATCAATACAAAGCAGCCCAATTACATGCATATAAGTGCAAAATAGAGAAATTCATATATGCGTACCAATGTTCACTCAACAGATCACTTTCGAGCCTAGGAACACCAAAACTGAGCAGTCTTCACATGCATAAGATTATTCATTCGAAAAAGCATATATCATACACATCTACTTAATTCAAAACAGGGCAGCTCTTACAACAATTTAGTTTATTGGGCTAAAACAGCCTCGAATCATCTTCCAATTTCGTCAAAGCAATCCTATTTACTAACAATACACATACAAATATTTAACAGCTCATTCACCAAACAAAACATCCCACTAATCCAGTAAAAACAGTCCCTAGATCATGCAGGTTCAAACGTGAAAAAAATCCTTTAATCTTCATGTATACATTCTCATTCTTAAAACAACCATTAAGGTAGTATAATGCATTTTATGTCCTGTTATAATGTGTACATTTTGACTAATCAAAATAGTCCACATTCTTTACTTTTAGTGCAAAAACAGAATAACCTTAATATGTTTATATTTGTTCCAACCCAATCAGTCCTAAAACATATTGCTATATCGTTCTTACAAATTTTAACTTCACAATTCCGAATGGTGTACATCAATTTAATTCTCTACAAATATGGTCTTTATTCGTACATTTTAATTATGCACATTCATTCAATAATGAGCACAAAACAGCCCCTAAAGTAATCGAAATTTGTCATTTCCCTAATTATGCATATTCAAACAATTCATCAATTGCCATACTTATACATACAAGGGCATTTTGCAATTATACACACTTTCACACACCAAAATAGTCCTTCCACATTAAGGTACATTCAAATCAGCCCTTGTTCTTCCTATCAAACAATGTTTACCAATTTGATTCTAATTACTCTTTTACAAGAACCAATGAACCATTCAACTATCTAAGTTTTAATACAACCTTAATATTCCAGTTTCATATGATATGGAAACCCATCATTTCGAAATTTTCCTTTTTTTCTAAGCATTCTCACCCTATATGCACATATATCTATCATGGATTACTAAATTTTTACAATCAGCATAGCAAATCAACAACATACCATTTAAATTTACTTAAAGATTTTCATATTATAAGATTGAAACACAATTTATTTTAAATCAAAGAGGAGACCGGATTCTCACCTCTATATTCAAGATGTTCAAACAATGATCGATTTACGTTAACACCTAAGATTACTTCCCATTCGAATCAAGCAAACCTCTAAGCTCACTTGTTCTCCATTAATGGAGTTTCGGTCTCCCAAGAGAAAGGAAGAAAGAAGGGAAAGAAATACAAAGGGGTAATGGAATCTACATGTCCAAACCGTGGCCTTCCTCCCCTCAAACATCCATCATCTCACGACACAAGGATAGGTCCTCTCATTAATGATTTGTTAACATGCAATTCACAAGTTTCAATTTCATTTAACTTTAGTCCCTTATGATAAAAGCTATTCACTTCCTTTCTTATTCAATTTGGTCCCCAGCTTCTTGTTTAATCTTTCATGTAACATAATTTCAATAAGCAACTTAACAATTGAGTTAACAGAATACTTCTAAGCCCACTATTGGGATATTACATACATCCCTGCATTAACCTTTGGTGAACAACAACCGATCTTATGCTCCTATTAGACGTTAAAATCCGAATCTTATTCCTACGATGGATTAACCTCCATTAACGATTTGTTGAATGAAGATCATGCTCATTCGTTTCTTGAATCTAACTCTCCCGATGCTAGATAAATGGATGAATTTTCGAGATCCTCTCCCAATTCACTCAAAATAAAAAGTAAAGACCAACAATGAACAAACCTTGAATTTAAATTGCAGTAAAAAACCTAAATTATTCAATCATTTATCACAACCACAAACCCAAGATAACCCAAGCCAATTTAATTTAGTTCGTGGCTGTGTTCAAAAGAAATACAAAAGAATAAATCCCAAGCATGAATCGCATAAAAATAAAGAAGAAGAGAAAGGTGTGATCTGCTCTATCTCGTGCCCAATTCTCTCACCAATTCGACACTCCCTTGGTTGCAATTTGATCTTCTCTATTTAAAGGGGATGATCCGATCGATTGTGTGTTGATAGGAGGAGTTGGTTCGCGTTGGAATTCCATAGAGATAGGGCTCTTATCCGATCAAACTCTTGAATTCTACAAATTGTGTTGTTGATAGGATAAAGCTTGATTTAATTTGGATAAAACACAATAAATCTCTTCCATCTTTATCTCCAAAGACTTCTCACAAGGTTGAGTCTTTATCTCCATCAAATTCTGCTTGAAAATCTAGATCTTGGGGTGTTATCCCTTGCTTTTCGATCTTATCCAGAAATTGAGGCAAAATCATCTAGGTATGTCACTGCAATCTGGCTCGGCAAGGCCTTCAAAAATGTGCCCTAATTGTCACAACGAATCCTTCAGAATTGGCCCCTACTTGTCACAGCAAGACTCACTTGCCACGACAATCTTAACCTGCACAAAATAGAACACACCACCATTGTCTTTTCGACTAAAAACTACCAAAATGCAATTCCAAGCTCAATAACGAAGGAAACTAGGAAATTATGCATGAATGCTTAATAATGCATCTAAAATGTGCCTAAGTCGAACAAGAATATGAGTAAAAAGGGAAAGAAAAATTGTACTTTTACACACTCAACACACCCCCAAACTCGAACTATTGCTTGTCGTCAAGCAATTCAAAACACTAACAATTACTTGCCAAGGCTTTATACCTAGAACAATCTTCTTACCTGACTTCAACCCTCAGAATCGTGGCACAAAGTATGATTACCTTTCAATTCTTCAGATAACACAGAAATTACCCGAGATTAGACTAAAATGCTCGTGACAATGTGTGTGTGGAGTTATGTACAAGTTGAATAATAGGATTCCATGTGAACAATAGGTTTTATCAATATTAATTACTGGGGAATTTAAGTTTACTAGAGCCAATTTTTTGTGTAAAAGGGTTCTGAAATCCCTAATAGCCGAAAATTTGGATTTATAAGGTTGATTAAATCCCCTAAAAATTGGCCCCTTATCAACTTCAAGGAATAGATGGAATTCTATCTTTGGCCCAACTTCTTGTCTTTGTGAACTCTTATCCTAAAATTCAAATAAAACAAAGAGATAAATATTAAATTGAAATTAAATAAATAAACAAAGATAAAAATAAATAAAAGAGAAACAAAGATAAATATAAAAGATGACTATCCTAAAATAAAAAAAGAATAAAAACAAATATCCTAATAAAATTAAAAAGAAGTCCGAAAGGAAAATAAAAAAGAAACTGGAAAAAATAAATAAAAAATAAATGAAGAAGAACATGTTCATGCATCTTCTAAATTGACAACTTCCTTGTCTCGTTCAACATGGGTACCGACATAGTGCTTCAATCGTTTTCCGTTAACTTTAAACCAATGTCTTTTGATGGTGGTCTTGATCATAACAGCACCATGGGAGAAAGGCTTTACTACCTCAAACGGCCCGGACCATCTCGACTTCAGTTTTCCCGAAAAAAGTTTTAACCGAGAATTGAAGAGGAGCACCAATTGCCCTGACAAGAATTGCCGCGACAATAGTTTCTTGTCATGCCAACGCTTCATTTTCTCTTTGTAGATTCAGGTATTTTCGTAAGCTAAGGCATGGAATTCTTCTATCTCGTTTAGGTCCAGTAAACGCTTTTGCCTTGCATTTTCCCAATCCATGTTCATGGTCTTGATAGCCCAATACACCTTATGCTCGATCTCCACCGGTAGGTGGCAAGTCTTACCGTAGACAAGTCTATAAGGAGACATGCCCACTGGCGTTTTGAATGCTGTTCGATAAGCCCAAAGTGCATCATCAATTCTCAAAGACCAAGTCTTTCGAGAGGGATTGACAACCTTCTCAAGGATAATCTTCAGTTCACGACTAGAAATTTTGGCCTGCCCATTTGTCTGTGGGTGATATGCCGTGGCAATTTTGTGTGTAACTCCAAAACGATCCAACATCATGGCAATCAGCCTATTGTCGAAATGTGTGCCCCCATCACTGATAATCGGCCTCGATGTCCTGAATCATGTGAATATATTTTTCTGCAAAAAATTTTGCACGGTCTTAGAATCGTTTCTAGGAACTACAGTTGCCTCAACCCATTTAGACACATAGTCCACGACAAGTAGAATGTACAAGTTGCCGAATAAGGATGGGAATGGCCCCATAAAATTGATCCCCCACACATCTAACAACTTTACCTCGATGATATTTTGCAGTAGCATCTCATGTCGTCTCAAAATATTCCCTGTTCATTGACAACGATCACACCACTTGTAAAATTCTTGAGCATCCTTATAAAGAGTGGGCCAGTATAAGCTGGATTGTAAGACTTTGGCTACGGTGCGAGTACCTCCAAAATGGCCTCCATAGGGTGCAAAATGGCATTGCCGAAGCACATTTTGCTCCTCATCCTTGGGAACACATCGTCTTATAACCTGATCTGCACATTATTTAAACAAAAGAGGCTTGTCCCAATAATAATGCATAGCATCATATCGGAACCGCTTCTTTCCTTGGTGAGTAAGGTCATAAGGTAAGATACCACAAACTAGAAAGTTTACTAGATCGACATACCATGGTGTTGCAGTGGCAACTAGCATCTGTTCATCCAGGAATTCATCGTGGATCTCCAAAATATCATCATCTTTATCGCCTCCTTCCAGCCTTGACAAGTGATCAGTAACTTGATTTTCTGATCCTTTCCTGTCCTTAATTTCAAAGTTAAACTCTTGTAAAAGTAAAATCCAACGAATTAAACGAGGTTTGGCATCTTTTTTAGCAAATAAATACTTAATTGTCGAATGGTCAGTATGGACCATTAACTTCGTACCAATTAAATAGGAACAGAACTTGTCAAATGCGAAAACTACTGCTAGTAATTCATTTTCTGTCATGGTTTAATTCAATTGAGCTCCATTAAGAGTTTTACTAGCATAGTATATCACATGGAAAATTTTACCTTTCCGCTGGCTTAAAATAGCTCATACCACAAAGTCGCTTGCATCGCACATGAGTTCAAAGGGTAGGTACCAATCAGGTGGAACGACAATGGATATTGTGGCAAGTTGCTTATTTAGGGCTTCAAATACCGTGGCACAAGAATCATCAAATTTGAAAACCTTATCCTGTTCAAGCAAATTACACAAGGGTTTAGAAATCTTATAAAAATCATGAATAAACCTGCATGTCTGAGAAAACTTCGGATCCCTTTGACTGAATTCAGTGGCGGCAATTTCTCAATCACATCCACCTTGGTTCTATCAACTTCGATTCCCTTGGATGAGATCTTATGACTGAGCATGATGCCTTCATCCATAATAAAATGGCACTTTTCCCAATTTAAAACTACGTCAGATTCCTCACAGCGTGCTAACACCTTCTCCAAATTGTCGAGGCAATTGTTGAAGTTATCTCCAAATACCGAAAAATCATCCATGAAGATTTCTAGGAAATCTTCCACCATGCCGGAGAAGATTGCCATCATACATATTTGGAAGGTTGCTAGGGCATTGCATAATCTGAACGACATCCTTCAAAATGCATATGTACTATAAGGGTACGTGAAGGTGGTCTTTTCCTTATCTTCTGGTGATATTGAGATTTGATTGTAACCTGAGTAACCATCAAGAAAACAATAAAAAGGTTTACCTGCAAGACGGTCAAGCATTTGGTCAATAAAGGGTAAAGAAAAATGATCTTTCCTAGTAGCTTTTTTTTAACTTATGGTAATCCATACAAACTCTCCAACCAGTCACAGTCCTAGTCGGAATGAGTTTATTGTTTCTGTTACTTACCACAATTATACCTCCTTTTTTTGGTACACATTGTACTAGACTTACCCATGTATTGTCAGAGATAGGATATATGATACCGGCATCAACCATTTGACAATTTCTTTCATCACAACCTCCTTCATGGCAGAGTTAAGTCTCTTTTGTGCCTCAATAGATGACTTATGATCATCCTCTAATAGGATCTTGTGCATACATACCACCGAACTAATTCCCTTCAAGTTTGCGATTGTTGATCCTGTTGCCTTTTTGTGCAGCGTCAACATGTCAATCAACCTCTTTTCCTGTTCAGGCTGCAACTTAGAAGAAATAATTATGGGCAAAGTGTTATCGTTTCCCAAATAAGCATATTTCAATTGCCCTGGCAATGGTTTCAATTCTAAAATGGGAGGTTGCTCAATAGAGGGTTTTTTGATTTTACCTTTCTTACATGAGTAATCCAAAGATTTAAAATTCTTACCCGATCAATTTACAATCCAATTTGCTTCATTATGTTCCTCATCATCTGGCTTCTCAAGTTTCTCAGGTTCGGCAATGCAATTACCGTGGCAATACTCCTCCATGTCAAAATTAAATTTGGTGGTGGCTTGTATGATTTGGCATTCTTTTGGATCATCAGCATACTTTAAGGTTTGGAACACATTTAACTTGACTTGCTGGTCGTTCACCTGTATAGTGAGTTATTGTTTCTCGACATTGATCAAGGTCCTTCCCGTTGCTAAGAACGGTCTCCTAAGAATAATAGGGGCAAACTCATCTGCTTCAAAATCCAAAACAATGAAATCAGCGGGAAAATAAATTTATCTACTTTTACCAGAATATACTCGATTTTCCCTCTGGATGCACATATGATCTGTCCATAAGTTGTAACATAATTTTCGTGGGTCTTGCCTTCCCTATGCCCAATCATTAGAAAACTGATTTTGGAATAAGGTTTATACTTGCTCCAAGATCGCATAACGCCTTCCCGACATAATGATTTCTGATTGCACAAGGTATTGTAAAACTGCTAGGATCCTTTAGTTTGGGTGGCATTCGGTTGTGCAACATTGCCATACATCATTCCTTCATAGCAATTGTTTCAAATTCTCCTAGCCTAATCCGTTTAGAGACAATGTCTTTAAGGAACTTAGCATATTTCAACATTTTCTCTATTGCTTCAACCAATGGCAAGTTGTTGTGGACTTGCTTCAAGATGTCAAAGAATTTCTTAAACTGGTACTCTTGTTTATGCCTTCTCAGCCTCTATGGGAATGGTAGCGATATTCTGATCTCCTAGTCCTTTTTATCTGATTTGGAATTGTTATTAGGACTTGCTGAGGCATCTGGAATTGCTGAGGTAATTACGAGAGATTGTTTTGCTAATTGATTGCTCTCTATAGGTTGAGCAGGTGTAACATTTGGCTTTTGTCCGCTCCGAGTGGTAATTACCTTACACTGCTCATGGCATATTCCCTTTGCGACCTCAATATCGTTGGGTAAACTCCCTAGTGGTCTCGTGTTCATGTTTTGGGAAAATTGCCTAACTTGCGTCTCCAATGATTTCAACGTTGCCTCTTGGTTCTGTAGTCTCATCTTAGTGCTATTAATGAAAGAATCAATCCTTTTCATGAAACTGCTATTCTCAACCATATAAGATCCAGTTTTTAACATAAAAGCATTAAGATAGTTTTCCAAAGAACTAGATGGTGTAGACTGTTGTTGTGGCATCTGTTGCCGTGGCATATTCTACTGGAATCCTAGTACTTGTGTATTATGACTATTCTGATTAAGGACATTGTTCTAGTTACTCAATGAGAAATTCGGGTGCTTCCTCCAGGCTGGATTGTATGTGTTGGACATCACATTGTTGTTCCAGTTATAGTTTCCAACGTAAAAGCTATATTCTGGGTTCTACAGACACCTAGAAGAATCATGGTTACCATTACATATTTTTAACCAAATTGATTAATGTGGCAAACTATGCTGAAATAGTATTCAACGAATCAAGTTCAATTGTCGAGGTATTTTGCCTAAATATTCCCCTTTTAGTGGTTGGGAATTGATAGTCTTTCTTGGCAAGTCTATCCAAAACCTTCCAAGCTTCCTTTGCTGATTTGTCTAGAAGTGTGCCATTTGCCGAGGCATATAGAATCAGCCTCATTGGTGCGTTGACTAAATTGTAAAACATTGTTACTTGCATCCAATCTCTGAATCTGTGTATGGGACATTTGCATAAAAGCTCCTTATACCGCTCCCAAGCCTCATACATAGACTCATCATCTACCTGTTGAAAAGAAGTGATGTCATTACGTAGTTTATCAGTCATATTTGTAAAATTAAATCTAGAAAGGAAACTTTGGCACAAATCGGTCCAAGATTCTAAAGATCAGGATGGGATACTATTTAACCATGTTTTCGCCCTATTCCTTAGTGAATAGGGGAATAATTTCAGCCTTAGGACGTCCTCGGTGACTCCTTGTTTCTTGAATGAATTGTAAATTTCTAAGAACGATTTGAGATGTTGTCTAGCATCCTCAGTCGCCGATCTGCCAAACTGACCAACTATATTGACCATATTGAACATCACAGGCTTCAACTCGAAGTGGGTGGCTTGAATCTCAGGTGTGACAACTCCTGGAGTGAGACTGTAAGATCTTGTTCTAAGTAGTCTCGGATGAGTGTATTCGATACGGCCACCATGACTCATACTGTGGCATTCTAATTGCCATTGGCATTCAGATTGCCAACTGGATCATTAGGTGGATCTGCCATCTCTTCTCTCAACTGTTTTCTTCATCTATAAAAACACGTTCGATTTCTAGTTCAAATGGATAATCTGGTGCTTTCGGTCTCGCCCTGGTCACACACCAATTCAAAACCAAAGTTATTAACCTCTTGAATTCGAACATAAAAATCAAATAAATAAACAAATGTTTAAGAAAATAAAAACAAAGTCACTATTGCCAATCCCCAACAACAACGCCAAAAACTTGTTGCGTGTTTTGAGTACTTCGCAAATGGTGCAAGTGTACATGTCGTAAGTTATAGTATAGAATAGATATCATCTACATAGGGATTCGTGAAACTCTAATTTCTAACTCCTTATACTGAAAAGAGAAATAAATTATGGTGGTAGGTGTTTTGAATTAATGAGTAAAGTAAATTAAGCAAAGTAAAAAATTGGAAAGTAATCGAATAAGAGAGTAGCCCAGGCTATCGTGAGTATTGGTGCAATAGTTGAATGGATAATCTTGGCAATTGATTGCTTAGGTAACTTGATTGTCCGCGACACTGGTTCCATTGCCATGGCATTCAAGGTTCGGCGAAGTGTTCTTTAATGTCTTCTAGTTATCCATAACCCAAACAATGGTTTATTGTGCATGCCTTGGTGATACATACCTGCATTAACCTTGGGTGAACAACAACCGATCTTACGCTCCTATTAGTCGTTGAAATCTGAATCTTATTCCTAAGATGGATTAACCTCCATTAATGATTTGTTGAATAAAGATCATGCTTATTTGTTTCTTGAATCTAACTCTCCCGGTGCTAGATAAATGGATGAATTCTCGAGATCCTCTCCCAGTTCACTCGAAATAAATAGTAAAAATCGAGAATGAATAAACCTTGAATTTAAATTGCAATAAAAAACCTAAATTATTCCATCGTTTAGCACAACCACAAACCCAAGATAACCCAAGCCAATTTAATTTAGTTCATGGCTGAGTTCAAAAGAAATACAAAAGAATAAATCCCAAGCATGAATCGCATAAAAATAAAGAAGAGGAATGTGTGATCTACTCTATCGCTCAACTAATTCTCTCACCAATTCGACTCTCCTTTGGATGCGATTTGATATTCTCTATTTAAAGGGGATAATCCAATCGGTTGTGTGTTGATAGGAGGAGTTGGTTCGTGTTGGAATTCCTTAGAGATAGGGCTCTTATCCGATCAAACTCTTGAATTCTGCAAATTGTATTGTTGATAGGATAAAGCTTGATTTAATTTGGATAAAAGAAAATAAATTTCTTCCATATTTATCTCCAAAGACTTCTCACAAGGTTGAGTCTTTATCTCCATTGAATTCTTCTTGAAAATTTGGATCTTGGGGAGTTATCCCTTGCTTTTCGATCTTATCCCGAAGTTGGGGCAAAATCATCCAGGTGTGTCACGACAATCTGGCTCGGAAAGGCCTTCGAAAATGCTACTTGTCGAGGCAAATCCTTTAGAATTGGCCCCCTACTTGTCACGACAAGACTCACTTGACATGATAATCTTAACTTTCACAAAATAGAACACACCAACAACGTCTTTTCAGCTATAAACCACCAAAATGCAATACCAAGATCAATAACGAAGGAAACTAGGAAATTATGCATGAATGCTTAATAAAGCGACTAAAATGTGCCTAAGTCTAACAATAATATGAGTAAAAAGGGCAAGAAAAATAGTACTTTTACACTCTCAATAGAAACCTTTCCAAAACTTCCAAAATCAACATCAAACACCTTCCATGCTTAACCCAGCCAAAACCTAATTGTTTAATCCATTAATTACCTTCAATTGACATCCAAAAATGACCTAACATCAAACTTGTACAGTAAACCTCCACAATTCCTCAAAAACACATAACTAGCAACCTAGAAAATTAGAGATTCACATAGCTTCAGGATTTTGTTACCACTTTAAAAGTACTATTTTTAATGCCTATTTTACAATGCCTTTGCTTGTTTTTAGGTACATTTATTTGCATTAGGTTGTTAGAATCATGCATTTCATAAGGAGTTTAGTATTTTGTCTATACCAGTGTGAAGGGTTGCTTTGTGGCTATTTTGCAGGTTTGTCATAGGATTAGTCACTGGAAAGCAACACAGTTAGGATTGCCAAGGAGAATGCCAAGTGTTGTTGGCATAGAATGACCAGATAGTGCCAAGAACCTATTGGTAGATAAGTGAACTTGATGCCACGCCAAGAGGTTGTTGAACCCTAAAAAAATAGGATAAGATCAGTCTCTTAAAAGATCGCAAATGGATCAATCTCTAAAAAAATAACGGATAAGGTGAAGCCAAGCTATGTTGGCAAAGTCACGCCAAGCTTGTATGCCAAGGCAACATTGGCATGATGATGTCACTCCTAGCTTTATAAGCTATCAAACGATCGAATAAGACTTTATTTCTTATCCTTGGAGAATTTGAAATTCAAATGAAGAAGCTATCATAATCCTTTCCCTCTCACGCCTATATAAACACCAACCGATCAAGCATTTGGGGTGACGAATCACGAAGTATTAGAGTGATTGGAGTGAGGTGCTGGAGTGCACGATGAGTGATGGTCGGCTGCACCGAGGAAGGAGGTTCAACCACTTGGCCGAGAGCCTGGATTTGAGGGCTGCATTGAGAGACCTCTCGTGCTTATTCTCTTGGTTTTAAGTTGTTTTACTTTTGTTTTCATGATGATGTATTTGAAAACGGTTATGGTTTTTTTGTTTTAAAACCCTCACCATGAACTAATTTCATAGTTGGTGGGGGATGTTTGGTTTAAATGTTGATTTTATGCTTTAGTTTCTTTAATGATAAATATGTTTCGGAAAAGTTTTTCTGTTTGGCATACTTGAATTTTCCCTAAATACTTTGCCAAGCGAGAGCTGGCACTGTTGACGTATTGCTCCTCAATATCTTAACAGACTTGGGGCGGAAACGATTGAGTTGTTCAATACTAAGGAGAGAAGCTTTGAGAGAAGTCGTTCAAATAGATGAACTTACTTCGGGAGTGATATCTACCCCTTAGGAGTATAGATTTGTTCTTAATCAAACATGTTTATTTAAAAACATGCACTTTAGAGATATAGGGTTTGTTATATGATCGACTTAGGGAAATGACCATTGAGAGAGGCTTTTCTAATTTTGGATCTGCTCGGCAAACAATGCCAAGACAGGTTGACATTAAAGGTGTAATACCCCAAATCTTAGCCTAGGAGATTATGACATTCAAACATTATGTTAGATTGTTATAAATATTATATAAATAAATCTAGTGAAGCTATTAGGACCTAATTGGAATTAATTAAAGAAATATGACTCTTTGGGAGAGTGACTAAACCAATTGGAATATAAAAAATGGTGTTTGCATGCTAACAAAGTTAATTTAGGGGAGGCTTGCACACTTGCCAAGTTTTGTTGAGACAAGTGTGGGGGAATTATGTTAGAATTAGCCACATGGATGGGGATCAACTTTGATCTTCTTCTTCTTTCCTTCAAAATAAACGAACCATCATGTAACACCCCTACTCTAGTTTAGTAGTAAACCAGTTTGGGAGTGTTCAGGGAACACTAGAAACACGAATAATTTAAAACATTTCAAGAACTCATCCCTATTAGATGAGTTGAGTGACTAACAAGCCATTTAAATGTTCATATATTCTCATTCAACAAGCATATGTATTTTATTCACCCTAGGTTACCAACTTGGTTATACATTTGCAATTCAACATTTAAAGATGTCTACTACTTAAATATGTGACCATGCATAGCATTCAGATATCATACTTAGACAGGAACATATTCTTTTATACCTAATCTCATTACGTTCAAGTCATGTAGATGTTTTATGTAGATTTAACTAGTCATGCTTTTATGTACATACATTCAATCCAATCTCAAGCAAGCATATCATATTTATCATTCGTGATAAGTTACCACCTAGACCTCATATTTAATCATATAAGAATAAGTAAGTTCCTTATTCATTATAGGTCTTTACTTTGATTAGTTACTTCCAATTTCATTCAAAGTTAACCACTACCTACCCATGAACATGTCACATTCGAATGGAATACAGTGGCTAGCAAGTGTTCACTTAATCTCAAAGTTCCTATATGCGCAGCTTACTATTCCATTCACAAGAAAATTAGGTCATTACATACTTCAAATTTAAGCAATCAAGCCTTCGCACATTAGAGGTCAAATTCATAATCATTTACAAGCTTTCAAAATATCAAATTCATGGCCTAACTTAACTATATTCAAATCTAGGTGCCACCAACTAGGAGAATTACAAACAAGTATGGATTCATAATTGTGCTTTTTCTTGTGTCTTAATTCGTGCTCAAGGAATCTGACTTCAGGATCAAGTAACCTCTTTGAAGCACTTTTATCCTGTAGTTTGGGAAGAAAGGAAACGAGAGTGATAAGTACAAAAATGTACTTAGTGAGGTAGCAACTATTACTAACTAATTTTCAAGATTTGTATCATTTAGTCAAGTATAAACCTAGCTAGGGTTTGTAACATGTGAAGTCAAGTCTAACTTAAGGTTTCGAGCATTTCAAGTCAAGCATGTAATCATGTATAGCTATTAACTTTTATGCATATCATTTCAAGCACAAGTACATACAATGAGAATCTTAAGATTAAGCCGTCTATATCATGTCATGCTTCTATCACAATTCGAATAGCATATCAACAAGAGGATTGTTTTCAATTCAAGTTTAATCAAATATCAAGTCAAGACAAGAAGCTTGCTCAAGTATAACAATTCAAGTACAGTCACATCTCATTTCATGTATTCATTCAAGTATCATGTAAACAAGCCGATTCAAGTATCATATCAAGTGACATTTAAGATTTATGCTATTTTTCTTCCTTACTTAATTTACTTTAGATTAGGCCTTGACACTTAGAGTGTTCGTCTTTATTAAAACATTCCATTAAATGCGTATATATACATAAGTAAAATAGTCCAAGGTGACCTTTAACATGTTCAAATCTGTCCATTATACATGTTTACACACAATTACAAGTAGAACAGTCCATGACATCCTTACTCTAAGGTAGTTTTCATATCACGTACACACCTTTTAATCAATCGAGCTTAGAAGTCTACTCAAAAATTAGATAAAATGTATTTACACTTAATAGACATTTCTAACCATCACCAATTATCTACACAAGATGTCCACACAAGAGCATACATACAATATGGTATTTGCACACAGCATATGCGTATACAATCACAAAGGCATTCAAATTATTGAATGTACATGTGCACAAGAAACATTTACTTAAACATGTATATTCATATATATATATATATATATATATATTCTCATAAGCATTCGAGTTAAGATATACATGTGCACAAGTCATTTCAAAGCATGTTCATATATATATATATATATAGGCAATCGAACATAGCATATGATACACAGTGGTTTCTTCTCTCGTAAGTAATTAAATTAATTTGGTAGTTTAGGCGTAATATATATGTTGACTCTATAGTTGCTTTAGGAATCAAATCAAATATCATCCATGAACTAGTTACTTCAATAGCAACCAATCGAATAGCATAGTCTAATTATTAGATCAAGTTTTGTGAAATCAAGTAATTCTATTCAAGGTTTGTAGCATCCGAATTGAACATGTAATCATATAGCCATGTATCTAGACAATATTTGGTAAATATTCATACCATAATTCAAAAAGCAACAAGCAAGGAATCCAGTATCAACCAAGTTGATCATGGCATATTTCATTATCTCTTTCGAGTAGTATGATAAACAATGGACATGGATCATAGTTCAAGTTTACATGTCAAGTATTAAGTATTTTCAAGTAGCAAGCCTTTCAAGTAGCAAGCATTTCAAGTAACAAGCATTTCAAGTAGCAAGCATTTCAGGTAGCAAGCATTTCAAGTAGCAAGCATTTCAAGTGACAAGCATTTAAAGTAGCAAATCATACAATACAAGGTCCAAGCAAAGGCAATTATCATTTCAAGGGTTTCATGTCAAGAATCAAGCATTACATGTCAAGCAATGGGAGTATTTCAAGAATTCATGTCAAGTGATTCAAGTGTTAAGGATTTCTTGTCAAGTCATTTAAGTTTTTCAAGATATAATTCAAGTATTCAAGATTTTCTTTTGAATTTCTTATTCAATTTCTCAATAAGGTTCATATCTTTTTAACATGTTTACCTTGGATCACAATTGGTCATGAATAACATTGGTCCGTGTTAGACCATAAAGTTCCAAGAGATACTTAGCTCAAAGCACATAGCAATGGCTAATATCGGAAACATGTCAATCATATACTTTTCACTATCCAACCAACTGTAGCCAATCTTCGTACAACTCCCCCGTTACCTCCAACTGTCGTCAATAACATATTACATGTAATAGGGCATCCCCCCCCGAGCCGTGGCTCATGGACCATAGTCCCAAGTATACCATGCATCATACCATTGTATCCAAGGACTTCCATTGTAGGCAATTTAAGTATTTTAGCTCATATTTAAAAGTTGGAGTGTATTTTATAATTTAAGACTTTTTGTTGTTTCTTATGATTCATGCTTTCATGTTCAAGGATTATATTCAAGCAAGTATTTCAAGATCAAGCTTAGCCCTTAGGCTAGTTGAGCCTTAGCTCTTCATTTCACAAGTTTACTTGTTACTCAAGTAAGCAATTTGAATTATATGCTATTTTAGGCATCTAGTCATGTCTTTATATTCATGATTTATATCACATTTACAAGTATTTATATCATAAGAACAATTCCAAGCAAGAAATTCGAATGAATACATTCAAGACACGAGAATCAAGCATTTCGAATAGTCATGTTTCAAGTACAAGGATTCAAGCATTCCAATTAGATCACACTTCAATTACAATGGTTCAAGCATTTTAATTAGATCATATTTCAAGTACAAGGATTCAAGCAATTCAATTAGATCATATATCAAGTACAAGGATTTAAGCATTTCAATTAGATCACATTTCAAGTACAAGGATTCAAGCATTTCAATTAGATCACATTTCAAGTACAAGGATTCAAACATTTCAATTAGGCCAATCCAAGGCATGGATTCGTACATTTGTTTTCACTTTTCTTTCTAATCAATTTATCAATTTTCATGCTATCACTTAAAAACAATTTTAGTTTAGTCCAATCTTCCCTTGTTATTCATATTCAATTTAAATTAATCTCATTATCATGGCATATCAGTAGCAAGAAAATAGATATATGTATATGGTTAGGACCTAAGTCCTAATCCCACAATAACTACACTCACAATACTCCAAGCTAGTTTATTTGTCTTGGATCCAATTTCCTTTGTGTTTGCCACAAGTTTGGCCACTCTTTTCTTCCTCCACAAGGTTTAGTCCTTGCTCTAACAATCCATACAAGTGAACATATTTTAAACAATGTACATTCATAAAATAGATAGCACATTCATATACACTGTAACACACCAAATCCTAGCTTAGAAGTATTGGAATTAAATTGCATAAGTTGATAGCTTAATTGAATTTAGAATTTAGCTAAATTGATTAGTTAAGGGCCTAATTGAAAGAATGTAGAATTAAGTGACCAAATTATAAGGATCAATTTGAATTAAAGGATAAAGTTGGGGAATGCATGATAAACTTTATGGTTCTCTTATTTGCCCTTGACTAATTACATGATTAATAACTAACTAAGGGATAGTTTAGTAAAATCCTAATTCCACTGATGTGGATATCCACAATTGCCATCATCTTCCTCATATTCATTATGTTTGGCCGCGAATAAGAGAGAAGAAATAGAGAGAAAGAAAGATAGGGAAAAAACCATTGGAGAAGGAATTAAGCTTGCATGTGTAGTGATTTTTCATTGAAATTAAGCAAGAAGCAAAGTAAGTATGATTATTCTTGTGTTTAATTGAATAGGCAACTATATTGTTGAAATTGGACTGTTTTGCTGATTATAGATAAAATTAGACTTTGAATGTGTTGTTAGATGATAGAATGGTTTTTGAATTATACAGAATTGAAGAATGAACATTAGGTACAAAGATGAAATCAGGTGTTTGTGATAGTGTAACAAACCTAGGTTGCTGGAAAATTGAATTGTGATATTGAAGTGGAAATTGAATGATTAGAACATAAAATTGAGCTATGGAATTAATGAATTGATAATGATCATGAATATTTAATGTATAGAAGGTGTTAAACAAATTGAATTGTTAGCAAACAATGCTGGAAATGGAAGATAAAAGCATGAACATAGTTATGTAACATAGAAACTATTTTGTGGAATTGAAATTGAGTAAACATGAAAGATTAGGCTTCATAACCAACCTACTATGTTTTGGAAGCTTTGAAAAATGCATTAAAATTGACTTAACATGTTTAGGATATCATATAAAATGAATTATAGGGCCAAGACATTGGTTAAAATGAATTAAAGGCATTAAAATGTAATTAGATACAATCTGCCTATAATTGCTCTGTTTTGGGCAGTCACTTTGAAAATTCATCAAAAATTATATAGTTTGAATTCAGGGCATTATCCTTAGAATGTCTATTTTCATTAGGTGAAAACAAAATTAAAAACTGGGTCCTATACTGAAAACTGTAAATAGGAATTGTTGGACAGTGCAAACTGTCCAGGCAGTGTAAATGCCATGTCTATGAACAATAAAATGTATTAATTGGCTAAGAAGTAAAATGCAAGTCCTACATGGTCTTATATTAAATTTTGTTATCTTTCCAACGGTGTATAGAAATCGAAATTCCGACGTACGAATTAAAAGATATGGCCATTTAAAGGGACAGTGTGCAAACTGCCAGACAGCAGTGTCCTAGGCAGTTTGGGACTATTTTTGTACCGAAATGCAAACTGTTTCTAAAACAGTTTTGGGACATTGTAATCTGTCCAGTTATGTCTTAAAATGAAGTAATAACAATATGGAATTGAATTGGTAAGAAATTCTTAAAAAGAAGCATAAAAATAGTAGCTAAATGTTAGGTAAAATGTGATTACATTGCTACTATGATTGTGTGATATTGTGTTTGTTTTGATGAAATGTGTATATGTTATGCTTTCTAGATCAAGGGCAGCATATTGGGGAAGAAGCGGATAGGAGTGGAAATCCCAAAGCTAGAGGCAAAGGGATTTGGATCCAAGATAGTTGAATTGCTATGAGTATTGTGAGTGTAACTATCCTTAGGGTTGGGACTTAGGTCCTAACCAACCTTGTTATTGCCTAAATGAAATGTCAATGCCATGTAACATGACTTAAAGTATATTTGCCTAATTAATGGAAGAATGAGATGTATGACAACTTGATTGATGCCATGTTCTTTGTGTTTACTTGGGTGTTAAGCAAATGTAGTCAAATGCTTGTCATGTGCATTGCTTATGCCTAAGGTATGAAATGACATGCTTGCTTGGAGAATAAGGTACGCACAATGCATACATATGCTTGTGTTTGTGAATGTTTTACATGGCTGATTGAATCGAATGGTATGGATAGTTATGTATTGGGAGTTAAGACTCCATAAGCCTAAGGGCTTGGCCTTTGAATGGCATAATGTTATATTGAATCAAGAAATGTATAAAGCTTGAATGAAATGGATAATCAACAACCTTGGTAGCTAGTTTGATAGATAGGAGGGCATGCCTTAGAATCTTGAGCTCATATTGGCACTACGGTTCATATTGGTATGATGGTACATATTGGCACTACGGTGCATATTGTCACTTCGGTGCATATTGTTAAGATTTGATTATCTAGTAAGCTACTTACCAAGGAAATGTTGAAAGATGACTTAATAAACATTGCTTGTATTGTAAGAAACTTGAATGAACTTTCTTGCTTTGAAAGATGACACATGAATGGTTGCTAAACTTGTTTCTTGTCATGAAAGAAACATATGGATGATGGCTTTTTGTATAAATGCCTACTTGATAATTTGATGATTGGTTTATTGTCCTTTAAGCATGTTATTCGAATGGACTATGACAACCATGATGGATGTAGTTATGTTGATTTTATGATATGTAAAGATTACCTAAGTTTCCTACGCAATTTGAATAGCATGTGGCTTGATTATGATGGTTTTGATTCCTTGAGTTACATGTTTACTTGGACTTATATGCATGGAAAATTGACTGGACTTAATGTTACCTCACTAAGTACATATCGTGCACTTACCACTCTACTCTTCATTCTTCCCATAACAAATTAAAGATACTTCAAGAAGATATCTTAGGTTTGAAGCAACATTTGAGGCAAGCTTGAAAGTATGATTTCATACTGTTGCATACTCCTAGTTTGGTGGCACTAGATTTTGTAATAGTTAGCCTAGATCATGCATTTGGGTATGTGTTTAAGACTAGTATGTGTATTGTTTTGATGGGCCTAACATGTAATCAATTTGGATGATTCAAACTATGTATGTGACTTGGTTGATTTGTATATATATGATGGTATGATGCTGCGCATAATATGGTAGTATTGCAATGCTTGTTGAACCTTGTATGAATCGAATGCTAAACTAGAAATGGTATGATCATGCATTGTTTCCTATGGCTATTGGATGATTCGGCCATGTTGAGTTAAGGCCAAGGTATGTACAATCATGCATTTACAATGTATTATCTAAGGATGCCATGAAATGTTATGTTTGATTGAAATAGGAAACAAATGAAATAAGATGTCTTAATTGTAAAGAAACAAACTTAATAAGTTTAGGTATGATCTAGCTATTCGAATATGATGCTTAAACTTGTAAAGATTGGAAATTGTATGCTTGTAATGATCATGTTGAATAATTGAATAAGTAGTTTCTTAATATACAAGTAAGCTAGTTAAAGCATGTTTAGTGAATCCCTTAGTGTAATTCGAATAAACACATGGAATTGAAATAAGAATGAAAGATGAATTATGACTAGAAGTAACATAAAGTGAAGTATGCCACACTTGTGTTTGTTGTTTGAATGATGTATGTGTTTTGAATGGAATGGTAACATGATAATAGAAACGTAGGCTATAAGTATGAAATGGAACAAAATGGTACCTAAAATAGTATGCAATGTATGTTGATTGTTGTTTAATGTGGATTGATGAATGTATTGTTGTATTGAAAGGTTTAAAGTTTAGGTTACTTGCGCATCAAGCCAAGTACACTGAGGTTACTTGTTTGACAAGTAACCTATCCTTCGCTTTGCTTTTGTTCCGATAACGCTCCCGAACCAGGTTACGGCTAACCCGGGGATGGGGTGTTACATTTATTGGTAATAAGAGCTTTTTGGTTGATTCTATAAGCTCATTTGCATCATATATGATATGTGCCACCTAGGAGACTTGATATAAGCTTGTGTTGTTGCATAAATGTGTAAATGTTATAACTAAGACTTTATTTGTTCTGATTGAACTAGAATGTCAAAAACAAGATTGGGTCGGGATAATGAAAGTCCCGTAGGCTCTTCGAATGAAGGAGATAGTGTGGAGATGGAACAGAATCCTCCTTAACAGAAAGCTCAACATCGAGCTCAAGCTGCTTCTCAACAAGAAGCTCCTACTATCAATCCTGTGCAACAAGAATGTCATACAAGTATGAAAGAGATGTTCAATCATCTCGTAACTTCCTTTAAACAAGGTCACCCAACTGCTCCTACTATTACTGTGCCAAACCGAGCCCTTATTGACAAGCTGGCTCAACATCGGGCTTATACCTTCACCGACACCGATGAGGCTAACCCCGAAAGTAGCCGAGTACTAGTTAGAGGCCACTACTTGCATTCTGACAAAACAATTGACATGTCCTGATGAGCATAAACTCGAGTGTGCCATCGCTCTATTGGCAGACGAAGCACTAAGCTAGTGGGAAACCAATACTCTGACTGCTCCTGCAGAATCTATTACTTGGAAGTTCTTCGTTGATGAGTTCAGGAAGAAGTATATCAGCGAGCAATATCTGGTCGAGCGCTGAAAATTATTCATGTATCTTAAACAAGCTGGCTGACCTATCGAGCAATATGTGAGCAACTTTTGCAAGTATTGCAAGTATGGGTCCGAATATATCAAAACCAATACCTTCAAGTGTTGAATGTTCATCGACAGGTTAAATGATGAATTAAGCCTGATATTCACTTCCTTGGGTATTACCGACTTCCAGAACTTGGTAAACTAAGCCATTGCTACTGAGGCAATGATGAAAGCCTCGAAAAGACACAAGAACAGACACTCCTGGAAAGGCAAACGACCCAGGAACGATGATAAACCACACTGGCAATCAAAGAAGTCCAAACATTCCAATGGACACTCTTCAAACTATACCCTAATCAGAAGAGTGGTTACATTCTGAAACCTCAAACGGTTATAAAGACTTCAGCCCCTGTTGATTCTGTTGATAGCACGGGGAATCAGGCTAAAGCTATTCATTATCCTCTTTGCAAGTTCTTCCAGAAACATCATACTGGCTAGTGCAGAGTTAAAAAAAATTTATGTTTCTCATATGGAGCCTCTAGTCATTATATTCAGGATTTTACTCATAATCCCAACAAGGCTTCGAATCGAGCTTCTTCAATTGCTAGCTCAACTCCTCCTAACCGAAACAAAGCACCCAAACAAGCTCAGTCTCGGAATCAGGGGGAATAGAAGGGCCCCCATTCGAATGCTCCAACTCATCAGGAGTCTCCAGCCCCTGCTCGTATGTACCACATTAGTGGTAAAGATGATGAAGGAGCTCCCGATGTTATCACAGGTACCGTTGAGTTAAATTCCAGTCCTGTATATGCTTTAATTGATTCGGGGTCTACCCATTCATTTGTTTGTTCTACCTTGATCAACAAGTTAAAATTGAAACATGAAATTATTGAATCAAACCTTGTAGTTTCGAATCCATTAGGGGGAAAACACCCATTAACTTGCGCCACAAGCAAGATCCCATGACCATTCGAAATATCCCATTTCCTATTGATCTATATGTACTACCTTGTTGTGAATTTGACTTGAATTTGGGGATAGATTGGTTAAGTAAACACGAGGCCTGGGTAGATTGCCAAAATCAGAGATTGTATCTCTGAGGTTTAGAGAAAGAATCCATTCTCTTAATAGACAAGAAACCAACTTCCATCTTTGCTAAAATGATCCTTCAAGATGAAATTGAATTCGATTTGCCTAGCATGCCTGTCGTTTCTGAATTCACTGATGTTTTTCCCAAGGAACTCCCTGGTGTCCCTCCGACCAGAGAAGTAGAGTTTGGGATAGAAGTTCAGCCTGAAACAACTCCGGTGTCCATTACACCCTATAGAATGGCACCTGTTGAGTTGAAAGAATTAAAGAAGCAACTTCAGGAGTTGCAAGCTAAAGGTTTCATACGGCCTAGCACTTCTCCTTGGGGTGCACAAGTTTTGTTTGTAAAGAAGAAAGACGGGACTATACGGCTTTGTATTGATTACCGTCAGTTAAACAAGCTTACTATCAAGAATTGGTATCCCCTGCCCAGAATTGAAGATCTTTTTGATCAACTTAAAGATGCTGCCGTATTTTCTAAGATCGACCTTAGATCGGGGTACTATCAAATGAAAGTGAAAGAACAAGATGTACCCAAGAGAGTCTTTCATACTCGATACGACCACTTTGAATTCCTCGTAATGCCATTTGGGTTAATGAATGCTCTGGGTACTTTTATGGATCTAATGAATTGGGTATTCAAGCCCTATCTTGACATGTTCGTGGTCGTATTCATCGACGACATTCTGGTATACTCTCGGAATAAGGAGGAACATGCTGAACACCTCTGAATTGTTTTGCAAACACTCCGAGAACATCAATTGTATGCCAAGTTCTCGAAATGCGAATTATGGTTACTAGAAGTTTCTTTCCTCGGCCACTCTGAGAACATCAATTGTACTATCAAATGAAAGTGAAAGAACAAGATGTACCCAAGAGAGCCTTTCATACTCGATACGGCCACTTTGAATTCCTCGTAATGCCATTCGGGTTAATGAATGCTCTAGGTACTTTTATGGATCTAATGAATTGGGTATTCAAGCCCTATCTTGACAAGTTCGTGGTCGTATTCATCGACGACATTCTGGTATACTCTCGAAATAAGGAGAAACATGCTGAACACCTCTGAATTGTTTTGCAAACACTCCGAGAACATCAATTGTATGCCAAGTTCTCCAAATGCGAATTATGGTTACTAGAAGTTTCTTTCCTCGGCCATGTTATCTCGGCTAAAGGAATCAAAGTCGATCCAAGAAACATTTTGTCTATTTTGAACTAGAGATCTCCGAAGAATGTAAGTGAGGTCTGAAGCTTTCTCAGTTTAGCTGGGTATTACAGAAGATCTGTTAAAGGCTTTTCCTCAATTGCCGCAAGTGTTACGAAACTTACTCGCAAAGATACACCTTTTGTTTGGTCAGAAAGACAACAACAAAAATTCGATCAACTTAAGCAAGCTCTGACTCATGCCCCGATACTCATCCAACCAGAATCGGGCAATGAATTCACTATTTACAGTGATGCTTCTCATCTAAGACTCGGTTGTGTCCTGATGCAAGATAAGAAAGTAATTGCTTACGCTTCAAGGCAACTAAAGCCACACGAGTCTAAATTGAAGTATGCCTTCTATTGTTTTGAAAATAATGAATTTAGAGCTTTCTTAAGCTGCAAGTTACTATTCGAACATTTCTTGAAATACAAGTAACCTATTCGATTAAGAATTGTGCCTAAAATACTTGTAACCATTGAAATTGAATCTTTCTTAGCTTGTAAGAAAGAATTTGAACAATGCCTTGTTATGCAAGGAACAATTCGTATAGTGCCTTGCACTACAAGTAATCTATTGAAAATCATTCTAATGACTTTGTTAATGCTTTCGTAGTTAATACAGCTATAATGCTCATTTCCGACTATCCAAGAGCCGGAAATTTCTGTCTGAACTCTAAGTTCAATCCGATTTTATCTCAAGAATTAAAGAACTCCAACAAGTTGATCCAGATCCTTAGAAGATCATATCTAGGCTTGCTTCTGAGTCAAGTTTTGACTTCTCCCTAAAGTTAAATAGACTTGTCTATTTCAATGATAGAGTTTGTGTTCCTAACAATGAGGAATTAAGACAAGAGATGTTAAAAGAAGCTCATCAAAGTTCTTTCTCGATCTACCCTGGATCGGTTAAGATGTATAAGGACCTAAAGCCACTATACTGGTGGCCAGGCATGAAATCTACAATCACAGACTTCATATCGATGTGCCTGACATGTCAAAGAGTCAAAACCGAGCATCAAGTCCCTACTGGATTGCTTCAACCCATTGAACTTCCCCAGTGGAAGTGGGATCAAATTACTATGGACTTTGTCACCGGTCTTCCTTCTTCTCCAAGAAAGAATGATGTTGTATGGGTGATTGTTGATAGATTCACTATATCTACTCACTTCATCCCTATTCGTATGAACATAAGCTTGGTAACCCTTGCCGAGCTATACATTCGTGAAGTGATTCGGTTACACGGTGTACCTACAGCAATTATTTCCGATCGTGACCCTCGATTCGCTTCTCGATTTTAGAATTCTCTGCAGAAAGCTCTAAGAGCTAAAGTACATCTTAGTACAGCCTTTCATCCCCAATCAGATGGCCAATCTGAGAGAATCATTCAAGTATTCGAAGATATGCTACGGGCTTGTGTTATTGACTTCGGGAAGAACTGGGAGAAATCCCTACCTCTTGTAGAGTTTGCCTAAAATAATAGCTATCAATCTTCTATTCAAATGGCATCATTTGAAGCTCTCTATGGTAGAAGATGTAGAACTCCTCTATGTCGGTCTGAATTAGGAGAAAACAAAGTATTGAGACCTCAATTGCTTCGGGAAACTGAAGAACAAATCAAGATCATTAACGATCGATTAAAGGTAGCTTTCGATAGACAGAAAGTGTATGCTGACTTGAAAAGAAGAGATATTTAGTATGCTATTGGAGTCAAAGTTTTCCTAAAGGTTTCACCTTGGAAGAAAATGCTCAGATTTGGAAGAAAAGGGAAGCTCAGTCCTCGATACATCGAACCATTTGAATTTATTGAAAGAATTGGTCCAGTTGCCTATCGATTAGCTCTTCCTAGAGAATTCGATAGAATACACAATGTATTCCATGTTTCAATGCTCAGAAGGTATCGATTTGATCCTTCACACATTCTTGAGCCAGAAGAAGTTGAATTGAATCCTGATTTGTTCTACAAAGAAGAACCTATTCAGATTCTTGACTTGGAAGTAAGGAAGCTTCTGAACAAGATTGTTCCTCTTGTTAAGATCTTATGGAGAAATCATAAGCTGGAAGAAGGTACCTGGGAATCTAAAGAAATCATAAGCTGGAAGAAGGTACCTGGGAGTCTAAAGAAGTCACAGGGTTAGAACTTAGGTCCTAACATAAATATGCATGTCTACTTTCTTTCTATTGATATACTATGTTAATGGACTTAAATAAGCTTGATTAAGGATAAAAAGGGAAGAAAGGTTTAAACTTGAATAACAAGTTAAATTTGCAAAATGATGAGTTAAGACTCAATTGGCCTAAGGGCTAAGCTTGACCTTGATATAACTTGCTTCAGTGTGATCCTTGAACATAAATTGTCTTTCCTTGAACATGAAACACTTGAAAATGTGAAAAGTAATTGATGAGCTAAGGCTCAATTGGCCTAAGGGCTAAAGCATGACATTGTTATACCTTGCTTAAATTGATTTTTAAATGAGATAAGATACCTAATGTAACACCCTAAACATGGCCTAGGAAGGTTACCACTATCTAAGCTATAGACTAATTGAATTATGTGCTAATCAAATTAAAGAACAAAGAACATTATCTAACAAATAACTAAAGGACTAAAATGTTATAGCCAACAAGTTAGAGTGCCAAATTAAAAGGACCATCTTGAATATCAGGCAAAACTTAAGCTTTGCATGGTGGAATTAAAATGGATAATGGACCTTACACATATCCTTCTACCCTTGAAACAGTCGGCCATTATAGGAGGAAGACTTCATCTTCATCATTTGTCCATAGCCGAATTTTTGAGAGAGAAAGGAGGAGAGAAAGCTTCATAGACCATATTCAATTCATGTTTCTTGATTGAGCTTTGATTAAATTAGCTTAGGAGAAGGTAAAATGCTTGATTCCTACATGTTATAGAATGCTTGAATCTTGAATTTGTGATGTTCTTGTTGCCTAAATTGAATTGGATGATTGTTATGCATGATAAGATAATGTTAGCTTCTAATGGTACTTGAAATTGTGAGTGTTAGTAGCCAAATTGCTAAGGAGAATGTGTATGGTTGCTGGAAATTGAGAATATGGACTATTTTACTAGTTGAAAATGTATAAACATGCTAATTGTATATAATGCCTTGTTTTGATCATGTTGTTAGATGAATTGAGACTTGAATAGAGTAAATAGCTTGCTGGAAAATGAATGCATATAATTGGATTATTTAAACTAGGTAATGGACTGCTCAAATGGTGAATTAGAGGAATGTTGTTGATCAAATGGATCAAATTGAACATAGCACTATAATGCACTGTTATAAACACGTTGATAGGTAAATTAGACTGACCTAGACATTTAAGAACATGAAAATAAGTTGAATTACAATGTTAGAATCTTGTTTAGATGAATTATGAAGCTAGAAGCTTAACCTAGTGTAATCTGCCCAAAATACTATGTTCTGGGCAGTAACTTTGAAAAATCACCATAAGTTGTATAAAAGGAATTTAAGGCTTAAATATTTTTGGATAGTGCCTTAATATGTCTAAATGCATTAGGAGAAAACATAACTGAATTCTGGATTGTAGAATGAATTGTAGAGAAGAAAAACTAGGGACAGTGCAAACTGTCCAGTGTTGTAAATTGCCCCTTGTTTAAGCTAAAAACTGTATTAATTGACCAAAACTAAAATGCAAGGCCTATATGATTAGAAAGAAAATTAAGTTAGCTTTCCAACGGTGTAAACAAATTGAAATTTAGACGTACGAAATGAAAGTTATGCATGTTTAAGTCAGCAGAGTACATACTGCCTAGTAGCAATAGTTTAGGTAATTGTACACAGTATTGTGACAGTTTTGAAATTTGTTTTGTAAATAGTTTTGGGACAGTGGTTACTGCCCTGTTTTACATGAATTAGAGTATAGATAAGTGTAGTTATGTGTAGTAAAGAATATATATGAACATGCAACCAGATTTGAATATGTTGTGTACTAGTAATATTGCCTTGGTTGAATGATTATGTGAACTTGTTTTAATATGTATTTACTTGTGTAATGTGTTAGAACCAGGAGTGAACTTGGTGGAAGAGGAAAGGGTGGAACAACCTACAGCTAAGAACAAAGGAGTATGGAGCCAAGACTAACAAGCTTGGAGAGTATTGTGAGTGTAGTTATTTCTAGGGTTAGGACTAGGTCCTAACTAATGCATGCATGTATGCATTCCTGTAATGTTTAAATGGACCTAATATGGACTTGGCCTAATAAGGGAAGTATGATTGAAGTAATGCATGAAATTTGATCACATCCTTGAATTCATGTATAATTCGATTGCTAAGCATGTTTAAGTGGTAACATTGGTGCTTGTATGTGTGATATGGCATGTCAAATGCTTAAAGAAATTGCTTGAAATGTTATCCCAAATTGATGAAATGAACACATGAGAATTACTTGATATGTGAGCTATGGCTCAATTGGCCTAAGGGCCTAGTAAATAAAGAACTTGCTGAATACTTGACATGATCTTGAACCTGAAATACTTGTGTAAATGGCTAAAATCGAACAACCCTGCTAGCTAGTTGGATTAGGTAGAAGGGCATGCCTTAGAGTCTAGAGCTCATTGTGTCAGGGTGGACTATGGTCCAGACCTAAGACCCTTATTTGGAGACAAACGGAGGGTACGTATGTGGTCTTTGGCGATAGTAGGAGGGTTGACCAGCACTATGGTGCATCTTGTGGCGACAGTTGGTTGGAGACTCGATTACCTATACAAACTAAGTACCAAGGGGGTTGTTTAAATGATAACAAATGAAATATCAATCCTATAATACATGTTTCTTGTCTTGAAAGTTATATAATTAATGTTACTTGACATGAAAGCCATGAATTGTATGTTACTTGTCATGGAAGCATGAATTGCTTGAGACTTGATATGAGATGTATTGTTGCTTGACATGTAAACCATGCAATGTTCGATATTTGGTATGTCAACTTGATTTACTTGGTAAATGTATACCATTCGAATGATTAGATAACATATTTCTTGGTATTGCTTGCCTTGTTACTCTAATAAGATATAATTCATGCCTATTGCTTGCTAGATTGTTCGAATGATATACATGCTTGGTGATTGTGATTCTTGATTGACTTGAAATGCTTATAAACTTTAGTTAGGTAGACTTGATAAATGGCTAAATAACATGATAAATGGTTAGAACTAGATACTACCTCACTAAGTACATATTTTGTACTTATCACTCTTGTTTTCATCCTTCCCAACCAACAAGATAAAGGATTCAACCGTTGCTTGATTCTGAAGCATGTTTCCTTGAGCTCAAAGCAACACACAAGCATAACTAAAGTATGGTTCATACTTGTTTTGTATATCTCCTAGTTGGTGGCACCTAGACATATTTATGTAGCTAGGACTACACCATGCATCTTGCTTGTTTTGGGAGGATTGTATAAATGCATGAACATGGCTACTTGATGTTTTGAATACTTGTATAGATGTGTTCTTGAATGGGCCTACTATGTTATGAACTTGGTTGAGTGAAACAAGTTTGTATTGAACTCAAATTATATGTAATGTATAAGTAGTTGTTGCGCATATATGAATGTATATATGGAATGTTCAAGTGATTGATCTAGCTTATATTGCCATTCGAATGCCTTGTGGAATGATATAGTCTTGCATGAATATACCATGATGTAGGTCTTGTTTTTGTGTTTGTATGGTGATTGCCGAATGGTATAGTTGTTTGGAAACAAGTTACATGCAATTGTATGATCAAATAATCATGTTTAGTAAGTTTGGGTACGAGATGTTATATGTTTCAATCTAAGGAACCATGTTTGAAATGGAAGTAGGTTTGCACACTTAGGCTATTCGAATTATGGTTGCATGCCAATGTTAATTGAATTTTTTGGTAACCTATAATGTCTTGAAATCAAAATGTGAGGTTGCTTGCTAGTTAAGTAAATCATCTGATAGAGATGAGTTAATCTATTCTTACCTTGTTCTTGCTTGGTAACGCTCCTAAGCCGGTTTGCTGCTAATTCGGGGTAAGGGGTGTCACATTTATTGGCATCAGAGCTTTTTAGTCGGTTTTAGGACTAAACCGGGCTCTCTTGCATCATATAGGATACTTGTGTCACCTAGGAGACTTGTATTGTATAGCTTGTGTCCTTGTTTAACTTAACCGAATTCCAAGTTGCTGCTCAATAGGAAACTCCTGTTATAAATCCTGTACAGCAGGAATGTCTCCTGAGCATGAAGGAGATGTTCAATCATCTTGTAATTACTTTGAAACAAGACCGCCCTATTCCTCCTCCTTCTGTTGCTCCAAATAGAGCCCCAATTGACAAAATGGCTCAACAACGGGCCTATACTTTCACTGGCACTGATGAAGCTAATCCCGAAGTAGCTGAGTATTGGTTAGAGGCCACTGCTCAAATCCTGACCAAACAACTGCCCTGTTTTGATGAACACAAACTCGAATGTGCTATAGCCCTATTGGCAGACGAAGCTTTGAGCTGGTGGGAAACCAGTACACTGACTGCTCCTGCTGAAGCTGTAACTTGGAAATTCTTCCTCGAGGAATTCAGGAAGAAATACATCAATGAACAATACTTGGCTAAGCGCAAGAAGCTTTCCTTGTACCTCAAGTAAGGTGGCTTACCCATTGAACAATACGTGAGAGATTTTTGCAAGTATTATAAGTACGGGTCAGAATACATCAAGACTGATGCTGAAAAATGTAGAATGTTTATCGATAGACTGAATGATGAACTGAGTATAATATTCACTACCTTGGGTATCACTAACTTCCAGAATTTAGTGAACCAGGCTATTGCAACCGAGGCGAAGATGAAGGCCTCTGAGAAACGCAAAAGTGGTAACTCCTAGAAAGACAAACGATCCAGGAATGATGACAAGCCTCAATGACAGTCAAAGAAGTCTAAACACTCCAAAGAACACTCTTCGAATTACACTCCTATTCAGAAGAGCAATTACATATCGAGACCCCAATCGGTATCAAAACATTATCAGCCCCGATCATCTCTGTTGATAGTATGGGGAAATCTGGTAAAACTGCTTAATATCCTACTTGCATGTTCTACTAGAAGCACCACACTGGCCAATGTAGAACTCAATAGAATATATGTTACTTATGTGGAGCCTCTGATCACTGTATCAGGGATTGTCCTCAGAATCCTAACAAGGTTCTGAATCAAACTCCTACAAATGCTAGCTCAGCTCCTTCCATTCGAAACAAAGGTCCCAGACAAGCTCAGTCTGCAAATCAGGGGAAGGGCAAAGGACAACATTCAAACACCCCTACTCACCAGGAATCTCGGGCTCCTGCTTGAATCTATCATATCTGGGGAAAAGAAGATGAGCAGGTACCATTGAGCTAAATTCAACTCATGTTTATGCTTTAATAGACTCAGGATCCATACATTCATTTGTATGCTCATCTTTGATTTCAAAATTGAAGTTAAAACCTGAAATTGTAAAACAAAGCCTTGTAATTTCGAACCCAATAAGGGGGATTACAAACATAAGCATTATCTGTAGAAACTGTCCCATATTCATTCGAAATGTACCCTTTCTTGTTGATCTATATGTATTGCCAACTTGTGAGTTCGATCTAGTGCTAGGACTATTTGCTTAAGCAAGCGTAAAGCCTGGGTAGATTTCCAAAATAGGAGACTTTATCTTCGGAATTTAGGAAATGAATCAATCTTTCTAATTGATAGGAAACCGACCTCAGTATTTGTTGCTATGATTATGTAAGATGAACTTGAATTCGGCTTACCTATTATGCCAATTGTATCTGAATTCATTGATGTTTTGCTCGAGGAACTCCCTGGTTTCCCTCCAACCAGAGAAGTAGAGTTCAAGATCGATGTCCAACCTAGAACAACTCTGGTGTCCATCACACCCTATCGACTGGCACCTGTTGAATTGAAAGAACTCAAGAAGCAACTCCAAGAGCTACAAGACAAAGGCTTTATTCGGCCTAGCTCGTCTCCCTGGGGTGCTCCAGTCTTATTCACGAAGAAGAAAGACGCGACTATGAGACCCTATATTGACTACGGACAATTGAACAAGCTTACTATCAAGAATAGATACCCCTTGCCAAGGATTGAAGATCTTTTCGATCCAATTAAAGATACTTCGATGTTCTCAAAGATCGATCTTCGATCGGGATACTGACAAATGAGGGTAAAAGAAGAATATGTACCCAAGACAGCCTTTTATACTCGATATGGCCATTTTGAATTCCTTGTAATGCCATTTGGGTTAATGAATGCTCTGGCTGCTTTCTTGGACCTCATGAATCGTGTATTCAAGCCCTATCATGAAAAGTGTGTGGTCGTCTTCATTGATGATATTCTGGTGTATTTTCGGAATAAGAAAGAACATTCCAAACACCTTCGAATAGTATTGCAAACTCTCTGAGAACGTCAATTGTTTGCAAAGTTCTCTAAATGTGAATTTTGGCTATCGAAAGTCTCATTCCTTGGCCATGTCATCTGGGAAAAAAGGATAAAAGTAGACCCGAGCAAAATTCAACCCATCATGGATTGGAGACCTCAAAGGAATGTTGGTGAGGTTAGAAGCTTTCTCAGTTTAGCCGGGTATTATCGATGTTTTGTTAAGGGATTCTCATCCATTACCGCAAGCTCGACTAAGCTAACCCGTAAAGACACACCATTTGTATGGTCGGAGAATCAACAAGGAAGCTTCGATCAGCTTAAACAAGCTCTGACTCATGCTCTGATTCTCATCCAACCTGTATCGGGCAAGGAGTAAACTGTTTACAGTGATGAGCCTCATTTGGGACTAGGATGTGTCCTAATGCAAGATGGAAAAGTTGTAGCTTACGCTTCAAGGCAACTAAAACCACACGAGTCGAACTACCCTACACACGATCTAGAATTGGCAGCTGTTGTGTTTGCACTCAAAATCTAGAGACATTACTTGTACGGGGAGGAATGCAACTTGTTCACAGACCACAAGAGTCTCAAATACATCCTGACTTAGAAAAACTTGAATTTGAGGCAAAGGAGATGGCTAGAATTGCTTAAAGACTATTATTTGTTATCGACTACCATCCGGGGAAAGCAAATGTGGTTGCTGATGCCCTTAGTTGTAGACCATACTAGGGTAACTCCTCAAAATCTAAATCTTAGAATAATCCATTCGAATTAATCTTTCTTGACTTACAAGTAACCATTCAAAAACCCTCTTAATGATATTGTCCATTCGTTTGTAGCTTCATTGGCTATCGATGCTCATTTCCGTTTATCCAAATGACAGATATTCTTGTCTGAACTTCAACTTCAATCTAGCTTGATCTCGAGAATCAAGGAACTCCAGCAAAATGATCTAGATCTTCAAAAGATCATGTCCAAGCTAGACTCTAAGTCTAATTCTGACTTCTCCCTCAACTTGAATGGACTTCTCTATTTTAAAGATAGAGTATGTGTTCCTATCAATGAGGAACTAAAACAAGAGATGCTGCAAGAAGCTCACCAAAGCTCTTTCTCAATTCACCTAGGATCGGTTAAGATGTACAAGGACCTAAAGCCACTATACTGGTGGCCAGGCATGAAATCGGCTATCACAGACTTTGTTTTGAAATGCTTAACTTGTCAAAGACTCAAAACCAAGCATCAAGTCCCTACTGGATTGCTCTAACCAATCAAATTCCCTCAGTGGAAATGGGATCGAATTACAATGGACATCGTTACTGGTCTTCCTTCCACTCCAAGAAATAATGATGTTGTATGGGTGATTGTTGATAGATTCACAAAGTCTACTCATTTTATCCTTGTTCGAATGAACATGAGCTTGGAAACCTTAGCCGAGCTGTACATCCATGAACTGATTCGATTACACGGTGTACCTACAACTATAATCTTTGATCGTGACCCTAGATTTGCTTCTCGATTCTTGAATTCCTTAGAGAAGTTTCCTGGAGCTAAAGTGCACCTTAGTACAGCCTTTTATCCTCAATCAGATAGACAATCTGAAAGAATCATCCAAGTGCTTGAAGACATGCTACATGCTTGTGTTATAGACTTCAGAAAGAACTGGGAGAAATCTCTACCCCTAGTAGAGTTTGCCTACAACAATAGTTACCAAACATCTATACAGATGTCTCCCTTCGATGCTCTATATGGAAGTAAATGTAGAACTCCCTTGTGCTGGTTTGAATTGGGAGAAAGCAAGATTTTAGGACCTCAATTGCTTAGAGAAATCGAAGAACAAGTGAAGATCATTCACAATCAATTAAAAGCAGCCTTTGATAGGCAGAAAGCATATGCAGACTTGAAAAGAATAAACATCCAATATAATGTTGGAGACAAAGTCTTCCTCAAAGTATCTCCTTGGAAGAAAGTCTTTTGATTTGGAAGTAAAGGGAAACTTAGTCCCCGATTCATTGGTCTATTTGAAGTCATTGAAAGGATAGGGCAAGTGGCCTATCGATTCGCTCTTTCTAGTGAATTTGAAAAGATTCACAATGTCTTTCACGTATCTATGCTTAGAAGGTATAGATCTAATCGATCACATGTATTAGAGCCTGAAGAAGTGGAACCGAATCCTGACTTGTCTTACGAAGAAGAACCGGTCCAAATTCTTGATCGCAAAGTTAGAAAGCTTAGGAACAAAACCGTTCCTCTTGTCAAGGTCTTGTGGAGAAACCGCAAGGTAGAAGAGGCAACGTCGGAATCAGAAGAAGTTATGAGGAAGTAATATCCTCACCTATTTGATTCAGGTAAATTCGAGGACACATTTATTTTTAAGGGGGAGAATTGTAACACCCTAAACTTGGCCTAGGAAGGTTACCACTATCTAAGTTATAGACTAATTGAATTATGCGCTAATCAAATTAAAGAAGAAAGGACATTAGCTAACAAATAACTGACGGAATAAAATGTTATAGCCAACAAGTTAGATTGCCAAATTAAAAGGAACATCTTGAATATTAGGCAAAACTTAAGCTTTGCATGGTGGAATTAAAATGGATAATGGACCTTACATGTTATAGAATGCTTGAATCTTGAATTTGTGATGTTCTTGTTGCCTAAATTGAATAGGATGATTGTTAGGCATTATAAGATAATGTTAGCTTCTAATGGTACTTGAAGTTGTGAGTGTTAGTAGCCAAATTGCTAAGGAGAATGTGTATGGTTGTTGGAAATTAAGAATAGGGACTGTTGTACTAGTTGAAAATGTATAAACATGCTAATGGCTTGTTTTGATCATGTTGTTAGATGAATTGAGACTTGAATAGAGTAAATAACTTGCTGGAAAATGAATACATCTAATTGGATTAGTTAAACTAGGTAATGGACTCCTCAAATGGTGAATTGGAGGAATGTTGTTGATCAAATGGATGAAATTGAACATAGCACTATAATGCCCTATTATAAACACGTTGATAGGTAATTAAACTATCCTAGACATGTAAGAACATGAAACTAAGTTGAATTAATATGTTAGAATCTTGTTTAGATGAATTATGATACTAGAAGCTTATCCTAGTGTAATCTACCCAGAATACCCTGTTCTGGATAGTGCCTTAATATGTCTAAATTCATTAGGAGAAAATAGAACTAAATTCTAGATTGTAGAATGAATTGTAGAGAAGAAACACTAGGGACAGTGCAAACTGTCCAGTGTTTTAAATTGCCCTGTCTTTAAGATAAAAACTGTATTAATTGACAAAGAACTAAAATGCAAGGTTTATATGGTTAGAAAGATAATTAAGCTAGCTTCCCAAAGGTGTAAACCAATTGAAATTTTGACACACATAATGAATGTTATGCATGTTTAAGTGAGCAGAGTACATGCTGCCTAGTAGCAACAGTTTAGGTAATTGTACACAGTATTGTGATAGTTTTGAAAACTATTTTGTAAATAGTTTTGGGACAGTGGATACTGTCCTATTTTACATGAATTAGAGTATAGACAAATGTAGTTATGTGTAGTAAAGAATATATATGAACATGCTTCTAGATTTGTATATGTTGTGTACTAGTAATATTGCCTTGGTTGAATGATTATGTGAACTTGTTTTAATATGTATTTACTTGTGTAATGTATTAGAACCGGGAGTGAACTTGGTGGAAGAGGAAAGAGTGGAACATCCTTAAGCTAAGAACAAAGAAGTGTGGATCCAAGACTAGTAAGCTTGGAGAGTATTGTGAGTGTAGTTATTTCTAGGGTTAGGACTAGGTCCTAACTAATGCATGCATGTCTACATTCTTGTAATGTTTAAATGGACCTAATATGGACTTGGCCTAATAAGGGAAGTATGATTAATGTAATGCATGAAATTTGATCACATCCTTGAATTCATGTATAATTCGATTGCTAAGCATGTTTAAGTGGTAACATTGGTGCTTGTATGTGTGATATGGCATGTGATCAAATGCTTAAAGAAATTGCTTGAAATGTTATCCCAAATTGATGAAATTAACACATGAGAATTACTTGATATGTGAGCTATGGCTCAATTGGCCTAAGGGCCTAGTATATAAAGAACTTGCTGAATACTTGACATGATCTTGAACTTGAAATACTTGTATAAATGGCTAAAATCGAACAACCTTGCTAGCTAGTTAGATTAGGTAGAAGGGCATGCCTTAGAGTCTAGAGCTCATTGTGTCAGGGTGGACTACGGTCCAGGCCTAAGACCCTATTTGGCAACAAACGGAGGGTACGTATGTGGTCTTTGGCGATAGTAGGAGGGTTGACCAGCACTATGGTGCATCTTGTGGCGACAGTTGGTTGGAGACTCGATTACCTATACAAACTAAGTACCAAGGGGGTTGTTCAAATAATAACAAATGAAATAACAATCCTGTAATACATGTTACTTGTCTTGAAAGTTATATAATGGATGTTACTTGACATGAAAGCCATGAATTGTATGTTACTTGTCATGGAAGCATGAATTACTTGAGACTTGATATAAGATGTACTGTTGCTTGACATGTAAACCATGCAATGTTCGATATTTGGTATGTCAACTTGATTTACTTGGTAAATGTATACCATTCGAATGATTAGATAACATATTTCTTGGTATTGCTTGCCTTGTTACTCTAATAAGATATAATTCATGGCTATTTCTTGCTAGATTGTTCGAATGATATACATGCTTGGTGATTGTGATTCTTGATTGATTTGAAATGCTTATAAACTTTAGTTAAGTAGACTTGATAAATGGTTAGAACTAGTTACTACCTCACTAAGTACATATTTTGTACTTATCACTCTTGTTTTCATCCTTCCTAACCAACAGGATAAAGGATTCAATCGTTGCTTGATTCTGAAGCCTGTTTCCTTGAGCTCGAAGCAACGAACAAGCATAGCTAAAGTATGGTTCATACTTGTTTTGTATATCTCCTAGTTGGTGACACCTAGACATATTTATGTAGCTGGACTAGACCATGCATCTTGTTTGTTTTGGGAGGATTGTATATATGCATGAACATGGCTACTTGATGTTTTGAATACTTGCATATATGTGTTCTTGAATGGGCCTACTATGTTATGAACTTGGTTGACAATGTGAAACAAGTTTGTATTGAACTCAAATTATATGTTATTTATAAGTAGTTGTTGCGCATATATGAATATATATATGGAATATTCAAGTGATTGATCTAGCTTATATTGCCATTTGAATGCGTTGTGGAACGATATAGTCTTGCGTGAATATACCATGATGTAGGTGTTGTTTTTGTGTTTGTATGGTGATTGTCGAATGGTATAGTTGTTTGGAAACAAGTTACATGCAATTGTATGATAAAATAATCATGTCTAGTAAGTTTAGGTATGAGATGTTATATGTATCAATCTAATGAACCATGTTTGAATTGGAAGTAGGTTTGCACACTTAGGCTATTCGAATTATGGTTGCATGATAATGTTAATTGTATTGTTTGGTAACCTATACTGTCTTGAAATCAAAATGTGTGGTTGATTGCTAGTTAAGTAACTCATCTAATAGGGATGACTTAATCTATTATTGCCTTGTTCTTGCTTGTAATGTAATGTTCTTTCTTGGTAACGCTCCTGAGCCGGTTTGCTACTAATCCGGGGTAAGGGGTGTTTCACCTAAGTTGCTCTTTTGATGGAAGTCCTTGGATTTTAGAGTGTGATACTTGGTCTGCCTTGGGACTATGGTCCATGAGCTAAGGCTCAGGGGATGCCCCACTGATATGTGATATGTTATTGGCGATAGTAGGAGGTAATAGGGGAGTTGTACGAAGATTAGCAACAAATTGGTTGGATAGATGTCAAGTTAGGATCGACATGTCTCGATATTAGCCTTTGCTTTGTGCTTTGAGCTAAGTATCGCTTGGACCTATATGGTCTAACTCAGACCAAGGTTAATCATGATTAAATATATGATCCAAGGGAAACAAGTAAAAGACATTTAAATACCAAAAGCTCGAATTAAAGAAAGTAACAATAATTATCAAAGGCATAAACTAAAGTAAACAAGAAACAAATGAAGCATAAAGCTTACTTGGAATACTCGAATTACTTGACATGTGAACTTTAATACTTGAATTACTTGAACTGTAAACTTGATACTTGAATTACTTGTTACTTGGCATGTATGCTTGAAATGCTTGCTACTTGAAATGCTTGCTACTTGAAAATACTTGATACTTGACATGTAAACTTGAACTATGATCCATGTCCATTTCTTATCATACTATTGAAAAGAGTTAATAAAATATGTCATGATCAACTTGGTTGATACTAGATTCCTTGCTTGCTGCTTTTGAATTATGGTATGAATAATTACCAAATATTGTCTAGATACATGGCTATATGATTACATGCTCAATTCGGATGCTACAAACCTTAAATAGAATTACTTGATTTCACGAAACTTGATCTAATAATTGGATTATGCTATTTGATTGGTTGCTATTGAAGTAACTAGTTCATGAATGATATTTGATTTGATTCCTAAAGCAACTCTAGAGTCAACACATGGATTATGCCTAAACTACCGAATTAATTTAATTACTTACGAGAGAAGAAACCCCTGTTTATCATATGTTATATTCGATTGCTTATAAATATATATATGAGCATGCTTTGGAAGTGACTTGTGCACATGTATATCTTAACTCGAATGCTCATGAGAATATATATATATATATATATATATGAATATACACGTTTAAGTATATGTTTCTTGTGCACATGTACATTCAATAATTTGAATGCCTTTGTGATTGTATACGCATATGCTGTGTGCAAATACCATGCTTTATGTATTCTCTTGTGTGGATATCTTGTGTAGATAATTGATTCTTGTTAGAAATGTCTATTAAGTGTAAATACATGTTATATAATTGCTTAATAGACTTATAAGCTCAATTGATTAAAATGTGTGTACGTGATATGAAAACTACTTTAGAGTAATGATGCCTTGGACTGTTCTACTTGTAATTGTGTGTAAACATGTATAATGGACAGATTTGAACAAATTAAAAGTCACCATGGACTGTTTTGCTTATGTATATATACGCACTTAATGGAATGTTTTAATAAAGATGAACACTCTAAGTACCAAGGCATAATCTAAAGTAAATTAAACAAGAAAGAAAAATAACATAAAGCTTAAATGTGACTTGATATGATACTTGAATTGGCTTGTTTACATGATACTCGAATGAATACATGAAATGAGATGTGACTATACTTGAATTGTTATACTTGAGCATGCTTCTTGTCTTGACTTGATACTTGATTAAACTTGAATTGAAAACAATCCTCTTGTTGATATGCTATTCGAATTGTGATAAGAGCATGACATGATATAGATGGCTTGAGCTTAAGATTCTCATTGTATGTACTTGTGCTTGAAATGATATGCATAAATGGTAATAGCTATACATGATTACACGACTACATGCTTGACTTGAAATGCTCGAAACCTTAAGCTACACTTGACTTCACATGTTACAAACCCTAGCTAGGTTATTACTTGACTAAATGATACAAATCTTGAAAATTGGTTAGTAATAGTTGCTACCTCACTAAGTACTTTTGTACTTATCGCCCTCATTTCCTTTCTTCCCAAACTACAGGTTAAAAGTGCTTCAAAGAGGTTACTTGATCCTGAAGTCTGTTTTCTTAAGCTCGAAGCAAACACAAGCAAGAGCTAAAGTATGAATCCATACTTGTTTCGTATTATTCCTAGTTGGTGGCACCTAGATATGTACATAGTTAAGCTAGATCATGCATTTTTCTTGGTTTGTAAGTTGTATATATATATATATGACCTCGATCTTAAAAGATTGTAAAGATTAGTTCGTTAATGCTTGACATGCTGAATATGGGAAATGGTACTTGATTTACATGATCTAGTTATATTCGAATATGCTTAACAATGGGATACTATGTGCTTAACTCTTGAATGCTCTATTCGAATTGATCTTTTGGTTGATAGGTTGTTTCTAGTTCAAGTAATTAAGGTCATGAGAAGTTAGTCATTTTTTCTAGATGATGTTAAGCTTGCTTGAAGGCATGTTTATGGTGATATGATTCGAATGAATGTAAATGCGACCACGTTTAGTAACCAACATTATATTTATCCTTGTCTTGAATGTAAAATTCTAGAAGATCATGCTTAGTCAACTTGACATGAGTATGACATCGAAACCATGTTTGAATATTGTCTTGAAATAGTACAAAGCTACGCATATTGGACATGAGAATTTGCTAATGAATATGCCTTAATGTAGATGCTCGTTCGAATGCCATGCTTAATTGCTTAAACTAAAAATGTAGTAAGCATCCTTGATTGTAGAATGAAGTTGGTTAATCAAAAGTGGTCACCTATAATGTTTGAGTAGCATGTTCATGTTGTTGCTTATTAAAGTTGCTAGTTTGGTTTCTTGCTAGACAAGTAACTCATCTAATAGGGATGAGTTCAAAAGTTTTTAAATGGCTTGAATTCTTGTTTGCTTGATTAACACTCCTTGGCTGGTTTACTCCTAAACCAGGTAAGGGGTGTTACAAAAGGCTGGCACGACATGAAAAGCCTAGAAACCAGACATTCCTTACCAACGCTCATCACTCATTAAAAGACCTTCCTTGCCAACTTTTTTACTTTACTTTTAGTTCTTTTCTTTTTAAGTATTCCGAAAACAATCTTCAAAACAAACATCGTTTCTTCCAAGGCAAGTAACAATCAAACAATCGAATTCTAAGTCAATCTCTTTGGGATTGATACTCAGCTTAACGATGTATTACTTGCAGACTGTGTATACTTGCATGCAAAAGACTCATATTGGCACTATTTTATTACTTTTCCAATACATATCTTTTGCCCCTATTGCCAGCATTCACTTAGAGAGTCTACAAGTTTTTGGCGCTGTTGCTGGGGATTGCAACAAAGTTGATTGTTTTTAAGTTTTTACTTGTCTTTCTTTTACTTTACTTTTGTTTCTACTCGGTGTATGACCAGAAGCCACCCTGTGGTGGATGAGTGGCCATACGATCTGGAAATTGAGAGAACCTTGAGGAGGTTAAAGAGAAGATTTTGAGAGATGAATAATCAAGGTAACCGAGGGAATGGTGTGGTGAACAATAAAGGCAATCCACGTAACAATGAGACGCCACCACCACCTGTTGTCCCACTTGTGTAATAATGGTTTTTATAACAATTGTAAAAAATGGTGAAAATAAGGTGATGGGGATGGAGTCGCCACCAGCCACCGTTAAAAATCAACAAGAGATTCCAAAAATATTCGGGTTCGGGAGTCGATTACGCGTGACGAAAGATTAGCACCCCCACAGCGCCCAAAATTGGTACCGCATTGATTAAGTGTTTTATTTGTAAGAAGATAAAATTTTGAATTTAATTTAAAATTTAATCCCCAAAAAATGTCTAAGGAGAATATTTCTTTATTTACGAAAATTGAGAAAGATGACACTTGAATGAGTCAGGATGCCACTTCCTAGTCAATTTATGAAATAAATTGGAAAATATTCCCCTAATATTAAACCGAATTTAATATTCTAAAAATACATACAAAAGAAAAATTTAAAGGAAAATCTATTTTAGAAATTATAATTTAGAATTAAATATATTTTATTCATGTGAATAATTCATACAACTTAAAATATATAGACATGGCATACAAAATATAGGAATATACCAATAATTAAAAGAACATTATAAATAATTCATTCAACTTAAAATATACTAACATGGTATACCAAATATATTTATTACAAAAACATGCTAATATATATTACCCTATATCTAAGCTAATGTTAAAATAAATACAAAGATAAAAATTTACTCTACTAGAAGCTCAAATGAAGAACTTCGACCGACCCCTAGTAGGATCCTTGCTCTCAAATGAATCTCAGTAGGACCTCGATCGAATAATTAATCGAACCATTGGGAAAATAAAAATTCCCTGTGAGAGCACTGCTCTCAAAGTTTCGAAAGGGCACTGCCCTTGCGCCATTTCAAAATGGCTTGTACGCCATTTTCAATGGCTTTTTTGTATTGCCATTTCATGGCTTTGTGGTGTGTTCATTTGAGGCACCCCGTGCCTTTTATAGGCAATTGGGGGGGAGGTGGACACATGCATGGCGTCCATTTGTTTTCCCCTTTTTTACTTTACTTTTCACTTATTATTACTATTATTATTATTATTTTGAATCTGAGGTCCTTACATTCGATTTCATTCAGGTTTTTATAACATATTTTTACAATACATCTAAAATATCTCCTATTTGTTCTTCTGCAGGGCGGTTGAGCAGATTTTGGGCGGTGACACAGTGTGGCTGGACAAAGGATTAGGTTATGTATATTTTTTAGGGTTAAGGGCAGTTTAGTCCTTTTTAGTGTAATTGGGTCTGATAGGGTTTTTTGGTTGTAAATGGGTAATGGGTTTGGATATTATGTAATATTATTGTAATAGGTTTATGGGTATTGTATGGGTTATTGGTTTAATAAAAATGGGCTTTAATTTTTGGATTGGGTTTAGTTTGGGCTTAGGCCCGGACAAAAATGGGTTATGGCAACTTATCGATGAAGAGAGACCTGTTAGAGAACATTCGGCACTAACCATTGACAATTTAATGTTAGGAATTGTTAGCTTAGAGGTAAATGAACCAAATTTTGAACTTAAGCCAATAATGATTCAAACTCTTTTGAATATTTGATGAAGCACTTACTGGAGGTCCGAGGCAATATCTAAAGCAGTTCATGGAGATTTGCCAATTATTTCAACAAACTATAGTATCTGGAGACAGTGTGAAGGTGAGGTTATTCACTTTTTCCTTGAGAGATAGAGCCAAGGCTTGACTCAATTCTTTGCCACCTGCTTCAATCACTTCATGGGCAGACCTATGCCAGAAGTTCTTGACACGATTTTAGCCGCCAACACTCCTTGCCAAGCTACGAGATGAGATTATTACATTCAGGCAGACTAAGGATGAAACTCTATATGATACTTGGGAGAGATTTAAAGATCTATTGAGAAGGTGCCATTTGCACAGATTCCCGAATTGGACCCAAATTCAAACATTCTACAATGGATTGAATGCACAAACGATGACTGTTGTTGATGCTTCAGTAGCTGGATCATTGCTTGATATGAGGTATTCAGAGGATGTTGACATTTTAGAAATGATTTCGATTAACGATTTTGAATATCCTGTTGCCAGACTTTGGATCAGAACCAAAACTAGTGGGAAATTTCAGGTTGATGAACTAAGATCCATTCATGCTGAGACTTCCAACCTCACCAGCGTTGTGAACACGTTGCAAAAGAACAAAGAGTCCCAAGAAGTTAAAGCATTAGATCTATTTTATACAATTTGCAGAGAAAACCATTATGTGGACGAATGCCCTACCAACCCTGAGTCGATAAACTTTGTTGGCAATATTAATCGTTATTATAATCCTAACTCCAATACCCATAATGTAGGTTGGAGACAAAACCCTAACTTAGCTTGGGGAAATCAAAGAGGTAACCAGCATTATGTACAGCGCTAAAATGCCTAGAGGCAGAATAACATTGCCATGCCAGTGTTCAATGGCAATGCCATGCTAGCATTTTATCAAAATGTTGCAACATACAGAGCTAAAAAATTACCAGAAAGGGCAGAGATTCAACCAAGGAGATCCTCCCAATGATTACATGAAGAAGAACGATGTCACAATCCAGTGTTTGGCAGCAACGGTAAGAAACTTGGAAATTCAAATTGGACAACTTGCCAATGCACTAAACAATAGACCCCAAGGATCCTTTCCAAGTGACATTGAAGATGCTTGGAACAAAGAAAATAAGCAATGAAAGTCCATAACCATTCGAAGTGGTAAGCAGTGCAAGGCAGAGATAGCTACCAAACAGCTAGTTAACTACCCAAGTGAAAAGCCAGTACTGGTAGACAAGCCTAGAGAAGCAAAGAAATAGGAAATTAAAACAGATGATGCTAGTGGTAATGCCAGTATTAGTTCCAGAACCGGTGCCAACATTGATGATAAACAGACTGAGGCCAAACAACATACTAATGCCATAACAGATGCCAACACTGTCTCGGCAAAACCGGCAGCGCCAGCATATGTTTATCCACCGCCACCATTTCTAGCAAGACTTCAAAAGCACAAACAGGACCAGCAATTTAAGCGCTTCTTGGAAGTTATTAAGCAGTTGCAAATTAACATTCCATTGGTAAAAGCCCTTGAGAAAATGCCCAACTACGTGAAATTCATGAAGGACATTCTGTTCAAAAAGAGAAAGTTGGGTGACTTTGAAACTATTGCTCTCACTGAGGGATGCAGTGCCATGATCCTAAATCGATTGCCACCAAAGCTAAAAGATCCAAGAAGTTTCACTATTCCCTACACAACTGGCAACAAATTTATGGGCAAGGAATTGTGTGACTTGGGAGCTAGCATCAACTTGATGCCAATGCCAGTTTCAGGAAGCTTGGCATAGAAGCCAGACCTACCACCGTGACACTTTAGCTGGCAGAAGGATCCTATGTGCATCCCAAGGGTAATATTGAGGATGTGTTGGTGACGGTAGACAATTTTATCTTTCCAACTAATTTTATCATTTTGGATTATGAAGCCAATGTTAATGTTCCGATTATTTTAGGCAGGCCATTCCTTGCCACGGGTAGGGCTCTTGTTGATGTTCATAAAGGAGAACTAATAATGCGTATGAATGACCAACATGTTACTTTTAATGTGTTTCAAGCTTTGAAATATGCAGATGAACCTGATGAATGTCAAGCCGAGGAGATGATGGAGTCCATTTATAGTGTGGACATGACATAGTTATGCCAGGATATAGAATTTGATGCTAGCATGCTCGATGGCATAGCTGAACTGTTTGAGGAACCTGAGGAATCAGCCTTGGAGGCTGAAGATGTAAGTTATTTTGAGCCATTACAGTTGGCCGGCAGAGAGATAAAAGAACCTAAACCATCGATTGAGGAACCACCAGAGCTAGAGCTTAAGCCACTACCAAATCACTTGAAGTATGCTTATTTAGGTAAATACTCAACTCTGTCAGTGATCATTGCCACTAATCTCACTAATGATTAGGAGGAGAGATTGCTGGCAATATTAAGAAATTATAGGTAAGCGTTGGGTTAGACCTTGGCAGATATCCGAGGTATTAGCCCAACCATTTGCATGCACAAGATCATTTTTAATGAGTACCATGGAGGACCATTGAAGGCCAAAGAAGGCTAAACTCAAGTATGAAGAAGGTAGTAAAAAGGAGGTAATAAAATGGCTTGATGCCGATATTATTTATCCCACTTTTGATAGCTCATGGGTTAGCCTGGTGCAATGCGTGCCAAAAAAATATGGCGCGACCGTGGTTCAAAATAGTGAAGCTAAAATGATTCCCTCTAGGACCATCACCGGAAGGAGAGCGTGCATGGACTATAGAAGGCTGAATAAGGCTACAAGGAAGGACCACTTCCCATTGCCTTTCATCGACCAGATGTTAGACAAATTGGCAGGTAAAGCTTTCTATTGTTTCTTAGATGGTTATTCGAGTTATAATCATATTGTCATTGCCCCTAATGATCAAGAGAAGACAACATTCACATGCCCTTATGGGAAATTTGCTTTTAGAAGGTTGTCGTCCAGCCTATGTAATGCGCCGACAACATTTTAATGTTGCACGATGTCCATGTTTTCTGATATGATCGAGCACAATATGGAAGTACTCATGGATGATTTCTCAGTGTTTTGTAAAAAATTTGAGAAGTGCATTCATAGTTTGGAGCAAGTCTTAAAGAGATGCGTCGAGATGAACCTAGCGTTAAAATGGGAGAAATGCCACTTTATGGTGAAGGAGGGCATTATTCTCGGTCACAAGGTAACTAAGAGAGGACTAGAAGTTTATCAAGCCAAAATGGAGGTAATCAAGCAATTGCTGCCTCCAACGAGTGTTAAAGGTATAAGGAGTTTTTTAGGTCATGCTGGTTTTTATCGGCGGTTTTTTAAAGATTGTTCAAAAATTGATAAACCTTCATGCTTGTTGTTGGAACATAATGCCACTTTTGCATTTGACGATTATTTTTTGAGAGTATTTCAAGAACTTAAAGAGAAATTTATTAATGCCCCTATAGTCATAGCTCCGAATTGGAATGAGCCCTTTGAGCTCATGTGCGATGCCAGTGACTATGCCGTTGGAGTAGTTTTGGGACAACGGCATGGCAAGGTTTTCCATGCCATCTACTATGCCAGCAGAACCTTGAATGAAGCACAACTTAACTACTCTACAACCGAGAAAGAATTTCTTGTGGTTTAGATCTTATTTAATTGATAACAAGGTTGTGGTTTGTACAGATCATTCGGCATTAAAGTATCTATTGGTAAAGAAGGATGCCAAGCCCAGATTAATCTGATGGGTGCTCTTACTTCAAGAATTTAACCTAGAGATTAGAGACACGAAAGGCGGCGAAAACTTAGTACATGATCACCTTTCATGTTTAGAGCATCACATTGAAGATGGTAAGAATAAAGTTATTAGAGATGAATTTCCTAATGAATACTTGCTTGAAGCTAATGTTATGCCATGGTACGCTGACATTATCAACTACCTGGTGAGCAACATTCTTCCACCACACTTGGCATACAATGCCAAGAAAAGATTCCTGCGAGAAGTTAGTCAATACTATTGGGATGAGGCAATATTGTTCAAACAATGTGCTGACCAAGTGATCCACCGGTGTGTGCCCGAGGATGAACAACAAAACATATTGCATTTATGCCATGTTGCACCATATGGAGGTCACTTTGCTGGAATGAAGACTGTTGCCAAGGTGCTGCAATCTGGATTCTTTTGGCCGACTTTATATAAGGATGCCCTTGAGTATGCCAAGTCATGTGACAGATGCCAACGGACAGGAAACATCTCTGATCGATACCAACTACCACTTCAAAATATTATGCCTCTAGATTTATTTGATGTATGGGGGATAGACTTTATGGGTCCTTTTCCTCCATCATTCGATAATGTATATATTCTTGTGGTTGTTGACTATGTATCTAAGTGGGTAGAGGTTGTTGCCCTGCCAACAAATGATGCCAAGGATGATGCCAAGTTCTTGCACAAATATATTTTTACTAGATTTGGCGTGCCTAGAACGATTATTCATGATGAGGGCACCTATTTTAAATGCAATCTAATATCTAAAGCTTTGTGTAGGCATGGTATACAACAAAGAATTGCCACAACATACCATCCAGAGATAAACGGGCAAGCTGAGATATCAAACAAGGATATTAAGAACATTTTGGAGAAAACTGTAAATCCATCAAGGAAATATTATTCCTTGAGACTGGATGAATCCTTGTGGGCTTATAGAACTGTGTTTAAAACTCTTTTAGGAACTTCAACATTTAGACTCGTTTTCGGAAAACTATGCCACCTACCAGTAGAGCATGAACATAAAGCCTTTTGGGCTATCAAAACACTTGATATGGCATGGAGAGTTGCTAGAGAAAAGCGGTTGCTTGACCTCAATGAGTTGGAGGAATTCAGGATACAAGCCTATGAAAATGCTAGGATCTACAAGGAGAAGACAAAATGTTGGCATGATAGTAGGATAATGCCAAGACAATTTGAACCAGCATGTTTTATTGTTTAATTCATGACTTAAATTGTTTCTAGGTAAACTCAAATCAAGATGGACGGGTCTTTGTGACGTTGGTAAACCATACGCCCATAGAGCTATGGACATTAGGAACTTGAAGATGGAGAACATTTTCAAGGTGAATGGCCAACATCTAAAGCATTACACGGAAGGTAATAAAAACAATGCCAAGGAGGTGATCCTCTTGGCAGAGATAACATGAAACATCATCAGGTCTGAATTCTTTGTAAATATTAGGATAATTGTTTTTGTTTGTTTTAGAATTCATGTTTTGTTTTTCTTTTTGTTGTTTTATTCCCTTGCTATGTTGAAAAGATTTTTTTTGAGTGTGTGCAAAATTGATGCCAGGGACATTGCCAAGGGCGATGCCATGTATAATGCCAATGTAGCTTGGCATGCGTTGATTTACGTGATAAAGAAAGAAGAGAAAGTCTCACATCCCAAAAACTGACCTAGTCAGAATTTGGTTTTGATGACCAGAAATTTTGAATTTGTGGTGCAAAATGTTGTAATAGTTGACCTTTATACCCTTCCTTTATAATGAAATCACATCTTGGTCCCATTTGAATAGTTTAATTCTTCCTTGTATGAAATTCAAAGCCAAATTGCAAATTCTGAACCAAGAGTACTAATACAGTCAAGCCAGTATCGATACGGTCTAACTACCAATAACTAACTTACTTATTTTAGCAAAGACGTATCGATACGATCATGAGTGTATCGATATGGGTCCCTTGTTTCAAATATGTTTGAAGCTCAAATTAAAGGAAATAGGAAGCAAGGTGCTGATTCATCTCCTAGCTTGCCTCCTTCACGTAAGAACCATCAGAAAAGGTGACTTTTGTCAATAGTCAAAGGGTGGAAAAAGCATTGGCCATTGGATTGAGAAAACCTTTTTCTTAAGGAAATCATCTTATTGGCCAAGAAATATGTGGGAAATGATTAAGGGAGATTAAGGGGTTTTTAAATAAAGCAAAAGAAAGTTTTCATCTTGCTACTTGAACCTCCCGAACATCAAAACACCACCCTCATCTTTCACTAAGCATACACCACCATTTTCCACCTTCAAGCTCAAGATAAGCAAGAACCTCGATTCCATCCTTTCCCTTTGTTCAACTTTGATATACCATTTTAAAGCCCACAACTCGCTCAAATAGTGGAGAAGGATCCCTTGCCATCTCCAAAGGAAGCTAGGCACAACGGAGTTGTAATCCGAGAACCTCGTAATCAAGGCGAGTGTAGTAGTGTCAAGGGATAGGCAAAGAGCCATCATGTTGCATTTGTTTATGTTATAATTGTGTTTTGTTTAAAGGCTCACATAGTGCAAACATGTGTACATGCTAACGGCTAGCATGGTAAGTCTTCGATACGGTTGATATGGGTAAGTTCATGTACTATGTTTGAAATATGTTATGAATATGCTATATGTGAATCCAATATGAATATGCTATGAATATGTTATGATATGATTCTGATATGATATGATCGTGCTATGATTTGTTATGGAGCTAAGGCTCAATTCTTATTCCGATATGCTATGGCTTACAGGCATAAAGGTAAGTTATATGATGAAATATGTGTAACCTTGGACATTTGTGAGTTTTGGATACAATTGGCATGCCATAGGGTTATTTGAGCTCGTATAAATAAGGGATTGGACTACGGTCCAGGGCTATGGCCTATATGTGAGGGGAGATAAGGATGAATTGTATAAGGGATACTATCTAGAGCTACGACCTATTTTCTGTTATATGTGGCTACAACCTATTTTCTGATATATATGTGGTGTAAAGGGGAATCCACATATTCATTTGTTACATTGTCCAAGGGAATTGAAATGTGTTAAGTTTTGCTATGATTATGTGAAAGTATGATAAATGACTGAAGCATGAGACTTATGTGATTAATAGTGTAATTATGATATTTGAGTATGATGTTATGTTATTCATGACCATAAGTATGCCATTCATGTTACTTAATTGTTTTACGATTGCTATGACTACCTCACTAGGCTATGTAAGCCTAACATATGTGCGTCTCATGCATTTCAGGATCCTCAAGCTTTCTGGACATCGATCGTGTATTTTGCGGTTGCAAGTCACTCACCCCGAAAGCATACGTATGTTTACTTTTGTTTTCGAACTCCTAGTAAAGTGGCATAAGGTTTAAATGTGTCGTGATGACTTATTTTGATATGGTTTTATAAGCATAAAAGTACCTAGGTATTGTATGTGCAATATGGTATGTTTAAGGTTTGGGAAATTGGCTAAAATAAGCTTATAGGTCCTAATTGGTAAAATCATAGTAAACAAATTCGAATCTCCCTAAAATTTGACATGCCATTAGAATTACTATATATTGGTTTGCTAGTAAAATTTGGTAATGTTTGGACAACATTTGCTAGGTTAATTTGAATAAAACAAGTAAAAATCTGTCATTACAGGTCATGATATATCGATACACCCATGCATAAATTGGCCCAACGGAATAGGGCGTATCTGTACTGAATTTGGTCACTAGAATCTGGATCGAAAAATGGTATCAATACGGTCATAGAGCGTATCGATACGGGTCAACGCGGTCAATGCGTATCGATACTGGATTAGCATTATCGTTATGGGTTTGACATCGCTCGAATCTGGAAATCTAAAGTTAGGCATAGCGTATTGATACGACCCCTAGGGTATCGATACGATGTTAGTTAATTCTGTTATAAGGAATAAAAAGAAGTCTTAGGCAGTTTGCAAATTGGTCACTAATAACTATACGGTCTAATTGATTAGGTAAATGATATTCGATAGTAACAAAACTTCACAGATCAATAATTGGTAAGTTTAATTACAAGTTGGTAACAAGAATTCATATTAGGATCACTAATTTGTAAAGTTTACAATTTAGTCCTCTTAGTTTAAAAAGTATAAATTGACCCAAAATTTTGGTAAGATTAGTAACGAATAAGTTTGTTAAGTCGTAAGGATGATTAATAAGATATTCCGAACAAGTTTCAAACTCGGATTCCATTTTCAAACTTCAAATTTGTTTTCTGATAACACTTTTCGACCTGGTTCACTACCCGATTGGGAAGGGGTGGTACAGTTGTGGTACAGAGCCCAGGTTTAGTCGATTCTAGGACTAAACCGAAGACCATTACGAGTCCGTATGTACTTATGCTACCTAGGAGTTTATTTGTATATGTTATATGTGACTTGCAGCTTACACTATTCAATCTTTCTGCATGATTAGATTAGAAAATGTTTGCGCCTACTGATAGACGTACTATTAATGAACTGAATCTCAACTCCTCCTCGACTCAAGGGGATAATCATAGGCCCAAAGTAAGACCTAAACAAGTGAGGCACAATGACCCACCTCAGCCTCTGCCAATACCCCCGGCTCAGCAAGAGTATTTGTTGTCGATGGTCGTTATGATCAAACAAGTGGTTTTGTCTATCAGACAAGAACCGATCCCTCAGCCTGCTGAAGCATCTCAATCTACTTCGAGAGCTCCTATTGATAAGCTTAAGCAGTATCTGGTTTATACCTTCACCGGCCAGGACTTGGATAATCCTGAAATCGCAGAATACTAGTTGGAGAATACTTTGAAAGTGCTGAATAAACAGATGAAGTGCCCTGAGGAGCACAAGCTAGAATATTCCTTGGCCTTAATCGCCGAAGAAGCTCAGAGTTGGTGGGACACTGTAACACTCACCGTGCCTGAACGTAAAATCACTTGGGACTTTTTTCTCTAGGAGTTCTGTAAGAAGTACGTTAGTGACCACTATATCGCTGAGAGGTGTAAGAAGTTCCTCCATCTGAGATAAAGGGGAAGACCCATGGAGCAATACATCCAAGATTTCTACAAATACGCTAGATATAATGTCGAGATCATCCGCACAAAGAAGAAGAAGTGCCAAATGTTTATAGATGGCCTATGTGACGAATTGCGTCATTTCTTCGTTGCTTTGGAGATAGAGGACTTCCAGACCCTAGTCAATCAGGTGATTGCTACTGTAGCCTTTCAAAAGGCTTATGAGAGAAGAAAGGAAAATCAAGCCTGATCTGAAAAAAGATTCTGAGATGATTCCAAGCCTTCAATGCCTCAGAAGAAAAGAAGGCTGTGGGACCAGAAGTCTGCCAGTTTTCAGCAGCTGCCGCGGTCTGCCTATGTGCCACAGTTCCAGTCTGCAAGGACATCTGTTGCTCTTACAGCTTCCGTCGATAGTATGAGTGGTTCCGCGAAGGGTTCTCAGATTCCTTTGTGTAACTTCTGCCAGAAGAGGTACCCGAGACAGTGCCGTAGACAATCTAGATCGTGCTACCTCCACGGTAAATCTGGCCACTTCATCAATCAGTGTCCGCAGAATACAAATACCCTTACTACCATGGCTTCTCAAAATAATCATAGCAAAGGAAAGAGAGGAAAGCAAGTGTCGTCTGGATCAGCGGGGAGACCTTGCAACACCAACGCCCCTCCAGCTAGTCGTGACCCTAAGACTTTGGCCCAAATGTACCATGTTGGGGGTCGTGAGCAGGAGGATGACCCTAATGTGATTGCAGGTATGATGGAATTATGTTCTGATCATGTTTATGTTTTAATAGATATGGGCTCTACACATTCTTTCATTAGTGAACCTTTGATTACAAAGTATGCCTTAGAATTAGAACCGGTCACTTCCGAGATTGTTGTCTCTAACCCACTAGGAGATAGTGTAATTTTCTGATGGATCTAGAAAGCTTGTCCTCTAAGGATCCAAGGGATCCCATTTTCGGCTAATTTGATGGCCTTACCCTTCCATGAGTTCGATCTCATCCTAGTCCTTGATTAGCTAACTGAACATCAAGCCTGGGTAGACTGTTCTAAGAAGAAGTTATAACTCCATGGACTTGGTAAGAAGAGTATAACCTTGATGAAATCTGAACTTGAGCCGGAGAAGACTCTTTTGTGTGCCATGGGATCTAAAGAAGACTTAAAGCTCGAAGAGGTACCAGTTGTGAAGAATTTCTCTGGTGTGTTTCTCAAAGAACTTTCGAGACTACCTCCCATACGAGAAGTGGAATTTGGGATAGAAGTGCAACCTGGGACTACTCTAGTTTCCATTGCTTCATACCGAATGACCCTAATTGAGTTAAAGGCCCAAATCCAAGACCTTTTGGATAAAGGATTTATCTAACCAATTTCTTCACCCTGGGAAGCACTGCTGTTATTCGTCAAGAAGAAAGATGGATCGATGCGCTTATACATTGACTATTGTCAGTTGAACAAGGTGAAAATCAAGAACAAGTAATCGTTGCCTAGGATCAATGACCTTTTTGATCAATTGAAAGATGTTTTCGTCTTCTCAAAGATAGACCTTCGATCCGGGTACTATCAAATGATAGTGAAGGAGTCTGATACTCCAAAGACTGCCTTTCATATAAGATATGGTCACTATGAATTCCTAGTAATGCCATTTGGGCTTATGAATGCACCTGCAACCTTCATGGATTTGATGAACTATGTGTTTTGACCTTATCTAGATAAGTTTGTGGTGGTGTTCATAGATGATATTTTGGTCTATTCGAAAGACGCCACTACTCATGATGAACATCTCCGGACTGTGCTTCAGACTCTCTAGGAAAAGCAACTATATGCCAAGTTCAACAAATGTGAATTCTGGCTATCCAAAGTATCCTTCCTAGGCCATGTGATATCTTCTGCGGGATTCAAGTTGACCTAAAGAAGATTCAAGCAATCCTTGATTGGATCCCTCCAAAGAATTTGGAGAAGTTCGTAGTTTTCTGGGCCTTACAGGCTGCTACGGTAGATTCGTTAAAGTGTTCTCACTGATTGCTGCACCCTTGATGAAGCTTCTCCATAAAGAAACTCCTATTGTGTGGACAATAAATCAGCAAAGGAGTTTTGATCAACTTAATCAAGTCCTTACTCATGCTCCTATTTTGGTGCAACCCAAGTCGGGTAAAGACTTCATTGTGTACAGTAATGCATCCTATTTGGGATTAGGTTGTGTACTAATGCAAGAAGGAAAAGTCATAGCTTATACTTCGCGTCAACTCAAACCTCATGAATTGAACTATCCAACTCATGATCTGGAATTAGCTGTTGTTGTTTTCGCTTTGAGGATTTGGAGACACTATCTTGCATGGTGAAAAGAGTTATTTGTACAATGATCACAAAAGTTTGAAGTATCTTTTAACTTAGAAAGAGTTGAATCTCCGTTAGCGTAGATGGATGGAACTTCTGAAAGATTACGACTTGGTTATTAATTACCATTATGGTAAAGCCAAGTCGTAGCTGATGCTCTTAGTTAGAAACCTACCCCCTCTATGAGATGTTTGAACGCTCATTTTCGAATTAAGAAGCATGGCAAGTTGTTATCCAAACTGAGAGTTCAGTCAACCATTGTATCCCGAATCAAAGCACTCCAAGAAAATGATGAGGACTTGCAACCTCTCATTGCTAAGGTCAAGGATAACACAGATCCTGACTTTGCTATGAATTTTGAAGGCTTGTTATGTTTCCGCAACCGTATCTGTGTGCCCGATGATGATGATCTTCAGAATCCAATTTTCAGTGAAGCTCATTCTAGCCCTTTTCTCTGTTCATCCATGAGCTATCAAGATGTACAAAGATCTAAAAGAGCTATATTGGTGCTCTGGTATGAATAATGAGATCACAGACTTTGTTACTAGGTGTTTGACTTGCCAATGAGTCAAAGCCGAGAACACGGTGCTTACTGGTCTTCTGCAGCCTATCGAGCTTCCACTGTGGAAATGGGAGCGTATCACGATGGACATCGTTTGCGGAATACCTGTGACTCCAAAGAGGAATGATGTTATTTGGGTCATTGTGGACCGATTCACTAAGTCTGCTTATTTTCTTCTAGTGAGAATAGACCTTAGTTTGCCTAAGCTCATGGAGCTATACATCTGCGAAGTCATTCGTTTGTACGGAGTTCCAGTATCTATCATTTCCGATCGTGATCTACACTTTGTATCTCGGTTTTGGAGAACTTTACAAGAGGCTTTGGGAACTCGAGTGCACCTAAGCATTGCTTTTCATCCTCATACTGACGGTCAATCTGAAAGGGTTATTCAGGTAACCTTATATCTTCCTTCGATTCGTGAGTATAAGTAACCCATATGAATTTTAATTCCTCCTTGTAGATTCTGGAAGATATGCTCGAGCCTGTGTTATTGACTTTGGGGATACATGGGAGAAATCCCTACCCTTGGTCGAATTTGCTTACAACAACAATTACCAAGCTTCAATCAAAATGGTTATGTACAAAGCTATATATGGAAGGAGATGCAGAACTCCTCTTTTCTGGACCGAACTCGGAGAAGGCAAGATGATAGGTCCTGAATTATTTCGGGAAACTAAAGAAAGGAAAACCATTATTCGTGATCGACTTAAGGCTTTCTTTGACCGATAGAAGTCCTATGCTGATCTGAAAAGAAGAGATATCTAGTATGAGGTTGGTGAGAAGGCCTTCCTCAAAGTGTCTCCATGGAAGAAGATCCTTCATTTCAGCAGGAAGGGGAAGCTAAGTCCTCGCTTTATTGGCCCATTTGAAGTGATCGAAAAAGTTGGACCTGTAGCGTACCGATTAGCCCTCCCCGAGGAGTTAAGCCAAATTCACGACGTCTTCCATGTATCTATGTTACGCAAGTACATGTCGGATCATTTCCACGTGATCGAGCGAGAATATGTGGATATTCAATCCAATCTAACAAACAAGGAAGAACCGGTGCAGATCCTCGCATGAGAGGTCAAGAGACTTCGTAAGAAGTTTGTGCCCTTAGTAAAGGTTCTTTGGAGAAGCCACTCGATTGAAGAGGCAACGTGGGAACCTGAAGAAACCATGCAAAAGTAGTATCTAAACCTCTTTACTTGATGTGAAAATTTGAGGACGAATTTTCTTAAGGGGGAGAGTTGTCACATCTCTAAAACTGACCTAATCAGAATTTGGTTCCGATGACCGGAAATTTTGAATCCGATGTGCAAAATGTTATAATTGTTGACCTTTGTACCCTTACTTTATAATGAAATCACATCTTGGTCCCATTTGAATAGTTTAAGTCTTCCTTGTATGAAATTCAAAGACAAATTGCAAATTTTGAGCTAGGCATACCGATATGGTCAAGCCGGTATCGATATGGTCCTGGGTGTATCGAGACGGGTCCCCTGTTTTGAATCTGTTTGAAGCTCAAATTAAAGGAAATAGGAAGCAAGGTGTTGAGACACCTCCTAGCTTGCCTCCTTCACGTAAGAACCATCAGAAAAGGTGACTTTTGTCAATAGTCAAAGGGTGGAAAAAGCATTGGCCATTGGTTGAGCAAACCCTTGTCTTAAGGAAATCATCTTATTGGCCAAGAAATAGGTGGGAAATGATTAAGAGAGATTAAGGGGTTTTTAAATAAAGCAAAAGAATGTTTTCATCTTGCTGCTTGAACCTCTCGAACATCAAAACACCACCCTCATCTTTCACTAAGCATACACCATCATTTTCCATCTTCAAGCTCAAGATAAGCAAGCACCTCGGTTCCATCCTTGCCCTTTGTATAACTTCAATATACCATTTGAAAGCCCACAACTCGCTCAAATAATGGAGAAGGATCCCTTGTCATCTCCAAAGGAAGCTAGGCACAACGAAGTTGTAACCCGAGAACCTCATAATCAAGGTGAGTGTAGAAGTGCAAGGGATAGGCAAGGAGCCATCCCGTTGCATTGGTTTATGTTATAATTGCATTTTGTTTAAAGGCTCACATAGAGCAAACATGTGTGGATGCTAATGGCTAGCATGCCAAGTCTTCGATACGGTTGATATAGGTAAGTTCATGTACTATGTTTGAAATATGTTTTGAATATTCTGTATGTGAATACGATATGAATATGCTATATGTGAATCCGATATGAATATGCTATATCTGAATCTGATACGAATATGCTATGAATATGTTATGATTTGATTCCGATATAATATGATCGTGCTATGATATGTTATGGAGCTAAGGCTCAATTCCGATTTTGATATGCTATGGCCTATGGGCATAAAGGTAAGTTATATGATCAAATATTTATAACCTTGGACATTTGTAAGTTTTGGATACAATTGGCATGCCATGGGGTTATTTGAGCTCGTATAAGTAAGGGATTGGACTATGGACCGGGGCTATGGCCTATATGTGGGGGAAATAAGGATGGATTGTGTAAGGGATACTATCCGGAGCTACGGCTCAAGGCTACAGCCTATTTTCCATTATATGTGGCTACAGCCTATTTTTCAATATATGTGTGGTGTAAAGGGGAATTCGCGTATCCATTTGTTACATTGTTCAAGGGAATTGATATGTGTTAAGTTTTGCTATGATTATGTGAAAGTATGATAAATGACTTAAGCATGAGACATATGTGATTAATAGTGTAATTATGATATTTGAGTATGATGCTATGTCATTCATGACCATAGTATGACATTCATGTCACTTAATTGTTTTACGATTGCTATGACTACCTCACTAGGCTATTTAAGCCTAACATATGTGTGTCTCATGCATTTCAGGATCCTAAAGCTTTTCGGACATCAAAGAGTATTTTACGGTTGCAAGTCACTCACCCCGCAAGCATATGTATGTTTACTTATGTTTCCGAACTCCTAGTAAGGTGGCATAAGGTTTAAATGTGTCATGATGACTTATTTGGATATGGTTGCATAACCATAAAAGTACCTAGGTGTTGTATGTGCAATATGGTATGTTTAAGGTTTGGGAAATTGGCTAAAATAAGCTTATAGGCCCTAATAGGTAAAATCATAGTAAACGAATTCGAATCGCCCTAAAATTTGACATGCCATTAGAATTATTGTATGTTGGTTTGCTGGTAAAATTTGGTAATGTTTAGACAACATTTTCTAGGTTAATTCGAATAAAAACCAGTAAAAATCTGTCATTACAGGTCATGGCGTATCGATACGATCAAGCATAATTGACCTAATGGAACAAGGAGTATCGATACAGTTTGGGTGTATCGGTACGAAATTTGGTCAATGGAATCTGGATTGAAAAATAGTATCGATACGGTCATAGAGCGTATCGATATGAGGTCAACGCGGTCAACACGTATCGATACTACATTAGTTGTATCAGTACGGGTTTGACATCCTTCAAATCTGGAATTAGGCATAGCGTATCGATACGGACCCAAGGGAATTAATACGATGTTAGTTAATTCTTTTATAAAGAATAAAAAGAAGTCTTAGGCAGTTTGCAAATTGGTCACTAATAATTATACGGTCTAATTGATTAGGTAAATGATATTCGATAGTAACGAAACTTCACAGATCAATAATTGGTAAGTTTAATTACAAGTTGGTAACAAGAATTTGGATTAGGATCTCTAATTTGTAAAGTTTACGATTTAGTCCACTTAGTTTAAAAAGTTTAAATTGACCCAAAATTCTGATAAGATTACTAACGAATAAGTTTGTTAAGTCGTAAGGATGATTAATAAGATATTCCGAACAAGTTTCAAACTCCGATTTCATCTCCGAACTTCGAATTTATTTTTTCATAACACTTTCCAACTCAGTTCACTACCAGACCGGGAAGGGGTGTTACAGAAAACCCTAGCTCAATTGAATGAGAAAGTAATTTTCTTGAGATTAACCCCTACCCACCCAAATTAGGTAAGAATTAAATTCACCATAATTATCCTATCACTTCAACTTCTTACCCACTCCTTATCACTTTAAAATCCTTTCCAATTAAAACTCTTGAAATTCCATCATTATCACCCCATTTAATCGGCTACCATCATTAAACCCTTGTAAACACTCAATCTTTTTACTTTCTTTACCCTGGCCGAATTCTCAAGAAAAACACTTTTCTCATTCTCCATCTTTCTTAAGCAAGGATCAAGAACCCACTCGTCTTTTCTCCTTCTTTCCTTCACATTGATTCAACCTTTTCTTCATCTCCATGGCATCTTCATCTACTCCTTTCAAACGATTCTTCAATGAAGAAATTCGTAAGAAGTTTGAAACAAGCTTTGCATGAAGATCGTTTTTGTATGAGAAGCACTTCGACCTCCAAACCGACACCACCGTGGGGTTCCCACCAAAGTTCATGGCCATTGTCGACATGCACAAGTGGAGTTCATTCTGCCAACGAAAAGGGGAGATCTACACCTCCATTGTGCAAGAATTTTATGCACATCTTGTGACAAAAGGATTCTCTATTCTTGATGATTAGATGTGAGTGTGTGCGTTTCGATGAAGGGTATGTTAACTCACTATTTTCTTTGAATGATATAGGGGATAGGCACTTTGACTATGTTGGATCCATGATCGTTGCCAAACATAAGAAACTGTTGCCAGACTTATGTGAGCCTTGCACAATTTGGATAGTTTTGTCAACGGGCCACCAAATAGTGAAGAGTTTGGCATTGAAGCCATAAATGAGAGGTAGAAATCACTTCATCAAGGAAAATATGTTGCTTACGTCTCACAATGAGACCGTCTCGGAAGAAAGGCTAATTTTGTTGCACTCCATCGTCAAAGGACACAAGATAAACATTTGCAAGATTATCATCAAGGAGACTTATAAGTGTTCTACGATAGGTAAAGACAATTTGTTTTTCCCTTTTCTTATTTCTAACATTTGCATGCGCCATGATGTGCCTAGGTTTGATGAAGATCGAGGCCAAATTATAAAAGGAATGATAATCACGGCTGCAATATAGAAAAATCTCACGGCTGTTGAGCCAAAGAAAAAGGGCTAGGGAAAGGCCAAAAGTGCAACGCCAAAGCCAAAAGGCAGAGCCAGATAGTGTGCTAGAGACCATGCCAACCAGTTCGTTGGTAGTGCTATCCCAAATTTATCATCGCGAGAAGATTATTCTCCAAAAGCTAGAGACAGACGAGAACCTTAATGCTAAGATGAGGCACTACACAAAGGAGAGGGATGCTATTATCAGGGAGGTGCTTGAAAATATATCCCCTGAAGTTGTGCCGACATTCCTAGTTTTCCTTGATGAGCCCTATACCAATAGAGACGCTATGCCAACCAGTCCAACTAGTCTAGTTATGCCAGCTAGTCTATTCATGCCAGCCAGTCCAGCCAATTCAAAGTCTAATGCCACAATTACTGTGTCCCCGGTGCTAGTTGAATCTGCCAGCACCAATTCCTCATCTAAATCGGAGGAAATCCCTATCAAAACTCCCAAAGCTAAGCCAGTTACACCACCAGCCAACCTTGCTAAGAAAAAGGTGGATGTTGGAGCCTCCACTGCCACAAAGCCAAGCATGAAGGGAAAGAAACAAATAGCCTCTGACCGTGGGACATTTGTGACAAGAAAGAACTGAGACACAGCAGATGAAGTCTCTGAGGGGGACTTCTCTTCTTCTTAAACTCTTTTGCATTCTATTACATTGCATTCACATGATCATGCATTTTTTTTTGTTTTTGTATATATGTGTTGTTTCATGCATTGAGGACAATGCACATCTTGGGTATGGGGGTGTGCATTTTCTCCCATTTATGAAATGCATTTCATGTTTAATTTCTGTTGCCATGCCGTTTAGATCATATAGGATAGTTGCATATCAAACCGTTAAAAAGAGAAAAAGAAAATTTTGCCTCAATTTAATTTCGAAGGATGTTAACATTTGTTAGGCAAGCTCAATTTAATCTAGGTTTCTGTCCAATGAGGAAATTTTAATCTTTAGTTGTCATGCCATGCCAGCAGAGTAGTATGCCAGGTTAGCTTGGCAATTAATCTATAGTTGAGGGAATTGAATTTACACTTAACACGTGATAGGTATCTAGTTCCTTAGAAAACTTAGACTATTTGAAACTATGCTCAGATTGAAAAAATTGAAAAATGATGCCAGGGTAAAAAGAAACTAATAAGACAACAATGTTATGCCAAGGCAATAAAAAATAGAAATCTCCTCTAACTAAGGATAATAAGTTACTTGGGGCTTCACGCTTTGCTCCCTCTTAGTTCTCAAGTTTAAAACCCTAGGGTATGAGTTGAAGAGAAAGCCTAGTGATGTCTAGATTAAGGTGGGGATTCATGGTATGCTCCTTCTAATCACTCACGCTAAATAGTGTCACGAAGCAAGCTTAAATTAAGGCCAAAAGAACCCTTGGAAAGAAAGAAAAAGAAAGAAAAAATGATGAAAATAAAGATATGAGTTTAGGTAGTAAAATTGGCTAAGGGAGTGAAAGGATATTGGATGCATATTGCCCGCACATCATGCACTCTTCATGAACTTAGACTAGATTTATATTGCTTCACTTGAATTACTACCTACTTGGCAATATTGCACTGAGATACTAAGGACAAAAATAGAGCCAACTCCTGCTTGCCAACATTTGTTGGCATTCCAATCAAAATTTGTCGAGGTAACATTTTCACAGTTTTTGTTTTTATTTGCATTACTTGAGGACAAGCAATGAGTTAGGTTTGGGGTTGTGTTACCTCTCCAAAAGTACTATTTTTAATGCCAATTTTACAATGCTTTTTCTTGTTTTACGTACATTTACTTGAATTAGGTTGTTAGAATCATGCATTTGCATAGGGAGTTTAGTATTCTGTCTATACTAGTGTGAAGGGTTGTTTTGTGTCTATTTTGTAGGTTTGGCATAGGATTAGGCGTTGGAAAGCAACACAATTAGGATTGAAACACCCTAAACTCGGCTTAACGTTTAAGCCGAATTAGGAAGTGTTTTAGACATGAAACCAAACAAATAAATGATATCTTAGATCTTATCAAGAAACAGGCACCCAAATTAGGAGTAATTTTAAAACTTTTGATATCTTCATGATTAAAGTAAATGAGCTTACACATTTAATTTAGCTTCACTATCTATACCTTAAAACATAAATTGGTTATAACTCAAGAACCACTACTGTCTAAAGCATATCTTTTCATATCAAAGGTTTTTCACATCCTTTGGATACTCAAATATCATTCAATAACTTTAGGAACAAAGGTGTGGATCCTTAACTTTCACTACGTAAACATAATTAGATCTTTAGAAAATAATATAATTCTTCTTAACATAAGATAAACATGACCTTAATTAAGTTTTATGCATTTTATCCAAACTATAACGTTACTAGAAAATTCATTTAATAGCAATTGAATATAATTTAGTAATCGCCAAGTATATCCAAGCTAACCATTTTCACATCAAGCATAACTTATAATGCAAGCAAGGTGGTCCACTAATCAACAACACATCTTTAGTATGAAGATATCAACTAGGCATTGAGCAACCATAAAATTACTTAAGGATAACCAAAGGCATCAAACAACTTGCAAACATCTACTTATTTTTAAACCCTTAGGTTCTTCATCCATTATCCTCTCCATTTATTTGTATTCTAACACTTGACATTAAGGAGAACCAATAATTCAATGCTTTAGATCATCATATATATAAACAATTGTACTCAACAGCAACCATAATAAGCAAGCATAAAGACGAAATAATTAAGGGTCCGATACAGTACTTTGGATACTAATCAAACTTATATATTTACAGGCCATGAATAAATATATATATGCTTTATGCAGGTAAATAACTAAGTGCCACCATCCTAAGATTTTTTAAGAGGTTGATTCGAACCAAACTAAATTCCTTGTAATCGTGTCCAGCATGAGAGTAACCTGAGACTTCACCAACCTGAAACGTGATGGAGAATAAACATGATAAGCGATTGCTTAGCGAGGTAGTGAGAGGTTCTAATACGATTGAAGAACATATTAAAACTTATTTATTATTCTTTTATCAAGATTAATCGAGTTCCAGGTAAGTACTAATGTGATTGAATGCCCACATGATACATTCACATGGTTCTAACCCTGATGTCTCATAAGGTAATATCATAACAACTCGATGGTATAGACTGCTTGACACGTAAGTTATTACAATAAAACGTCAGGATAACCCATTAAAACTTAACCTTCCTTCCATGCAAGGCAAAATCTTTAAAACAATAATCCAAGGGTTTCTTATTACGCACACCATTAGGTTTGCCATAACTTGACTTTAAGGTTCATTAAACCAACCTTAGAATATGTCTTTATTCATTTGAATAATCCATGCTCAATTAAGTATCTTATAATAGATCATTTCTTTTTACAAGACAATTAAATTCAAATGTTTCACCTTACTTGCCATGTAAGTAATTACTATAATTCTTTGTACTTTGCTTATAAGCTTTCTTGGATTCATTTTCCTCAAAAGTTATCAATTCCTAAGATTCTTGATACTCCAATCAGTAAACTTGTTATATGTAACACCCTAAAATTGGCCTACGAAGGTTACCACAATCTAAACTATAGGCTAATTGAATACATGAACTAATCAATTTAAAGAAGAAAGAACATTAGCCATCCTTAAGATCAAATAAGTGAAATTAGAACCAAATTGAATTGAAATTAAAGCTAGAAGGATTAAATGGAAGCATGAAATTGTGAACATGCAAAACTATAAAGATTGCAAGCAAATGGAATTAAAACTTAAGGCCTTGACACATGTTCTCAATTGATGAGAACATGTGCCATTTGAGTTGATGACTCACGGCTAAGGGGAGGATAATGAACAAAAATATTGTCATCTTCCTCCAAAAACATCCTCCATAGCCAAAATTGATTGAGAGATAAAGGGGAGAGAAAAGCTTCATACATCACCTTCAATTCAAGCTTCTTGATTTAGCCTTGATCAAATTTAGCTTGGAGAAGGTATAATGCTTGATTCCTACATGTTATAGACTGCTTGAATTTTGAAATAATGATGTCTTTGTTGTTTAGATTGATTTGGATTATTGTTATGTATGTTAGGATCATGTTGGCTTATAATAGAACTTGAAATTGTGATTTCTAGTAGCTAAATTGCTAAAGAGAATGTATATGGTTGCTGGAAATTTGAGAATTGGAAGTATGATTGAAAACAGTAGTGAAAATGTGTGAATAGGCTAAATGTATATATAACCCACTTTTGATCATGTTTGTAGATGAATTGAGGATTGAATGGAGTAGATAAGTTGCTGGAAAGTGAATGCACCTAATTGGATTAGTTAAAACTAGGTAATGGACTGCTCAAATGGTGAATTGGATGTGTAATGTTGATCAAATAGATCAAATTGAATTTAACATGATAATTCCCTGTGTTAAGCACATTTCTAGGTGAATTAGACTGACCTAGACATGTAAGAACATGAAAATGAAATGAATTAAAATGATAGAATCTTGTTAAAATGAGTTATGAAACTAGAAACTCAACCTAGTGTAATCTGCCCAGAATGCTCTGTTCTGGGCAGTAACTTTGAAAAATCACCATAAATTGTATAAAACGAATTTAAGGTTTAAATTTTTATGGATAGTACCTTGACATGTCTAAAATCATTAGGAGCAAACAGAACTAATTTCTAGATTGTAGAATGAATTGTAGAGAAGAAACACTAGGGACAGTGCAAACTGTCCAGTGTAGCAAATTGCCTTATTTTTAAGTTAAAAACTGTATTAATTGGAAAAGAACTAAACCTCAAGGCTTATATTGTTATAAATAAAATTATGTTAGTTTTCCAACGGTGTAAACCAATTGAAATTCCGACGTACGGAATGAAAGTTATGCATGTTTAAGTGAACAGAGTACATGCTGCCTAATAACAACAGTTTAGGTAATTGTACACTGTTTGTGGCAATTTGTAAACTATTTTGTAAATAGTTTTGGGACATTGATTCTGCCCTGTTTTACATGAATTAGAGTATAGATACATGTAATTAAGTGTAGTAAAGAATGTATATGATCTTGTTTTGACATTTATATACTTGTGTAATGTGATAGAACCAGGGGTGAACTTGGTGGATGAGGAAAGAGTGGAACATTCTAAAGCCAAGAACAAAGGAGTGTGGATCCAAGACTAGCTATGCTTGGAGTATTATGAGTGTAGTTGTTTCTAGGGTTAGGACTAGGTCCTAACCAATACTTGCATGTCTATATTATTGCAATGTTTAAATTGACTTAATAAGGGAAGAATGATTTAAGTAATGCATGAAACATGATCACATCCTTGAATACATGTTCAATTCGATTGCAAAGCATGTTTAAGTGGTAACATTGGTGCTTGAATGTGCGATATGGCATGAGATCGAATGACTTAAAGAACTTACTTGTAATGATATCCTACTTGATGAAATGAAACATGATAATTACATGATATGTGAGCTATGGCTCAATTGGCCTAAGGGCCTAGTATGAAATGAACTTGCTTGACATGATCTTGAATTTGAAATACTTGTATAAATGGTAAATCGAACAACCTTGGTAGCTATTTGGACAAGGTAGAAGGGTATGCCTTAGAGTCTAGAGCTCATTGTGTCAGGGTAGACTACGGTCCAGGGCTAAGGCCCCTATTTGGTGACAGATGGAGGTTACGCATGTGGTCTTTGGCGACAGTACGAGGGTTGACCAGCACTAAGGTTTATCTTGTGGCAACAGCTATTTGGAGATCGATTACCTATACAAACTAAGTACCAAGGGGGTTGTTTAATTGATAACAAATGAAATAACCATCCTATAACGCATGTTACTTATCTTGAAAGCCATGAATCGAATGTTACTTGACATGAAAGCCATGAATTGTATGTTACTTGACATGAAAGCCATGAATTGTATGTTATTTTTCATGTAAGCATGACTTACTTGATTACTTGGTATGTAAGTATGATTTTCTTGATTCTTGATATGAAAGCATGAAGTATAATCCCATGTTTCTTGTATCCTATACTACCTGAATGCTATAATCCTCAGCTAGGATTACTCTAATGCTTGAAATCCTTAGCTAGGATCATTCTTGTTTAATTGACACTTAATTGGATATAACAAATAGTTAGAACTAGTTACTACCTCACTAAGTACATCCTTCTACTTATCACTCTCGTTTTCATTCTTCCCAACCAATAGGATAAAGTATTCGACTGTAGCTTGATTCTAAAGCTTGTTACCTTGAGCTCGAAGCAAGACAAAAGCATAGCATAAGTATGGTTTCATATTTCTTTTGTATATCTCCTAGATTGGTCGAACTAGAATGCATATAGTTTATCTTGATCATGCATTTTGGAATTCTAGAAGCTTGTATATATTGTCCTTCTATGGGCCTACTATGTTATGAACTTGGTTTATAATGTGAAACTTGTATTGAACTTAGATGACATGTAATGGAAAGGATTTGCTGCGCATAAATGAATTTGCATTTGAATGATCAAGTGTTTAATCTAGTTTACATTAAGTCATTTGAATACCTTGTTTAATGAACATGTATATGATTGAATGAATAGCATGAAATGTTTCATGTCTTGCTTGAAATGAAAGTAGTATGAGATGAACCATGCTTGCTTGTCTTCCATTCGAATGTCTTGGAATTATATGGTCTCTTGGGGTGAACATGCCTTGGTAAGGGTATTGTGTATTTTTATGGTAAAGGTTGAATGGTCTATATGTTGGGAGACTAGTTTCATGCAATTGTATGTTAACATGATCATGCTTAGTAAATTTAGGTGTGAAGTTAGTATATGAATCAATCTAAGGATCATTGAAATGAAATGGAAGAATGTTTACACACTTAGGTCATTCGAATTGTTAATGGTATAAGATGTAGTTAATGAAATTGTTTAAGTAGTAACCTATAATGTCTTAAAATTAAAAATATGGGATTGCTTGCATGTTAAGTAATGAATGCTTGGTTGCTTGCTAGTTAAGTAACTCATCTAATAGGGATGAGTTATCAATTCTTTCCTTGCCTTGTTCTTGCTTGTATTGCTTGCCTTGTCCTTGCTTGGTAACGCTCCCGTGCTGGTTTGCTACTAGCCCGGGGTAGGGGTGTTACATTTCTTTGGTAATCAGAGGTTTTTAGTCGGTTCTAGGACTAAATCGAGCTCTCTTGCATTATATAGGATACTTGTGCCACCTAGGAGACTTGTATTGTGTAAGCTTGCGTCTTTGCTTACTAAACTGAATTCCTAATTATTTTATTTGAACGTAGAATATCTGAAACGAGACTTGGCCGGGACAATGAAAGTCCTGAAGGCTCCTCAAATAAAGGAGATAGTGTGAGGATGGAACAAAATCCTCCACAACAACAAGCTCAACCTCGAGCCCAACCTGCTGCTCAACAGGAAGCTCCTACTATAAATCTTGTGCAGCAGGAATGTCTCCTGAGCATGAAGGAGATGTTCAATCATCTTGTAATTGCTTTGAAGAAAGACCATCCTATTGCTCCTCCTGTTGTTGTTCCAAATAGAGGTCCGATTGACAAGCTGGCTCAACATCGAGCCTATACTTTCACTGGCACTGATGAAGCCAATCCCGAAATAGCTGAGTATTGGTTAGAGGCCACTACTCGAATCTTGACCAAACAACAACCTTGTCCTGATAAACACAAGCTCGAAGGTGCCATAGCCTTGTTGGCATATGAAGCTCTGAGCTGGTGGGAAACCACTACACTGACTGCTCCTACTAAAGTTGTAACTTGGAAATTCTTCCTCGAGGAATTCAGGAAGAAATACATCAGTCAACAATACCTGGCCGAGCCCCGAAAATGTTTCTTGTATCTCAAGCAAGGTGGTCGGCCCTTTGAATAGTACGTGAGTGATTTCTGCAAGTATTGCAAGTACGGGTCGGAATACATCAAGACTGGTGCTGATAAATGTCAGATCTTTATCGATAGACTGAATGATGAACTAAGTCCAATATTCACTGCTTTGGGCACCACTGACTTCCAGAATTTGGTGAACCGGGCTATTGCAACCAAGGCAAAGATGAAGGCCTCTAAGAAACGTAAAAATGGTAAATCTTGGAAAGACAAATGATCCAGGAATGATGACAAGCCTCACTAGCAGTCAAAGAAGTATAAACACTCCAAAGAACACTCTTCAAATTACACTCCTTTTCAGAAGAGAAACTACATACCGAAACCTCAATCGGTAATCAAGTCTTCAGCCCCGATCATCTATGTTAATAGTATGGGGAATTCCGGCAAAGCTGCTCAATATCCTACTTGTAAGTTTTGTCAAAAACACCACACCAGGCAATGTAGAACTCAACAGAATTTGTGTTTCTTATGTCGAGCCTCCAATCATTATATCCGAGATTGTCCTCAAAATCCTAACAAGGTTCCAAATCGAACTTCTGTAAATGCTAGCTCAGCTCCCTCTATTCGAAACAAAGGTCCCAGACAAGCTTAGTCTGGAAATTAGGGGAAGAACAAGGGACCCCATTCGAATGTCCCTACTCACCAAGAATCTCGGGCTCCTGCTCGAATCTACCATATTCGGGGAAACAAAGATGAAGAATCACCCAATGTCATAGCAGGTACCGTTGACCTAAATTTGACTCCTGTTTATCTTTTAATAGACTCGGGATCCACTCATTCATTTGTATGCTCATCTTTGATTGTAAAGTTGAATTTGAAACCTGAAATTGTAAAACAAAGCCATGTAGTTTCAAACCCAATAGGGGGAATCACATCCATTAACTTCCTTTGCAAGGAATGTTCTATAATCATTCGAAACATACATGTTCCTATTGATTTATATGTATTTCCAAATTGTAAGTTCGATCTAGTGCTAGGACTAGATTGGTTAAGCAAGCATGAAGCCTGGGAAGATTGCCAAAATATGAGACTTTATCTCCAGGGTTTAGGAAAGGAATCCATTCTCCTAATTGATAGAAAACCGACCTCAATCTTTGCTACTATGGTCATACAAGATGAACTTGAATTTGGCTTACCTAGTATGCCAATTGTACCTGAATTCATTGATGTTTTTCCCGATGAACTCCCTGGTCTCACTCCAAACAGAGAAGTAGAGTTCAGGATCGATGTTCAACCTATAACAACTCTGGTGTCCATCACACCCTATCGAATGACACCTGTTAAATTGAAAGAACTCAAGAAGCAAATCCAAGAGCTACAAGACAAAGGCTTTATTTGGCCTAGCTCATCTCCCTGGGGTGCTCCAGTCTTGTTTGTGAAAAAGAAAGACGGGACTATGAGACTCTGTATTGACTACAGACAATTGAACAAGCTTACTATCAAGAATTTATATCCTCTCCCAATGATAAAAGATCTCTTCGATCAACTCAAGGATGACTTCACTATTCTCAAATATCGATTTTTGATCGGGATACTATCAAATGTGGGTAAAAGAAGAAGATGTACCCAAGTCAGCCTTTCGTACTCGATATGGCCATTTTGAATTCCTTGTAATGTCATTCGGATTAACAAATGCTCTGACTGCTTTCATGGACCTCATGAACTGTGTATTCAAGCCCTATCTTGACAAGATCGTGGTCGTCTTTCATCGATGACATCCTGGTGTATTCTCGAAATACGGAAGAACATTTTGAACAACTTCGAATTGTATTGCAAACTCTCCAAGAATGTCAATTGTTCACAAAGTTCTCTAAGTGTGAATTCTGGCTATCAAAAGTCTCGTTCCTTGGCCATGTTATCTCAACATAAGGAATTAAAGTAGACCTGAGAAAAATTCAATCCATCCTGAATTGGAGACCTTCGAGGAATATTGGTGAGGTCAGAAGCTTTCTCGGTTTAGCCAGGTATTATCGGCATTTTGTCAAGGGATTTTCATCCATTGCCACAAGAATAACTAAGCTAACTCGTAAAGACACGCCCTTTATTTGGTCGGAGAACCAACAACAAAGCTTCAATCAACTTAAACAAGCTCTGACTCATGCACCGATTCTCATCCAACCAGAATCGGGCAAAGAATTCAATGTCTATAGTGATGCATCTCATTTAGGACTAGGATGTGTCCTAATGCAAGATGGAAAAGTGGTAGCTTACGCTTCAAGGAAACTAAAACCACACGAGTCAAACTACCCTACACACGATCTAAAATTGGCAGCTATAGTGTTTGCTCTCAAAATATGGAGACATTACTTGTACGGGGAGAAATGTAACATGTTCACAGACCACAAGAGTCTCAAATACCTCCTGACTCAGAAAGACTTGAATTCGAGGCAAAGGACATGACTAGAGTTACTTAAAGACTACGATTTTGTTATCGACTGCCATCGGAAAGCAAATGTGGTTGTTGATGCGCTTAGTCGCAGACCATACTTGGTTAAACCCTTAAATCTAAATCCTAAAATAATTCATTCGAATTTAATCTTTCTTGGATTACAAGTAACCCATTCGAATTGAACATTTCTTGTCTTGCAAGCAACTGTTCGAAAACCATTCTTAGTGATCTTGTTTATTCTTTATAGCTTCCTTGGCTATCAATGCTCATTTTCGTTTATCCAAAGGACAGAAATTCGTGTCTGAACTTCAAGTTCAATCTAGCTTGATCTCGAAAATCAAAGAACTCCAACAATTTGATACAGATCTTCAGAAGATCATGTCCAAGCTAGACTCTGAGTCTAATTCTGACTTCTCCCTCAAGTCAAATAGACTCCTCTATTTCAAGGATAGAGTATGTGTTCCTAACAATGAGGAACTAAAACAAGAGATGTTACAAGAAGCACATCAAAGCTCTTTCTCGATTCACCCGACATCGGTTAAGATGTACAAGGATCTAAGGCCACTATATTGGTGGCCAGGCATGAAATCGGCTATCATAGACTTTGTTTCAAAGTGCCTAACTTGTCAGAGAGTGAAAGCCGAGCATCAAGTCCCTACTAGATTGGTCCAACCAATCGAATTCCCTCAGTGGAAATGGGATCGGATTACAATGGATTTCGTTACTGGTCTTCCTTCCACTCCAAGAAAGAATGATGTTGTATGGGTGATTGTTGATAGATTCACAAAGTCTACCCACTTCATCCCTATTCGAATGAACATGAGCTTGGAAACCTTAGCCGAGCTATACATCCATGAAGTGATTCGATTACACGATGTACCAATAGCTATAATCTCTGATCGTGGAGCTAAAGTGCACCTTAGTGTAGCCTTTCATCCTCAATTAGATTGACAATCTGAAAGAATCATTCAAGTGCTCGAAGATATGCTACGTGCTTGTGTTATAGACTTCGGAAAGAATTGGGAGAAATCTCTACCCCTAGTAGAGTTTGCTTACAACAATAGCTACCAAACATCTATCCATATGGCCCCCTTCGAAGCTCTATACGAAAGAAAATGTAGAACTCCCCTGTGCTGGTATGAATTGGGAGAAAGCAAGGTTTTAGGACCTCAATTGCTCAGAGAAATCGAAGAACAAGTGAAGATCATTCATGATCTATTAAACGCAACCTTTGATAGGCAGAAAGCTTATGCATACTTGAAAATGAGAGACATCCAGCATAATGTTGGAGACAAGGTCTTCCTCAAAGTATCTCCTTGGGAGAAAGTCTTTTGGTTTGGAAGAAAAGGAAAGCTCAGCCCTCGATTTATTGGACCATTCGAAATCCTTGAAAGGATTGGTCTAGTGGCTTATTGATTGGCACTCCCTAGTGAATTCGATAAGATCCACAACGTTTTTCATGTCTCTATGCTTAGAAGATATAGATCTGATCCATCTCATGTCCTTGAACCCGAAGAAGTGGAATTGAATCCCGACTTATCTTATGAAGAAGAACCTATTCAGATACTTGACAAGGAAGTCAAAAGACTTCAAAACAAAAAATGTACCTCTAGTGAAAGTCCTTTGGAGGAACCACAAGATGGAAGAAGCAACTTGGGAATCTGAAAAAGTCATGAGGTAGCAATATCCTCACCTATTCGATTCAGGTAAATTCGAGGGCAAATTTATTTTAAGGGGAGGAGAATTGTAACACCCTAAAATTGGCCTAGGAAGGTTACCACAATCTAAACTATCGGTTAATTGAATACATGAGCTAATCAATTTAAAGAAGAAAGAACATTTGCCATCCTTAAGATCAAATAAGTGAAAATAGAACCAAATTGAATTGAAATTAAAGCTAGAAGGCTTAAATGGAAGGATGAAATTGTGAACATGCAAAACTATAAAGATTGCATACAAATGGAATTAAAACTTAAGGCCTAGACACATGTTCTCAATTGATGAGAACATGTGCCATTTGAGTTGATGACTCACGTCTAAGGGGGGATAATGAACAAAAATATTGTCATCGTCCTCCCAAAACATCCTCCATAGCCAAAATTGATTGAGAGAGAAAGGGAAGAGAAAAGCTTCATACATCACCTTCAATTCAAGCTTCATGATTTAGCCTTGATCAAATTTAGCTTGGAGAAGGTATAATGCTTGATTCCTACATGCTATAGATTGCTTGAATTTTGAAATGATGATGTCCTTGTTGTTTAGATTGATTTGGATGATTTTTATGTATGTTAGGATCATGTTGGCTTCTAATAGAACTTGAAATTGTGATTTCTAGTAGCTAAATTGCTAAAGAGAATGTATATGGTTGCTGGAAAATTGAGAATTGGAAGTATGATTGAAAACAGTCTTGATTAGGGACTGTTTTACTAGTGAAAATGTGTGATTAGGCTAAATGTATATAGAACCCTGTTTTGATCATGTTGGTAGATAAATTGAGGATTGAATGGAGTAGATAATTTTCTGGAAAATGAAAGCAACTAATTGGATTAGTTAAAACTAGGTAATGGACTGCTCAAATGGTGAATTGGATGTATAATGTTGATCAAATTGAATTTAACATGATAGTGCCCTATTTTAAGAACATTGCTAGGTGAATTATACTGACCTATACATGTAAGAACATGAAAATGAATTGAATTACAATGATAGAATCTTGTTAAAATGACTTATGAAACTAGAAACTTAACCTAGTGTAATCTGCCCAGAATGCTCTGTTCTGGGCAGTAACTTTGAAAAATCACCATAAATTGTATAAAACGAATTTAAGGCTGAAATTTTTATGGATAGTACCTTGACATGTATAAAATCATTAGGAGAAAACAGAACTGAATTCTAGATTGTAGAATGAATTGTAGAGAAGAAACACTAGGGAGGGTGCAAACTGTCCAGTGTAGCAAATTGCCCTGTCTTTAAGTTAAACACTGTATTAATTGACAAAGAACTAAAATGCAAGGCTTATATATTTATAAATAAAATTATGTTAGCTTTCCAATGGTGTAAACCAATTGAAATTCCGACGTACGGAATGAAAGTTATGCATGTTTAAGTGAATAGAGTACATGCTGCCGAGTAACAACAGGTTAGGTAATTGTACACTGTTTTGTGGCAATTTGTAAACTGTTTTGTAAACAGTTTTGGGACATTGATTCTGCCATGTTTTAAATGAATTAGAGTATAGATACATGTAATTAAGTGTAGTAAAGAATGTATATGAACATGCTGCCAGATTTTTATATAATGTGTACTTGTAACATTGCCTTGATTGAATGATTATGTGATCCTGTTTTGATGTGTATATACTTGTGTAATGTGATAGAACCAGGGGTGAACTTGGTGGATGAGGAAAGAGTGGAACACCCTAAAGCCAAGAACAAAGGAGTGTGGATCCAAGACTAGCTAAGCTTGGAGTATTGTGAGTGTAGTTGTTTCTAGGGTTAGGACTAGGTCCTAACATTTGCTTGATTCTTGATATGAAAGCATGAAGTATGATCCTATGTTTCTTGTATCCTATACTACCCGAATGCTATAATCCTTAGCTAGGATTACTCTAATGCTTGAAATCCTTAGCTAGGATCATTCTTGTTTAATTGACACTTAATTGGATATAACAAATGGTTAGAACTAGTTACTACCTCACTAAGTACATCCTTGTACTTATCACTCTCGTTTTCATTCTTCCCAACCAACAGGATAAAGGATTCGATCGTATCTTGATTCTAAAGCCTGTTACCTTGAGCTTGAAGCAAGACACAAGCATAGCATAAGTATGGTTTCATACTTGTTTTGTATATCTCCTAGATTGGTGGCACTAGAATGTATATAGTTTATCTTGATCATGCATTTTGGAATTCTTGAAACTTGTATATATTGTCCTTGTATGGGCCTACTATGTTATGAACTTGGTTGATAATGTGAAACTTGTATTGAACATAGATTACATGTAATGGAGAGGATTTGCTGCACATAAATGAATTTGTATTGGAATGATCAAGTGTTTAATCTAGTTTACATTGAGTCATTCGAATGCCTTGTTTAATGAATATGTATATGATTGAATGAATAGCATGAAATGTTTCATGTCTTGCTTGAAATGAAAGTAGTATGAGATGAACCATGTTTGCTTGTCTTCCATTTGAATGTCTTGGAATTATATGGTCTCTTGTGTGTGAACATGCCTTGGAAAGGGTATTGTGTATTTTTATGGTAAAGGCCGAATGGTCTATATGTTGGGAGACTAGTTTCATGTAATTGTATGTTAACATGATCATTCTTAGTAAATTTAGGTGTGAAATTAGTATATGAATCAATCTAAGGATCATTGAAATGAAATGGAAGAATGTTTACACACTTAGGTCATTCGAATTGTTAATGGTATAAGATGTAGTTAATGAAATTGTTTAAGTAGTAACGTATAATGTCTTGAAATTAAAAATATGGGATTGCTTGCATGTTAAGTAATGAGTGTTTGGTTTCTTGCTAGTTAAGTAACTCATCTAATAGGGATGAGTTATATATTCTTGCCTTGCCTTGTTCTTGCTTGTATTGCTTTCTGTGCCTTGTCCTTGCTTGGTAACGCTCCCGAGCCAGTTTGCTACCACCCCGGGGTAGGGGTGTTACATTATATCATATCTTGAGTTACTTGATTAGTAAACATATATGGTAGAAACTTTTTAAACAAGTTATCTATAATATCATCTAGTATTAATTACTTATCAAGCCAATCAAAATGTTTGTACTTCTCGAGTTAAGCGGTATATTCCAAAGATCAAATAATAATTCACAATCACCTCTCATGTGACATAACGATACTATCATGATCCATAAACACATGATTATGAAGCTTAAAACTTCTTAGTTTCTTTTTAATATAACTGTCATTAATTCTTTAACTTTTCACATACGACTTACGTATGAATTCCCTTTTTAATTTCACATTACTATATGAGTTACTTTGTTCATATGGTATTGTTCAATTCGATTATACCATAAGTATCGAGTTATGATTTAGGTCTAATTATAGACAAGACTTAAAGATTCAATTGTTTTATTCCAAGATTTATAATAATCTTTAAGTATTCCTTTAGACTTGGAACACAAAATTGAGTTGGTTTAAACTTAAACCAAAACCACTACATACTGGTATCATATATCTAACCCATCCATCATAAACTAATATATAGCTTATAAGCCATGGATTCACAAGCAGCTGAGAAAGGCCCCATTTTTTCTAACAGACATGTACCAAGCATTATTCATACACATTTAGCATTTAACTAAACGTAGCTCATAATCATTCATTTAACATCTAATCAAATAAGACATTTTCTAACACTCTTAGCATTCGGTCAAAGCATATCCCATTCATACACATTTAGCATTTAACCAAACATAGCTCATACTCATTCATTTAACATTTAACCAAATAAGGCATTTTCTAACACTCTTAGCATTCGATCAAAGCATAGCCCATTCATACACATTTAGCATTTAACCAAACATAGCTCATATGTAACATCCTCTACCCTGGGTGAGTAGCAAACCGGCTCGGGAGCGTTACTTAGGCAAGCAATACAAGGACAATGAACAAGATAATACAAGCAATACAATACAAACAATACAAGAACAAGCAAGCAATCATACTTACATAACAAAAAAGTAACCTCACATTTGATTCTTGATCATTATAGGTATTTGAACAAGGCATATACTTGTTTCCTTTCATACTTACATTATAGGTTACTACTTAACATTACAATTAATTACAATTAAACTCTATCATTCGAATGACCCTAAGTGTAACATGTTTCCATTTCAATTCAAGGTTCCTTAGTTTGTAATCATTTAAACATCTCATATCAAAATTGCTAACATGGCTCTTGATCATTCAATTTACATACAACTAGTTCCATTCAGTTCTTATTCCATGCCTAACCATTCAAGGTGTAACATGTACATTGAGCAAGGCATTCGATTGGAATACAAGCAAGCATGGTTCGATCAACCTACTTTCAATTCAAGAAAGAAATGTACAATAACAAGGCATTCGAGCATCAATGTAAGCTAGATAGTTCACTTGAATATTTCATAAGTTTATTCAATATTTGCACTGCAAAACATCATCCATTACATGTTATCTAAGATCATTACATACTTGTTACTAAATTCATAACATAGTAGGCCCATCAAGAACAATATATACAAGTACCAAAATGCATGATCAAGCCACCATTCTAGGATTTATACAAAACAAGTATGAAACCATACTTGGGCAAAGCCTGTATGAGATGCTTCTAGCTCAGGGTAACATGCTTCAAGATCAAGCTACGATCAAATCCTTTATCCTGTAGTTGGGAAGAATGAAAATGAGAGTGATAAGTACAAGAATGTACTTAGTGAGGTAGTATTAATTCTAACCATTTGTTATGTCAAGTTTTATGTCATTTAATCAAGTATAGACCTAGCTAAGGATTTCAAGCATTAAGATAATCCTAGCTAAGGCTTTCAAGCATCAAGATAATCCTAGCTAAGGATATCATACATTCGACTAGTATAGGATACAAGAATCAAGAATTCATACGTCATGTTTTCATATCATGAATCAAGCATATCATGCTTACAAAACAAGTAGCATACATTTCATGACTTTCATGTCAAGTAACATACAATTCATGGCATTCAAGACAAGTAACATATGATGTAGGATTGTTATTTCAATTGTTATTAATTAAACAACCCCTTGGTACTTAGTTTGTATAGGTAATCGAGTCTCCAACCAACTGTCGCCACAAGATGCACCGTAGTGCTGGGGAACCCTCCTACTGTCGCCAAAGACCACATACGTACCCTCCGTTTGTCGCCAAATAACGGCCTTAGCCTTGGACCGTAGTCCACCCTTACACAATGAGCTCTAGACTCTAAGGCATGCCCTTCTACCTAGTCCACCTAGCTACCAAGGTTGTTCGATTTACCATTTATTCAAGTGTTTCAGGATCAAGATCATGTCAAGCAAGTTCATTTCATGTTAGGCCCTTAGGCCATTTGAGCCATAGCTCACATTTCATGTAATTTTCATTTTCATTTCATCAAGATGAGATGATATCTCTAGCAAGTCTTTAGCATTCGATCACATGCATCATGACACATACAAGCACCAATGTACCATTTAAGTATGCTTAGCATTCAAATAAAACATGTATTCAAGATGTGATCAAACTTCATGCATTACTAGTCATTCCTCCCTTACTAAGTTAAGTCCATATTTAGTGTCATTTAACATTTCAAGAGTGTAAACAAGTATGCATTGGTTAGGACCTAGTCCTAACCCTAGAGATAGCTACACTCACTATACTCCAAGCTTAGCTAGTCTTGGATCCACACTCCTTTGTTCTTGGCTTTAGGATGATCCACTCTATCCTCTTCCACCAAGTTTACTCCTGGTTCTATCACATTACAAGTACAAACATGTCAAACAAGATCATACGATCATTCAATCAAGGCAATGTCACAAGCACATAACATACACAAATCTGGCAGCATGCTCATATACATTTTCCATTACACTTAACTACACTTATCTATACTCTAGTTCATGTAAAACAAGGTAGAATTAATGTCCTAAAACTGTTTACAAAACAGTTTGCAAATTGCCACAAAACAGTGTGTAATTGCCTATACTGCTGCTGCCAGGCAACTTGAACTCTAGTCACTTAATCATGCATAACTTTCATTCCGTGCGTCGGAATTTCAATTGGTTTACACCGTTGGAAAGATAACATAATTTTCTTTATGACCATATAAACTTGCATTTTAGTTCTTTTTCAATTAATACAGTTTTTTACTTAAAGACAGGACATTTTGCTATACTGGACAGTTTGCACTGTCCCTAGTGTTTCGTCTCTACGTTTCAGTATACAACCCATAATTCAGTTCTGTTTTCTCCTAATGAATTTAGACATATCAAAGTGTTGTCCATAAATATTTCAGCCTTAAATTCATTTTAGACAATTTATAGTGAGTTTTTAAAGTTACTTCCCTGAACAGAGCATTTTGGGTAGATTACACTAGGTTGAATTTCTAGCTTCTTAATTCACCTAAGCAAGGTTCTAACATGGCAATTCAATTCATTTTCATGTTCTTACATGTCTAGGTCATTCTAATTCATCGATCCATGTGCTTAAAAACAGGGCATTATCATGTTGAACTCAATTTGATCTATTTGATCAACATTGCACATTCAATTTACCAATTGAACAGTCCATTACCTAATTTAACTAGTCCAATTAGGTGTAGTCATTTTCCAGCAACATATCTATTCAATTCAATCTTCATTTCATCTAGATTCATGATCAAAACAGGATTCTATGTTCAATTGACATGTTTATACATTTTCTCTATCAAAACAGTCCCTAATCAAGACTGTTTTCAACCATATACACATTTCTCAAATTTCTAGCAACTATACATATTTCCTTTATCAAATTGGTTACTAGAAATCACAATTTCAAGTTCAAATTGAAGCTGGCATGACCTTAACCTACATGGCAATCATCCAATTCAATTCAAACAACAAAAACATCATCAATTCAAGATTCAACCATTCTATATCATGTAAAGTCAAGTATTATACCTTCTCCAAGCTAAATTTAATCAAGGTTGAATCAAGAAGCTAGAATTTGGATGTAATCTATGAAGCTTTCTTTCCCCTAATGGATGAGCATGGTTCGGCCAAGGTGAGGGAGGTGGAGTGGAGAAGATGATAGCAAGATGGCCACTTGGCCATGGTGTTATCACATGGTTTAGCTATTTGCCTCCACTTGGCAAATTATGGTCTAATTGTTTCATAAATGCTTAATTACTCATCCTTATTTCATGCAATTCTACATTTACCATTTGTTACTATTTGATCCTTCATGATTAGGCTACTTCTTTATCAATCCATCTCATTTAGTCACTAGGTTTAATTAATTCTTCACATTTGTAAATTGTTTGTACAATTAAGTTCTAATTAGTTTATGACATATTGCTAGGCCATGATTTGGGGTATTACAATTCTCCCCCTTAAGATAAATTCTTCCTCGAATTTACCTAAATCAAATAGGTGAGGATATTGCTTCTTCATGATTTCTTCAGATTCCCATGTTGCCTCTTTTACCTTGTGATTTCTCCACAAGACTTTGACAAGAGGAATGGTTTTGTTCTTGAGCTTTCTAACTTCATGATCAAGAATCTGAACTGGTTCTTCTTCATATGACAAGTCGGGATTCAATTCCACCTCTTCGGGCTCAAGAACATGAGATGGATCAGACCTATATCTTCTGAGCATGGAAACATGGAAGACATTGTGGATCTTATCGAATTCACTAGGAAGTGCCAATCGATAAGTCACTGGACCAATCCTTTCAATGATTTCAAATGGTCTGATAAACCGAGGACGGAGCTTTCCTTTTCTTCCAAATATGAAGAGTTTCTTCCAAGGAGATACTTTGAGGAAGACCTTGTCTCCAACATTGTATAGGATGTCTCTCCTTTTCAAGTCAGCATAAGCCTTTTCCCTATTGAAAACTGCCTTTAATCGATCATGAATGATATTCACTTGTTCTTCGGTTTTCTCTGAGCAATTGAGGTCCTAAAGCCTTGCTTTCTCCCAATTCAAACCAGCACAATGGATTTGTACATCTCCTTCTATATAGAGCTTCGAAGGGAGCCATCTGAATAGATGTCTGGTAGCTATTGTTGTAAGCAAACTATACTAGGGGTAGAGATTTCTCCCAATTCTTTCCGAAGTCTATAACAAAAGCACATAGCATGTCTTCAAGCACTTGAATGATTCTTTCAAATTTTCCATCTGATTGAGGATGAAAGACTGTACTAAGATGCACTTTAGCTCCTAGAGCCTTCTGTAAGGAATTTCAAAACTGAGAAGCAAATCTAGGGTCACGATCAGAGATTATAGCTGTAGGTACACCGTGTAATCGAATCACTTCACGGATGTATAGCCCGACTAAGGTTTCCAAGCTCATATTCATTCAAACAGGGATGAAGTGAATAGACTTTGTGAATCTATCAACAATCACCCATACAACATCATTCTTTCTTGGAGTGGATGGAAGACCAGTAACGAAATCCATTGTAATTCAATCCAATATAGACTTGGCTCAGCTTTAACTCTCTAACAAGTTAGGCACTTCAATGCGAAGTCTATGATAGCTGACTTCATGCCTGGCCACCAGTATAGTGGCTTTAGATCCTTGTACATCTTAACCGATCATGGGTGAATTGAGAAAGAGCTTTGACGAGCTTCTTGTAGCATCTCTTGTTTTAGTTACTCATTGTTAGGAACACATACTCTATCCTTGAAATATAGGAGTCCATTTGACTTGAGGGTCAAGTCAGAATTAGACTCCGAGTCTAGCTTGGATATGATCTTCTGAAGATCTGGATCATTTTGCTGGAGTTCTTTGATTCTCAAGATTAAGCTAGATTGAACTTGAAGTTCAGAAAAGAATTTTCGTTATTTGGATAAACGGAAGTGAATATTGATAGCCAAGGAAGCTACAAAGAATACACAAGATCACTAAGAGAGATTTTTGAGTAGTTACTTGTAAGACAAGAAAGGTATTCAAATAGATTACTTGTAATCCAATAAAGATTAAATTCGATTGAAATATTCTAGAATTTAGATTTAGGGGTTTATCCGAGTATGGTTTGCGACTAAGGGAAACAACAACCACGTTTGCTTTCTGCAAATGGTAGTCGATAACCAAATCGTAGTCTTTAAGCAATTCTAGCCATCTCCTTTGCCTCAAATTCAAGTCTTTCTGAGTCATGAGGTATTTAAGACTATTTTGGTCTGTGAACAGGTTACATTTCTCCTCGTACAAGTAATGTCTCCATATTTTGAGAGCAAACACGATAGCTTCCAATTCTGGATCGTGTGTAAGGTAGTTTGACTCGTGTTGTTTTAGTTGCCTTGAAGCGTAAGCTACTAGTTTTCCATCTTGCATTAGGACACAGGCTAGTCCTAAATGAGATGCATCACTATAGATAGTGAATTCTTTGCTCGATTCTGTTTGGATAAGAACCGGAGCATGAGTCAGGGCTTGTTTAAGTTGATCGAAGCTTCATTGTTGATTCTCCGACCAAACAAAGGGCCTGTCTTGACAGGTTAGCTTAGTCAAGCTTCGACAGTGGATGAAAATCCCTTGATAAAACACCGATAATACCCGACTAAATCGAGAAGGCTTCTGACCTCCCTAACATTCCTCGAAGGTCTCCAATCCATGATGGATCTAATTTTGCTCGGGTCTACTTTAATTCCTTCTGTCGAGATGACATGGGCAAGGAATGAGACTTTTGATAGACAAAATTCACACTTAGAGAACTTTGTGAACAATTGACATTCTCGGAAAGTCTACAATACAATTTGTAGGTGTTCAGAATGTTATTCCTTATTCCGAGAACACACCAGGATGTCATCAATGAAGACGACCACAAACTTGTCAAGATAGGGCTTGAATACACGGTTCATGAGGTCCATGAAAGCAGCTGGGGCATTTGTTAACCCGAATGGCATTACAAGAAATTCAAAGTGGACATATCGAGTACGAAAGGCTGTCTTGGGTACATCTTCTTCTTTTACACTCATTTGATAGTATCCCGATCGAAGATCGATCTTTGAGAACACTGAAGCATCCTTGAGTTGATCGAAGAGATCTTCTATCCTTGGGAGAGGATACCGATTCTTGATAGTAAGCTTGTTCAATTGCCTGTAATCAATACAGAATCTCATAGTACCGTCTTTCTTTTTCACGAACAAGACTGGAGCACCCCAGGGAGATGAGCTAGGCTGAATAAAGCCTTTGTCTTGTAGCTCTTGGAGTTGTTTCTTGATTTCCTTCAATTCAATAGGTTCCATTCGATAGGGTGTGATGGACACTGGAGTTGCTCCAAGTTGAACTTCAATCCCGAACTCTACTTCTCTGGTTGGAGGGAGACCAGGGAGTTCCTCAGGAAAAACATCAATGAATTCAGATAAAATTGGCATACTAGGTAAGCTAAATTCAAATTCATTTTGCATAGTCATGGCAACAAATATTGAGGTCGGTTTTCTATCAATTGGCAGGATTGATTATTTTCCTAAACCCCAAAGATACAGTCTCCTATTTTGGCAATCTATTCATGCTTTATGTTTTCTTAGCCAATCTAGTCCTAACACTAGATCGAACTCACAAGAAGGCAAGACATAAAGGTCCAAGGAAAAAGGCACATTTTGAATGCTTATAGGGCATTGCTTGCAAAGGAAGTTAATAGGCATATTTCCTCCTATAGGGTTCGAAACTACAAGGCTAGTTTTAACAAGTTAGAGTTTTAATTTTAACTTAGCAATCACGGAAGAACATACAAAAGAATGGGTAGATCCCGAATTAATAAAATAATATGAAGGACTTGAATTTAATTCAACAGTAACTGCGATAACATCGAGTGCTTCTTCTTCCTCTTTCCCATGAATGTGGTAGATTCGAGCAGGGGCTCAGGATTCTTTGTGTGTAGGTGCCAAATGTTAGCCTCTACTTTTGCTTTGATTCCCAGAATAAGCTTGTCTCGGGCCCTTGTTTCGATTAGATGGAGCTGAACTAGCATTTGCAAGAGTTCGAGTTGGAATCTTGTTGGGATTTTGAGGAAATCCCGGATATAATGATCGGAGGCTCCACATAAGAAACACAAATTTTGTTGAGTTCTGCATTGCCCGGTGTGGTGCTTCTGACAGAACTTGCAAGTAGGATTTTGAGCAGCTTTACCAGAATTCCTCGTACTATCAACTGAGATGATCGGGGCTGAAGGCTTGGTTACCTTTTGAGGTCTCGGTATGTAATTGCTTTTCTGAATAGGAGTATAATTTGAGGAGTGATCTTTGGAGTGTTTAGATTTCTTTGACTACTAGTGAGGCTTGTCATTATTTCTGGATCGTTTATCCTTCCATTAGTTAACACTCTTGTGTTTTTCAGAGGCCTTTATCTTTGCCTCTGTTGCAATAGCAAGGTTCACCAAATTCTAGAAGTCAGTGATACCTAGGGCAGTGAATAGAGGACTCAGTTCATCATTCAGTCCATCAATGAACATTCGACATTTGTCAGCTTCAGTCTTGATGTATTCCGACCCGTCTTGCAATACTTACAGAAGTCACTCATGTATTGTTCAATGGGTCGGCCACCTTGCTTAAGATACAAGAAACATTTTCGACGCTCGGCCAAGTACTGTTCACTGATGTATTTCTTCCTGAATTCCTCAAGGAAGAATTTCCAAGTTACAGCTTCTGTAGGAGCAGTTAGGGTAGTGGTTTCCCACCAGCTTAGAGCTTCATCTGCGAACAAGGCTATGACACATTCGAGCTTGTGCTCATCAGAACAAGGTAGTTGCTTGGTCAAGATTCGAGTAGTGGCCTCTAACCAATACTCAGCTACTTCAGGATTAGCTTTATTAGTGCCAGTGAAAGTATAGGCCTAGTGTTGAGCCAGCATGTCAATCGGGGCTCCGTTTGGCACAGCAACAGGAGGAGCAATAGGATGATCTTGTTTAAAAGCAGTTACTAGATGATTGAACATCTCCTTCATACTCAGGAGACATTCCTGCTACACAGGATTTATAGCTGGAGCTTCTTGTTGAGCAGCAGCTTGGGCTCGGGGTTGAGTTTGTTGTTGTGGAGGATTCTGTTCCATCCTCACACTGTCTCCTTCATTTGAAAAGCCTTCAGGACTTTCATTATCCCGGCCAAGTCTTATTTCAGACACGAGCTATTCAATACAAGTATCCTATATGATGCATAATAGCCCGGTTTAGTCATAGAATCGACTAAACCTAAAGTTTTGATTACCAATTAAATGTAATACCCCTACCCTGGGCTAGTAGCAAACTGGCTCAGCAGCGTTACTTAGGCAACCAATACAAGGACAACGAACAAGACAATACAAGCAATACAATACAAACAATACAAGAACAAGAAAGCAATCATACTTACTTAGCAAACAAGTAACCTCACATTTGATTCTTGATCATTATAGGTATTTGAACAAGGCATATAATTGTTTCCTTTCATACTTACATTATATGTTACTACTTAACATTACAATTAACTACAGTTAAACTTTATCATTCGAATGACCCTAAGTGTAACATGTTTCCATTTCAATTCAAGGTTCCTTAGTTTTTAATCATTTAAACATCTCATATCCAAATTGCTAACATGGCTCTTGATCATTCAATTTACATACAACTAGTTTCATTCAAGTCTTATTCCATGCCTAACCATTCGACAATCATCTATACTCATATTAGACCATTCGGCTTTTACCAATCAAACACACAACTTTCATTTCAAGCAAGACATGTACATTGAGCAAGGCATTCGATTGGAATATAAGCAAGCATGGTTCGATCAACCTACTTTCAATTCAAGTAAGAAATGTACAATAACAAGGCATTCGAACATCAATGTAAGCTAGATAGTTCACTTGAACATTTCATAAGTTTATTCAATATTTGCGCAGCAAAACATCATCCATTACATGTTATCTAAGCTCATTACATACTTGTTACTAAATTCATTATACAGTAGGCCCATCAAGAACAATATATACAAGTACCAAAATGCATGATCAAGCTAACTATATACATTCTAGTGCCACCATTCTAGGAGTTATACAAAACAAGTATGAAACCATACTTAGGCAAAGCTTGTATGAGTTTCTTCTAGCTCAGGGTAACAGGCTTGAAGATCAAGCTATGATCAAATCCTTTATCCTGTAGTTGGGAAGAATGAAAACGTGAGTGATAAGTACAAGAATGTACTTAGTGGGGTAGTACTAAATCTAACCATTTGTTATGTCAAGTTTTATGTCATTTAATCAAGTATAGACCTAGCTAAGGATTTCAAGCATTAAGATAATCCTTGCTAAGGCTTTCAAGCATCAAGATAATCCTAGCTAAGGATATCATACATTCGGCTAGTATAGGATACAAGAATCAAGAATTCATACTTCAAGTTTTCATATCATGAATCAATCATATCATGCTTACAAAACAAGTAACATACATTTCATGACTTTCATGTCAAGTAACATACAATTCATGGCATTCAAGACAAGTAACATATGATGTAGAATTGTTATTTCAATTGTTATTAATTAAACAACCCCCTTGGTACTTAGTTTGTATAGGTAATCCAGTCTCCAACCAACTGTCGCCACAAGATGCATCGTGGTACTAGTCAACCCTCCTACTGTCGCCAAAGATGACATGCGTACCCTCCGTCTGTCCCCAAATAGGGGCCTTAGCCCTGGATCGTACACCCATACACAATGAGCTCTAGACTCTAAGGCATGCCCTTCTACCTAGTCTAACTAGGTACCAAGGTTGTTCGATTTACCATTTATTCAAGTGTTTCAAGATCAAGATCATGTCAAGCAAGTCATTTCATTTTAGGCCCTTAGGCCATTTGAGCCATAGCTCACATTTCATGTAATTTTCATATTTCATTTCATTTCATCAAGATGAGATGATATATCTAGCAAGTCTTTAGCATTCGATCACGTGCATCATGACACATACAAGAACCAATGTACCATTTAATCATGCTTAGCATTCAAATAAAACATGTATTCAAGATGTGGTCAAAATTCATGCGTTAGTAGTCATTCTTCCCTTATTAATTCAATTCAATAATTAGGTTCATTTAACATTTCAATAGTGTAAACAAATATGCATTGGTTAGGACCTAGTCCTAACCCTAGAGATAACTACACTCACTATACTCCAAGCTTAGCTAATCCTGGATCCACACTCCTTTGTTCTTGGCTTTAGGATGATCCACTCTTTCCTCTTCCACCAAGTTTACTCCTGGTTCTATCACATTACAAGTACAAACATGTCAATCAAGATCATACGATCATTCAATCAAAACAATGTCACAAGCACATAACATACACAAATCTGGCAGCATGCTCATATACATTTTCCATTACACTTAACTACACTTATCTATACTCTATTTCATGTAAAACAAGGTAGAATCAATGTCCTAAACTATTTACAAAATAGTTTGCAAATTGCCACAAAATAGTCTGTAATTGCCTATACTGTTGTTGCCAGGCAGCTTGCACTCTAGTCACTTAATCATGCATAACTTTCATTCCATACGTCGGAATTTCAATTAGTTTACACCGTTGGAAATATAACATAATTTTCTTTATGACCATATAAGTCTTGCATTTTAGTTATTTTCCAATTAATACATTTTTTACTTAAAGACATGACATTTGGCTATACTGGACAGTTTGCACTATCCCTAGTGCTTCTTCTCTACGTTTCAGTATACAACCCATAATTCAGTTCTGTTTTCTCCTAATGAATTTAGACATATCAAAATGTTTTCCATAAAACTTTCATCCTTAAATTCATTTTATACAATTTATAGTGATTTTTAAAGTTACTGCCCAGAACAGAGCATTCTGGGCATATTACACTAGGTCGAATTTCTAGCTTCTTAATTCACCTAAGCAAGTTTTTAGCATGGGAATTCAATTCATTTTCATGTTCTTACATGTATAGTTCATTCTAATTCACCTAGCCATATGCTTAAAAATAGGGCATTATCATGTTGAACTCAATTTGATCAATTTGATCAACGTTGCACATTCAATTTACCAATTGAGCAGTCCATTACCTAATTGAACTAGTCCAATTAAGTGTAGTCATTTTCCAGAAAAATATCTATTCAATCCAATCTTCATTTCATCTATACTCATGATCAAAACAAGATTCTATGTTCAATTGACATGTTTACACGCTTTCTCTATCAAAACAGTCCCTAATCAAGACTGTTTTCAACCATATACACATTTCTCAAATTTCCAGCAACTATACATATTTCCTTTATCAAATTGATTACTAGAAATCACAATTTCAAGTTCAAATTGAAGCTAGCATGACCCTAAACTACATGGCAATCATCCAATTCAATTCAAACAACAAAAACAGCATCAATTCAAGATTCAACCATTCTATATCATGTAAAGTCAAGTATTATACATTCTCCAAGCTAAATTTAATCAAGGTTGAATCAAGAAGCATGAATTTGGAGGTAATCTATGAAGCTTTCTTTCTCCTAATGGATGAGCATGGTTCAGCCAAGGTGAGGGAGGTGGAGTGGAGAAGATGATAGCAAGATGGCCACTTGACCATGGTGTTATCACATGGCTTAGCTATTTGCCTCCACTTTGCAAATTATGTCTAATTGTTTCATAAATCCTTAATTACTCATCCTTATTGCATGCAATTCTACATTGATCATTTGTTACTATTTGATCCTTCATGATTAGGCTACTTCTTTATCAATCCATCTAATTTAGTCACTAGCTTTAATTAATTCTTCACATTTGTAAATTGTTTGTACAATTAAGTTCTAATTAGTTTATGACATGTTGCTAGGCCATGATTTGGGGTATTACATCATACTCATTCATCTAACATTTAACCAAATAAGGCATTTTCCAACAATTTTAGCATTCGATCAAAGCATAGCCTATTCATACACATTTAGCATTTAACCAAACATAGCTCACACTCATTCATTTAACATTTAACCAAATAAGGCATTTTCCAACACTTTTAGCATTCGATCAAAGCATAGCCCATTCATACACATTTAGCATTTAACCAAACATAGCTCACACTCATTCTTTTAGCATTTAACCAAATAAGGCATTTTCTAACACTCTTAGATTCGATCAAAGTATAGCCCATTCATACACATTTAGCATTTAACCAAACATAACTCATACTCATTCATTTAACATTTAACCAAATAAGTCATTTTCTAACACTCTTAGCATTCGATCAAAGCATAGCCCATTCATACACATTTAGCATTTAACCAAACATAGCTCATACTTATTTCTCTATCATATAAGTCATTAAGCAACTTATACTATAACCTAGATTTCTATAGCAAATCAGACAATGTACTTTCACTACAATTGATAATCTAAAAGCATTAAGCAATTACTATAATTCTTTGTACTTTACTTATAAACTTTATTGGATTCATTTTCCTCAAAAGTTATCAATTCCAAAGATGCCTGATACTCCAATCAGTAAACTTGTTATATCATATCATGAGTTACTTGATTAGTAAACATATATGGTAGATACTTTTTAAACAAGTTATGTATAATATCATGTAGTATTAATTACTTATCAAGCCAATCAAAATGTATGTACTTCTCGAGTTAAGCGGTATATTCCAATGATCAAACAATAATTCACAATCACCTCTCATGTGACGTAATGATACTATCATGATCCATAAACACATGATTACCAAGCTTAAAACTTCTTAGTTTCTTTTTAATATAACTATCATTAATTCTTTAACTTTTCACATACGCTTAGGTATGAATTCCCTTTTTAATTTCACCTTACTATGTGAGTTACTTTGTTCATAACGTATTATTCAATTCCATTATACCATAAATACCGATTTATGATTTAGGTCTAATTATAGATAAGACTTAAAGATTCAATTGTTTTATTCCAATATTTATACTAATCTTTAAGTATTCCTTTAGATTTGGAACACAAAATTGAGTTAGTTCAAACTTAAACCAAAACAACTACATACAGGTATCATATATCTAACCTATCCATCATAAACTACTTTATAGCTTATAAGCCATGGATTCACAAGCAGCTGAGAAAGGCCCCATTTTTTCTAACAGACATGTACCAAGCATTATTCATACACATTTAGCATTTAACTAAACGTAGCTCATAATCATTCATTTAACATCTAATCAAATAAGACATTTTCTAACACTCTTAGCATTCGGTCAAAGCATATCTCATTCATACACATTTAGCATTTAACCAAACATAGCTCATACTCATTCATTTAACATTTAACAAAATAAGGCATTTTCTAACACTCTCAGCATTCGATCAAAGCATAACCCATTCATACACATTTAGCATTTAACCAAACATAGCTCACACTCATTCATTTAACATTTAACCAAATAAGGCATTTTCTAACACTCTTAGCATTCGATCAAAGCATAGCCATTTCATACACATTTAGCATTTAACCAAACATAGCTCATACTCATTCATTTGACATTTAACCAAATAAGGCATTTTCTAACACTCTTAGCATTCGATCAAAGCATAGCCCATTCATACACATTTACCATTTAACCAAACATAGCTCATACTCATTTCTCTATCACATAAGTCATTAAGCAACTTATACTATAACCCATATTTCTGTAGCAAATCAGACAATGTCCTTTCACTATAATTGATAATATAAAAGCATTAAGCACAGCTTGCCTAAGTATGTCAATCGATTCCATTTGTTTATACATGAGAATTATCTAGTTTCAAAAATAGTTATTCATCAAGAAATATCAACCATACATATTCAATTTACATAGAAATTACAAGCCTTTCTCAAATTCCATATCACATGAATTTTCATTGTTGCATGCATATAACGTTGTGGGGATGACCACATATATCAAGTAATTATATGCCTTAACAAGAAAGTTACCATATTTCACGTTAAACATAGCATTTTCATTCATTCATGTTTATTAACATAGCCTTGATTTTCGAATTCCCAGTCTAGGTACACGAGTCACCAACCAACTGTCGCCCATGAATAACATGTGGTACGCACAGTACCAGAAAATCCCTCCTATTGTCGCCAAGTGACCACACACACTTCCCATCTACTGTCGCCAAATATGGACCATTTTCCTAGACCGTAGTCAACCCCAACACTGAGCTCTATGGACTCTATGGCATGCCAATTATACCCTAAGACTGACTCGAGACAAAGGCTTTAACATATTTCATTCGTTACTTTAACACAATGAACATAGCTCCACTAATATATCCTCTCAAGGATTTCATTTTCTTTTCAAATTTAAGGAATACATATATGCATGATCACCACATTTGATTTTGCATGCCTCATATCACTTATTCGAAAGACTTTATAGCCCAAGTCACTTTCAATAAACATCATACATAACTCTCTTGCAATCAAGTATCAATTTCACATAAAGGTAAGCATGATCATGAATTGTGCTTCCATTCACAAACAAACATTTTACTCACATAAGACTTTCAATTCTAGCCACATCTTATAGCATATCAAGCATCTATGCAATTCGTGCATTTTTCCCAATGTTTCATTCTTATTCATTCGAATGTTATCATGATATAGTCATTTTCTTACACGCTTAAGCATACAAAGTTTTCTATTTAAGCATTACCAAATTTACATGATCACCATCAAGGCTTATATCATATCACAATATACAATAATACATAATGAGCTTATAATATAATTTGTTTATAAACACCATCCCATGCTACATTGTACATTCAATCCAGTACTTACCTCATTTTTCCATCTTATGTTTGCACGCCACATTAATATGTATATGTATATAAAACAATGGAATTGGCAACAAAGAATGCTCGGGAAGGTTGTGAGCCTATCCTGAGACTTCAAATTGCACTCACTTGTTATTCCGAAGTTACAAAATACCTAAATCCACATTTTCCTATACTCTAACTTGCTTCCCCTTTTCTAGCCTTCATGCCAACATTCCCTCCATTATCATAGTATGTTCCTCTAATTAAAATAACAAATTATCAATACCAAAACAATTCAATTATTTTAAGGGATTACATACATACACATCGAGGAATTTATTTATACTTTTATGCATGTTTACCCATCCAAAATAGTCCATAATCACACACACATTCAAAAGAGGGCAGCATACATGTGCTTACATCTTCCATATAACAAAACAGTCCCATATAGCCCCTTTATCATACACAAACAATTCCACCCTTATTTTTAACAAAACAATTTCATATGTATACAAATTTGTCCCCTATTATGCAGAAACAGTCCTTAGGTTGTAATCTTACAAGCAGCACATTTCAAGTCTCCATAAATTTCAGTTTGGTCCTAGTTCATGCTTAAATAGAGAGATTTAATAACTAAAGAAATCTATCATAAGGTATTATGATAACAAGGTCCTAAGTCAGAATTTGGGGTATTACAAGGATTGCCAAGGAGAATGCCAAGTGTTGTTGGCACAAAAGGACTAGATAGCGCCAAGCACCTATTGGCAGAGAAGTGAACTTGGTGCTACGCCAAGAGGCTGTTGAACCCTGAGAAAATAGGATAAGATCATGCTCCTAAAATATCGCAAATGGATCAATCTCCAAAAAATAGCGGATAAGGTGAATCCAAGCTATGTTGGCAAATTCACGCCAAGCTTGTATGCCAAGGCAACATCAGCATAATGATGTCAGCCCAAGCTTGATAAGCTATCTCACCGATCGGATAAGACTCTATGTCTTATCTTTGGAGCATTTGAAATTCAAATGAAGAAGTTATCTTAATCCCTTCCCTCGCACAACTATATAAACACCAACCGATCAAGCATTTGGGGTGACAAATCGCGAAGGCTTAGAGTGATCAGAGTGAGCTATTGGAGTACTCGACGAGTGATGGTCGGTTGCACCACGGAAGGAGATTCAACCACTTGGCCGAGAGCCTGGATTTGAGGGCTGCATTGAGACACCCCTCGTGCCTATTCTCTTGGTTTTAAGTTGTTTTACTTTTGTTTTTATGACGATGTATTTGAAAATGGTTCTGGTTTTTTTGGTTAAATCCCTCACCATGAACTAATTTCATAGTTGGTGGGGGATGTTTGGTTTAAACGTTGATTTTATGATTTAGTTTCTTTAATGATAAACTTGTTTTGGCAAAGTTTTTCTATTTGGCATACTTGAAATTTTCCTAAATACTTTGCCAAGCGAGAGCTGGCACTGTTGGCCTATTGCTCCTCAATATCTTAACAGACTTGGGGTGGCAACGATTGAGTTGTTAAATACTAAGGAGAGATGCTTCGAGAGAATTCGTTCAAGTAGATGAACTTACTTTTGGAGTGGTATCTACCCCTTATGAGTATAGATTGGTTCTAAATCAAATTAGTTTATTTAAAAACATGCACTATAGAGCTATAGGGGCTTTTATATGATCGACTTAGGGAAATGACCATCGAGAGAGGCTTTGTTAATTTTGAATCTGATCGACAAACTATGCCAAGACAGGTTGACATTAAAGGCTGGCACGACATGAAAAGTGTAGAAACCAAGCATTCCCTACCAATGCTCATCACTCATTAAAATACCTTCCTTGCCAACGTTTTTACTTTACTTTTATTTCTTTTCTTTTTAAGTATTCCCAAAACAATCATCTTTTCTTCGAAGGCAAGTAACAATCAAACAATTGAATTCCAAGTCAATCTTTGTAGGATCGATACTTAGCTTAACTGTTGTATTACTTGCAGACCGTGTATACTTGCACGCAAAAGACTCATCTTGGCACTATTTTATTACTTTTCCAATACATATCTTCTGCCCCTTTTGCCAACATTCACTTAGAGAGTCTACAGATTCCAATGTTAAATTCAATTTATTAACATTATACAACATCAAAATCATGATTAAAATCAATCAGGAACTTAGCAAAACAAATCTAATTCTAAAATCACCAAATCTTATCAATTACCCTTGATTCAACCCAAATTCCATAATTAAATCATTAGAAAGCATAGGATCAAATACTTGGGAATTTCACTAAAGAACCATTCATTAAAGGAGAAGAATGAACCTTATCTCCAATGAGTGAATTTCTTCTCAATTGGATGTTTACTCTTGAAAAACACAGGAAACCAATAAAATTTTAGAAAACAAGATGGGAGAATTATTTAGAAATCAAGAGTTCAATTAATCAAGAGCATTGCCTGAAATCTTTGATGAAAAAGAGAGTGTTTGGCTGGAGAGATTTTGAGAGAAAATTTGAGAGAAAGAATGTTATCTCAAAATTGGTTTTTAAGAAATAACCACCTCATCCTAATTAATCATATTTTAATTTTTAATTAAAATCATTAAAATAATCCCAAATGAGAGAAAACTCTAATAAAAATATTTAGGTAAACTAGCTCCTTAAAGATTCTAAGATTTGACCCTTTTACATTTTAGTCACTAAAAGATTCTAAAATAGTTTTACATTCTTTACATTTTGGCCACTAGCCAAAATGTCAACTTTCCAAATTTCATTTTCCAAAATTGACTTTATCAAAAATATCCATATATTAAATAAGGATTTTTAAATATTTTTATCGTATTTTTCTCTCACCAAAAATATTTATTCCAATTTAAATCTCTAATCCTACTCGAATTAAGCTCATTCCACCAGATCGTGTAATCAGCCTAAAAACCCCTAGGCCCAAAACCGGGGCGTTACAATTCTCCCCCACTTAAAAAATTTCTTCCTCAAAATTTACCTGAAGGAAACAAATGCGGAAATTGTTTCAACATGTCCGCTTTGCTCTCCCACGTGTCCTCCTCAACTCCACGATGCTGCCACAACACCTTCACAAGCTCAATCATCTTGCCACAAAGAACCTTACTACTAGAATCAAGGATCTCAACAAGTTCCTCATCAAAAGACAAATCTGGTTGCAACTTAATTTCCTCCACTAGCGTAACATGCGATGGATCCGACCGATAGATCCGTAACATTAACACATGAAACACATTATGAATCTTCTCCAACTCATGAGGTATTCTCAAATGATAAGTCACAAGACCTACATGCTCCATAACCTCATACGATCAAATAAACCTTAGATTAAGCTTACCCTTACGTCAGAACCGCATCACCTTCTTCCAAGGTGACATCTTTAAGAACACGTGATCACCAACCTCATACTCAATCTCTCTACGCTTCAAATCTGCGTAGGTTTTTTTGCGATTCGAAGCCGCTTCCAAATGATCACAAATGAGCTTCACTTTCTCATTCGTATCTTTTAGAACATCTGGCAAAGAAACATGCTTTTCCCCAGCTTCAGCCCAACACAAAGGTGTGCAACACTTTCTACCATACAAGGCCTCATACGGTGCCATTTGTATATAGCCTGATAACTGTTATTATAAGAGAACTCCACCAAAGGCAACTTTTTCTCCCAGGTTCCTTGGAACTCAGTGATACAACACCTCAACATATCCTCCAAGACCTGGATAACACGTTCAGACTGACCATCTGCCTAAAGATGATACGAAGTACTAAAATTCAACTATGTACCCAAAGTTCGATGCAAACACTCCCAAAACCCTGCCGTAAACTGTGGATCTCTATCCAAAACTATGGACTTAGGCACCCAGTGCAAACGCAAAATCTCAGCAATATACAAATTTGCTAACTTATCCAAAGTATATGTGGTATGCACAAGCACAAAATGTGCACACTTCGTAAACCGATCAACAATCACCCAAATGGAATCCTTCTTACTTGGAATCAATAGCAATCCAGACACAAAATCAATGGTGATTCTCTCCCACTTCCATTTCGGTATCCTCAATGGTTGCAACAACCTGGAGCGAAACTGATGTTCAGCTTTGCCACGCTGACATACCATACATTTAGCAACAAAATCAGCCACAACTTTCTTTAAACCCACCCAATAGTACTCTTCCTTCAACCTTCGATACATCTTAGTACTACCGTGATGCATAGCAAAAGGATCAGCATGCGCCTCGATCAAAATGATACGCCTCAACTCGTCATCACTAGACACCACTATCTGATCTTTAAAACACAACATCCCATTATCGTTAAAGTGAAAATCAGTAGGATTTTCATCCATGATATCCTTAACATGTTGTACCAACGCATCATCATAAAGTTGCTTATCCTTAATCAATTGTGACAAGGATGGCTTTACTTGCAACTCGGCCAACAAAACTCCATCCAGTGTCACACTCAACTGTGCAAACATCGCCCTCAACTCCACCACTACCTTCCTACTCAAAGCATCGGCCACAACTTTAGCCTTACCCGGATGGTACTCAATTGACATATCATAATCCTTAAGCAACTCCAACCATCTACGTTGCCTGAGATTCAAATCCTTTTAAGTCATCAAATATTTCAAAATCTTGTGATCCGTGTAGACAACACACTTCTCTCCATAAAGATAATGCCTCCAAATCTTCAAAGCGAACACAATTGCGGCAAACTCAAGATCATGGGTAGTATAATTGCGCTCATGCACCTTCAACTGTCTCGACGCATAAGCCACAACTTTTCCTTCTTTCATCAACACATAACCCAAGCCTATGTATGATGCATCGCTATAAACAACAATCCTCGAAAACCCATCCACAAACCTACGATAATAGCCAGCCAACCCATGGAAACTACGAACCTCTAGTACAAACTTAGGTGACTTCCAACCCATCACCGCCTTAATCTTGTGTGGATCAACTCGAATTCCATTGGCCGACGCCACATGCCCAAGGAAAACAACTTCCCTAAGCCAAAACACACACTTTCTCAACTTGGCATACAACTGATTATCCAACAATGCCTAAAGCACAATATGAAAATGTTTATAATAATCCTCCTCGGTACAAGAGTACACAAGAATATCATTAATAAACACAACCACAAATTGATCCAAAAACTCATGGAATACCCGAATCATCATATCCATAGATGCAGTTGGTGCATTAGTCAAACCAAACGACATTACCAAGAACTCATAATGCATGTACCTCGTATGAAAATAGTCTTAGACACATCTACATCCTTTACCCCTAACTAATAATATCTAAACCTCAAATCAAACTTAGAAAACACCGAAGCACCTCTAAATTGATCAAAAAATCATCAATCTGTGATAAAGGATACTTATTCTAAATCGTCAATTTGTTCAGTTGCAGATAATCAATGCACATCTGCATCGTACCATCCTTCTTCTTTACAAACAACACTGGTGCACCCCGAGGAGACACACTAGGTCTAATAAATCCTCAATCAAGCAACTCCTAAAGTTACTTTTTTAACTCTTTCAACTCTCTTGGTGCCATTCGACAGGGCACAATTGACACTGAAACTGTATTTGCTTACAACTCAATGCCAAACTCAACCTCTCTATCCGGTGGCAAATCTGGTAACTCCTCTGGAAAAACACACAGAAACTCATATACTATACTTATTTCCTGAACACGCACCTCTTTTGATCCTGGATTCATGAAGTAGGCTAGGAACGCCTCACAACCCGAATCCAACAAACGACTCACTTCTAGAGCTGAAACAACATTGATCAAGAACTTAGCATTCTCACCTACGATTACCACCTCGAAATCATCAACAAGTTTCAAAGAAACTCACTTGGTTTCAAAATCAACCATAATTCTATGCTTAGAAAACCAATCCATACCTAGGATTACATTAAAACCATAAAACGGCAACTCTATCAAATCAACCTCAAACACATGACCTTGAACCGTCAAAGGATATCTCCTATACAACCTTCTCACAACAACCATTGTCCCAAAAGAACTGGTTTCTTGCATACCCACATCTAACACTTCTACAAGTATATTAAGCAAATGTGCATGCTCATGCAAGATACATGAATGCGTAGAACTGGAATCAACCAAAGAAAACAACGATAGAGATTGCAATGTAAATGTACCTGTAATCACATCGGTGTCATTGCGTCCCTAACGATATGCATACACCATCGCGGGATCACCACCCTCTAGTTGGATAGAAACAATATGAGCCATTGTCCTTGGACCCTCATCCCTACGTTGATACTGTCCTCGGCCACGATCATGACCCCTTTGTGGTGCAACCGCAGATGCCCTGGCTTGTCCACCACTAGCCAACAACTGACAATCACGTCTCAGATGATTGATCGATCCACAACTCCAACAAGAATTAGAAACAATAGCAACAGGAGCTTGTCCCTCACGAGCCAAACATAGACAGTCTCGCCTCATGTGATCATGCGATCTACATACCCAATAGGTATTAAATACTGCTTTAGCCTAGGTACTCTAACCCTGCGGTCCTCGCCCAACACTACCTCCATCTCGCCTTGAATCAGAGCAAAACCTCTTATCACGATGCTTCTTGTACTGACCACCACCGAAACTAGAGTCTGCAACACTTTTCCTTGAGCCATAACCACCCACACGAGATGATAAACCCAAGTTCTACTCAATGTCCTTTGTATGTGTAACCAACACGTCGAAATCAGTATAGTCAAAAGCCAACATGTATGTCTTAAGATCTTGTACCAGTCCGTAACAAAATCGATCACAGCGATGCCTCTCATCTGGTACTAGTTCAAGAGAATACTAACTCAACCGAGCAAATTGTATCTCATACTCGGCCATAGACATACTACCCTGAACTAAGGCCATAAACTTATATTTCTTTTCATCCAAGTATCTAAAACCCAAATACTTCCTTTTAAAATCAGCTTGAAAGAATTCCCAAGTCACATCGTCGGGTTCCATGTTCGCAATCACGGTCGTCCACCAACTATACGCATCTTCTTTCAACAAGGATACAACACAACCCAACTTACGAGCATCATTGCACCCCATTTGATTCAAAATCCCATCAGTACTTGCCATCCACCCCTCGGATGCCTCGGGTGCCAACCCTCGAAACTCAACTCCTCCCAAACTACACAAACGTTTCAATGACAACCCTGTTTTCCTAACAACTGGCGTAGGCACGTGCGCTCCAACAACAACAGCTTGAAAAGCTCTAGTCATCGCATGTATCAAAGGTGAAATATTGCCCAACACTGGCCTAGCTGGAGAAGGTGGTACTTGCTCCACTCCTACATGTGGATTAGGTGGAGTGGGTGGCAACCCTCTATGAGGTAAAACATCCTCCTAATTTCCTTGCCTAGTGGCAGTAGCAACTGTGCCAGATCTCAATTCTCTCCTCGGTCTCATTGTGTTAAAATATCTAAGGCATGATAATTATAGCAAAACAAAATCAATCAAGCCAGCTTCAAGAAAAGATCCAAGACTTCCATTTTAAATCAAAACATTTCAGACTGTAGTAATAAGGCAATGTGTCCCCAAAACATACCCCAACATGGCATATAACAACCAACGTGCGTTTAACAATCATTGTGTACAGCAAACAACATAAATCTACCAATAACATCATCCCAATTATCGTAAACCTAGCTCTGATACCACCAAATGTAACCCCTTGACCCATTCTAGACGCAAGACCGAATCGAGCGACCTCTATTAGATTTGCTGAGACAAACCTATAAATATTTAACTCGAATTACGTCCATTTTTTTTTCTTTTATCTTATCTAGATAAAGAATTATAACCTATAATGAGTATACTAACAGCGGGTGAAATATCAACTCAATCGGGTGCCGAATCGACATCCAACTGCACGGAATTGCAATTAAGGACCAAATTGCAAATCTAGAAACTTACGAGGACGTACTTAGGTTTAAGGTTACCAATCCTCAATTATTCAGGTTACATGCTTGCTTGACAAAATTCAACTCAAAAAGATCATCCAAACACATACAATTGCATTCATAATTAACAGGGACTAAAATGAAAGAATTATAAACTTCCAAATATCACATTAACTAAAATAAAAGTTATCTGTATCGGTACACGAGCAAGTTTATATATACGTTTTTACATTCTCAAAATCTTAGATTCTAGTATCTCAAAACTGTACCGAAACACCTATTCGAGTATCAAAATACCCATCCAAAATATGCATGCTCGTACCGGTATAACAGCCCACGTATTGAAACCCTTGTTCAAATTACACTTACATGTTTCAGTATAGGGACACGCATACCAATACTCTTAGACCTAAAATGTCCCAATTTGTTGTTTTTTCTTACTATCATAGATTCAAACATGGATCAACATGCCACAAACATAATCACAACCATTCTAAAGAGCAAACTATGTCAATATATCACAAAGTCATGATCAATCACGGCATCATGCTTTAATCGAAAATCTAGAGGCATACTTCATAGAAACTAAGCCAACCATCATACAAAACATAAATCCAAAGCAAAAACCAAACATATAAGGCAAATTACAATCCCAAAACAATGATACAAACTTGCTCAAACAGGGAGTTTAGCAAAAACCCTTCCAAATCAACAATGAACCCTATTGCCTTTATTACTACTAGTCTAGTTTGAAACCATACTTTCGAATAGCCGAAGTCCTTGGATTTCCTTTGCTTGATCGCTGCCTCCAAACTCTAATTCTCTGCATTGATGGAAAAAAGAACAAAAGCACACTAGGCTGAGCGAGGAGTGCTCAAACAACACACCATTAATGCATTTTAAAACCATTTTTCCAAAGCACGTTGAAATCATCATTTCAACCAACTTATAAAACATCATGCCTTGAAAACTATGCACTTAACACTTTCCAAAAACCAACATATTAAACAATATACAACATGTATCATGGATTAACAGCAAATCCCATTTGCTAACCCTCAATTTAAGCCTTCTCATGCATAACAACCCATATGCAAAGCTTAAAGAGTAAATATGTATAAACCAACACTATACAACACAATCCATCAACATGATACATTATCAATTATATTGGCTTTGAAGTGACCATGAACCAAGTTCCACTTTACAAAATATTACATCAGATACACAAGTGCAACAAGTGTCCTCCCAACACTTCATGCCATCTCAACCAGAATTAAGATACACTGAAAACTGGGTACTACACAATCCATCTCATCGGTTACACATATCATCCACTAATGGTAGTTTCCGGTACCATATAACCCTTTAATCGTTAGGGTACTCGTGGTGGAGTATTCAGTACACTTAAACCCCTCAACACCCGAGGTGACTCTTTATAGTGCACTATCAATCCTATGGCTGGCCAACTATATCCGATAAAATTTTAAACCACATTACTTGCCAATACAATTCATTACTAACCATGTACCTCATTGTTTTTATATGCATCAAGCCAAAACCATTTCCAAAGCATTAAACCATGCTTTCACAAGTATTCCACATACTTACATGGATCATTTACCAAATGCATCCATCATTATTATATTTTCAAAAATAGTATAAAGCATACTTTAAATCATGCTTAAACAATAGGTACCATGTCATTCAAAACAAGTACATAAAACCAAATTCGTTAAAGCAAGACCGAGAGAGAATTGTTGACATACTTACTTCTGAGTTTAGACCAGCATCTCAAGATAAGTTTAAACTCCCAATATCACCTTTAAAATATTTCAAAGCTGAAATCCACGTTCCCACTCACTGACAACGCAAAACTTTATTCACCGATGCGAATCACTCCTCTAAAGCTTCTGAAGCGATGCTGCGAGCTTGAGGATCAACCTCCCCTTCTTTTATCGCACAAAAATAGAGGATTCAAAGCGTCAAAATGCATTCTCAAAGCCAACAACATCAATCCACAACAAACCATTACAAACTCTATTCGAAACCTTTCCAAAACTACCAAAATCACCATCAAACACCTTTCAAGCTTAACCCAGCTAAAACTTAATGGTTTAATCCATTAATTACCTTTAATTGACGTCCAAAAACAACCTAACATCAACCTTATACTTCCAGCATACATTAAACCTCCACAACTCCTCAAAAACACATAACTAGTAACCTAGAAAATTAGAGATTCACATAGTTTCGGAATTCCAATGTTAAAATCAATTTATTAACATTATACAACATCAAAATCATGATTAAAATCAATCAAGAACTCAGCAAAACAAATCCAATTCAAAAATCACCAAATCTTATCAGTTAACCTTGATTCAACCCAAATTCCACAATTAAATCATTAAAACTCATTAGAAAACATATAAAAATGATCAAATACTTTAGAATTTTAGTAAATAACCATTCATTAGAGGAGAAGAACGAACCTTACCTCTAATGAGTGAATTTCCTCTTAATTGGATGTTTACTCTTGAAAAACAAAGGAAGATGATAAGATTTTGGAAAACAAGATGGAAGAATCATTTAGAAATCAAGAGTTCAATTAATCAAGAGCATTACCTGAAATCTTTGATGAAAATGAAGTGTTTAGCTGAAGAGATTTTGAGAGAAAACTTGAGAGAAAGAAAGTTACGTCAAAATTGGTTTTTAAGAAATAATCACCTCATCCTAATTAATCCTCTTTTAATATTTAATTAAAATCATTAAAATAATCCCAATTGAGAGAAAACTTTGATAAAAAATTTAGGTAAAATAGCTCCTTAAAGATTCTATGATTTGACCCTTTTACAAAATAGTCACTAAAACATTTTTACATTCTTTACATTTTGGTCACTAGCCAAAATGTCAACTTTCCAAAATTGACTTTAACAAAAATATCCATATATTAAATAAGGATTTTTAGATATTTTTCCCATATTAGTCTCACACAAAAAATATTAATTCTGATTTAAATCCTGAATATGGCTTGAATCTCTAATCTCGATCCACCAAACTGTCTTATCAGCCTAAAAACCCCTAGGCCCAATATTAGGGCACTACTTTTAGACCCATTCTTCTCTTCAATTCTAGAACCAGTTTTTAACTTAATCCTTTGGTAAGTGGATCAACATGGCTCCTCTCCAACTTCACATACTCTAAAAAGAGTACTTTGTTCCTTATTAAGTGTTTTACCAATTCATGCGTTATGCGAATATGTCTCTTCTTACAATTGTAAGCTTGATTTTGAGACACACATATCACAGCTTGTGAATCATACAATAAGGACACCAGGGGAATCAGTTTTCTCCACAAAGGTATTTCTACCAACATATTTCTGAGCCACTCAACTTCTTGCCCAGCTAAGTTAATGTAATACCCTTAATTCAGTTTGGCTACAAACCATCGAACCAATTCACATTCATAACATCTAATTATCCAAGCATCATCATCACGATCTACCAAAGATCTAATATGGCCAAAATAACTATTACAAGCATTGATCACCAACCACCATAAAATCACTAACATGATAAGATGCAAGCGCAAGCCAACTTAAGTTATACAGGCCCAAAACAAAAACATATACATTTAAATATATACACCAAGTGCCACCATCCTAGGAGTAATTACATTAAAAAACATACTTGTGATAGTCTTGAGACTCGATTAAGCCCCGGGAGTTGCCAAGCTGCCAAAATCTATCCTAAAATATAGTGAAAGAACCTTGTAAGTATTAATCCTAGTGAGGTAGTCCAAAGCATTCACTTAATTAATTAACATAACATTTCTTTCACTACAAGCATAGCATTTAAAACTTTACAAGTGATAGGTCATGGATGCTAGAGGTAAGAGTCCGAGTACATTAAATATTCGCACATATATATATATATATATATATCAACATTCTTCATATAACATCATGCCAACAACATGGCAATACAAACATATTCAATATTGTCAAAGCATGTCAAACTCATTTAAAAGCTGAGAGATTTCCCTAACAAATCATACATGTCAAGTTTAAGCAATTCAAGTACTAAATAACATTTTGTCAAATAAGTCATGCCCTTTTTAAGAGTTTCTCATTCATTCCATGAATTTTTTCTTAATTATAAGAATTCATTATCTTATAGCCTTGTGAATCGAAATCCCAGTCTAGATACACGAGTCCCAACCAACTGTCGCCCATAACACATATGGTACTCGCAGTACCGATCAAACCCTCTTACTGTCACCAAGTGACCACATACATATCCCTCCCACTGTCACCAAATAAGGACTTCTATCCCGGACCGTAGTCCACCCCGACACTGAGCTCTATGGACTCTATGGCATGCCAACTATATCTACGACTGACTGAACACCAAGGCTTTAACAAAAAATCTTTTATTTTAACAAATTGAGCATAGCTTCATAAATTTACATGTCCACATTCTTTTATACCTTTTTTTCATTTAGGGATCACATAAATGTTCACCATCGTGAACTGCAAGACACATTCTTGCTTGCTTCGAATGTCCAAGAAGGTAATTTCACCTCTTTAATCATATTTCACAACTTTTGTTTAAATTCATTTTCAAGCATTCTCATGATTAACATCATTATTTAAACTTCTTGCATACGTCACTTAATAATTCTTAACAAGAAAGCCATTCAAACCAATGATCATGTCTATTAACATAGAGAATTTAAAGCTTATTATCATGCCATAAATCATATCCAAATTTCATAATGCCTCAATTCAAGAAAAAAGGCTTACCTCACATCCATGCTTGCCAAGTTAAGCAATATTTAGAACAATTAATCAACCATATATAGCAAGAAATGCACGGGAAGGTGTTTAGCCCCTCCCGAGGCTTTAAACTACACTCACAAGTTATTTTTGAGCTATTGAGGATCTTGAAATACAATTCCCTTCTGCCTGTCAACGGTTTGATCTAAGCTGGTTCTTTTCTCTTCAAGTTCTTCTCGGTCTTTCTATGCTTCAATCAAACTAGGCTCAAGAATTCACTAATCTATCACTTGCTTTATCCAAATTAACTCAAGAATTTCTCTCCTCCTCTCACTATGTGGTTTCGATGCTTAAACAAAATGAAGGAGAAGATATTTCCTTCCCCCTCTCTTTTTGATCGAGTGTCCTACAAAGGGGACATTTGTCCATGTCCCTTATTTCCTTGCATGTTTAGCATGCAATTCTTAATTTATCAATTCTTATGGAATGACCCATTTTTGATTTATCCTCTCAATTAAGCCACATTTCAATTTAATCCTTATGCTCCACTCTAAACAATTAGAAATGTATTGAAACTCAATTAAATTACTAACACAAGGAATCTTACTACTAGGCCATTTAATGGGATGTTACAATTCCCTCCCCCTAAAAAAATTGTCCCCAAATTTACTTAAGAAAATAGATGAGGATATTGTTCCCAAATAATTGAATCTAGATCCCATGTTGCTTCTTCGATTTTATGGTTCCATCAAAGAACTTTAACAAGTGATATTGATTTTTTACGAAGTCTCTTCACTTCACTATCTAGAATCCAACCTGGTTCTTCTTCATATGATAGATCGGGATTCAATTCCACTTCTTCTAGCTCAAGGTCATACGAAGGATCGGATCGATATCTTCATAACATGGACACGTGAAAAAAATTGTAAACTTTCTCAAATTCTTTAGGAAGAGCTAATCTATAGGCAACTTGACCAATCTTTTCTATGATCTCGAAAGGTCCAATGAAAAGGGGAATTACCTTCCACTTTTTGCTGAATCTAAGCTCCTTTTTCCACGGAGATACCTTCAAGAATACTTTATCTCCCATACTAAATTGAATATCTCTTCTCTTGAGATCAACATAGGCTTTTTGCCTATCAAAGGCCTCCTTCAAATGATTGTGCACGATTCGAATCTAATCTTTGGTTTCCCGAAGGAGTTCCGGCCCTAAAGCCTTACTTTCACCTAATTCAGACCAACACATAGGTGTCTTGCATTTTCTTCCATAAAGTACTTCAAAAGGGGCCATCTTAATAGCGACTTGATAGCTATTATTGTAGGCGAATTCGGCCAAAGGCAAGGATTTTTCCCAATTCTTCCCAAAATCAACCACACAGGCTCTGAGCATGTCTTCTAACACTTGAATTATTCTTTCAAATTGTCCATCCCTTTGAGGATCAAAGGTTGCACTAAGATTTAATTTAGTCCCCAAAGTTTCTAAAGTGAGTTCCAGAATCTATATGTAAACTAAGAGTCTCGGTCTGAGATAATAGATATGGGAACACCATGTAATCTAATCACCTCCCTTATATACAATTCGGCTAATTGCTCTAAGCACATGTTCATTCTAACAGGTAGAAAATGTTCCGTTTAGAAAAACCTGTCAACAACCACCCAAATCGCATCATTCCTTCTAGGTGAAAGAGGTAATCCTGATACAAAATCCATTGTTATTCGTTCCCACTTCCATTGTGGCAATTCAATTGGCTGGAGAAGTCCAGTTGGCACTTGATGTTCTACTTTGAGTTCCTAACATGTTAAGCATTTAGACACAAAATCTGTAATGTCAGATTTCATTCCCGGCCATCAATACACTTCTTTTAAGTCCTTGTACATTTTGACCAAACCAGGGTGTACTGAAAAGGGGCTACAATATGCTTCAACCAGTATTTCTTTTTTAAAGCCTTATCATTAGGCACACAAACTCTATTTCTATAATAGAGCAAGCTGTTTGGATTTAAGGAGAAATTAGTGTTTGATTCATTACCAATCTTCTTTAAAATCTTTTGAAGATCAGGATCCGATTGTTGAAGTGTTCAAATTCTCGAATTCAATTCATATTGAATCTGGAGTTCGGCTGGGTGCTCTTGATCTTTTTGAAGCCTAAAGTGTGCATTGATTGCATTTGGGGCTACAATCAATCATACATTTTTAGGTAAGGTATGCTTAAGTTTCCGATTGAGAAAGGAAAAAACATAATTCAAGTGAAGTCTTACCAAAAGAATGTTTGCAATTGAGTGCATCAGCCACTACATTCGCCTTCCCCAGGTGATAATCAATAACCAAATCATAATCTTTAACCAATTCTATCCATCTTGTTTTTTTGAGGTTCAAATCTTTTTGAGTCAAAAGATATTTCAAACTTTGATGATCAGTTAAAAGATAACATCTCTCCTCGTACAAGTAGTGCCTCTAGATTTTTAATGCAAAGACCACAACAGCTAGCTCCAAATCATGCATTGGATAATTTAATTCATGCGGCTTCAACTGTCTAGAGGCATAGGCTACCACCTTTTCATCTTGCATCAGCACACAACCTAACCTGAGGTGTGAGGCATCACTAAAAACTGTAAAGTCTTTCCCTAATTTGGGTTGGATTAAGACTGGGGCTCAGGTAAGAACTTGTTTTAATTGATCAAAACTTCTCTGCTAATTTTTGGTCCAAACAAAGGGTACATCTTTACGAAGTAATTGTGTCAATGGTGCAGCTAACACTAAAAACCCTTTTACAAATCATCTATAGTAAGTGGCTAGACCGAGGAAACTTCTGACTTCACCAACATTTTTAGGAGTCTTCCAATCTATCACCGATTGGATTTTCTTCCGGCCTACATTTATCCCTTCAACTGAAATTACATGACCCAGAAAAGACACTTCAGGAAGCCAAAACTCACATTTGTTAAACTTCGCAAATAGTTGTCTATCCCGAAGAGTTTGTAACACAATCCGTAGGTGGTTTGAATGCTTTCCTTTGCTTTTAGAGTAAACTAAAATATTGTCTATAAAGACCACTGGAAATTTATCCAAGTATGGTTTGAAAAACCTATTCATAAGGTCCATAAAAGTTGTCGGGGCATTAGTTAATCCGAAGGGAATCACTAGGAATTCATAGTTTCCATACCGAGTTTGAAAAGCGGTTTTAGTAACATCAGCCTCTTTAACATTCATCTGATGATACCCTGATTGAATGTCAATTTTTGAAAACATTGTAGCATCCTTTAACTGGTCGAAAAGATCTTCAATCCTTGGAAACGGATATTTGTACTTAATGGTAAGTTGATTTAAATACCGGTAGTCAATACAGAGTCTCATCGATCCATCCTTTTTCTTCACAAACAAAAATGGGGCTCCCTAAAGAGAGAAACTAGGCCTAATAAAGCCTTTGTCTTGTAGATCTTGTAATTGGATCTTAAGCTCCTTGAGTTCGACCAAGGTCATACGATATGGTGTGATAGAAACTGGTGATGATCCCGGTTGAACTTTAATTCCAAATTCAACTTCTCTCATTGGAGGTAATCCTGGCAATTCCTCGGGAAACACATCAGGAAATTCAGAGATAGTTAAAATAGACTCAAGGGAAAGCTTTGTTTTATTCAAATTAGGTATAGCAGCAAACACCGATAAAGGTTCATAAGATTTCTTTTCTAACAAGGGTATTGATTTCTTCCCTAACCTGAGTGAGAACAATATTTTGTTAGAACAATCTACCCAAGCCTTTTGTTTCCCTAATCAATCTAGACCCAGAATGAGATCAAAATCATTAAAGGGTAAGATCAATAGATCGGTGGGAAAAGGGAATACCATGGATAAAAAATGGGCAGTTCTTACATATTCAATTTACAATCACCTTATCTCCTAGAGGATTTTTAGCTATAAAGTTACTATTTGTGGGTTTAGATTTCAAGTTGAACTTTTCAACTAAAGTAGAGCATTAGAAAGAGTGTGTTGAACTTAAATCAAATAAAACATAAACAGGGTGTGTATCTAAATGGATTGTACCTGCAATAACATCAAGTGAATCTTCTTCTTCACGGCCTCGAACGTAATAGACTCGAGCAAGAGCTCAGGATTCTTGATGGGTGGTATTCGAATTATGCCCCTTGTTTCTCCCAAAATTTCCAGATTATGCTTGCTTTGATCCTTTTCGTCTTGGTGATTGTAAATGAATCAAACCTTTAGATACATGAGAAGGTAGTCTATTCGGGTTTTGAGGATAGTCTTTGATGAAGTGAGTAGCCTCCCCACATAAGAAACAAGCACTCGATTGTTTTTTGCATTGACCCGAATGATGTTTTTGGCACACATTGCAAGTAGGTACTTGTGACTCTCTCCCAGTGTTTCTCGTACTGTTAACGAAAACCGAAGGTGCTAAAGTTTTACCCATCGCCTGAGGATTGGGTAAGAAGTTACCCCTAGAAGAATTTTGACTAAAAGAACTCTCTCCTTGTTGTTTCTGTTTCTTGTTTGGCCAATGCAATTTTATGATCATCCTTTGACCTCTTGTCACCCCGGGAATGATTCTCCTTTCTTTTCTTTGAAGTTTTCATCTTAGCTTCAGTTTCTACAACCCAGCTTACTAGATCTTGAAAATCTATGATTCCTAAGGCCGTGAACATCAGGCCTAACTCATCATTGAGTCCATCTATGAACATTCGGCACTTGTCTTCTTCCTTCTTTATGAACTCGGACCCGTATTTGTAGTACTTGCAAAATTCACTAACATATTACTCAACAGGTTTGCCTCCTTGCTTTAGATACAAGAAGCATCTTTTACGCTCTGCAAGATATTGATTGTTGATATACTTCTTCTGGAATTCCATGAGAAAGAATTCCCAAGTGATGGCATTTGCTAGAGCAGCAAGAATAGTAATTTCCCACCAACTAAGTGTTTCATCCGCAAGTAAACCTACAACACACTCCAACTTATGATCATTCAAACAGTTCAGTTGTTTGATTAAAATTCTAATAGTAGCTTCTAACCAATATCCCACCTCTTTCGGTCTTTCTTCGCTAGCTCCAGTGAACGTATAAGCTCTATGTTGAGCTAACTTATCAATCGAGGCTCTCACTAGAGCTACAGCTAGGGGATTCAGAGGAATTGGAGAACTTTTCTCATAGAGACAATTAGTTTATCAAACATATTTTTCTTGCTGGCACAACATTCCCTTTAGACACGATGAATTACCAAAACTTCTTGTTGAACCTGTTGAGGTTCAGTATTCTTTAGAGGTTCTGGTTTATCCTCACACTTCCTTCTTCAGTGGAGGAACCAATTGGGCTTTCATTATCCTTACCCAACCATGTTTTAGACATTCTAAATATAATAAAAAGGGCTTAATCAGATATAGTTCACAAGTACTCAATCATATAACTCCTAGGTGGTACAAGGTAACCAATAATAATGCATTTACTCAAGCTTAGGATCACTCAAACCTTAGCTTTAATACCAAAATGTAATACCCCTAATTCTGTTTGGCTACAAACCGAGTTTTAGGTGAGGAGGAAAGCAAGCCATAACCAACTTGATATGTAAGTTAGAACAAATCTAGTTCAACTTAATACAAGGACATAAAAAAATACAATCATGTACCACAAACAAAATTATACTAACCTATGCACTAGATTTGACCGAACATTCTCTACACCAGACATACATAAAACCATCGAACCAGTTCACATTCATAACATCTAATTATCCAAGCTTCATAATAACGATCTACCAAGGATCTAATGTGGCCAAAATAACTATTACAAGCATTGATCACCAACCACCATATAATCACTAACATGATAAGATACAAGTTCAAGCCAAGTTAAGTTATACAGGCCCAAAACAAAAACATATGCGTTTAAATATATACACCAAGTACCATCATCCTAGGAGTAATTACATTAAACAAAACATACTTGTGATAGTCTTGAGACTCGATTAAGCCCCGGGAGTTGCCAAGCTACCAAAATCTATCCTGAAATGTAGTGAAAGAACCTTGTAAGCATTAAGCCTAGTGAGGTAGTCTAAAGCATTCACTTAATTAATTAACATAACATTTCTTTCACTACAAGCATAGCATTTAAAAGTTTACAAGTGATAGGTCATGGATGCTAGAGATAAGAGTTCAAGTATATTAAATATTCATATATATATATCAACATTTTTCATATAACATCATGCCAACAACATGGTAATACAAACATATTCAACATTGTCAAAGCATGCCAAACTCACTTAAATACCGAGAGATTTCCCAAACAAATCATACATGTCAAGTTTAAGCAATTCAATCACTAAATAACATTTTGTCAAATAAGTCATCCCCTTTTTAAGACTTTCTCATTTATTCCATGAATTTATTCTTAATTATAAGAATGCATTATCTTATAGCCTTGTGAATCGAATTCCCAGTCTAGATACACGAGTCCCCAACCAACTGTCACCCATAACACATATGGTACTCGCAGTACTGGTCAAACCCTCCTACTATTGCCAAGTGATCAAATACACATCCATTCTACTGTCACCAAATAAGGACTTCTGTATCATATCGTAGTCCACCCCGACACTGAGCTCTATAGACTCTATGGCATTCCAACTATATCTACGCCTGACTCGAGACCAAGGCTTTAACAAATAATCTTTTATTTTAACAAATTGAGCATTGCTCCATAAATTTCCATGTCCACATTCATTTATCCTTTTTTCACATTTAGGGATCACATAAATGTTCACCACCGTGAACTGCAAGGCACATTCGTGCTTGCTTCGAATGGCCAAGAAGGCAATTTCACCTCTTTAATCATGTTTCACAACTTTTGTTTAAATTCATTTTCAAGTACTCTCATGATTAACATAATTGTTTAAACTTCTTGCATACGTCACTTAATAATTCTTAACAAGAAAGCCATTCGAACCAATGATCATATCTATTAACATAGAGCATTTCAGCTTATTATCATGCCACCATAAATCATATCCAAATTTCATAATGCCTCAATTCAAGAAAAAGGCTCACCTCACATCCATGCTTGCCAAGTTAAGCAATATTTAGAACAATTAATCAACCATATATAGCAAGAAATGCTCAGGAAGGTGTTTAGCCCCTCCCAAGGCTTTAAACTACAGTCACAAGTTATTTCCGAGCTATTGAGGATCTCGAATTACAATTCCCTTCTGCCTATCAACGGTTTGATCTAAGTTGGTTCTTTTCTCTTCAAATTCTTCTTGGTTTTTCTATACTTCAATCGAACTAGGCTCAAGAATTCACTAATCTATCACTTGCTTTATCCAAACTAACTCAAGAATTTCTCTCATTCTCTCACTATGTGGTTTCGGTGCTTAAACAAAATGAAGGAGAAGATATTTCCTTCTCCCTCTCTTTTGGACTGAGTGTCCTACGAAGGGGACATTTGTCCATGTCCCTTATTTTCTTGCATGTTTAGCATGCAATTCTTAATTTATCAATTCTTATGGAATAACCCATTTTTGATTAATCCTATCTATTAAGCCACATTTCAATTTAATCTTTAAGCTCCACTCTAAGCAATTAGAAATGTAGTGAAACTCAATTAAATTATTAACACAAGGAATCTTACTACTAGGCCATTTAATGGGATGTTACAGTCAAGAGCAATAAACTCTGACTCCATGGTAGAACGAGCGATACAAGTCTGCTTATCAGACTTCCACAAGATCGCTAGACCACCTAAGGTAAAGACATACCCACTCGTAAAGCTTACTTCATCATTATTGGTAACCTAGTTGGTGTCACAATGTCCTTCTAAGAGCGAAAAATAGCCAACAAAATTGAGTTTCCAATCCATAGTACCCTTAAGATACTTAAGTAAGCGTATCAGAAGAATCTAGTGTTCACCACTAGCATTATGTGTATATCTACTCAACCTAATCAAAACATAGGCAATATCAGGTAGAGTAGTTCATTAAGAACATAAGGCTTCTGATGATTTTGGCATACTCTAGTTGGAAAATGCTTCCTCCTTTATTTCTAAAGAGTTGTATACGAGAGTCATAAGGAGTTCTAACAGGGGTGACACCAAAACTGTCAAAACACCTTCTCAATATAGTGTGTTTGATTCCCTTTTTAGATTTGGTAACTTTAACTCCTTAGATCACATCAACCTCTCTTAAATCTGTCATCTCAAATTTAGTGGACAAGAAATTTTTAGTTTTGTTAATGGATTCAATGTTCGTACTGAATATCAAAATGTCATCAACATACATACTTATAATGGCATATTCAGTTCCAAACATTTTCGAATACATGCATGCATCCGCTCCATTTACAATAAAACCAAAACTTAGAATGGTTTTGTGGAATTTCTTGTACCACTATTTTGGAGCTTTTTAAGGCCATAACGAGACTTTTTAAGTCTACACACTTTGCCTTCCATTGTAGGTGCTCTCAAAACCTGGTGGTTGCTCTATATGGATACCCTCGTCTAGATCTTCATTCAAAAATGCAATCTTTACATCCATTTGATGTACGTGCAACTTATGAATGGACGCTATCATGAACAGGGCACGAATTGTTGAGATTTTTGTGACAGGAAAGTAGGTGTCAAAGAAGTCTATAGCAAACTTTTAAGTGCCTTTGACTACTAGTCTTTCCTTATATTCCTGGATTAACCCATCGGGTCTATGTTTCTTTCTGAAAACCCACTTAGAGTTGATAGGTATAAATCCTCTAGGCAATTCTACCAACTCATACGTGTGATTAGACAATATTGACTCCAGTTCATCATTATAGCAGCTCTCGAGAAACTAGCGTCAATTGAGCTTATAACTTCACCATACGACTTTGGATCCTCATCTAAAAGGAAAGTTTGAGCTATAGGAACAGAGATGGAGTCTACATCACTTATTTCAGAGATAAAAGATTAGGAAATCTAGACCAGAGGTAGAGGCAACCCTTTTCCTTTTACTTCTTCTAGGCTCTAATTCTATCTTGTAGTGATGTTTTTGGAAATCCCTTTGAAGTGTCCTATAAAGATTTGTTTAAAAGCGGAATGTCCTTTGAAAGATCGTAATATTTTTTAAAACAATAAAACTTGGAGTCGCCACCGACCACTTGGATAAGGTAGGTTGGACACCACAAAACTAGATATTCATTTTGAAAGGGTTTGGGAGTTGGTTACGTGTGGGGAAGGATTAGCACCCCCATCACGTCCGAAAATTGGTACCAAAATAGTTGATGCTTTTAATTGAAGGAAATTGTCAGAATTTGAAAGGAATTTAATTCGGTGACCTTAATTGAAAATTAACCTTAATTGAGCGGGCTTAATCAAATTGGTGGATTCAAATTAATTAGACATTTAATTAATAAGGTTGACAATACATCAGACCATAGATTAAACCGACATCGAATAAGCTCGAATTCCGTGTTAATGTATGGTTCGAATCCCGCACGTCACCTTTATGCATGATGCAAGCATTTTAAATATGATGTAATGATTTGGTTAAGTTTTAATTTTACCTTGAGTCGATAATGATTAATTCAAACATTTGGTCAACATCCTTTAAGCTCGGACTGTTACGACACAAATGTCAGAATTAATGAATACCTCCCCTTTTATGAGTGAAATTAATTAAAATGTAAATCAAATGGGCCAAATGATGACAAATTAAATGAATGTCAAACAAGGGCTTGAAAATTAAACACACAAAGGCCCACTAAAAGCCCTAACCTAAAAGGCCCCAAATTATGAAAATTTAATTAATGATCTAGTTACTAATTGGGTGATTCTAATATTAACCCTAAGTTAATTAGCCCTAAAAGACTAAAAACCTTAACAAATTATAAATTATCTTGGAACCTGATAATTAATTCAACGATTTTAAACTAGTGTTCCTATGAGCCAAGAACACTATTTAAATAAATTGAGTTAATTAGCCATGGTTTAGAACTAAATGCCAATCTAAACTTGCAATTGATTTTATCCTAAAAGTGATTAAGAAAAGTTCAATTAATTTAATGAATTTAACATATATCCCAATAAGTTGAGGTTAAATTTAAATTCTCTGAGTTAATTCCAACCTAAATCTAACTAAGGCTCTAAAGAGTCCAATCCTAGAATTAACTCAGTTAATTTAAGGATCGTGTCCCTATTAGATGAGCACATGACCTAAATTAGTTAAATTAATTCCTAAACTAACCAAAAGGCCTTAACAAACACAAAGCCCACCTAAACTAAGCCCAATGCCCACTAAGCTAGAACTAACTCTAAGCCCAAAAACAACAAGGCCCACACCTAAACAAAACACATACTAAAATTTATATATTCATAAAGAAATAAACTTTAATTACATTTTATATACTATACATAAAGATATATGATATATATATATATGTTTAAAATTATATTATACATATATTAAAAACTATGTATTATGTGTAAAAAAACTATATTGTATTATAAAAGCTATGTATCATATGTACTATATAACTTGTATTATAAATATTAAAAAGCTTTGCATATTGTACTTAAAAAATATATTATTTTGTAGAAACTATATTATATATATGTACCATACTTTATAAACACTATATGTTATATTTTGAAGAAAACTATATAATATATTTTATAAAAGCCATATGTTATGTTTATAAACAAACTATACTATATGTCATTATATCATAACTATCACATAAAATGAATATCAAGCCTCAATACAAGCATATTAACAACAAATATGGATAAACATAATACATAAAAGGCATAAAAATATGCATAATAAAAAAGGATTATTCAACACTGGAAGCGGACCTAATCGAACAAACAAAAACCTTGAGGGTCAGATTTAAATAAAGGAAAGAGGAAGAGATTGAAAAGCCTTTTAAAGTTCCAGGGACCTGGGGTGTAGTTTGCAAAGGCAGAATGGCATGGGCCCGTGATTATCCCACACAGAGGGACCAATCTTGCTATTACGAAATGCGGGAGCCCTTACGGGCGTGAATAGCCTGGGGTAGAGTGATTTATGAGGGTATTATCCTACTTTTAAAACGGCTCGAGTATAAAACAAACTTTTATAACAAAAAAAACTCTCACCCCTCCCTTTTCTCTCCGAAGCGAGGATGAACACCGCAATGTGTTTACGAAATGGCAGTGAATGAATCCAAAAACATTGTTTTCTCGAGATGACAAAAAGCAAACGGGGTAGTGCTGACATGTCTTTACGAAATGGCAGTAGACGAGCCAACTAACCTTTAAACGAACCACTCTTTCGAAATGGCGGTGAATGAAGCCAAAAACTTTTCTTTCCTGAAATGGTAGAAAGCAAACGGGGTGGTGTTGGCATGACCTTCAGAAGCGACAGCAGACGAGCCAAGTAACCTTCAAACGACCCATTCTTCTGAAATAGCTGCGAATGAATCCAAAAACTTTGTTTTCTCGAAACAAAAGAAAGCAAATCAAACAGAGACACCACGTTCCTCCAAGGCGATAGTGATCAGAGTAGATAGCAACTCTTCAAACAAAGATTCCATTCTTCTTGGGCATGGATGGATGAGTTTCAACCTTAGGAGATACTTAATCTTCATTGTGATTATCTACGAAAAGGGATGTCAAGTCTGTAATGATAAAAGTTAGCATGCTCCTAAGCTGGGGATGCCTAACTAGACATGATGCATGAATGATAACAATCTAAATTTCCTCGATCCATTTCCCTTCTCGCCCCTATTTTTGCTCGCATCCCCTATTTTTCTTCTTCACGATGGAGGCGCTTCCTCTCTCGCTCGGGTTCACCCTTCATGCCCTCTTTTGATTTCCTGAGCCTTTTTGTTCTAAAGTTCTCTTTCAGGTTTTCACTTTAGAGAATTTTCTTTTCTTTCTTTTTTATTCTTTTTCTTTCTTTCTTTCTCCTCTTCTTTCTTTCTTTTTTCTTTCTTTTCCTTTTTTCCTTTATTTTTTGGGCGCCATTGCGGGTTTTCGCCCTTGGTCCCTCGTACATCAATATGAACAATGTTCGATGCCTTTCAACGGTAGATCTTATCAACTTTGCCTCCGATGTCCTTTCGCTGTAATTTCAGCGATCTCCTTTCCTAAATGGGAATAAACCTGCATTTAATATGTTAGACCATAGTAATGCCAAGAAACACTTTGCCTTTTTTCATTCCATGTCAACCTACCTGTGAAATAAATATGAAATAAATAAAAGAAACTAGAATATAATTTTATTAATTAGGATAACTTGGAAAGTCATGGCAAACATGAGAAGAGAGAAAGAGGTATAGAAGATGTCAACTGTATGAATGACGTGAACCAATCAACTTCGGCAGATCTCTCCCTAACCACTCTTGGTAATCTCCAATGATATGAAGACCGAAGCAAAAACCCTTTAACTGAAAAGAGGCTCGCCAGTTGGATGTCGAAACTTAACACTATCTAAACCGTCCTTTTCAGATTTTCAATTTAGATCCTCATTTGGTTTTAAGGTGCCCATTTCGGGATTTCACCTTAAACCCTCCTTTTCTTTTCTTTTTTTTATTTTTTTCTTATTTTCCTCATTTTTTTCTTTTTCTTTTTTATTCTCCTCCTTTTTTTATTTTCTTTTTCTTCTTATGCATAATATTTCTTGACAGAGTATGAGTTTATTAGGTTGGTCAATTCTTTCCCATTCATTTCTGTTAGAATTAACACTCCTCCGAAGAAAGCCTTTTTCACGACACAAGGCCCCTCCCAATTTGGCATCCATTTTCCCAAGAAGTCTCTTTGATTCAACAAGATCCTTTTGAGCACTAGATCTCCCTCCCAAAACTCACTCGAGCAAACTTTCTTGTTATAAGCTCCCATCACTCGCTTCTGGTACATCCGATTATGAGAAATAGCTTTCAATCTTTTCTCGTCGATGAGGTTCAACTGATCAAACCTGGCTTGCATCCATTCAGCTTCATCCAACTTTACTTCATTTAAAATTTGAAGTGACAGGATTTCCATTTCGATGGGTAGCACTACTTCGGTGTTGTATACCAAGAAATACGGCGTTGCCCCAGTGGAAGTTCTCACGTATGTCCGATAGGTAAACAAAGCAAAAGGGAGCCTCTCGTGCCAATCCTTAAATGTCTCTATGGTTTTTGCTATGATCCTCTTAGTATTCTTATTTGTCGCTTCTACCGCTCCGTTCATCTTGGGGCGATAAACGGTAGAATTATGGTGTACAATCTTGAATTGTTCACACACCTCGGTCATCATCTTGTTGTTCAAATTGAAGGCATTATCTGTGATGATTCTTTTGGAAAAACCATAGCGACATATAATTTCCCTCTTGAGAAACTTGCAGACCATCGCTCTTGTGATATTAGCGTATGAGGCGGCTTCCACCCACTAGGTGAAGTAATGGATAGCCACTAGGATGAAGCAGTGCCCATTGGAAGCCTTCGGATGTATCTGACTGATAACGTCCATTCCCCAGGTAGCAAAGGGTCATGGTGAGTTCATGGTGTGAAGAGGCACCAGCGGAGAGTGTATCTTATCGGCACAAATTTGATATTTCTGACATTTCTTTGCATAACCGATGCAATCTCCCTCCAATGTTGACCGAAGATAGCCATATCTCATGATTTTTCTTGTCATCAAAAACCCACTAGCGTAGGTCCCACATAAGCCTCTATAGACCTTCGCTAAAATGGTTCTGGCGTCCCGAGCACTAACACACCTCAACAATATCTGAGCCTTGCTTCTTTTGTACAAAGTTTCCCCGTCAAGAACATACCCCGAAGCTAACCTTCTAATGGTCCCTTTGTCATTTTCATCAGCTCCCTTTGGATAAGTCTAGAACTTGATGTATTGGAGGATGTCAAAATACCATGGGTTTCCATCCTCCTGTTCTTCCAAACTATAGCAATAGGCTGGTACCTCAAAGATTTGCATTTCGATTGGCCCCATCTCGGCTGCCCAGCTTGCTTCAAACATGGCAGCCAGAGTCGCCAAGGCATCAGCCATCTGATTATTCTCTCTTGGCAAGTAGGTGAAACTGATTTCTTCAAAATCCTTGGCCAAATCTTGGGTCAAGTTGTACTATTTGATCAACTTTGGATCTCTAGTCTCCTAGTCTCTCCAAAGCTGATAAATCACCAAAGAAGAGTCTTCGAAAACCTAAAGCACCCTGACCTTTCTCTCTATGGCTGCTTAGAGTCTCATGACACAAGCCTCATACTATGCTATATTGTTGGTGCAACAGAATTCCAACCTGCTTGTGGAAGGGTAGTAGACATTGTCTGGGGAGACCAAAACTGCCCCTATTCTGTGGCCTAAGGCATTCGATGCTCCATCAAAATAAAGCCTACATCCTTCATTCTCGACAGTAGGCATCCCATCGGACAGTCACATATCAGATCTTCATCCAGGAAACTAAAATCCAATGGTTCATAATCATCTGAGGCACGGCTTGCTAAAAGATCTACCACCATACATCCTTTTATTGCCATCTGACTTACATAAACGATGTCGAATTCTGACAAAAGCATCTACCAACGGGCTACTTTCCCGGTTATTGCTGGTGCTTCTATTAGAAATTTCAACGGATCTATTTGGGAAATCAAATAAGTGGTGTGATATAACATGTATTGACGGAGCCGCTTAGTAGCCCATACCAAGGCGCAACATAACCTTTGGATCAACGGGTATTGTGTCTCACACTCGGTGAATTTCTTGCTCAGGTAATAGATCGCCCTTTCTTTTTTCCTGTGTCATCGTGCTACCCCAACACACAGTCCATAGAGTTTCCAAAAACTGCCAAGTATAGAATCAACGGTCTATCTAGTACTGGTGCTACTAAGATCGGAGGATTGGACAAATACTTCTTGATCTTTTCTAGCGCTTCTTGACATTCTTCATCCCAAATTCTTGGGTTATTCTTCAAGAGTAGTCTAAAGACGGGGTCACACTTACCGGTTAACTGGAGATGAACCGGGAGATGTAATTCAATCTTCCCAAAAATCCTCGAACCTCTTTTTTATTTTGAGTTGACGGAAGATCTTGGATTGCTTTCACCTTGTCAGGATCAATGTCGATGCCTTTTTGACACACCATAAACCCCATAAGTTTCATGATGTAACTGCAAAGGTACATTTGGCTGGGTTGCGCTTTAGCTAAAATTTTCTTAGCCTCTAGAAGAGTTTTCGCAGATTTTGGATGTATTCCTATTCAGTTCGAGACTTGGCTATCATGTCATCCACGTATACCTTAACCTCCTTATGCATCATGTCATGGAACCAGGTTATCATGGCTCTTTGATATGTTGCCCCAACATTCTTCAACCCAAAAGGCATCACCTTATAGCAAAACGTGCCCCACATGGTCACAAAAGTGGTCTTCTCCATATCCTTGGGATGCATTTTGATCTGATTGTATCCCAAGAAGCCGTCCATAAAGGAAAACCAAGCATGTCCTGCCATATTGTCAACCAGGGTATCAATATGAGGTAAGGAGAAATTGTCTTTGGGGCTCGCCTTATTAAGGTCCTTATAATCTACGCACATACACACCCTCCCGTCCTTTTTTGGTACTGGCACTATGTTGGCCACCTATTATAGGTACTTAAAAACCTCTAAAAATCCAACCTCAAACTATTTCTTCACCTCTTCTCTTATTTTCAATAACATGTCTGTCCTCATTCTTTGAAGCTTCTGCTGGATAGGTTTGCATTCCGGCCTAATGGAGAGCTTATGTGTTACAATATCTGTGTTTAAGCATGGCATGTCCTGGTATGACCACGTGAACACATCCTTAAATTCCACAAGCAACTCCACCAACTCCTGCTTGACTTTTTCTGATAGGTTACCTTCGATCTTTACTTCTTTCCTTTCTTCGTTAGTTCCCAAATTCAAAACCTCTATCCTCTCTTGGTGCGGGAGAATTTGCCTTTCCTCACTAGCCATCATTCTTAACAGTTCATCAAGAATCCCATCATCATCCTCTTCTATCCCAACCAAGTACGTGGGTCATTTGAAATCTACTTCAAGATTAGGTTCCACATCATTCATACAGTGTATAATAAGAGGCCTGCACTATTTTGAAAGTGCGTATTGAGAAAGGAAAGGTATAGTTTATAACGTGAACTAATAAATATATAAAAATAAACAAATGAATAAATAAATAAATAAGTAAGTAAAATAATAAATGAAATGGAATGAAATGAATGTTGTGTTTGCCATTTGAGAAGGAATATGTAGACATGGTCTATTTCATTTAAAATGGACAGATATAACATAGTTTCCCTTTTTACAAAGGATGTCTATTACTTTCAGGCAAAAGTAATTGGACTGTTTTGAGCATTACTTTGTCTCGTTCCTAGAAAATGTCGGTACGTCCCCAAAAGTCCAATTGTTGAGCCCTTCTCCTGGGAGGCAAGGGCGAATCTTAGCCAGAAATTGATTAGCCTCGCTCTCGTTGCCAATCATGTTCACATCCATCTCTTCGAGAGCCTCACTGATCAACTCTTCTTGGAGGCACCTCTCGCCTTCCCAGTTCGCCTTCTGGGCGTTCACCTCCTGGTTTCAAATTTCGCTAGATATAAAGGCACCCTTGAAGTCTCCATAGATGATAGGGGCCCATGAACTGTCCTCGCCTCTAAGCCTAACCTTCTTTTGCTCTTGATTCCTCTTCCATTCTTGCCTTTTTTTTAAGAATTTTGGCTTGTAACCGAGTCCAAAGCGGTTAACTTTGTGGATCACCTTGATGGGATGAAGGCATCCTTGCAGATTCTTTCCCATGCATTTCCTTTTCTTTGCTCCTTTACATAGGGTTTCGTACACCACCATCTTTGTGCAATTGGACAGATTAGGGCATGCAATCTTGTTCCCTTCGATAATAAAGGTAGAATTGACAAGTTCCAAGTCCCTAAAGGCACACTACATTGCTTCCTCATCTGTGTGGATGTATGGTGTATTCGAAGTCACAAAAGCGACGATGTCTTCTTCGACGTTCACTGTTACTAGTTTCCCTTCGGTGACAAACTTCACCTTTTGATAGAGTGAGGATGGAACGACACTGGCCGAGTGTATCCATGGCCTCCCTAACAAGCAGTTGTAAGATGGCCAGATATCTATAACCATAAAATCGACTACATATTCAGTGGGACCAATGAGTTGGGGTACTTCTATTTTCCTGACCATATCTCTCTAGGTCCCATCATATTATGACATGGTTGCATATGTGAACTGTCAATTGGTAGTCACTGTAGTGTAACTAACGTCATAATATTCAACACGGAGCCATTATCAATTAGCACGCCCAGTAAAACATGACATTTGCAGTGAGTGGTGATGTTTAGGGCCTTGGTGGATCTCGTACCTTCCCCCAGGAATTTATCATCACCAAAGGTAATGTGATTAACGTCGGTGATATGGCTGACAATATGATCCAACCTTCTAACTGGTATATCCTTTGCAACATAGGTCTCATTCAAAACTTTCAAAAGGGCCTTACGATGCTTCTCTGAGTTTAGTAAGATATCAAGCACAGAGATCCGAGCTGGCTGTCTCCGAAGCTGGTCGACGACACTATACTCGTTGTGCTTCAAAAACTTTAAAAACTCTTGAGCTTGAGTTTCTGTAACTGGCTCTTTGATCCTCACTGATGGGTCATCTCTGAAAACTTTCTCGGGTTCAACTCTAACTTCCTTGTCTTTCTCTTTTGGTTCCTCCAGTGCCTTTAGGTTCTCTGGAGCATAGCATCGACCACTCCTCGTGAGATGCCCCACATCCTTTACCTGTCCGGCATTGAGCTCCAAATGTTCTTTATGAATGGGTTTCATCCCCATTTCTATGTCCTCTCCTCTGTGTAAACTAGAGGAACCCGGTATTGTGATGCTTGCATTGTAGTTCCATAGAACCATATTTGTATCCTTAAAAGGAAACGATCTGGGAGAAGCAAGTATCATCTTAGGGGCTGCCTTCAGTGCACCTATCTTGTTTGTCCTCAGACCGAGGATGAGTGGTCTTTTGGCACTATACTTGGTCTCGTGGCTCTCTAATGCACAAACTTCTACTTCCTTTCTTCCTCCTTCTTCCTCAAAAAACTCAATCTCTTTTTTATCCATCATAGCTTGTATCAGCTGACGGAACTCCTCATAATCTTGAATCTCATGATCTCCCAATTGATGGTATTCACAATACGGGCCACAACCTTCTTCCACAATCACCATTTTCCAGTCAACATGGCGTGCCATACACAACTGTTGGAAAACTTATCTTAACGACGATCGAACCTTGGACACATTCTCCCTAGTTTTTTGGCATTCTTTTCTTCAATAGCATTCACACCTTGGCCTCCATGATTGGTAGGGGATTGTTGGTTGTGCTTCATTCTCCCAATTGTAAGACCCCAATCTGGATCAAGTTCTAAACAAACTTCTTAAACGCCACACAATTTTTGATCAAATGCCTCAGAACATCGGCATGGTATTCGCAATAAACCTTGGGGTCATACCATGCTGGGTAAGGTGGGTTGTAAGGAGTAACATGATAAGGACGAACTAAATCGGCCTTGTAAAATTGTGAATATAGCTCTTTGTAAGAGATTGGCAAAGGGGTGAAGGATCTCTCATCCCTTTCTTTCCTGGGTCCCTTGTCTTCTCTCTTGTGGAAGTTTTTGGAATTCCCTGTTAAGGCCTGGGCTGGGTGGTATTGAAGTTCTTGGTTGCTTCGAAGGCATTTGCATTGTTTACCTTATGGTCCCTTTTATTGTATTGTTTGCGTGAATGATCTCTTCCATCGATTCTTCCGCTCTTGATGGCTACTTTAATATGCTCGTTAGTCATAACCATCTCTGCAAAATTGCTAATAGGGTTGCTGATCAATTGATCATAAAGCGTCCCTTTTAGTGTGTCTACAAACATTGAGGAGATCTCGTGCTTATGAAGCGATGGTTGAACATGTGCTGCCACATCACGCCATCTTTGAGTGTATTCACAAAGAGTCTGGTTACGTTTTTGTTCCATGCCTTGCAACAGCAACCGGTTGGGAACCATGTCTGTCACATGCTTATACTACTCAGTAAAAGCTTTCACCATATCCCTCCACGACTTAATTTGAGCCCCATTTAGATGATTATACCATCTCGAAGCAGATCCTACTAAGTTGTCCTAAAAACAATGAGTTAGGAGCTTCTCGTTGTTGGTAAACCCAGCTATCTTCTGGCAAAACATCACTATATGAGCAGACAGGCAGGTGGTTCCATCAAACTTTTCAAAATTGAGGGTCTTGAACTTATAGGGGATCTCCATATCAGGGACAAAACTAAGTTCCCTAGCACTTAACCCATAAGAGCCATCCTCGTCTTCCTTCACTTGGAACTTTTCCTCTAGGCCCTTTCGAGTATCCTCCAATTGCTTAGTGAATTCTGCCTTCATTTGGTTCATCTTCTCCAACTCATCAAAGTCTGGGATGTTGTCTCCAACAACTTCGGGATTCCTAAAGGTCACTCCCAATTGAGTCTGAGGAGCTAGACTAATATGAGAGGATGATGCCCCTTGTGGGGGATTAAGAGAAGGGTCAACGAGAAAGGGGTTCTGGACGATCTGTGCATGAGGGCAATTTTTTGAGTTTTGGGTAGGATTCTTAAAGGTACTTTTGCCTCTCGGATTTGGTCCCAGCCGAGCTTGCAGCAGCTGAGATATTTCCTTCATCATGTCCTACTGAGACTTGATGATGGTGCCCTTTAATTCATATTGGGCTTGTTCTAATTGGCCACGTAGGTCTGCCTCCAACTTGGCAAAGCTCCCCTCCATTTTCTTTGATCGTGAGCGGGTGTGATAAGGGTGTGGAATGATGACAATTTTTAAGAAGTACAATGCAATCTTTCTGAAATAGAAAGCCTATTAATTAATAAATGGCAATTAATAAAAAATGCAAGCAATTGTTCTAATTAGATGATTATTATCTTTTAACAAAGAATGCAAATGAAGTAATCGTGCATGAATGCAAAGAGCAACACTGGGTTTAGCAAATAACATCGTTAAACGACTTTCATTAACGGAAACATTGTCTTGTTACATTAACTTAAAGAGAACCAACTACACATATGGCTTCAGGGTCGTATCGAGGTCAATGATATCCCGCATAATCCAAATGATCCTCACTCCTTCCTCAGAATCATCGTCCACACAGTCATGGAGTTCGGTACCATCTTCCACCAAAATCTGTACTTTCTGGGCAACCTCTTGCATCTAAGTCATCGAATGTGCCAGCTCTTGTTCCTGCCTCCAAATTGTGTAGGCGGCGAACTGAAGTTGCTCCAAGCTTGACGTCGGGCGTACTTGAATAGCTCCCCTAAGGCTTGCCAAGTGATCCTTGAGTTGTTGAACCTCAGTTTCCAACTCATCAACACAAGTCGTCAAAACTTGATTCTCAAAGTTGCTGGCCTTCAGCTTGCTAGTTGAACCCTTATGCTTGAAAAGAGATTTTTCCAAACACTTCACTTGATCTTTCAAGGCTTCATTCTGGTGTTGTTCCTTTTCGATCTGTCTCGAGTGGCAGATTCATAGATTCTTCACTTTTTCGGTTAAAGCGAGCACTTGATTTTTGTGATCGTAAAACATTCTTTTGTAGTTCTCGGCTCTTGCTTTCTCTTCTTTTAATTGGAGCTCTTGGTCTGCCTTCTACGACTCTTTTGCTTTTACTCAACCTTTTAAGCTTCTGAATCTCTTCCTTCTCCATCTTGAGTTCGAGTTCCAGCTCATCTCTTTTCCTTTGCAAATCTTTAACCACTCATTCGAACTGCGTCTTTTCTAACCCGAAGTCAAACTTTTCTTGATAGGCTCTCTCCTCGATCTTGAGGTACCTCTTTTGCTCTTCTTCAAGTTTCTTCCTCATCAAGTCGGCCTCGGTAGGAAGTGTAGCCAATCTCTCCTCTATAGATCTCTTCCCATCGGTACTCAAGTGGGGAATATTGTCATTGACACGATTAAACAGCCATGCTTTGTACTCGGGAGTGGCCATGTACGGAGTATTTATAATCCTAACCCATCTTGCGTTGTTCCAAGTTGAAGAAGCATTGTATACCATTGTCTTGTAACCCTTCTTTTTTGCATAATCCACGTTGAACTCATTTAGACCTTTAGTGGCTGGCACAAACTATTTTGACCCGTACTATCTTGAAACTAGAAGAGGTACATATGCGGTATGCCCCTAGAAGCCAAGTAATGGTACCCACAAATGCTCTCCACATCTATAGAGAATGTTCTTTGCCAAAAACCACGGTGCTCTCCAAACAACATCCTCCTCCTTTAGATTTTGGAGGACATCCTGCCATACTTCCTCGGATCTTTGGGTTGGCCAATCAGTCTTTCGCATGAATTCTTCTAAGGGTGAGAACTTTTCGTCATAAAGGGGCATCAAAAATCTGGGATTGGTCCAAAAATGGTTGTAGAACCAAATAGTCAAAAGCTGTGAGCATCCTCAAAAGTGACCTCCACCATGCTCTCGACAGAACCTCAAGGATCGAAAGGTCTCGGGCAGAATTACCGGCACTAGGTTAGCTCTGCTATACAAATGATCAAATAGATCCAAAACCAATAGATCAATGAGTCCCAATGCTCGGGGAAAGAGCATCAATCCATAGATCAACAAATCAAAAAGTTTTCGCTGAACTCGGCCAACAGGATGCACATAGGCTAAAGCTAAGATCCCCTCCCACTTGAGATACTCTTTGTCGTTCCAAGTAGTGACTTGATGCTCGACCCAAGATGACAGCATACCTGAGAACTTCTTCAACTTTACTCGAAAGTCTTTGTTCTTACTTGGCTTTGAATATACCTGATTCACGTCAATCTTTTTGTAGTTCATAAGGTCTCGGTATTCTTCGATCGTTGGAGTTAAGTCAAAGTTACCAATTGTAAAGTAGTTGTAAGCAGGGTTCCAAAACCCACCAAGGCTTGTAGCAGTGCTTGATCAACTGGAACTTCTAGTAAGTATGCAATGTCACCATACTCCTCTCTGAAAGTACTCTTCGTTTCAAAATCCCAACTTTTCCAAACCGGCTTCAATTCGGACACATCATTGAACTCTGTATTCATGAATGTCATGGCTGACATGGATGATCTGAACCCAGTGGCAATATTGTCTTCCTCATGTAGTTGTTCCCTTTTCTACCATATCTGAACATCATAATTCTTTTCATCACTGCTACAGACTAAGTCTCCTATTGATCTAGTCTTTAACTTCAAACTATTTCCAACTCAGTGTGCTCTTCATGATATGATAAGATATGCAAAAGAAAAGGACAAAGAGGAAAAAGAATAGAAAACAAAAAAGAAGCGTGTTAGTCATAAGATAAATAATAAAATGGAAATAAGAAGAGATAAACGCAAAACAAAATAAGCACAAGGCAATCACATAGGGAAACAAACCTAACCACATGAATTCTAGTTTGCTAGGGCTATTCGCATGGCTCTAAAAGGGGTAGGTTTCCTAGATTCTCATACGTGTTTTGGTTCTAGACAAGGGTACCCGAACCTATCTTATTACCTACTAAGGCAACAAGAACCCCAATTCTAGCCCATTACAAGCTTGCGCATTGGTTTTGGTTCGAGGGAAAGCACGACCTAGTGACGTGGAGGGCTGCTCTCATGTCAAAAGGCATGGATTCTGAAAGTGAATTACCGACCCGTGGAGGGCTACTCACGTGGGTATGTGGCGTTTCACTGCCACTTAAGGGGCGGAGCTTGGGTGTAGAGCTTGATGATCATAATGCAACACATGTCGGTGATTCATTAGAAATTACATGAAAAATTAATTCGAAGACCACCAATTATCAAAGCCCGTACAATCGTAGTTACATTTTCAAGAAATGATCAACCTCACCAGAATCGATTAAAATTCTAACAATTTTCCATCATTAAAAACAATAAATATTTTCTTGGCCTAACTCTCTTTTTGTTTTAAAAACAAAATTCTATCCCCAACCGAAACTCTATTATGTGGCGACATTTTGTGAAATCCCTTTGAAGTGTCCTATAAAGATTTGTTTAAAAGGGGAATGTCCTTTGAAAGACCGTAATGTTTTTGAAAACAATAAAACTTGGAGTTGCCACCGGCCACTTGGATAAGGTAGGTCGGACACCACAAAACCAGAGATTCGTTTTGAAAGGATTCAGAAGTTGGTTACGTGTAGGGAAGGATTAGCACGCCCATCAGGTTCGGAAATTGGTACCAAAATACTTGTTGCTTTTAATTGAAGGAAATTGTCGGAACTTGAAAGGAATTTAATTCGGTGACCTTAATTGAAAATTAACCTTAATTGAACGAGCTTAATCAAATTAGTGGATTCAAATTAATTGGACATTTAAATAATAAGGTTGACGATACATCGGACCATGGATTAAACCGACATCGAATAAGCCCGACTGTCATGTTAATATATGGTTCGAATCTCGCACGTCACCTTTATGCATGATGCAAGCATTTTAAATATGATGTAATGATTTGGTTAAGTTTTAATTTTATCTTGAGTCGGTAAGGATTAATTCAAACATTTGGTCAACATCTTTTAAGCTCGGACTGTTACGACACAAATGTCAAAACTAAGGACTACCTCCCTTTTTATGAGTGAAATTAATTAAAATGTAAATCAAATGGGCCAAATGATGACAAATAAAATGAATGTCAAACAAGGGCTTGAAAATTAAACACACAAAGGCCCACTAAAAGGCCTAACCTAAAAGGCCCCAAATGAAAATTTAATTAATGATCTAGTTGCTAATTTGGTGATTCTAATATTAACCCTAAGTTAATTATCCCTAAAAGACTAAAAACCTTAACAAATTATAAATTATCTTGGAACCTGATAATTAATTCAATGATTTTAAACTAGTGTTCCTATAAGCCAAGAACACTGTTTAAAATAAATTGAGTTAATTAGCCATGGTTTAGAATTAAATGCCAATATAAACATGCAATTGATTTTATCCTAAAAGTGATTAAGAAATGTTCAATTAATTTAATGAATTTAACATTTATCCTAATAAGCCAAGGATAAATTTAAATTCACTAAGTTAATTCGAACCTAAATCTAATGAAGGCTCTAAAGAGTCTAATCCTAGAATTAACTCAGTTAATTTAAGGATTGTACCCCTATTAGACGAGCACAAGACCTAAATTAATTAAATTAATTTCTAAACTAACCCAAAGGCCTTAACAAACACAAAGCCCACCTAAAATAAGCCCAAGGCGCACTAAGCTAGAACTAACCTTAAGCCCAAAAACAACAAGGCCCAGACCTAAACTAAACACATACTAAAATATATATATTCATAAAGAAACAAACTTTAATTACATATTATATAATATATAAAGATATATGATACATATATATATATGTTTAAAATTATATTATACATATATTAAAAACTATGTACTATGTATAAAAAACTATATTGTATTATAAAAGCTATGTATCATATGTACTATATAACTTGTGTTATAGATATTAAAAAGCTTTGCATAGCGTACATAAAAATTATATTATGTTGTAGAAACTATATTAAATATATATATACCATACTTTATAAAAACTATATGTTATATTTTCAATAAAACTATATAATATATTTTATAAAAACCATATGTTATGTTTATAAACAAACTAGACTATATGTCATTATATCATAACTATCACATAAAATGAATACCAAGCCTAAATACAACCATATTAACAACAAATATGGATAAACATAATACATAAAAAGGCATAAAAATTATGCATAATAAAAAAGGATTATTCAACACTGGACATGGACCTAATCGAATAAACAAAAACTGAGAGGGTCAGATTTAAAGAAAAGAAAGAGGACGAGATTGAAAAGCCTTTTAAAGTTCCATGGACCTGGGGTGTAGTTTGCAAAGGCGGGATGGCTGGGCCCGTGATTATCCCACACAGAGGGACCAATCTTGCTACTATGAAACGCGGGAGCCCTTACGGGTGTGAATAGCCTAGGCGGAGGGATTTATGAGGGTATTATCCTACTTTTAAAACGGCTCAAGTATAAAACAAACTTTTTATAACAAAAAAAACTCTCACCCCTCCTTTTTTCTCTCCGAAGCGGGGATGAACATCGCCATGTGTTCATCCCCAAACCTAAAAACCGTTCTTCAAACCCAAAAACTGTCACGGTTTCCAAAACTCAACGAGGTTCCACCGATGACCCCAAAACAACCTTAGTTCAAATCCTTTCTTTTTTATAAAACCACATCTACCTTTTAATCTTTGAAAACAACGAGAAACCCTCCCTTTCTTTTAAAAACATACGCGAAAACCTCTCTTTTTGAAAACCCAGACGCAAAATCGGCCCTCTCCTCAACCTACACCTCATTTCGTTTCACCATTCACAACCCCAAAAGGCTAGAAGGCTTGTCAACGACAAAGGAAGGTGGCCCAACCCGAGAGAGAAGCCGAACACTGAAGGTAAAACAAATCTAAACCCTAGTTTGTTTCAGAACATGCTTATGATGCCATTTAGAAAAAAAAAGGAAGGGGAAGTATACCTCTGAAAAAATTTTGAGGTTGCCTTTTGTTCTCTATTGCTTTGAAATTCCGGTCTAGGGTTTACATCTACTTTTCTTTCGGTTATATAGTGCCCGAATATTACATGATTATTGAAAATAAAAAAAGGCCCTAAAATTTTATTGGCTACCCTCTGATTCATATGTGTTGTTGTTATTCTCTAAAATTTTTCTCATTTTTGGTTGATTTCTTACAATTTTACCCGCCTCTGACATTCAGTTTCCTTGTTTGCTTGTGTGACGTGGTTGAATTGAGCGTTGGAGGGGACCAGGGGGAAGACGAGGCCATCTGCCATCGTGGCGATCGACGTGGCAAGGCGGTGTAGAGGTGACGAGGGGTCATTGGCTCTCTCAGCGTATATGGATGTGGAGCTGGAACCCCGGCTGGTGCACATGGCCTCGACGTGGTAGATAAAACAACCTTCACGCGTGTGTGAGGAGAGCCGAGGAGTCACGCATGGTTTGCACGCGCCATGGGGATGATCTGAGTTTTCCATTGTGATCTGGATCCAACGGTGGCTGATGAGGCGGCTGCAAACAATGGGCACATTAGGGTTTTGTTTATCAAATTAAAGCTTTAGGGTTTGTTTAGTTATGGGCCCAATCGGGCCAAACATATGTAATATATATATATTTTTTGGGGTTTTTAGTTGTACATGGATTGATAATAAAGGACTTGGGCTTTTTATTATATATTGGGCTGACTTTATAAATTAATACAGCTTATAGTTTATAGTTTTTTCTTTTCTGATTTTAATTTAATAAACATAATAATAGTGATAAATAGTAATATATAATAAATAATAGGAAACGATAATAATAATTATAATAATAGTAATACCACTAGTTATGATACTATATCAACATAGCATTATATTAATAACATAATAGCAGAATATATATATATATAACTAGTAATATTTAGGGGTTTTTCAAATGGATAATAACATAATAATCAAACATTAAATGATATAATATAACATGATAGTAAAATAGCAACATCTATATATATAATACTAGTAGACTAGACTATTAATACTCAACAAAAAAACTAGTAGTTTTTATATGCTTTAGTTAAAATAAATACAGTCCCTAACAAAACTTAGATAGTAGTAACACATATATATAAGCCCATTAAAATAAAAAAAAACGGGTCTACTCCGAACAAAATTAGTGATTACATATCTCTAGAGAATTCTTTGCAGGATCAGAAGAAGTTGGGGCATGACTTTCTACTTGTACTTCAGCACTTAAACTAGGTTTCTTTAAAGGAATATATCTTTAAAGAACACAACATCCCTAGTTTCACAAATAGAAAAGTCATGCAGATACATGAATCTACATGCGACACTATTTGAAGCATACCCGATAAACACTGCATCAACGGTTTTGGGACCGATGGAGGACTTCTTAAAGTCAGGCAAACCAACCTTTTCCAGACACTCCACACTTTCAAGTATTGCAAATTGGGTGCATAACCTTTCCATAACTCGTATGGGGTAGAATCCAATTTCTCATGAGGTACTCGATTCAAAATATAATTGACCGATAAAATGGCTTCCCCACATATTATTAAACAAACTAGAACTTATCAATAATGAGTTCATCATCTCTTTTAAAGTTTTATTTTTCTCTCGGCTATGTCGTTTTGTTGAGAAAAATATGGGGCAGTGGTCTAATGAATTATGTCATTCTTCTCACACACCTCTTTAAGAAAATTAGATCCATATTCACCACCTCTATCGGATCTAAGCCGTTTTATTCTCCTATCTAGCTAATTTTCAACTTTTGTCTTATAAATAAGAAAGAATTTTTTAGCTTCATCTTTAGTTCTTAGGTGATATACCTTTGTATATCTTGAATAATCATCTACACAGGTTATGTAGTAGTGTTTACCTCCCTTACTTTCAATGTTTCTAAAGTCTGCTAGATCAGAATGTATAAGTTCTAACAATTCTGTTTTTCTCTTAGAAACTGTCTTAAAAGTAGGTTTAGCATGCTTGGCTTCTACACAAATATCACATTTGTTAAAGCTTTTTCTCGTCTAGATTAGGAATAAGATTCATTTTAATGAGTTTCTTTAGTGAATGAAAGTTTCCATGTCCTAATCTAGCGTGCCACGTATCCAGAGTCTCAACAATATAAACAGAAGTGGTGGTTTCATTACTTTCAATTAAATGGGTTTCGATTACAAATAAACCCCCGTTCAAAAAACCCTTCCTAACAAAACCCCATTCTAGGGAAGTAGAAGTTTATCTGCTTTGAAAACCAGTTTAATGATTGCCTTGTTGAGTAATCCACCACTAATCAAATTTCTACGCAGGGCAGGTACATACAGAACATTATGCAACTCTAAAGTTTTACCCGATGTCTCCTTGAGCAAAACTTTTCCTTCACAAGCTTGTTGAAGTTGACAGCCTAGGCTTTGACCTTCTGCTTCTAGCTGCCTCGTCTTATGGTCTTATTAGATTTGGACCTTAAGGTAGATCTAGATTCAACCAGATTAGCAGTCTATGGACGCTTGAGCAGAAGTAGGAACATCTACAGCCTGCTAGACATCACTTGTGGGGTAGGAGTGTCGTCACCACGACCACGTGTTATCACGAGCCGAGCCGGCTGGCGACGTGCTTGTGAGAGAGAGATTTTTATCCACATTCAACAAAGAAGGGTAGGGAAGACTCTTTATATACCCTTCTCAAGGGATGTGTCCTCCCAATGTGGGATATAACCAACATGTATGACTTGTATGCTTTGACATATAGACGGCAATTGTTGGAATTTCTTTTCAATTTTGTGTTTGATCTATTATTTGAACTATGTTTGATGCGAAATTTTAGATTCTTCATTGAACTAAAGCTTCGAATGTCATGAAAAATACATATTTTTAAAATTAGATCAAATCATTGAAAGTGAAGTTTAATTTAGATTTTTTGCTCAAAATACTAAGTCATGCGATTTAGAACATTTCAAGGAAATTTGAAAATTTTATTTTCTTGAAATTAGGTTGTGAAATATGACTTAGTATAAACCCAAAAGGCTGAACACGATGTTCGAAAAAAGTTCGTGGTGATTCATAAAGGTATGATCCATATCCAAAATAGTTCAAGGCCAAAAAGATGTTTTGAAAGAACTATGCTACCTTATACAATTCTCTACTTTTTAGGATAGAACTATGAAAACCTTTTGATTGATCATTTATTTTATTATTAATGAAAATCTTTTTATTATGAGATAAAGTAATGTTGAGATATGTATCCTTAGGTGGTCTGATCTCTTGAGATACTTGTACATAAATAACTGAACATAGAATCCTTATTAAATAAAGAAGATAAATCACACAACGCTTATTCCGGATTTCATTACTTAACATGGATTTTTCTTCATTTAGCCACAAGTCATGTCACAGAATTTGCTCCATATGATCCCTTTATAATTTGCATAAAAATGGACAGAATATGCCAACAAAAAATAAACAAATCATCGTCATACGGGTGGCAATCTGCGGAGAATAACTGAAAATTGTAGGAATTCAAACCGATGAAGTTAAAAAATAATCAAAATTCTTACCTACGGGAACGAAGAGGGGAAAATTTTATCCCCAAAGCTCAAATAGGACGAGGACATGAATTGCTATATCTAAAACATGAGAATTCCCGAACCGTACCCGTATAAATCCACGTGGGGATCCTCGAAATAAAGCAGTTATATTCATCGTTTTACTTAGTAGGGAGAGAGTGTAATATTTATTTTATTTAAATTGAGGCCTTGTAATTTATTAATTTAAGGTACATGAATCATGTTTGGTTGACCAACATACAAGTTAATTTATTTCAAAGTTCAAACGGGAAAACAAATCAACAAATTCAATTTGTTTAGACCAATTGACATTGAACCTGAGATATGATTATAACCAATTGATCATTTCAAAGTTTATTGTTTAAGAATCTAGAATTGATTATTTGAAAGATTAGTGTTATAACTTATTTTAATAAGATTAATCCATAAAGGATTGAGATAAAAACATTTTAGATTTTAATTTCAAATTAATTCGGATAAGCCGGATTCTTAAATTTTTTTTTTTAGAGTTATATTGTTTATTAGAGTTATATTTATTAGAGTTATATTGTTTATCATAATTGTTTATATTGTTTATATTGTTTATCAAATTAATCATAATTCTTAAAAGAATAAAATATATTTATTAGAGTTATATTGTTTATCAGCATTTTTTTTTTTGCTCTAACCTTCAAATTTTACTTTCATCTCAAATTAATTTAGGTCCTCGTATTTAGCTAATCATTTGCATAGGAATGACAAAAATTTGGATTAATCTGAGCGAACTTGAGATACGAATTTGTATAGTGATTAATCTCGAGTAAAATATAAGTTGAATCTTTTTTTTAATTGAAATCCGCTAGTTTTATTGAATGATGATATATCCAAAATTACAATGTAAGTTTACATATGAGTAAACAAAAACATTTAAGCTGAACATATTCCTACAATCATTTAAACAAGAAACAAGCGTTTTGAAATCATAACATGACCATACAAAGAAAAGGTAAAAACCCCAACTCAAAGACTCGAAACAAAAATAGATACTAACATCACCAAAGAAAGACGAGTAAAGGTAAAACCATCAACAAACAACATAAAAATGCATATTACAATGAGGCAAGTTGACAACACGGTTATTACCACAACTTAATCGCGAACAAGAAAGGTGATTGTGAGCACGTATCCAAATCTAGTTCGAGGGTCCAAAACAGGGATATCAACAGGATAACCAAAATAGCGCCATCTTGATCCGATGTCAAATCCAACCCTGATAAAAAATCAAATAAAAGAACGGCCAAATGATCGATAAAGAAAAGAAAAGCGTGCAAAAGGTAGAGAAAAACGTACCAAAAGTAGAGTAAAACGTGTCACAAAGACATAGTAATTCATTCGAAGCTAAAAAAATAAGACAAACGATGAAAAATAAAAAAAATAAAAGAAATGATAGGTCCTGACAATCGACAACCAACATCAAAGCTAGTGCTGCCACAAATAAACAAAAACAAATAAAAAAAATACTACGCCGCTAGGGTTTTCTCAATCAAACTTTCTATATGATTCTACATAACTACTAAAGTCTAGAACTCGTTTCTCATATATTATTTAAAAATTTAAACATAAGTTGAATCTTAATAGATAAAAAATTTAAAAGATTTAATAATGTCTATAATTTAACATGACATTTTTATGTTTTGTTTTGACTAGTAAAGTAGAAAGTTTTGTTTATATTTTTAGGATGAAGATTAACCGAAACCCGTGAGAATCAACACGGATTGGTTGTAGAGACGAAATTTCTTTCAAAATTCTTATTGTATATGTTGGGAATGAAGTCGAGAATGCAAAACTGTCCTCATCCCATTGCGGCCTATACTTCAGCACTCAAATAACGACTTGTTTTGCACCAACATCAATTAGTGTAATTTTATTGAGTGATATATTATGTGTTGATATCAGTTATTAGACGGAGTATTGTTTTTTTATCAATTAAAGATATTATATTTTTATATCAGAATTCAAATCTATATAAAATGAGATAAGATAAATATTTTTGATCACTTGACCAATTAGTGGATCTCCTACGCGCGGACTATTGTTAAATACACTGATAGCGTAGATAAAAGACTTCCATGCCTTACTTGTTTATTTATTTCTACATAAAATTTATGTACATACACTACTTTTTTAACATCACTTATGAAATTAAAAGTTATTATACTAAAATATGTAAAATACAATTACAATTTACAACATCCATGCATGTAATTAAGGCCAAAATAAAATAATTGTTGGTTATTGACAAGAATCACTAAAAAGAAAGGTCATTAACTTCTTCTTTTTGTCTGCTGAGTAGTCATTTTATTTTTTTTTTCCTTTTCAATATTCTTTTAAGACATATTTTTTCGAAAATTCAATTTTAGCATATAAAGGATTTCTTTTTCCATTTTCACTTTTTAACATTTTACTTTACCACAAATTTGTCTCTTTACTCCTATTATTAATATGCCTGCACAAGTGCGTTCCCGGAAAAAACCAATCTAAATTAATCTCGTTACTATCAAAAAATAATTTAATTTTCGGCTTTAAAATAACGTATTTAAGTCAAATTTTCAATGATATCAACATTGAATGTATATGGTGATGAGTTATAGAGTTTTTTTTATTACGACGTGAATTTTTTTAATAGTTTAAAAGTGATAATAAAGTGATATTTGTTTATACATATTTTTAACTTTCTGAGAATGCACATATGCCTTGTAAACTAAGTGATTTAAATCCGTATCTCTTAGGATGAACATCATCCGCTTTTCTACTAGAACATTCGTTAAATTCACGTGAAAATTTTAAAAAGTAAAATGCAGATAGCAGATGATTAATGGTCAAGAAAATATAAATTGATATAAGATTTACTATAAAAGAAATGTACGGAAGATATAATTTTTCTTTTTAGGGAGTAAATCACCTAAAACCTATGATTTTTTTAACAATAAAACCTATGATTTTTTTATAGCGATGATTCTCAACATAAATCTTCTGTTTTTGTATGTTTTTATTTATGTTTTAACATTAAAAGACTAGGTTTAAGGTTTAGGGTTATAGTTTAAGATTAAAGGTATATAGTTTACATACGATTTAGAACTTAAATTTTAAAATTAGGACTTATAATTTTAATTTTAATGTTAAAATATAAATAAAAACGCCAAAAAGAAAAAAAAATTGATCGATAGATTCCTCGACATATCTTTTTGCTCCAAAGGATTTTCAAGCAAATCCAAAACTTCTTGCGGCTGTGTTAAATTTGAGGGCTTGGCCGGTTTGGTTATAATTAGTCATTTGAGTTATTTAAATAACTTGTATTCTCTATTTTAGATTTGATTTGAACTATTTGTTACGTGATAAACAAAATAAAATGAACATAAATTTAAGTCGAAAAACCTAAGCGAAAAAATTACAGACAAATAAGAGAAATTCACTGGATTTGATTGTGAATGCGCGACTTAATCATTTTGATCTAAATGGCTAAACCATATTCTATGTATAGGGTCTATTACTTTTTTGGTTGCCCTTTAGTGCTTTACCAATTCAGACCGATTTGCGTCACATATTTAGTTTTGGTGGATGAGTTTCCCAACGAGAATTTTTTGCATATACAACGCCTCTAACTCGAGACCTAAGTACCTACTTAGGTGATACCAAACTATTTATCAATTTGACCAACCCATTAGTATACATGATCTATTACTTGATTATAAAAGAAACTTGAACAATAAGAAATGTACTCAATAAGGCTTATTACTTTTTTTTGTTTTTGGAATTGAGAAGGTTTATTACTTTAACTCAATATACTTCGCATAAAATATAGACGTGTATGGATTCTACTTCAAGTTCGACGATATCGAGAAATTATTAGATGAACCTTGTTCATCACGTTATCTGTGGTCCAACCAATCAGGTCCGTTCATCTCAAAATAACTACCTAATAACTACTCATTCTCGAATTACATGTAGAAAAGAGGTGATTCATCTTGGGAAAAATAAGATGAACAAACTTGATTAATTGGGACCACAGATGACGTGGTAAATAAGATTCATCTAATAATTTTTCCGTACCGTAGGTTCCGCCCCCACACCTCTAGCCACGGGTTCGGTCCGATAGCCTCATCATCCACCACATATCTCATAAATTTAATCTTTCACTAAGTATATTGTACCACAAACTTTTTAAACCAAGTCAAAATAGAATTCAGATTACACTCTAACACTATTTAATTTGAACTATTCGAATTGATTAAAAATTCCAAATAACTTAAATTATTTAATTCACTTTTTTTTTCTAATGGAGTTGGATCTTACTCACTCCCAGTTACCGGAGTCAACTCAACCTTCTTTTTTATTTTTGAAACAGAATCAACTCAACCTACTTGTGCCACTTAGGCTACTAAAATACCTTATTAGAACCACTATCCTAGGAAAAAAACCAAATTTGCAGTCTTCGTCTATTTTGGTTTACTAGTACCTAATTAATTAATAGTCAAAACTTGGGCCATTAAATAGTTTGATTTACGTGTACCTAAGGGCTTCTCCTAAAGACCAAGTTTTGACTATTTTGCAACCTTAGGCCTTGGCACATGCTTGTCACTTATGGTTGAAAAATGTCAGGTCTCTGAACAAAAAAAAGAAGAAAGAAACATGTCCATGTCAAATTGGAAGTTGACCATTTTGAGTTTCTTTGTACAAATCATAAATCAGACATGTCTTATCATATAATGGTTAAAAGAAGGAAGAGATGGGGGTGCAATTGAGTTTCAAAGTGTTGCGTGAGAAGGCCAGCTTTGGGGTGCAAATTATTGCAATTCAAACTCTGGTGGACACTTCTCGTCCTTGACCTTATTGGACCATTACGGATGTTCTCCAATATAGGCCGTCTTGATTAAATGGTTATAATGATAGCTTCAGATTTGACCCTTGACTAATGAGGAAAGCTCATTGAAAATTTTGTGTATTTTCTTTATAATCACTGGTATTAAATTTAGGGTAACTATTTTATATATTGACAGTTAAAAAAATTATGAATATGTTAGTTTTAAGGTTTAGAGATTCAGTTTATAATTTATAATTTAGGAGTTGATGGTAGAATTTAGGATTTAAGTTTATATTTGTGAGTTTATAAGATAAAACCTAAATCTCTAACTGTATTATCCTACGACATAAACCCTAATATCTAAACCTTAAATCTAACGACAAATCCTAAATTTTAAACCCCTAAACCGAAATCATTGCACTCTAAACCCTAAATTGAATCCTTAAACCCTAAAATTAACACTTGTAAAAACTTTTTTCCAATGCTAGTATATTGAATATAAATCCTTCAATTTATAGGTTAATTAATTTGGATTGAATACTACATATGCTTACTATGAGGAAGAAAATCATTTCAACTCAATTTGCTCCATTCACAACGCTAGGATTAGACCAAGCGATTAGACCAATTGATTTTTGGTAGAAACAATTAGTTACTAAAGTAATATCAAAATATACTTGATATATTGTTTTTAATTTAATAACAAGTAATGCATTAAATATAAACCTATTTTAAACAAGAAATTAAACAATTTTCCGTATGACAAGTGATTAAAGTTTTTATCCAATGTATAAAACACTAATTAATTGGATTAGTTTTTATATAAATATAGGGGATTTTTCCCCTTGTTGTGCATGTGTGTGTGGAGAGAGTAGGGTCAAAGCACCATCACTTAAATTTGACGTATGTGGTAGTGGAATAACATTTGTATTGGAGTCAGTTCATGGGTCATGGCATTCACAACCATTAGGAAATCCAAAATGTCAATCCCTCCAATATTGTAAATTCCACCAATTATGGCTCTCATGGAAACTCTCCCATTTCCTTGTCTCATAATCCTAGGGTTACGTATTGCATAATTCCTTCTCTTTGATTTTCTTCGTGTTTTATGATACCAATAAAAGGTACTTAAAAAATCATTACTAATGAATCTAAGTAACGGTTCGGTGACATACGGTAATTAATTTTTCTTTGATAACTCAAATTCGAATAGCGCTATTTATAAGGGATAAAAAACAAATATGGATAGCATACGATGTCGCTAAAGAAAAAACCAATCCCCCTAAAAAAACACAGTTAAACAATAAATCTGAAATCTAATTAATTCAGCTATCAATTATCACGAGATTACAAGAGGAACAAACAAACAAACAAAAAATCTGAAATCTAATTACTAGAATCAAAGAAAAGCTGCAGAAAAAAAATATTAACCACTCCTAACTTCTCCAGATTTTAAAACCAAATCAACTGGATGGATTAATTGTATCAGAGACCAGTTGTTTATTTAGCCGAACTAATATATTAAAATCGATCATTATTCTAATTAATACAAAATCGGTGGAAAAATTAGTTGAACTGGTAAGAAATTAGGCATGTATAGTTTTGAAAGTTTTATTTATAGTTAATGAGATTTGAACTTCTAGCCATTATTAGTATTTATACATCAACATGGGGATGTTGCTTAGATGGTAGAGCGCTTGCTTAGATGGTAGAGCGCTTGCTTAGCATATGAGAGGTACGGGGATTGATACCTTGCATCTCCATTTATTTTAATTTCTCTTTATATTTATCCAAAAAAGTATTTATACATCTTTAATAATAGTTAGTTTTATTGAATAAATAAAGAGAATATAATAAAAAATTTCAATTTTAAAAAATAAAAGTCTTCTAGAATAATCTATTCACATTAACTGATCATTTCGCCCAAGTCCACCAAGAAGAAAAAAACAAAACAAAACATGTAAACCCAAAAAGTGTGGAGAAAAAATTGAATATTCGCTTGAAAACGTTTTTTATCTTCCATAGAAACCTCAACAATCATCATCAAAATTTCATTCTCTCTCTCACTAGACATTATATTGATGTAAGAGTAAAGATTGAGAAAATAAATTTTGTTGATTGCTCCGCTAACTATTCTGATTGCACCAACTAATCATACCTGATCAGAGCGTATTGTGATGATCATTACATGAATGAAAAACTATCTTAAAAATAGACAAAAATCGTGCCACAAAATTAATAAAAATTGTGTCACAGAGGCAGACGAACAAACAAAATAAGATGTACGAAAATGAAGAATCCAAAATAGAGCGATTCTTATTTGGAACTAAAACAATAGAAAGTAAACAATGGAAGTCAGACATCAACACTAAAGTTATTTTCAAAAACGACACTCTTAAAGAAAAAAAAATAAAGAAACACTTTAAACAATAAAACCTAGTCCCTAGGTGTTCTTAAGAGTGTTGACTCATGTGCTATAAAACTTTACGTAATTCATGTTATAAAACTTAAACCAAAATAAAATTAGAATGAAAACTTATACATATAAAACTCAAACCTAATGCTTCACAATCCCAAATTCTTAACCTTTCATATGTTCTTCCTTTTAAGATTGTCGGGCATTCTAGTTCTCTAATTGGAAGGTCGGCCAATTTTGACTATACCAAAGCCAAATGCCAAATGAGATGATATAAACCTAAAGAGTGCCTGATAGATAGGCTAGGAGATTCTAGGGAGGGGCACCTTAGAGTGGGGCTAAAATGCGGTCCTACATAATTCTTATTATTTTTAGAAAAATTTGTGTAGTACTAGGTAATATTTTATGTAGAACCGAAATCCTTACTAATTTGGTAAAATTTTATGGAACTACACAAATTCTTATATTATAACCTAAATTCTTACCATTTGGGTAAGAATTTGTGTAGATTGTAAGATAGTTACACAATTTTTTACGAATTTAATAAAAATTTGTGTAAATTCGCTTTATTTTAACCTCATCCTAAGGGTGACTCGCCCTAGAATCTTCCTAGATAGGTTTGACAAACTTTTTTAAGTCGTGGTGAAAATCATTAGCCTTTGACACAAACATAGAAATGTCTAAGGGTCATTAAGTCTATTAAGCCATGAAAGAATAGAAAGCAGGATAGAGAAAAGGTGCCTATTTTTCCATGATATGCTATATCATGTTCGCATGTTGAAATATTCTATTGTTGACCTCAAATGGAACCTATTTTGTTTTCTTTTCAAAAGGGAATATAATAGGCTCCAAAGTAATTAAATCATCAACCCATTACATCAAAATAAAGAATATAATATCAAACATAATTTGGGTTTTTTTAGTAGATGACGAATATTACAAGTGGGAGCAATTTGTATGCAAATCAAAATAAAGTACATGTGGTGACAAAATTGGATACAATAAAAAAAGAATGTCCTAATTTGGTGACGTGAATCATGCAAGGTTTGCGATATCGAAGACGAAGATAAAAAATAATGAAATGAACTTCATGTGACTGGTAAACAACAAAATTCATCGTTGACTGAAATCGACTATGTAGTGCACTATCATTTTTGGCGGTGTGAGAAGAGATATTTAATTTATTTAGAACATAATTGATCTACGAAATGTAAAATTAGTTTTAAGAATACGATTATTTAAACGTAAGATAAATTATTACTTGTACTCCGCTGAGGCCTTTGGAGCTCCCAGCCTCCAGAACCCTTCCCGAACTGCTCTATTACCGATGTAATAGTTATTGAGTACATCGGATCAACCAGCTAAGTTTAATGTCTGACAATCAGAGCTTAGATTAAAAAGCCTATGACCGATTTATTAGTAGTCATCACTAGACGCATCCCAAGTCCAATTAAATAGTGCCCATCGACTATAAATACTCTTTAGGACGAAGATCAAAGGGACACCCAACTCTCTATCTATCTTTTTTATTATCTTTCTATCTTTGTTATTATTTTTAGTGGTTCTCTGCCCACATCAGAATGGATAAATTACCACCAACCGTCGTCAACCACCGCCTTTTTATCCATCTTTACCACCGTCTCCACCTCCATGTTCGATGTCTGAAATTTTGGACATTAACAATTGGTGCGGTGAACGTAGAGATTGTTAGGATATTTGTTTTGATATAATATTTGAAAAATAGTTTTAGACTAAATTAAAAAGATTTCAAAAATGGTTTTAAGTCCAAACAACTTGAAAATATGTTTGATGAGTTTTCATAAGGTTTTGGAAGGCTTCAAGACGTTTTTAAATAGCTAAACCTGAGATTTCTTAAGTTTCGTACTGATACGCCCTCAACCGTATCGATACCTTTTAGGGTTTTAGCTATAGGAAAAATTCAAAATCGAAAAGCTGTACCGATACAAACTTAGTTGTACCGATACAGTGAGGGTCGTACCGATACACATTGAGGCGTCCTGATACCCCTATGTTTAAACCACCCCAACAGCTATTTTCCAAAGTGTGTGTACCGATACCTGGTATTCAAGTACCGATACCAACAACACCAGAATGGAAAATTCAGTATGAGAATCATCCCCAACGGTCACCAACAATTAGAATCTCATTTGAGAGTATAGAAGGGACCTTTAAGCACCAGAATCAACTAATGATCTACAAGCCAACATTCCATTGATTGTAAAATGTCTTAGTGCTCAAATTTCCACATTTTTCATAGACAACACTTGTGAGTTTTCATTGTAATATTTGCTCAAGTGTTTTAGGATTGAGTGAGTGCTTAAATTGCAAACATATCAACCTTTGAGAGGTTTTCCTAGTTTGCTTTGTATTTCTCTTGTTAAAGAGGGTTTGCTCAAGCTTTGGGATAGAAAGCTTTGAGTGTGTAAGAGTTGTCTCCTTAGCCTAGAAAAGGGGGAAAATTTAATAGTGAATTCAGGAAAATCCTTAGTGGGAAGCTAAGGTAGTGGATGTAAAGCTTGGTTGAGAAGCTCGAACCACTCAAAATTATTGTGTTTATTTCTTTTCATTGCTTCCACCACCAACACCCAAAATTGGACTTCTCCACCATCTTGGCAAGTAAATCGGTTGAGGAATTTGAGTTCTTCAATTGGTATCAGAGAGAGGCTCAGTTGAGAGGTTTCATCACCTATTGAGATGATACGGGAAGCTCTATCAATCCTACACATCAATTGGACATCATGACACAATCCATCGATAGGCCACCATTATTTGACGGGGCCAACTACTCTTATTGGAAGAATAGGATGATGTATTTCAGGAGAGCCAAAGACTACCGTCTTTGGAATATAGTTTTTGATGGTCCGTTCATGACACAAAGAAGAAAGGCGGAATGGATTGCAGCTGGTTGCAAGAAGATGGAGCTTAATGCGAAGGCATTGCACATTCTCCTTTCTGCACTTTGCCCTGAAGAGTATGCCAAAGTTTATTCTTGTAAAGATGCCAAGGAAATATGGGATAAGCTTGAAGTCACATATGAAGGAACAAACAAAGTAAAGGATACCAAGATTGGTCTTCTCAACCTTGAGTATGAGAACTTCAAGATAGACCCGGAAGAAGACATCAAGAGCATGTTTGATCAGTTCTCCACAATTTTCAATAAACTTAAAGGTTTTAGAGAGGAGATTTCAGAAGACAAGCTCATTCGAAAGTTGATTGATTCACTTCCCGAGTCATGGAAGTCCAAAAAGACGATAATCATAGAAGCAAAGAACTTGAAGGAGCTCAAGCTTGATAAGCTTATTGGATCTTTGCTCACCCATGAGATGATGTCGGAATAGAGAAGAAAAGTGAAGGAAAAGAAGATCAAATAACAAGGAATAGAATATCTAAATGTTGTTGCTCTTCAATCCTCCACAAGTCATCAAGAAGATTCAAGCGATGAGGCAAGTGAAAGCGAAAAGATGATCTATCTCTTTAAGAAGTTCACTCGATTCATGAAGAATGAAATGGAAAAATCTTCAAGACATGAATCGAAGAAGAATATGAAAGATGACCTAACTAGCTTTGAATGCAAGAAGAAAGGACACACCAAATGCGATTGCCCTCGCTTCAGTAAAAAGGGATCATCTTTAAAAAAGGCATATATGGCAACATGGAGTGATGGAGAAGACTGCACCGATAATGAGGTAGCACAGTTATGCCTTGTGACCCTCCAAGAGGGTGAGGTAACTTCCAACTCATCTATTTCTAATTCCTATAGATTTGTTGAGTTACAATAAGCCTATGAAGAATTGGTTTTTGAGTTCAACGCTTCATTTTTGAAAAATAAAAAGATGATTTTAAAATTAAAAATCGAAAATGATTTGCCTTTGAAAACCAATTTGGAGTTTGAAGCAAAAATCAAGGATTTTGAGCAAAAAGTTTTAAGTTTACAAAATTTGCTTCAAAAGATGGAAATGAATCATCAAAATGAGTTGGATGGTCTTAAGAAAGAAAATGATTTGTTTCCAAGAAACTTGAAAGGAAAAACAATTTTGAAAAATCAAAGTTTTAGCAAAGACAATCTAGTGCCCCTAGATTTTTAAACAGAAAATGTTTTAAAAGTATTTGGGTTCCAAAAGAATTAATTACTTCAAATAAAAAGGATGAAATTGTAAATGGATTCCTAAGGGGATTAAAATTTGTTCAACTAATGTCATTGGATCCAAAGCAATTTGAATACCAAAAATTACTTGATTGTCTTTCTATAGGTGTGATGGAGCATTGATCAACAAAGTGATGAACCAAAGAAGCTCTATACACACAAGGAAAAGCACTTGAAGAAGGAGGTTTAACATCCTACCTTTGATTCAAGTGGTAAAATTAGTTGAATTTTTTTGTTTATCTTAATTTTTTTTAATTCAACTATTTAATCATGAATTGTTGGACTAACAATTTGTTTGATGCTTGAGTAAGGGGGCCACTCTTAAACAAAAGTATTTAATTGTTAATTTTTTAAACTTCCATTGTTATTGTTCTTCAAGTTATTTCAAACTTTAGCTTTGAATCATTTTTTATATAACAAAAAGGGGAGAATGATTTGAAAAATTGAATTTTCAAAAGAAAAAGGGGGAGCTTTTAATATTTTAAAAAATAATCTCTTTTTCAAAAATTATTTTTCCTATGGGAGAGAATCACAAAAACAATTTTTCAAGTTGGTTTTATTATGTCAAAAAGGGGAGATTGGTAGGATATTTGTTTTAATGTAATAATTGATAAATAGTTTTGGACTAAATTGAAAAGATTTCAAAAATGGTTTTAAGTCCAAACAACTTGAAAATATGTTTGATAAGTTTTCATAAGGTTTTGGAAGGCTTCAAAACATTTTTAAATAGCTAAACCTGAGATTTCTTAAGTATTGTACCGATACGCCTTCAATCCTATCGATACCTTTTAGGGTTTCAACTGTAGGAAAATTCCAGAATCAAAAACTCGTATCGGTACAGGCTTAGCCGTACCGATACAGAGGGGGTCGTATCGATACGCATTGAGGCGTACTGATACCCCTATGTTTAAACCACCCAACGACTATTTTCCAAAGTGGGTGTACTGATACCTAGTATTCGAGTAACGATACCATCAACACCAGAATGGGAAATTCAGCATAAGAATCATCCCCAACAGTCACCAACGGCTAGAATCTCATTTCGGAGTATAGAAGGGACCTTCAAGCACCAGAATCAACTAATGATCTAGAAGCCAACATTCTATAGATTGTAAAATGTCTTAGTGCTCAAATTTCCACATTTTTCATAGATAACACTTGTGAGCTTTCATTGTAATATCAACTCAAGTTTTTTAGGATTTGGTGAGTGCTTAAATTGCAAACATATCAACCTTTGAGAGGTTTTCCTAGTTCACTTTATGTTTCTCTTGTTAAAGAGACTTTGCTTAAGCTTTGAGTAGAAAGTTTTGAGTGTGTAATTGTTGCCTCCTTAGCCTAGAAAAGGGGAAGAAATTCAATAGTAAATTCGGGAAAATCCCTTAGCGGGAAGCTAAGATAGTGGATGTAGAATTTGGTTGAGAAGCTCGAACCACTCTAAATCATTGTGTTCATTTCTTTTCATTGCTTCCACCACTAACACCCAAAATTAGACTTCTTCACTACCTTGGCAAACAAATCGATTGAGAAATTCGAGTTCTTCAGAGATTCTCCTGACCAAAAGAATCAGTTGTGGTAGTTTTCCCGTTTTAAGCTATTTTTATTATGAAGAAGAAAGAAGCAAAAGATTCGGCTATCAATTTCTCACCATACACATATGACGGAAGAGCTGTAAAAACGATGGGACGCCAACGTCTCATCATATATGCTGGGGGGATTCGTCTTCCGGTGATGTACAAGGTGCCACCTTGAAAAGGTCTCTACCCCCTAGCCGCCGACATGAAGATTTTGGGCCTCCCTTGTAGACAAAAAGGAGACGGAACAGCCAAGGCACCTTCTGAGGACGCTAAAAATCATCATCTCTGGCTAGTCCATGAGGCAGCCTACCAAGGAACCCCATGTATATTAGAAGTGTATCAAGAAGAAAGAAAAGAAGTATCAGCAGAAGCAACAAAGATTCAACCTACAATCAAAAGCTCAACAAATAATTATTCCAACACGCACAAGAAACGCTTCCGATTAGAGTTATTTTTCTTCTTTCCAAATAATAATGCCCACCATTAAAGGTGACCCTTTATTCAAATGTCTCCCGAGGAGGCATCAAATGTATATGTAGAAGTTTATATCTTAAGAGGTATCCTCCTCTTTTGAGCTGTTGATGGGTGTAGGATTAAGAGAGCGCTCAAGCCCATTAAAAACAAAATAAAAACAAAATTTACTCATGAACTGATTCCTTTACAAATTTTTTTCTCCCCCAAACACCTCTGTAGCCATTCTAACCTCCTCCTAACATCCATGTATCAGGAGCAACTCCTTATCGCTTAAAATGCCCATAGAACTCGGCACAGTCCTAGGGAAATACTAGAACTACTGATAAATACTTTGAAAAATATCTACACGACTGCCTAGACGAATGCCTCTTTGGATGAATGTTTGAATAAATGCTTTTGAGGATGAATGTTTAGATTGGCCGAATATATGCTTCGATATTTGATTAGAAAGAACTAGAATGCATGTATGGATAAACGAAAGTTAATACCGATACATGCGCCAAATCATCCGCGATTACATTCTCTAACGGAGTCATTCCTCCGAACATGTGAATATATCCTCTGCCAAGTAATACCTCCACCATTTACGATTGTTTCATCAAGAGTGCGAGACAAGCTCCACTCAACACTAAGCTTATCCCTTCAAGGGTGTCGAGATAAGCTTCACCCATAATACAACTAATTTTTCAAGGGTGTCGAGATAAGCTCCATAGTACAACTAATTCTCCAAGGGTGTCAAAATAAACTCCACCCATAGTACACTAAAAATATATTTAGCTCAATTAAATTAAGGTAAACTACATTAGATACTACTAAACTTTAAGTTTAATATCGATTATACCATTAAACTAAAAATCAATACTATTTTATCATTGAATTTTAGTTTTGCTTCAACTATACAATCGAGTCATTAAAATTGATGACATAGATGAATCTTAACCATCCGTGTGCAATGATATAGATGAATTTTAATGGTCTAGTGATATAATTGATATTAAACTTAAAGTTCAGGGATATCTGATATCGTCTACTCATTAAATTATTACTATTATAAGGGAGAAAGTGTCAAAAGAGGAAACCTTAATCACATGTTTAACCAAATACATCTTAATAATTGTATGAAAATATGGAAAAATAGTAAAGATCAATTGAAAAATAAGCGACCTTCACCCATTGCAGTCTGCGGCTAAAAACAAATCCATACAGCTAATAGAAAGATTAGCTGGCCACCAAACTGGAATAAAGAATCGCACGAGATGGACGCAATCGAGTTCTCACCACCAGGCTTTGAACATCGAAGGTCTTCGCATTCCTGCTTTGGCCAATGAATCAGCCAATCCACTACCATACCTTGAAACGTGACAAAATCAGACACAAATGTTAGTAGTCAAAAAGATTATTTCAACTTAATTTAGTGACCCTTAGTGTATTTTGCCCAAGAAAATAAGATTTTACTTAATATGAAAGTTGAACATGAGAATAATAAAAATATTTAATCAATTAAATAATTACGATTTAAAGTAATAAAATGATATAAGTTAATTGCATCACATGTCCCTAAACTATAGTCTTCATTCTAAATTGATCCTCAAACTTTTAAACATTTTAATTTCATCCTCAAATTATAACCGTCATTCTATATTTGTCCCCTAAACTTTTGAGAATTTTGATTTCATCCTCAAACTACTCATTCTAAATTGGTTGGGGATAAAGAATATAACATTCAAAAGTTTAAAGACTAATTTAAAATAAGAGTCATAATCTAAAAATAAAATTTAAAAATTTAAAAAATTTTAAACTAATTTAAAATAAAGATCATAATTTAAAGATGTAAGATGCAATTAACTCAAATGATATAAATACTAAGTATTCTTTCAACTAATTTTCTATCCTTATTAAACCAGACCTAAATGAAAGAAAACAAGAGAAGCAGATGTCTTGTTTCTGGCAATCAATGGGAAAGGGTAGGAACAGTAGAAATAAAAACAAGAAAATCTGATGGATTGACAGCACATCCACTGGCTGTCTTATGATTTTAATGACCCACGATTTGACGTTTGACTTGTCTTTTCCCTCTTTCACCCTTATCCCCACGCACACGCCCTCTCTCTCTCTCTGTTCCTCATCAGACACTGCAGCTGCAGCTTCAGCTTCAGCTTCGTACGTTCCCACTTTTTTGTTTCTACGACTACCCCTCTTTCATGACTTGCGTGTGTATCTACTTAAAATATTAATAATACGTTTTAATATGTTTGCCATTTTATATTTTAGGCTTAAGGGTTGTTTTTATTTATTTAGTAGTCTCAATTTATTAATTTTATCCATATAATATTAGTAATCTCAATTTATTAATTTTGTCTCTATAATATATTTTTGTTAATTTAATTTATGAAGTAGTTAAATTGTATCACCGTTTGTCCCTTGAATATTAACTTTAATTTTTAAATCTCAAACCCTAAACCCTAATCAAATTTTTTATCAATCTAAAGTAATTATGAAACATAAAAGTATTTTCAAACCCCAAACAGTGATACAATTTGACTATTTTATGGGTCAAATTGACATAGGGGCAAAATTGATAGACTGAGACTAAAAGTAAATGTCAAAATTTAAATTTATACGAAATGTTATCATATATTATAAAATAATATGAGCATTATTAGTTACTACGTCAATTAATATTTTGTATTGTTACTTTTATCATATTTGTTAAACAAATTTATGATGAAGTGTCAAGTTAAATTTTAGTTGATAGAGTTCAAGTTTAAATTGAGAATATTTTTGCCTATTGGGTTTGTCGGATTCTCTTTTGGTTACAAGATTTGCCGGATATTGATTCTTGTTGTTGTCTGCCTCTTTTTACCATTTGCGTGCGAAGACAATTGTATTAAACAAGTTTATGACTTAAAGTTTCAAGTTTAATTTTGGCAAAATTACAAAAGATGCTCTCAATATTTGTATGTTTTGTTATTTGGCCTCCTATTCTTTTTGAGCAAACAACCTTCTAACGTTTGCATATTTTGTCATTTGGCCCCCTATTCTTTTTTTAGAGCAAACAACCCCATCGTTTCAATTTGGTCCAAATATGCCCTAGTTGGATGGAAATTGTTAGTCAACTAACGATCAGCAGCTGATGTTGACTGGACTTGCCACGTGTTAAGAGATGCCGACGTTAGAATCAACTGTTGACACGTGGCCGAATCTGATGGTCACACATGGCATATATGATGCTGACACGTCAATAGAACTTAACACGTGGCAAGTCCAGTCAACATCAGCCGCTGACCGTTAGTTGACTAGCGGTTTTCATCCAACTAGGACATATTTGGACCAAATTGAAACGTTGGGGGTTGTTTGCTCAAAAAAATAGGGGGTCAAATGACAAAACATGCAAACGTTGGGGGTTGTTTGCTCCAAAAAAAAGAATAGGGGATCAAATGACAAAACATGCAAACGTTGGGGGCATTTTTTTCATTTTGCCTTTAATTTTATAGTATTATGTTAAATTTAGAAGGTTGCATTAAGTTTCAAGTTTGATTTTAGTATGTTCAATAAAAAAGAGTTTGATTTTTGTATGTAGTTTGGAATTGGCTCAAGTTTCAAGCTTGATTTTATGTAGATTATGTTTACTTTTATGTTGGTACAAATATACCCATGTTCTATAATAATTTGAACCCATTAAGTGGTCTATGGTAAAGAATGACCTTGTTCCTTTTAAGTCCTAAATGACCTAGATTCGAGTAGCATAGTATGCACGGTGTGTGTGTATTTTTAAAATATAGAAATAAAAAAGCATATACTACCATGTAATAACACTAGAATATTAAAAAAAATTATAATGATTCATTTAGTGTCTTAAAAAATCATTTAGTAAATTAAATAAGGGTGTATGGGTTCAGATTCTCTTAATTTAATTGGGTGGGCATGGATAGACATCTAAACTTATATTTTAGGTCGGATCGGGCTAAGCAAATTAATATAGACATGTTGCATAAACTCGACAAAAACCTAGCTCAAAAACAAGTCTAGTTCATACTTTTTGTGTCATTTCATATCATTTTCACATTGTATTTTAAATCTCAGTTTTTCATTTGTATTCGTGTTGTATCTCAATTTGGACCATAGTTTATGTTGTCATAGTGGTTCAATAAAGATAAAAATTTGATTTGCACATGTCTCAGTTGTAATTTTAATTCATCACATACTTTATACTCAATTTTTAATAAAATCATATAAAGCGATTTACAAAGTCCACAAGGACCGGATATAATTTTTAATAAACTTGATACTCAATTTAACCCCAAAACTATACATGTTTTCTAACTTTGGTACATAATTTTTTGGTCCCCTTTGGAAGTATCATTTTCCCTAATTTATTCTAAAAAAACAAACGATACTAATATAATTTGCTCTATTTGTCAACAACAACACATACATGTTTGCTCATACATGACATAATTTGTCATATAGGGTGTAAAAAATTGACATGATATGGAAACTCGACTAACATCGACTCAAGTCTGAACTGCTTGTGGTTCGAGGTGGTGATGGTATGATCTTGACCTGAGTTCGACATGATATTGACTCGAACCTAAGTTAGACCCGATTATTTTAGATTTGAACTCGGCCTGTACCCAACCTGAGAACGATTCAGACCCAAATTAAATCCTATAATGTGATAACTAAGCCCGACCTAAAATGAACCTGATAAATATCTTATATAACCCTACTTGAAACGAGTCAATATCCGATTTTACACGATCGATTATCAACCCGACATGTAATTGACCTAACTTGTTGATCTGACTTGTTAATCGACTTGACTTGTAATTGACTTGGCCTGTAAATGATCGACTTGTTGAAAAGACATGTTAATTGACCCGATATGTAATTGACCCTACATGTTATTGATAAAACTTGTTAATTGACTTGGACTAATATTGATCTGACCTATGATTAATTGACTTAAAACGATTGATTAATTAACTTAATGTATTTTTGTTCAATTTTTACTAAGTATTTGTTTGAATCGAGAAATACAACATTTTAGCTTCACAATTCTTGCAAGATATTGATTGTTCGCCTCCACACCTCTTATTAGAATTTTTTAATAGAGAAATAATTAAAACTAGACCAACATAGAATAAAAATGTGCAAGATACGAGATTTAACATGGTCCGACGTTTCCTACATCCACAAATCAAAGAAACAACACTCCAGTATAAATGTAAAGATCGCAAAAAGAGCAAATACACGGAATTCCTTATATCTCATACCCCGATGTATCCGAAACTCAGTGTACCCAAAAAAGCTCTTTCAATATCTCTATACAACTCATATATGTAATATAATTGCAATAGTTATTGATATAGCAAAGCGAATCACATATCTCAAAAATAATTATCTTCATAATTATAAAGGTTAAGACATACTATATATTTATATATTAAAATACTTGAGCATCAAGAAACCGTATTCCATAAGACTTCTTACCTAAATAGAGATATTTAGGTATTAAGTAAACTAAATTACCAAGTAATCTTCAGTCAATAAAATTACAATAAAATCCAAATTAATTACCAATTAGAATTTAACTCAATATGTAAAAATCTCCCTTAACAGAAATTTCATCTGAGTAGTGATCTTTAAGTCTTAAAAAACTTCAATTTTTACGTAGGTCAAATATTTTTTGAAGCATTGTCTTCAAGTCTTCAACAATTTCAATTCTTATATTATATTTGTTGAAATATCACTGGGTTGATTGAGAATTACTTTCCCTAAAAATGAACACTTATTGCATGTCTCCAATATTGCTAGTAAAATTCATGGTAAAAATTCCTTAGAAACTGTTAACCTTATAAAAATGATACATTTCATGCCTTTTTGCTTAGATTATTGTTTGGTTTCAAGCTTATTTCATTGCATATAGTTGCATATGGCGGTGTTTGCTTGATTGCTTTTATTTATTTGTGAACTTGGTGCTGCTTTGGAAAAGGTTTGTTTTGGTGTGGTGGTGTGCAGGTGAGCTAAAGAGCATTGTTGGGCAAGGAAAATATGCTACCGCATTTTGGACGGCATTTCTAGGCGCACAAAAACACAAAGAAAGAAGATATTTTGCAGCCCACATGTGAACCCCTCACCAGCCAGCTGTTCCACACATGTAAAGGGAATATTCCCTAGGGCACACAAAAAATTAAGGGCATAAAACCCTAGGAGCCCCCACTATATAAAGGATACAACACCCACATTAAAGAAGATCTGAAAAAATGTTTTAGGAGATAAGAAAGAGAGAAGCAAAATGCGGCTTCCCTTGTTCTCCTTTATTTTGGTTTCCTCCATTGTCGAAGCTCCAAGGGAAGATCTTGCTGGCCTTTGAGAGAAGCAGCAAGCTTGAGGTGGTTCACGACGGGTTGAGCTGAGAGGTTAAACCCTAACACACCTTAGAGATAAGGATAGAGTTTCAATGACTAAAAGGAGTAGAACTTCAAGTATAATATTATGCTAGGGTTCACGTTGAGAGGTATTGATGTAGCATTCTTACTGTCAGTTTCTTGCTAGAGATAGTTTAGAAACGCATGTGTAAGCTCTTTCGAGCATCGTATAAGCTAGAAAGTGTTAATCATTCATGAGAAATAGGCATAGGATTCCTTGATAAACCTGGCTCGTCATCCCATTTGAGAGTTTCCACAAATTTGAGGACGTTTGAAGTCTTATCATACCGCTCCAGTTCTTAATACATTTTTTGCTACAACATTTCTTTCATCTACTCATATCAACTCTTTCATTCATTTTTCATTCTTTGTTTTGAGTGCTTAAACTTTACTTGAATTCCTTCCAATCCCTATGGAGACGATCTTACTTATCACTATTATTACTTGTTCGATGAGTATACTTGCACCTTTTGTGTATCATTTATAGTACATTACACCACGCAACAAGTTTTTGGCATCGTTACCGGGGATTGGCAATTGGTGATTTTAAGTTTAGTTTTTGCACCATTTTATTTCTTCTTTTTGTATAGATTTATTTGCTATTTCTGTTTACCTTTTTCAGGTGTTGTGCTATTGCATGACCCGCGGAAGATTTGAAGAACCATTAGTACCTATAGTTCCTGAAATCGAACACATTTTTTGTCAAAGAAGACGTATACAAGAAGCTCTAAGAGCCATGTACCGAGGACGTCATCAAGGAGATCAAGCAGATGAGGATCTGGAGGATCCTAATGCTGCAGCAAATCGTGGAGTTATAGCTCGCCCACGTGCTATTAGAGATCATTTAACTCGTATCTTGGATGATCTCAACCCTGGGATTGTAGCTCATGAGATTCAGGCAGCCCACTTTGAACTTAAACTAGTGATGTTCAACATGTTGAACTCCATTGGGCAATTTGGTGGATCGCCTCATGAAGATGCAAGACAACATTCGTGCATTCTTAGAAGTTTGTGGTTCCTTTAGACAACAAGGTGTGCATGAAGATGTGCTGAAACTCTAGTTATTTACTTATTCATTGCGTGATTGAGCACGAGCATGGTTGAGTGGAGTACCTGCCGGTTCTATGGAGTCATGGACAGATTTTTGCAAGAGCTTTTTGCTGCGGTATAATCCACCCAACGTGAACACCCAACTAATGAATGATATTGCTTCATTTCGTCAAGCTGATGACAAGTTGATATTCGAGTGCTGAGATAGATACAAGTGACTACTTCGCAAATATACGAATCATGGTTTTCACGACTGGACACAATTTGTGATGTTCTACAATGGTGTTAATGCTCCCACGAGGATGATGCTAGATGCCTCAGCAAATGGAACTTTGCTAGATAATTTGCCTGAAGAAGCATTTGATATCCTTGATAAGATAGCAAATAATGATTACCAATTTCCTACTTTAAGACTTGGAACGGGGAAGAAGACTCATGAGACACGTGAGCTTGATAACAATGAATTTGTTTCAGCTCAATTGTCGACCATTACAAATCTGTTGAAGAATCTCCAACATTCTAATGACGTGAAAGAAGTGAAGGTAGCAACTGCTTATGTTCGTTGTGATGGAAGTCATCATATGAGCGAGTGCCCCGAAAACCACGAGTCTACCAGCTATGTGGGGAACTTCAATAAGAACAACCACAACCCCTATTTGAACACTTATAACCGAAGATGGCATTTACATCCTAATCTTTCACGGGGAAATCAAGAAAACAACAATGCTGGCAGCTCGGATCGACAACAAAATCTGATTGAACCCCTCGGTTTCTAACAAAATATGCCATGGCAAAACAATAACAACAAGGGTTCAGCATCTTCATCGAACAACAATTCTTTGGAAGCTACTTTCCAAGACTTTATGACAACTACGGATGCTTTATTTTAAGACAATACGGCATTTATCAAGAGCCAATGAGCTTTGCTACAAATTCATAGTTCATATTTGAGAGCTTTGGAAACCCAAATAGGTCAAATCGCGCAAGCATTACTTGTTCGACCTTAGGGCAGTCTACCTAGTGATACTGAAGTCACTAAAACTCATGGCAAGGAGCAATGTAGTGCACTTACTTTAAAGAGTGGCACCCAACTTAACATAGAAGATAAGTTTAGGGGGAAAAAAGTGGATGATTCCAACCTCAAGATTGTACATGAAGAACCAGTGTTGCAAGAGGATTCAAATCTTAAAGAGGAAAAGAATAAGGGCTCGACAAGTGAAACTACTGGTGGAAGACAGAATATTGCTACAACAAAAGATAGACCTCCACCAGTAGAGGAGAAGTCAGACCCCCACCACCCTTCCCTCAAAGATTGAAGAAGCAAAATAAAGACCTTCAGTTCAAGAAATTCATAGATATTCTTGACCAGCTATACATCAATATCCTATTTCTGGAGACTATTAATCAAATACCTACTTATGCAAAGTTTCTCAAGGATATCGTCACCAAGAAAAGGAAGGTTGAGAAGTATGAGACAGTTGCTACATCAAAAGAGTGTTATTCTGTGTTGAGCAATTTGCCACCTAAAAGGAAGGATCCAGGCAGCTTTATATGTATAGAACTCTCCGCTTTCGACACAGCATGATTTCCTATATAATCTTGTGTGTCATGGGTGAATTCCTTCGACTGGGAGTCCTTCCTATATAGAACTGCTAGTCTTCACCCTGGAGCTGTCAGTCCTTCCAATATAGAACTTTCAGCTTCTGAAGCCTCGGAGCGGAGGATTCTTCCTATATAGAACCTCTCTCTGGAGCTTGGAAACATATGCCTTTTGTATGTAAAAACATTGTCTTCTCATTTGAGATTCACACCACGATGGCCATCGATGTCTCTTTGAATCCGCAGATACCTGTCTGAGATAAAAACAAAATGCTATGACAAATGAATTGACATGCTCCTAATCCTAGTAATGTCTGACTATTCATGATGCATGAGTGTCAATATCTTGGTGGGCTTGTTTTGGTCCTTATTCGATCTTGATGTTCACTTTCTCCTTTCTCACGGGCGTTGATACCCCACTTCTCTGTCAGGTTCAACCATTCCAACCTTTCTTTTTCTCCACTTACGACTTGGAATTCTAAAGTGCCCTTTCTGGTTTTCACTTTAGAGATAGTTTTTTTTAGGGGTGCCCTTCTGGGTTTTCACCCAAGAGATCTCTCTTGTTATCTCGCATGCCTTCCTTGAATAGACAGGACGTACGCCATTGGTCATCCTATCCGGTTGTTTGAAGCTTTCCGCCTTCCCTATCAACAACCATTATGTAGGGAACTAGAAGGCGGAGTTAACATCGTTTTCTTTCATCACCTGCATTTTTAAGGTTAAATCACAGTAATGCTCCGAAATCTCTTGTTTCACTATAAGCCTATGTTAACTTATTTGACTAAAATTGACAAGAAGGCAAGGAATGGATGCTCAAAAACACGGTTTTATTACGATTAAGGGCTTGGGATATCTTAAAAAAGAAATGTATGACACACATGAGAAAGAGGAAAAGTTAAGTATGAAATACAAGATCCCTCATTATCTTCGATATGAATGATACATGATCCTGTCGACCGACGTAGAATTTTTTGCCTGAAGCCTCCTCTTCATGATGTTCATGGGGATACCCTTCTCTTCAGATATTCAACTTTTCAATTTACTCGAGCCGCCCTTTACGGGTTTTCAACTCGGGTCCTCCCTTTGCTTCAAGACGCCCGGTTTCGGGTTTTCGCCCTGATCTCTCCATTTTTGTTCTCTTTTTTCATTATTTTTTTTTCAAAGATAGTATTTCTTAACGGCATCTGAATTTACAGGGTTTTTCAGCTCGTCTCCATCCATTTCTGTTAGGATCAGGGCTCCTCCTGAGAAGGCCCTTTTTACGATGTACGGTCCTTCCCAGTTGGGCATCCACTTTCCTCGAGCATCTTTCTGGATCGGGAGGATTTTCTTGAGCACCAGATCCCCTTCTTTTGAATTCTCTTGGGTGCACCTTTTTTTTGTATGCCTGCATCATCCGCTTTTGGTACATCTGACCATGACAAATGGCCTTTACTCTTTTTTCGTACATGAGATTTAGCTGGTCGAGTCTGGCCTGTACCCATTCGGCTTCTTCCAATTTTACTTCGTTTAAGACTCGGAGAGACGGGATCTCTACCTCGATGGGGAGTACTGCTTCGGTACCATACACCAAGGAGTAGGGTGTTGCCCCCGTTGATGTGCGAATGGACGTCCTATAGGCGAAAAGGGCAAAAGGCAACTTCTCATGCCAATCCCTGTAGGTATCCGTAGTCTTCGCTATGATCTTCTTTATGTTCTTGTTTGCTGCTTCCACTGCTCCATTCATTTTAGGACGATAGACTGTGGAATTGTGGTGTGTTATCTTGAATTGAGTGCACGCGTCCGTCATCATTTTGTTATTCAGATTGGAAGCGTTGTCGGTGATGATCCTTTCTGGCAATCCGTATCGACAAATAATCTCCTTCTTTAAGAACTTACATACTGTAGTCCTTGTGATGTTGGCGTAAGACGCTGCCTCTACCCATTTAGTGAAGTAGTTTATGGCGGCCAATATGAAACGGTGTCCATTGGAAGCTTTCAGATGAATCTGCCCGATGACGTCCATGCCCCACGCCGCGAAAGGCCATGAAGAATTCATGGTGTGTAAAGGCGATGGGGGTGCGTGAATTTTGTCAGCGTAGGTTTGGAATTTGTGGCATTTCCTGGCGTAATCGATGCAATCTCCCTCCATGGTTAACCAGGAATAACCATATCTCATAATTTTCCGGGCTATAGACAGCCCATTGGCGTGCGTTCCACAGAGCCCGTCATGTACTTCGGCTAAAATCTCCTTCGCCTCCTGGGCATCCACACATCTCAGCAATGTCTGATCACGACTTCTCCTATATAGGATTTCCCCATCTAGGACATATCTTGTTGCCATTTTTCTGAGCGTTTTTCTGTCATTGTCGTTTGCCCCTTCTGGATACTTTTGAAGCTTGACATATTGCAATATGTCATAGTACCATGGGTTTCCATCAATCTCTTCCTGTACATTACAACAATGAGCAGGCCTTTCAAACGTCTGCATCTCAATGGGCTTCATTTCTGCCCGGTGTTTGTTTTAAACATGGATGCCAAGGTTGCCAATGCGTCTGCCATCTGATTTTCTTCTCGGGGCAGGTAATTGAAACTGACCTTTTCAAACTCTTTGGTGAGCTCTTGGATCAATTTGTAATATTTGACCAACTTCGGGTCCCTGGTTTCCCATTCCCCGCGCAATTGGTAAATTACTAAGGATGAATCTCCGAATACTCGAAGTTCCTTAATCTTTCTCTCAATAGCTGAGTTTAGTCCCATAACGCAAGCTTCGTACTCAACTATATTGTTAGTGCAGAAGAATTCCAATCTGCTGGTGAAAGGATAATAGACGTCCTCAGGAGAAATTAGCACTGCTCCTATCCCATGTCCGAGGGCGTTAGAGGCTCCATCGAAGTAAAGCTTCCATGGTTTATCATCTGAAACCTCTTCTTCGGTTGTAATGCACATCAAGTCTTCATCTGGGAAATTAAAGTTCAATGCCTCATAGTCATCCGAAGAACGACTAGCTAGGAAATCTGCTACGGCACTCCCCTTTACGGCTTTCTGGTTAACGTATACGATATCGAATTCGGATAAAAGCATCTGCCATCGGGCCATCCTTCCTGTTAGTGCTGGCGCTTCCATTAAGAACTTCAATGGGTCTAGCTTGGATATCAACCAAGTAGTATGGTACAGCATGTACTGTCAAAGCCGCTTGGTAGCCCAAACTAAAGCACAACACAGCTTCTGCACTGGCGGGTAACGCGTTTCGCAATCATTAAATTTCTTGCTTAGGTAATAGATGGCTTGCTCCCTTTTTCTTGACTCATCGTGTTGCCCCAATACGCATCCCATTGAATTCTCAAAAACTGTTAGGTAGAGAATTAATGGTCGACCTGGTACTGGTGCGACTAAAATTGGAGCATTTGTTAGGTACTTTTTGATCTTTTCTAGGGCTCTTTGACATTCCTCATCCCACACACCAGGATTATTCTTTCTAAGAAGTCTAAAGACCGGGTCACATTGGTCGGTTAATTGGGAGATGAAACGAGAGATATAATTCAGCCTCCCCAGGAAACCGCGAACTTCATTCTGAGTGTGGGGTGGTGAGAGATCCTAGATGGCTTTCACTTTATCTGGATCAATCTCAATCCCTCTTCTGCTTACCACGAACCCTAGGAGTTTTCCAGAAGTAACGGCAAAAGTACACTTGGCAGGATTGAGCCTCAGTTGGTACTTCCGTAGTCTTTGGAATAGTTTTCTCAAATTCTGTAGGTGCTCTTCCTCTGTTCGGGATTTGGCAATCATGTCGTCCACATATACTTCTATTTCTTTGTGCATCATGTCATGGAAAAGAGTCACCATTGCTCTTTGGTATGTTGCCCCCGCGTTCTTTAACCCAAACGACATCACTCGATAACAAAAAGTGCCCCACATGGTTATGAACGTGGTCTTCTCGATGTCGTCAGGGTCCATCTTTATCTAGTTGTACCCTGAGAAGCCGTCCATGAATGAAAACCATGAATGTCCTGCAGTGTTGTCAACCAGCGTGTCAATATGTGGTAAAGAGAAGTTGTCTTTAGGGCTGGCTCAGTTCAGATCCCTATAATCTACACACATACGAACTTTCCCGTCCTTCTTTGGTACCGGTACAAAGTTTGCAACCCATTCGGGGTATTTGGCTACCTCCAAGAATCCAGCATCAAAATGCTTTTTCACTTCCTCTCGGATCTTTAACAACATATCTGGTCTCATTCTCCAAAGTTTTTGCTGTATTGGTTTGCACTCCGATTTTGTTGGCAATTTGTGCACCACTATGTCGGTATCCAACCCTGGCATATCTTGTTAAGTCCAGGCGAAGACATCCTTGAATTCCTGAAGTAGGGTTATCAGTTCATGCTTGGTTTTTGAGGAAATCGTCGTTCCTACTTTTATTTCTTTTCTCTCTTCTTCAGTCCCCAAGTTTACAACTTCTGTTTCTTCTTGGTGGGGCATGATCTGCCTTTCTTCGTTGTCCACCATTCTCTTTAACTCTTCAGGGACCTCACCTTCTATCTCATCATATCCTTCCTCAATTCCCTCTGAGACCTCAGGGCATTCAAAATTCACTCCAGGATTGGATCTGGTATCATTCATATCGTCAATCATGAGCGACCTACATTAAATGAGAATGAATTGTATTGGGAAAGAGACGGCTTTATATGAAGGGAATGAACATGAAGAATGCATGAATGAAATAAATAAAACTTTGGTCATTTTAGGAAAGTGGGGATATTTTCATTTCAATCAAAAAGTTAACATAGGTGCCCCATACAAGAGATCCCCATTGTTTACGGGCAAAAACAAAAGGTTGATTCGGAGCATTACTCTGATCTATTCCTAAAAACTACAGGTAGATCAATGCAGCTCCAGTTATCGAGTGTTTCCCCGGGACGGCAAGGGCAGATGTTGGTCAACATTTTGTTGCCTCGGTCCTTTTCAGCTATCATGTTGATGTACATCCCTTCAAATGATTCACTGAGTATTTCCTCCTGGTTGAGTACTTCATTTTCCTTCATTGTCTCTCCAACCTCTTGACCTGGCTGGTAGAACCCTCCAGAGACAAAAGTGGTTTCCAAACTAGGAAAGGACATCGGTCTCCACGGAATGTCTTCTCCTTTAGATCTGCCTTTTCTTTGCTCCTCCTTTCTCTTATATTCCTCTTTCTTCTGTTGGACACTTGGTTGGTAACCCAGCCCGAAACGATCCTTCTTGGTTATCATATTCTTGGGTCTTAGGTTTCCTTGTAATTTCTTCCCCAGCCCCTTTCCTATTTTGGCTCCTCGGCCTAAAGTTTCTGCGACGGTCATCTTGGTACAATTAGATAACCTGGGGTAGGGGATCCGACTTCCCTCCGAAACGTGGCATTCACTAGTTCCAATGCTCGGAACGAGCATTCTGCAGCATCTTCATCATTTTGAATGTAGGGGGCGTCTGATGTCACTGAAGCAACAATTTCCTGCTCTGCCTCTACTGTGACCAATTTGCCTTCGACTACAATTTTTAATTTCTGATGCAATGATGAGGGGACAACTCCTGCGGAGTGGATCCATGGTCTTCCTAATAAGCAACTGTAAGATGGTTTTATATCCATCACCACAAAATCGATCACATATTCAGTTGGCCCGATCAATAGGGGCACCTCAATTTTCCCCATTGTTCCTCTTTGCGTACCATCAAAGGCTCTTACCAAATTGTGGCAGGGCTTTAGGTGAGAACCATCTATTGGCAGTTTTTGCAGGGTTACCATAGGTAAGACGTACAATGCTGACCCGTTGTCGATCAGTACGCCTGGTACTACATACCCTTTGCAGTGGGTAGTGATGTTAAGGGCTTTGGTGGACCCCATTTCTCCCTCAAGGATCTCATCATCACTGAACGTTATATGATTATAGGCAGTGATATGCCCCACTATCATGTCCAGATTTGTCACAGAAATGTCATGGGCACAAAAGTTTGATTCAGCACTTTCAATAGTGTCTCCTGGTGCTTTTCTGAACTCAAGAGTAATTCCAGTACTGTGATCCTGGCCGGTTGCTTTCGTAGTTGTTCCACTACGTTGTACTCGCTATGTCTCAAGAACTTTAGAAATTCTTTGGCTTGGGCCTCAGTTACCGGCTCATTCATCTTTGGGGGAGGTTCTTCTCCAAATATCTGAGTGGGGCTAAATGCTGTATTCTTCCCCTTATCTTTTTCAGCTGCTTTCAAAGTCTCGGAGGAATAACATCTGCCGCTCCTTGTGAAATGGCCAGCCTCACCAACGTTTACATCACTCTGGCTCTGTTGGTCCTTTAGCGTAGGCTCTTTTACCTGACCGTGTTCTGGTTTTTCTGGCGTGGTCACATTTACAGCATAATTCCAGGGTGTTTTTCGCATATCTTTGAATGAGAATGGAGATGGTGCTGAAATGATGATCTTGGGATTTATCTTGTTGGTTTCTCCTTGGGAGGCACCTGCATTCCTTGGCCTGGGGGAGATGATAAAATGTCTATCCTTCCCGTATTTAGATTTGGGGCTATCCGTCATGTGTACGTCCGACCCCTTCATCCCCATGGACTCCTCGAATAATTCTATTTGTTTTTCATTCATTAATTGTTGTACCAATCTCTTGAACTCATCGCACTCTTGGATATCATGCCCTTCAGTCTGGTGGAATTCGCAATACTTTCCGCATCCCTTCTGCCTTGTTATCATGCCTTTGTCGATCACACGAGCCATGCATAACTGTTGAAATACCCACCGTAAAGGAGATTTGATTTCTGACACATCATCCTTATTCCTCATGGTAAAGTATTATTCAATAACATTTACTCCTCTGTTCCCATGATTAGGCAGCGGGTTGTTGGCTACACTCGGCTCTTCAAACTTCAATATCCCAGAATCAATTAGGTTCTGCACAAGGTTTTTGAAAGCAAGGCAGTTCTCAGTGGGATGTCCAGGGGTACCGCCGTGATAGTCGCAATGGGAGTTCGAGTTATACCAAAAAAGGAAGGGCGGATTGACAGGAGTAACGATGTATGGACGGACCAGGTCTGCTTCATACAACTGGGAATAAAGTTCTGAGTACGAAATAGGTAGGGGATTGAAAGTTCTTATCTCTTTCTCTTTTCTGGCGATTCTCTCATCTCTTTGATTCGAGTTTTGTGTTTTTCCCACAGGTGCTTGTGGCTGTGAGACTGTGAAGTTCTTCGGGGCGGTATAAGTGCTGGTGGTGTTTACTTCATTTCTCTTGTTATACTTCCGAGACCCTTCCCCGCCGTCAATCCTACCACTCTTAATTGCCAGTTCAAGGGACTCCCCAGTCCTGATTAAGTCAGCAAAGCACTGCGTTGTGTTATTAATGAGGCGATCAAAGAGTGTCCCTTTCAGAGTATTAACAAATAACGACGTAATTTCATGTTCCGGGATAGGTGGCTGAATTTGGGCGGCCACTTCCCGCCACCTTTGGGCGTATTGCCGCAGGCTTTCGTTGGACTTCTGCCCCATATTTTCCAACATAATTCTGCTGGGGGTCATATCTGTTACATGCTTGTATTGCTCAGTAAATGCTCTTGACAGATCTTTCCATGTCTTAACATTTGCCTTGCTCAACTGGGTGTACCACCGTAACGCCGCTCCAGTTAGGCTGTCCTGGAAACAATGGATCAGTAGCTTTTCGTCCTTATGGTAGGCCGCCATCTTTCGACAGTACATTGTTATGTGTGCGGAAGGACATGTGGTTCCATCATATTTGTCGAACTCTGGCGTTTTAAATTTTGGCGGTAGGTCGAGATCGGACACCAGACTTAAGTCGCTAGTGTCATTTCCTGATTCTTCATTAGATTGTAACGTTTTAAATTTTTCCTCCATGAGGCGAAACCTTTCCTCCCACTTTTTCTCTACCTCGGTCCTGATCCTTTCAACCATGTTCAGGTCCGGCACCTCTTCTTCATAGAGTGCTTCAGCATCGAGGGGTTGAGTCTCAGGTGCCCCTATTTGAAAACTAGATGACATTCCTGCAGGGTCGATATACACCTTCCTACCCGGGTTTGGTGCAGTTGGTTGAACCTTGTAGTGAGCTGGGGTACCCTCTGGCTCTTGAATGGTTTCTCCTTCCACTCTTTTTCCAAGACTCTTAGCCAACAATGCGGTTATGTCGGATACTATAGATGCTTGCGACTGCGCAATCTGATCACTGAGGCTTTTCCGGGCCTCTTCAAGCCTTGTCTCGAGCTCTTTTTGCCATTTTTCTAGACTGATTATCCTGTCTTCCATGAGTTTGCTTTGTAACCGGGTAAAGTATGGGTGATGAATGATTGCGGGTTAACTACACACAATGCCACAACATTCATAATGTTAATATGGTTGCAGGAATAAATGCATGTATAATGATGCGAATGTCATGATGCAAATGCAAGAATGTATGCAGATAAGGTACTGATTCCGCTGGTAATCACTTTTGAACTACTTCCACGGGAACTAAAGGGTCTAGATTACAACAGAGTTCGTATTACAAAATAAAGATCCCTAATACAAAAGATCTAATTACAACACAGAGTCCTATAGATAAGCCCTAGCTCTATCTCCTAATTTTCCAATTGCCCTGAGCAACTTGAGGAACCTGGGAGCTTCTTCCATTTCCGAGACTATGAAAGGTCGGAGAGTTTCAGCCTCAACAGCTAAATCATTCACATGTCTGGCGACTCGCTGTATGTCCACCATTAGGTTTGCGTAATATTGGTCCCTATCTTGTACCATCCGGGTAGCGTCACGCAGTCTCTTTTGCCAATAGGTGTCCCCTCCGGCTGCAGCCTCCTCGAACACACTAATTCTTTCCTTGTAATCCTCAACAGTTGCTTCGAGGGACTTAATTCGTGCTCGTAACATGCTTACTTCGCGCTCTCTTTCTTGAAGCTCAGTGAAACTATTTCTGTGGCAGTACATTCGAAGTGAGTGTTCAACTTCCGCCACCTTTCCTTTTAATTCGCCATTCTGACTTTGGCTTTGCTCCAGACTTTGAATAGTGTCATTGTACAATTTTTGCATCTCTAACAGTCTATTTCGGCTACTCATGGACTTTATTTTCCATACGGCGACGCTTTCTTTCTCATGATGGACAGCTTGTTTTCCCTTGCTGATTTCTTGCCTGAATCTTTCCTTTTCCTGATCAATGGCCTTCTTGGAGGACCGTTTTTCTTCTTCCATAGCCAACCAGCAACTTTCTATCTCTTTCTCGATTGCTCTCTTGCTGATTTCTCGTTCTTCCTCCACCAAACGAATGCCATTCATTCTTTCTATTTCCACAGCTATGAATTGACTCCAGCTGGCCTTCTGTATTTTTGCTTGTAGTAGAAGGGCATCTTTTTGATAAAGAGCATTCTTGTCGTTCAAATCTGCATTTAATTTCTTCAACTGCCTAATGATCCCATCCCGCTCGTCAACCTCTAAGCTTGCCTTATAGAGCTCGCTCGCATGTTGGGTATGTTGGATGTCCATTTTCCTTTTAATTTCTTCGAGTTCATTCCTTAAGATGTTAGCTTCAGACGGTACCACCCTTGTAAGCTCTTCAAGTGACACTGCTGGTCCTTGATCAGATTCGGGAATCACATTATTAACCCTCAAACGTCTCCAAAGATCATAGTCCGGGGTAGTCATGTGCTCGGTATCTCCTTCCACCCTGATCCGATAACAATGGTCCCAGGCCCTCATGATGGTCTGAATTTTTCCTTTGAACTCCCATTTGAAAAGAAATTCAGTTTGGCTTAATCCGGCGGTATTGGGAATGAACTGTCATGATCCGAACTATCGAGACACTAAAAGCAGAGCACAGGCGATCCCTCCATGCAATCCCAACATCATCAGTCAGTTGAAATCACCACAACTGTATAGAAAATAATTAACTTTACCAAGCCATGGGACCCTCCATGCTATGTCTTCATCGTGAATGTTCCTAAAGAAACTAGTCCACATTTTTGTTTTCAAATCCTCTCGCCATTCCTTTGCTAAGTACTCCCGTAAAGGCGAAAAACCTTGGAAGGATATCCTCGGCAGGACCTTCGTCGGTGTCTTCCACATGTGACTCTTAATCCATACTTGTAACAGCTGTGCGCATCCTCAAAAACGTCCTTCTTCATGTTTCCGGCTAGCATTTAAGGAAATGAAAGTCTTGACCAAGATTGCTGGTACTGGGTTTGCTTTCCGTTTTACCCGCTCAAATAAGTCCAGAATGGCTATGTCAATGTTCCCGAGTACTCTTGGAAAGATCACCAAGCCATATATTCCTAAGGCGAACAAGTCTATTTTCTTTGCCTCATCTGGATGTGTCGGTATGATGTCCCGAATACTTTCCCATGCAAAGACCGTATTGTCTCCCCGGATCTGAAGGAGGCCATTAACCCAATCGTCACTCATTCATGCAAAGGTTTTGAGTTTCGCAGTGTAATTCTGATTCCTCGGAGGCTTCGCGTAGATCCAATCTTCCTGAATGTTTTTCTGGTTAAGTAAAGCAGTGTATTCTTCTACTGTAGGCATCATGTCCTGCCCATTGAAGGTGAAGCAGCAAAAAACCGGATTCTAGAACTGGACTATAGCTCGGAGTAGGGGCTGGTTAATCTGAACATATAACAGCTGTGCAATGTCGCCATAACTATCGCAGAACAAGTCTTGTAGTCTTCGGTCCCATCTTTCCCAAATGCTTTGAAGATCCCATAAGTCGTTCTGTTGGATACTCACATAGGTGTACCCTGCTATTATGCGTTCATTCGGCAAACTGTCCCCTTGGGTTTTCTGGTTGACCTCTGACCAATGTCTGACTGACAAATTAAGCTCTTCTTTCCTAAGACACCTTTTTCCATGGTGAAAGACTTTTCGATCAGGCAAACCACTTGATCCAAGACCTTTATGTGATGCAAATGCATGATGTATGATGAAAAAAACAAAAGAAAAAAAGAAAACAAGTCAGTGCAGATAAAATTAATAAATATATAAATAAAAGGACAAAATTAAGCAGAATAAACACACAAAACAACCCTATTTATCCCGTCTAAAACACCTAAGGTTATCCGCATGGCTCTAACAGGGTGGGTTTCTATGTATTCTCTACATGCAGTCTTGGTTCTAGGAGGTACCCGAATTGTCCTTGTTGTCCCCTACTAAGGGTAGCAAGGCCCCGATCAACACCCATTATAGGCTCCTTTCAACCGGGTTCAATTCCGGGGGGACCCATTCGCTTATGCCCGTACGAAGGAACGATATCCTTACGAAAGCATAAGGTACTAGAGCCCGAAGGTACTTGCTAGGCCCATACGGGAGAACGATTTCTCCACATTTAAAGCATTAGCGTTTTCCCCACTTAAAAAACGGGTTTATATGCCATATTTTAAATGCGTTAAAATAAACGCGCAATTATGACCGAATGTTAATTTAATAGTCACTTTAATCCGGAACTTCCAATATTAGTAAAGCGGTAATTATTTTAAAAGCTTGACTCTCATTTGTTTTTGAAAAAAAACAAAAAATTGTCCCCAACGGAGTCGCCATCTGTAGCGATGTCCTTTTTTTTACCGCTAAAAAAAACGATGAGGGTTTTCGAAGGGTTTGAAAGGTGTTTGTGATTTTTTGGATATAAAATATTTATTCCGTGGGGTTTTAAAAAAACCGCATTTTAAAAAAGATGGAGTCGCCACCGACCACTTAGGTAGGCCGGACACCATAAAACAAGAGATTCAAAAAATGTTGGGTTCGAGAGTCGATTACGGATGGGGAAGGATTAGCACCCCCACACCGCCCAAAATTGGTACTTTAATAATTACCGCTTTATTAATATTTGATTTTCCGGATTAAAGTGACGATTGTTTTAAAATTCAGTCATAATTGCGAATAAATTTTAAGGGCCCCGTTATCCGAGAGTAAACGCCCAACCACTATCACTATGCCTGATATTGGCCCCGTTTACGCTCGGATAAAAGGGTACCACATTAACAATTTATATACCATATGCAATCTTAGTGACAAAAATATAAAGCATGGCAGATAATTTAAAGACAGTAAATATTCACATAACAGAACACTAATCTAACATAAATAAAATATGTAATTAAAACACACATATACATAACAAGCTTAATAGTAAATAAAAGCAAATTTAACATGTCACAATAACAAGACAGGAATAAATACGTGTAGACGAACGTATATTTCAAGAAGACATACATACTAGAAATAAAACATATTTCAACATATATGGAACAATATATTATACATAAAAAGAAAATACACTAACATGTAACCTAAAAAGCAAGAGAACATACACACATACAAAAATACAAAATATACCGTGTACGAATCAACTAGAACATAACATGCTTAATATGAATAACCGAACAAAAAGATACATAATCATTATAAACTTAACACACATATACATGTGAACATAAAAATACGAGGCATATACGAGGGATATATAATAAGGCAAAAGACTACATCAACATAGACGATTATAATACGAACATGAATATTTACATAGAAACAGGACTGAAATGAAAAGAAATAAACATTAGTGGCTGAAATTAAAGGATAATAATATGCAGTTTAAGGACGAAAATACAAAATAGGCAGAACCTCAGAGGATCTAAACTGTAATTAGACCAAGGGGCAGACCCGAAATGAAAAATTCAAAAACGCGGGATGGTTAAAGGGGTAATTTTACCATTTAAAAACTGATTCGGTGTAATTTAGGGACTGGATTGTAAGATTTTGAAATACAAGGGGGACCAGAGTTGTAAATATACCATGCGGCGAGACAAAAACGAAAATGTTGGAAACGCGGGGGGATTTAGTACGTAATTTACCCATTTCACAAAATAATAACAGCTATAAAAACCCCTCTTTTAGGCCGAAACCAAATTTTCGGCCATTTCTTTCATTTTTCAGTTTTATAACCAAGCCCCCATCTTACCCTAGACACGAATCCGAGGTTGGATTCAGAGGAAAAGCCTCCATTTGCCCTAGATCTAGGAAATACGAAACATAAAAAACCATTTTTTCAACCCAAAACGAAAACAAAATGGGTCTCCTACTCCTTTCAGTTCACCGTATCCGGCTTGGGGAAGCCGAAAAGGCTTATCACTGGTGAGGGGAGACCCACCGACGGCGATGGTAAGATTTCTAACCCTTTTTTTTTGTTTTCTATCTTTTATGTATGCATGCAAAAAAATAAAAAAAAAGAGACGAGTATTTACCACTGGACTGAATTTTTTGTATTTCTTTTCTTTCGATTACAACTTTGCTTGTTCGATTCCAACTTGTTCTTACAAAATATTTGTTTCGTACATATATATGCCTGTCTTTGGTTTTGGTACAAGTAGTATAATATTTGCTTTCTTTTTCAGATCTGGACTGACATATTTCTTTTCTTGCTGTGTTTTGACATGTTCTGAGTGCGGTGGTGAAGATCGGCATGGTGCAGCATGGTGGCGGTGTGGGCTCTGTCTTCTGCCAGAGGCGTTCTCGGCCGTTAGATCAGATCTGATCTAACGGTCGGGCTGGATTGAAAGATGAACGGCCCAGATGAAGCCTCGGTTGGTGAAACTGCTCCAGATCGTGCCACGTGGGGCTCAGCAGTCGAGGGGTCAGAGCGCGTGGGGCTCACGCACACATGGGATATCAAAGAGTCCGCGCATGGACCGCACGCGTGCGTGGCATTCGAACGGTCCAGACGTGATGTGCACGCGCCTGGCAGATATTTTGGTTCCTTGCTTGGATCGTGGCCGTTGAATCAGATCTTGATCCAACGGCCTATAGTCATCTACACCAAAAATAATTATAATTAAATAGGTTTGGGTTTGGGCCAGCCGGGCCTTGTAATAATACTTGATTTGTAATTGGACTTGGACTGCAATTTATTTATTTGGTTTTAATTTTTTTTTTATTTTCATTTTATATTAGCCCAATAGTATAATTATAACAACAATACACATACAACAATACATACGTATATACCTATGCAAACATTAATTATAACATACCAGTATACATACATATATAATTATACACATAATTAACCATAAAAACAAATACGCTCGTACTAAATATAGATGCATATGCGACACACATACATCGTATTTAATACGTATACATGCATAGTTTATAATATACATGCACACATAAACTAATAACACTCATGCACATAATAAATATAATATGTATACATGCAACACTAATATGTATTTACAGATAAAAATGTGATTACAACTTCGTAAACCAATCAACAATCACCCAAATGGAATCCTTTTTAGTGGGCGTCAACGGCAACCCTGTAACCCCCTCGACCAGGCCTAGTCGCAAGATCAATCTGAGCGAGCTACATTGGGTTTACTTAAATAAACCCGTAAAGATTAACTCGAATTACGCCTTTTTATTTTTATCTTATCTAGATGCATCATATTAGCCTATGGTGTGCATACTGGCAGTGGGTGAAAACTCAACTCAATCGGGCATCGAATCAACATCCAATTGCATGCAATTGCAATTTAGGGAACAAATTGCAATTCTGGGAAACTACAGGGACTAAAATCATTTTAAGATTACCAATCTTCAATCAGTCAGATTTCATACTCATATGTCAAGAATCATATTAAAACGATCATCCAAACTCATACAATTGCATCCATGATAATCAAGGACCAAAACATAAGGAATAACTTGAAATCTTCACAATAACTAACATAACTGCTAGCCGTATCGGTACACGAAGAGATGTATCAGTACGCTTTGGCCATTTCAAAATCCTCAAATTTCAGTAGATAAAAACTGTATTGATACGCTTACACGTATTGGTACACGTATTCGTACCAATACGGGGATACGCTTATCGATACGCTTGGACCTGAAATGTCCAATTTTGCTGGTTTTACAAGCTTTCAAGATTACAATAACATACCAACATGCTTCAAAACAACATAACTAAGGATCGATCCTTACCAAAACATCACAGAATTAACATCAGAACATGGAAACCACGCTTTAAAGGAAATCTAGAGGCATGATTCCTAGATTACAAGCCACTCAAAGTAAGAATCTTAAATCCAAAGCAAAAAACCAACACATAAGGCCATTTACAATCCAAAATCAACAAAGCAAACTTGCTCAAAACAGGGAGTTTAACAAAACATCTCCCAAAACACAACGTAAACCCCATTGCCCTTATTACTAATAGTCTAAATTTGAAAAAAAAACATACTTTCAACATCGAAGTGTTTGGTTCCCCTTGCTTCCTTAATGCCATTGATTCTTTAATTCTCTGCGCTGATGGACAAAGATAGCGTAAGCACACTAGGCTTAGTGAAGAGTGCTCAAAAACAATACACCATCAACGCATTTAAAACCATTTTTCAAAACCATATTGAAATCATCGATTCAATCAACATTTAGAATATCATGCCTTAAAAACCATGCACTTAACACTTTAAAAAACCAACATATTAAACCATATGCAGCATGTATCATGGATCAACAACATATTCCTAAGCTAACCCTCAATTTAAGCCTTCTCATGCATAACAACCATATGCAAAGCTTAAAGAGTAAACATGTATAAACCAACATTATACATTAACCATCATTAACAAGATACATCAAAAATTATATTGGCTTACAAGTGATCATTAACCAAGTCCTATTTCCAAAATAGTTCATCGGATACACGAATTCAACAAGTGTCCTCTCAACACTTTAAGCCATCTCAACCAGAATAGTGATACAATCATAATCATGGTACATTCACAACCAGGTACAATTTCAACCCCCTTGGGACACCAACCCCAATCATCGGTTAGACGATTAACCCACTAACGTGAGTTTCTAATACCATAAACCCTTCAACCGTTAGGGTACTTGGATGGATTATTTGGTGCGCCGTATAAACCCCTCAACATCAAAGATGACTTTTTATAGTGAATTATCAATCCTATGGCCGACCAACTATATCTGATAACATTTTAAACTACATCACTTGGGAATATAATTCATTATTAACCATGTACCTCACTATTGTTATATACATCAATCAAAATCATTTACAGAGCAACTAACCATGCTTTAAAACAAGTATTCAACATACTTACATGGATCATTTACCAAATGCAACCATCATCATTATATGATCAAAAACAATATAGAACATATTTTAAAACATGCTTCAACAGTAGGTACCGTGTAGTCAAAAACAAGCACATAAACAATTTCGTTAAAGCACAACCGAGAGAGAAACCACTTTATACATACTTCCGAGTTTAAACCAGCATTTTAAGCTAAGTTTAAACTCCCATAAACCACCTTTAAATGATTTCAAAGCTAAAATCCCCGTTCTCACTCACCGACTTCGCTAAACCTCAATTGCCGATGTGAATTCAAGCATCTGAAGCCTCCAAAGCTTCACCGATAGCTATCAGATCAACCTACCATATTTTGATCACACAACAACAGAGTATTAATGCATCATAATGCATTCCAAATCCCAACAAACAATTCCTCAATATTGCTTTGCTAAAAGCTATCAATCGTCATCCGAGAACAATCAAAAACAACATCGATTACCCTCTACACTTAACCTAGCCAAAACCTAACACTTCAATCCATCAATTAAAATCAATTGACAATTAAAAACATTCTAGACCAAACCTTGTACCTCCAGCAACCATTAAACCTCCACAACTCCTCAAAAATACAAACTAGCAACCTATAACATTAGAGATTCATATTGTTTCGGGATTCCAATGTTAAAATCAGTCAATTAACATTATTAAACATCAAAATATTGATTAAAAGTAATCAAGAACTCGGCAAAATAGATCCAATTTGAAAATCACGTTAACTCATCCATTATACCTTGATTTAACAAAATTTTATAATTAAATCATTAAAACTCATTAGAAATCATCTATAAATGATCAATAACTTGGGAATTTCAATAAAGAATCATACATTAGAGGAGAAGGAAGAAGCTCACGTCTAATGTGGACTTTCCTCCTTAATTACATTGATTTACATGAGAAAACAAGATTAAAACAATAAGGTTTTGAAAGAAAACAATTAAGAACTCATTTGTCATTAAAAGATTGAAGAAATTAAAAAGTTACCCAAATATTTTGAAGAAGAAAAGAGTGATTGGCTGGAGAGAATTTGAGAAAAAAATCTTTTGGAGAAAAAGTAGTTACGTAATCAATTAATTATGAAATTAATTCTCCCAACCTATTTATATTATCAAAAACCTTTCTAAAATAGCTAATTAAGGAGAATATTTTGATATTATACTTTGGGAAAATAGCTCCTTAAAGATTCAAATTTCTGATCCTTTTACAAAACAATCACTAAAACAGTTTTCCATTTCTTACATTTTGGTCACTAACCAAAATTTCCAATTTCCAAAACTCATTTTTCAAAATTGACTTTACCAAAATTATCCATATATTAAATAAGGAGTTTTAGATATTTTTCCATATTTTATATTTAATAAAAATATTTATTTCAATTTTTATCCCGAATCTGACTTGAATCTCTAATTTCAACCCAACGGACCGTCTAAACCGCCTAAAACTCTCTAGGCCCAAAACCGGGGTGTTTCAAACCCAAAAACAAAATCCATGGTGATTCTCTCCCACTTCTATTCTGGTATCATCAATGGTTGCAAAAACCTGAAAGGAAACCGATGCTCAGCCTTGACACGCTGACAGATCATGCATCTAGCACAAAATCAGCCACATCTTTCTTAAAACCAACCCAAAAGTACTCTTCCTTCATCCCTTGGTGCATCTTAGTGCTACCGGGATGCATAGAAAAAGGACTAGTATGCGTCTTGGCCAAGATGATAAACCTCAACTCATCATCACTAGGCACCACTATCCGATCTTTAAAACGCAACACCCTATAATCATTAAAAAGAGAAAATCCGTCGGATTTTCATCAATGATATCCTTAATATGCGGTACCAATGCATCATCATAAGGATGCTTTTCCTTAATCAATTGTGACAAAGATGGCCTTACTTGCAACTCGGCCAATAAGTCTCCATTTCGCGTCACACTTAACCGCGCAAACGGTGCCCTCAACTCTACCACAACTTTTCTACTTAAAGCATCGTCTACAACATTAGCATTCCCCGGATGATACTCAATTGTCAAATCATAATCCTTAAGCAAATATTGTATTCCATGTACACAACACACTTCTCACCGAAGAGATAATGTCTCCAAATCTTCAACGCAAACATAACCTCGACTGTAACCCCGTCGACCCGGTCTAGTTGCAAAACGAACCGGGAGAGCTACGTTGGGTTTGCCGAAACAAACCCGTAAATATTAACTCAAATTATGCCCATTTTTTATTTTTATATTATCTAGATGCATCATATTAACCTAGGGTTTGCATACTGGCATCAAGTGAAAACTCAACTCAGTCAGGCATCGAATCGATATCCGATTGTACGCAATTGCAGTTTATGGACCAAATTGCAATTTTGGGATACTACGTGGACTTAACTCATTTTAAGATTACCAGTCTTCAATCAATCAAATTTCATACTCATATGTCAAGAATAATATCAAAACGATCATCCAAATTCATACAATTGTATCCATGATAACCAAGGACCAAAACATAAGAAAGTAGAACTTCAAATCATCGGAGTAACTAACATAACTGCTAGTCGTATTGGTACACGAAGTGGTGTATCAGTACGCTTTGGCCATTTCAAAATACCCAATTTCTAGTAGCCCAAAACCGTATTGATATGCTTATGTGTATCAGTACACAATGCCAAAATATACCACCCCATACCGGAACACTTCCTCGCGTACCGAAACACCAAGCCTATTTTAGCTTACCCGTATCGAAACACCTACCCTGCGTACCGATACGCTAAGCTTAAAATAGCTTATCTCTACCGATACGGGGATACGCATACCGATACGCTTGGACCTAAAATGTCCAATTTTGCTAGTTTTACAAGCTTCAAGATTACAATAGCATGCCAACATGCTTTAAACATCAACACAACATCACTAAGGATCGATCCTTACCAAAACATCACAAAATTAACGTTAGAACATAACCACCATGCTTTAAAGGAAATCTAGATGCAGGATTCCTAGATCACAAGCCACTCAAAGCATGAATCTTAAATCCAAAGCAAAAAACCAATACATAAGGCCATTACAATCCAAAATCGGCAAAGCAAACTTGCTCAAAACAGGGAGTTTAACAAAACATCTCCCAAACCACAACGAAAACCCTATTGCCCTTATTACTCATAGTCTAACTTTGAAAAGAACATACTTTCAACACTAAAGTCTTTGGTTTCCCTTGCTTCCTTCGATTCTTTAATTGTCTGTGTTGATGGACAAAGAGAGCGTAAGCACATAGGCTTAGTGAAGAGTGCTCAAAAGCAACACACCATCAATGCATATAAAACCATTTTCCAAAACCACATTGAAATCACTGATTCAATCAACATTTATAACATCATGCCTTGAAAACCATGCATTTAACACTTTCAAAAACTAGCACATTAAACCATATGCAAGATGTATCATGGATCAACAACATATCCCAATGCTAACCCTCAATTTAAGCCTTTACATGCATAATAACCATATGCAAAGCTGAAAGAGTAAACATGTATAAACCAACATTATACATTAACCATCATTAACATGATACAACAACAATTATATTGGCTTACAAGTGATCATTAACCAAGTTCCATTTCCAAAATAGTTCATTGGATACACGGATTCAACAAGTGTCCTCTCAAAACTTCAAGCCATCTCAACCGGAATAGCAATACAATCACAATCTTGGTACATTCACAACCGGGTACAATTACAACCCTCGGGGACACCAACCCCAATTATCGGTTAGACGCTTAACCCACTAACGGGAGTTTTCGGTACCATAAACCCTTCAACCGTTAGGGTACTTGGATGGAGTATTCGGTACACCGTATAAACCCCTCATCCAAGGCAACTTTTTATAGTGCACTATCAATCCTATGGCCAACCAACTATATCTGCTAACAGTTTAAACCACATCACTTGCCAATATAATTCATTATAACCATGTACCTCACTGTTTTCATATACATCATTACAAAACCAATTTTCCAAAGCAACAAGACATGCTTTTAAACAAGTATAAATTATACTTACATGGATCACTTACCATGTGCATCCATCATCATTTCATGATTAAAAAAATATACCACATACTTAAAAACATGCATGATAGTAGGTACCATGTAATCAAAAACAAGTGCATAAAACCATTTCGTTAAAGTACGACCGATAGAGAGAAAAATCCTTTATACTTACTTCTAAACTTATAAAAACGTTTCAAGCTCAATCTAAGTTCCCAAACCACTTCCAAACCTTTCAAAAGCTTTAGGTTTCCTTCTCACTCACCGACTTCGCGAAACCTCTATCACCTACGCGAATTCAAGCATCAGAAGCCTACAAAGCTTCACCAATAGCTATTGGATCAACCTTCCCTATTTTGATCACACAACAATAGAGAATTAATGCATCATAATGCATTCAAAATAACAACAAAAAATTCCTCAATATTGCTTTGCTAAAAGCTATCAATCGCCATCCAAGAACAACCAAAAACAACATTGATTACCCTCTAAACTTAACTCAGCCAAAACATAACACTTCAATCCATCAATTGACATTCAAAAACATTCCAAACTGATCATTATACCTCCAACAACCATTAAACCTCCACAAATCCTCAAAAACACAAACTAGCAACCTAGGACATTAGAGATTCACATAGTTTCGGGATTCCAATGTTAAAATAAACCAATTAAAATTATTAAACATCAAAATCTTGATTAAAACCAATTAAGAACTCAACAAAACTGATCCAATTCAAAAATCACATTAACTCATCAATTAAACCTTGATTTACCAAAATTCTATAATTAAATCATTAAAACTCATTAGAAATTATCTATAAAGGATCAATAACTTGGGGATTTCAATAAAAAACCATATATTAGAGGAGAAGGACGAAGCTCACCTCTAATGTGGACTTTCCTCCTTAATTGCATTGATTTACATGAGAAAACAAGATTAAAACAATAAGGTTTTGATAGGAAACAATTAAGAACTCTTTTGCCATTAAAAGATTGAAGAAATAAAGAAGTTACCTGAATATTTTGAAGAAGAAAAGAGTGTTTGGCTAGAGATAATTTGAGAGAAAATCTTTTGGAGAAAATGTAGTTGCGTAAAATTTGTTTAATCAATTAATTACGAAATTAATTCTCCAAACCTATTTATATTTTCCAAAAACTTTTTTAAATAGCTAATTAAGGAGAAAAGTTTGATATTAGAATTTGGGAAAGTAGATCCTTAATGATTCTAAGTTCTTATCCTTTTACAAAACAGTCACTAAAATAGTTTTCCATTTCTTACATTTTGGTCACTAACCCAAAATGTCCAATTTCCAAAACACATTTCTCAAATTTGATTTTACCAAAATTTCCATATATTAAATAAGGATTTTTAGATATTTTCCCATATTTTTCTATCTCATAAAAATATTTATTTCAATTTTTACCCCGAATTCGACTATAATCTCTAATTTCGGCCTAACGGACCGTCTAAACTGCCTAAAAACATCTAGACCCAAAATTGGAGCGTTACAGCGGCGAGCTTAAGATTATGTGTAGGATGCTTGCGCTTGTGCACCTTCAGTTGTCAAGATGCATAAGCCACAACTTTTCCTTCTTGCATCAACCCACAACCCAAACCTACAACTGATGCATCGCTATAAACAACAAACCCCCTACCCGATTCAGGTTGAATCAAGATTGGAGCTTGCATCAAAGCCTCTTTCAACTTTTCAAAAGCCCATTGTCGATCCTCCGTCTACTCAAAACAGACATTCTTTTGCATCAACTTGGTCAAAGGAGCAACAATCTTCGAAAAACCATCCACAAACCGATGGTAATAACCGACAAACCCAAGAAAACTACGAACCTCCGACACAGACTTAGGTGACTCCCAACCTATCACCGCCTTAATATTGTGTGGATGAACCTGAATTCCTTTGGCCGACACAACATGCCCAAGAAAAATAACCTCCCTAAGCCAAAACTCAGACTTGCTTAACTTGGAATACAACTGATTATCCAACAACGCCTGAAGCACAATCTGCAAGTGTTTATCATGATCCTCCTCGATACGAGAGTACACAAAAATATCATCAATAAACATGACCACAAATTGGTCTAAAAACTTATGGCACACTCGATTCATCATGTCCATGAATGAAGCAAGGGCATTAGTCAAACCAAACGGCATCACCAAGAACATGTAATGACCATACCTCGTACGAAAATCAGTCTTAGGCACATCCACATCCGTTACCTTCAACTAGTAATACCCAAACCTCAAATCAATCTTAGAAAACATCGAAGCACCTCTAAACTGATCGAAGAAATCATCAATATGTGGCAAAGGATACTTATTCTTAATCATTAACTTGTTCAGTTGCCGATAATCAGTGCACATCCGTATCGTGCCATCTTTCTTTTTCATAAATAACACCGGCGCACCACACGGTGAAACACTAAGCCTAATAAACCCTCGATCAAGCAACTCCTGAAGTTGCATCTTTATCTCCTCCAACTCCTTCGGTGCCATGCAATAGGGAGCAATAGGCATTGGAGCTGTATTTGCATACAACTTAATGCCAAACTCAACCTCTTTATCCGGTGGCAAACCCGACAACTCCTTCAAAAAAATACCCGAAAATTCACATACCGTGCAGATATCCTGAACACACACCTCCTTTGATCTCAGATTCATAACATAAGCCAAGAATACTTAACATCTAGAATCCATCATATGACTCGCTTCCAGAGGTGAAACCACATTGGGCAAGAACATAGCATTTTCACCCACAACAACCACCTCGTAATATCAGCGAGTTTTCAAAATCAACCACAGCTCTATGCTCAGACAACCAATCCATGTCTAAAATTACATCAAAATCGTAAAACAACATCAACTTAACCACAAACACATGACCTTGATGTAACGTCCCTCAACCCTACTTAGAAGATAAACCGTGTAAGGTAGCGTTAAAGAACAAACAAACTGAAGAAAACAACAAGGTTTTAACTTTGATTAATCTTTTAGGAAAAAGGAAATCGGGGAAAAAATAAAACTTTCCTAAACAAGATTGATGCTTACTCATTTATCAACTCAAGAATGATTTGTCTACGAACAATCATCTAGTTTGTAGCCTACCAAAATTTAATTTATAAGGAAATGCTTATCTAACAATGAAAATTTCAAACATGAACCCACCTAGTCTCTAACAAATCTTTCCATGTCAATTAACACCGATTAATCAAAACTATTAAACATCCAAACATGAGTATTAAATGTTCATGTCAACCTGGCAACAACTTTGTTAATCAAGCATGCCACCTTAATTAACTTCATTCAACCAAGACATATAACAACTCTACCGAATCCAGCTTATAAGAATCAAATTGATGCTTCAAAATAAATCTAACCGACTAGCTTTTTCAAAACATTTAATCTTTTTAAAAAATAGAAACACTATAATAATTGTCTCTCGAGCTATAAGATATAATCTGACTAGCTTTAAGAATACTAAGCTTACTAGATAATCATGATAAACAATTCTTTTTCGAGCATAGGACCCAGCATAAAGAGAATTCGATTGACAATCAAACATACCGGCTAACTAAACTACTCAAACAACAATCAAACAAAGAATATAAATAGTGGCCCGGTACAAGTTAGATTGCTCCTTAGAGCTTAAATTAGTTACAATTTAGATCAAAGTTCATCAATGCAAGATGCCTAAACTATAAACATGTGCCACCAACTAGGAGTATATGAGAAGTTACTAACGTGCTTCTCAACGCTTCTAAATACAATCTATCTCGGTAAGCGCTCGTAAAGATCGTCATCCTGAAAGGTAACAAAGAGTAGGGTAAGCTTATGCCTAGTGAGGTAAATTAGAATCTTAATCGAAAGTTATAATCAAACTAGTTATTCATTCTTGGTCTATGTTTTACTGAATTTAAACAAGCCTTTCAGTTGTTGAAAGGTCACATTTCTATAATCCCTGGTTTCTGATTAAGATATTCAGAGATTAACCTCGACTAACTATACCATCTTGCGTATAGCCATGATTATTCACAAGCATCTAACATAACATTTTTATTTACTAGCTTTCATTCGTTCAAACTCTTAAATTCCAAAACAATTTAGGAGTTCCTTACGGCACAAGACAACTGAATAACATTTCGAACATAAAGTTTAACTCCCATCAATAAGCGTACACGGTGCTCAAATATCATAACAATTAGCTGGCATCTCTCCCTATAAGAACTTATTGGTTAGTTAAAAACAAACTTCATAACCTTCATATGTTTTGTTTTACTCAACAAAGAAGGTATTACCATAATCTCAACTTGTGTCTTATAAACTTTCTTGGGTTCTTGACATTAACCAATGTATGATCTTTCTATTATTAAACCATTGTTACCACCTTTACTATTTATCAGTTACCAAACCATTATCTTGGTAAATCATGAATGCTTACTATTACTAGTAACCTTATAACCACATGTCATTTTAAATCTTCCAATAATCGATTATTATAGAATAATTCCTTATCAATCTATCCCACATTTATATTCAAGTTTTTATTAGGAGAAAATCATCCACTCCTTAAAATATTCTATGATTACTTAAGAGCATGAGTATAAGTAACTTGTTACCCAAGTTCATTAAATTGAAGTCTCGAATTTCCTTCATCTAAAGACTCTCATCACTTGATTTTAGTGTTGTAACAATTTATACGTTGCTTAACTTATAACTTTTCTATTTATCAGCTTACAAAGTGTACTATATCTTATTTCAAGCAATATACCAAGCAATTCGGCATGTAAGGTTACATGATATAAAACTTTAACATAAAATTTTAAGAATCTTTAAATATTTCTTGCTCTTGTGTGAACTCATTAATTCTAGATCCAGCTTAACTTTAGCAAGACTTCAAGGGTTCGGAATCAGTATTATTACTCTAAGCATATCTACTCAAAAACATCAAGGAGGTTCGATCACCATACTTTAATTATACAGTTTCTAGTATTCAAAACCACACCAATAACATAAGGTCCAACATGGTCGAGGGATCATAATCCAACCAACATCAAAGGAACCTAGTCCAATTTATTTCTTTCAAACTATCAAGATTCATTATGAGAATTTTTAGATTATCATGAGCCTTGATTAACAAGTTACTAGACACTCAAATCCACAATAAGTGTAACAACAAGAGTACGCATAGTACCAGAACAAGGGTACACAAAGTACCGACTTTACTTCATCATTGAACAAGGGTACCAATTGTACCAATAGATCATTTGATATTTAGCAACAAGGGACCGTAGTCCAGACTAGCGAGCTCGACGGACTCTATGGCATGCCAACTGTGTCTAAGCCAACTCGAATCAAGGCTTGTATTTATAGGCTTATTTTTCCATTTAATCAAGAGGCATTATATGCCTTAACTAATTAATTATTCACATCCAAATCTAGTTCCAAAGGAACTAGGAAAGTGTAGTATAAACAATCAACTTAGCTAATTTATGCTTCCTCGAGGTAATCACCTCACCCAGTATACATTAAAATCCTTAATCAAGCCAATATGCATATTCATTAACCTTGTTAAAACTCAATATTTAAGTAAAATTGGACAGCCACATGCTCATCCCCAATCTATGTCACACTAACTTATTATCACATCAAGAAAACTTATCAAAATATGAATCAATCATGCTCAACCAATTTGACAGGTGAGAGCTCGAAGCATTATTAGTTTTTAGCAAGGGGTTTCTACCAATATGTAGCTTCATATCAAATACTCAGTTTGTAAATCTCAGTTTACAATTAATCACAATCTTTCTTGCAACATAATACGTACCTTGCAATCCAAGCTTTATTAATTCAATTCAGTGTGATTAAGTGGGCAGCAACATAAATAGAATGATGAAAACATGCTCGGGATAGTGTAAATCTACCCTAAGACCCTAATTACACTCACCTCTTACCCCGAAGTTACGGGATACCTAAATCCTTAACCAACTTGTTACATATCCAAATCCCTCCTAGTTTCTTCTTGGTCTAAAATTAACAAGGAATATATTTACATGCATTAGAACCCCTTTCAATCATTTAAACACTCACTAAATAGCTTAAGCAAAGCTACATGCTTTCGAATCACTCTATAACAACTCTAATCATGTATTTTCATAGCCAAACAACTCCACTTGTAAATCCACATAATAGTTATTCTATGCACTCACACATCAAATGTATGTATACAAAGCAGTTTCCAAACATTTTACTGGATCAATGTCCTTGTATTAACTACTCAATTAGATCATTTTCATTTCTTTAAATGTGCATATATGTATTTATAATCGAAACAGTCCCCTTCTTACAAACAGGCTCATACATAATAAAACAGTCCAGCATAGACTAAATTCTTATTGAGAAGTTGTTCCAAGATTTAAGTTTAGCAAAACAGTTTCTCAAAATCATTAAAAAAATAGTTTCATAACTAAGCTGAATTGGCCCTTCTTTTATTTGAATTAATCCCCTGCTCATGAAGTATTAAAATTGTCCTTAATTTATTGATTAATAGTCACATATTCTCTCATTATTCAAACAACTTTTGCTCATGAAAATACAGCTTTACATTCCCAAAAACAGTCTCAATTTATAACCGAATAAGAAACAGCCCTAATACGCATTCTTTCACACAATTCCCTTGCTTTATCTATCCAAACGAATTCATGAATTTTACACACAGAACAGGCCCTCAGACAGACTGTTCGAAACAGTCCTTCAATACATACGAAAATATTCATTAAAATCCCTCCATTAATTGTACCTATCCAACATGCACACACACAAGTATATGTATATAATTCCAAGTAGTCCAATCGTTTATTTAGATTCAACCAAAAATTCTCACACGATCACACTCTTCATTCGGTTATAACAAGGTTTAATGTACATTTACACCGAGTTTTGTTTAACCACAACAGCTTGCTCAACAATCTACGACCAATTACTCATACTGCATTTCTAAAATCATATGAACTTCCGAAATTAAAGAAAGTTGGCATGTACTAATGGCTCCATGAATAAAACCTCTTGTGTATACACAAAATTATATTATCTCAACATCAATTCACATCACAAGGTACATTCATTTAAAGCATGCATTCTAATTATTGTATGCTAGTATTAATTTGAAAGAAGGTAAAAAAAGCTTTTACCTTGAATTAAGACAACTATGGGGAGGAACTACCGATCCAATCTTGGTTCCATGAGTTTTATTTCTCAAATTCTCACTCACCTCTCTACAATCTCGGTTGAAAGAAATAAAGAAGATGAAAGGCATTATCCTTTCATGTAATTATCGAAATCTCCCTTTTCTAACTCTAAATTATTGACATTTGTAATGTCCATTTTCAAGAATCACATTAACATGCAATCCTAAGATTTTGCATGCTGTACACTTAAGTCCATTTGGAAATTGGTACTCCCTTTTTTATTCTTTTCATTCCGATCCTTAAGCCTCAATTCATTCTAATTCTTCAAAAAAAATTGATTCAGAATGTACCATTGATGTAACTTTCTACTAGGCCGTACTTCGGGATATTACACTTGAACCATCAAAGGACATCTCTAAAACAACCTTCTCGTAACAATCGTCTCCACGAAAGAACTAGTTACATGCATACCCACATCCAACACTTCTTAAGGTATATTAAGCAAATGCGCATGCTCACGTAAGATATATGAATGCGTAGAACCAGAATCAACCAAAGAAAACTGTAGCGACCTTTTTTGAAAATTCATCGCTAAAAAAGGAGTAATATGTTTCCTTTAAAAATTCATGTTTTTGAAAATAATTAAATTTGGAGTCGCCACCGGTCACTTGGATTAGGTAGACCGGACACAGAAGATAAAACCAGAGATTTTGGGTTTAGAAATCGGTTAGGAATGGTACTAACCGCGCTTACTCTCGAATAGATGGGCATCACATTGACAATTAATATCCCGGATATAATGCTTAACAACATGACAAAAACAAAATGAATACGACAAACATCAATCAAGGCATGAAGTAAATACAAAGGAAAGGATTCAAAATATCCTACATTAGCATCACATTATGTAATAGGGTATTATATATATATATATGACTATTTACATATATGTATAACACATATATATAAAAGGGAAGTGGCAGTAGCCACATATACATATATTATATGTTACGTAATATATATAAAACATATAATAAATACATATATTTATATATATCTAACCCAATGTATCATATAATGTATAAAAACTATATATTATATTTCATATAAACTATATTATATAAATACATATTGTATACACATATTCGTAGTGTTCCGAACTATATATTATATAATGTAGAAAACATGTATTTATATATAAGAACCATATATTTAAATATTACATGTAGAATATATATACATTAACACCATATACTACATTATAATACATACATATACATATATATATATATATATGTATAATACATACCACATATCAAAACATATATTATACATTTAAAAGAACATAAATTATAACAACACAAATCACATTAACATAATACATACATATAACAAGGCCACATTACACATGTAAATCATAATAATACAAAAAGAGGCAAAATATGACTGAAATGCAAAGAAAATAAATTATAGGGCAGAAATATAAGATGCATGAAGGTTTGGGACGAAACGGCAAAGACTTAAAAAAACGTGGACTACAGCTGTAGTTTAAAAAGGTGAAAGGATTGCGGTGTAGATTTTGGAAACGCGAAGGGATTTAAAAATAACCTATTTATTTTTTACAAAAAAGTATAAAATTCAGTTTTTGCTAAAAACAGAAAAAAAGAACTAAAAAAGTCTAACTCTAACTCTCTCTCACTCTATCTCTTTTTTCTTTGGAATTTAGATGAACACTGCTGTGGTGTTCTTCCCTGTCGTTGTGAACTCCAGAATCTGACTACTATTCCCAAGTTTCGATGGTGCTTCCGCCGCATCAGTCGCTACCCAACGGCGGCCGATAAACCCAAAAATTAACCAAAATGGGTCTTTTTTTTCTTTTTTAAACCCAGATCTAACCCTTATTCCTCTTAAAAACCAAAAAATACCACTTTTGTGAAAACCATAACCAAAAATCCCTTTTTCCTTTGAAAAACTATAACCTCTTGTCGAAAATGAAGCCAAGAAACCTTTACATGCCTGCCTTTTCACCGATTCACCCTGCATGGCCTCGAAGAGGATGATGGGCTTGTCACCGGCAAGGAAAGGCAATAGACACGAGGGAGATTGATTGACGCGAGGAAGGCAGAATGACACATAGGTAAAAAAACTAAATCCAAAATTTTTATGTTTGTGGTGATGATGATTTGAAACGAAAAGAAAGGAGGAAAACCTCTAAAAGTTGTTAAATTTTCGCTATTGCTTCCAAATTCCCGAATCGGGTCCTTTACAATTGTTAGGGGTTTTCTCTTATAACCCCTTGAAATTACATAAAGTTAGGAAAAGTAATAAATTCCCTAGAAATTTGCTATTAGTTGCTCTTTGTAATTTGGATGTATTCATATGTAACTCTGATTCTTGTTGGCTTGTCTCTGAATCTCTATTTTTCGTGGTTGCTTCGCCTGACAATGCACTTTTGCCTCTTTGCATATTGTGGCTGCTCGATGGAGGAAGGGACGAAAGGGAGAACCGGTTTGGGGAGCAAGGCTCTGGTGGTCATTGGTTCTCGTCACCCACGTAGAGGGGAAGAGCAACAGACACGCATGAGTTATCCGCGAGGAGCCGAGGAGCCGAGGAGTCGGGCAGTGAGCTCTACGCGGTTGGGAAAATGAAGGTTTTGGGTAGACCGAAGCATCATGCGATTGCTCCACGTGCGCGTAGGTAGCTGAGGAGGCGTCCTTGCTCATATCTGAAGCGGTTACACAAGAATAGAAGAGGACAATTAGGGTTTCTTTTGTTTTTATTATTATTAGATTAAGGTTTCTGGTTATCGGGCCTAAAACAGGCCACTTAATGTAATATTTTTGGGTATTGAAGTTTGACTATGGACTATATTAACAAACTTAGGCAGCTTTATTATTTAAATTGGGCTACATTTATTTAACTAAGTTTTTAGGCTTTTCAGTGTTTGTAAATAGACTGATATATATATATAATTAAAGTGGTATTGGGTACTTATTATTTATATTGAGCTCTAAATATTTTTGGGGTTTTTAAGTTTGGGCTCTAATCGGGCCAAATGTAGTATCCTTAACATTTTGGGTTCTTGTAATTGTATTTCTTTAAAAAATATTTATGCTTTTATAATTATTATTTTGGCTTTTCTATTTGTATTTAATAATAATAATATGAATAATACAATATGATAATAATAATAATAATAATAATAATAAGTAATGAGCCAGAATATGGAAACGTGACAACTACAATCTTACCCAATCAACATTAATAACAATAGCATAAGGAAATAGGTAAGATTAATATGCAATAATAATTTTTCTTCTCCCTTTTTCTTTTTCTCTTTCTTTTTCAAATTAGACAAACATGTGCTATAATATTTTTGGGTTTTTAAACAGATAGTAACAAAGCAACGTAAGGTAAATAGATAAAGAAGCCCATTATTTTCATAAGCATAAAATAGGTTAATAACCCGGATAAAATAAGTGATTACAGTGTCCCTCTTTAATTTTTCTTTGTAGAACAAGAATAAAACAAAGATCATAAGCACTAATTTTATCAGACTTTCCTATTTGAAGATTTCGAGCTTTGAGTTCCTCTTGTGTAGAACTGTTCACCCTTCCTCTTCCTGAAGTTTGGAGCTATGAGTATCTGCCTCCTTCGCTTTGAAGCCCTTATATGGCGAGTTTGGAGTCTTTCACCAAAAATCTTTGAGTTGTGGGTATCTACCCCTTTTCGCTCTAAAGTTCAGATACTACGAGTTTGAAATTCCTCGCTTGAAATCCTTAAGCTATAGGTATCTGCCCCTTTCACTCTGTAATCCTGATATGGCGAGTTTGAAATTCCTCGCTTGAAATCCTTGAACTATGAGTATCTGCCTCCTTTGCTCTAAAATCATGATATTGTGAGTTTGAAATTCCTCGCTTGAAATCCTTGAGCTACGGGTCCCTCCTATATAAAACCTTTCACCTTAAAATCCTAATGTTGGGAGGTTTTTTCACACGAGACTGCAGACCATACAACAGGATTCATGTCAACACGACTACCCATCAAAAGTCTTCAGTAGGATCTACCTTGTCCGTATAAGGCTGCAGACCAGATAACGGGATTCACGCCCATATGACTATCCATAAAAAATCTTCAATAACTGGATTCACACCGACAAAGCTACCAATAAGATCTCTCTCTTCTTCATGAGGTTTCAGACCATATAAAAGGATTCACGCCCATACGGCTACCAATTGAAAATCATCAATAAGATCTATCTCTCCTTCAGGAGGCTTCAGGCCATATAAAAGGATTCACGCCCACGTAGCTACCAATATGATCTACCTTTTCTTCAAAAGGCTTCATACCATATATTAGGATTCACGCCCACACGGCTACCAATCGAATCTTCAGTTGAATGCCCCAAATTTGGATTTTCCTGGCATAAAAGATGCTCGCCATTCCCGAATAACCAAAGATTGGAAGACCTTTAGAAATCTTAATTATGAAAGTCAAAGGACCATTGATTCTTTTCTGAGATCTACTTATCCTCTCGTGAAGCTGTAGATCCAACCTTTCATCAATCTTGAATACCTTCTTTGAATAAACAAAATGTTATGATTGTATGAGTTATTTTGTGCCTAGCAAAAGCACGCCTAACTACAAATGATGCATGAGTAGAGTTATTTTTTAGAATTTTTGAGGAAAACCCTTGCTTTTTGGTCTATCACCATTAATTTCCCAGGGTTTTCTGTCTTTGCTGAATCTTGTCTCATATAGAATGAGACTGTGGACTTGTGCTGGCCAGAACAAAATCTATCATTTCTTAAAGTTCATTTCTAAGACGTTGCCCCACCTCACTTGGCCTTAACTATTGCCTCTTTTATGACTCTTCACATCGAGTCTTCTTCAATCTCAACATTACGGTGAACATATACCCCTAAGTCTCTGTGCCTTTCATACTTTTATGAGGTCCAATTTTCAATCTCCTAAACCAAACAAAGCATCTATTCTTTCTTTTCTGAATCTTCAACTTTTGTTTCATTCTAAAAGGTCGTTATTGCCTTACATTGGTCATACAAAATCTATCATTTTCCATCTTGTAACATTGCTCTCACTCGACTTAGGCTCAAATGTTACCTCTTCTAAGACTCTCCATAATAAGCCTTCTTCTATTTCAACATTGGAGTGAACATCATGCCCTCCAAATTTCTAACATTTTCCTTAATTTTCAATAAGGTCCCAAATCTTCATTATTATGAACCATACAACACATTAAGGCAGAAAAGTCATTTCAAATCTCTAGACTGTCTAGCATATGAAATTTTGCTATTATTCTTGATAAATTAGTCCTTCATGCTAGGTCAACCATATATTTCCTTGACCTAAAAATCCAACCTCAGGGCCTCGTTGGGAAACATTCTTCTCATTCTTTAACTTGGTAGTTTCTCATCTCTCTTCTTTCTCTTTTCTTTTTTTTTTGTCCCATCGGGATGGTCTTTCCTCTATCTCGACTATAGGCTGAAAACATGCCCCCTAAATTTCCAAATTTTCATTTCTTCAATAAGATCCAATCTTTAATTTTCAGACCCAATTGAGGTATTATGGTAAACACTCACTTCTAGCCCTCGAACTGTGTAGCATACGAAGTTTTGCTATTATTCTCTTTAGAATCACTGACAAGTTTTTTATTAGGTTGATCATGTCATCCTTAACCTTGCATTCTAAACTCCATTCTTACAACAATACCTTAGTCTTTCTATTTCTCTCTCTTTTTCTTTTCTCTCCTTTTTTATTTTTTCTTTCTTTTATTTTTTCCTTTTTTTTCTTTTTTTTACATCTATATGTTCGTTTGCTAACTATCATTTCAACAAATGATGCTTTTTGGGTTAATATATGAAATCCAAAATCAATAGAGAAAAGAAAAGAATGCCCCGGATATCAAATGCAAGAGCGTCTTAGATTCAATCCCCCGATAATCAATATCTTGCCTTTGAATGTTGTGGCGATATTTAAAGTTGTGAAATTCCTCTCAAATTGCTTGGTTCATCCTCATAATTATGGTATTTGCTTGATATGTTCAAAAACTACTCCTTCTAGTTCTCATTATTTTCCCCATTCATTTATGCCAGGTTTTTAAAATTGCTTAACACATGGGGTGCAAAAATATCAAACTGAGAATTCTTAGTACAAATTTATTCTTCCAATTGTAATTAATATCGTATCAGTGTCTTTAAAGAGTCATCTCTGATGCTAGGGTATTGAATAGCTGGAGCATATCTCCTTATTAGATTTTTCTCCCCACACAGTTCCATCAAGATGCTTTGAGACTTATTCAATTGTCCGTTGATTTTAGAGATTTATCTTTAATGCAGGGGTATTGAATAGGTCGAATCTAGTTCCTTATTAGATTTGTTCTTCCCTACAACTCCAATAATTGTTCATTTCTTGACAGATTTTTTTATGTTAAACGAATTATCAAGTTTAAACAACTCTATCGGTCTTTCATAGAAGATTTTCTTATCATCGAACATTATTGGATGAGTAATAATCTTACATCTCGTGCTTCACCGATCAGAGCGTACTATGTAGAAAACCCTATTTCCAGAGCTACAGCTCAAGGCTACGACCTATTTTCGATATGTGTGGTGTACAAGGGAATCCACGTATCTATTGGTTACCATGTCCAAGGAAATGATATGTTTATATGATTTATAATTGCTACATGGAATCATGACTTTTGATTTGAACATGATCTTATATGATTGATGCTTTATAGATTGTTAACCAAGCATGCCTATATGTCATCCATGTATTTGATAAATTTAGTATGCATTTGTTATGACTACCTCACTAAGCTATGTAAGCCTAACATTCGTGTGTCTCATGCATTTCAGGATCTTGAAGTATTCCGGGCTCTGATCGTGTAATTGTGGTTGCAAGTCACTTCCACTAATCATATGTATGCTTAACTTTTATCTTGAACTCCTAGTAAGGTGGCATATGGCTCGAACATGTTATGTTTGCATATTTTTATATGTGTGTAGTGGCTTAATAGTGCCTAGGTGTTAAATGTGAAAGTTGGCATGTTTTGAATTGATAAACTAGTTAGAAATGAGCTTAAAAGCACACAAAGGTGAAAACTAGGTAAATGGATTCGAAACGCACTAAAATTTTGTATGCTATTAAAAATATGGATATTATGCTTGCTGGTAAAATTTGGTTAAGTTTGGACAACGTTCAACAGGTTAAATTGATTAAAAACCAGCTAAAATATGTCATTACAGGGCAGGCGTATCGGTACGGGTGATGGCGTATCGATACGGCCTTGTATAATTGGACTAATTGAAATAGGGTGTATTGATATGCAAGGGGGTGTATCGATACGGATTTGGATGGTAAGGTCTGAAAATTAAATTGTATCGATACAGATTTGGATGGTAAGGTCTAAAAATTAAATTGTATCGATACGACCTTAGGCTGTACCAAAACGGGTCAACCTTAGTCAACACGTATCAATATGGGCTTAGTGGTATCGATACCGTCTTGTTACCCTTGAACCTGGAATTTGGGAAATCAGCTTAGTGGACCGATATGGTCTTAGGCGTACTGGTACGGAGTCAGTTAATTCTGTTAAAAGTCTAAATTAAAGTTTTAAACAGTTTACATATTGGTCACTAAGTTTTAAATGGCCTAATTGGATAGGTAATAGTAACGAAAATTCACAGGTTAATAATTGGTAAGTTTAATTGTAGTTTAGTGAAAAGAAATCCCAATAAGTATCTCTAATTTTTAAAAATTACAATTTAGTCCATAAGTTTGAAAAAAGTTTAAAATTGGCCCTAAATCGAATAAGTAGTCAATGAATAGATCTCCATACCTTAAAAGAGTTCAATAAACTTCTCAAATAAGATTCTGAACTCCGATTATATCTCTGAATCTCCAATATATTTTCTGGTAGCATTTTCCGACCTTGTTCTCTACCAGGCCGGGAAGGGGTGATACATGCTCCTGAATTCTCAAGCGGGTTCAGAACAAAACTTCCTATGGAATAGTTGGGATCATGATAATTTCTGAAATTTTCAAATTTCGTTGATGTTGGCAATTTCACTTTATCTGCCTTTTTTATCGTGGCGACCTGATCTTTTCCCAATTTTATAGTGATGGCCACAGTTGGGAAATTAATCTTCGGACCTGGACCAATTGTCTAGAAATCTACCACCCCAAGATCTAGAAGGTGTTGAACTTTACGCTTGAAACTCACACATCTCTCGATGGAATGCCCTTGAATTCTGTCATGGTAATCGCAATGATCTTTCTCATTGATCCATCTCGGATATGGAAAGACTGAGCTTTGACGAAGCATGGTGCAATTAGTCAAGCGTGTAGCAACTTAGAGAACAAATCTTGGTATGTGAAAGGACTAGGAGTGAATTGAAAGTCCTTTGATTCCTCTTTCTCCTTTAGAGCATTAAAAGACTGATTGATCGATAACTGATGAAATTCTAAAGTCATTGATGTGAAAGGTTGACTTTGTGTAAAAGTGGGTGAAAATTTCAATATTGATGCAGCCGATATCCTCAACCTCTTATTTCACTTTGCACTTTCCTCATCATGTGGTTCTATCTCATCTAGCTCTCTACTTGTTGGTAAAGAAAAGATATTCGAGAGATGGTCCTCGATCTTATCAGGAGCCACTTCGTTGGGACACTCAAAAGTAGTACAGACTATTTCATACTGGTTGATGATAGCTTAGTCTTCATCTGACAAAGTCTTTTCTACTACAAAGCCATAGTCCTAGCTCTCGCTCGTCTTTTCCATCTCTTCACTCATGAGAGAGTCTTCGGTCAAAATCGTTATGCAAAACTGCTCGAATTCCCAACTTAAAGGAGACTTGACTTCTGACACATCCATCTTCACCCCCTTTGCATCTACCTCTTCAAGAGCGTTCATGCCCCGAACCTCGTGGTTTGGAGGTGGATTAATTTCCACACTAGGTCCTTCACACTTCAAGACTTTAACTTTTAGCACGCTTTGCACCACTTTCTTGAATGTCGTGCAATTCTCTATCGTGTGTGTTACACCCTCAAACCCAGCTTAGAAATAAACCAATTTAAAGAGTCTTACGAAACAAACAACAAACGTTTATGAACTTGGATCCATTATTTCAAGCATGCTTTCCGAAAATTCAGGGTAAATTAAAACCTTTTCAAAAGCTTTTCTTGATTTAACTCCCTTAGCTATACATAAGCAACCACATAATCATACATTAAGTAACAGGTTACTACTTCTTTCAAGTTGTTTATTAACCTTGATAGATTCCTAGCACAAGCACTACAAGCAACTAATGAGACTTAACAAACCCTATTAAAGGCCAGGAGGTAATAGCAATCCTTTATTCTAGATGTCTCTAATAATACAGGTCGTGCCATTTGACTTTAAACATTTTATTCGTATTTTATCTTCAGGCATCCTATAACACAACCCAAAAGGTTCGATACACTCAATTTCAAAGATCGGTCATTTATTAAGCGTACGCGATCCTAGATAGCTATATACATACTATCATCGGCAAATATCTCCAAGCATAAGCAAATAAGATACCATTTCTAGATTATGAGTTATATAAGACCGATCAACTAAACAATATTCTACCATTTATTTATAAATAAGTCTTTGGATAGTCATACATAATACTCCAACTTAATATAATTCTATCACCGTATTTTAGAGAGCTAATTATTCAAGATTCTAGATCTTACGTATGTATAAGCAACCATAATAAGAAATTATCAAATAGGAGATTATTAAGAGCCCGATACAGAACCTTTAATAATTATTAAGCTTACACACATACAAACCATAAAGAAAACTATAAGCTATATGCGGATAATTTAACTAGGTGCCACCATCCTAGGAGTTCCTAAGAGGTTATTCCGAAATATACGAAATTCCTCATATTCGTATCCAGCTCGGGTACAACTTGAGACTTCCCCAACCTGAAATGTAAAGACGTTAAACACAATTAGCAATTGCTAAGTGAGGTAGTATAAAGTACTTTTATGATTTAAAGGACTTTTAAACCCGTTCATTAACCCATCATTATGATCGACTAAAATCTAGATAAGTACTGATATGATCGATTATTCAATCGATTTCTTCACAAGGTTTTGACCCTAGTATCTCTAATGGTGATATCATACCAACTTAACTGAATAGATCGCTTGTGAAAAATAATAATAAATCATTTAGGTATTCAACTGATAACTTTATAATCCCTTCATACAAGATGATATCCTTATAGTTGTAACCCAAAGTTTATCAAATGACATGACTTTAGGATCGTTATACTTGACTTTTGAGATTGACTTTATGCCACTTTAAAAATGATTTTATTCATTCAAATATTCCATGCTTAATCAACTATTTTGTTATAGGTTATCACTCTTCCAAAGATAACAAGGTTCTAAACATTGCGTTTTACTTGTCATGCCATTAATTACTTTAATTCTTTGTATTTTGCTTATAAACTTTCTTGGGTTCATTACCAACAAAGGTTAACAATACATAGTTATCTAACACTCTAAACCGAAATCTTATTACACCTTAACTTGAGTTGTTAGGCAATAGACATATATAGAGAAATAGTTTTTTAAGCCAGTTGTTCAATATGTTATAAAGTGTTTAATACTTATCTCACAAATCAACTGTATGTATTTTCCTTATATACATAATCAAACAGTCCCCCAAAATGTTTTACTATATCAAATGTGGGTATTACACTTGCCAATTAACTATTTAAAAATTAAACATAACAATACCATTATCACTTATTAAATTAACTTAAACCTTCATTGTTTTTCCTTTAAACCAAACATTATCTTCAAGTTATCTTCATTTTTCTTTGAATTATCTTTAACTTAGCCTTGAGAATCGAGTATACAATCTTGGTACACGAATCCTAATTAACAAGTATCAAACAAGGGTACACAAAGTACCGAACAAGGGTACACAAAGTACCAATTCCTTCATCATTAAGCAAGGGTACTCATAGTACCAATTAATCACTCAATCTTTATCAAACAAGGGACCGTAGTCCATTCTAACACGCGAGCTCGACGAACTCTGTGGCATGCCAACTATACCTATGATTGACTCGAAACCAAGGCTTTCCATTAATTTCTTATCATATCAATTTCAAAAGTGAGCTTAGCCCCATAACAAGGCCTTCAAAAGCAATTCATATCATATCAAATCCAAGGATGAGATTAGCTCCTCATCATGGTTTACTTACAACATTTTATGTTATGTCAAACTTAAGAATGGGCTTAATCCCACATTATGGCTTTCGAATGCATGTAGCTTCATATAAGGCTTATTTCTTTTAAAAATTATTTCTTTCTTTACATATATATATGTAAATACATCAAGTATCTCATAGTGTGTCCACCATTTTTAATCATATTTGCCTTTCAAATTAGTAAGAATTCATAACAATTTTGCACTAGCAATCTTTTCATAAGATATCATGTTCATATACAAATGCAAATAGCAACAAATTAGTATCCATTTCATAGCATGACTAAATACATTAAATTAAATCTAGTTTGCAGCCAAACTTCGTATAATAGAGTACTTTTAAAAGTACTTGCCTTCAATTCCAGCTTAACCCCCATTTAGCACATTTAATCATTTAAAAGCAAGCCAAGTCAATTTAATATAACATGAAGATGCTCAGGACAATTTACTTTATCCCGAGACTTAAAGATATGCTCACCTTATATCCTGAAGTTACAAGATACCTAAATCCACAACCAAAACTTTGATATTTATCCAATTTCCCTCCTAGCTTCTTCTTGGTCAAGAGTTGACAATATTATAATTTGCATATTAGAGCCATATTTACCAACGAAACATGGTAACTCAACAATGCACCATTCGAATGTTTCATGAAGCTACCCAACATAAATTTGATCTCTAACAAATTTCATGACACAATTCACATATGGAAATTAAAGCCAAAACCATAACTTAAAACATTTAATCACAAGAAAGGAAGGGTATATTTACTCTCTTCCTAGATTAATCGATCGTGGTCTTAAGAAATTTGACTCATTAAGCTTAAATTCTTCCTTCTCCATGGTTATCAAACAAGTTTTTTTTCCTCTTTTTCTTAAGCTTAGATTCGGCTAAAATGGGGAAAAGAAGATGATAATGTTGAAACCCCACATTCTTCAATCCACATGTCTTCTTAGCTTGAAGACATGTGTAATTACCACTAATTAAATGTCATTTAGCATGCAACCCCTACATTTGACAGCTTAAACAATTTGGTACTTTAAAGATTAGCCAACCATTTCCCTTTTTCTTACAATTTTGCCCTAGCTTTTAGTTAAATCTAAGCTTTTCCATATACACATATATGTCTATCAAGTGATGATACTATAAGAAACATTAACATACGGCCAAACCGGTCTTTGGGTATAATACAAAATCAAATTAATTCACATTCGGATTGGTAACATACTTATAGGTCGTATTTTAGGATATTACAGTGTGTCCTACTAATCTAGCATGGTACTCACACTGTGCATTAACATCATACCACGAGGGATAGGGTGATTGAAAGGGAGAAACGAAATGTGGTCGAACCAATTCGGCCTTATATAGTTGCGAGTACAACTCCGCGTACGAAATTGGTGAAGGGGTGAAGGATTTCTTCATCTCTTCTTTGGGACCCTTAGTTTTTTTTTTCTAATCGAGCCTTGCACATTCTGGGACACAGCCTAGGGTGAGGAGACCATCAACTTCTTAGGGCCCTTATGGGTGCCCGCGTTGCTAACCTTCTGACCTATTTTCTCATCCTACTTTCGAGACAATTTTCGGTTCGCTGGCGAAGACAAGATTTTCAAGAAAGAATCTTCAATCTTATCCAACACCAATTCAATGGGACATTCAGAAGTAGTGCGGACTACCTCATACTGGTTGACGATGGCTTGGTTTTCATTTGACAAAGTCCTTTCCGCTATAAAGTTGCAATCCCACTTCTCACTTGTTCTTCCAATCTCTTCTTGCATGAAAGAGTCTTCCTCCATGCCTTTTTCTTTAGTCCTGGTAGCTATCATACCCTTTATTTCATCAATTTTCCCCCTTATTTCATCCTGAAACTTCTTCACATGTGATATCATCTCTCTTTGATTCCAAAACAAATGTTCTTGAAGCTGTTCGAGCTTATCCACCCTAGCCACTAGGTCATTCATACTTCTAAAGATGTACTAGCTAGAAGTCATCCCTTTGTTCTTCCTATTTTCTGAGACGAATGGCTTTCTCAAATTGGCTTTTATTTCAGCAAAAATGTCTTTTATTTGCTTGTTCTAGGGTCGGGCAAAGTGTGAATGCAGCATCTTTGATTACTGTCACAAAATTCCCCCACCGTTAATCTTATTGTTTAATTACTTAATGCATGATACATGCTTTATGTAATGCGCGGAACAAATAAGATGCATGGATGTATGCAGATGACAGCATTGATTCCATTGGTGGTCACCCTAGAGCAACTCTCATTGGCTTGAAAAGGTTCTCGACTCAAAGGAGGCACTAATAAGTCTCGACCCTCACTTCTAATTCTTCGACGGCTCTGAGTAGCTGAAAAAAAAAACTTAATGTCTTCTCTATCCTCGGGTACATGAAAGAAATAAAGTGCTTTAGCTTTCGCCGCCAATGCCTCCACATGCTGGGCTATCCCTTGCACTTGAACTATCCAACTATGTTGTACTGGTCTAGGTCTTGAATAAATCGGCTATCATCATGAAGACGCATGAATAACTTTGCACTACAACTTTAAGTCTCGATTATAATTTGAAATATCTCCTTCTAATGCTGACCGTCTTGAGGCTCGAGGAATCCACCATGATTGTGACACTCTTGGAAAGATTGACCGACTCTTCTGCACCTTTTTTTGAATCCACAAAGGTCGTCTAGCTAGGGACGCCTAGGTGTACTCCGTTATTATACGCTTACCTGGCAAACTGTCACCTTGAACCCTTTTGGTTGACATAGAACCATTATCTCACTGTTGAGCTGCTATCCTCCTATTTAAGATACGTCTCACCCATAATGGAAGATCTCAAATTGGGTAAACCAGTTGAATCAACACCTTTATGCAATGTAGATGCAAAATATATACAAAGCAAAACGCAAAAAGAATTGGATAAAATCAATAAATACATGGAATTAAATAAAGCATCAAACAACATTACCCTATTTATATCCTTTCTACCAACCTAGGTTTAACAGCATGGCTTTAAAAGGGGTAGGCTTTCTATGTTCACTACATGCAGTTTTGGTGCTAGGAAGGTACCCGAATTGTCCTTGTTGTCCCCTACTAAGGGCAGCAAGGCCCCCGATCATCACCCATTATAGGTTAATTTCAACGGAGTTTAATTTAGGGAGACCCATTCGCTATGTTCGTATGGAGAAACAATATACCCATGAAAACATAGGGTACTCGAGCCCTAAAGGTACTTACTAGGCCCATACAGAGGAACGATATCCCCACGAAAGCACTAGCATTTCCCCTGCTTAAAAGGACGGGTTTATATGTCAAATTTTAAATGCGTTAAAATAACTCGCATTTATAAACAAATATCAACTTAATTGTCACTTTAACTCACAACTTCCCATATTAAATAAGCGGTAAGTTTTTGAGGTCTGGCTCTATTTATGAAAAAAAGTTCAGTCCCCAGCGGAGTCGCCATGTTGTAGCGACCTTTTTTGAAAATTCATCGCTAAAAAGGAGTAGGTAGACTGGACATCGAAGATAAAACAAGAGATCCTAGGTTCGGGAGTCGGTTACGAATGAGGAAGGTTTCGCACCCCTACTACGCCCAAACTTGGTACCAAATTAATTACCGCTTTGTTAATAAAAGATTTGCGAATTAAAGTGGCAATTAAACCAAAATTCGGTTATACATGCGAGTTAATTTTAAGGGCCCCACCATTCGAGAGTAAACAACAAAACCACCAGCACTGCGATTGGTACAAGCCACACTTACTCTCGAATAGAAGGCATCACATTGACTGTTAATAACAACATGGCAAAAACAACATGAATACGACAAACATCAATCAAGGCATGAAGTAAATACAAAGGAAATGATTCAAAATATCCTACATTAGCATCACATTATGTAATAGGGTATTACATATATATATAACTATTTAAATATATGTATAACATATATATAAGGGAAGTGGCAGTAGCCACAAATACATACATTATATGTTATGTAATATATATAAAACATATAATATATACATGTATTTATATATATCTAACCAGATGTATCATATAATGTATAAAAAATATATATTATATATCATATAAACTATATTATATAAATACATATTGTATACACATATTCATGGTGTTTCGAACCATATATTATATAATGTAGAAAACATGTATTTATTTATAAGAACCATATATTTAAATATTACATGTAGAATATATATACATTAACACCATATACTATGTTATAATACATACATAAATATATATATATATATGTATAATACATACCACATATCAAAACATATAATATACATTTAAAAGAACATAAATTATAACAAAACAAAACATATTAACATAACACATACATATACCAAGGCCACGTTACAAATGTAAATCATAATAATACAAAAAGAGGTGAAAGAGGACTAGAACTCAAAGAAAATAAAATATAGGGCAAAAATATAAATGCATGAAGGTTAGGGAAGAAACGGCGAAGACTTAAAAACGGGGACTACAACTGTGGTTTAAAAAGGCAAAAGGACTACGGTGGGGATTTTGGAATTCGGGTTTTTTAAAAACAAGTATAAAAATCAATTTTTTTGCTAATACAGAAAAAAAAAACCTAAAAAAAGTCTAACTCTCTCTCAGCCTCTCTCTTTTTCTTTGGAATTCGGATGAATACCGATGTGGTGTTCATCCCTGTCACCGTTAACTCTAGAATCTAGCCTCTGTTCCCCAAAAATGAACCAAAACGAGTCATTTTTTCCTTTTTTAAACCCAGATCTAACCCGTATTCCTCTTAAAAACCAAAAAATGACCCTTTTGTGAAAACCAGAACGAAAAATCCCTTTTCCTTTGAAAAACCAGAACCTCTTTTCGAAAATGAAGCCAAGAAACCTTTGCATGTCTGCCTCTTCACCGATTCACCCTGCATGGCCTCGAAGAGGTCGATGGGCTTGTCACCGGCAAGGGAGGATAATAGACAAAAGGGAGATCGATCGACGTGAGGAAGGCAGAACGACACAGAGGTAAAAAAAACTAAAACCCTAATTTTTGTATTTTTGGTGATGATGATTTGAAACAGAAAGAAAGGAGGAATACCTCTGAAAGTTGTTGCTTTTTCTCTATTTCTTCCAAATTCCCGAATCGGGTCTTTTACAATTGTTAGGGGTTTTCTCTTATAACCCCTTGAAATTACATAAATTTAGGAAAAGTAAAAAATGCCCTAAAAATTGTTATTGGTTGCACTTTGTAATTTGGATGTATTCATATGCAACTCTGATTCTTGTTGGCTTGTCTCTGAATCTCTATTTTTTTGGTTTCACCTTCTGACATTGCCCTTTTGCCTTTTTGCATATCGTGGCTACTCGATGAAGGAATGGACCAGAGGGAGAACCGGTTTGGGGAGCAAGGATTTGGTGGCCATTGGTTCTCCTCACCCACGTGGAGGGTAAAAGCAATAGACGCGCATGGGTTATCTGCGAGGAGTCGAGCGGTGAGCTCCACGCGGCTGGAAAAATGAAAGGTTTGGTGAGACCGAAGCGTCGTGTGTGTGCTCCACAAGCGCTTGGGTAGCTGAGGAGGCGTCCGTGCTCATGTCTGAGGCGGCTGCACGAGAATAGAAGAGGAAAATTAGGGTTTCTTCTTTTTTTATTATCAGGTTAGGGTTTCTTGTTATCGGTCCTAAAACGGGCCACTTAATGTAATATTTTTGGGTTTTGAAGTTTGACTATGGACTATATTAATAAACTTGGGCTGTTTATTATTTTAATTGGGTTACATTTATTTTAAAGTGGTATTGGGTACTTATTATTTATATTGGACTCTAAATATTTTTGGGGTTTTAAGTTTGGGCTCTAATTGGGCCAAATGTAGTATCTTTAACATTTTTGGGTTTTTGTAATTGGATTTCTTTAAACAAACATTTGGGCTTTTATAATTATTATTTTGGCTTTTCTATTTGTATTTAATAACAATAATATGAATAATACAATATGATAATAATAATAATAATAATAATAATAATGAGCCAGAATATGGAAACGTGACAACTACAATCGTACCCAATTAACATTAATAACAATAGCATAAGGAAATAGGTAAGATTAATATGCAATAATAAATTTTCTTCTCCCTTTTTCTTTTTCTCTTTCTTTTTCAAATTAGACCCACATGTGCTATAATATTTTTGGATTTTTAAACAGATAGTATGTAACATCCTCAACCCAGTTTAGGAGAAAAACCGAAATCGAGAATGTTAAATAAAGGGAAAACGAAAACCAGAATCAGAAAATTTCAAAAAAAATTCAACCAATCAAAGAATAACAGGATGGTTGCTTATCGCTTATAAACTTCCTTGGGTTCTACTTCTTTCAAAGTGCCGAATCAATTGATTGGAACTAGAAGTTCTACAGATTCATTTGATCATATTTATTTCAACTACTTAGCAAAAAGCTGACATAAACAAATGGCCTTACTAAGGCAATACTGAAATTTCTTATACATGGCATGATCTAACTATCAAATGTTATTTATTCTTATTTTAATCTATGCACATTATGTTCAGAATGGTTGTTTATGCTCAACCATTTACCATTTGATTCTACATCAATTAACTATGCAAGCACAGCTTGAATAGCCAAGCTGGATCATCTATCCGATTATCTTGCACATTTTAACTATATGTAATTCATTTCTCAGTCGAAACAATTAAGTCTTTTAGACATTTACCAAGTAGACCAGGATATAACAAAACACGTTACAAGGATACATTCAAGTATCAAATATTTATTTCCTTCTTTAACAGACTCTAAATCTTAAACCATTCGACATGACCAAACTTTCAATATTATTTTCATAACACGATCGATCCAATCATTTAGAAGCACATTTATCCAACATAACTCATCTATACATTCCTTGATTGAGACAATGGTTCTTTAGGGGATCGATCCTTTCAGTATTATTAAACCAATACAACTTTGACTTATTACAAATTTAACAGTACTTAACCAGATTATCTCAAATGTTAAGCTATAATGTTTAGCCCATGTCCTCAGCCTTCATTAACAAACAATCCATTAAGACATCAATGTCCCAATTACTAATGAGACAAGTTTTGTCACCTAACATGTTTTAAGCATGTATATAGTGCTTATCAAGCAAGCATATTTTTAGAGCAATACTATAGAAACATATTAATTCCTCTTATGAAGCAAGCACATACCTTATCACCCATGTGATACAATGACTATATTCATTCAAACTTTAACTTAAAAACTATCTCATTATACAACCCATCAATTCATAGTTACTTAACAACACAAGACATTTGACAAAGCTTAATATATAATACAATCACCACAAGCAACTATACAACCACATTCTAACATATCTTGGTTAGTTATGGACTCATTTGAACCGGCCATAACTTGTTTCATTTATCACTTTAGAATTATTAATGCTCACAAGCCTTCCACTTAAGAGATCATACAATTCATATTAAATTCATCCTTCTATTATACTTGAGCTAAAAAGCTTTCAAACATTTACTAATACATACATAATTATAATCCCTAGGTTACATTCGAATAAGAAGGATCAAAATACCTCTTTACCATAGAAATTCAAGCATTAATAAGGATTTACACTAATCATGGTATGCAATTTAAAATTATACAAGCCGAGACCATATTGTCTAAATACAATTATATAGTCCATGGTGCCACCATTCTAGGAGTAAACTATCTAAGGTAGTTTCAAGCTCTACAAGAACTTCGAACCAAGACTCGTAATTTCTCAACCAATAGAGACAAGCACACTTGATTATCCTGCAATGCATGAAATGGAATGCATTAGGCTCATTTAGCCCAAGTGAGGTAGAAACATCAATGATAAATCACATTATGCATGAATCTTAAAGAATCACACATCCGGATACACACACATATATTAACATAATTTATCTTTATATTAATTTTAATTTATAGATTTTTATGATATTCAGTAGCTTATCCAAGCTTCATTATTCAATAGGTTGATCTTGTCAAAGATCAACTTGGCACATTGAAGTCTTCAAGACACTTGACTATTATCCATTAGTTTTCGATTCTTTATTAACAACATTCAAGACTCAAGTTGGAACCATACGATTGTACTCCAATTAGGAGTCGCTTTATGCTCACTAAAAGCTAACCATTCAAGACTAATCAAGAGCCATTCATTACCGGGCTCAACAAGAGGTTATACATTACAGGGCTTACCAAGAGCTTATCCATTACAATACTTGATCATAAGTCTATCGAATTCTTTACTTATTGTAAACAGTTCATATCTTTTACGGGTTTGCCTTGGATCACTATTTGTGATGAATAACTTTAGTTCAAGTGATACTTAGCTCAAAGCACATAGCAAAGGCTAATATCAAAACATATCAAGAGGGCATCCCTTGAGCAATTGCTTAAACAAAAGTACCAGAGGTACTAAAAGATCATTCGATCTTAATAACAAGGGACCTTAGTCCAAACATTTCAGGCATCAACCAATATATCCAAGGTCTTCCATTTACAAGGGCAACTTATATGTTTTATCTTAGTTTTGTCATTCAGGAAGTTGCTTATTGTACAAGTAACTTTACTTTTAAAGTCAACAGAGATGTCTTAGGTTACAAGTAACCTAGCTTGTTTTCTTATTTCAATAACTTATTATACAATTCAAGCTTTCTTACTCTTTAAATCCTTAGAGTTAACTAGCCAATCTTTATTGAGAACCTTACTATCATTGATTAGTGGCTATGTTATTCCAAGCTTTTCAACAATTGCACAAGTCATCTCAACATCATGGAAACTCCATAAACAATTAATCAAGCATAGCAAGGCATTTAAACATAAAAATACAACGTTGTTCAAGTCTAAACATGAATGCCATGCTATGAATGTATGCTCATCCACAATTAGCTCTATTTGAGCCTTTTTACACAATGTACATGTAATGCAATTCATTCACAACCAATCAATACATGATCTTAACAAATTAAACATCAGGATAACTCCGCATTACCTGAGACTCAAGTGACTGCACTCACCTGGTTATTCCAAAGTTATGGAATACCCAAATTCCACAAACTCTCTTAGATTCCTACAACACTTATCTTTATCCATTCATGTCCAAACATGTACCTCAAACAATTAAACCAAGTCATTATAATCTATCCAACATACAAGCAAATTATTAGCAGCTTAATCTATGTATTCACTATTCAGTTTATTCACCTTCAACTACTCAAAATAGTTTCAAACAGTTACCAGCATGCTTTATATAATCATAGTTGTCCCTAATTGTATTCTTACACAAGCCAGCCCCTTTAGAAATCATTCAGTTACAAATTAGCATTAATTTGACTCACAAACAACACACCAAAACAGCATCATTTTGCCCACCAAGCAGCACCTAGCATATCATATAATTTCTCATCCAAGACAGTACATACTTTTCATAACAAAACTGCCTAATTCCTTAACTGAGTTTAGGACAGTTTTAAGGTTACTTTAATCCAATTTAAAAGCTACTAGTTCAACATTTTAAACAACATGCCATTGGTTATTCAAACAGTATTTTATTACCCTTCACACTGCATTAATTAACTAAATTTCCAGCCTTTCCTAGTATAACATCCTGAATTTTGATATAGGGTTAATCTTGATACTACTCTTGAGAAATTAAATTAGTATCTACAATTGAAAGCTTATAGGACCGAATTGAACTTAAACAATCTATAGGACTCAAACTGAGAGAACCAAATGGATTATGTAGCAAACTAGGTGATTTGCATGGTGAACTATTTTCCTAATAAGAGAACTAAGTGGTGACAGCTTTGTATGAAGCCATCTGTGGCTATTTTAATTTGTTTGTAAAACAAACAAATATACAATAGCATATTCATTCTTCTCTAGACCGAGACTGAGGAATTGAGAGAAAAAGATAGTGTAATTCAAGGGATTGCATGATTTTGGTTACCTTTGAAGATTGAATTGTACTTGCATGTTGAGAATGTAAGTCTTTTGTGATTTTTCTTTAATTTGAAGTACTAAGTGATTGTTTGTAGCTAGAATTAAACTTTGTTAGTCGAAATCCTTACATGATTAGAAGTATTAGCTTGATGTTAGTAGATTAGAAACAGAATTTGTTGTTGAAGCATGTTTTGGTAACCAATTGATCGCTAATGACAACTAGGATGCATTAGAGCAATATTCATTTCTGGAAATAAAAGAATTTTGCGTTGATATGAAATGAATCAAGAATTAGACAAATCCTTAAAAGCTACTCTGTCTGAGAATGGCATGAAACCAAATTGCTTTGATAATTGTTGTAACATGGATTGTCTAAGCTTCAATTACATGACAAATTGTTGATTTAATAAAGTACAAATATATGTATATTATAATGAACCATAGGAAAACATGGGAAAAGCTTAGAATGGGTGGGATAACGGTTTAAAAGGATTATAATGAACTAGAAACTGCCATGTATAAGTAGTATATTGTAGGGCTATTTTGAGAAAATGATTGCTTAAATTGAGTACTGTTATTTGTAATTTAAACACTAAATGATGACTTTAAGCATGTTAAGTAGTTAACTGGTATTTGGATGCTTATGTGCGTGATAGAAAAGTGCTTGAATGATTAAAAGTGGGAAAGACATTAAGGGCAGTTTCGAACTATATATGATTCAGGATAGGGACTGCTTTGTATGATTATGATTGTATACAATGTGTGAAATTGCTTAAGTTATGAATTAGATGTTATGGATGGATAATTTTCATGTAAGCATTAGAATTTCAAGTTCAAAGGCTTGTTCGAGCATGCATAGATAGATAGGTAAAAGAATTAAGTAATCATGAGATGATTCTAATGCACCATTAAATTGTTGTTACAATTAGACAACAAAGGAGTTAATCAAGAGGACGAGAGGAGGAAGGGAGTTGTTATCCACGATCAAGAATAACTTGGAGAATTTGTGAGTATAATTATGTTTAAATAAACATGGATTTGTTGAATGTATTAAGTTACTTGGTTGTATGGTGAGGCATAAACTGTCTATAATTGCTCGGAGTTGCTAATGTTTGGTAAGATAATAGTGGCCAAGGTAAGTGGAATAATCACTTGTACCCTTTTATAATTGAATCATGAATTGGTTGCTTGCAATGCTTGAGGTAAAGTCTAGTGTAATTGATTATGTACTCGATGAGTTAAGAAGAACAAAGAACAAATAATCAAATAGTTCACATGTATGTTTCAATAGTATATGATACTATTGCCTGGAAAGTAATGATCAAATAGACTATATGCTTCAATGGTACTGATTACCATTGCCTGAAAATGCTTAAATAAGTTATATACTTCAATGGTACTAATCACCATTGCCTGGTAATGCTTAACAAATAGAATATATGCTTCAATGGTATTGATTACCATTGCCTGATAATACTTGAACGAATAGATTATATACATCAATGGTATAAGCTACCATTGCCTGATAAAACTCGATTGAATAGATTACACATTCAATGGCACATGTTCCATTGCCTGATAATGCTTGAGTGATTATGCCCTTCTATAATTTAGCTAGTCAATCCATATAAAACGATGTAGTATGCCCATGATATATTTGGTCATTAAATTGATCAACTATAGTAGTTGCTTGATGAAACATTCCCCTTGGAAGCATGATTCTGTTACTTTGTATTTATGCTTAAATGAGCTTCCTTCTAAGTGAATTAAGAACTTGCATTTACATTGTTGTTGTCTATGTTTGAAACCAGCAACCTAATTACTCACCCTGTCTCTTTTCAGGTGAAGCTAGCCTATAGTTAAAATCGTGGAAGTAAAGCAAGGTCACTAAAGGCAATGAATGTATGTTATGTTTTGTGTTATGTAAACTCCTAGAAGGTGGCACTAGTTGGAAATACCGAACTTAAGAATCTTTAGGGTTCTAAGGGGGAATGTAATACTGCTTTAACAAGATAAGGCTTATGTATATATTCATGTTTTGTGTTTATTTGATGTTTAGAAATTGGTTGATTTTTCCTTGCTAGATTAGTTATGGATGAACATTTGAATGATGTGGTCTCATATTAGGAGATGTTTCAATTGCTTATAAGTCACATAGCCTGGTTATTTGATCATATATAATTTTCATTACAATTGCTTGATTGAATAGCATGACTACCTTCGAATGGATAGCCTATTGCGAATGCTTGACTTGTTGATATGTTAATGCTATGCTATGTGACAATTTTGAAGGCGATAACAAATGAATTCAGGTAAAATAATCTCACACTTGCGCTTAAGTGGTTAAATGGATTAAGTCTTTATATTGAATCCGAAATGCTCATAGTCCTTATATAGTCTCAATAGATTGTCTTAAAATGCATGCTCTTGACGGCTAATTGAATGATTTTTATAGCCTTAACTATTTGTTTTTTCATAGAATTATCTCATATTTTTTAGTCTAAGGATGCTTTGTATGATATCTATTTATCACTATACTCAATTGATGCTTCGTAGCTTGTGCTCGAATGCTTGTACTCGAATGGTCTCACCATGAACCCTTTTAATCGAATACTAACTTGTTAGACAAGTTAGATTGTCTTCTCCGAGATTAATACTATCTTCTAGGCTCGGGAGTTTGAGGTATTACACCTAGACTGTTTTTCAATAATATTTTCTAATTCCCTAAGTGGCTGCTGCTGCCGGGCAGCTTGAGCCTCACTCGGTTAAAATTCGATATCTTTCATTCCGTATATCGGAATTTCAAACCGTTTACACCGTTGGAAAGCTGACTCAACTAGCTTTCTAACCGTATCGACATAGCATTTTTACTTCTTATGAATTAATGCGGTTTTTTTAATCTAAAGGCACTCCCAATTCTGCCATTGGGCAAATTGTACACTCCTTACAGACTCATCTCTAAAAATTGTTCCATAACTCGGAATCCAATTTCGTTTGTTTTAAATAAAACTAGACATAATAATCTTTCTAACCATATGAATCATAGCTTCTAATTCGACTTGTACAATTTATAGTGAATTTTCAAACCTACTGCCAATATACAAAAACTGGGCAGACTTTTAATTCATACCTTACCTATAAGTTAAATTCAATCTTGTTCTTTACTCATTTTCAAGACAGCAATTACAATTTGGTCTTTATTTAGCATACTCTCACTAGTTAGACTTATAACCATTATTTAAACAATCAATTAAGGATTCCAATTATAATCGGCAGTTTAGAAACCATAATAAACAGTTCTAATATTTCCTTCCATGCTACTTTTCTCTCTAGATATGCCCTTAACTTCAAGAAAGTTTAACCAATAAGTGTAGTATTATAACAACTCAAATTTCCGTCTACCAATTAAATATTCGAAACAGAACAAGGCAATTCCCGATTCACTCTATTAAACTAGACCGAACAGCTCTTCTAAAGAACCAGATTTTTTCATGGAAATCCCTTTAATACAATCAAATACTTTGAAGACACAATTTTACCATATTTTCAGCTTCTTAACTTACCATTCAGCTATATCTTATGATTAATATACGTCATATAAATCAATAACAAGCATTCTAAGGCTTCAATAATTTACCGGTCATCAAGGTAATTCAAACAAGCTAATATCCACATTCCATACTTCTAATATCATCCTCTAGATTCAAGATTCCAGTTCATTTCTAAATCTCATTCAATCCAGCCCCCAATTCGAAAGGTCACAAGTGTCTCAACAAATAAATTTACTCATAGCTATCTATATCAAGACATCTAGTTCAATCACCCAAACAAAACACATTTCTATCATTCAACTATCATTTAAACCAAGCTTACATGTTCATCATGCAATAATTCCTCTAAATTCAAATCACCCTTACCGTAAATAACAATCACAAACACAAAGGATCGAGAGACATTACCTTGATTGACAACTGAGCTCCAATCTAACAAAATCTTCCAATAATAAGCTCAATTTCACCTCAAACTAGTATGGATTTTATCAAACTCTCCTTCTCTCTCATAAACAAGCATTCGGTTGGATGTCCCAAAAGAGAAGGAGATGGTTTTACTCTCCCTTGACCTAAATTTTCAAGGGAACACCTCACTAGGGTCCCTACTTTGTTTAAAATCTTACATGCAAACTTGTACCTTTTTAAGCATACATATTTTAGTCCTTTGGAAATAAAATTTCGGTCATCAAGACTTGACAATTTACTCCTTCAATTGACTAAAGAGAATATCATACAATGACTTAATTATAAAATAAACATAATACTTTACTAGACCCTATTTTTAGGATGTTACAAATCTTCCCCCCTTAAAAAAATTTGTCCTCGAATTTCTACAATGACAACGATTTTGTATTATTAATTTCAAAATATTTTGTATATTCTGAGTTTCATATAGAGCAAACCACTTGTATTGGTTACAAATTACCAACAAAGGACAAGAACTCGAGCACCTAGGTGGCACAACAGACTTATAGAGATGTAGTGAGTCCATGGTTAGTCCGAGAATCGACTAAACCATGCTCTGATACCAATTTGTAACATCCTCAACTTGGTTTAGGAGAAAAACTGGAATTGAGAATGTTACAGCAAGGGAAAAGGGAAACCAAAATCAGAAAATTTCAAATTTTCTTTTCAACCAATCAAAGAATAACATGATGGTTGCTTATCGCTTATAAACTTCCTTGGGTTCTACTTCTATCAAAGTATTTAATCTTTAAGAATGTAAGACACACTGAATCAACTGATTGGAGCTAGAAGTTCTACAGATTCATTTGATCATATTTATTTCAGTTACTTAGCAAAAAGATGACATAAGCAAATGGCCTTACTAAGGCAATACTGAAATATCTTATACATGGCATGATCTAACTATCAAATGTTATTTAGTCTTATTTCAATCTATGCACATTATGTTCAGAATGGTTGTTTATGCTCAACCATTTACTATTTGATTCTACATCAATTAACTATGCAAGCACAGCTCGAATAGCCAAGCTGGATCATCTATCCGATCATCTTGCACATTTTAACTATATGTAATTCATTTCTCAGTCGAAACAATTAAGTCTTTTAGACATTTACCAAGCAGACCAAGACGTAACAAAATACATGAAAAGGATACATTCAAGTATCAAATATTTATTTCCTTATTTAACATACTCTAAATCTTAAACCATTCGACATGACCAAACTCCCAATATTATTTTCATAACATGATCGATCCAATCATTTAGAAGCACATTTAGCCAACATGACTCATCTATACATTCCTTGATCGAGACAAAGGTTCTTTAAGGGATCGATCCTTTCAGTATTATTAAACTAATACAACTTTGACTTATTACAAATTTAACAGTACTTAACCAGATTATCTCAAATGTTAAGCTATAATGTTTATCCCATGTCCTCAACCTTCATTAACAAACAATCCGTTAAGACATGAATGTCCCAATTACTATTGAAACAACTTTTGTCACCTAACATGTTTTAAGCATGTATATAGTGCTTATCAAGCAAGCATATGTTTAGAGCAATACTATAGAAACATATTAATTCTTCATATGAAGCAAGCACATACCTTATCACCCATGTGATACAATGACTATATTTATTCAGGCTTTAACTTAAAAACTATCTCATTATACAACCCACCAATTCACAGTTACTTAATAACACAAGACATTTGACAAAGCTTAATATATAATACAATCACCACAAGCAACTATACAACCACATTCTAACATATCTTGGTTAGTTATGGACTCATTTGAACCGGCCATAACTTGTTTCATTTATCACTTTAGAATTATTAATGCTCACAAGCCTTCCACTTAAGAGATCATACAATTCATATTAAATTCATCCTTCTATTATACTTGAGCTAAAAAGCTTTCAAACATTTACTTATGCATACATAATTATAATCCCTAGGTTACATTCGAATAACAAGGATCAAAATACCTCTTTACCATAGAAATTCAAGCATTAATAAGGATTTACACTAATCATGGTATGCAATTTAAAATTATACAAGCCGAGACCATAATGTCTAAATACAATTATATAATCCATGGTGCCACCATTCTACAAGTAAACTATCTAAGGTAGTTTCGAGCTCTAAAGAACTTCGAACCAAGACTCGTAATTTCTCAACCAATAGAGACAAGCACACTTGATTATCCTGCAATGCATGAAATGGAATGCATTAGGCTCATTTAGCCTAAGTGAGGTAGAAACATCAATGATAAAACACATTATGCATGAATCTTAAAGAATCATACATCCGGATACACACACATATATTAACATAACTTATCTTTATCTTAATTTTAATTAATAGATTTTTATGATATTCAGTGGCTTATCCAAGCTTCAGTATTCAATAGGTTGATCTTGTCAAAGATCAACTTGGCACATTGAAGTCTTCAAGATACTTGACTATTATCCATTAGTTTTCGATTCTTTATTAACAACATTCAAGACTCAGGTTGGAACCATACGATTGTACTCCAATTAGGAGTCACTTTATGCTCACTAAGAGCTAACCATTCCAGACTAATCAAGAACCATTCATTACCAGGCTCAACAAGAGCTTATACATTACAAGGCTCACCAAGAGCTTATCCATTACAATACTTGATCATAAGTCTGTCGAATTCTTTACTTATTGTAAACATTTCATATCTTTTACGGGTTTGCCTTGGATCACTATTTGTGATGAATAACATTAGTTCAGGTGATACTTAGCTCAAAGCACATAGCAAAGGCTAATATCAAAACATATCAAGAGGACGTCCCCTGAGCAACTGCTTAAACAAGAGTACCAGAGGTACTAAAAGATCATTCGATCTTAATAACAAGGGACCTTAATCCAAACATTTCAGGCATCAACCAATATATCCAAGGTCTTCCATTCACAGGAGCAACTTATATGTTTTATCTTAGTTTTGTCATTCAGGAAGTTGCTTATTGTACAAGTAACTTTACTTTTAAAGTTAACAGAGATGTCTTAGGTTACAAGTAACCTAGCTTGTTTTCTTATTTCAATAACTTATTATACAATTCAAGCTTTCTTACTCTTTAACTCCTTAGAGTTAACTAGCCAATCTTTATTGAGGACCTTACTATCATTGATTAGTGGTTATGTTATTCCAAGCTTTTCAACAAATACACAAGTCATCTCAACATCATGGAAACTCCATAAACAATTATTCAAGCATAGCAAGGCATTTAAACATAAAAATACAACATTGTTCTAGTCTAAACATGATTGACATGCTATGAATGTATGCTCATCCACAATTAGCTCTATTTGAGCCTTTTTACACAATGTACATGTAATGCAATTCATTCACAACCAATCAATACATAATCTTAACAAATTAAACATCGAGATAACTCCGCATTACCTGAGACTCAAGTGACTACACTCACCTGGTTATTCCAAAGTTATGGAATACCCAAATTCCACAAACTCTCTTAGATTCCCACAACACTTATATTTATCCATTCATGTCCAAACATGTGCCTCAAACAATTAAACCAAGTCATTATAATCTATCCAACATACAAGCAAATTATTAACAACTTAATCTATGTATTCACTATTCAGTCTATTTACCTTCAACTACTCAAAACAGTCTCAAACAATTGCCAACATGCTTTATATAATCAGAGTTGTCCCTAATTGTATTCTTACACAAGCCAACCCCTTTAGCAATCATTCGGTTACAAATTAGCATTAATTTGACTCACAAACAACACACCAAAACAGCATCATTTTTCCCACCAAGCAGCACCTATCATGTCATATAATTTCTCATCCAAGACAGTACACACTTTTCAATAACAAGACTGCCTAATTCCTTGACTGAGTTTAGGACAGTTTTAAGGTTACTTTCATCCAATTTAAAAGCTACTAGTTCAACATTTTAAACAACATGCCATCGGTTGTCAAAACAGTATTTTATTACCCTTCACACTGCATTAATTAACTAAATTTCCAGCCTTTCCTAGACTGTTTTCAATAATATTTTCTAATTCCCTAAGTGGCTGCTGCTGGCGGACAGCTTGCGCCTCTCTCGGTTAAAATTCCATATCTTTTATTCCGTATATCGGAATTTTGAACCGTTTACACCATTGGGAAGCTGACTCAACTAGCTTTCTAACCATATGGGCCTTGTATTTTTACTCCTTATGAATTTATACAGTTTTTTAATCTAAAGGTACTCCAAATTCTGCCACTGGGCAGATTGTACACTCCTTAAAGACTCATCTCTGAAAACTGTTCCATAACTTGGAATCCAATTCCGTTTGTTTTAAATGAAACTAGACATAATAAGCTTTCTAACCATATGAATCATAGCTTCTAATTCGACTTGTACAATTTATAGTGAATTTTCAAACCTACTGCCAATATACAAAAACTGGGCATACTTTTAATTCATACCTTACCTATAAGTTAAATTCAGTCTTGTTCTTTACTCATTTTCAAGAAAGCAATTCCAATTTGGTCTTTATTTAGCATACTCTCACTATTTAGACTTATAACCATTATTTAAACAATCAATTAAGGATTCCAATTATAATCGGCAGTTTAGAAACCATAATAAACAGTTCTAATATTTCCTTCTATGCTACTTTTCTCTCTAGATATGCCCTTAACTTCAAGAAAGTTTAACCAATAAGTGTAGTATTATAACAACTCAAATTTCCGTCTACCAATTAAATATTCGAAACAGAACAAGGCAATTCCCGATTCACTCTATTAAACTAGACCGAACAGCTCTTCTAAAGCACCAGATTTTTTCATGGAAATCCCTTTAATACAATTAAATACTTTGGATATCCAATTTTACCATATTCTCATCTTCTTAACTTACCATTCAGCTATATCTTACGATTAATATAAGTCATATAAATCAATAACAAGCATTCTAAGGCTTCAATCATTTACCGGTCATCAAAGTAATTCAAACAAGTTAATATCCACATTCCATACTTCTAATATCATCCTCTAGATTCAAGATTCCAGTTCATTTCTAAATCTCATTCAATCCAGCCCCCAATTTCGAAAGGTCACAAGTGTCTCAACAAATAAATTTACTCATTGCAATCTATATCAAGACATCTAGTTCTATCACCCAAACAAAACACATTTCTATCATTCAACTATCATTTAAACCAAGCTCACATGTTCATCATGCAAGAATTCATCTAAATTCAAATCACCCTTACCGTAAATAACAATCACAAACACAAAGGACCGATAGACATTACCTTGATTGACAACCGAGCTCCAATCTAACAAAATCTTCAATAATAAGCTCAATTTCACCTCAAACTAGTAGGGATTTTATCATACTCTCGTTCTCTCTCATAAACAAGCATCCGGTTGGATGTCCCAAAAGAGAAGGAGAAGGTTTTACTCTCCCTTGACCTAGATTTTCAAGGGAACACCTCACTAGGGTCCCTACTTTGTTTAAAATCTTACATGCAAACTTGTACTTTTTTAAGCATACATATTTTAGTCCTTTGGAAATAACATCTCGGTCATCAAGACTTTACAATTTAGTCCTTCAATATGACTAAAGAGAATATCATACAATGACTTAATTATAAAATAAAGATAATATTTTACTAGACCCTATTTTTAGGATGTTACATAGTAACAAAGCAACGAAGGTAAATAGATAAAGAAGCCCATTATTGTTATAAGCATAAAACGGGTTAATACCCCGGATAAAATTAGTGATTACAAAAACAACGACATAGATTGTAATATAAATGTACCTGCAATCGCGTTGATGTCGTTACGTCCATCACGATGTATGTACACCCTCACGGGACCACCACCCTCAGGTTGGATAGTAACGGTATGAGCCACCGTCCTCGGACCCTTGTCCCTTCGCCGATACTGTCCTTGACTACAACCTTGCTATGGTGCAACCGCAGGTGCCCTAGCCCGTCCACCACCCACCAACAACGGAAAATCACGTCTCAAATAATCGATCGACCCATAACTCCAACAAGAGTTACAATAGCCGCAGGGGGCTGTCTCTCACGAGCCAAACGTGGATAGTCTCGCCTCATGTGATCACATGATCCACAAATCCAACAGGGATTATGTACTGCTCTAGCCTAGGCACCCTGACCCTGCGATCCTCGTCCAATACTACCCTTGCCTCACCTCAGCTTTGGGAGATACCTTTTATAACGATGCTTCTTAAACTAACCACCACCAAAACTAGAATCTGCAACCCTCTTACCAGAGCCAGAACCTCTCACACGAACTGATAAACCCAGGTTCTACTCAATGTCCTTCGCTCGTGCAACCAATACGTCAAAATCAGAGTAATCAGAAGCCAACATATATGTCTTAACATTATGTACCATTTTTAATGGAATCGATCACAACGATGCCTCTCAGTCGGTACCAGTTCAGGATCATACTGACTCAACCGGACAAATTGAACCTCGTACTTTGCTACAAACATACTACCCTAAACCAAAGCCATGAACTCAAGTTTCTTTTCATCCAAGTATCTAACTCCCAGATACTTCTTCTTAAAGATAGTTTGAAAGAACTCCCAGGTCACATCATCGGGTTCCATGCCCGCAGTCACGGTAGTCCACTAACTATACGCGTCTTCTTGCAACAAAGATACAACACATCCCAGCTTACAAGCATCGTTGCACCCCATTTATACAAAAATCCGATCAATACTGGCCATCCACTCATCGGGTGTCAACCCACGAAACTTAACTCCTTCTAGACTATACAAATGTTCCAATGGAAACCCCATTTGCCTAGCAGCTAGTGTAGGCACATGCACCCCAACAACAACAGTGTGAAAAGCTCTGATCATCGCTTATATCAAAGGCGTCATATCACCCAACACTGGCCCAACTGGTGCAGGTGGTACTTGCCCCACTCCTACAGGTGGATTAGGCGAAGGGGGTGGCAACCCTCTAGGAGATATAACATTCTTCTCCTTCCCTTGCCCAAAGGCAATAGCATTCACGCTAGACCTTAATTCTCCCCTCAATCGTAACATAACAACTATAATTAAGGCATGATAATTATACCAAAATAAAAACAATCAGGTCAGCTTCAAGCAAGGATCCAAGACTTCCATTTCAAAATTAAAACATTACATACTATAGTAATAAGGTAATGTATCCCACAAATATCCCCCAACATGGCATATGTCAACCGACGGACAAATAAACATTCACCGTACATAGAAAACAACAGTAATCAATCAATAAAATCATTCCAACAATCATAACCTCATCCCACTTATCACAAACATGGCTCTGATACCACCAAATGTAATCCCCTCGACCTCGCTTAGATGCCAGATCGAACCGAGCAAGCTATATAAGGTTTTGCTGAAACAAAACCCGAAATGATTAACTAAACTTAGGTTTATTTTTTTATTTTTATCTTGTCTAGATGCAATATTATAACTTATGGTGTGAATTCTGGCATCGGGTGAAACCTTAACTAAATCGGGCGTCGATTAGATATCCAATTACACGCATTTGCAATTTAGGGACTAAATTAAGAATCTAGAAAATTAAGAGGACTTATTCAGAATTCAGGTTACCAATCTACAGTTAGTCAGGTTACAAGTTTTCTTGCCAAAATTCAACTAAATCGGGCGACGGTTAGACATCCAATTGCACGCATTTGCAATTTAGGGACTAAATTAAGAATCTGGAAAATCAAGATGACTTATTCAGAATTCAGGTTAAAATCCACAATTAGTTAGGTTACATGCTTGCTTTCAATTGCATTCACATATATCAAGGGCCAAAATGAAAGAAATAGAAACTTTAGGAATCACATTAATTGAATTAATAGCAACCCATATCAATACGCGGGGCACCCGTACCGATACGGGGCTTCAATCCAACAGGGCATACCAGTACAAAGCCAAGGTGTATCGGTACGCGGACTCTTTTTCAAAAAGTGGATTTCTAGTAGCTAAAGCCCGTAGCGATACGGCCTTCCATGTACCGATCCCAGGCCAACATCTAGCATACCTGTACCGATACGAGGCCCCGCATATCAGTACGGCCTAACCCAAAATGTACACTTTTGCTAGTTTTTCATTCAATTATAGATCCGAACATGCTCTAACAAGTCATAAACATGAATGCCACTTACTTAAGGATTAATCCAAGCAAGATCATCAATGAATCATGCTTAAAACAAGACAACATTCTTCGATCAAGAATCTAGAGGCATGCTTCCTAAAAACTCAATCATCCAAAACTCAAAACATAAATCCACATCAAAACCAATAACATAAAGCCTCATACCATACCACAATAACGTTACAAACTTTCACAAATAGGGAGTTTAGCATATAACCCTCACAAACCACAACAATGAACCCCATTGCCTTTATTACACTAGTCTAGTTCAAAAACCATATTTTTGAGTTATCCAAGTCCTTGGAATTCCCCTCGCTTAATCGCTGCCTCCAACCTTTAATTCTTTGTATTGATGGACAAAGACAGCGTAAAGCACAAGGCTTAGTGAGAAGTTCTCAAAATACTACACCATCAATGTAATTAAAATTGTTTCCAACTCTCATGAGTTTAACATTTCAAAACCTCTTTTCAAAACATCATGCCTTTCAACCTATGCACTTAACATTTCCAAAACATGCATATTAAACCATATGCAACATGTATCATGGATCAACAGAAAAACCTCGTTTGCTAACCCTCAATTTAAGCTTTCCCACGCATAACAACCATATGAAAGACTTAAAGAGTAAACATGTATAAATCTACATTATACAACATAATCCACCAACATGATACATTATCAATTATATTGGCTTTCAAGTGATCATAAACCAAGTTCCACTTTACAAAATATTACACTGGATACACATATTCAACAAGTGTCCTCTCAACACTTCATGCAATCTCAACCGGAATCAAAGGTACAATCACAACCGGGTAAAATCACAACCCAATCATCAGTTAGAAGCATAATCCACTAACGGGTGTTTTTGGTACCATATAACCCCTTAACCGTTAGGGTACTCATGGTGGAGTATTCGGTACACATAAACCCTTCAACACCCAAGGTGACTTTTTATAGTGCACTATCAATCCTATGGCCGGCCAACTATATTCGATAACATTTTAAACCACGCCACTTGCCAATAAAATTCATTATTAACCATGTACTTCATTGTTTTTATAAGCAATAATCAAAACCATTTTCAATGCATTAACAAGAATTCCACATACTTACATGGATCATTTTCTCACTACTTTCATCATCAATATATGATTAAAAATAGTATAAAACGTGCTTAAACAGTAGGTACCATGTAATCAAAAATAAGTGCATAAAAACTATTTCGCCAAAGCACAACTGAGGGAGACATCTCATCATATTAACTTCCGAGTTTAAACCAGAGTTTCAAGACTAATCTAAACTACCAAAATAACCTTTAAACCATTTCAAAGCTAAAATCTATATTCTCACTCATCGACTTCGCAAAACCTCAATTGCAATTGCAAACTACTCCTCCAAAGCTTCCGAAATGGTGCCCCAAGCTTGAGGATCAAATTCCCCTAATTTAACCACACAAAAATAGAGGATTCAATGCATCTAAATGCATTCACAAACCCAGCAACAACAATTCACAACAATCCTCCTCAAACTCTAACCGAAACACTCCACAACAACCAAAAACAACATCAAACACCCTCCAAAATTAACCCAGCCAAAACCTAAAGGTTTAATCCCTCAATTACCTTCAATTAACATCCAAAAACAATCTAACATCATCCTTATACTCCCAGCATTCATTAAACACCCTTAACTCGCCAAAAACACAACTCTAGCAACCTAAGAAATTAGAGATTCACTTAGTTTCGGGATTCCAATGTTAAAACCAACTTATTAACATTATAAAACATCAAAATAATGATTATAACCAATCAAGAACTAAACAAAATAGATCCGAAATGAAATTCACTTAATCTCATCAATTAAACCTTGATTTACCCAATTTCCACAATTAAATCATTAAGACTCATTAGAAAGCATTAAACAAGATCAAATACTTGGGTCAATAAAGAACCATCCAGTAGAGGAGAAGAATGAACCTTACCTCTAATGAGTGAATTTCCTCTCAATTGGATGTTTACTCTTGAAAAACAAAGTAAGACAATGAGATTTTGGAAAATAAGATTGAAGAATCCATTAGAAATCAAAAGTGTAAGAAATCAAGATCATTACCTAAAATCTTTGATGCAAAAGAAATATTTTGGCTGAAGAGAAGTTGAGAGGAAACTTTAAGAAAAGAAGTTACATCAAAAATGTTTTTAGGAAATAACTGCCTCCTTTAATTAATTTCCTTTTAATTTCTTTAATTAAAACTTATTAAAATAATCCCAATTAAGAGGAAACTCAAATTAAAAATATTAGGTAAAATAGCTCCTTAAGGATTCTATGATTTGACCCCTTTTCAAAATAGTCACTAAAAACAGTTTTCATTCTTTACATTTTGGTCACTAGCCAAAATGTCAAATTTTCGTATTCTATTTTCCAAAATTGACTTTACCAAAAACATCCATATATTAAATAATGATTTTTAGATATTTTCCCATATTTTTCTCACACCAAAAATATTTACTCCAATTTAAATCTCAAATTCAAATCTAATCTCTAATCCCAGTCCACCGGATCATCTAATCAACCTAGAAACTCCTAGGCCCAAAACTAGGGTGTTACAACCTCCATGGAAGTTTTAACCTTAACCAAGAGGCTAGAGTATTAATAAAATTTTACAACATAATGAACATCTTGGACTGAATTTTACTGACTGTATGGATGTGGGTCCTACTTTGGAAATGCATAAGGTTGTGATTGGAGGTGTTTACAACAGAAGGATGATACCACCGTGGAAACTAGTTTCAATTGAAAGAATTGTGGATGAATTGGATATTATCAAATGGCACGATGTTCTTGTTTGCCCCATCTTAGATACTTTTTGGGATCGCCATCAATCACTATTTCCCAAGCTGGGCGAACATAATGATTTTTTGAAATGGTTGACAATTTTTTACGGGGGCACCAGTTCTACGTGATAAGATTGATTTTCTGCCATTAGATGCCTAACACATCCTCCTCCCTCCCCCTTTAGTTTTCTACATTTATTTTCTACAATTTACTTTCCACAATTTTATCTTTAGCTTTACATTTCTTTTAAAAGTTTTCTTTACTAATTTTTGACAGCTATCACGCAAGGTTATTAGTGGGGCCCTCCTCAAGGCATGAAAAATAGAGTTTAACAAAAAGGGGATATTCCTTGGAAATTAGGGGAAAGGATTTTTAACCTACTTTTATACCAATCCACCTTGTTTCCTCTACCCTACACACTTTTCTCCTGTCGCGCACTACCTCCCTAGTAACTCTATAGGTTAGTTTTCTTTTTATTTTTAGTTTAGTTTCATATAGTTTTTCTTGTAGTTCTCCATTTGCATATTTCAATTTTTTAGCTCAATTTCATTTCCTTTAATTTTGTTTCTATTTTGCTTTCATTTCTTTTTACATTGGGGATAATGCTCCTTTCAAGTTTGGGGGAGTACATACCCACATAGATTAGGTTAAATTTAAGAAAATTAAATTTTTTAGAACTGTAATTAGCCTAATTCGTCCAATAGGTTCTCTTTGCTACGATTCCTTTGATTTTGAAAATTGTTGATGCATTGATCATGACTTCCTATGATGATTCTATGTTGATGCTTTGCAAGGTGTTAAGAGCTTTCTACTTTTTGAACTTAATGATAAATCTGATGTAGCCTTTAAAACCACAAGTTGCATGCAATCTGACACTTAAGAAATCTTAGGGATGCTCTAGGTCGACTCTCTAATGCTTAAGCATGAATTAAAAAAAAAGAATGAACTTAAATGCTCAATGTAGCAAAACAATGGCTTAACATTTCCTGAAAAATTAAGAAATTAAAACTTGATAATTTAAACAAAAATGTTGAGGGACATTCTTCTTTGCATCTTGCTATCTTAGTGCACTAGGTGAGTTGTGTTTGCTCCATTTAACTTTCCCTAGTAGAATGATAGTACTAGAAATAGAGTGAATGAAAGTCTTCATGGGATGACACTGCTCGTAGGGCTTGGGGACGGGATGTTTGCTCCACTCCATCTTCAGGTACCGAAGGGTTAGTGTGACGAGCTGAAGCCTCGAGGATACAGTTTCAAACTTAAAAAGAACAGGGAGTAAGAATGTGCTGAAAAAGGAAAACATATGTCGAGCCAGAAAAAGAAAGCAACCCTTAAGCTTCTCTAAGACTATTAAGTGATGAATGCATGTAACCAAGCACACACTACACTTACAGTAAATTTAATCTTTTGAACAAAACTATAAGCTCTAATATACTTGCTTATCATCAACATAGCTGAGGAATTTGACATATATATTATTTGTGTTAGAACTAAAATTAAAATGTTAAGTTAACTTAGCAATAAGAGTTAATCTTAGTCTCCAAAGGTTTTAGGTTCAAATCTCTTTCAATATAAATTCTTTCACACTTTCCTCCAACAGAATGGCACCTTTTTGAACCTTTTAGGCATCAAAATAACTACATCAAAATGATACAACAATCATCTCATCACGTCACTGTCCATGACATTGCCCACTAAAGAATTAATGGTGGAGTGGCATAATTGAATGTCAAACCTAAAAACTTGAATTTGAAACTAACCCAACTTAAAATGAATTAAAATTTCAATTCATCTGTTGACTCAATCCAAAACTAATCATACTCTCCTGATTAGCAGGTCTAACAACCTTTCTTGAATCGAAAACTCTTCATTTTATAAATCCTCCACTATAGTTGTAGAGACACTTTAATCTATTGTTTGCATGGTGATAACTTTTATAACAACTCACGAGCAATTCGAGCTCAATTAGGTCAAAATTGGTCAATATTTGATTCAAGTTAACTTTACTCGAAATCTTAACGAGTTGAGTCGAGTAATTTCTAACTTGGCTCGATAAGTTTGCAAACAGTTCTTTATTTTTACAATATGTTAGTTTGGTGTATTTGTGAATTGTTACTTTGGAGTTTAGGTTTTGGAATTGCTTCACAAACTATTTTGAACATTTTTTGATAAATAATGTTTATGGTAATACTAACAAGGTACAAATTATGACGAGGTTAAGCGCTTGAAGAGCAATGAGTCGAGTCGAACAACGAGTTTTTTTAACGAACATGATTCGAGCAAAATTACATATTGTTGGAAAATGTGATAAATTGGTAACTTTGAGCCCTATTTTCTATGGGTAAAAGTAGATATTCAAATGATAAATTTATTGTTTCATATTCTACTCCATGAAACCTTTACAACGGTGTCTCATATGCTCAAAATGATTGAGTGATGAATGAGAATTTGATGTTAAAAGTAAAGTACTTGTGAATTGTGTAAGGAAGATAAAACCCCTTACCTCACATTGGTGGGATAACAAGCATGAAAAGTGTTTAAATACCCCAACCCACTTGCTAGTCATTGAATGACTTAAGTGGAAACTGTGCCTTGTGCGTAGCGATTGCGAATCAAACCCATTCGGTTTGGGGTGTACTTGTATGATGTGGGCGACACGAATGTTTGTACAAATTGGTCCGTTTGTAGACCTATAGATACTGGTTTCTTTAAATTCAAATATTAAAAAGGTAATAGCTGTAACTCACGAAAATATATCCGTTTAAATATAGTATTAACTGATAATTTCCTAATTGAATCGGACAAAGGGTTAATGACCATTAAATCAGAATATTTTGAATTCCATGTTTTTCCTCCTCCACTCCCCTATAAATATTGTGTCATTCTTCAAGTTTAAAATACAACTTAAAACTTTTTCTTCTCTTGTAATATTTTTCGATGATAGGCAAAGTCAATAGAGTAGTTCATGATCTCTACAGCTCGTGCTACTGTTTAAGATCATCCTATTATTGTATCCTGGGAGACTGATGGCCGATGAACTCAAGCACTACAGTGTGGTCGAAATCTACCTTAAGGAAACTGCGTAGTTGTAGGTCTCAACACGTTTCCTACAGTTTTTTCCATTCAAATCGAGAGTTTGTTTTTTTTATTGTATATTTTTATTATTTATTTTATTGTTCCTTTTAATTTTTATCATCCCGGATTGTTATTCTGTAACATATCTAACTTATCGAGTTGAATTGAACATGAATCCAACAATTTTTTAATCAAGTCCAGCATTGCTCAGATCGTGATCGACTCGCTCCATAAACACCTCTACTTGTTTGATTCATTAAGAAACCATTGCCTATTAAAGCTTCACTTGTTTCAAAATGTATTCCGCTTGTTGTTATGCATCAATTTCCTATTCAAACTCATCAAAATTTTGATGGAAGACATCATAGTGGTAAATAGTGAAGTCAAATAGATGTAATGAATCATAGAGGTTACGGATTTTGTACGATATCAAAATCAAACATAAACAAGAATTTATTTTCTGCTTATTGAAAGTATTGCGAATTTTGATTTTGTTTCTTTTTATATAAAAACAAATGACTATAGGAGATTCTACCAATTCACCCAACTCGGCTGTTAAAGTGTTGATTACGGGATAGTGATGAGTCCTTAATATAGTCTCATTTTAGTATCTATAGTACGAATATTTGCAGTGTTTATTAATTTTTTTATTTACATTTGTAGTTTTTAAGTTATTTCATATTTTGTGTTTTGTATTTTAAATATGTTGCAATTTTCATACTTTTATTATGTTTTCGGTTATTTTTAATCAAGTCTATTTTTGTGTTAATTGCATGCTTAAGTATGTTGAATTTGGTGATTGCAATTACGAAACAAATGAAGTTGAATCCAAAGATGATCTAAGGTGAAAGGAATCGGGCAAATGCTTAAATTGAGAAAATAGACTTAATAAACTCGTACTAAATTTCTGCACTTAATATTTTGCACGTTTTGATTATAACTTGAGTTCTAAAAATCGAAAATTGGCCTGTGAGATACCGCTGGAAAGCTTATTAAGTCTACTATATTTTCAAAGTAATGGGGAAGCCAAAAGAAATATGAAAATGCCCAGAAAATGATGAAAACCAAAATCTTACAAGTGGAGACAACATGATGACAAGTTTTGAGTATTTAAAGATATCATCAATTCTAGAAAGATTTTTAAAGATATGTGGCTGAAAACTCACTCTCCATTGTCCTCTAGCATCACAAATTTCTGATAAATAGGCTTTAGTTTTGCCTTGGAAATCTTCTTGGTAGCTTTGTTGTAGCTTTGTATTTGAAATCAATATCACTTTTTTTCTTTCATCTTTTAATTTTCTTTTTCATCTTTATATTTTTCTTATGTTTGGTTTTCGTAAAACAAATTTTATTTTCTTTATGGTTATGATATCTTTCTAAGTCAAGTTGTTGAGGTGAAAGGATGAAGCTCTTGGTATATACTAAAGGTTAGTTTGAAATTCTCAACGTATAACTAAATCATGTTAAATTAGTATATGATGTTAAATTCACTTTTCTAATATTCATATTGGTAAATTAAGAACCTTGATTCATTATAGAAAAATAATTTGACACAATAATTGTTTGGTTTAATTAACTTGATTTATTATCGACAAAACAAATTGGCATAGTGAATATTTCGACTTGTTTATTAGTTTTAATAAATGTTTGGTTTAATTATCCATATAACAACATATGATATACCTTTTCGCTTTTGGACATTGTTTATTGCATTTTGGACTTTGATTATGGACATTGGACAATAGACTTTGGACTTTCATTGCAGTACCTTTCGATTGGATTTCCCTTCATCATGTGGACTTCAATTGAGTAATAAAATGAATAAAAATTAATCTTAGTATAATACCAAGAGTGGACTCTCAAAACCTCAGCATCTTTTATTTATATCGTTGTTTATTTATTTTTAATCAATTATCCTCTTTAAAATTTTTATTTAAACTTATAATCTTGTAATTTCTAAACAAACTTCCCTGTGGATTCGACCTCAGACTCCCGAGAATTACTACTTGACAGCAACATGTACTTGGGTATACGACTAAAAAGAGTCGGTCAAGTTTTTGGGCGCCATTTTCGGGGAAGGTAAGATTTAGAATTATTACTTGACAACAAACCCTTTATCACCCTCAGACAAATGGACAAGTAGAACTTGCAAATAGGGAAATTAAACAGATTTTGGAAAAAAAACAATTAACTCAAATCGTAAAGATTGGTCTTTAAGACTTAACAATTTTTATGGGCTTATCGAACTGCTTTTAAAACATCATGGGCCTGTCTTCCTATAGACTAGTTTATGGAAAACCATGTCATTTGCCTGTGGAATTGGAACATAAAGCATATTGGGCTATTAAAATGTTTAACTCTAATCTAGATGATGTTGCACAATTGCGAAAGTTACAAATTAATGAACTTGAGGAACTTAAAAATGATACATATGAAAATTCAAAGATTTATAAAGAAAGAAACAAAACCTTTCATGATAAAAGAATTTCAAGAAAAACATTTGATGTTGGGCAAAATGTTCTCCTTTATAATTCTAGACTTCACTTGTTTCCTGGAAAATTGATATCAAGATGGAGTGACCTTTTGTTGTGAAGCATGTTTATCCTTATGGAGCAATTGACATTGAAAATCCTAAAATTGGAAATGTGTTTAAAGTAAATGGACAAAGACTTAAACTTTTCATTGAAAATCAAGCCCCTCAAGGTGAGGTTCTTTATCTCTTAGATCCTTGTTAAAAATATTTTGGTGTAATTATATATAATTATATTTTTAATATTAATGTTATTAGTATATATTATTATTATATTAATTATTATATTAGATATATTTATTATTATTATTTTAATTCTCAGTTAAATGGCGGATAACGATACTCCGTGAAGTTTTTCAGTTCATCAGCTACCGATAAAACTGATATTGTATATTCATTTCTCACTTGACTTTCAAATTCACTATTTTGGTTTCTCTTTCATTTTTCTTTTCTTTCGAAATAGATGTTATTCTCTCAACACTGCAGAAACGTCTTTCCTCTATTCCACCAAACATAATTCTAAAACTCTACAAAGTCAGGCTTGAAACATTGAGAATACCCATGCACAAAGGCACACCTACTGACGTTTGTATGCTAATCGAAGCAAAAGTAAGGTATGAATAATATCTTTCTTTTTTACATTTACCTGGTACTGTAAAAAGTACATATGCAATGAAAAGAAGATCCAAACGTCTGGGATCAAATTGCCGAAAACGTGTGAGATGGACTTGTTCGGGAAGATGTCGTTCTATTGGGATGTTTTCCATAAATCGAGATGATAAAATCAGATTTGTTAAGGATGGACTGAGTAAGGAGAATTTTGATAATATCCAAAGTTCTCTTGAGACGCATCCTAGTGGAGATGTGCAAAGACAATTTTTTGATTTATGGTTGATATTACAAAAATGAATGGCAACGTCTAGGGAATCTGACGATAAAAGACCTTGTTTGCCAGTTTTTTTAAAAAAACTGGATGTGAAGCCTATCCTCGACTCATAGAAGGTGTTCAAGCCATTTCTGGATACAAAACCAGAGGAAGCTGTGAGCCACAGTCGCAACTGCTGTAAATATTTATCAAGCTTTGATTTGCAATATATATATTCTTCATGTTTAATTATTGTTAAGATTTGAGTGATCCTGAATAACTGTGTGTTGTAGGAACCATTACTACAATATGTAAATGTTGTTCACCTTTTGATTTTATCGCAACATATATTTTACTGTGATTTTTGTTCATTAACTGTAACTATATTCTACTATTGACTTTTTGAATTTTTTGTTGCAGGTTTCATTAATGATAGTCGTTTTTTATTATTTACCTTTTGAATTTTTGCTTCTACTTTTTGACATTTTAAGTTTTCAATTTAACGTTTTCTACCGATAGCTTGCATACCACTTATTATATTAGTATTGTTCTTCTTTTCTTTTCAAAAAAAAAAGAAAATAGAAAGTATTTCAACCAAACGTCTTCAAAAGTTCTGTGTTTTTTTTTGGATCATACCCAGGAAAAGATGAATCCTTTGCAAATACAGCTAAGAAATTAGGAGAAGTTATGGGTAGATAAAAATATGAAGTAATTTATGGAGGTGGATATATGGGTTTAATGGGAGCAGTTGCTACAACAGCATATGTGGGAGGAAGCTTAGTTTTGGGAATAGTTCCAAAAACATTAAACTATTTGTGTGGACCTACAATAGGAAAAGACGTACAAGTCAGTAGTATACCAGAACGAATAGCAATCATGATCCATTCTTCTGATGCATTCATTGCTCTGCTTGGAGGTATATGTACATTGGAAGAAATTGCCTGCATAACTTCCTGGTCATCTCTGACTAGTAATAAAAAACCCATTGGTTTGCTTAATATTAATGGTTATTTTGATACTTTACTTTTTTTTCTTGATAATGTTGTGGAAAATGGATTTATATTTTCAGAGGTAAGAAGAATCTTAATTTCTGCTTCAACTATTGAAGAACTACTTGAAAAGCTTCAAGCTTTTAGGTGTCTGCCTGACATAATAGGAAGTATACGTGAGAAAAGGAAAAGAGACGAAGACAAGAGAGATTTGGATTATTTTTTATCATTGTGATATTATCTTATTTTTTTAACTAACAGTTTTCTGTATTTTATTTTAATTATGTGTCAATTCTAGCAATCATTAGCAGCCATGACAGGTGAAATCTTCTAAATTCTACCTTTTAATTTTGACATTGAGGACAATGTCTTAATTAGGTAGGGGTAGGGGATATTAAAAAAATTGAGGTTTGTTAAATCATTAGGTAAAGTCAAATTAAAAAATGACAAATTATAGTTAATCTTTTGGTTAATTTTACGACGCACTTTGATCTTTTTGACATATCTAGGAAAAAGGTGGCTGAGTAAGTATTTATACTGAGACACACCTTGTTGATTATGACTTGTTTATCTTATTATAAAGTAGTAGTTATAATATGTGTTTCATAAGATATCCAACTTTTTAGTGGAAGTTAAGTTGAAAAAGTGGCTAAGTAAATCTTAAGACGCATTTTGACAATTTTATAAAAAATGATTGGTTCGATGCTTGAGTGTTTGTGTTTTAGTTTGTTTTATATTGCATATAGTTTTGCATGTACTTAGTTGATTTCTATGAGTTGAAAACAATTTTGTGATAACAGTGTAAATACCTTGTGAGCTTAAAAGTTTAAATATGTGTCAAAAGTATGCTATGATTTGTCTATAGAAAGAGTCTCTGATGTTTCACAGTTAGAATGAATAAGGACACTGGATGCTTCACTTTGAACTTTCCTTGATACATCCAGAATTCGTGATTTCTTTGTTACACATAATCTATCTCATGGGACGTACATAGAATTGTAATCGACCGTAAGTGAATGATGAACCCAATCATAGAAAAAATTAATAAGTTCACCTTTTAATAATAATAATAATAATAATAATAATAATAATAATAATAAGAGTTCCAAATGCATGAAAAGGGACGAGCCAAGTCTTTTATTTTATTTGGATTGATTAAGCCTTTTAAGCCAACCATACAATATTTCCCTTGAACATATGATTTTGAGCCTTAACCTTTTTCTTGATTTACCAAATATTTCTCTTTACCGACTGAACTTAAAACTCCAACCTTACCTTTGTTTGTTTTAGATGCTCGGTACTTACTGGACATATCTTTATGAGCATAAGTATTAAAGGGGTAGGTAGGTACATTTTAATGGGAGAAAGATACATAAAAAGGAATAAAGCATAGAATTTTATTTTCATCGATTCTATAAAAATATTCTCTTTATTGAAAAAATGAAAAAGAAAAAAAATACTAGTGTTAAAAAAAATTGTATGTGCTTATGTTTTATCCTTTTGAATGGAGAAACAAGGAATATTTTAAAAAAATGATGGAGTTGGATGTTCACTAGGGGAAGATGAGAACTAATACTTCTTTTTCACTTTGATCCGTAAGTAAATTGAGTTTAGGATAAGCCATTTGTTGTCAATCTCATTGAAATATCATGCCTTGACCTAAGCCTTGTTATATGTCAATTAAAAAGACTTTGTGACTCTATTATATTGGAACTAATTTCTTTTTTCTAATTATATATAAGGATGAATAATGAATTAATTCATGATAGCCATTTACTTATTGTTTATTATTTTCCAATGTGTTGATGAGATTGCACACAAATGATTTGCACACATATGAGCACAGAAGTTTTAGTGTCCTAATACTTTTTTTACTATGAGAATTTTCTAGAGACCACCTATGTCATGAATAGCATTCTATTTGGCCATATTCAAACATTTAAGTTCTTAGTATTGATATTTTACTTTCCATTCACAACTTTGTTTTCTCATCATCAGTTGACACTAAAGTATATTAGACTGCATTTACATTTGCATTAATGATTTGTTTGCTTGATGACAAGCAAAAATATAAGTGTGGGGGTATAATGAGTCCTTAATATAGTCTCATTTTACGAATATTTGTAGTGTTTATTAAGTGTTTTATTACATTGTAGTTTTTAAATTATTTCATATTTTGTGGTTTGTATTTTAAATATGTTGCAATTTTAGTACTTTTATTATGTTTTCGATTATTTTTAATAAAGTGTCTTTTTGTGTTAGTTGCAGGCTTATATATATTGAATGTGGTGATTGCAATTATGACACAAATGAAGTTGAATCCAAAGATGATCTAAGGTGAAAGGAATTGGGCAAATGCTTAAATTGATAAAATAGACTTAATAAATTCGTACTAAATTTTTGCACTGAATATGTTGCACGATTTGATTATAACTCGAGTTCTAAAACTCAAAAATTGGCCTGTGAGATACCGTTGGAAAGCTTATTGAGTCTACTACATTTTCAACATAATTGGGAAGCCAAAACAAATCTGGAAAGGCCCAGAAAATGTTGAAACCACAATCTTACAAGTGGAGACAACATGATGACAACTTTTGAATATTTAAAGATATCATCAATTATAGAAAGATTTTTAAAGATATGTGACTGAAAACTCACTCTCCATTGTCCTCTACCATCACAAATTTCCTATAAATAGGCTTTAGTTTCGCCTTGAAAATCATCTTGGTAGCTTTGTTGTAGCTTTGTGTTTAAAATCAAGATCACTTTTCTTTATTTCATCTTTATATTTTCTTTCTTATGTTTGGTTTTCGTAAACCAAATTTTATTTTCTTTATGGTTATGATGTCTTTCTAAGTCAAGTTGTTGAGGTGAAAAGATGAAGCTCTTGGTATATACTAAAGATTAGCTTGAAATTCTCAACGTATAACTAAATCATGTTAAATTAGTATATGATGTTAAATTCACTTGGCTAATATTCATATTAGTAAATTAAGAACCTTGATTCATTATAGATAACTAATTTGGCACAATAAATGCTTGGTTTAATTAACCTAATTTATTATAGACAAAACAAATTGGCATATTGAATACTTGGACTTGTTTATTAATTTTGATTGCATCAATCCATATAACACTATATGCTATACATTTGCGCTTTTGGACATTGTTTATTGCACTTTGGACTTTGATTATGGACATTGGACTTTCATTGCAAGACCTTCCGATTGGATTTCCCTTCATCATGTTGACTTCAATTGAGTAATAAAATGAATAAAAATTAATCTTAGTATAATACCAAGAGTGGACTCTCAAAACCTCAACATCTTTTATTTATATCGTTGTTTATTTATTTTTAATCAATTATCCTCTTTGAAATTTTTATTTAAACTTGTAATCTTGTAATTTCTAAACAAACTTCCATGTGGATTCGACCTCGGACTCCCAAAATTTATTACTTGACAACAACCTGCACTTGGGTATACGACTAAAAAGAGCCAATCAGGCAGACTTCGAATCAAGCTCTGAATTTGACCCTATCTGCAGTGGCAATGAGCCACAACGAGAAGCCGACGAAATTCTGTGGATAGAATTTCAAAACATGGCAACATAAGATGTTGTTCTATCTTACCATGTTAAACTTGGCGAAATTCTTGAAGGAAGATCCTCTAGTTGTTAAAACAAGAGAAGGAGAAGGAGAGGTGGATGATATCACTGCCTTCAACATCATTGAAGCTTGGACAAACTCCGACTTCTTATGTCAGAATCACATCATTAACGGATTACAAGATTCTGTGTATCCGGTGTATTTTGTTTATCAAACAACTAAAGAGTTGTGGAGGGCATTGGACCACAAATATAAAGTCGAAGCTGTTGGGGCTAAAAAGTTTTTAGTCGCCAAATTCTTGAATTTTACTATGGTTGATTCCAAACTAGTAGTAAGTCAAGTGGAGGAACTCTAAATGATTGTTCATGGAAACCTTACTGAGGGAATGGTCATAAGCGAATCCTTCCAGGTAGCAACTATCACTAAAAAGCTACATCCCGGATGGAATATGATAAATTGGTAACTTTTAGCCATATTTTCTATGGGTAAAGGTAGAGATTCTAATGATTAATTTATTGGTTCAAATTCTAATCCAGGAGAATTTTACAACGGTATCTCATATGCTCAAAACGATTGAGTGATGAATGATAAATTGATGTTCAAAGTAAGGTACTTGTGAATTGTGAAAGGAAGATAAAAACCTATTATCCCACATTCGTGGGATAACAAGCATGGAAAGTGTTTAAATACACCAACCCACTTGTTATTTATTGAATAACTTGGATGGAAACTATGCCTTGCATGTAGGGGGTATGAATCAAACCTATTTGGGTTGGGTTGGGTTGCACCCGCACGACATGGGCAATGCGAATGCCTGGACCAATCTATCTTTTCGTGGACTTGTGGATATTTTACCCACTTTAAATTAATTTTTCCTTATAAATAGCATATCTTTTTTAATATTCCGAATTTAAAAGAATATTTATTGATTTCCATTGATAATTTCCGAATTGAATCAGACAAAGGGTTAATGACCATTAAATCAGAATATTTTGATTTATATGGTTTTCCTCCTCCACTCCCTTATAAATATCGTGTCATTCTTCAAGTTTAAAACTTTTTCTTCTCCTCTAATATTTTTCGGTGATAGGCAAAGTCAAGAGAGTAGTTCGTGATCTCTACAGCTTGTGCTACTATTGAAGATCATCATGTTATTGTATCATGTGAGACTGACTACCGACAAACTCAAGCACTCTAGAGTGGTCGAAATCTGTCTTAAAGAAACTGCGTAGCTGCAGGCCTCAACACATTTCCTACAATTTTTCCATTCGAATCGAGAGTTTGTTTCTCTTTATTCTATATTTTCGATTATTTATTTTATTGTTCATTTTAATTTTTATCGTCTCGGATTGTTATTCTGTAACATATATAACTCATTGAGTATTGAGTCGAATCGAACATAAATCAAACAATTTTTAAATCAAGTCGAACATTGCTCAACTCGTAATCGACTCACTCTATAAACACTTTGATTCATTAAGAAACCATTTTCTATTAAAGCTTCACTTGTTTCGAAATGTATTCCCCTTGTTGTTATGCGTCATTTTCCTGTTCAAATTCATCAAAGTTTTGATAGAAGACATCATAGTGGCAAATAGTGAAGTCAAATAGATGTAATGAATCAAAATAGGCAGTAGGTTTACCAGACCATACATCCTAAAGTGCTTTACCCTTAACTACAAATGATGTCAAACGATTAACAAGACGACATAACTTAGCTCAAAAGTAGCACAAGTTAAAAGTAATGATGTTTGCCTCTAAGTTGAGATAGTTTCCCTGAAATGATAAGGTGAAAGAAATGGCATAGGTGCCCCTAAAATGGCAAAGCTCCTAGAAAAAAATGAAGCGATCAAAGGTTGCATGGGTTTTTCTTTTGGTACAACTTATTGGCGGTTGCATAGAGTTAATTAAGATAAAAAGGAGACAATATAACCTGGTTTAGAAGTGGTTAGTCAAACTATTTGTTTTTATTCACTCATATTTTTTTAGGTTTTAGATTCACTATAAACATTCCTCTCTCTTTTAGAGTCATGAGTTTTAGACCAAATGAATAAAAATGATTAAAGAGCAAAGATTCACTTGTTTGACATTAAATATTTTCACATGTTTAATTACACCAATACTCTTAAATTAAGAGACTTGGAACGTTAATGTTGAGCTTACTTGTGGACGATTGTGGTAATATTTTAACTCCTAAGTAAGATTATGATTATATGTTTTTTTAAAATTAATAATAACAGCTATTTTTATTGAATAAATAAAAATATAATAATATTACGAATCTGTACAAACGACAATAGACTAATCATAATAATTTTCTTAATATCATCGAAATACATAAACTAACTATTTAAAAAAGAGGGTTACATAAAAAATGAGTTAAAAATTCAGCCAACAACTCAAAAAAATTAAGAATACAAACAAACATTATTGTCTATATCGAAAGATAATCACCGTCAACACTAACACAAAAATGCATGTGGCATTGAACAATCACATTTAGTTGTTTAGTCATGCTGCTCATCTTTGTTCTCTTATATTTCCTTAAGTTATAAGTTTTAGACCCACTAGAGCACTCATTCCTTCCCCAAGAGTCACACTTCTCCTCTACTCTTGGTATGATTAGTATTGGAATTAAAATTTGTAAAAACACATATGTCAATGATTGCTCGTTGACAAACTAATATTTTACCACAACTCAATCACGACCTAGTTTTGGCGAATGGGAGTGCTTATCAATAACTAGCTCGAGGGTCCAAAATAGGGATGGATCAACAAATAAACGTCATCCGTAAAAGCGTCGGTGTCAAATCCAACCCCAAAAGAATAAAAAATATTACAAGAGTAAATAAAAAACGTGATACAAGAGCACAAAAAACCATCTACTATTTTCATTCAAAATGAAAAGTCTTATTAAATCAAATAAGAGAAACAAAAACTAAAATACAATAAAAAATAGGACAATGGGAAAAGTATAAAAGAAAAATAATCGCTAACGGCGACAATTTTACCTTTCAAGTTACAAATACTAATTTATAAATATAAGTTTAAATAGGAGCTGAGAATAAATGTAGCAAAAATTTCAATTCCACAATTCCCCTACCATTATTATTTATCTAGTGTCCTACCCCACCTCTTATATATGTATTTAATTTTAGAAAAACACAATAATTTTTCAAATTGAAATAATTAATTAAATTGTGTATTTTAAATAGCTCGGCCGCCCAGAATAGCCACCCATGTTGCTCTCTCTTTCTAAAGTTGTCTCTCTCCATCTATCAACAAAAAACCACACTTCTTCCTCAGGAACCAAAGCATCTCTCTCTATACATAAACCAATAACAGTAACCTCCTTTTCTTCTCCCCTTCCAAATGAAACCATCTTCTTCTTCTTCTTGATTAATCGAAGACAATCCAGAAAAAGAGTTCCTTTTTTTATCTTCTTTCTCTTGAGAAACAACCCTAGAAATGAGTAGCTTTGAAGAATCTTTAAGATCTCTCTCCCTCGACTACCTCAATCTCCTCATTAACGGCCAAGCTTTCTCCGATGTGACTTTCAGCGTGGAGGGTCGCTTAGTTCATGCCCACAGATGTATTTTAGCTGCAAGGAGTCTCTTCTTTAGGAAATTCTTCTGCGGGCCCGATCCTCCATCTGGATTAGACCCGGTTGGTTCCAGGATGAACTCGGGAGGCTCACCGGCGTCAGCGGCGGGGTCTAGGCCGGGTGTTATACCCGTGAACTCAGTGGGACATGAAGTGTTCTTGCTGCTGTTACAGTTCCTGTACAGTGGCCAAGTCTCTATTGTGCCTCAAAAGCATGAGCCGAGGCCTAATTGTAGTGAGAGAGCGTGTTGGCATACACATTGCACCTCAGCCGTTGATCTTGCCCTCGACACTCTCGATGCCGCTAGATACTTTGGTGTCGAACAGCTTGCATTGCTCACTCAGGTTTCCCTTCTCTTCCCTTTGTTCGTCATGGATCATCATCATCATAACCCATAAACCTCTCTTTTTCTTCTTTCTCTTTCCCTTTGTCTGCTGTCTGGTTCTTGATTCTTGTGTCTGTCAAGTCTTGTTACTCTTTGTGTTTTGGGTACTCGAAACAAAAATTAGGCTTTGTTTTTGGGGAAATGTAATTTTAATCCTTTTTTTATTCGAACTGATTTGTTATCTTATGACATGAACATCATCAACCTGGGTTTCTTTTCTTTCAACTGGTTCAGGTTCTACCAATTTCCTCCACTAATTCCCTTCCTTGGAAAGGTAGATTGATAGAATCATTTCTTTTCAATTTGTTCAACAGGCACTCTCACTTTTCTGCTACAGCACCTGATTCAACCATTAATTCTGTCACTGTATTTCTTCATCTTGACTTCTTCTCTTTCTTACAGACTACAGTTGATGTTGGAAAGATTCACTATTTCCTTTTAAGAAAAAAAATGTTATTCATATTCAATAACCCAAAATGATAAAAAAAAAACGTTTATCTTGATTTCATGTACAGACATATTTTTTGTTTCTCTTGAATTGGGTTTCTTCCATCAAAATGCTACGCACTAAAGGCTTTCTAAATTTAGATCTTGGTGATCTCTTGTAATGACTTCCACCGTAAGCACGTAATATCATTCCTCAACATTCACTTTCCCCATTTAGGATCATATTCAATAAGAAAATAAAAAAACAAACCACTCCACAAACACATGATTTTTGCATAAACAACCCATTGCTTCTTCTTTTTTTAACTTTAACCAATCAAGCGAAGATTCTTATCATTTCCGTTTGCCAGAGTTGACACTTTGTTGTCTTTGTTTCGCAGAAACAATTAGCCAGTATGGTCGAGAAAGCCTCTATTGAAGATGTTATGAAAGTACTTATAGCTTCGAGAAAGCAAGACATGCACCAACTTTGGACTACTTGTTCCCACCTGGTGGCCAAATCAGGCTTACCACCAGAAGTTCTCGCCAAGCATCTGCCCATCGATGTGGTGGCCAAAATTGAAGAGCTGCGTCTCAAGTCATCCCTAGCTAGACGGTCCTTAATCCCTCATCATCATCATCACCACCACCACGAGCTCACGGCGGCTGCCGATATCGAGGACCAAAAGATTCGGAGGATGAGAAGGGCATTGGACTCGTCGGATGTTGAACTAGTCAAGCTCATGGTAATGGGAGAAGGTCTGAATCTCGATGAAGCACTGGCTTTACACTATGCTGTCGAGAACTGCAGCCGGGAGGTAGTTAAGACCTTGTTAGAGCTCGGTGCAGCTGATGTGAACTACCCGGCCGGGCCTGCAGGCAAAACACCACTTCACATTGCGGCGGAAATGGTATCACCGGATATGGTTGCGGTGCTTTTAGACCACCACGCGGACCCTAACGTAAGAACCGTTGATGGGGTGACTCCTTTAGACATCCTTCGAACACTAACATCGGATTTCTTGTTCAAAGGTGCGGTGCCGGGGCTAACTCACATTGAACCGAATAAGCTTAGACTATGTCTCGAGCTCGTTCAATCAGCAGCCATGGTTATCTCGCGTGAAGAAGGCAGCGTAAACCCACCAACTTCAACGGCAATTTATCCACCGATGAACGAAGAACATAACAGCAGCAGAAGTGTAAGCAATCTTACTAACCTCAATTTGGATTCGAGGATGGTTTATCTTAACCTTGGTGCTACAGGCTCAACCCAAATGGGATCGAGAATGGAGGGTGATGATGATAGCAGCCACAACAGTCAAAGGGAAGCCATGAATCGACATGACCCAACAATGTACCATCACTCTCATGACTTCTAGCTCCAACACTTTCTTTCTCTCTCTTTTTCTCTCTCCACATACCAATCTCTCTCACTATATATAAAACAAATGGATGATGAAAGACAGGCAAAATAGTTGTTCAAGAAAACTCATTCATGAGAGATTATTGGATTTATATATTTGTCAGTGTTTTGATTTCAATCACTAGTTTTTCTTTTCCGTTTGCTGTGGGTTTTTTTAATCAATATCTAACTTGATTAATTAATTTAGATTAACTTTTATTTAACCAATTCGTATCTAATTTATTGATCGATTAATTTAGGTCAATTTTTTTAGAAACGATTCTCTCAATTTAATTTTCTTCATTTTAAGATTTAAATATTTGATCATGCTTAAAGACACGTAACCAACCTGTTGTTGTGGATTTTGTTTTCTTCAATGGGCCATGATATGAAGTGCCATTCCATTGGAGATGTTATTTATATTTTTCTCATGGATTAGGATGAGACAAGGAGACTCAGAGATTTGCTCTGTGGTAAGGATGGAGGGAGAGAAACGCAGGTCAATCTGTCAATTCCTCTGTATTTATTCGTAGTATCTAAATATCATGCCCTATTTCACTGTTACCTTTTCTTTTCCTTGTCCCCCCACACGACCACACCCACCTTTCCATCGTATGTATGTACTAATACCACTTCTCGTATATACATGTATACGGACGTAAATAATCAAATTATTAACATAGAATAAAATATATAACTTGAAAGGAATGATTTGTATAGATTCGAATCCAGCTATTTATCTTGAAACCGTAATACCTTTCTACTAGAAAAAAGATTTTGGTTCCTAATAGTGTGGTAAGGGTTGTCTTTTGTTTGGACATGGATTGCTATCACATTTTAATATTGAAAGAAATGAGCTGTCTTTCGGATTCCCCCTTTTCTTTTCCCATTTCCTTTGTGACACTCAATGGGCTTTTGGGGAAGCTTAATTGGCTATGTAGGTAGTTGTCTAATTATTCTTGTAAGCAATGGACAAAATTGATTGGTTGATTGTCTTGTATGGATGCAGTTAGGGGAGTATTTGAACGTGTTTTTGAGTTAGTTCTTTGACAAATCATACTTTTGTAATCATAATTTACTTTGAAATTATTTCAAATCGAGTCAAATAAATTTATTTACGTAACATTAAAAATAGCTCAACTTAAAATCTTGTTATTAATATGACTAAATTTGAAATTAGAGCACATAAATTTAAGACTGTATATACTCAAAAAAAAATTACAAATCTTAAATTTAATCTTAATCCTAATCCTACCTAGAGAAGAGAGGAAGGAGATTCTAAGGGAAAGAAGAGAAATGCTCCTAGTGCCCTAAAGAAATTTGAGAGAACAAAGATGAGTAGCTTAGCCAACCGGCCAAATATGCTTGCTAAAAAAAAATTTAAACAAAATGATAGGTTTTAGATTTGATATTTATTTAAGACCGCAAATTTATTATTTTAGAATAATTTAATTTTTTTATAATTTAACGTTTTTGTGTTTTCATATATTTTTATTTGAATAATTCAATTGGATTAAATTGAAATTAAAAAACAAAATTAAATTTAGATGCAACATTTAAGTGTGACCATACAGGACAGCTTAATGATATAATTGATATTTATCTAAATCTGGATTCCCTCCATGTAATCCTCCTTTTTGTCCCCTTTCCATTCTTGGTCCCCCATACGTACAAAATTTTACAGCTAAACCATGAGTTTCTTAATATTAATCGTCTTGTCTCAACCCTCGGGGTATGTCGGTTAGCTCGTCCCTCAATTTCTTGATATATAACTATATACATTCTTGTTGAATTTTTAGATGCACAAATGGATCTGCTAGGAAAAATATTCAGCACCCATGTCGGTGTTCATTCATTATTCTGCAGAAATGTGCAAATGAATTATGAAATATATTCTGATTGTCGTATCAAAGTATTGAACTAACAAATCCAGCAGCATATCATCATCGTTTTAACTTTTATGCACAATTGTAGCTCCCTTTAGGGTATCTCATGAGACAGTTGCTGAGTTCAAGGACGTTTATTATTAACTTAGGTGTTCTGAGTTTTGTAACCGATTGTCCTAAACTTCATTGCTAGCAAAATGATGGTCCGAGAGATGTTAGGGACAGTCGTATTTTCTAAAAAAATTAAATTCTCGTATATTTTAGATTTTTTTATATTTTATATTCATAATTTAATCCCGCACCCTTGAATTATCAAATTCTCATATAAATTTACTAAGGCTTAATATAAAAATATGTGTCCAAATTATCTCAGTTTTCCCTTTTAGGTGCTTAGACGTTTTTTTATTCTTTTTAAGATCAACCGAGCCATCTATTTTGACAAAAAAATTATAGTTTGAGCACCTAAAAGGGTCACAAAAAAATTAAGCGCCTAAAAAGGAAAAACGGAATAGTTTGAGCACTTATTTTGATATTAAGTCATTTACTAAATATAAAAGTTTATACCCGTAACACAAAATCTTGCGTCCGTCCTTGTTGCTAACCTTTATCAATTATATTCCTAGTGAAATTCTGTCTTTATTTAGATTTCTTTAATGATGCTTGGCTATAGAACAAGTTTGTTTTTTCTTTAACAAATGATTATGTACATCTTTCTGCCATGTAAGTGCTTGATAACCTAATTTTCTGTAAGCTCTTATAGTTTTCCCGTATATGCAAACTTTGTCTGTATCAAGAGCTTTAAGCTTGTGTCTTTGGTTAAACACTTGGGTGTTTATTAGACATATCATAACTCTATCCAAATGTTCTAGCTTGAATGCAAGTAGAAAAGGTTGTCTGAAGAAAACAAAGCTATGAATACAGTGAAACTGCATCCACAACTGTATATACTCATGGATTTGTTAGCGTAAAATGAAAAAAAAGGGTTAATGACATGATGTTTGAGCCCTGAAACGGAGGAATCTTATGAGGATGTTGAATCCCCTTCAAAATTCTGCATGCATGTATGTTGTTAATTTGCATTAATATGAATAAAAAGTGTAGATGTCATGTAAATGTCCCTCTAGCTTTTTAATGGTATATATGACAGCAAACCATAGACATTCATATGTCTATCTACCAACATTCATATGGATGGATTGTTTATGTCTGATACATACAAAAGTATCCCATCTAAACTTTTATGAACATAAATCCCCGTCCCTTTCTGGCGTCCCTATATATGTCCTTGCACAAAAATAAGTTTGGGGCCTGTTTATATTTAAGGTTGAAGGTTTAAAGTATATGATATAAGGTTCATTTTTAAGATTTAGAATTTAGGGTTAAAGTTTAAGTTTTTAGTGTTAGAACATAAATAGATAAAAAAAAATACATATTTTTGTTCAACTTTTATGTGTCAAACAAGAAGTGCACAATTAAGGCATGAAAATTGAAAATGGTGGGGAACCACCTTTCAATAAGTGAGGTGGATATTATTGTATGTTTCCCTAAATGGATGATTCATTCTTGCAATGAAAAAGGTTCTATTTGCTTGTCCATCCTTCATTGAAAAATAAGGGACAAAAAAGACCATACAAATTGGTATTCTTCCCGACCAAATTAATCACTTTGTTGTGATAGCATTGGTACTAATAAAAATGTAATCTTCTCATGTCTCATTATCCCATTTCACTTGGTTCCAAGATTTAGATTAAAATCTAAAGTTTGAACAGAAAGAACAACCTTAGTGAAATTTCTCAAATCAATGAAATAGACAAAGACTGTAACTATTAACCACTACAAAAAAAACAGGCTTTTAAAGACGTTTTTAGCCCTATAACGGTATTTTTAAGAGCTACTAAAAATTTTCTCATACTAAAAAACGCCGCAAGAAATGCTGCTAGATCAAACGCCACAATAGTTAACGGCGTTTGTGAACAAAAAGGGCCGCAAAACGTCAAATTATATAGATGCGTTTTTTCGTACAAACGCTGCTACAAGCACAGTGAATAGCAGTGTTTGTAGGGGAAAACGCCTCTAAAGACAAGATCTTTAGCGGCGCTTGGAGGAAAAAATGTCACTAAAGACAAAGTCTTTACTCGAAATGTACAAAAATTAGCAACGTTTACTCGAAAAACGATGCTAAAAGTGCCGATAAAAACTTGTTTTGCTATAGTGAAAGAACAAAAATCAGTTGCCCCTTTTCGGTGTCATTTTCTATGGTTCAATTGTAAAAATCAAATTTTAAGTCTTAACCCTAAACATTAAAAAATAAATCATACCCCAAATTTTTTAAACCTTAACCATAAACCCTAAACTTAAATTAATTTTTTAGTATTAGAATATAGAAAGGAACACCGAAAAAGAGCAGATGATTTCTATTCCAATTAAAGAGGTATCTATCTATGTTTAAATAAAATTATCTATTAATAAAAGGAAATCAAGCATCAATTAAAAGTTACAAAGAGTATAAAGTGGTCGTGTTTCATCATAACTTAATTAAGACTTTCCAATTTTAGCTATCTTCAACGTCTTTCTTCTAAAAAAAAGCATAAAAAGGATGTTACAGCTTGCAACGTGATCCATTAATTGCATCTAAACAATCTTTATGAATATATTAATGGTTGAAGTTCTCACTAAAAACCCCCATTGTTTTTCTAATCATGAAAAGATCTCAATTCTTTTAAATACATTATGGAGCCTTATTATTCTACATTTATTTACATAATGACTTTAGCCCCATGCATTTCACCTATAGGACAGCCATAAAGGTAATTGATTACATCAAAAGAAGACAATTTTTAAGTTCCAAACAACGTGGATTATCTTATGAGCCAAGCTTCTAATCCTAGTTTACTAACTCAATTTTTATCGGTTTTTTTTATTCTAGTCATTTAATTTTTATTTTTTTACTTTATCATGTAACTTTCAATTTTTTTCACACAATCGTTAGTTGTATACAACAGTAGAAAAACGTTGTGTTTTGGAAAGTTTTATTTGTGATCTTAACCTAATATTCCATCATTCTTTTTTCTCATGGTCGGCCTCCTTCTCTATCTCCTTCTACTGTTGTCGGTCATTATTTGTGACATAATTGGTATCAAAACATTCCATTTTCTCGTCTTGTTCATCTTCACTATTTGTTTTCCCCTCAAATCTACCTGAAATCCACAAAATTCAAATCAAAGCTTCGACATTATTTTGGTTGGATCTACAATCTCCATCATCTAATTATCGTGGAATCGAGATACATTGGCTTTTTCTTCCTTATCAACCTCCCCACCATTCGAATTTGGCAGAACAAATTTGGTCCGGTAAATCAAAGGAAGAAAAATATTTTGGGTTTGAGAGGAACGTTTCAGGGGCTTTTTACTTAAATTTACCCAAAAAAATAAATTATTTTAGACACTTAACCACCGGGTGATCTAAATAATAAAATTCCAAAGTTTAATGGTAAAATCAGAATTGCCTAAGCTGGGTGACCAAAACAAAAATACGATAAAAGGTGAGTGATTAAATGCGTAGTTTATCCTAAAAATCAATTAGATCGTTCAGTTATCCGATTATGTTTCAAAGCTCGCTCTAATACTAAGTGGATTTGAGTGAAAATACCAGGATTAGAAAAATGAGTCGAGTTAAAAAAATAGGTGATTTATATGTAAATATATTAATAAATATGTTAAGTTAATAATTTATTTATATATAAAATTTTAAGAAAATAAAATTTATATAAAATTACTCAATATTTTTCTTAATAAAAAATAATTGCATGCAATAAACGCATATATTTACAGAAAAATATGCAATATAGGTATATTTATGTTTTAAAATATATTTTATATATTTTTAAAAAATATATTTTAAAATATATAAATAGCATCAATAATAAATAAAATATAAAAATAAAGATATATATATATATATATATATACATTTTTAAATTGGTACCTAAAGTTTTTTTCTCCCAAATCGGTAGGCACATTCTCTAAAGTTGGTAGTTAAAGATTTTTTCCCCAGTTAGAACTTGAACTAGGTGTTTTTTCTTAAAATTTGTACTTTATATCAATTTGATCCTAACTCAAAATAATTCAATAAATTTAATTATTTATATAAAAAATCTATCAATTTACTCTTTGTTATTCTCCTAAATTTGTTTTCTCCCACAAATATTATATTAATTTTCTAATATAATAAAAATTTAACAGTAACTCATTGTTTTATGGTGGGATGTTGTTATCCGACTGTCGATTTTATTCGATTGATTCACTTGATTTGACAGTATCACAAAAAATAACTAAATTGGTAGAATTTTTAAATATGAAGTGACTAACTTTATTGAATTGTTTGGGATTAGAACTAAATAGATAGAATGTATAAGTTTCAATGATTAAATATATTGATAAAAATACCAAAATAGTGGATGAAATTAATGTTCAGGTACCAATCAGAGAGCAAAATTTTTTAGGTGCCAACTTAGGAGAATATGCCTAGTTTAGTTGTTAACTTGGGAGCAAAAATTCTTTAAGTACCAACCTGAGAACAATAAAAAAAATTTTATAAAATTTTTAAACTTTTAAATGATATTTTTAAACTTTTAGAGAATTTAGAAAGAATTATTGCTCCCTGGAAAAGTTTTAAACTTTTAAATTTTATAACATGATAATACAAAATTCTCCTAAGTTGGTATTTAAAATGATATTTTTTAGTTTAAACTTTTAAATTTTATAACAGGACAATGCAAGTTAGTACCTAAAATGATATTTTGTAGTTTGAACTTTTAAACTTTAAGTACCAATCTGGGAGCAATAATTATTTCTAAATTAAAATTAGATATTATCTTTTTCCAAACAAACAAAATTTTCTCTATAAAATTTAGAAATTGGATTAATGATTTTTTTTGACTCCAGGAGTTGTATTTCATTGTACTTTAGTATTTGAAAATTTTTTGGTCTCTGGATTTTTCAATTGAGATACACATTACATAGGTTATTTTCTGTTATAAGAAAGTCCCATTGCGTTCGTAGAACGTAATATGTGATACATAATATATTTTAAATTTATAAACATAAAATTCAAAAAACCTCAAATTCTTTTTTTAATATTTTTTATTTCAAAATTTTAAATGTTTTTTTGAATTTTCAAATTTTAATATACATTATGTGGCGCGTTCCTAGAGCCAAAAAAAATTAAAATATCGTTTGATCTAAAAATATTTGATAAAAATATAAAATACATATCTAAATCTCTTACGGGAACACCATTAAAGAGTTAACTACTACCAAATAACAATTTTAAGATTTCATATATTCAGATTATGTCCGCAGTATCAATATATACAATGACAGAGATCCATTAATTGACCTAATGGCTAAGAATACTTATATTGTCTAATCTTGTATGTGTTCGAATCCTTGTATAAAAATTTAATTGCTTCTCTACTTCATATATATATATATATATATAATGGCAGAAAGTAGTAGAGATTAGAGGGTTCACTTCAAAATTTTGAAGGGGGAAAAAAAATTTTAAGGGCTCTAACCATTATGCCTTACCAATACTTTTAAGGCCCATCAGTACCCAACCTCAATGAGGCCCTTGTTTGAGCCACAACCATCCTGACCAAAAGTCCTTCATCCTTGTCAGCAAGCCACTTTTATGACCATACTAAATTGGTCTGACCCAACAAACCTTTGTTTTTAGCCCACAAACCCTGACTCATTCACTAAGTAGTCCAACAAATCTAAACCCAAACTGCATGTTGCGATGATTCTAACTAAAGTTGGGCAAAACTCGACTCGAATTATACGATTCGGCATAAAAAATAAATTCATTTTATCTCGACTCGGAAAAATTTCAAATAAAGTTTGAGTATAAAATGAAAAATCAAATAACTCGAAATTTTTATAATTAGTTTTTAAGTTTGAGTCGAGTTTGTAAATTCTGTTTGATATGTTATGTATAATATATTATATCACATGTGAAAATATGAAGAAATATATATGTATATCGTATATGGATATAAAAAGCCGTTAAAATTAGAATCAATATGTACTATATCATTATAAATAATTACAATTAAATTTGTACAGAAACTCGAAAACTCGAATCAAATTTCATAAACTCAAATTGATTCAAAAAAAATTAAATAAAATTTGAATCGTAAAATAGGACTTGTAAACTCGAATAAATCTATTTTTTTTACTCGACTCGATCGAACATCTAGCCCCAATTCTAACCAGTTCTAACTCGAACCGTCTTATCTGTTGACCTAATAAATTGTTCAACCTGTTTGACCTAACCTGTTGACCATTGAATAGACTCGTTGATTTGTATTGACCCTTAATACATTTTTTAAGGAGTATAAAGATTTATTAATTTTTTAGCTTTGATACGTGCCTCATTAAAAAAATTCTAAACTTGGAAAAAGAGTGCAACAAATCAAAATTTTAAGTGATACTGACATCAAACCAAAAATGTCCAGTTCCACAACCAAAATACAAACCGCAATCAAAACTTAGCGCATTCACCACCATGCTCTGTAGCACTACTGGCTATGCTCCTGCGAGGTTAGTCTGGCAATATAACACAGTTTTTTTTTTAGATATTTTTTCTTTGTCAGATTGCCCGCCAAGATATTGTACTCTCTCGAAACATGTTGAATACTCCACTTGATATCTTCGCATAATTTTAGGCAAGACATGATTAATGATTTGAAAACAGCAAGACATCGTTGAAGTCTCACAATCCAATCCACCGCCAACAAATTGTCACTCTCAAGTATTAACCTATAATTATTATCCCGCGGAGAGTTCTTAAAAAGTTTACATACTTCAAAGATAGCTATAATCTCCTAAGGTGGCATCTATAATCCCTATTGATTTAGAGAAAGTGACGAGGCATTTTAATCTATCATTTTGAAGACAACCTTCAATGCATGCATCACCAAATAATCCATTTACCACGCTATTAATATTAAATTTGAGAGCGTATGAAGGGGGAATCTATGCAGCCGGTCTCAACTCAACTCAACCTTTCTACAAACCAAATACAAAATTTTCTGGAGACTGGATTAGATCGTTGATCGAAATAGAAGATTTGGGCCATTTGACATTACACCAAACACTCAGCCGATGAATACATAAATCAAATAAAGATTCCACGTTCATCTTTATGCCTTTAAACACAATCTGATTTCTATATAACCACACATACCATATGAAGAAAAAGAAACTGAGTTGCCATACCTTAGATTAGAGGTGAATGGGCGGATTGGAGAACCAAGTTGAATTAAATCGCTGACAGACGCTGGGAAAACTAGATGTAATCCCTATATTTGACACCATTTTCGCCAGTTAGCCCAAACAACTTGACAGTGGCACAGCAGATGATTAACCGATTCGGGAGCTGTCTTGTAGAGAGGACATAAAGATGAGGATTGAGATAAGCATCCTCGCTTAAGAAGTTCAACCTTTGTAGGTAGTCGACCGAGAACAACTTTCCACACAAACACTTCCACCTTTGGGGGTGATAATCCCGACCAAACCTGACTCCAAATAACATTTTTTTTTCTACATAAGTAGACCACTAAAGTTTACAAAATGATTTAACAGTAAACATACCATTCGACTTAGCCGTCCGTCTGATGCTGTTAGGGATTGAAGAGTTGGATTTGACGTTGTTAACAACATTTAAAAATGTTTCCCACTGTTCAATTTCCCAGTCGAACATATTCCTCCGAATGAGGATATTCCATTGCCACACTCCCTCCAAGGCTCTTCCAAAATCTGCAATGAGCCCAAATTTTCGAGTTCAGAGCTTAAATTCTGGGGGGGGGGTCAATTGCCAATTTAGATATCACTCTAAAATTGAATTTTCATGCCATCATCAACAGTGTAACGAATGTTATGCATAAAAGGTTCCACATTGGAAGATAACATGGAGGAAATATTTTTCTATATCCAAGATTTATTGGTTGATTTCAGATTAGTAGGCTTAATCGCTCGAGAATTGGATTCGTATCTACTTTCGATCACTCTTCTCCATAAGCTTTCTGACTCCGTACCATACCGCCATATCCATTTGAGGAGTAGGGCTCAATTTTTTTTCTTTGAAATCCATAATACCCAACCCGCCACACGATTTTGGAAGACAAATTGTTTCCCAATTCACCCAATGTATGGATAAAGACCCTTAACACATGTTGATCGTTTACTCGTGTTAACCTTTAAGAAAATTACATATTTAGTACTCTTATTATGCCCACGTTACTGTTTTGGTACCTCAACTATTATTTTTGAACAAAATGGTACATAACATTATGTTTTTGTACCTCAACTATGATTTTATCGTTAGCACATGTTGGATTTTTTGGAAAAATGCTCCCCATGGGAGCCATACCCTATGGAAAGGTATGAAAATTTTGTCTTTTTCGTCGGGAGAACATGTCAACTTTGGTTGCCACTGTAGAAACAATTCTAATCTCGAAATAATTTTCAACTAACCCGATTTCACTATTTTTTTCCCCAAGCAATAATACAAGCAAGCAAGCAAGCATTTTTTAGGTGTTTTTTCATCTTGTTTTGTAGTGACCTTTTTTGAAAAATCATTGCTAAAAAAGGAGTAATATGTTTTCTTTAAAAATTTGTGGTTTTGAAAACAATAAAATTTGGAGCCACCACCAGTCACTTGGATTAGGTAGACCGGACACCAAAAATAAAACCAAAGATTTTGGGTTCGAGAGTCGGTTACGAATGGGGTAGGTTTCGGACCCCCACTACGCCCAAACTTAGCACCAAATTAATTATCGCTTTGTTAATATAATATTTTACGAATTAAAGTGACAATTAAACCAAAATTTAGTTATACATGTGAGTTAATTTTAAGGGCCCTGCCATTCTAGAGTAAGCGACAAAACCACCACTACTATGATTGGTACTAGCCGCGCTTACTCTCGAATAGAAGGGCATCACATTGGCAGTTAATATCCCGGATGCAAAGCTTAACAACATGGCAAAAACAACATGAATACGACGAACATCAATCAAGGCATGATGTAAATACAAAGGAAATGATTCAAAACATCCTACATTAACATCACATTATGTAATAGGGTATTATATATATATATATGTAATAGGGTATTATATATATATATATATAAATAAAGGAAGTGGCAGTAGTCACATATACATATATTATATGTTACTTAATATATATAAAACATATAATATATACATATATTTATATATAACCCGATGTATCATATAATGTATAAAAATTATATATTATATACCATATAAAATATATTACATAAATACATATTGTATACACATATTCGTAGTGTTTCGAACTATATATTATATAATATATAAAACATGTATTTATATATAAGAACCATATATTTAAATATTACATGTAGAATATATATACATTAACACCATATACTACGTTATAATACATACATAAATATATATATGTATAATACATACCACATATCAAAACATATATTATACATTTAAAGGAACATAAATTATAACAACACAGATCATATTAACATAACATATACATATACCAAGGCCACATTACACATGTAAATCATAATAATACAAAAAGAGGCAAAATAGGACTAAAATGCAAAGAAAATAAATTATAGGGCAGAAATATAAATGCATGAAGGTTTGGGACGAAACGACGAAGACTTAAAAAAACTGCAAAAACGCGAAGGGATTTAAAAAGAAATAACCCATTTATTTTTTAAAAGCAAGTATAAAATTCAATTTTTTTGCTAAAAACAGAAAAAAACTAAAAAAAAGTCTAACTCTCCTTTTCTCCGAAATTCGGATAAACACCGCCGTAGTGTTCATTCTTGCCGCCGTGAACGCCAGAATTCGGTCGTTATTCCCAGATTCTGACGGTGCTTCCGTTGCGAACCCAAAAATGTACCAAAACAGGTCCTTTTTCTTTTTCAAATCCAAATCTAACCCTTATTCCTCTTAAAACCCACAAAAAACCCCATTTTGTGAAAACTCGAACCTAAAATCCCTTTTCCTTTGAAAAGTCAGAACCTCTTTTCGAAAATGAAGCCAAGAAACCTTTGCATGTTTGCCTCTTCACCGATTCACCCTACATGGCCTCGAAGAGGCCGATGGGCTTGTCACTGGCGAGGAAGGGCAACAGAACCGGGGGAGATCGATCGGGGAGAGGAAGGCAGAACGAAAAAGAAGTAAAAAAAACTAAAACCCTATTTTTTGTGTTTATAGTGATGATGATTTGAAACGAAAATAAAGGAGGAATACCTCTGAAAGTTGTTACTTTTTCTCTATTGCTTCCAAATTCCAGAATCGGATCATTTACAATTGTTAGGGGTTTTCTCTTATAATCCCTTGAAATCACATAAATTTAGGAAAAGTAAAAAAATGCCCTAGAAATTTGCTATTGGTTGCTCTTTGTAATTTGGATGTATTCATATGCAACTCTTATTCTAGTTGGCTTGTCTCTAAATCTCTATTTTTGTTGTTGCACCGTCTGACATTAACCTTTTGCCTCTTTGCATACGTGGCGACTCGATGGAGGAGGGGACCAGAGGGAGAACCGGTTCGGGGAGCAAGGCTCTAGTGTCCATTGGTTCTTCTCACCCACGTGGAGAGGAAGAGCAACAAACGCGCATGGGTTATCTGCGAGGAGTTGAGGAGTTAGGTGGTGAGCTCCACGCGACTGGGAAATTGAAGGGTTTGGGGAGACCGAAGCGTCGTGTGTGTGCTCCACGCGTGCGTGGGTATCTAAGGAGGCATCCTTGCTCATATCTGAGGTGGCTGCACAAGAATAGAAGAGGACAATTAGGGTTTCTTTTTATTATTATTAGATTAGGGTTTCTACTTATCGGGCCTAGAATAGGCCACTTAATGTAATATTTTTGGATTTTGAAGTTTGACTATGGACTATATTAATAAACTTGGGCTGCTTTATTATTTTAATTGGGCTACATTTATTTATCTAAGTTTTTAGGTTTTTCAATGTTTGTAAATAGAGTGATATATATATACAATTAAAGTGGTGTTGGGCTACTTATTATTTATACTGGGCTCTAAAAATATTTTTGGGATTTTTAAGTTTGGGCTCTAATCGGGCCAAATGTATTATCCTTAACAGTTTTGGGTTTTTGTAATTGAATTTCTTTAAACAAACATTTGGGCTTTTATAATTATTATTTTGGCTTTTCTATTTGTATTTAATAACAATAATATGAATAATACAATATGATAATAACAAGTAATGAGCCATAATATGGAAACGTGACAACTACAATCGTACCCAATTAACATTAATAACAATAGTATAAGGAAATAAGTAAGATTAATATCCAATAATAATTTTTCTTCTCCATTTTTATATTTCTCTTTCCTTTTCAAATTAGACCAACATGTGCTATAATATTTTTGGGTTTTTAAACAAATAGTAACAAAGCAACGTAAGGCAAATAGATAAAGAAGCCTATTATTGTCATAAGCATAAAACGAGTTAATACCCCAGATAAAATTAGTGATTACATGTTTTTTTTTATTTTCTTATATATCGATAGAAAATGGATGGACTTTTACCTATTTTTTTGAGTCGTCGCCGCTGCATACGGCGTTTTGAGTCCGCGCCCTCAATGACAGATGTGCATCTCCATTTTTACAGTCGAGATTCGAAAAAAGGCTCACCAGATTTAAATTTTTTTTAAAAAAGGGGGATTCGAATGGTTTCTCATGAATTAAGGCTATTTTAAAAAATGATTTGGGAAATTTCAAGAAGAGATTTGGGCTTTGGGTTTAAAAAGGAATCAAGATTGGTGGGAGGCTTGAAAGATCAACTGAATGCTAAAAGGGGGATGAATTGGATTTTTTCTTTGGTGGATGAATGGCTAAGTAATAAAAAAAGGTGACTCGAAGAATTATAGTGGTTCGAATACTCAACTGAATCTACCTCCACTACCTTAGCTATCTACACTAAGGATTTCTCAAATCCACTAGATTTGATTTCCCTTTTCCTGGTTCAAGGAGATAACCTTACAACCAAGACTTATATCCCAAAGTCTTGAAACACTCTCTTAAAAAAGGAAACAAATTTAGCAAACTAAAGAAAACCTCACAAGGCAAATGAGTTTGCACAATTAAGCTCTCACCCAAAATCCTAAACAGTTGAGCAAATATGACAATTTGGCTCACTAGTGTTTTCTACAAAGAATTTGACAATTTTAAGCACTAAGGCACTTTCTCTAACATTCAATGTTGGCAATGATGTTTCTTGTTGTTGCATTGCTGCTTAAAGAGGTCTTTTAAACCCTCTAAGAAGTTTGTGGCCGTTACTAGCCGTTGGGGGTTGATTTGGAGCGGTTGGGGACTTTATTTCCATCATTAAAAACACTTCTAGGCTCATCGGTATCGGTACACGAGGACAAGTATCAGTACGTGTCCAAAAATAGAAAGAGTCGTTGGGGCAAAAATTGCACTGGGTATCGGTACACTATGCAGGTGTATCGATACACCTCATAGTGTATCGGTACGGCTGAGGCCATATCAATACCCTATTTTGCTACTAGAAATATGGAGTTCTGGGAAAAAAAAGAGGCGTATCGGTATGAGTAAAACGAGTACCGATACGACTAACCGGGTATCAATACACTAACAGGTGTATTGGTACACAAGGCTTGTTTTTTCCTTTTGGGTTATTTTTAAAGAATTTAAACAAGTCAAAAACCCTTTGAAAACCTTTCAAACATGTTTTTTAAGTTAATGGATTTTTTTAAATATTTTTGCATATATGTTTAAGTCCAAAAATATTTTTCATTTAAGTTATATCAAAAATCAAATATCTCAACAGTCTCCCCTTGAAAATTTGTTTTTGAAATTTCTACCCATTAGAAAAATAATTTTAGAAAAAGAGAATATTTTTAGAAAATTTTTAAAGCTCCTCATTTTTCTTTTTGAAATTAAAATTTTCAAACCTATCTTTCCACCTTTTTGTTATATCAAAAATTATTTCAAAATCAAGTTTGAAATCACATTTAAGTTCAAAACACAAAATGTTGAAAGGTTGAAACCAATCGTTAGAAATTTAGTACCAATTGATAGGAAATATCAATTGTTGATGTAAAACAACAATAGAGAAAAGAGACCAAAAAATTTATATGAAAGAATTTAAAAAATGGCTCCCCCTTAATCAAGCATAAAAAAGATCATTTGTCCAACAACTCAAGAGAAATAAATTAAATTTCTAATAAATAAAACAAATAAAGACCAAAAATTCAATCGAACATGATATTTATCAAAATATATCATTATGCACACTGTAATCACTAATTTTGTCCGGGGTAGACCTGTTTTGATTTTTGTTTATACAATAATGGATATATATATATATATATATATATATATATATATATATGAGATAGGATCCAGTTACATGGTGTAAAACTCATTTAGTTTTACACTAATTCATGGCCATTGGATGAGTGAAATGGATGGATGAGAATAATAGTAAAAAATGTGAAGATTATCACTTGGGAAAAAAGATAAGGAAAGAATCTTAGCCATTTATTTCCATCATCGAACGGTCTATAAATAGTGTAAAACTTATTGAGTTTTACACAATGTAAGTGGATCCTAACCCTATATATATATAAGTTAATACTAAATAAAGGGCTTAAGTTTATCCCAAGTATATCTATACACATATTACTTTAGTGGCCCAATAAGGCCCAAATTCAATTAAACCCCCCAAAAAACTATTAACCTTATAATATATTAGATGTTCTATGATAAGTTTTTTTTTCTATCTATTGTTATTGATATGTATTATTACTATGACTTATATTGTTAAAAAAAACAAAAACACTAAGTTAAATTAAATAAAAACTCAACTATATAAATAAGGCCCAAGTTTATTTTTTATTAAACAAGCATCCATAGTACCCAAAAATATTATATCAGCCCATAATATATAACAGTCTATATATTACAAGCCCATTAAATAAAATAAAGTCTCATTACATATTAAGCCCATTAGGGCCCTAAACTACAACCAGAAACCCTAAATCTAATAATCCCTCTTTTGTGTGCACCCAAATCTGGACCGTTAGATCTGGCTGCTGATCTAATAGTCCAGATACAACCAGAGCCGGCTCTTCAAGTTCTCCCACGCGCCTACGCACGACACTTTAAATTCCAGACGTGCGCGTGCATGCCACTTCGTCATCCGCATGGTTTCCACTCTTGCCGGTTGACCTTCTAGCTTTACCTCCACGTCGACCGAAGGATTTGGTGGCCCAACGCCACCTCACCATTGATTCGCCACGTCGATAACCACATTAGAGGCTTACCCCCAAGACGCACCATCTCCACTGGTCCCCTCCAGCGCTCGATTTAGCCATGTCACACAAACAAACAAGGGAAACGAATGTCAAGGTAGTTAAAAATGAATGGAATCAACCAAAAAATTAGAAATCCTAGACAATTGCAACAACGCACATGAATACTTCCAAATCAGAGGACAACCGATAGCATTTTAGGGATATTTTTTTATTTTCAATTATCATGTAATATTCGGCAATTATAAAATCGAAAGAGAAAACATTTGTAACCCTAGACGGGGAAAACTTCCAACCAAGGAATAGAAAAAAAGCCTGGCATTTCCAAAGGTATTTTCCTCTCCCTCTTTTCATCCTTTCGAAGCATCGCATAAAGATAGGGTTTTAGTTTTTTTACCTCTGTCGTTTTAGTTCTCCCTTTATGCCATCGTATTTCCTCATGTGTAACAAGCCTTCCAATATTTCCGAGATCGCGTGTGGTGAACCGGTGAAGAAAGGCGGAAGAAATCTTTTTTTGAGTCTCAGTTTTTTGTTTTAAAAAGAAAAAGGGGCTTGGTTTTGGAGTTAGAGGAAGACATGGAGTCATTTCGTGTTGTTTTTGGGTTCACCGGCCCCCGACGAACGGCGACCGACGCGGCAGTGTATGGTGGAAAGCCACCGGCTTCTGGGTTCAAATATGTTTCAAGGTTGGTCTTTTAGAGAAAAGAAGGAACGTTTTGAAGTTTTTTTTAAAGAAATGGCCAAAAGAGAGAAACTCTCGGTCGATTGACCTTTTTATAGCTCTTCGCGTTTTAAAAATGGGCTATTAGCCACTTAAGGACCTCTGCCCCATTCTAATCGCACGATCAGTCATTATGTCTTTTTTAATATCAGCCTTAATCCATCCACATAGGCAAATTCCGTACCCAAGCCATTCCGCCTTTTTTCAATTACGTCCTAGGTCATCGAGTCTTTTTAAATTCTTGCAATTTCATCCCCTATTTTTCCTTTTAATTCGGCCCTCAATTTTGAATTATGTTCGGTTTAGTCCTTTTCCAGTGTTGAAAAATCCTTATTTTTGTATGCCATGCATATTAAATTTGTATGCCTTTTTACATATTATGTTTGTTCATTTGTTGTAAAAATGCTTGTTATGAGGTTTGATATTCATTTATGTGGTGGTTGTGTAACATATAATGTATAATATAGTTCTTATAAAATATAACATGTTTTTTAAAGTATATTATATATTTCCTTTTAAAAAATATAATATATAGTTTTTTATAATAACATATATATTACAAGGTTATTTTGTAATATATAATAAGCTTTTTTAAGGTTTTCTAATATATGTAATATAAAATTTTGTTCTTAAATATATATAATATAGACTTTCTTATAATATGTATAATACATAGATGTTATAATATATAATATAGTTCTAAATATATAATATAATTTTATATAGTACATAATATAACTAAAGTATATTTTTAAGTATATACATGTGGTTTTCGATACACGTTAGATTTGGGATAGTTTGAGCGCCTTGTTATATTTTGGGTTTAGGTTGCTTAGCTTAGGTAGTTTGGGCTTTGTTTTATTTTGGGTTTTAGGGCTTGTTAGATTAGTCTTAGGTTAGGCAAATTAATTTAATTAGTTTAAAATGGTGCGCTCCTCTCATAGGGGCACGATCTTTAAATTAATTAGATTAATTTAGGATCAGTTTTTTAGAGCCGTAGTTAGACTTAGGGTTTGAATTAATTTAGTGAATTTAAATTTACCCTTAGCTTATTAGGATAAATGTTAAATTCATTAAATTAATTGAACACTTCTTAATCACCTTTAAGATCAAATTAATACGAAGATTAGATTGACATTTAAGTTTAAAACCATGATTAATCAACTTGATTTGTTTTAAACAATATCCTTGGCTTATTGGAATGCTAGTTTAAAACCGATCGAATTAATTATCATGTTACAAGATAATTCACAATTTGTTTGGGGTTTTCTAGTTCTTTAGGGTTAATCAATTTAGGGTTAATATTAGGTTCACTTAGTAATTAGATCACTAATTAGTCTTTCATAATTTGGGCCTTTTAGGTTAGGGCTTTGGTGGGCCTTTTGTGTGTTTTTGTTTTTTTAGCTCTTATTTGCCATCCATATTAATTGTCATTCATGTGACCATTATAAAAAGGGGTGTTTATTAATTCTGATATTTGTGTCGAAATAGTCCGAGCTTAAAGGATGTAGACCAAATATTTGAATTAATCTTTGCCATCTTGAGGTAAGTACTAATTTAAAATTAACAAAAATTATCACATCATATCTTAATTGCTTGCATCATGCATAAAGGTGAGGCACGAAATTCGAACCATACATTAACACGGCAGTCAGACTTATATGATATCGGTTTAATCTATGGTCCGATGTATCATCATCTTTATTAATTAAATGTCTGGTTAATTTGAAACCATTAATTTGGTAAACCCCGTTCAATTAAGGTTAATTCTCAATTAAGTACGCTAAACTAAATTCAATTTAAATTTCAACAATTTCCATCCTTTTAAAAGCAACAAATATTTTGGTACCGCTTTCCGGGCGTGATGGGGGTGTTAATCTTTCCCCACACATACCAAGTTCCAAACCTTTTCAAATTGAATCTCTGGTTTTCTGGTGTCCGGCCTACCTTATCCAAGTGGTCGGTGGCGACTCTAAGTTTTTTTTTATTTTTCAAAAGAAAAGAATTTTCAAAAAGGAATTCCCTTTTTCAAAGTGATTTAAGGATAACCCATAGCACCGAACCGAATGAACATAAATTTTAAAAGAAAAGTAAAAAACGTCGCTACAGCTGGCAACTCTGCTGGGGAACGAATTTGGTTTTACAAAACAAAAAAAGAGTTATGCCAAGAAAATATTTGTTGCTTTTAATGATGGAAAATTGTTGCAAATTTAATTTGATTTTAAAGAGGTTGACTCTTTCTTAAAAATGTGACTACGATTACACAGGCTTTGATAATTGGTAGACTTCGAATTAGTTTTTCATTTAATTTCTAAGGAATCACCGACATGTGTTGCACCATGTTCATCGGGCTCTATACCCGAGCTCCTTCCCTTAAGTGGGAGTGAAACGCCACATACCCACGTGAGTAGCCCTCCACGGGTCAGTAATTTACTTGCAAAATCCATGTCTTTTGACACGTAAGCAGCCCTCCACATCACTAGGTCGTGCTTTCCCTTGAACTGAAACCAATTCGCAAGCTTGTAATGGGCCAGAATAGGGATTCTTGTTGCCTTAGTAGGTAATAAGATAGGTTTGGGTGCCTTAATTAGAACCGAACTCATGTGTGAGAATTTAGGAAGCCCACCCCGATTAGAGCCATAACCATAGCGAACTAGAATCCATGTTATCAGGAATCTGCTTCGGTATGTTTTTATTTGCTTTATTTTTTTATTCATTATATCTGTTGAACTCATTTATTTTCTTATCTTGAATTGTTTCACATAATCATGTTATTTTGCTATTGAAGTGTTGATTCGAGAACAATTCAAAATTGAAGACTTTTGTGATGGGGGAAAGAGTTCATAATAACGAGCTGCGAAATTCCAAAGTTTAAGAGTAATCGAAAAATGAGCAAAGGCTTTTTCTTGTGCCTCATGTGGTACTCATTTCATTTTCTCGTTGTAATGAGACTTGATCTCTATTATAGAAAGTTGTTTAAAGAGGATGTTCGAGGATGAACACTTTGTTTGCATTCATTGCATTTCACTTTTATTATTTGATTTTAACTTTTCTTCACGCATTTTGCGCATATGACACATTTGCATTCATTAGAGAGGAAGCCGAATTAATTGTGAGAAATGTCATGATAGTAAGCCGCAATCGTTTGCACTCCTACGGTACACGATCTCGAACTAGAATTATGGAGGATATATTTGCTAATGTTGAGAAATCACAAAATGACATTGAGGAACACTTGGGTAATATCGAGCAAAGGATTAAGTGTTCTCAAGATGAGATCATAGCTCGCATTACCGCACTGTTAGGCCCAAGAGATACCAGAAAGACTCGAGAGGCAGATGGAACTCCCAGTGTGGTAGAATGAGGGGGAAACTCATCTCATGAGAAGGTTCAACCATAAGGGTCGACTCCAAAGCTTGTCTAATGGGCCAGAGCATCTGCTAATAATCCAGTCGATGTGGGGCATGAAAATGACATTAACGTAGAAGTTCTAGATTTAAATCTTATCAATGAGATAGAGGAAAGATTGAGGAAAGAGTTTGAAAAGAAGTTCGAGGAACAACGTCTTCAAATGGAAGAAAGGGTTAGCATGTTGCAAACAACCAATGACTATGGGTTGATGCTATGGAATTGAGCTTGGTGGCGGATTTGGTTATCCCACATAACTTCAAGGTATCGAAATTTGAAAAGTATGATGGGACTACTTGTCCTTCGGCTCATCTGATCATGTATTGTCGTAAGATGGCGGCGCAATTGAAGAATGAGAAATTGCTTATTCACTACTTTCAAGATAGCTTAACCGGGGCCGCTGCCCACTGTATGCGCAACTCATCCGAGCCAACATAAAGTCGTGGAAGGATCTATCTAAACTCTTTAGCGAACAATACAAACATGTGAAGGACACGGTCCCCATTAGGACAATGCTACAAGGTTTGACTCAAAGGCAGGATGAGAATGTTAGACAATATGCCCAAAGATAGAGAGACGTCGCGGCGCAAGTCCAGCCACCTATTATGTAGAACAAGATTACCCGGATATTTGTGGATACACTTCAAGGTCCAATTTATGAGAAGAGGATCAACAACATATCCTTGGGTTTTGCTGAATTCGTGAACACAACGAAATCTATTGAGGCCGCTTTCAAAAGTGGCAAACTCAAGATCAGGGAAAGCTCACAAAAGTATACGAAGAAGAAAGAAAATGAAATGAACAATGTGAGTACCCATAGCCTAAATAGCATTGTGATCGTGTCGAAGCCGCCGATAGCAAACTCACAAGGATCTACTAGAAGTGAGGCAAAGGGGCAAAAGGATGAGACCTTTACCCTGCTACCCGTAACCTATGTGAGTTGTATCGTAAGCTCCTCGAAGCTGACTTGATTTGCCCTTATCATCTTACTCCAATGCAACCTTCCTACCCTCTGTGGTATGAACCTAAGGCCCAATATGAATACCATGCGGGAATTACCAGACACTACATCGGTAATTGCAAAGCATTCAAGAGGGTGGTTTAAAACTTGATTAACACGGGAGTTTTGAAATTTGAATCACCAGATGTGGAAAACAATCCCTTGCCTAAGCATGAGGGAAAGTAAGGAAGCTGAGTTTTCCAAGGAGGGTGAAGTGTTGAAGAATATGTTTGAAAGAAAGGGCAATCCGCAAGTTGTGCGGAGTTTTTTGCATCTTATGCTTGTTTTGTTTCCATGCTAGATTTTGTTTTGTTCTGTATTTGGAATTTTCTTTTTTAAAGTAATGTTTGGAACTCATTCTCCTACTTTTGGCCCGGAAGTAGCAAGGATCTTTTGTAAGGGCATGCTTACGGGTTCTTCTTTCAATGGAAATATGCACTTTGCTTAATATACAATGACATTGAAAACCATATATATGTATATATCTCTTCTTACTCTTGTGGATCCTTGGATATCAATTGCATGAGGCGATATTGATTCTGATGCAAAGATCAATCGAATGTTGTGATAACGAAGTGTGATTTCACACCCAGCCTACTATGGTCAATAAAGCGTGAAAAGTAAGATTACTATTCCTTTGATGATGTTCAATGATGAAAAACTTTCTCCAAAATCATAAAATTGAAGTGAATTAGGCAAGTGGGGTTGCTTGAAATCGAAGTAACTAGCGCCCACAATAAATGAATACAAAAATGAAAAATTAATGGTGAATGATTTAGTTAATGAACAGTCGAATAAGTCTCGAAGCACTCTGATGGAGCTGTGGGGTGACTAATCTAATAAGGAGCTATGCTCTACCTTTCCAATTCCCTAGTGCCAGAGACGTCTCTTTGAAGACAAATTCACAATAATAATATAATAATGACTAATTACAAATCATACACATACACTTAATTCTCTATTCTTAGAATAATTTTTGCGCTCCACTAGTTAAGCAAGCTGGGAAACTTAAACTCATTTATGAATGGAGAAAACTAATGAGAACTAAAATGAGTAGTTTTCGAACAGATCAAGAAATACAGTAATCATGAAGATGAACCGAATAAGCTGGGAAAAGCTTCACAACTTCAAATATCGCCACAATATTCAAAGCCATTACAGGAACAAGCTATGCTTAAAATGATCTTTGGAGGAATGAATCTAAGACGCTTTTGCACTTGATATCCAGGGCATCCTATTTTGTTTTCTTATTACGATCTTGGTCTTGTATGATAAACAAGCTCGTTTTTTAAAGATTTCTTTGCATTGCTTTAAAGATAAATTTCAAAATGCAAGACTGTTGAGGCAAATAACCAACTTAGGTTGGCAAGATCTTTTGTAAATAAGTTCAGTCAGGGCGAACAAAGATTTTGATTATTAAGGAGGAGCAAGTGTAAGCAACAAAACTTTAGGGCAAAATTTTGTTGGGGCATAAAGATGAATCAAAGTCAGTGATAGATACTTCCAGGACAGAACTCAAGAGAGTTTGAGAGGAGCAGTCCAAAGTGAGGATCTAAAAAGTCACTTAGAGCAAGGGATACAAAATTTCTAAAGGTTGAACCTGAGTATGATATGAGTTACTCCACCAAATAATCTTAAGAGCTTTCTTGAAGATGAAGACTCGTGCAAGCGGCCCCTAATTAGCATTCATTCATACATAGTTAGACATCTCTAGGTTAGGGGCATGCTAATTTATGCATCCATCATTTTATATTTTTGACAGATTTACGTAGATCTTAGTTTGCAACTTGTATTAGAAGAAGTAGATTTCAGCGAGATCTCAGTTCGTACTTGCATGAAACCAAGCCAAGACTTCGACCCATGACTTATTGAAAAACGAATTACAACAAAAATTGAGAGTTTTCGACATGAAGAACTCATCCAGCAAGGATCAAGGGTTTTCGTCAAGAAGAACCTATCCAGCAAAAATTACAGTAAGACCTCTAGTGCATGATAATCCAGACCATCAGTAGCCTTCAGTGCTCGACTCTTATTTTTCCGGGAATCAGTAAGACCCTCAGTGCATGATAAATCGGACTCTCAGTAAACCCTTCAGTGTTTGACTTTATCTTCGACCATTAGTAAGACCTCTAGTGCTTAGTGAGCTAAGTTGTCTGTATATCCTTCAGTGTTGGACCTTCATTTTTGGCCATCAGTAAGACCTATAGTGCTTGGTGAGTCAAATCGTCAGTAAATCCTTCAGTGTTTGACTTCATTTTCTAGCCATCAGTAAGACCTCCAGTGCTTGGTGAGCTAGGCTGTCCTTAAATCCTTCAGTGTTGGACCTCCATTTTCGGCCATCAGTAAGACCTTCAGTGCATGATGATCCGAACCTCACAGGGAAGTGGGATAAAATTAGTGATTTTAGTCTTTGCTCTATCCTTGTTAACACAAGAATAAGCAAAGAAGGGCAGCTGTAATCACTAATTTTGTCCGGGGTAGACCCGTTTTTATTTTTTTATACAATAATGGGATTTTATATATGTGTGTGTTACTACTATATAAAAATATGTTATGGGCTTTGTTTACTTGATCTCTTTTATTAAAATCCCAAAAGAAAATGTTACCTTTTTCCTTAATAGTCTTATATTATACTAGTGTTATATTTATGTATATATTGATAGATATGATGCTAGGTATCATCTTTATTTTGTTACCATATTACTATCCTTAAGTATTTTCATTATAAAGGTCCAATATATATATATATATATATATATATATATATAAGTTAATACTAAATAAAGGGCCTAAATTTATCCCAAGTATATACATACACATATTACTTTAGTGGCCCAATAGGGCCCAAATTCAATTAAACCCCCAAAAAACTATTAACCTTATAATATATTAGATGATCTATGATAAGTTTCTTTTTCTATCTATTGTTATTTATTATTACTATGACTTATATTATTAAAATCAAAAAATAAAAATAAAAATACGAAGTTAAATTAAATAGAAACCCAACTATATAAATAAAGACCAAGTTTATTTTTATTAAACAAGCATCCATAGTACCCAAAAATATTATATCAGCCCATAATATATAACAGCCTATATATTACAAGCCCATTAAATAAAATAACGTCTCATTACATACTAAGCCCATTGGGGCCCTAAACTACAACCAGAAACCCTAAATCTAATAATCCCTCTTTTTTGCGGAGCCAAATTTGGAACGTTAGATCTGGCTGCTGATCTAACGGTCCAGATGCACCCAGAGCCAGCTCTTCAACTTCTGTCACGCGCTCATGCACGACCTTCTGAATTCTAGACCCGCGCATGCATGCCGCTTCGTCATCCGTGTGGTTCCAACGCGCATCGGTTGACCTTCCAGCTTTGCCTCCACGTCGGCTGAAGGATCTAGTAACCCAACGCCACCTCACCATTGATTCGCCACGTCAGAGGCTTGCCCTCCAAGCCGCACTGTCTCCACTGTTCCACTCTTCTGGTCCTCTCTAGTGCTCGATTCAGCCATGTCAAACAAACAAGGGAAACGAATGTCAGACCGGTTAAAAAAGCATGGAATCAACCAAAAAATTAGAAATCCCAGACAATTGCAACAACGCACATGAATACTTCCAAATCAAATGGTAGCCAATAGCATTTTAGGGATATTTTGTATTTTCAATTATCATGTAATATTCGAAAATTATAAAACCGAAAGAGAGAACATTTGTAATCCTAGACATGGAAAACTTCCAACCAAGGAATAGAAAGAAAAGCCTAGCATTTCCAGAGGTATTTTCCTCTCCCTCTTTTCACCCCCTATTTTTTTCTTTTAATTCTGCCTTCAATTTTGAATTTTGTTCAGTTTAGTCCCTTTTCAGTGTTGAAAAATCCTTATTTTTTATGCCACGCATATTAAAATGTATGCCTTTTTACATATTATGTTTGTTCCTTTGTTGTAAAAATGCTTGTTATGAGGTTTGATATTCATTTATATAATAAGTTTTTTAAGGTTACTTTAAAAAATATGTTATATTTTATAAGAACTATATTATATATTATATGTTACACAACAACCACATAAATGAATATCAAACTTCATAACAAGTATATTTTTTAGTATATACATGTGGTTTTTGATACACGTTAGATTTGGGATAGTTTGAGGGCCTTGTTATGTTTTGGGTTTAGGTTGCTTAGCTTAGGTAGTTTGGACTTTGTTTTATTTTGGGTTTTAGGGCTTGTTAGATTAGTCTTAAGTTAGTCACATTAATTTAATTAGTTTAAAATCGTGTGCTCGTCTCATAGGGGCACGATCTTTAAATTAATTAGATTAGTTTAGGATCAATTTTTTTAGAGCCGTAGTTAAACATAGGGTTCGAATTATTTTAGTGAATATAAATTTACCCTTGGCTTATTGGGATAAATGTTAAATTCATTAAATTAATTGAACACTTCATAATCACCTTTAAGATCAAATTAATACGATATTAGATTGACATTTAAGTTTAAAACCATGATTAATCAACTTAATTTGTTTTAAATAGTATCATTGGCTTATTGGAATGCTAGTTTAATATCGATCGAATTAATTATCATGTTACAAGATAATTCACAATTTGTTAGGCTTTTCTAGTTCTTTAGGGCTAATCAATTTTGAGTTAATATTAGGTTCACTTAGTAATTAGATCACTAATTGATCTTCTATAATTTGGGCCTTTTAGGTTAGGGCTTTGGTGGGGCTTTTGTTTGTTTTTGTTTTTTAGCCCTTATTTGCTATCCACATTAATTATCATTCATGTGACCCATTTATGGTGAAATTAATAAATTTAAATCATAAAAAGGGCGTCTATTAATTCTGATATTTGGGTCGAAACAGTCTGAGCTTAAAGGATGTAGACCAAATATTTGAATTAATCTTTACCATCTCGAGGTAAGTACTAATTTAAAATTAACAAAAATTATCACATCATATCTTAATTTCTCGTGCATAAAGGTGATGTATGAAATTCGAACTATACATTAACATGATAGTGATGTTGGTTTAATCTATGGTCCGATGTATCGTCATCCTTATTAATTAAATGTCCAATTCATTTGAAACCACAAATTTGATAAAGCCCGTTCAATTAAGGTCAATTCTCAATTAAGTACGCTAAATTAAATTCAATTTAAATTTCAACAATTTCCATCCTTTTAAAAGCAACAAATATTTTGGTACCGATTTTCGGGCGTGATGGGGGTGCTAATCCTTCCCCACATGTATCCAACTCCCGAAACCTTTAAAATTGAATCTTTGGTTTTCTGGTGTCCGGCCTACCTTATCCAAGTGGCTGGTGGTGACTCCATGTTTTTTATTGTTTTTCAAAAGAATAAGAATTTTCAAAAAGGAATTCCCTTTTTCAAAGAATGATTTAAGGATAAACCGTAGCACCGAGCCAAACGAACACGAATTTTAAAAGAAAAGGAAAAAACATTGCTAGACACACAAAGCATAACAAAAGGAGGCAAAAGTGTCCCTTTTTGTCTACGCGTATCGGTACAGTATGGGTTGTACCGGTACCGAAGGCACAAAATGGTGAAAATATATAGAAAAATCAACCCAAAAGTCTTACAACTTAGTCTTAAGTTCATACATAGGCTTGAGGAGATCCTAGATAAACATTTTTATCATTTTTTCCACAAATTAACAACATGCTTCTAAAAACATAACATTTAAAACATACAATCATGAATTTCACCAAATTCAGCCAAACATCACAAGTTTAAGGCCAAAACTACAAAGATAGACATATTAGGCCAAAAACTAGTAACTCATGCAATTGAGACTCCTCATAACTATATGCAATTAGGTACAACATGGAGTCATACAAACATGCTTAGATTATTGAAATTTATACATGAAAAACATGATCAAGCAATTGCATGAAACTTAAATTTGCCACTTGAACCAAGGTAGGATGTTAAGCCCCTTCTTATTCAAGTGTCCTTCTCACTTGTGTGTCAAGAGCTTCCAAAATTTTAACTTTGTTCATCAATGCTCAAGCACACCTACAAGTAGACACTCAAGTAATTTTTGTTATCCAAATTACTTTGGATCCAATGGCATTTGTCCCAAATAACTTAGTCCCCTTAGGAATCCATTTTTCAATGTTGTTAGACTTATTTTGATTTTGATATAACTTAAATTTAATTTTCAAAAACTAACTTGTAAAAAATTGTAAAGTAAACTTCTCGAAATAAATTTTTCAAAAAATTGATTCAAACTTGTCAAAATGTTTTATAAAATGTCTGACTTTGTACCTATATTGTAACACCCCCTACCCCGGGCTAGTAGCAAACCGACTCGGGAGCGTTACTTAAGCAAGGACAAGGCAAGCAAGAAAGAACAGGAACAAGGCAAGAATTTGATAACTCAACCCTATTAGATGAGTTACTTAACTAACAAGCAACCAAGCATTCATTACTTATCATGCAAGCAATCTCACATTTTGATTTTCATGTTATTATAGGTATTCGAATAGATCATTGAGTTGTTTCCTTTCATGCTTACATTGTAGGTTACTACTTTCATGATTCACTTAACTTTATCTTATACCATAATCACTTGAATGACCCTAGTATGCAACATGTATTCATTTCATTTTAATGTTCCTTAGTTTAATACATTTAACATCTCATACCTATATTGCTAAACTTGATTATTGAACATAAATTTGCATGAACTTGTTTCAAATCAAGCCATACACATTCGGCAATTCACTATACTAACACAAGGTACATACAACAAGGCATGTTCACACACAAGTGACCATATAATTCCAAGACATTCGAATGGCTCAAGGTAAAATAGATCAAACACTTGATCATTTCATTTGTATCATCACATGCGCAGAAAACATCATTCCATTACATGATATTTTAAGTTCATTACATACTTGTCACTAAGTTCATAACATAGTAGGCCCATTCAAGAACACACATATATACAAGTTTCAAGAATTCCAAAATGCATGCTCAAGCTAAACTATATACATTCTAGTGCCGCCAATCTAGGAGATATACAAAACAAGTATGAAACCATACTTATGCAATGCTTGTGTCTTGCTTCGAGATCAAGGTAACAAGCTTCAAGATCAAGCAATACTCGAATCCTTTATCTTATAGGTTGGGAAGAATGAAACAAGAGTGATAAGTACAAGAATGTACTTAGTGAGGTAGTAACTAGTTCTAACCATTTGTTTTATCCAATTTAGTGTCAATTAACAAGAATAATCCTAGCTAAGGATTTAAGCATTCAGCTAGCATAAAGAACAAGAGACATGGAATCATACTTCATGCTTTCATATCAAGAATCAAGCAAATCATGCTTACATAACAAGTAATCAAGTATGTCATGCTTACATGACAAGTAACATACAATTCATGGCTTCCATGTCAAGTAATATACAATTCATAGCTTTCATGTCAAGTAACATTCATGATATAACTTTCAAGACAAGTCACATGTGTTTTAGGATTGTTATTTCATTTGCTATCAATTAAACAACTCCTTTGGTACTTGGTTTGTATAGGTAATCAAGTCTCCAACCAATTGTCGCCACAAGATGCACCATAGTACTGGTCAACCCTTCTACTGTCGCCAAAGACCACATACATACCCTCCGTCTGTCGGAAAATAGGGGCCTTAGCCCTGGACCGTAGTCCACCCTGACACAATGAGCTCTAGACTCTAAGGCATGCCCTTCTACCTAGTCCAACTAGCTACCAAGGTTGTTCAATTTAATACAAGTATTTCAAGATCATGTCAAGTAGCAAGTTCATTTCATGCTAGGCCCTTAGGCCAATTGAGTCATAGCTCACATATCATGTAATTCTCATGTGTTCATTTCATCAAGTGGGATAACATTGCAAGCAAGTTCTTTAAGTATTTGATCACATGACACATACAAGCATCCATGTTACCACTTAATCATGCTTAAACATTCGAATTAAACATGTATTCAAAGATGTGATCAAGTTTCATGCATTACTTTAATCATTCTTCCCTTATAGATCAAGTTCATATTAAGTCAATTAGCAATTCAAGAATTTAGACATGCTTGCTATAGTTAGGACCTAGTCCTAACTTTCAAGTAAACTACACTCACAACACTCCAAGCTTAGCTAGTCTTGGATCCACACTCCTTTGTTCTTGGCTTTAGGATGTTCCACTCTTTTCTCATCCACCAAGTTCACTCATGGTTCTAAGACATTACACAAACACGTTCATGTTAAAACAAGATCATATGATCATTCAATCAAGGCAATGTTACAAGCACACAACATATACAATTATGGCAGCATTTTCATATACATTCTTTACTACACTTAACTACACTTATCTATACTTTAATTCATGTAAAACTGGGCAGAAATCAATGTCCCAAACTGTTTACAAAATAGTTTACAAATTGTCACAAAACAGTGTACAATTACATAAACTGTTGTTACTAGGCAGCATGTACTATGTTCACTTAAACATGCATAACTTTCATTCCGTATTGGTTTACACCGCCGTTGGAAAGCTAACGTAATTTTATTTCTAACCATATAGGCCTTTCATTTTAGTTCTTTTCCAATTAATACAGTTTTTAACTCAAAGACAGGGTAACTTACAACACTGGATAGTTTGCATTGTCCTTAGTGTTTCTTCTCTACAATTCATTCTACAATCCAGAATTCAGTTTTGTTTTCTCCTAATGATTTTAGACATATCAAGGTGTTGTCCATAAAATTTTCAGCCTTAAATTCCTTTTATATAATTTATGGTGATTTTTCAAAGTTATTGCCCAGAACAGAGTATTTTGGGCAGATTACACTAGGTTGATTTTCTAGTTTCATAACTCATTTAAACATAGTTCTAACATGGCAATTCAACTTAATTTCATGTTCTTACATGTCTAGGTCAGTCTAATTCACCTAGAAATGTGCTTAAAACAGGGTATTATCATGTTAAATTCAATTTGATCTATTTGATCAACATTATACATACAATTCATCATTTGAGCAGCCCATTACCTAGTTTTAACTAATCCAATTAGGTGCATTCATTTTCCAGCAACTTATTTACTCAAATCAATCCTCAATTAATCTACCAACATGATCAAAACAGGGTTCTATATACATTTAGCCTATTCACACATTTTCACTAGTAAAAACAGTCCATAATCAAATTGTTTTCAACCATATACACATTTCATTAGCAGTTTAGCTACTAGCATACAAATTTCAAGTTATATTAGAAGCTAACATGATCCTAACATACATAACAATCATCCTAACCATTCTAGGCAACAAGAACATCATCATTTCAAGATTCAAGCAATCTATAACATGTAGGAGTCAAGCATTATACCTTCTCCAAGCTAATTTGATTAAAGCAAAGTCAAGAAGCATGAATTTAGAGGTGATCTATGAAGCTTTTCTTTCCCCTTTCTCTCTCAAGCAATTCGGCCATGGAGGATGTTTTGGGAGGAAGATGACAATATTTTTGTTCATTATCCCCCCTAGCCGTGAGTCATCAACTCAATTGGCACATGTTCTCATCAATTGAGAACATGTGTCAAGGCCTCCATTTCTAATGAAATTTGCATGCAATCTCTAGAGTTTTGCATGTTCACATTTCCATCCTTCTATTTAAGCCTTCTAGTTTTAATTTCAATTCAATTTGGTTCTAATTTCACTTATTTGATCTTAAGGATGGCTAATGTTCTTTCTTCTTAAATTTGATTACCACATATATTCAATTAGCCTATAGTTTAGATAGTGGTAACATTCCTAGGCCAATTTTAGGGTGTTACATATATTGAATATACTTTTAAAAGCCACCAATTAGCCAAAGTTATGCTTTTAAATGAATGTTTCAAAACCTTCTTTTATGGTTTCGAAACCTCTATGGCAGAATGGCCAGATTCTTGAAACCTTAGCAAAGGTTTCGAAACCTCTGTGAAAGTTTCGAAACTTTGGCCTTGTAACGGCTATTTTTCAGTTTGAAAAACCCCTGGTTTCGAAACCTCTTCAATGATTTCGAAACCTCTTCAATGATTTCGAAACCTCTATGCAAGTGAGCATTTAATGCTCGATTTTAATGGCTTCTAACGGGTCCAAACTCCCTCCAACGTCTCCCAACAGGTTAGAAAAGATCAAGAGCATATAAAAGGGGTCTCCAAATAGTAATAAAGTAACAAGAAAGCCTATCCAAATATTCAAGCAATCAAAATCTAATTTTTGCTCAATTTTCCATCTTTCTTGTAAACACTAGTGTTGTTCTTCATTGTAATTAATTTCCTAGTGTTTCTTGGGTGTGTGAGAGAGCTTAAACTTTGTAAACACCTTCCTTGTGAGGATTTTCTAGTTTACTCATTTGTACTCAAATTTGGGAAAAGATTCAATAGACTTTGGGTTATAAGTCTATTGAATTGTGTATGGTTACTCATTATCCTAAAGGAAAGACAAATTAGTGGATTTGTGGAAAATCCTTAGTGTGGTCACTAAGGTAGTGGATGTAGACTCCATTGAGAGAGTTGAACCATTATAAATCACTTTGCAATTTCCTATCTTTGAAATTAGTTTCCACCACTTTCTAAAAATCCAATTCACCCCATCTTGGCTTTATTCGATCGATTGCTACACTCTACAAATGTCTTCCTTTTTGTTTGAACAAATTAGTCCCTTAGGGACCCAAATGTTCTTGACCATTTTTACTTTAAAAAATCTAGGGGAATTAGATTTTCTAACATAAAAATTTGTTTTGGAGCTAACTCCATTTTCACTTCTTTGAATCTTTGTTAAACAAATTCTTTTTAAGGTCGTCATTTTCCCTTTAATGATCCTCTTGAACTTTTCGAAGCAAATTTTGTAAACCAACATTCTTTTGTTCAAACTCACTAAGTTTTGCTTCAAGTTCATCATTGGTTTTAGAAATCAAATTATTTTGAATTTTCAAATTCGAAACCATTTTCTTGTTTTTTAAATTCTAAAACCAACTCATCGTATGCATCTTGTAATCATCAAAAGAATATGAAATTGAAGTAGATGAATTAGAATTTACCCTTGAATCTTCTTCAATGGCCATGAGACAAAGGTTGGCTACCTCATCATCGATGGAATCCTCTTCATCGCTCCATGTAGCCACAAATGCCTTCTTCTTATGGCTTGATCCCTTCTTTTTGAATCGAGGGCAATCATACTTGGTGTACCCTGGCTTCTTGCATTCAAAGCATATGATGGGATGCTTCTTCTTTATTCTCGATTCAAGTCTTGATTATTCCTTTTTCTAGCTTCATGAATTGGGTGAACTTCTTGAAGAGCTTGGCCATCTCTTATTCTTCACCATCCTCTCCACTTGAATCTCCTTATTGGCTTGTGGAGGATTTAAGAGCAACATTCAAGTCTTCAATGCCTTGCTCTTCTTTCTTCTTCCCCTTGGACATCATTATTCCATGGGTTAGCAAAGATCACATAATCCCATCAAGCTTGAGCTCCTTCAAGTTCTTTGCTTCAATGATTACGGTCTTCATGGAATCCCATGAATCGAAAAGTGAGTAAATTAACTTGCTTACAAGCTTGTCCTCTGGATCATTTCTCTATAACCTTTAAGTTCATTCACAATGGTGGAAAATCGATCAAACATAACTTTGATGTTTTCTTCCGAGTCCATCTTGAAGTTCTCGTACTCAAAGTTGAGAAGACCGATCTTGGTCTCTTTTACTTCATTTTTTCCTTCATGAGTGAATTTAAGCTTGTCCCAAATTTCCTTAGCACTCAAGCAAGAAGATGACTTTGCATACTCATCGGATCAAAGAGCACAAAGCAATATGTTCATTGCTTTGTCGTTGAGCTTCTGATCTTTCGAATTCTATTATGCCTTGCTTCTTTTTGTAACGAACGAGCCATCAAGAACTACAATCTAAAGACGATAATCATGGGCTTTGATGAAGAACATCATCTTATTCTTCCAATAGGATTAGTTAACACCGTTGAAATAAGGAGGCTTGGCGATGGATTGCGTCATGATCTCTGGTTGATGTAGAAAGATTGAACACTTCAAATATTGATTAGAGGATGTTAATTCAGTGTAGAGACAAAGCTCTGATACCAATTGATGGGAGGCTCAAACGATCAACCGAATGCCATGATCGGGGATGAATTTGATTTTTGCTTTGGCTTTCCTTTTTCTGAGTTCAAGGAGATAACCCTTACAACCAAGACTTATAACCCAAAGTCTTGAAACACTCGCTTACAAGAGGAAACAAATTTAGCAAACTAAAGAAAACCTCACAAGGCAAATAAGTTTTCAAATTATGCTCTCACCCAAAATCTTAAACACTTGAGCAAATGTGACAATTTAGCTCACTAGTGTTTTCTACGAATAATTTGACAATTTTAAGCACTAAGACAATTTCTCTAACATTGAATGTTGGCAATGATGTTTCTTGTTGTTGCATGGCTTCTTAAAGAGGTCTTTTAAATCCTCTAAGGAGTTTGTGTCTGCGACTAGCCGTTGGAGTCTTTATTTCCAGCATTAAATGCACTTCTAGGCTTATCGGTATCGGTACACGAGGATAGGTATCAGTACGCGTCCTGAAATAGAAAAAGTTGTTGGGGCAAAAATTATACTAGGTATTGGTACCCTATGCATGTGTATCGATACACCCCATAGTGTATCTGTATGACTAAGGCCATATAGATACCATATTTTGCTACTGGAAAGTGGAGTTTTGGGAAAACAAAGGGGGGTATCAGTACAAGTAAAATGGGTACTGGTACGACTAACTGGGTAACGATACACTAATAGGTGTATCGGTACACATGACCTGTTTTTAATTTTTGGGTTATTTTTGAAAGCATTTAAAGAAGTCAAAAACCCTTTAAAAACCTTGCAAACATATTTTTCAAGTTAAATGACTTTTGAAATATTTTTGCAAATATGTTTAAGTCCAAAAACATTTTTTATTTAAGTTATATAAAAATCAAATATCTTAACAAATATGAGTTTTTTTTTAATTTCTGTTGCCGGCATACGGCTGCCGGCACGGTGGATCGCTGTCATGTTCTTCATCTTTTGAAGAACTTGAAGAACATTTGAGAGAAAAGCAAATAGGGGTGTTTTGATCCAAAATTTTTAAAAGGAAAATAATGATGGGTGTTATTAAAATTGGGTTTTATACCCACGTGTTTTAAAACAAAGTGGGCTAATTACGCTCATTAAATCCCTCTGCCTTTTAATTTGCCCTTAGATTTTATTTCTTTTCGATTTGACCACTGTTCAAAACCAATTTAATTTCCTTTTGGTCTTATTCCTAATTTAATCCTCTTGTTTATCATCCTAACCAATAGCCTCACCCTTTTAAAATTACTATATCGTTTTTTATTAGTCTTATTCATCATATTTTTAGATTCGTATCTCCTTTTTTAAAATTTGGCTCTAATATTCGAGTGTTAACCCGATTTAGGAAAAGAATCACTTTTTGAAAAATCATTCGTTTTATCCCTTTTCTTTATTGTTTGTTTAATTGCAGCACATATTTAATTTTTACACAATTTAAATTCATGTATATTTTTATTATTTCTGTTTCGCTAATTTAATTTAATTTCTTGAAAAGACTTTTATTTGTTAGTATCTTTTAGTTTTGTTTTTAGATTAGTTTTAAAATTTTAGGTTTAGGTTTTTTTAGCTTAAGTTTTAACTTAATTTAGAACCCCTAGATTAGTTCTCTTTAAAGTAGTCTAGTTCCTTTTTCACCGTGGGTTTAGTTTTTTCTAATAAAATAACACTTAACTAAACTTGAACCTTTAAGTAAAACTCACTTAGACAAGTTAATCTTTTAACTAGGTTAATAATAATTAGTTTAAAATAATGGGAAAAACATTAATTTTCTAAATAAAATTGTTCTTTAGCGCCGTGCTTAATTTATATCAGGACATGAATTGTAATGGGATGCCTCACCAAAAGGGGTAAACAGGTTAGCGCCATAAATATTGGCGGTAATTATTGTTTATTTCTCGGATGGTGAGGCTGTTAAAATGAACTTGCATTCACAAATGGATAATAATTTAAATTTTACACGAACTTGCAAATCCTGACATTAAGACAACTTGTTATTGGCTAGGTACCAATTTTTGGGAGCTGTGGGGTGCTCACCTTTCCTCGTGCGTAAACGACTCTCAAACCTTTTTTTTTTGTTTTCGTAGACCAAAATTATTGTTTTAATAAAATAAAATATTTCTATTAAAATAACTCGTTTTTAGATGATCTAATTACACCTTAAAAAATATTAGTGGTGACTCCATTATTATTTTTAATCGTGCCGAGTCCTTGATGCAACACCCGACAATATTATGTCACTAAATTTACCTAGACAAAATAGTGCAATAATATAGTTGGAAAAAAAAAAGGAAAATGAGGTAGTCTGAGATTTATTTAGGAATTTGTTGTTGATTTTGTAATAACCATTGAAGTCGTCACGTGTTTTTAACAACATTGATGAAGTAGCCATACCTTCCCAATAAATTTCTATGTTTATTCTACTTTTTTAAAATAATGCTAAAGTTGACAAGATATCTTTAATCTTGATGACTTTGCTTGACGTTGGGACTAAAATGAAGGGAAGGCAAAGTTGGGTTGTTAGGTGAGAAATAGGAGATGCTGGGGGACTGAATTGAGAAAATGAGCCGCAACAACACATTAACGCACCGTTTGACTTCATTTCTGAAAAACTTTATTTCAGACCCTGTAATTTTAACTTTCTTTGAATTTAATTCTAAAATGCAAAAAATGACATGTCGCTGAGAATATATGAAGACTGTCATTTGTCAAGAGAACATGACGACTTTGGTAGTCACTATAAAAACAACTTCATTCCCTAAACAATTTTCAACCAACTTCGTTTCACTATTTTTTTTTTCGAACTACATTAGGTTAAACTACTCAGATGACCACTGAACTATTTGGACGTGTCTATTTTGACCACCGAACTAGGCAACTCGCCAATCAGACCATTAAACATTTAAATTGGGCCTATTTTGACCACCGCCGTTAAAAACTAATAGATGGGTGACGTGACAGTTAACAAAAATTTGTAAAATTACGCATTTGGTCCTTGTTATTTACCTATTATATCAATTTGGTCTTAATTTTAATTTAATTAAATAAATTTAACCAACCAACCAGATGAAGATCGACACGTGTTTTATTTTTTTAATTTTAATTTAATCAAATGAAGCAAAAGAGGGCATAAGCCTCAACCGCTAGGCCAACATCATTTATACGATATAAGATGATAACATGTTTCATTAAAGGGTTATTTTGTTGGTGAAAATTTTATGGGTTTTTGGAGGGGATGTTTTGTTTTACCTTTCATGGAGGGTTTAAGAGATCTGCATATCGAGCCAATGCTGTTCGAAGGGTTTGTTTTTTGGGGTACTCATTGTAGGAAAAAATTGAAGGTTAACATATAGAAATTTTGTCTGTTATTCTTTTTTCAGACGTTGGTAGATTTTGTCTCTGCTTATGTATAAAAGATTTCCCTTTTTATTTTGCTTTTTTCCTGCTGGATTTCTATGCTTTATCTATTTAGAAAGTTGATTATTTTCACGTGCTGTTTGAGATTTGTTTGTTAGCAGAAGGATAAGAGGGGGAAAAATACGGGTAGTTTTTAGATCATAAAATCTTAGCAATTTGAAGTTTCAACTTGAACAAAAAAAAGATCTGTAAGAAGAGTGGCTTTTCTACATGCTCAAATCAACTGATTTTTCAGTGTGTCTCTTAAGATCAATATTCAGTGTGATTCTTTCTTATTGTTTCAGTCTGGCTTATTTGTACGGTTCCTAGATTTCTATTTCACTTATGTCAAACTGGTTTTTGAAACCTTAATATGGAGGAAGATCATGTTTATTGTGTCTGAAAGGAGAAATCCAAGTTTTTACCTTTAATTAATTTCTAGGAAATCTGTGCAATCCAAAGGTCAAGCTGAGAAGTGTGCAGAAAGAAAGAAGACGAAGCAGTATTAGCTCGATATGCAGATCTCTTAAACCCTCCACCAACAAAGTAAAACAAAACACCCCTCCAAAAACCTATAAAATTTTCACCAACAAAGTAACCCTATAATAAAATATATTATCATCTTATATCATATAAATGGAGTTAGCCTAGTGGTTGGGACTTAGGCCATTCTTTTTTTTGGGTGTGATTCTCATTGCTTGCATTTGCCCTCATTTTATTTGTTTCATTTGATTATGTCCAATCAGAAGGTGATACTTGTCACTATCTGCTTGGTTGATTAAATCTATTAAGCTAAACAAATTAAAATTAAAAAGATAGAACATGTGTCATCATCTGGTTAGTTGGTTGGTTAATTTTATTTAATTAAATTAAAATTAGGACCAAATTGATATAATAGGTAAATAACAAGGACCAAATGCATAATTTTATAAATTTTTGTTAACTGCCACGTCACCCCTTGTTAGTTTTTTAACGGCGATGGTCAAAATAGGACCAATTTAAAAATTTAATGGTATAATTAATGAGTTACCTAATTCGGTGGTCAAAATAATTACGCTTAAATAGTTCGGTGGTCACCTGAGTAGTTTATCCACTACACTATTTCACTAAATTTATGTTTAATACTAGTATTTGTTTATCTATCAATTTTATTTTCTCATTATAATTTGATCCTGCAGTTCTTTATCTTTTAAAATATATTTTTTGGTTTTGAACTTAATTTTTTTATTAATTTCATCAAATAATTTAATAAAATTTATCTTTTAAAAACATATTATTCGACACAGACCTTGGCATGTATTGTAGTTTTGGGCAATTTTTGCACATTTAAAAAATATAATATTTATTTAATTGACAAGAAATATGTGTATATATCACATCATTCATGTTTTTAAAAAGAAATTAAGAAAATTTTGATCACAACATTAAAAATACGCATTTGGTAAAGTATATGAATTAGAAATGTTAATATTATCCATGGAATCTGTCGGACGATATGTCCCATGGACTAGTGAGGTCATAGTCATACAAAAATATTAAAAAATTAAAATTTTGTAGTAAATTACTTTTTTAAATCTTAAAATATATAATTTATGGTTGAATATTTAAAAAAAAAATCTGTCAATGGATAATATTAATTTATTTTTTTGATTAATTTAAATGTGATTACAAAGTAATATATGTTACCCATTAAGCGTTTAATTAGCACAACAAAATTGGAAATTTTGAGCTCTTCGTTTTCATTTAAGATGTATACTGGAAACCCCACTGTTTCTACATTTGGAGCCTTTGTAACAACATTAGAGAACCCCCAAATAAAAGGAAAAACAAAAGAATATATGACATTTTTTGGCAAGATCATTAAACACAATCCTGATGCCACTTTATCTAGTTCTTTTCAGAGGTGAAAGCCCTTCATCTGTGGCCTTTCTCTTGTTATTGTTTGATTGCTGCTGCTGCTGCTGCTGATCCTGTTGTAGTTTTTGTTGTTTTGGTGATTGAAAGGCTGCTGCCTTTTCTTCTTGCTTCTGATCGTGATCCTTGAACTTGGTTTTCAACATGTGGGGCCTAAGTTTACTCAAATCTGATAACCTCACCGGCTTCAGGAAAAATTCTTCAGCACCTTCTTCTAAACATCTGAATCAAATATTATACCAGCAAATGAGTTTCACCGCAAAATGCAGATTTCAAATGAAATGCCTGTATTTGATTCTGTGTTTTTCTACCTGGTGATCCTTGAAGGGACATTCTCAGATGACATGATAACAACTGGCATGTTTCTTAGAGATGAAGATTCCTGCAACAAACATCTCATATGAATTCTTCTATTTCTCATCATGGAAAGTAAATCAAATCATGAAATGATTTTCCCATTGAAAATGTTGAGCAAGTGGCAAAATATTCCAAAAGATGTTTCCCCTTTTTTTTCTCAAACAGGTCTGCCACTTTAGGACCCCATGTTGCCTACTTTTTCCGATACAATATGCTTAATAATACTAATTTGGCAATAATCCTATAAAACAAGCAGGAATAAGGGAATACAATGATGGAAGAGGAAAGAGACAATGAATAGAAACAACAAAACTCACACCTTGATTTTCTTGAGCAAATCATAGCCTGTCATGCCAGGCATACAGTAATCTGTAATCACAAGGTTTACTTCAACTTCCTACATACCACCAAAAAAACAATCAGAAAATGTCCACACACACAAAAAAAAGTTGGGCCAATCTCAGATACTAAAAAGAAGGGGAAAAAATGATGAACCCACCCGGTGATTGTTAGGAGAAGCAGATGGTGTGTTTGTGTCATGTTGATGTAAACCCAGAAATTCTAAAGCTTTGGTGCCTGAATCAACTGTGGTAACTGTCCATGAAATCAAAATGATTAAAAAGCAATGAAACCCAAGATTGATGAAGAAAAGATTTGCCAAGTACCTTGGTATGAAGAGGTTTTAAGCAACCTTTCGATAAGCTTTCTGTCGATGATACTGTCATCAACAGCTAGAACATGAAACTGTGACTCAGCTGCCATGCCCATTGTTCCTGTTCCAGTTCCAGATCCAAATTATGATATAAAAAGATGGTTTGTTTTGAGAGGATGAGGACGGGGGAGCGTTATCTGTCCCGGAGGTTGAAAGAGAGGTGGTGGTGGAGATGAAGAGATTGGAATAGCAAAGGAAAGAGAGGCATCAAAATCCAGAGCCTATAAAGCAAGATCCGAGCAGACTTCATCCCAAATCTTGCAAAAATTCCAAGTGGATTGATTGGTTTTCAAGTACAGCAGGGCAAGGGATGACACAAAGAAAATTAATGAAATAAAATCTAAAGGGGGAGATTTTTAAGGAGAGAAGAACGGGAGAGGTGGTGGTGGTCTCAAATCTTTATTTATGGGCCATCTCTTACAAACTTTGCAGTGAAATTTCACGAGCTGGAAAGACGGCAAATACTTCATTCTTTTATCTAAGTTTACGGTAAACTACCTATTTAGTACCTCACATATTCTTTTGTTTTTATTTTAGTCATCCAATTAATTTTTTTGGTAAAGTGGTATTTAATGTTATGTTTTGTTTTTATTTTGGTAATGTGCCGTTATAAATTAACGAAAAAAATTGACGTCTATTTAGTATACCCTCTATTCTTTTGTTTTTGTTTTAGTCATCCAACTAATTTTTTGGCAAAATGATATCTAACCTTATATTTTATTTCTATTTTGATACCCGCTTGTAATCACTAATTTTGTCCGGGGTTGACCCACTCTACTTTTTGTTAATAAAGGGTTTTTAATTACTACTATTTTAAATAAATAAGGGCCTATATATATAATTATCAAAAGATAAGTGCAAGTATTGCTTTGTTTTCTTCCTTTAACTTTATGGTTTATCTATCCCTTTTTCTTGTCTTGCTTTTATCTCACTATTATTATTACAGTTATAACTCTTATTTACTTTAACTTTCAAGATATTAAGAAGAATTGTTGTCATAATTAGAGGCCCGGTTATTAGTCATTGTTAATATATACTATACAAATCTGTTATTGAAACCCAAAAGTATATACAAGCTATATAACAGCCCATAAATATATAAATAGCCCAGAAGTTTAAGTAATTATCTATCCATTTACATTAAAAAAAAGCCCAAAGTTTTTAAAATTACATAAGGCCCAACTAAGCCATAAACTTGATAAAACAAAAACCCTAATCCCCTAATTTTTCGCGTAGCTCATTCTGGACCGTTAGATCTGGAAGCAAGATCGAACGGTCCAGATGCAACCAGAGCCGTTTCTTCAGCTCCTCCTACGCGCAGCTCTCAGAATTTCAGACACACACGAGCATGCCGTTTCGCCATCCTCGTGGTTCCCACGCGCGCCGATTAACCTTCTAACTTTGCCTCCATGTAGGTTGAAGGATCCAGTGGCCCAACGCCACCTCACCATTGATTCACCACGTCGGCAGCCACGTCAGAGGCTTGCTCCCCAAGTCATGCCTCCTCTGGTGTCCCCTCTCTCACCAATCGACCAGCACACGCAAGGAAACAAAGATGTCAAAAAAGGAAAAAGTGCGCAACAATACCAGGGTTTTCAGAGAATTAATCGACATTCACAGGAGAGCAGATGAATCCGGCCAATAAGTACAATAGCCAATAGGGATTTTAGATAGCTTTTCCCATTTTTCTAAATACATGTAATTCGACAGGGTATATAAACACAATGCCTTAGAAACAATGTAAGGATTCTGGATTTTCACAAAGCAATAGAGCAGAGAAACAAAAAACCTCAAGCGTTTCGAGGTATATATTTTTTTTCTCATTTTCTTTTTCGAACGGCACCATACATAGTCATAGAGTAAGGGCTTAGGGTTCATTACCTTTGTTGTTTAGCCTTTTTTCGTGTTTGTCCATCTTCTTTCACCAGCAAAGAGCCTTCCAGTCGTCTCCTAGCTTCGAATGGTGAGTTAGAGGAAAAAGCGACCAAAATTGGAGCTTGGCTCCAGTTTTTGAGCTTAAAAAGAAAGAGTTTTTTTCGATTCGGCTTTTGTAAAGAAAAAGGAAGTGGTTTGATTCTAAAAAAAAGGATCAGATTTGATTTTAAAACGAAAATAGATAGAGTATTTGAGTTTTTATGATTCGTCGGTCGCTGGCGAGCGGCAACCGACACGACAGTCATCAGCCGGATTCTGGGAATCGCGGCGGCGTTCATCTGAGTAGGAGCAATGGGGGAGAGCATTTCGAATTTTGAAAAAACAAAGGGGTAAAAAAACTTTCTGTTTTTGGCTAAAAATTGAGTTATATACTTGGCCCTTTTTTAAAAAAATGGATTCATTGTATTTTAAATCTCCCCGCCCCAGCTTATTTACGCCCATAAGGGCATTCGCATATTCAAATCACCCATTTGGTCCCTCCACATGGGAAAAATACGCCCGTAAGGGTTTTCGCGTTTTGAAATTGCTTCCCCGGTGCTTCTAACTTTCAAAAACGTTTCAATCTCGTCCTTTATGTCTCTTTTAATTCGTTCCTCAAATTTTGATTTCATTCGATTTAGTCCAAATTCAGTGTTTTTTGCTTCATGTTGCATGCATTTGATTTTCTAGCTTTTACATTGTTGATAATCTTGCCTTAGCTTGTTAAATTTGATAGATTTGGTTGATAAATAAAAGAAATGCAATTTATGGTTTTGGTTGATATTTTTTGTGTATGTTTATAGTATATAATATAATATAATATAATATAATATAATATAATATAGTTTATTTTAAATACATAACGTTTTTTTATAATATATATACATAGTTTTTCTTCAAATACATAATATGCTTTTTAAAGTATAATGTAATTTCGTAAAGTTTATAATATATATGTTTTTTAGTATATAATATATATGGTTTTGTAGAGTTTAAATATAATATATATTTTTAAAGTATTTAATATAGTTTTATAAAGTTTATAATTTCATAGTTTATGATATGTAGTTATATAGTTATAATTTACTTTATATTTATATGCCTATTTTGGGTAGTTTCGGCCTTGTTATGTTTTGGGCTTAGGTTGCTTTGTTTAGGTGGACTAGGCCTTGTTTTGCTTAAAAGGCTTTGGGCTTGTCAGGTGGGTTTTAGGTAAGAATTAGGTAGAATTAATTTAATTAGTTTAAGATCGTGCGCTTATCTCATAGGGGCACGATCTTTAAATTAATTAGATTATTCTTAGGTTTAGTCCTTTTAGAGCCTTAGTTAGATTAAGGTTCGAATTGATTTAGTGAATTTAAACCTATCATGGGCTTATTGGGATAAGTGTTAAATTCATTAAACCAATTGAATACTCCCTAATTACCTTTAAGATAAAATCAATATAGAGATTAGATTGACATTTTATTTGAAACCATGATTAATCAACTTGATTTGTTTTAAATAGTATCTTTGGCTTATTGGAATACTAGTTTAAAACTGGTCAAATTAATTATCACGTCAAAAGATATTCATAATTTGTTAGATTTTTTAGTCTTTTAGAGCTAATTAATTTAGGGTTAAATATTTAGATTCATTTAGCTGATAATTAGATCACTAGTTGGTCTTTCATAACTTGGGCCTTTTAGGTTAGGGCTCCGGGGGATGGCTTTCGTGTGTTTATCTTTAAGCCTTTTGTTTTTCATCCATATTAATTTCCATTCATGTAACCCATATATTCCGAATTAATTAATTTAAATCATGAAAAAGGAGGTACTTATTAATTCCGGTATTTGTGTCGTAACAGTCCGAGTTTAAAGGATGTTGATCAAATACTTGAGTTAATCCTTACCGACCCAAGGTAAAATTAAAAGTCGACAAATCATAATATCATATCTTAAATGCTTGCACCATGCATAAAGGTGACGTACGAAATTTGAATCATAAATTAACACGACAGTCAAGCTTATTTGATGTCGGTTTAATCTATAGTCTGATGTATCGTCAACCTTATTAATTAAATGTCCAATTAATTAGAACCCTCCAATTTGATAAAGCACATTCCATTAAGGTTAATTTTCAATTAAGTACACTTAATTAAAATCAATTTAAATTTTAACAATTTCCATCAATTTAAAAGCAACAAATATTTTGGTACCGATTTTCGGGTGTGATGGGGGTGCTAATCCTTCCCCACACGTAACCAACTCTCGAACCCTTTCAAAACGAATCTCTGGTTTTTATGGTGTCCGACCTACCTTACCCAAGTGGTCGGTGGTGACTCCAAATATTCATTGTTTTCAACAAAACACGAATTTTCAAAAGAAATCCCCCTTAAACCAAAATTCCAGAAAATAATGGGGGATGGCCTCATAGCGTAGTGAAAAGAAAAAAGGTCGTTACATCGTTGTTGAAAATTAATGACAAAGTTAATGTCTATATAGTATCCCAGCTATTCTCTTGTTTTTATTTTAGTCTCTCAACTAATTTTTTTGGCAAAATGATATCTATCGTTACGTTTTTTCTATTTTAGTACTCTGCTGCTGAAATTTAACGACAAAATTGATGCCTATTTAGTATCCCTCTATTCTCTTGTTTTTGTTCTAGTCATCCAACTATTTTTTGGCAAAACGATGCATAACATTATGTTTTGTTTCTATTTTAGTACCTGCCATTAAAAATTAACGACAAAATTGAGGTCACATTTTCTTATTAGGAGAGAGAAATAAAAAAATAAAAAATAACTCATCAACTTTTCCATTAATTTTTAACAACGGATGTCAAAATAGAAATAAAATGTATGTCAAGTACAATTTTGCCAAAAAATTAGTTAGATGACCAAAAGAGAAACACGGAAATAGGTGAGGTACCAAATAAGTAGTTTATCGTTAAGTTTAATACTATTTAGGCGTACTTGTCACATTTTTTATACTAGTAATTTATGTATTGATTGGGTTTTCGCTCAATTACCAACAACAGAAATCAATTGTCTCTTGTAGAAAAAACTTAGTCTCTTTCTTCATTTAAATCCCCTCCCTACTCTCTAAAAAAATCTCTTCTACCTTTATTGGGTTGTCGGACTCACTAGGTGGTCGATGGCCTAGCCCTCGCGGCTCTTTTCTCTACCCTATCGTTAGGATTTTTTGAGGGAAACAGTTTCATCATGGAACAGTTATCCCGGCTTTGGTGTGGATGGTTTTGTTTCACTGACGGTCGGAGGATTGACGACGCTTCCACTGTCTGGTGGTTTTATCATTCTATTATGTTCTTTTGTGGCTCTCCTTCTTCTTTTTTTGTTGTTTTCCCTTATTGCAGGTTTGGTGATGGTGTCGTGGTGGTTGTTGTGCTTCTCGACATTGCCCCTTTCTATTTTACTAGTTGCTGACCGATTGGCTCAATTTTTGGCCCGTCTTCTTGAAGCCTCATCCATTGAAGTCTTCATTTCTTTGCATGGTGTTGCTGTTGCCGTTCCCTGCTGTATTTCCCCAACCGTTTTCACGCTCCGGTGACCCTCAAAATGACATGCAGTTTGGAGATCCGGTTGTTGGCTCTGTGTTTGTCTCGACCATTGCCGTTGCATTGTTTGCTTTCTTCTATTGTTTTCTTCCCCTGTATTTTCCATGTTTTCCCTATTTTCTCTATTGTTCTGGGTGTATCTCTTCCCCCTGTACTATCGGTTTTCCGATGTTGTTTCTTTGGTCCGCTTATGTTTTGTCTGTTGTATTCTTTCTTGTTTGTTTTATGCCATGCGACTTTGTTCAAAAAAGTAATCTCTAAATCAAGTGGTTAAAGTTTTCAGTTGACACATTTCCCTCTCCCATAAGTTGTAGGTTCGAAACTTATTAGGAACAAATTCCCCTCTCTTCTCTTTTAGGTAAAAATTGTTCAAAAAATGATTTTATTATTGTAGGAAGCTATACCTATTAAGGATAAAGATAAGATGAGATAACTTTTATCTCATTCAAATCCATGAGATAACTCTTAGTCAAATCTCATTCAAATTATATCTTATCCTATCTCTATCTCAATCTTATCTTGTATTTAAATATTTGACTTGTATTTAATATTTGATTTTACTTATCCTTGTATATTCATTTGTAAGCCTATATATAGGTCAATTGTAAACATTATTAATTATCAAATATACTAATCCTTTACATGGTAATCAAAGCCAAGTAGAATTTCTCTACTCATTTTTCCCTCTATTTTCTGGTCTTCTTTAAACCGGATCTCCTTTCATGGCTCCATCTTCTACTTCCAATGATCTTGTGCATCTTAATGCACCGACCAACTTCCTAATCAAACTTACGCTTGCCAACTTTCCTATTTGGCGTCGCCAAGTGGAGGCTACACTCATTGGTTTTGGGCTACTCGGTTATATTGATGGTTCACAACCTTCCCCATCTAAGTTTACCGTTGTCGCAACAACAATTACTAATCCTGAATATCTGCGATGGTATCGTTAGGATCAAATTCTTATCAATGCTCCTCTTGGCAGTTGTGATGATCAAGTTCAACCACTTATTTCATCTGCTATCATCGTTAAAATTGTATGGGATACTCTAGTTGCAAGTTATGTTCGAGCATCTCCCGGTCGCATCCTTACTCTCAATTCCAAATTGACCCATAATATGTGTGGTTCCAGGTCTATCTCTGACTATATGAAAGACATTCAGGATATTGCCTCTGATCTTGCCTTGGCAAACTGTCCTATCTCCGATGCAGATCTCTTGATTTCTATTGTCAATCAATTGAGTGATGATTATCGTCCAATTGTTGATGCGCTTCGTGTACGTAACACATCAACATCCATGCTTGAGTTGTCTAAGATCTTAATTGATCATGAGGGACTTCTACAAGAATCTGACCAAGCTACACCTCTTGCCATGATATATTCTGAGCAGCGGGCTAATTCAAATCATGGTTATTCCACCAACCGTTTTTTAGGGAAGTGTGGTCGCTCTGGCCATTCATTTTCTAGTAGCGGTCGTAGTCTTGTTCCTCAATCTAGTCATTCTAGACGACAAGATGTTGTGTGTAAGTTATGTAATTTGCCAGGACATGTTGTTCGAGATTGCCGTAAGCTTGTTTGGTTCCTTCACAACAACATCTTCTATTAGCAGGCACCGTCTGATTCACCAGCTGTTAACACTGCCATTGATTTTTCATCATATGATCCAGCTCCTTGGATGTTTGATAGTGGTGCCTCGCATCACACCACAATGACCACTTCGTCCTTTCAGGATATCTCCTCTTATGATGGTCATGATACAGTTCATCTGTATAATGGTAACTCTCTACCTATATCTTATATTGGCCGATGCACTGTTCCCACGGCTACCAAGCCCATTTCTCTCACAAATGTCTTATGTGTTCCTCAATTAAATACAAATTTTGTGTCGGTTTCTAAATTATGTCATACTAATCATGTGTATGTTGAATTCTTTGACTCTTATTTTCTTGTTAAAGATCGACCCACGGGAATTCCCCTTTTTTAAGGCAATTAAATTGGTGGTGTTTACTATGCTCTACAATCCTTTTATCCCCAATTCAACTCAGTCAATTGCTTGTCCGTGCATCAACTACACCTACATCACATCACAAGTCTGGTCGTTCATCTGATAAAGTCTTAGCCTCTATATTACGCACTTGTAATATATCTTATGACCTAACTAGTTCGACGAACTATCATTGTAGTTCTTATCTTATTAATAAGAGTCATAAACTGTCATTTGGTTAAAATACTATGTCAAGCTCTCGTCTTCTTGAATTGCTTTACTCTGATGTTTAGAACACTAAACATATGTCTTATGATGGATACTCATCTATGTAGTGTTTGTTGATCATTTTACCAAGTATATCTGGCTATACCCGATGAAGAATAAATCTGATGTTGCGGCAATATTTCCTCAGTTTAAAAGGCTTGTTGAAAGTTTTTTTCATCAAACCATTGTGTCTCTATTCTCTAATAATAGAGGTAAGTTTGTTAACCTCTTACCCATTTTGAATTTGGGCGGTATTTCCCACTTTACTTCATCGCCTCATACTCCAAAACACAATGAGACTACTGAATACATCATCACATAGTGGAGACTGGACTCTCTCTACTTCACTTTACATCCCTCCTAACAGAATATTAGCCTCATGCTTTTCAGGCAGCTACTTATCTTATTAATTGGATGCCAACACCGATACTGATTAATGTATCGCCTTATCTTCTCCTTTATCAACAAGCACCGAACTATGACAAGCTTCAACCATTCAGATGCTTGTACTTTCCTTGGCTGAGACCATACACGACACATAAACTTGAGCCATGGTCCATTGAATGTGTTTTCCTTGGACACTCTGTGATGCAATCTTTTTATAAATGCCTAGAGCCAACCACTAACAGAATCTATGTCTTTCACCATGTTTGGTTTGTTCCTCTCATCTTCCCTTTAGCTACACGACGTGTCCTTCCTATGCCACGACAAACGGATGCTTCATTGCCTAGTATGCCACGAAAACCTAATACTTCCTTACCTATTATGCCATCGCAATCTGATGCTTCATTGCCACCTATGCCATGGCAACCTGATGCTTCATTGTATAATATGCCATGACAACCCGATAATTTTATTGCCACACCAGTTCCCTTGGGTAATCTGCTACGGCAACCCGATGATTCCATTGCCACACTAGTTTCCTTGGCTGATCTGTCACAACAAGATGTCACCTTTGACTTGCCATAGCAAGTTGTCTCCCCTTACTTGCCACAACATAATCCTCCGCAATAGCGGATTCGCTAGTTAAATCTGAGGTACTTTGGTCCTTCATTTGTTAATACTACTACATGCCATCATTTGCCTTCTATAATAGAGCCAAAGACTGTTACTCAAGCTCTCAAAGACCTGTTATAGAGACAAGCCATAGATGATTAGTTTAATGCCTTGCTACACAACCAAACATGAGATCTTGTTCCATGGTCTACACAATCTGTCGTAGGGTGAAAATGGGTATTCCGTGTGAAATGGTGTGTTGATGGCTCTGTTGATCGATACAAGGCTCGACTAGTAGCGAAAAGGTATTCTCAAGATGCTGGTCGTGACTACTTTGAGACTTTTAGTCCTGTGATAAAACCTGTAATGGTGTATAGTATTTTCACTCTTGCCCTTTCATCATGCATGGCTCATCAAGTAATTTGACATCAATAATTCCTTTTTAAATGGCACCTTACATGAGGAAGTTTATCCAGAACAACCTCCGGGGTATGTTGATTCTACTCACCATCTCATATTTGTCAGTTGTGTAAAGCCTTGTATGGACTCAAGCAAGCCCCAGGGGCATTGTATGGACTCAAGCAAGCCCCAAAATTATTTTATACTTTCTAGTTTACATGGATGATATTGTGCTTACTGGTAATAACACTGATTTTATTGCTCATTTCACCAACATATTATCTATGAAGTTTGCTTTAAAGGATATGGGCTTACTCAATCATTTTCTTGGCATTGAGGCTATATCTACTCCTACTTGGTTGTTTTTATCTAAGGCGCAATATATCTCTGACATCTTGACTCAGTTTTAGATGGAAAATGCCAAGGCAATTTCCATACCTATGTCATCTTCCGACAAGCTACCTCCAGCAGAGCCATCCATAGTACTTGATATTTCTGGGTATCGTCGATTACTTGTTCTCCTTTAGTATCTCACACTTACTCGTTCAGATATTTCTTTTGTCGTGAATCATCTGTCGCAATACATGAATGATCCTTCACTTGCACATTGGACAACAGCTAAGCGCATTCCGTGTTATCTCAAAGGAACATTATGCCATGGCATTCTTTTTCGTTCGGCATCTTCTTTTCATCTCATCGCCTTTGCCAATGCGTTCTGGGGAGGATCCTCTACGGACGGTTGATCCACTACTTGATATGCTATTTATCTTGGATCTAACCTTATTTCTTGGAAGTCAGCTCGTCAAAAAACTGTTTTTCGTTCCTCCACAGAAGTTGAATATCGTTCGTGGCAAATGCCATTGCTGAAGTGCTTTAGGTCCAACATCTTCTTCAAGAAATTATCGTGGCATTACCAAAACCACCATCTCTCTTCTACGACAATCTCAGTGTCATATATGTTTGTAAAAATCTAGTTTTTCATTCTGGTATGAAGCATATTGCCCTTGATTACTTCTTTGTTCGTGACTTAGTTGTTGCGGGTTCCCTACTTGTTCAACACATTCTCTCCAAAGCTCAGATTGCAGACACGCTCACCAAACTGCTTGGTCGTAATCTCTTCATCCATTTTCGGTCCAAGATTGGAGTCTCCGATGGATCCTCCATCTTGCAGGGGCGTATTAAGGATAAAGATAAGATGAGATAATTTTTATCTCATTCAAATCCATGAGATAACTCTTAGTCAAATCTCATTCAAATTCTATCTTATCTTATATCTATCTCAATATTATCTTGTATTTAATATTTGATTTTATGTATCCTTGTATATTTATTTGTAAGCCTATATATAGGTCAATTGTAAACATTATCAATTATCAAATATACAAATCCTTTACGATACCTAATATACTAGTAGTTTATGTGATAATTTCTCATAATATCTAAGGGATTTTATGATACGAGACACTAGTAGAGCAAGAAAAATATGAAAATACATTATGATTTCTAAAAAAATGATAGATCTCATATTTTTAAATGCATTTTTTTTAACTCAGCGAACATATGAAAATTATTTTTATGTAATAATTTATAATTTTGGTTTTAATTTCATTTTTATAAATCATTAGCATTGTTATAGATGTGATGTCATTGTAAGTTTAGTAATTGTACGCACACCGTTCAAAAAAATAATCATATTTATTCAATACAAAAATTCAATTTATTTTTAAAATGTATAAAATTGAATTAAAGTTATAACTAATATATGTAAATAAATAAATAAATAAAATTAAAATTAAATGTATATAATTACATAAAATCAAATTTAGAACTCAGTTTGCATATCATATCAAAGTTGATCCCTAATTTTTAGATTTATCTCTCACGAGTAGCTTTAATTTATTTTTTTATGAAATATGTTCTTTTTGTAATATATGAAATACGTTGTTTTAAACAAAATTGTAAAAGACATTATTAACGTCTTTAATTATGTTAACATAATTAATACCTTTAATTTTATTATTTTCTAGTGTGAACCTATTTGATTTATTTTTTTAAAACATTAACCGAGTTGATTTTACGTTATTGTAGATTCAATTAGAAAAGTGGTGTGATAAAAAAAATCTAAAAAATAAAAAGACCATGAGTAGTTTTTGTATTAATATAGTTGATTTTTTTTAAAAAAATAAAGTATTCAAATATCTTTAGTAATTTCTTTATTAGTTTTTTCTTTCTCGAATTATGAAATATGTTAAATACATGATTCTTTCTTTTTCTATAGCATTTTTCTCGAACGCGAAGGATGATAATAGAAAAAGACTAGTTTAAAAACTAGTTTGTTTAGTAAGGGGTTGGCCTACAAATGTGAGACTGTAATTGAGGTTAAAGTTAGAGGTCACATCACAATCGGGTCGTTCGGTTCGGGTCGTTTCGGGTCTATCTAAAATCGGTTTAGATTTGGTTTAGGTTCGGATCTGGTTCGGGTCTATGATAAGTCGGGTCTGGTTCGAGTATTGGATCGAGTTAAAATCGGATCGATTGTTTTCGGGTCGGGTCAAAATCGGGTCGTTCGGGTCAGTTTCGGGTCGGTTCAACATTTAAATTTTCTGGTCAATTCGGTTTGAGTTGGGTTTAGAGTTTGAGGTTTAGTATTTATGGTTTAGTTTAGAGTTATTGGTTTATGAGATTAATTCTGATTCAACTTGCTAATCTATGCATTTGAATTTGATTAAATATTTAAATCAAAGCTTCATGTATACAATTGAACTAAATTAAAGTTTTAACTTTCAAGTTTATAATTACATGTTTACATCTATATCAAAATTTTGTGTATAATTATATTAAATTAAAGTTTATTATATGTTATGATGATGATGATGACGATGACGATGATGATGATGATGACGATGACGACGACGATGACGACGACGACGACGATGATGATGATGATGATGATGAGTCCGAATTGAATTAACTTATTAAACTTAGGATCTAATTGAGCTAAACTAAAATTTAGAAGCATAAATCACGAACATAATTAAAATAATTTTAAAACTAAATGTAGAATTTCAATTAAATTAATCTAAATTGAGACTCAATTGAATTAAACTAAAACCTAAAAGTGAAAATCCATGACTTAAATAAAAAATATGTAGTCGAAAGGGCTAAACAATTAATTGTCCCTAATCGAAAGGATAAAATGCACGTGCGTGGTGCACCCAACAGGCTAGCACCCTTTCATTTTAATTAAAAAAAGAAAAAGAAAAAGACAATTGATAAAAATAGAGAGGGAAAAGACAAAATTTTGGAGGGAAATAAGCTATTCATTTTTTAAGTTAGAGATTAATTACTTTTTAGGTCATGTTGCATTTAAAATGTTGTATTTTAGTACTAATATTTAACTTTAAGTTTTAGTTTAATTTAGTTTAGTCACAAGTATCCCCACGGTTTGGACTTCGGATATAGCAATCCCCTCCCCACAGTAATATTTAGTCTGTAAAAATTTACTTTTAGTCGAAATTAACTAATTTTTGTAATTTGGTTTAATAATTTAATATAATGATATTTTTGTTCATTTTTGTTCCTAAGATTTAATTTTTAGCCGAAATTGACCCCTATTTATTTCAATGGTAAAATTGTGAAATTTGTCATTGGACTATCAAATTTCTCCACTTCCAAATTGTCAATTTAGTCCACAATTTCGGTTTTATGCTATATTTTATGGTGAAATTATAAAATTGATCACCAGGCTCTCAAATTTCTCTACTTTCAAATTGTCAAATTGGTCTCTAATTTCGGTTTTAGGCTATATTTTATGGTAAGATTGTAAAAATGGTCCCTAATATTGGTTTATGGTTTAGGCCTTAGTGTTAATGGTTTAGGGTTATTGGTTTTAGATTAATTTCTATGGCTTAAGGTTCACGGTTTAGGTTTTTTAGGGCTTAGTGTTGATGATTTAGGGTTTATGGTTTAGTTTAGAGTTATTGGTTCATGAGATTAATTTCTATGGCTTAAGGTTTATTGTTTAGGATTTATGGCTTAGTGTTAGTGAGTTAGGGTTTATGGTGTAGTTTAGGGTTATTGGTTTATGAGATTAATGTGTATGGTTTAACATTTAGGGTTTAGCTGAGTGTATGAGATTAATTTCAACCATTATATAGAATAATCTATAGTCTATATATAATATCATACATGATGATATTATTATTATTATTTTATTACTATAGTCTATAATTTATAGTATACGCCTCTATGGTCTATAATCTACATTCATACGTAAATACGTCGTATGTGTTATGTGATGATACTTTTTAGGGGTTATAGGTTTATGTGTCTAGTTTAGAGTACAAGGATGAAATTTAGGGTTTATGAGTTTAGTGTTAATTAAGCCCCTACAAATCTTTTTAGGGGTCATATGTGTTATTTTTGTTCAATTTATTTCATAAAATTAGATTCTTATCCAAAATTGACTCATATAATATTTATTTGTAATTTTTATAATTATATTTTTATAAATTTTGAAATTAACTCGATTCAAACCCGAACTTAATCAAAAGTCAACACATAAAGTCACGTCACCTTATCTCTTCTAGATTGTATACACGTTTTAAGTTTTTTTTTGGTAATTATACTTATACACGTTTAAAGTTTCAACTTTTAAGTAACCTATATATTAATTAAAAATAATAAAATACCCACACCCCAACCCGATTACCTATATATTTTTAATATTTTTTAATTAATTAATTAAATATATATGTATTAATTAAAAATAATAAAATACCTAGATCCCATTCCCAAGGCCCCAACCCAACAATCGAGCATTCTGTTTCTCGAATCCCCTTTCATTCAATTTCAAATCCCTAATTTTGTTCACAAAGAGACGAACGTCAAACGCTCCATCTCTGGTCCCGTTCTCCGTCAGTTTATGTCGTTGCCGTTCGTCACTTCTCCGATTCGTCGTCGTCACCAGCACTCTCGCAATCGCAGGCTCTCAGCCTCGCAGGTCGCAACAACTCGCAATCGTAGGTTCGCAGCAGCTCACAATCTTTTTTGTCGGTAAGATCAAAATTTCTCCATGTTTGTTTGGATATTCTAGAACTAAAAGAGGATTTTGTTGCTACTTGTTAATTACTGTTGATTTTTTAAAATAATTTCATTTGCATACACAGCTGCCACTGTGCCTGTTTACCCAGTGTTGGCTGTCGAGTTTAGCTATTCAGTATTTTTTGTGTTGGTCGGGACATGGTGGGTTCTACTTTTGTTTTGTGGAATCTTGTATTGTCTGCAACTATGTTGCTTGGATATGGGAATTCTTGGTGGTTACCTTCAAAGACAAAACTAGCGTTGTGATTACCATAAAATCTGGTTATTGGACGGTCTTCTAGAAACACCCTTACCGTTTTCAAGAATTATTATTAAACAATTATGCAGTTATGGTTTTGTCGATTATGTACCTTGCCTTTTTTTATCTAATTTTCATACTTCCACACGTGATATTACACATGATGACATGAACTAAGAAGGTTTGTCCATTATGTTAAGAACTATTACTACAATTAATATTGTTTAATTTGAACATTGAAGGCTTTCTTATCATGTGAGGGTAGGGATGGATGGTAGTGGAGTGTGTGATAATGTGCTGGTTCTGAAATAGCGGGTACCCGTTATCCGATATGTTCTTAAAGATTCTTTGTTACAAAACAAGCAGTAGTGGGCGTGTATCGTTTTTTGGTGATTTTTGTTTAATTATAATGTGTTCCCCTTTTGTTGTTTATTTTATATTAAATCAAGTGGTTTAATGTTTGTAATTGCTTCGTCGTTTATTTTAACAATGTTCATGGTTTATGTTCTTTGTTTTGGCAGGCGGCAGCCATGGAATAAAATGCTAATGCAAGTGAGGTCAAAGTTGATACTGATGCTGTTAATGTACCGGAATCACAATATTTTTCTAAGAGGCGAAGCAAGGTTTGGATACATTTTCTCAGTCTTAACTCGACAGAGACTAAGGATGGAAAAGAAAGGGCTCTTTGCAAATATTGCAAAACAGCTTCCTTCATCTGTAACTCACATTATGGAACTTCCAATATACAAAAGCATCTTGAGAAGTGTAAACACTATTCTGCACATAAGAAGAGTTTGGGAATTGATGGAGAAGAGCCAGAACATTATGTTTATGACCAAAAAGTCTACAGAGAGTTGGTAGCTACAACAATTATAAAGCATGGATATGCTTTTTCTTGGGTTGAACATGAAGGTAACAGGAGAATTCATGCTTATTTGAACAATTAGGTTAGAACTATATGTAGAAACACTGCAAAAGCCGATTGTTTGAAATTGCATAAAAGTTTGAAAATTAACTTAAAAGAAACTCTTCGTAATGTTTCTGGTCGTATTTCTTTGACATGTGATATGTGGACAACTTGCCAAACTTAAGGATATTTGTGTTTGACTGCTCATTATATAGATGCTAATTGGAAGTTAAATAGTAGAGTTTTGAACTTCTGTCACATTGATTCACCGCACACCAGAAGTACTATGTATACTGTTTTGCTAGACTTGCTTTAGGATTGGGGTATTGACTATAAGATTTTTTCCATAACGTCATCTAGTAATGATAAAATGCAAGACTGTTTGAAGGACACTTTTAATGCACGAGGAGCTTTATTATGTAGAGGAGCATACTTTCATGTTCGATGTGCTGCACATGTATTGAATCTCATTGTTAAGGATGGACTTAAGGTCATTGAGCATATTGTTGTCAAGATAAGAGACTGTGTGAAGTATATTAAATGGTCAGAATCAAGAAAAAATGCTTTTCGACATAGTGTGAAATTAGCTAAGATACAAGAAACTAAAGCATTGTGGCTTGATGTTCCTACAAGATGGAACTCTACATATATGATGCTTGATAGGGCTATTTTATATCGTGAAGCTTTTAAGCAAATGGTTGTTGTTGATTCTTCTTTTCACCATTGTCCAAACACTGAAGAGTGGGAAATGCTTGAGAAAATCCGAGATATTTTAGAACCTTTCTTTGATATAACTGTGATGTTTTCAGGAAGTGATTATCCTACTGCAAATTTGTACTTTGGAAATGTTTGGAGAATTTTTATGCTTTTGAGAGAGTTGGCAAAAAGTAATGACGCAGTTTAAAAAAAAACAATAGAAATGAAGAAAAAGTTTGATAAGTATTGGTTCAATTCAAGTGAGGATGACTATAGCATGTTATTTGCCTTTGCGGTGATTCTTGATCCTCGTTACAAGTTGTTTTTTCTCAAGTATTGTTATGAAAGCATGTTTGAAGATGAGATAGAAGCTAGTTTGAAGATTAGTGATGTCCGTTTTAAGTTAGGTATACTGTTTAAAGAATATGCTCCAGAAACGTGTGTCCCACATGAAATATCATTAACATCGGGCTCAAACTCCAATACCATGAGCACTTTATCTGGCGATCGCAAACGCAAATTCGACCTTTTTGCAGTAAGTTTCTTGTTTTTTAATTATATGTTGTTTATGTATTTTTGTTTTTTTATGTATTTTATATTTCATTTCATGTATTTTGTTTAGTGTTTGTAATATGCACTTTTTTCTATTTTTCAATCATTTGTATTTTTTTTCTATTTGTTTATTTTCATTTTGTTTCCTATTATTTATTTTATGTGTTTTTAGGAATATGACAAGAGAGAAGCTACGTCTTCTTATGCAAAGACACAATTGGATATTTACTTAGATGATCCTAAAATGGATAGGGAAGTGGAGATTGACATCCTTAATTTTTGGAAGGAAAATGAGTATCGGTATAGAGAACTTTCTCATCTTGCTAGGGATATTTTGACTGTTCCCCTCACAACTGTTGCATCAGAATCGACTTTTAGCATAGGAGGCCGAATTTTAAATAATTGGAGAAGTTCTTATATTCCTGAAAACGTGGAGGCTTTGATAACAACTCGGAGTTGGTTGTTTGGTTATGAATGTAAGTTTTTTATTTCTTAATTTTGTTTTTGATTCTCTATAGTAAAACTTGTTTACTGCACCATTTCTTGAACTATTAGTATGTTGCATTTGTTTATTTTAACTTAAACATTACATTGCTTAATTTTTTGTTTCACTAGTAAACAAATTAACTCATTATTATTGTTTATGCAGCTACGGAAGATAAAGAGTTTGTCGGCTCTTTTGTGGATTTGAATGAAAAGAATTCCAACCGTTGATGCATGTATTATTTGTGTCTACTCAGTGTAGCTGGGTTTCATATGTAGAAGTAGTTGAGTTTAGATATTTAACTTTATTTGCAGCTAAGTATCACTTTTGAATGAGAACTCTTTATTTAAGTCTTGTGTTTCATGTTAGTTGTGTTTGTCAAACTCTTTCACTTTACCGAACATATATAGGTAAAAATGCTTGTAATCTACTAGGATCATGTTGATCAAACCATTTGAGCCATGTTTTTTGTGAGTGGAACTGTTTTTTTCAATGCATGGACTAGTGATGCAATCAAAGGCTGCCCCTATGAACTAGTCTACTATGTATCCATTTCTTTTAATGCAATCTTTTGACATTTTTCCTTTGTAAATGTAGCAACCAAAAAATTACACCGACAAGGATGAAGTTAAGATTAAACATTGGGAGAGAAAATACTTAATTAAACTTCTAAATTTAAAAATTAGTAGGGACAAAAATTTTATTTGATTAATATTTAAACGTAAAATGACACAAAATGTTATTATACCACAACTTTGAGAAGAGCAACAGTCTTTTCATAGTATAATACAAAAAAGATAATAAAACATATTTCATTTTACTATTCATCATATTGTTAAAAATAGACAAAAGTAAAAATAAAATTTTCATTTACTTTACCTTATTTATCGGGTTAAAATCGGGTCGGTTTTCAGTTCAGCTTTCGGTTCGGGTAGCCTTCGGTTCGGTTGAAAATCGGTTCGGTTCTATTTCGGTTCAACAAAAATTTCGATTTAGTTTCGGTTTTGGTTCGGTTTATTTCGGGTTTCGAGTTAAGTTCGGGTCAACATAGGGTCTCGGTTCGGGTAAAGTTTGCCAGGTCCAGTTAAAGTACTGTTTACGCTAATTAGTTTATGGTTGATTATTCACTTATCTTGAATTCACAGACGTAAAATCTTTTAATCTAAATATTTAATTCCTTTCATGAAAAAACAACTTTTAATTTGTTTCATTTAAAATATTTCTAAAAAAAACTCTCTTTAATTTCTTTGGTTTGAAATGTTTTTGGAAACAAAAAATTCATTTCATTCATTTGAATTTTGAAAACAAAGTCTTTTGAAATCAACTAAAATATAAAGTACAATATGTAATAACCAACTATTTTGTAACAATTAAATAGTTCGATGACAATTTTGTAATGATTATATAGTACAATGATTATTTTGTAACAATTAAATAGTAAATTTATGATTCTATAATAATTAATAGTTCAATGATCATTATGTACCATTTACAAAGTTCAAATATCATTTTTGTAACAACTAATATATTACTTTTATTGCTAAGTTAGCCCACCGTTAGGTTGTTAATGACCTCTAATGACTCAGTGCCCATTTGTAACTAAATTCAAAGTTTAATGCGTATCTGTACTATAACATTATAAATAATTACAATCAAATTTGTACATAAACTTGAAAATTTGATTCGACTCGAATTTATAAACTCGACTCGAATTTATAAACTCGACTCGAATAAAAAAATTCAAATGAAGTTTGAATCGTAAAGTATGGCTAGCAGATTCAACTAATTCAAAAAATATTAGTCGAATCGACTCAATTCGATTGAACGCCTACCCCTAATTATCTTAATAGTCCACAACCATACATTTAAAAAAAATGAAGGAAGGAACCCACTCATGTCATGTGGCATTTTTCATTAATAGGATTAAGTTAGATAAAGAAAAAGTTAAAGATCAAATTGAGAAAAGCATTCAAGTTAATGAGTTAATTTATGTACTAAACCTTATTCTTAGTATTTGACTTGCTTGCAACAACTCATGGATAACCCCACGTCAATTAGATGACAATGTTGGGATAATCACATCACATGACTATATATATAAATATACGTACGTTGTGCATACCCTCATTTTGACATGATGTTCATTTATGATAGTAAAAGCTGAGATTGGGTACCATTATTTTGGGGGATTTAATGTTGAAATTTATAAATTAATCACATGTAGTGATTGGGATGATTTGTATTATATAAAACAAGTTGAAAATGGTACAGTGAACCGGGCACTAAAGCCATGCTTAATTTAATTAGTTTATGTAGATTTGGTTGTACTTTGAGATCTCCTTGGATAATAATAAAGCAGGATCAAGGGGTTGCTGTTTTTTCTTTGGCACAAATAATTAGGCCTTAATATAATTCATCTCCCACGAACACCATAAAACAGCCGGATTATACAATTAATATGCGGGTAAATGTTTGATGATTTAGAGGTTAATTAGTTTATTGAAGATCGTCTTTATATTAAATTTTTGTAGTACTTAATTTAAATTAGTCGATTAATAAGATAAATATTATAGATCTTATAAAAGATTTATTATCGTGAATTCACACTTGGTGAACAAACATTTTTTAAGCGCGGTTAAAATAGTAACAAATGTCCTATTGTTTTACCTTTTATATATTTTTCAAAATATGTGTGACTTGATTTTATTGAAATAAAGATGGAAACCTTAGAAACAAATTTTGAACAAGAATATAAACTACATTTTGAACAAGAATATAAACTACAAAAGAACATTAAAATTTAGAGAGACTGACCACTTTTTCAAAAGAAATAACTGCCATAAAAGATGACAACGTGTTATATGAACAAATTAAAATTGTCATAAATCAGACAATAATACAATCATGAAAGAAAATGAAAAGACAAACATAAAAGTAGATAAAATATGACTTCTAACAAAAAAAAAACACATAAAACAAAAGAAAAATAAAAGAAAACCTACGGCACTCATAAAAAAATGATTGCTTGTTTACATACAAGATACAATCAAACTAAAAGTTAAAAACCATCTGACAACATGAAAGTCTCGTTGAAGACGACAGTCATGAAGAAAAAAACACTATTTTTTTAAATATTTATTCCAGAACGAAAATGAAAGTAGGGAACTATTTTTCCATGTAGTTATTTTGACCCTGTTAATCCTTAAAATAGTTATAATATATGTATTTTACTCTTTTTATTCTATTAAACATGTAGCGCTTTAATGTTTTTAAGATGTAATTGTACGGTAGTATTCGTTTTCTAATTTACCATTTCGAAATAATAACGATTAAAGTTTGAACAAATTGAAGAGAAGAAAAAAACAACAGTGTGAATTTGATTAATACTAGAAAGTATTAATGTTAACTTGTAAATATTTCTATTTTCTAACCCCTGTCTTTGTCATGTTACATTCTAATTCATTTTCAAAATGGTGTATATATATATTATTTTTTAATCTGTTTATTGAAAACGACACCAAAATATGAAGTAATGTAAATCTAGGCTTAACAACCAGTTATACATGCGAATCTTGACATAAATAAGTTCTTGTATAATCTTCGATTTCTTGATATAAAAAATATTTTTAAAATGGATTTATATAACCTAATATTAAAGTCTTTATGTATCATTAGTTGAGAAATTATAGAATAATGAAAACCATGGGCTTGTTTCAATCAGCCATTCCCGTCCCACCAAAGAAGAGTATACCACCATTTTGAGCTTTGACCCTCAAAATTTTAAAAAATAAAAATATCATTTAAAAGGTGGCCCATTTCATTTAAAAAAGAACGTGGACAGTTTGATTTTTATTTTCTTACAAGAACTAATCTTGGCATAAACAAGTAGCTTGGTTGCAGCAAAACTCTACAATCAGCTAATTAATTATTTTCAAAATTATTGCATTGTGTAATATAATTGATTGGGTTATATCCCTAACATCCTTAACATTTATAATTGATTATGAAAACAAAAATAAACTTTAATATTTAAACCCATAACTTCTTCATTCCTACCTCATGGGGGCTTGCATAATACTGAAAATCATGGTCGGTCCTCTCTTGTTCCGTCATTTGAGTCCCTTTGGCAACCAAGCACTTTTGGCTAAAATTTTAGTTCTAAACGCAAAACCATTGTAACACAGGTAAAAATTAAGTGTAAAAGTATTTTGACTATCATAAGCTCTTAAAGGTTTTTCTTTTTTAAAAATCAATTAAGTTTTTGAAATATTTTTACACTTTATTTAGCTCTTATACTCTAAAATTACATCAATTTACTCCTTTGATCAATTTGACTGTTAAATCTAACAATTTTTCTAGATCAATGAGTGCAAAGTGTCGCGTTATAGTGTTGTCACTTAATATTTTTAATTTTTTATTTAAAAATTCTTTAAAAGTTATACAAATTCTTAAAAACTTGTAAAAATTATAAAAAAAATTCTAGAAACTCTATAAAATGTGATATGACAGAACTGTAGTATATCACGTGGCAACAATATTTCAAGAAAAAAATCGTCAAAAATTGATGGTCAAAATTGATCAAAAGGATTAATTGATTCAATTTATTAGTTTGTGAGCTTAATTGGGTGTAAAAAAGTTTAGAGGCTTAACTGATTTTTTTCGAAAGTTCAAGGGCTTCAAGTACCCTTAAACCAAGTATTTTTCAAAAGCTAAAATTCTTAATTTTTAAACTTTTCAAAAGTACTTTTAAGCAAAATTACTCATTTATCCTTGTTTACATCATATTTTTTTATATTTTTAAAAAGATTGTCTAAAATAGACAATTTAAATGCTTAATAATTTTTTGACAACAATCCCAAACACTCAAATTTTAAACAAACAATCCAAACACATTCTAAAATCACTTCTTAAAAATATCTTTTCACCGCACTTTTTAATAACAATGTGAAACTAACCCTTATCTATTGCTATTTGGTCCCGAGTCTGGTCAAACGAGAGATAAAAGTCTCCAGCATGTATATTAGCCAGAAATAACTGATTTGCATATTAGACTTCCTTCTTGTTTTCACAGAAATAAAAAAAGGTCGCCAACTTTGAGCTCATCGTCTTGTACAAATTTCTTACAAAACGTTTTTCTAATGTTGCAAAACTTAATTGGAAAATGTAGCATTAAACAAACGGTGTGGCTGGTGAGTAGCTTTTGTACTAAATACGTTTGAACGTTTTTAAAAAATTTATTGTTATTGATTCTGAGTTTTGATATCGTTTTCATTGTAATATATATGGGAATGTGTGTCCGAACATATTTAAGCGCATAATATCATTTAAAAAGTTTTTGATAGATTAATATATTGTATATTAAAATATTAATAATAAATTAAGGTGACTTCAAATTTCAACACCATGTTGCACTATGGCTTGAGAAAACAGAACTTTGAATCATTGGCCCAATTATGATTTATGATAGTATACGTTGCTTGCTTTCATTTTTGTTGCTCATTTTGATAGGATAAAGTTTTTAATATTAGGTAAATTACACTAAAGGTTACCCACCCTTTGTGTTGCTTGTATTTTGGTCATTTAAAATGAAAACAATTTTATTTTAATAACTGTCGTAAATGAAACTTTCGTTTCGATTAAAGTATCATTTTCTGAATAAATAAATGTATAGAGATAAAACAATCATCACAACGCACCAACTACCACACCCACATGAAATTAATGTTGTATGGTTAAAAGTAAGGCTTAAGGTCATTATTAGGATCTTTGGATCTTATTATGACCAGAGCAGCACCCAGAATTTTAAATTTCCAAAAGTAGGACTCTTATAGTAAACTCGCCGCACCATCACGGGAGTTTTAAAATTATATTTTTTTATTCAAACTCACCGTGCACGTATGACAAGTTTCAATTTTTAATATATGGCTTAAATATTAATTACGAGATTAACCTAATCCTAAACGGAACTCGCCGTAGGGACACAGCAAGTTCCCTCTAGCTTAACGGTCATTTGGGTCTAAGCATAACGATGTTTAAAAATGATTGAACTTGCTGTGTATACACAGCGAGTTTGGCTGTTCGATTAAGTTGTAAATTATCTAACATTTTGTAATTCTATTTGAATGCACAAGTAGTATAACTAATAGGTTGTAGAATGTTTTAAAGAAAATGTAGAAGTTGAAATGAATTATTTAATTTTAAAAGTGTAACCCTTTAGGTGAACTATGCAGTGGTGAAAAGTTAGATCGAAATGAATTCTAGTGAAGTTTCATACTAATATTTATGCTAAAACATGGCTACTTAATAAAAATAAAATAACATATTTATGTTTGAGATGGACACTTTGGCATTCTATGACCTGGAAGTCTACAATTCTCGCAGAGTCTAGGTTTCCTAGTAGGTTCACGCTCGTAGTGACGCATGTCGTCCATATCATTCTGAATCCGTGTGGATCTGGGACGTCCTGCTTTTTCCCTTCGCATAGTTGGGTTAGGTAAAATTGTGGTCCATGTCTGCTTAGCATTCCATTCAGTTTCGCTATCGATTGGTGGGAATTCCATTTCGTAGACCTTAAATACTGAATGAAGCCAATATATAGGATCCACGTATTCCTTGTTGTCGTGACCATTCTTTTGAAAATTGGGTTTTTATTCATTTTAATTTATTAAATCTTGAAAATTAGAGTTTTTCCATATTAAATCCTTTATTTAATTTTGAAAACCAATTTGGAGTCGTCACCGGTCATTTTGATAGATCGGACACCATAAAAACAACCAGAGATTCTTTTTAAAACGATTTGGGTTCGGGAGTCGGTTACGTGTGGGGAAGGATTAGAACCCCCACAAACTCCCGTTATCGGTACCTTAATTAATTTCACGTGGCATTTTGGTATTTTCGAATAATAATTTGAATTTAATTTAATCAATCATCATTAGTTGGATTTAAATTCCAAATGGAGATATCCTTTTATAAGGAAATACATTTTATTTGAATAGTTAAGAACGTCCAAATACTTTAGGAAACTCTTATTCGTATTCAAAGTATATTTCCGATATAAAAGGTTTCTCAATGCATGGTCACTTATGGTCTTGTTAATTTTAAGTTCGAACATAGAAAGGCTCTAATTGATTTAATCATATATGACTAAATGTTATTGATTTAAAAGATTCCTATGAGATAACATCCAACGAATTGGAAATTATTCATATTGAAATCGATTAATCAAATAACATATCTATTTAATTTGTCAATTCTAATTATTTAGAGTAATAGTCCTAATTAGGGCTCTAATTGACCATCTAAGTCATTTTCCAAATTCTAAGTGATAGCAAATATTAAATGTTCCATTTAAGAGTGTTGCTGGAATAACATCTCAATACATGTGAGATACTACCCAAATTAACACTCTGAAATTCCCATTTAATATATACCAATTTGCTACAATTATCTCCCTAATCAATTATTTATACCTAGTTAAAGAATTTAAATCTAAGGCTCTAATTAATTAAACAAATTAAGTGATTAATTATCTAATTAAAAAACTATATGCTTAATCTTTAAAACATGCAACCATATATTTAATTTAAATAAACATGTAATAATTAAATGAATTAAAGTTGGAAAAGGGACCAAATTGAATTAGATTGCAAATTAAGGTGCCAAATTACAATGGTTTAGGACTAAATTGAAAGAAATGTAAACTGGAGGGCTATAGTATAAAGCCCGAAATAGAAGGGCACGAGCCGTTATGGGGGTTCGTGAGCCCTGAGGCCCGAACCTTGGCCTATATAAGGACCCCATCATCCGTTCATTTTTCCTTTTTTCCTATTTTTTGGATTTTCAACTTTTATAAATACCCAAATCCTCTAAGCCATAAATATGTTAAAATCCAGAAAACCACTCCTATTTCGATCAAAACCCCCTTGTTCATCCAAAATTCATCACCAGTTCATCATCTTTCTCATCTTTGATCCTCATAAACACTAAATCCCATCGTTTACCTTGTTTTTTAGATCAAAAAAATCAAAATCCCTAAGAAGTTCATCCCTTGTTCTTCATCACCACCCCTTCTCAATCGATCACCGCCACCCTCAAATATTTTGGCCCGTTTGTCAGCCGCCAGAGGCGATGCCGGCCATCGGCCGTCGTCTCCGGTCATCTTCTTCGACCAACTCCCAATCTCTGATCATCCCTAACCTTACTCCGGCGACTTATCACCACCGCGAGGTGATTTTTGGCCGTCGTCTGCCACTGTACCAAAACCCTAGAAAACTCTATTTTCTCAATTTTCACTTATAAAGCTAGATCTAAGCCCGGATTCAACAAAATTTGCCCATCTTCGCCCGATCCTAAGTCTAAACTACCTGAACCAAACCCTAAACACTCATTTTCAACTCCTCCATTAACCTCAAACTCTCCAATGGCCATAACATCCTTTAATGAGCATCAGATAAGCTTTAAAACCTTCTGATTTGTGTTTTATTTTAGATCTAGGTTTTAATATTTTTTGCTACTAGTTTTGGTTTTTTAGAGCTTAGATCTAACTTGTTTTATGTGTTTGTGCAGGAAAATGAAGAGAGGAGAAGAGATGCTACTTTCTGACGTACTCGGTCGGTGTTGAGGCGGCTTCAGTCGTCTTCTCAGGTGACCGATTCAGCTCCTAGGCATCTCTTCCTTCTGGTAAGCTCTTCATCTCCCTCTTCTCTCTCTTCAATTAATCCCCAACAATTATTGCATCATTATTAGCCAATAATTGTGTTTCTCTCTCTATTTATAGCTGGCGCAGATGCTAACGTCAGCAGAGTTATAATCTGCGTAGAATGGAAAAAGGCCAATAGCAGTGTGCCACGTGTCCATTCAATTATCCATTTTGGTAGGCTTTAAAAGCACAAATGGGCTGTTGTGTTTGTTTGGGGCAGATTAGTGTACAAATGGGTGGGAGAAAAGGTATTTGGGCCTATATATTTGTATTTTGGGCTTGTAACTTATTTTATATGTACATGGACTCATATTTTTTAATTTGGACATTCATTTTGTATTTTTGGACTCTAATGAACATTTATTTCATTTAAGGAATTATTATTTATATTTACTTATTATTTGGTTTTATTTATAGAGAAATTATTATATATATTTAAACACCCGGACAAAATTAGGGTATTACACTTGTAATCGATCCTGGCAGCAGAGCATGCAACGATGAGATGCTCGCACAAAGTCTTCAGTGCTTGTAATTTGCCACATTCGCACAACCTGTTTCGGAGATCCACCCTATACGATGTTAGGTCAAAACCCTGCATTGGTCATGGTATCTCCGAGACACAAAAAAACCGTCGTTATGCAACATTGGAAGCACATGCAACCTGTTCGATTTAATAACGGTTTTTTGAATTTCGTCTCGTATCTTCGGGTGGAATCTAAGGCCCTTTTGCAGCATATCAGCAGCTTCTTTGCCCAAGGTTGCGAACATCTTACCCAAAGGAAAGTACGTAGATTTCACGATGGCGATCACTGGAAAATTTCAAACCCCTTTCAATGGAGAATTGATTGCCTCAACCAAGTTTCTTGTCATGTGGCCATATCTAAAACTGTCGTCGTATGCGTTGGTCCATTTTTCTTTAGGAATTTTTGCAACGTACTTGTAGCCCAGATTATTCCTCCCTACAACTTTTCAAGCATTTACTCAAATTTGTGTTGAACTAGTTCGTACCCTGAGACACAACAGAGTGTACAAATGAGATATAGGGAAAGTAGTGATAAATAAAACAAATCTTAAAATGTACTCATGCATATAACGAGCATGCGTTCATCGTCCTTCTTATACTGGCCATGGTAGTTTGCAACAATGTGGCGTATGTAGTAATGATGCTCAATGTTTGGAGATTGAAACTTTCTACCCAAAGATTCAATCACTGACTTGATTCCACCTCCTCGATCTGAGATCAAGCAAACTCAATCCTTTTTTATAATGTGATGACGTAGCTTCTTGAGGAAAAACATACAAGATTCAGTATCTTCTCTGGGCACGAGTGTAGACGCTATGGGTATTGTCTTGTGATTGCCGTCTTGAACAACGACTAATAGCAAAACTTGCTTGTATCTTCCATACAAGAATGTGCCATCGATTTGAACTACAGGCTTGCAGTTCTTGTACGCATTCATACACTACGGAAATATCTAGAAAAGTCGTTTAAATTGGTAAACATTAGGAACTACATAATCGTTCGTGTTGTATTGTTCGGTTTCCAAATTAGTGATCGTTCTGAGGTTGTATTTCTTCATGATGTTTATCCAAACTGGGAGCTCATTGTAAGAACCATCCCATTCCCCATGAAAATTCATGATTGCCTTGTTCTTTCCCCTCAAAGTCTTTTAGTACTATAACGTGTAATCGTATATTGTATTAACATACGCTTGTAGCGTAGAAAGAGTGACTTTGGGGCTTGTATGGACAATTGTTTGGACGCTCCCAGTGATGATATTGGAGTCCAGGTTTGGATGATCCTGCTGTAACCGATGACACAACAAGTATGAGGGTCGTTGTAGACTATGATCTCCCAGATGTTGTCTTTTCTTTTCATCTTGTTGACCCGCGCCTTCCAATTGTATCCCTATGCTGATCGCTGTGTACATTCATTTATGTATTTCTTTGATGTCATGTATTGCACCTTGGACTGCACACCATAACTTATGTTGTAGTTTTTAATAGTAGCTTTCGCTTCGTCGCTTGTTCTGAACTGTCTCCCTTCCCACAAGTCATATCTTTTATTGCAAAGTAAAAACCGCCATAACGTATGTTGTAGTTTTTAACAGAGGCTTGTACGGTGTTAGGGCACTATTGCTTGCAACATGTCCCAATTAATTTTCATTGAAGTTTCCAGGGGCGTCATCATCATTATTAGTGTCACTTTCATTTTCAGAGGGGGAATCAACAACAAAATCTTCAGGCTCCACGAACGACCCAACCTCAGTACCATTAGGGTCGAGCTCTTGAAACGATTCTTCTAGGGATGTGTAGCCTTCATCACCATATGTGGATGTATGGGTAGGTGCAAAATTTGTAGTTGTAGACCCGGGGGAAAATTAGGAGGAGCATAGTTTGACTTATTTAGATAAAATGATATAGCGCAATAGTGTCGGCCCCTAAAAAACTTGATCCACCAAGTAACGGTTGATGGCCATCAACGTATGGGTTAACGGTGGAATGCTGAGTTGATGGTTGCTCGATATTTAGGTTGAAGAAGTTGGAGTTCGAGTGTCGTGTTGTTGAACACGTAGGTTCATCATGAAATGCAAAGGTATAAGCAGAAACGCCAAGATTGTAATCCTCCATCAAAGAGTTGAAATCATATGTTGTCGTCTGAGTTGTAACTTAGTTTTTATTGTCACCTGCTACTTCTCTACTAAAATCTACATACATGTAGCAAATTTCCTATTCGTACCCTGTATGCGCGTCGACCATTGCTTCAACATCATCTGCATTATCAATTCTCATTGTATCGTATGTCCCTGGAAACAAGGATGTTTGGAGCCTGTAATAGAGAGCTTGTAGTGCTCTGTGGTATTGTCTCCCATATAGTTGCCATCGTAGCATACGATTGCTGAGATTGGTGCTGGTGCCATTATAAATCGATGTTTGTATGAGATTGAAAAAATTTGGGAGTTGGTTGGTGAAATTTGAGGGTTTGTTTGAGAGTTATGGAAAATGAGAAATAGATTAGCAGGTAAAACCTTAATGACTTTATTGACTCGCCATGTATATATGGTGAATTCCCTTAACGTGAATAGCTGAAAACATGCGAAAAAACCGAAATGAAAATAGCTGAAAACATAAAGAAGGAAATCGAAAATTCATTTGGTGCTTGGAAATGTGAATCGAAAATATGAACGGTGACCGGTGCTTAGTTCTAATGGTGGAGTCGAAGACAGATATGGTTCAAGGGTAGGTTTAGGTGACCTATGTTGGGGAAGATGGGTGTTTATGTTGAAACGGGAATTAGATTTGAGTTAAGGGATGAAATTGGGAAATTTTGTTTTTTAGGGTTTGGGTACGGCGGAACATGGCGGCCGGAAATCTCTTCATGGCTGTCGGAGTAAGGTTAGAGGTGATCGGCGTTCGCCTACGGTGGCCGGCGAACGGCCAAAAGTCATTGGAATGTGGCGGCTATGGATCAACATGACAGAACGTGCGACAGATCTTGCCTGTGTTTATCTTGTTCTTCTTATAAATGAAGAACACGAGATGAACTCGAACGAAACTAGGGAGTTTTGATCGAGAATAGGGCAAAATTCTGGGTTTTTTATGTTTGTCTTCAGAGAGTTTTTGAGATGAAAGAGGGTAGAGAGAGGAGTTTGGTGTTATGGCTGAGTTAGCTCGGTTCAGAGCCTTTTATCCCCCAGTTAAAATAGTGCCGTTTGGCACCGGGTTGAAAGGTTGACCCGCACTTTTTTGAAATGGGTTGGGCTAACCCGCGTGCTTTAGGGTATTTGGGTTAATTCGGATCCTCGTCCTTAAACTTTGTAAATTCTTCAATTCGGTCCCTTTTGTAATAGAAATCAGATCTTCAAGTTTTAATCTCTTTCAATTTAGCCCATGTTTCTTTTAATTGTTTGGTTTTAATTTTCCTAATTTATATGTATGTTTTCATATTTAAAAATAAGCATATAATATAATTGTTAGGGTGATTAATCACTTAGTAATTAATTAAAGCCCTAATGCCTAGGTTCTTTAATTAATTTGAATAGTTTAAATATGTGAGATCATTGTAGAAAATAAATGATTATTAAATAGAAACTTTAATGTTCCAAGTTTATTAGTATCTCATTGTAATGAGATGTTAATCAAATGGGGCATTTTAGTGAAGTGTTTAATATTTCATTTAAATCTAAAACATTGTAATCACACATAGTTAATTTAATTAAAATTAAATTAAGATTAGGTTTAAATAGTTAGAATCATCAAATAATTAGGAATATTATTAATTTATGGCTTAATATGGATGATGCCCAATCATTTGGGTGTTATCTAATAAACCCCTAAATTTGGTAATATTCATAGATCTTTAATTAATTAAATTAATTGAAGCCCTAATTAAGTTTGAACTTAAAATTGACAAGAAAATAATTTGACATGCATTTAAAACTTTTGTGTTGAGATACATTTTGAATATGGATTGAAGTATCCTAAAGTAACTGGATGTTGCAAGACTCATATTTGTATAAAAATGTATTTTCTTACAAAAGGATACATCCATTCGAAATGAAATTCAATTAACAATTAAAAGATTTAATTAAATTCAAATTATTATTTGAAAATGCCATGTAAAATTAATAAGGTATCGATAACGGGCGTTTGTAGGGGTTCTAATCCTTCCCCACACATAACAGATTCCTGAACCCAAATTGTTTTAAAATGAATCTTTGGTTGTTTTTATGGTGTCCGGTCTACCAAAGTGACCGGTGGCGACTCCAAATTGATTTTCAAAATTAAATACAGGATTTAATATGGAAAAAACCTTAATTTTCAGAATTTAATACATTAAAATGGATAAAAACCCGATTTTCAACCCTAATTAAAAAATGGCCGCGACAGCTTGGCGACTCCACTGGGAGATAGAAAGGGAGTCAGACCTAATTAATCAATTTCACATGGCATTTTCGCATTCCAGGAAATAATTTGAATTTAATTTCTTCTGATAATTGTTGGATGAATTTTTAGGAAAAATGGGGGTAGCTTTTGTGTATGATGTATTTGTCATTCATGCATAATCCCTTGACCCAGGCTTTTCACCCTTGAGTGGGAGAAAGACATTATTCAATGTGATGCTCTCCAGCTATAAGGGACCTATACTACCAAATCGATGTCTTGCTATCGCGGTAGACGGTAATGGCAGTTCAGGAACCTAGAGTCTAGAACCAAAACCCACATGTTGTTATTTGGAAACCCACCCCACTAGAGCCAGACAGGGACCTATGGCAGGTGTTGCGAATTTAAATACATTTCTCTGGTTATTTTCTTTGCTAAATATTATGTGTTAATAAATTTCTTTATTTGTTTTCCATATTAATTCACAATATTGAAACTGCTTCTTTTTGTTTGTTTGTTTTGTTTTCTTGTCTTTTTTTTACATGAATCATTTTTGCATTCATTAGAGATATCGATTCGAGGATTAGCCAAGTGGGGCAGTGTTCTAAATGGCCAATGGGTCTGATAAACAATGAAAAGATCATATGAAGGTGTGGGCTCAGTCAGAGAAGATTCAGTTCAAGGAAAGGATAATATTTAAGTCAGAACATGTCAGAATGGAAGCAGTTACAAGAAGACATTTAAATGGCAATGAGGAAGGAGATTCAAAGGTTAAAGATTTATACAGTTGGGCCAAATAGAAATTAGTGAAAAATTAAGCTCTCAGATTAGAATTGTCACCTTAAATTTCACAAATAGAGAAAATTACCAAAATGGTATAATAATGAAAGAAAAACTGATATTTAATAAGAGAAGTAAGAGCTGAAAATGAGGATGACAAAATTGGAAAGTATTGCACAACATTTAAGGGGTCAGTTTGCAAGTTTCAGAAGGGGCACTAGAAATGAAGAATAGGGCATTGAAAGGCAAGTTTGAGACGACCATCCAAATTATCCAGGGGCAGAAGTATTAAAGGATAAATTCCAGGAACCAGGTGCAGAGAATCGTCTAGTACATATGGATTTTGTCATGAACCTGTTACAGTACCTCGACATCAACACTAAGCTAGGACAAACGTCAACCTTGAAAGCAGAATGAAGTGATAAATCTAGGGATAATGGCTAGCTACTTTCTGTAATGAGATTGTCTATTTCTTGTATTAGACCTTTTGGCTAATGGATGTTGCTCTAATGACTAGTCATTGAAATCGATATTTCGTGCATTCGTACATTGCATCGCTTAAATGTTGCATTTCAGAAAAAATATTGCATTTTTAATAACATCTTAACATTGCATTTTGTTTAAACCATATTGCATTACTTTCAAATGATAGTATGAAAGCTGAAAACCAATATTTTGAGAAACGTGAGCAATAGGCTTATTAGGGTAAGGCAATTTTAGAAAGTTGTTGAGGACCGCTTGGGTAGCATGGAACAAAGAATTGACCAGTCCCAGAATAAGGTGGTAACTCGAGCTACCACAGTGCTTGGAATCATAGAGGTTGAGAAGGAAAAAGTCCCAGATAGAAATACCAACATTGGTGATCAAGATGAAAACTTATTTCACACAAGGGTTCAACCTGAAGGATCAGTTCTGAAAAAGATTCAGAATAGCACAATCAGCGTATCAATCAATGTTTCAGAGAGTTTGAAGATGATGTTACTAGCCTCGGTGCGCTGACAAGATTTGATAGAGTTAAACTGGATGTTATAAAGCACACAAATACAAGAGGTTCAAGTAAAAGTCAAAATTTTGATGATTGCTCCCAGCCTATATTGTCTAAGGGATATGAGATTGACAAAGAATAAGATCATTCCAACAGAGTTACAGAATCACATACGTTTCCAGAATGTTTCTCCAATGGGATGAAAGCCGAGGATTCAATTGATGCCATAAATTTTCTCACAAATAAATTTCCTCTGTCAAAGAAAAGAGGGGCAACAAGCACAAAAATAGAAGGCAAAGAGGTTGAATGATTTAGCAAGAAAATAGAGACGATTATTTATATCACAATACCATATTCAAATCTGTTTTCATACCTTGTAAGAAATCCCTTGTTGATGACAGTTCCACCGAAGTTTTATAAGTCATTCTATGGCATAAGAAATGCTTGCGGCTATTATTGTTGAGATTTCAGTCACTCTGTGGAAGATTGTATGTTTCTGAAATACATGGTCAACGGCCTCATCAGGAATGGACATTTATGTTTTGAAACTAGAGAACCCCGATTCTACAAAAGACCAGCATTTGCTAGAAGAATCGAGATAAAAAAGGGGAAGAATTTACAACAAACCTTTGGGGGCAATCCGCCACAGTTTGGGGTTTACCAGAATCAGAGTAATGTCTGGATACCTACCTCTTCAAAGTTTCCTTTAATGAAGAATACCTCAAAGTCAAATGTTTAAGGTACTCTTGTTACTGGAAAATTAATGACTAAACCAGATCTCATTCATGTCTCTTATCGTGAGCTCTACTTCAAGTTGCGTGAAGCTTCGCCGTATCATGACAGATTTTCAAAGCGTCGTCATCCAAGTTGTTACAACATCGAGAATTATTGTGAATATCATAATGGAGTCCATGATCATGACATTGAGAACTGTTACACTTTCAAGCAAAAAGTCCAAAACTATCTGAACCAGGGGATTTTGGAGGTCAATACTGATGGTTAGTTCATTAAGATTTGTAACCCAAAAGGCATTCATCTGATTGGAGCCAATACAATTGGGATGCCTGAAAGTCAAATGTCAAAAGGTGTCAAGAAAAGAAAAGGAGGAAAAGGGACATGTGAAACCAATCGAGAACCAATAACTGAAAATGAAGAAACCTCAAACATACATGTCCACTGGAAACCTGAACACATCCAGCCAAGAATAGGAAAAACAGAGCTCATTTAGGCATCGACCAGAAGAAGTTGTCAATTTCCACATGCAAATGATCAAATATTCTACAAAAAGAGCAAACAATTGATTGAAGTGACCAGGAAACTCATTGATAAGATGATCTTAACTCAAAGCTCGATGAGAACAACATAGTAAACAAGATGTAGTATGTCACTGTGTTGGCAAGAGAAAGTGAAGAATTATTGAGGCTGAAATTCACTCAAGTGCTACTTGAATAAAGACAGTTAGACCACAGAAGAATTGTATACACTTTTAGGACCGTTACAGAATAATACCCTGAACCATCCAATCGCTTTTTCCCGTGAGCATTGGGGATCATTTGTAAGGGAAACTATTCGATTTATTTGTATTAGATGCTTGTTTCCTACATAATTTTTCTCAAATGGCAAACATTTTGCATTTGTTGATTCTTTTAATATTTCGTTTATTCTTTGTCATGGGCTAGTTTTTGTTCTCCCATGCATATACGTATATATCTTCATAATTGTTTTTATCAGGTCTTTGAATAACCGCTGCAAGAGTGACCAAGAATCAAATTCAAAGATCAATCTTGAAACGTGATTCTCTTCTAAGTTATTTAGGCTAGTGAGAAAACATTAACGAGTGTTCAGGAATCACGGGAAGATCCCAAATACAAATTCTGAGTGAATTTTCCTCTCATGCATTGTTGACTAAGGTCATTGAATGAAGTGATAACCCATAACATCTACCACTTGAAGACCGTTTTTCTTCGAATATATTTATATATGGGAGGACATTTGGCATTCTTTACAAAGAAAGAAAATAAAAAAATATCATTTGTTGTCCCCTTTGAGCTTGATAGTTTTCTTTCGATACAACTCAAACCAAGGATCACCCTCACATTGAGGGCAAAGAGGATGTGGATTTGTTTACAAGTGAAACGTATTTGGTTTCGGTCCTGCTATGATAAGTGATGCCTTATGAATTTGGGGCAAGGAATAAAATTGATGTTTTGAGTACAAGAGCAAGAAAAGCAAATTGAATGGAGTCAAGTATTCGAAATCAAAAAAAAAGGGAGAGAAAATAAAGAAAAAGGAAAAAATGAAGACAAAAAAGAAAGAAAAAAAAAGAGAAAAGAAAGAAGAAAAAGAAGCAGTCGAAAGTTTGTGTTTAAAGAGTCGATTAAATCAAGTTGAAATAATTAAAAGAGAAAGCACTAAGTCGAAAAGTGCAAGGAAAAGTAAGGGGCATGTGTGAGATCTTCCATTAAAAAATCTCTATCTAAAGGAGTCGTGGAGGATTGATCATCTTTGTACTCAAGGAAAGGAAATAAACTCTAGGGTGAAAACCCAAAAATGGGCAGTCTAGAGTGATCCAAAAAAGAAAGAAAAAGAAAAAAAGAAGGAAAAAGTATTTCATACGCGCATGTTCAGATCATAAACCGTAAAAATAATTTCGCTTGGAAAAATGATCCTTGATTTTATCACCCTTAAAACATAATTTTGAGCCTCAAAAGACCATTTTGACCATATGCGAGTATTAGAGTGAGGGAAGTTTGTCTTCAAAATACATCTCGCTTATCAGGGTTAACCTTTCTTCAAGGATTTTTAGACTTCTAATGCTTGATCGAGATTAGAAAAGAGGGAAGGACTGGGTTGGTGAGTTAGTGAGGTAAAGAGTGCCACTTAAATGGGATAGAATTAGGCATATGGGAAATTTTTCTCTCGGAGGTCTGATAATTTGGAAAGGGTCACATTTGAGTTGATCTTTGCCAGGTTTGGTTCAAAGACTATTGCATTTGTTATTTAAGGGCCTAATTTTATTTTTTCTTTCTCATGTTTGCCATGACTTATCAAAACATTCCAATTTAGTAAAACAATATTCTGAGCCTTTCACTTATCATTCCAACAAGCATCTTGCAGATAAATCGATTAGACATAAGAAAAGCAAAGGATTTCATAGGTATTATTATGATGTACTAATCCTTTAAGTGCATGCAGAATAGGAGGTGGCCTCGATACTTGGTTAATGATGAAAAGTATGACGAGGGAAAGACACAACTCTAGGTGTCCGGAATATTTAGGCAAAGTTGCAAGAAAGGGATATAAACTCCGGGGCAAAGAGAGAATAGAAATCATCTTCTGGGTCATTGCAAGATAAGAGAACCTTGTGAATGTGAAAGTGAGCAAAGATGATAGTTGAATTTAAGAGCGGGGAAATACTACAAAGAACATTATAGAAGAATGTGTTCTATTCCAAAGATGACGGTCTCTTTCGGGAATCATGACTCGTGGATAGTGAGGAAGAGAGTGTAAAGTGAAGATGGTACTGAATCCCACGCCAACAAGTGCACAGAAATAGGCCTTCATACAATGAGTGACTTGGAACTGATATTGACAATAAATTTTGCCACCCGAAGAACAATAATTTTTATCTCTGTGCTCATGCTGGTATGATTGGATCCACAAGGCCAACACATTATCATGTATTGTTGGATCAGGTTGGCTTTTTGGCAAATGGCTTGCAAGAACATGTCTATTCTCTATCTTATGTGTATCAAATGAGTGACATGGTTGTCTCTGTCGTTGCTTCTATTTGCTACGCTTATCTTGTAGTATTTCAGATGGAATAGTTTATGAAGATGCTTTTGAGATATTGTCAAACCATGGTGGTATTACTACACCTGGAGCCCTTGCTGTCCTTCAACCTCCCAGATTGAATGAGAATATTCACAGCTCCATATACTTCTATTGAGAAAGAAATTTGATTCGTTATTTAGTAGAGGCTTTTTGGGCTCGGCAAAACTTTAATGCTAATTAAGAGTAGGCTTGCTTCGGACGTGGTAGGCCTAGTCAAGGTTTCTATAAAAAGAAAAAAAGAACGAGAAGAAAGAGAGGAAAAAGAAAAAAGAAAAAGAAAAGTGAGGTAAAAACCCGAAAAGGTGCCTTGAGAAAAAGAGAAAAAGGAAAAAACCAAAGTGAAAACCCGAAAGGGCGCTTTGAGAAAAGCAATATAAACTAAAAAGACGCTTTAGAGCAAAAGATGCAGAGATCCCGAAGATTGAACCTGAGTGTGAGATGGGCTACTTTTCTAGCAAAAAGAGTTTTTGAAAAAAGAAGCAAGAAATCCTAATCTTCCCTAAAGATGAAAGCTCACCCAAGTGGTCTCTAGTTGACATTATTCATGCATCGTACATAGGTAGGCATCTATAAGATAGGAGCATGCTAACTCATACATTCAGATTTTTTTTGCATATTTTAGCAGGAAATAGCAAAATCAGCAAGAAACGAGAAAAGATCTCAACTTACAACTTCGGAATTGGAGGAATAGACCAGACACATGTGTTCTAAACAAAAAGGAGAGTCGATCAATGCACAGAGAAAGAAGAGTGAAAGATCTCAGGAAATTAAAAGATATTAAAGAATAGATTTGATAGAAATTCAAGGATTTGAGGAAAGTTTAGGGACCTTAGTCATTTGCTCACCCTGGATAATGAAAGAATGACAAATTTTATGTGTCGAAGCCAGAAAAAGAAGATTAGTGAGGCATTATTGTGCAAAGAGTGCATATCAGAATAGAAAAAAAGAATGCAGAACCTAAAAAAATTGATTACTGAAGAAGTTAAGATTTTCTCAAAAAGAATAAGAGTTCAACAACAAGATTCTGGGGCAAATTTTGTCGGGGCATGAAGACAACATGAATTTCAGACCAAACTTAAGAAGATCAACCAAAGCAAGATGTGATAAGAAAATCTGAAGAGATGAGGTATCATTGCAACAAAAGCAAAAAATTTAATGGAGAAACAACGAAGATCAGAGTTTAGTCAAGTGGAATTTAAAGAATCAACAAGATTTCAATTTACAATTTTGAGAGTGAAGAAAATCCAGCAAAGATCAACAAGGATTTCAATCACATTTTCGTGAAGCAAAAATATCAACCCGTTTGAAGTGGCATATCATAGAAAAGACTTCAATTCATTTGAAAAGGCAGATCTCAGCAAAGATACCAAGATACCAATCCGTTTGAAGAGGCGGATCTCAACAAAGATACCAATCCGTTTGAAGAGGTAGATCTCAACAAAAATTTCAATCCGTTTGAAGAAACGAATTTCTGCAAAGATATTTGATTGTTTGCACAGGAAAGGAAGTGCATTGCAAATCTAAATCCTTCGGGTCATTAGTAAATCCTTCAGGCATAATGTTAAGTCTTTCAGACTGACACCTTCAAAAACGATGAGAAATTTCTGGATGGCGTCACAATAAGTCAGTTGGGGCATGGTATCGACAAAGGCATTGACCTTTTGGGTTACCAGTTAAAAAGAGAGAGAGAATGGGGTATAGGTTACCAGGTTAGAAAACAAGACAGATCAACTTCGGGCCCAAATGAGAAGGAATCACAGTTTAATTAATCACATATATTTTAAGCATGGAAGGAGATCAACCAATAGAGGAAGAGAAAACAAGAGACCTTATGCGAGTTCTAGATTGAAAGATAGAGATACTTTTGACAGAAAAACAGTGACTCTAAAGATCTCAGTGCTTCAAGATGGGAATTGAAGATGTTTCATACTACTCCAATTTGATTTCTTATTAATTGATGATATTTTTTTGCAGGTTCAGTTCTCTTTTATAGAGGCGGATTTCAAGACATCCTGTTTATAGAGGCAAATTTTAAGAGACTTCGTTTACAAAGATAGAGTTCAAGGCATTCCGTTTACAGAGGTGGATCTCAAGACATTTTGTTTACAGAGGCAGATTTCAAGATATTCTATTTATAGAGGCAGATTTTAAGACATTTCATTTATAGAGACGAATCTTAAGTTATTCTTTTTGTGGGGATAGATTTCAACAAAAAATTATTTCATAGAGACGAACCATAAAAATGAATTCCATCAGTCATATACGTTCCAAGTACAAAATTGATCAATAGAGAAACAAAATAGATTAGATTTTATATGAATTTCAGATTGAAAGATCAGGACATTTTAGGAAGAAGAATAGTGATACTAAAATCTTGGTTCTTCAAGTTCAGATGTTCCCTAGAAGAGATGTGAATTTGCGTTCATAGTAAAGAATTCAGGGTTCCTAATAAGAAGAACTCACTAAGAGATGGGCCAGTGTTGCGTGTAATAAGTGCTATGCAAATGTGCAAGTATACACGTCACAAGTAATAAAGTGATATGAGTATCGAGTATCATCTCCACAGGGATTGGTTTGGGCCACTTTGCTTAAGTTACTGCACTGTGAAAATAAAAGCACAATTGATAATAGAGGTTTTAATTAACGAGAAAAGTAAAAGCAATAAACTAAAAGAATAGATGAAAGAAAAAGAGAGAATAGGCCAGGTTATCGTGAGTTGAGGTGTGATAGCCGATTGGATCGTCTTGGTAAAAGAGTGCAAGGGCAACTCAGTTGCCGTGGTAACTTGCACAGCGGGGTTGCCTTGGAAACTAATCGATGGTTGCCTGGGCGACTAGCTGGGCAACTACTTGGGCGTTTGGGCAGCAACTTCAAGGTTCGACAGAGCGTTCTTCAATGGTTTCTTCTTATCCCTAAGTCGAAACTCTAGCTACTTGTGCATGCCTTGATAATACATCCCTGCGTGAATCAAGGGTGAACAACAACCAATCTTGCGCTCCTCTTAGCCGTTGAAATCCTTAACTTATTCCTAAGCCGGATTAATCTTCACCATCAATAGATTGAATAAAGACCATACTCATTCGTTTCTTGAATCTAACTCTCTCGATATTAGATAAATAGATGAAGTTACGAGATCCTCTCCCAATTCACTCGCAAACAAGAATAAGAACCAAGAATGAGTAAACCTTGAATTGAAAGTGCAAACTCTTATTACCTAAACAAAATCCAATTGTTTTTCACAACAACAAAACACAATAATCCCAACCAATCAAGTTAGTTCATGGTTGGGTTCAAAATATATACAAAGAATAATCCCCAAACCATGAATCTAATGGAAGCAAAGAAGAAGAAGAAGAAATCGAACTCTCTCCCCCTTGCTCTCTTGTCGAAATTTCTCTCCTCTTGCCCTATGGAGTTGTCGAAATTTTCCCTCTTCTTCTCTCTCTCAAGTTGACGATATGGCCTCTTATTTATAGGTCTAGGTCAAAGTCCTTCTTTGAGAAGGAAGTTAAGTTGGAATTAAATTATCTTTAAAGAATATAATTCTTTATTATAATTATATTCCTACTAGAACTTCTCCTATCTTCTTGGAATTTAATTCTTCTTTAATCTCTTCATGGAAATCAAATTCCTTTGGGATTTAGCTTTGCTCCACATCATCTTGGGCTTGTCTAGTCATCAATTTTGACTACCATATCACCTTATTCTTTGTCGACAATTGCCCTGGCAACTAGCTCGGCGTCTCCTTCATGCATTGCCCTGGCAACTAGCTCGGCATCTCCTTCATGCACTGCCCTGGCAACTGGTTCTAGCCTTGTTTAGGCAAGTGATTCTGCACACACACAAAAACACACCAAAGCAGCATCTTTTTCCACAAAAATCACCAAGTTATGAAATCAAGCTCAACGGTGGAAAGAAACATGAATTAATGCATGAATGACTAATTATGCAACTAATATGAGCTCAAGTCTAACAATAATATGAGTAAAAAGGGTAATAAAAATAGTACTTTTGAACACTTATCACACACCCAAACTCGAACTATTGCTTGTCCTCAAGCAATGCAAACTAACAATTACCTGCCAAGACTTTAACCATCAAAGACATGCTTCAAACTTGAATTTAAACCTCGGAACCGTGGCACAAAGTATGATCACCTTTTAATTTTTCGGATAGCACAAAAATTACCCGGAACAAAACTATAATGCTCGTGACAATGTGTGTGCGTAGTTGTGTACAAGTTGATTTTCAAGATTCTATGTGAACAATAGGCTTTTATCAATTTAATTACCGGGGCATTTATTTTTATTTTCACTATAGCAAATTTTGGGCACCTCTAGCAAAGTAAGCAATTTCTCATATTATTTTAGTCGACTAGAGCAAATTTCGGGCACCTCTAGTGATTCTTTAATGTGCATTAACTACTAGAGCCAGTTTCGGGCACCTCTAGCAAGAATTTAACTTTTAATTTTCAATTTTAAATTTACCCAAATTTTAAGCAACCTAAGTTCACTAAGTTTCTTTCAATCAACAAGCCACAACCATGTAAAAAAATATTCAGCATCATAGTAAAATTCGAAGTTCTTTTCATGCAATCCTAAAATTAAAGGTTCTTTCAATTAAGTGTAGTGGCAAAAATTCATCATTGGATATTCAACAAGTCTTAAGCAATTAAATCCAATTAAAGGCATGGCAAGTAACATATGCAACCTATATGTGATTGCTAACGATGAATGCAACTAAACATGAAACTAACTAGAAACCAACACCCCCCAAACTCAAGAGAAGCATTGTCCTCAATGCATGTAAGAGTGAAACAAAATTTAAAAGAAACTAAATGAAATGAGTTAGTCGGAGAGGTCGTCACCTCGAGTGATAAGTTTCTTTCGTGCCGTTTGCTTGATTCATTTTTTAGTCGGTGGTTGAATGCTGGTACCGCGTGAATAGCATTGCTTTGATTTGATCCATGTTTGCCGATGCAGGTTCACTTGCATGGGCATCAGTAGTTGCCGAAGCCATTGTTATTGCCTCGGCATCGCCAGTTTCTGTTGTGGTTGCTGTGGTAAGTAGTCGGCAGTAAATTTCCTTAGCATGGTGGTTGTGAGTCTTGTTGTGGAAAAGAAAACTTGAAAACTAAAGATAATGAAGAAAAATAAAATCTCTCCTAAAAATTCCAAAAATAAATAAAGAGAAAAAAATAACCAAAAATAATAGAAAGAAAAAAATAGTTCGAAAAAAATAAAAAGAAAAATAGAAAGAAAATATCGAAAGGAGAGCATGCTCATGCATCTCCTAAGGTGTCATCTTCTTTGTTACGTTCTACATGGGCACCGTTGTAGTGCTTCAATCTCTGTCCGTTAACTTTGAATTCATGTTCGTCGGTAATGGACTTGATTATCACGGCACCATGGGAGAATGGTTTGGCAACTTCGAATGGTCCCGACCATCTTGATTTTAGTTTTTCCGAGAAAAGTTTTAGTCGAGAATTGAATAAGAGAACTAGTTGCCCTGGCATGAATTGTCGCGGCAATAGTTTATTGTCGTGCCATTGCTTTGTTTTCTCCTTGTAGACTTGTGCATTGTCATAGGCGAGTGCACAAAACTCTTCTATCTCGTTGAGGTACAACAAACGCTTTTGTCTGGCACTTTCCTAATCTATATTCACGGTCTTGATTGCCCATTGGTTTGTAGGTGATATTGCCCGTCCTCTGGCAACGATCAGATTGCTTGTAAAACTCTTGGGCATCTTTGTACAGTGTTGGCCAATACAAACCGGATTGAAAAACGTTGGCCGCGGTATGAGTTCCTCCAAAATGTCCTCCAAAGGGTGAAGAATGGCATTACCAGAGTACATTCTACTGCTCTTCTTCAGGGACACATCGGCGTATGACCTGATCAGGGTATTGCCGAGGCATATGCTACCGTGGCGACTGCTCCCAATATTGCCGAGTCGTGTGTGTCTAGAGTTGCCGAGGCATACGCGTCCATAGTTGCCAAGGCCTGCGTATCAGTGGTTACCGAGGCGTGCGCGTCTGGAGTTGCCGAGGCGTGCGCGTCTGGAGTGCCGAGGCGTGCACATCAATAGGTGCTACGACGTCAAGGGTTGCCGAGGCATGCACATCCATGGTTTCCTAGGCGTCAAGGGTTGCTGCGGCAAGTTTTTCCTTTAGGGTTTCAAATGCTTGGGTGCAAGAATCATCAAAATGGAAGACTTTATCTTGGTGGGGGTAATCTCTCGATCACGTCCACCTTGCTTTGTCTACTTCAATTCCCTTGGATGAAATCTTGTGGCCGAACACTATTGCTTCATCTACCATAATATGGCACTTCTCCCAATTAAGGACTAAATCAGTTTCTTCACATTTTGCCAACACATTCTCTAAATTGTCGAGGTAACTGTTGAAGTCACTACCAAAAATGGAAAAATCATCCATGAAGATCTCAAGGAAGTTTTCGACCATGTCTGAAAAGAGTGCCATCATGCATCTTCTAATGTTAGTGCATATCTGAGAAAACTTGAGGATGGTCGTTTTCGATACTTCTTATAGTCCATCTGCACCCTCCATCGGGTGACAATATTGCCCAAAAAGAGTTTGGCCAATGTGCTTGCCACTACTCCCTTTTGCGTTACCATCATGGAGATGTATTTCTTCTTTGTTCGCTTGTAGTCCATGTATACTCTCCACCTTGCCACTATTCCTGAAGGAACAAATATATTAATATGAAAAATTATATCCATTCTCAACCATTCAATTACCTCATTCTTGTCGACTTCTATCATGGTTGGATGTAGCCTTTGTTGTCGTGGCAATTGCTGCTCAAGCTAATTGCCGTGGCAATCAGTTGCCAAAATTTGCTGTAAGTCAAGGGAAGAACCAATTTTCTGAAAAGCTTTACGAATCCAAACACCGTTTTCTTTTGGCCTCTCAAACATCTCTATCAGTAGAGATTTCGATGGCTTCAAATATACCAACCTCGGTTCCTCAAGACATACCTACAATGGACGAGGTGAGCTTTTAAAGAATTTGAACGGTTCAACCATTACCTGCTCATATTCCATTGGCAAAGTATTATCATCTCGTTGATCTTGCATGTGGTCGTGTAATTGCCGTGGCAATTGTAGATGAGAGCAATCTACAGATTCCTGCTTCAACATCAACGTTGTAACCTTATGGGCATCAGGTTCCTCAGAATTTGCTGTAGTATTGTTGTTCTCAGCTTCACTGAGTGTTGTCGCGGCATTGCTCTGTTCAGGCTCCTCAATCATTGCCGAGGCAATTTGTTGTTCAGGCTCATCATGTGTTGAGCAGTCTCTTTTATTGACATCCTCTTGACTTTGAGGTTCTAGTTGTTCCCCACACATCGGAGAGCTTTCTTTGCATTGCTCCTTATTCTCTTGCCTTGGGATGTCAGTATCCCTAGGAATGAATTGTTGGTGCATGTTATCCATGACATATGTGGATCTCCCCAATTGATCTTCTGAATCCCCTAAGGTTGAATCCCACTGAGCTATCCTCGTATCCATAGATTTTGATAGCTCTCGAATCTCTTCAATTGATCCGTCAAGTCTAGCCAAGGAAGCTAGTAACGTTTCCTCTAAGGAATTGGAATGCTCTTGAAAAGGACTACATTGCCATGGCATATCTGTTGCTGCGGCGAAATTGTTATGGTAAAATTTTTTTTGAGCTTTTTGACCATACCATGAAGAATTTTGCTGCTGGTTCCCTCTATGGTCCTCCATGTAGTTATATGCACCGAAAATGTGAGGGCAATTTTCAAACACATAATGTTCTCCACACATAGCACAAGATTTTTCCACGGTATAAGTTCTTTGGGCTTTTCTCGGTTGGTATAGGTAATCATCAAAGGGTGCAAGAAACTCTTGATTCGATTGATTCATATCTTCCAACATCATCTCTCGAATAGATTGGGTTTTATTTCCCGACATGTTGATGTCCCTTAACTTGTAGCGCACCTAATTTTTTTTTGATAAAACAAACAAAAAGAAAAGTTAGTAAAACTAAGAGAAAAGAATGCAATAACAAAAACAACTAACACCAATTGCCAATCCCCGGCAACGGCGCCAAAAACTTGTTGCGTGTAATAGTGCTACGTAAATGTGCAACTATACACGTCGTAAGTAATAAAGTGATATGAGTATCGAGTATCGTCTCCACATGGATTGGTTTGGGCCACTTTGCTTAAGTTACTGCACTGTGAAAATAAAAACACAATTGATAATAGAGGTTTTAATTAATGATAAAAGTAAAAGCAATAAACTAAAAGAATAGATGAAAGAAAAAGAGAGAATAGGCCAGGTTATCGTGAGTTGAGGTGTGATAGTCGATTGGATCGTCTTGGTAAAAGAGTGCAAGGGCAACTCAGTTGCTGTGGCAACTTGCACAGCGGGGTTGCCTTGGCAACTAATCGATAGTTGCCTGGGCGACTAGTCGGGCAACTACTTGGGCATCTGGGCAGCAACTTCAAGGTTCGGCAGAGCGTTCTTCAATGGTTTCTTCTTATCCCTAAGTCGAAACTCTAGCTACTTGTGCATGCCTTGATAATACATCCCTGCGTGAATCAAGGGTGAACAACAACCAATCTTGCGCTCCTCTTAGCCGTTGAAATCCTTAACTTATTCCTAAGCCGGATTAATCTTCACCATCAATAGATTGAATAAAGACCATACTCATTCGTTTCTTGAATCTAACTCTCCCGATATTAGATAAATAGATGAAGTTACGAGATCCTTTCCCAATTCACTCGCAAACAAGAATAAGAACCAAGAATGAGTAAACCTTGAATTGAAAGTGCAAACTCTTATTACCTAAACAAAATCCAATTGTTTTTCACAACAACAAAACACAATAACCCCAACCAATCAAGTTAGTTCATGGTTGGGTTCAAAAGATATACAAAGAATAATCCCCAAACCATGAATCTAATGAAAGCAAAGAAGAAGAAGAAGAAATCGAACTCTCCCCCTTGCTCTCTTGTCGAAATTTCTCTCCTCTTGCCCTATGGAGTTGTCGAAATTTTCCTTCTTCTTCTCTCTCTCAAGTTGACGATATGGTCTCTTATTTATAGGGCTAGGTCAAATTCCTTCTTTGAGGAGGAAGTTAAGTTGGAATTAAATTATCTTTAAAGAATATAATTCTTTATTATAATTATATTCCTACTAGAACTTCTCCTATCTTCTTGGAATTTAATTCTTCTTTAATCTCTTCATGGAAATCAAATTCCTTTGGGATTTAGCTTTGCTCCACGTCATCTTGGGCTTGTCTAGTCATCAATTTTGACTACCATATCACCTTATTCTTTGTTGACAATTGTCCTGGCAACTAGCTCGATGTCTCCTTCATGCATTGCCCTGGCAACTAGCTCGACATCTCCTTCATGCACTGCCCTGGCAACTAGTTCTAGCCTTGTTTAGGTAAGTGATTCTGCACACACACAAAAACACACCAAAGCAACATCTTTTTCCACAAAAATCACAAAGTTATGAAATCAAGCTCAACGGTCGAAAGAAACATGAATTAATGCATGAATGACTAATTATGCAACTAATATGAGCTTAAGTCTAACAATAATATGAGTAAAAAGGGTAATAAAAATAATACTTTTGAACACTTATCAGCCAGTAAAAGATTGAGGAATGAAGAAGAACAACTTCAAACCTCAGAAAATAAAGAATTTCATGGAGCAATACCAGACTTCAAAAGATGAAAAATTTCATAAAGCGAAGAATAGATTCAGACTCTATGCTTTAGTAGAAGATTGGATAATTTCATAATCAGAAGAACAACTTCAAGCTTTGGTCCAACACTTTCAAGAAGAATGAATGACGTTCACAATAAGAAGAACCGGTTCAGACTTAACAGATAACTTATGCAGAAAGATTGTCAAGTTCATAATAAGAAGAGATTGTTCAAGATTCAAAAGAGGCAAAAAGTTTTAGCGTCGCTTGTCGGAGGAGCATTCAAAGTTTTATTTGTATATTTTCCTTATGTTTGATACTGAAAGATTAATGATAGTTTCAACTTTTGCAGGTCATATTAACATTCTCAAGAAGAACACAGGGTTTCTAATGAGAAGAGCTCGTTTGTTCAACACTTTTGCAAAAAGGAGAATCAATATTTCAAGAAGGCTGAAGAATTCTCAATGAGAAGAGTTCACTTCAGAGCTCTTAATGTGAAGAGTTCCCCAGTGAAGATAAAATTCCTAATGAGAAGAGTTCGCTTAGCGAAGATAGAAATCCTAATGTGAAAAGTTCGCTCAGTAAAGAAAAAGCTCCTAATGTGAAGACTTCGCCCAGCAAAGATAGAATTCCTCATGAGAAGAGTTCACCAGCAAAGACAGAACTCCTAATGTGAAGAGTTCATTCAGTGAAGAAATGACTCCTAATGTAAAGATTTCATCCCCAGCGAAGAAAGAACTCCTAATGTGAAGAGTTCGTCCAGCGAAGACAAAACTCTTAATGTGAAGAGTTCATCCCCAGCGAAGAAAGAACTCCTAATGTGAAGAGTTCGCCTAGCGAAGATAGAATTCTTAATAAGAAGAGATAGTTCAGACCCTACGGTTACCCTTGACAGGAGGATTGAGAGGTTCCAAATGAGAAGAACTTGTTCAAACTTCTAGAGGGGAAGAAGGAAAGAAAGTTCGTGAGAATAAGACCTTGTAGCTCAGAGCAACAGTTGACAAGTTCGGACAAAATTAGTGTCTTTTCAATCTTTGCCCTATTCTATTCCTATTCCATAGCAATGAGCAAAGTGGGGCATTTGTAATACCCTAATTTTGTCTGGGTACCCTAATATATAAATTTCCTTATAAATAAAACCAAATATAATTAAATAATAAAATCAAAAATAATATTAGTCTATTAAGTAAAAAATAAATGTCCAAGTTTACAATCTAAATACCCCAAAGCCCATTTACATATCTGAAGGCCCAATTCCTATATCCTTAACCCAAACAAACACACATATACATCCAAAGAAACACAAATTTCCCGCCCAAACTTGTGTCCAAGTGGACAAATGGCAGTTGGTTATTGGGTTGTTCCCCCTTCACTCAGATTAAGCCTCAAGTGATGTCAGCAAGTCAACCACCTATAAATAGCAAGTGAGAGAAAGTTGACAAAAAAGGGGAATGATCATAATTACCACTAATTATTAACCACATTAATCACCATGATATAATAATAAAAAAAAAGCAAGAGAGAGAAAGGGGTATTTTGGGAAGCTCACCTTAGGAAGCCAAATGGTCGGGAATTGTAGAGCCGCCGGAGTCTAATCATCGCCGAAAGCAGATGAGACGTCGGGGAATAATGACTATCACCGAAGGAGATCAAAATTCTGACATCATCAATGAGGTAAACTCTTTCTCTGATTTTAATCCCTACAAAATAAACGAAAGGGTGTCAGTTATACACATGCGAAAAAATCAAAATGAAAATAGCTGAAAACGTAAAGAGGGAAATCAAAAATTCATCTGATGCTTGGATATGTGAATCAGAAATATGAACGGTGGCCGGTGCTTAGTTCTAATGGTGGAGTTGAAGAGGGATGTGGTTCAAGGGTAGATTTAGGTGACCTAGGTTGGGGAAGAGGGGTGTTTCTGTTGAAACAGAAATTAGATTTGAGTTAAGGGATGAAATCGAGAAATTTTGATTTTTTAGGGTTCGGGTACGGTGGAACACGGCAGCCGAAAATTGCTTCATAGCTGTCAGAGTAAGGTTAGAGGTGATCAATGTTCGCCTACAGTGGCCGGAAAACGGCCAAAAGTCATCAGAGTGTGGCAGCTATGGATCAACACGATAGAATATGCGGCAGACCTTGCCTGAGTTTATCATGTTCTTCTTATAAATAAAGAACACGTAATGAACTCAAACAAAACTAGGGAGTTTTGATTGAGAATAGGGCAAAATTCTGGGATTTTTATGTTTGTCTTCAGAGAGTTTTAGAGATGAAAGAGGGTAGAGAGAGGGGTTTGGTGTTGTGGCTGAGTTGGCTCGATTCAGAGCCTTTTATCCCCGAGTTAAAAAGTTGACCCGCGCTTTTCTGAAATGGGTTGGGCTAACCGCGCGCCTTGGGGTATTTGGGTTAATTCGGATCCTGGTCCTCAAACTTTGTAAATGCTTAAATTTAGTCCCTTTTGTAAGAGAAAACAAATCTTCAAGTTTTAATCTCTTTCATTTAGACCCTGTTTCTTTTAATTGTTTGATTTTAATTGTCCTAATTTATATGTATGTTTGCATATTTAAAAATAAGCATATAGTATAATTGTTAGGGTGATTAATCACTTAGTATTTAATTAAAGCCTTAATGCCTAGGTTATTTAATTAATTTGAATAGTTTAAATATGTGAGATCATTATAGAAAATAAATGATTATTAAATGGAAACTTTAATGTTCCAAGTTGATTAGTATCTCATTGTAATGAGATGTTAATCAAAGGGGGCATTTTAGTGAAGCGTTTAATATTTCATTTAAATCTAAAACATTGTAAATTAGGATTAGGTTTACATAGTTAGAATCATCAAATAATTAGGAATATTATTGATTTAGGGCTTAATATAGATGATGCCCAATCATTTGTGTGTTATCACATAAACTCCTAAATTTGGTAATATTCATAGATCTTTAATTAATTAAATCAATTGGAGCCCTAATTAGGTTTGAACTTAAAATTGACAAGAAAATAATTTGACATGCATTTAAACCTTTTTGTGTTGAAATACATTTTGAATATGGATTGAAGTATCCTAAAGTAACTAGATGTTGCAAGACTCATATTTGTATAAAAATGTATTTTCTTACGAAAGGATACATCCATTCGAAATGAAATTCAATTAACAATTAAAAGATTTAATTAAATTCAAATTATTATTCAAAAATGCCACGTGAAATTAATAAGGTACCGATAACGGGCGTTTATAGGGGTGCTAATCCTTCCCCACACGTAACCGACTCTCGAACCCAAATCGTTTTAAAATGAATCTCTGGTTGTTTTTATGGTGTCCAGTCTACCAAAGTGACCGGTGGCGACTCCAAATTGATTTTTAAAATTAAATAAAGGATTTAATATGGAAAAAACCCTAATTTTTAGGATTTAATACATTAAAATGAATAAAAACCCAATTTTCAACCCCGATTAAAAAAATGGTCGCGAAAGTATCCATGTACTTAAGGAATAGGTTATAAGAATGATTGATTGTAAGTGATTGTATTGTGTATGAAACTGCCCAAGTTGAGAGCTGTTAAAGATAATTTGAAAGAACGTGTTTAAACTGGAAAATTATGAGGTTGGAAACATAGTAGAATTTTGAATTTTTTTCTGATCATGGTTGAGTTGGAACACTTAAACTAGTCAAAAACAAGGAAGAATGCAATCTGCCCAGGGGACTCTATTCTGGCAGTGAGTTTAGAAATTCATAAAAAAATGAATATGCTGAGTTAGAGGATGAATTTTATATGTGTAGAAACATGTGTGAGTCTAGTTTAATCTCTAACAAACGGGGATTGATTTCGAGTTCTAAATCAAAAGATATGAATTTTTAAGTAAAGGTAGTGCATAAATTCTAAAAGCAGATTCTGCTTTGGACAGTTTATGTTTTGAGATTTATAAGAATTCTTGTAATTGTTGTGGATATTGTCAAATTATAAGGCTTATACCGTTAAAAACGTAGTTGAATCTAGTTTGAAACGGTGTAAAGAACCTAAAATTCCAATATATACTCTGTTCTAGAGAGACAATTCTTTGATGATAGCTCAAACTGCCAAAAAGTTGGAAATAAAGGCTTAACTTGGAAATGAAAATGAGGATGATAAGTATATATATGGTTGTGGTTTGAGTGGATGAATGTAAGCAATGATTGAGATGAAATACTAGAAATTAGAAAGTTTCATACTTAATAGCAAAGAATTGATTTTGGATGATTAACTATGTAATCTATTCTGCTTTTAAATCTCTTTTAATTTTCCTCTTGGAGGTTAGATAATTGGTTTTGGGTACATGAGACATATGAAGTCTTTGTAATAAGTTTTGATGTAAATACATGTAATGTCATATTCATTAAGTGAATCATTTTTTTGATAATGTTGTTGTTAAGAAAATATAGAATTTCTGCCTACTCTTAAATAGATAAGTTTTAATGACAATGCAGTTTGATTTGTAACAAGTTGGTTAGATTGAAACTAAGTATAGGAACATTTCAAATGTTATGATTGTGCAATAAAATGGTTTCTATTTTTATTAAATTGGAAAGAAAAACATCTTTGATTTATTAATATGCTAAAACTAATGGATGTATATTACAATTGGTTTTAATGGTCTCTAAGAGCATATGACAACTTGTTTAGTGAGTTTTCAAATGAAAAAAATGATGTAATACTTGTAATGTTGGTGAAGCTAACATGTAAAATTATACTCAAAATGATACTTATGTATGTTGTGCAGTTTGTGTATAAGTGCAAAACAGTTTAGTGCAAATGCAGTCTAGTGTGGTGCAGTTTTATGCTAGAATTGCAATTTAGTATATGCAGTTTTGAAACGAATAAGTATGCTGTAATTGCAGAATTGGATGGTGAAATGCATAATGTTTTGAATGCTGAATGGTTAGAATTGCTTCTAATGCATGATTTCTTGCTAGTTTTCTCATAGACATTAAGGGATATGAATGAAAAAAAGTCGTGTACGGGAAAGGAAGTTGTAAAGCTATAATTGTGGTTCAAGTATTCTGTAACTTCGGGATATTAGGTGAGTGTAGTTGCATTTTCTCGGATGACACAGAGTCGTTCTGACCTTTGTTTCTATGTGTTTAATGTATGAAATGTTTATGTTTTGAATGCACATTATCATTTTGTATAAGACTCACATAGAGCTATTTGGGACAATTACATTCATAGCATAGCACCTTTGATACGTTCATTGTTTATGTTTGCATTATTTATGCACTTTTTTCCTTGCTATTCTATGTTTTTGTAATAAAAGACAGTATTAACCTTGATCAAAAACTTAGATGCTAACCTATTAATCATCTGTCATAAGATACCAAGCTATAAAAGAATAATTCCTAATATTATAAGTCTATGAAACTTTTTGAAACAAATCAAATCCCTACTGCTATAAATCTTTGAAATCCTAAGCTCTATGGAGCAATTAAGCTTATTTGTGCCATAAGAAATTAAGGAAAGAAATAAGTAAGCCACCTTATGTTATAAGATACCCCTCCTAACTTCAAGCATAAAATATTTAAGTTGTCTAAACAATGGAAGTCCTTGGACACCTTATCATGGTGCAAAAGTATAAGTCCATGACCTACGACTCAGGGGTGACGACCCCATATATGTGATATATTGACGACAGTAGAAGGTAAAGTGAGAGATGGTAAGAAGATTAGCGATAATTGGATGGATAGAGAAGAGAAGCTAGGTTTGACATGTTATAACACTATCCATTGCTTTGTGCTAAGTGTAACTCAGACCAATGTTGCAAATGTCCAAATATGATCCAAGGCAAATATTCTAAAAGATATAAACTCATATATGAATTTTGATAAGCTTTGATAAGAACTTTGATAAGCTTTGATAAGAACTTTGATAAGCTTTGATAAGAACTTTGATATGAACTCTGATAAGCTCTGATATGAATTTCAATATAAACCCTAATAAGACTTCAATAAGCCTTGTTAAAACTCCAATAAGTTAAGATATGAACTCTGATAAGTTCAAGATGTTCATGAACTATGTTGTTAATAGAATTGTTAGAAAATCAAACTCATGCTATGAGATTTCTTGTTGCATTTGAACGATATTGTAACACCCTAAATTTTGGTTTAGAAGAATGCCTTGTTACAACCCTTGAAGTACTTGAATTAGGTGACCACTATTGTGAATCATAGGACCAAATCGAAACTAAAAGAAAATGGGAGAATTATAATCAAATGACCATAAAGAGTAGTTATAAAATAAGTGGATTGCATGGTAATCTAATAATTAAGGGAGAATGATGGTGGGGTTTAGTGAGATCATGACACGTGTGGGTTGTTTTGATCTTGAATTGAGACCAAATCAAGAGCTCACCATCTTCTTCATTTCCCCTTTACACTGAAAAGCTTATACTTAGAGAGAGAAGGAGAAATTTTAACCATGGTGATAACTTGCTAGAAATTTGGTGCTTGAATTACACTTATATGCCAAGAATGTAAGTTACCGCTTGTTGTCTCTTTAATTCAAGCTTGGTATTGTGATTGATGTAGTTTTGGTTTGATTTGATTGCATGATGGAATATTGTTACTTGAATTGGGTGAATTAGTCGATAGAATGTTAGTATAGGAGTGAAATTTATGTAGATCGAACATGAATGGGTAACTTAGTATGATGGTAATGTCAATTGTGAACCATTAAAGAGAATTCAAATGCTGGAATATTCGTGTCAAACTCATGTGATCTATACAAGGTTTAATTAAGAAATCATAGAGTCGTCTTGCTCGGTATTAACTTGGATTGGAACTGTTTTGGATAATTGGTAATCTATGGACTGTTTAAGTTTCGTTTTGGTGTCAATTAGTGAATCTAATGTATTACAAGAATGTATTAATTTGTGGGAAAACAAGGGATATGTTTAGATTGAGTTTTGATAGTTGTTTAAGTAGAATTACAAGCATTAGGATCTGCCCTGCTTTAGGCAGTACCTTAAAGGACCGTTTGAGGAAAATTCAATTCACTAAGCATTGTTTAAAGCCAATTTAAGTGTTAAAGGATGACTTAAATCATAATAAAGGGTTGAATTATATTTGGAGATTCATAAACTTGATAGAAAGGCTGTTAAAAATGAACAAAAGTGGGATGAAGAGCAGGGGGAAGTTTTGAATATGCTTATGGTGTTAGGGGACTGTTTTGCATATTGTATTATGTGCAATATCTTGAATTGTTTAGCTATGGGAACATGTTGATATGATTTGAGAAGCATATAGAGAAACAATGTGAAAATACTACCTTGAGATTTATTTGAGCATGTGTGTGATAAATTGGTAAGAATTAAATTGTTAAGGGATTGGTACTAATGCACCCCTAAGTGGTTGTTATATTAGATGAGAAGGGAATTGATCAAGGGGAGGAGAGGCAAAATGGAGTGGTGATTCACGATCAAGAATAGCTCGACATATTTTTGAGTGTAAACTATATTTTCGAATAAGCATGAGGTTGTTGAATGATTTAAATTTAATCGATCGTCACTTGAGGCTTAAAGGCCTACTTTTGCTTTTGCTTGCTTAAATCTTGGTATTGTATGCATGCCAAGGTAAGTATGTATATTAGTTTGATAGAATCAAGCATTAATGTAATTGGTTGACTTAGAATGTTATAGATAGCAAATTGAGTTTGGGATTAATTACTTGATGTTATAAAGGATTACATTGACTCATTGAAAAATATACAAAAAGCCTTGATAAGTTTTGGTCTTAGATAGATTGACATGCCAATAGAACCCCTGTGCTCAGCTTGAATCGGACTACGGTCCCTCGAATAGTACTAATGTACCCTTGTAATGTCTTGGAAAGAATATATGTTTTCAATGGTACCAAGTTACCATTGCTTGTTAATGATTGTGATTAAATTGTGTATCTAGACAAATAGCTAGTCAAGGCTATTATAATCAACTACGGTTGCTTGTATAATTGACCACTAGAGTGGATTGTTTTGCCTTGTCGAGAACTTGAATAAACCGAATGATGGAGTAAAATTCTTCCTTTAGAAGTATGGTTTGGTTGTAAATAGATAATAGCCAAGCTTGGAATAAGTTTCTTGCTTAATGACTAGTGAGCATGATATATATATATATGTATATAGAGGTGATCTAATGATGAAAATATTAAGGGATAGTCTTGATTGTATTATTATATGAAATTGAGCTAGTTTGTTATAATATTTACACTTAATTGTTTAATTAGAGTGCAAGGCTATCTAGCTAATTGCTCACCTTGACACTTTTTAAGTGAAGTTGATTTTGCTCATGGTCGGAAGGATAAGAAGGTCACTTGGAGCCCTAAAAGTATGTTTGTATTTACGTTCTAAACTCCTAGAAGGTGGCACAAGTAAATGTGTAATGCTATGATAGGCTAAGCATTTTGAGATGGTTAGGTAAATAGTCCTTTGTAAACTCTTATGCTATGTGGTTGCTTGATATTTTCTTGTTTGTGGTAGATGATTAGAGTGGCATAGAATTGATTGTAGCTTTCATAGCTTACCAATATTCTTAGAGGGTTAAGGGATAATTTATTGTGCAGGTTGTTAATGCTTGTTCGATCATATTATGGTAGTTGGTCTCACATGTTCCTAGCATGCAAGTCGAACTAAGTATTAGAGGAAAAAGGGGTTTGAATAAACTTATCCAATTTGATAATAGCATAATAGATCATGAGATAAATTTGATTGTTTGACCCATGTATCCAATTATAGATTATGAAGTTAAATTATAATATACATGTAGACTTAAAGATTGTGTCTTGTATGAATTGATCAAATGAACCACTAATGTTTTAAATCTTGGTAAATCAAACTTAATCTATAACCTTGTTAGCTAAATTGTTAAAAATTTGTAAAGGTTCTTCTAGGTTGATTCAAATGATAGGGTGAATACTACTTGTTGCTTAATTAATTGCTTATAAATCTTTCTTCTTTAGTTGTGTTGCAAATAACCTTAATATATGCCTATGTTTTGATAGTTGCTTGAATCGAACTTGAACCCTTAGACCAATTTGAATACTAATTTGCTTAGATAGTTAGTTTGAAAATTCTTGAGTTGTGTAATACCTTTAATGTGTCTGTGGGGTATTACAGATATAGATGATGAAATTTGCCATGCCTTTGTGATTTTTGCAACATAGTTAAGATGATCAAATTGCTTGATGGTGAATTCTATAGTTGTTGAGAATTGAGCATTCGGATGATGCCCTTTTTGAATGAGTAACTTATGCTTGAATTTGAATTGTGGTCACATTGTTTGATAGAATTACAAGGGGCTAAATTGTGAATTAGAAATATAAATTGGTTGTTAACAATGGGATTGTTTTGCAATACTAGTGGACTGTTTTGTAAGCTTAATTGAGGAACCGTTTTGAAATTAAAAATGAGACTATTTTGCAATACTAGTGGATTGTTTTATAAGCTTAATTGAGGGATTATTTTGAAATTAAAAATGGTATTGTTTTGTATCAAATTTGACTATTTATAAAATTGATCAAGAGGGATGTATGTAAATGAAATAAAGACTATTTTTGGGACTATTTTAGTATATGAAAATGTATGATTCTTGATTGAAATATTGTGACGCCATGTATGGAGAAAAGTGTTAAGTATGATAAAGCTCATGTATGTATTTTATATGACATTGTTAAGAAAAGTTATGAAAGAGTATGAACTTCGATAAGCTTCCATAAGACAAAGTCTTGTAAAAGCTAAGACTAAGTCATAAGCACCTAATGCTAATTTATGTTTGTATTTCTTAAATATTTTATTCGATATCATTGACATTATGCTTTGTTATTTTAAGGTCACTACCTCACTTAGGCTATATAAGCCTATTACATTCATTATCATGTACTTTTTTAGGACTGAAGAAGCTCTATGTTTTGATCGTGTCCAAAGCTTGCAAGTCACTTTTCCAAATTTCTGTGTATCATTTGTGCTTTCCTTAAGAAACTCCTAGAACGGTGGCATATGATATTTGTTTAAGCTTTTTAGTATTTTGAGTAATCAATGTTGTTATGATATCCTTGGGTTGTAAGACTTTCAACTATAAATTGACATGATTAATATTTGTAAGACTTGTTTCTATATAGTCTATGCTTAGTTGTATGAATGATGGGAATAAATGTATATGCATGCTGGATCTTACAATATAAATTGTTTATGTGTAATTAGTAGTATAAAAATTAGTTAGATATAATTAAGAATGCTCTAGTATTTATTATCTTGTTAATGAACCAAACATTTAGTTGTAAACTAGAATAGATATGATTAGCATGGTTTGTAAAGGGGTGGAATTACATATATGATTTTAAATGTTCGGTAAGTACACTTACTTTGCTTTGATAATTGGTTTTGAGAACATATGTATGCTTTTAAGCTCTTTCGAATGGATTAAATAGATTTAAGACGTTGTAAGAATAAGACAAAATTCGTTAGGTATAAATCGATAAAGTAATTCAAAGATGGATGATATATGTTACATTTATGCTTTAATAAGTGAAGATGGTTTCATGCTAGTATCAAAATGACCTAATTGGTAAAAAATAGCAAGCTAAATATTAGGAATGTTTTAATAAATTTGTATGACTTAAGAAAATAATTTTTTGTAAACCTTTCGAATTAGTACGAGTTTTACATTTTGATCATGTAATTTCTATTTTCGATTTCTGTGTTTTGTTTTGATGACATCCTTGATCTCGGTTTCCTTTCGGATTGGATAGAGGTTGTTACATGATATGTTAACAAAAACTTCGTAAAACGCATACCTCTTTGTAAATAACTTAAGGCCGTTTCTAGGATCATTGTATCTCTCCATTTTGTACGTATTATAACTGTATTAAAATTTTTACTCGTTACCTACTATGTGAAATATAGTCCTATAGGGGTGTTTAGGCGTGTTTTATGCCGCCTTCAGATGTTTTTTCGGACGAATTTTTTACATTAACATCAAGTAAAATTGTTTATCTATATGACTATACATCTGTTGTTCGGTCCAACATTCAAAAACTGCTCTGAAAATCGTACCAAGAGACCTCTCATAGGGGTGTTTAGGCGCGTTTTACACCACCTCCGGATGTTTTTTCAGACGAATTTTTTGCGTTAACATCAACTACAAGTGTTTATCTATATGATTACGCGTCCACCTTTCGGTCTAGCATTCAAAAACCGCTCCAAAACATGCATTGAAAACCCTACCAAGAGACCTCTCATATGGCTGTTTAGGCGCGTTTTACGCCTCATTCAGATGTTTTTTCATATTAATTTTTTATGTTAACATCAACTACAATTGTTTATCTATATGATTGCGCATCCGCCTTTCAGTTCAACATTCAAAAACTGCTCTGAAACTTGCGTTGAAAACCCTACCAAGAGACATATGCAAAAATACTGCTAAGATGCTAGAAAGGGAAATGACGGGCGAAACTCGCCGGACTTGCAGGATGACTTATCATTTCCATTTTCAGCATAAATATAGTACTCCTAAATCAACGCATTCGTTTCTATACCACAACTTTCTTTCATTTTTTATACGAACCAAATTTACAAAGTTCACGCCACTACATTAATTACGTTGTACATTGTTCGACATGAGGCTACCAAAAATCACAACGGAAACTCCAATTGCTGTTGTATTGTCTCATATTACGAAGTTCTTCTTACAACATTAGTTTTTCGAGAAACCGCGTGGTCTTACATTATTTGGGATGCAACCCAAATGCCACCACCGGGCCTGTGGGGCATAATGTTGCACCCATTTTTATTCCATGCAAGACCCCTATGCATCCATAATGACATAAATGGGTTACTACATGCAATGTTCCATGTTGAATGACCCCGTTTTTTGCACGAACAACCTTGTAGCAGCAAAAAACAATTGGGCAGTCAATCATATCAATGAGTTGTGGTACTGAGTGAATTTTTTGTATACTATAAAAAATTTACATGTACTCAAGCATATGTATTAAATTTTAGGGAGTAATCCTTCAAAGAGTTGTCAATTTCTTTTTTATATTATAAATATTTCTTACTATTCTAAATATATGAATTCATTATTTTCGATCGATGGTAACACTCTACATAGTTTGTTACATAAAAAAACAAATATAACAATTTTTTTTAAGCTAAACTCAAAATTTTATGAATAAAAGAAAACATGCATTGGGTCTGAAATTTATTAAAAGATAAATATCTAAAATTAATAAACATAACAAATTTTGTGAACTCAACTCAAATAAATAATTAAACCTCTCTGAACTCTGCAGACCTTGCTCCCATGTAGGGTTAGGATTCGGGTTAAGAAAGACGGGACTATGAGACATTGTATTGACTACAGACAATTGAACAAGCTTACTACCAAGAATCGATATCCTCTCCCTAGGATTGAAGATCTCTTCGATCAACTCAAGGATGCTTCGGTGTTCTCAAAGATCGATCTTCGATCGGGATACTACCAAATGAGGGTAAAAGAAGAAGATGTACCCAAGACAACCTTTCGTACTCGATATGGCCATTTTGAATTCCTTGTAATGTCATTTGGGTTAACGAATGCTCCGGCTGCTTTCATGGATCTCATGAATCATGTATTCAAGCCCTATCTTGACAAGTTAATGGTCGTCTTCATTGATGACATTTTGGTGTATTCTCGGAATAAGGAAGAACATTTTGAACACCTTCGAATTGTATTGCAAACTCTCTGAGAACGTCAATTGTTCGCAAAGTTCTCTAAATGTGAATTTTGGCTATCGGAAGTCTCATTCCTTGGCCATATCATCTCGGCAGAAGGGATTAAAGTAGACCCGAGCAAAATTCAATCTATTCTAGATTGGAGACCTCCGAGGAATGCTGGTGAGGTTAGAAGCTTTCTCGGTTTAGCTGGGTATTATCGATGTTTTGTCAAGGGATTCTCCTCAATTGCCGCAAGCTTGACTAAGTTAACTCGCAAAGATACACCCTTTGTATGGTCGGAGAATCAACAAAGAAGCTTCGATCAACTTAAACAAGCTCTGGCTCATGCTCCTATTCTTATACAACTAGTATCGGGCAAGGAGTACACTGTTTACAGTGATGCATCTCATTTGGGACTAGGAAGTGTCCTAATGTGAGATGGAAAAGTGGTAGCTTACGCTTCAAGGCAACTAAAACCACACGAATCAAATTACCCTACACACGGTCTAGAATTGGCAGCTATTGTGTTTGCACTCAAAGTCTGGAGACATTACTTATACGGGGAGAAATGCAACTTGTTCATAGACCACAAGAGTCTCAAATACTTCCTAACTAAGAAAGACTTGAATTTGAGGCAAAGGAGATGGCTAGGGTTACTTAAAGACTACGATTTGGTTATCGACTACCATCCGGGGAAAGCAAATGTGGTTGCTGACGCCCTTAGTCATAGACCATACTCAGGTAAACCCTTAAATCTAAATCCTAGAATAATCCATTCAAATTAAACCTTTCTTGATTTGCCAGTAACCATTCGAATTAAACCTTCATTGTCTTGCAAGTAACTATTTAAAAATCATCCTTAATGGTCTTGTCCATTCGTTTGTAGCTTTCTTGGCTATCAATGCTCATTTCCGTTTATCTAAAGGACGTAAATTCTTGTCTGAACATCAAGTTCAATCTAGTCTAATCTCGAGAATCAAAGAACTCCAACAAATTGATCCAGATCTTTAGAAGATCATGTCCAAGCTAGACTTTGAGTCTAATTTTGACTTCTCCCTCAAGTTGAATGGACTCCTCTATTTCAAAGATAAAGTATGCGTTCCAAACAATGAGGAACTAAAACAAGAGATGCTGCAAGAAGCTCACCAAAGCTCTTTCTCGATTTACCCAGGATCGGTTAAGATGTACAAGGACCTAAAGACACTATACTGGTGGCCAGACATGAAATCGGCTATCACAGACTTTGTTTCAAAGTTCCTAACTTGTCAAAGAGTCAAAGCTGAGCATCAAGTCCCCATTGGACTACTCCAACCCATCGAATTCCATCAGTGGAAATGGGATCGAATTACAATGGACTTCGTTACTAGTCTTCCTTCCGCTCCAAGAAAGAATGATGTTGTATGGGTGATTGTTGATAGATTCACAAAGTCTACTCACTTCATCACTGTTTAAATGAATATGAGCTTGGAAACCTTAGCGGAGCTATACATCCGTGAAGTAATTCGATTACACGGTGTACCTATAGCTATAATCTCTAATCGAGACCTCAGACTTGCTTCCCGATTATGGAATTCCTTACAGAAGGCTCTAGGAGCTAAAGTGCACCTTAGTACAGCCTTTCATCCTCAATCAAATGGACAATCTGAAAGAATCATCCAAGTACTTGAAGACATGCTACGTGCTTGTGTTATAGACTTCGGAAAGAACTGGGAGAAATCTCTACCCTAGAAGAGTTTGCTTACAACAATAGCTACCAGACATCTATCCAGATGGCCCCCTTCGAAGCTCTATACGGAAGGAAATGTAGAACTCCCTTGTGCTGGTTTGAACTGGGAGAAAACAAAGTATTGAGACCTCAATTGCTCAGAGAAACCAAAGAACAAGTGAAGGTCATTCATGATCGGTTGAAGGCAGCTTTCGATAGACAGAAAACATATGCAGACTTGAAAAAGAGAGACATCCAGCATAATGTTAGAGACAAGGTCTTCCTGAAAGTGTCTCCTTGGAAGAAAGTCTTTCGGTTTGGAAGAAAAAAGAAGCTTAGTCCCCGATTCATTGGTCCGTTTGAAATTGTTGAAAGGATAGGACCAGTGGTTTATCGATTGGCTCTTCCCAGTGAATTTGACAAGATTCACAACGTCTTTCACGTATCTATGCTCAGAAGGTATAGATCTAATCCATCACAAGTATTAGAGCCTGGAGAAGTGGAATTGAATCCTGACTTGTCTTATAAAGAAGAACCAGTCCAGATTCGTGATCATGAAGTTAGAAAGCTCAGGAACAAAATCGTTCCTCTTGTCAAGGTCTTGTGGAGAAATCACAAGATAGAAGAGGCAACTTGGGGATCTGAAGAAATCATGAGGAAGCAATATCCTCACCTATTCGATTCAGGTAAATTCGAGGGCGAATTTATTTTAAGGGGGGAGAATTGTAACACCCTAAACTTGGCCTAGAAAGGTTACCACTATCTAAGCTATTGACTAATTGAATTATGTGGTAATCAAATTAAAGAGGAAAGAACATTAGATAACAAATAACTAAATGGACCAAAATGTTATAGCCAACAAGTTAAAGTGCCAAATTAAAAGGACCATAATAGAATCAAATTACAATACAAGGAATGCATGACAAATTTAGATTGGATAGTGGACTATCCACTTGTCATATGGACAAGGTCCATCCGGCCACTTGGGGAGAAAACTTCTTCTTCCTCATTTGGTTATACCAAATGTGTTAGGGAAAAAGAGAGAAGAGAGGAAGTAGTGTGAGAAAGCCTGAAAACAAGGGCCAAGCTTTGGGTAGACAACAAATTGAGTTAGAATTCACATTGAGGAAGGTAAATGCTTGATTCCTCACTTCAATTACATGGTTGAATCTTGAATTAGTGATATTCTTGTTGCCTAATTTGAATAGGATGATTGTTATGCATGTTAAGATGATGTTAGCTTCTAATGGTCCTTGAAATTGTGAGTGTCAGTAGTCAAATTGATAAAGAGATGTGTATGGGTTGCTGGAAATTGAGAATAGGGATCATGGTTGAAACTAGTTTCGATTAGGGACTGTTTTGCTAGATGAAAATGTGTAAACATGCTTAATTGTATATGCTACCCTGTTTTGATCACATTGATAGGTGAATTGGACTGACCTAGACATGTAAGAACATGAAAATAAGTTGAATTATAATGTTAGAATCTTGTTTAGATGAATTATGAAGTAGAAGCTTAACTTAGTGTAATCTACCCAGAATACTCTATTCTGGGCAGTAACTTTGAAAAATCACCATAAATTGTATAAATGGAATTTAAGGCTGAAAATTTTATGGACAGTGCCTTAACATGTCTAAATTCATTAGGAGAAAATAGAATAGAATTCTGGATTGTAGAGAAGAAACACTAAGGACAGTGCAAACTGTCTGGTGTTGTAAATTGCCCTGTCTTTAAGCTAAAAAATGTATTAATTAGCAAAATATCAAAAAGCAAGGCCTATATGGTTAGAAAGAAAATTAATTTAGCTTTCCAACAGTGTAAACGAATTGAAATTCTGACACACGGAATGAAAGTTATGCATGTTTAAGTGAGCAGAGTACATGCTGCCTGGTAGCAGTAGTTTAGGTATTGTGGCAGTTTGTAAACTGTTTTGCAAACAGTTTTGGGACAGTTTAATTGCTGCCCTGTTTTTCCTTAATTGGAATGTAGGCAGTTTGGTAATGTGCATTAAGATGTGTATATGAATATGCTATCTATTTTGTATATATAATGTATTAACCTTGCTGTCATGTTGAATGATTTTTTGATTTCATGTTTTGACCTTGTTCTATCTATGTGATTTACTAGAGCAAGGAGAGGACTTTGGAGAAGGATCTAAAGTCGAGCATTCAAGGGACAAGTAAAAGGGAATAGTCTTTCGAGACTAGCTAGCTTAGGGAGTTTTGTGAGTGTAGTTTATTCTAGAGTTAGGACTAGGTCCTAACTAAAGCAAGCATGTCTAAATTCTTGAATTGTTAAATTGGACTTAATATGATCTTGACCTAATAAGGGAAGTATGAAATAAGATAATACATGAAACTTGACTACATCCTTGAAGTGTTGAATAAATTTAATGCTAGCATGTATATGCGGTAACATTGATGCTTGTATGTATGTCATGGTATTGTGACCAATTGCTTAAACCTAATGCTTGATGTGCTAGCTTAGATGATGCAATGAACACTTGAAATGATGAGTTATGACTCTATTGGCCTAAGGGATTAATGCATGTATAAACTTTCCATGCAATACTCGAAATGACTCTTGAAAAAGATAATGCTTGACATGAACTTGTACACTTGAATGTTACATGATATTGAACTTGAAAAGCTTGAAATATTTGAATAAATGAATTATAATCAAACAACCTTGGTTGCCAGTTGAATAGGTAGAAGGGCATGCCTTAGAGTCTAGATATCATTGTGTCAGGGTGGACTACGGTCCAGCGCTATGGCCTCTAATTGGTGACAGACGGAGGGTACGTATGTGGTCTTTGGCGACAGTAGGAGGGTTGACCAGTACTACGGTACATCTTGTGGCAACAGTTGGTTGGAGACTCGATTATCTAAATAAACTATGAACCAAGGATTGTGTTAAAAAGATAATAAATGTGCTAATAAGCATGAATAGCTTGATTTCTTGTCATGCAAGCATGATTTGCTTGATTACTTGTCATGTAAGCATGATTTGCTTGATTTCTTGTTATGTAAGCAAGAATTCCTTGTCTACCTGATATGTGACCATGAATAGCTTGATTACTTGAAATGGATAAAGCATGAATTATGATTCATTGTCTCTTGTTTCTTATGCTATTTGAACGCCTTGAAATCCTTAGCTAGGATCATTCTTAACTAATTGACACTTAATTTGATATAATAATTGGTTAGAACTAGTTACTACCTCACTAAGTACATTCTTGTACTTATCACTCTTGTTTCATCATTCCCAACCACAGGATAAAGGATTCGATCGTTGCTTGATCCTGAAGCCTGATTTCTTGAGCTCGAAGCAAGGCACAAGCAAAGTTAAAGTATGATTTCATACTTGTTATGTATTTCTCCTAGTTGGTGGCACCTAGACATATACATGTTCCTAGGACTAAACCATGCATCTTGTTTGTTTTAGGAGATTGTATCTATGCATGAACATGGCTACTTGGTGTTTTGAGTACTTGTATATATATGATCTTGTATGGGCTTTCCATGTTAAGAACATAGTTGTTAAGACTAAAGTATGTAATGAACTCAAATTATATGTAATGGAAAGGTAGTTTGCTGCACATATGGGTATATATTGAATGTTTCAAAGTTATTGATCTAGCCTATTGTGCTATTCGAATGTCTTGTGAAATTATATAGTCACTTGTGTGAATATACCATGTTGTAGGTGTTTTATATGTTTGTAAGGTAAATGTCGAATGGTAAGGCTTGGCATATGGCTTGTTTGGAGACAAGATACGTGCAATTGTCTGTTCAAATGATCATGTTTAGTAAATCTAGGTATGAAATGTTACATGTATCAATCTAAGGAACAATGAAATGAAATGGAAACATGTTTGCTCACTTAGGCCATTCGAATGCTAGTTGTATGATGATGTTAATTGAAATGTTGAAGTAGTAACTTATAGTGTCTTGTAAACAAAATATGAGATTGCTTGCATGTTAAGTTATGAATGCTTGGTTGCTTGCTAGTTAAGTAACTCATCTAATAGGGATGAGTTAACCTTTCCTTGCCTCGTCCTTGCTTGGTAACGCTCCCGAACCGGTTTGCTACTAACCCGAGGTAGGGGGTGTTATAGATTTCAAAAATGATTTTAAGTCCAAACAACTTGAAAATATGTTTGATGGGTTTTATAAGGCTTTGGAAAGATTTAAAACGTTTTTATAATAGCAAAACTTGAATTTTCTGCAAGCCCGTACCAATACGGTATACACTGTATTGATACACTTTAGGGTTTGTGCTACAGAGTTTTTTTAGTAGCCAAAACACGTACCGGTACAGGCTTGGCCATACCGATATGGTGTGAAGCGTTTTGATACGCCTTAATGGTTTTGATACAGCTATTTTCCCAAACCCCCTAAAGGCTAGTATCTCATACTGATACGAATGTATCGTGTACCGATACGTCTAACCGTCTTTGAACGGCTATTTTCCCAATGGTCTTTTAAATTGCAGGACGTACTGATGCACTCCTAAGTGTATCGATACGCACAATCTGGAAAGAGCTCAACGGCTAGCTTCTGAAGAACACGTTCCGATACGGCTACCCGCGTATCGATATGATCAGCTCTAGAACTGCATTTATTGCGGGAAATAAAAGCCCCAATGGCTCAAGTTCAATCCCAACGGTCACCAACGGCTAGGAACTCATTTGGGAAGATAAAAGAGACCTCCAAGCATCTATGGAAGACTAATGATCCTCAAGTCAACAACATTATGATGTAAAAATTGTCTTAGTACTTAAATTTCCATTCTTTGTATAGACAAACACTTGTGAGCTCAAATTGTCAATGTATGCTCAAATGTTCTAGGATTTGGGTGAGTCTTTAGTGTGCAAACATCAACCTTTAGAGAGGGATTTCTGTTTGCTAAGTTTTCTCTTGTTTGAGAGTAGTCCCAAAGCTCGATTTGTGAGCTTTGAATGCTAGACTTGGGTTGTGAGTCTAGGTTGTAAAAGGTTGCCTCCTAAGCCTAGAAAATGAGAATAATTCTTAGTTAATTGGTTGAAATCCTTGGTGGGGAGCTAAGGTAGTGGATGTAGGCTTTGGTTAGAAAGCCAAACCACTCTAAATTCTTTGTGTCCAATTCGTAATTTTTGCTTCCACCACTACCACCCAAAAAATCAATCTTCTCCACCACTTGGCAAGCAAATCGGTTGAAGACATCGAGCTCCACGACATTATTACCTTGAAGCGAGTAAAAATTCAAACGAAAGATCACAAATAAGAGCTAGGAACGGAAACCTATACCAGGCCCATGATTGTATCAGCACCACACACCCACCTATATGGGCGTGCACGAATCTGTTGTTGACATCTGTCGGTGTCGCTACCTTGCACAACTCGCGGTACGGGAAACCTAATAATGCAGATTCCCAACTAAATTTTCTTGCTACCTACGACGTCTCCAAGAATTGAAGGTACTACGTGTGCATGTGAGAACTCAATTTGTCCGGCATTAGCATACCACCGATAAGGAGCAATATGTAGGCTTGAGTAGCAAATTCAATTTCCGCCATTGTGAAATTTCCATCCACTTGAAAATCACTCTTCAGCCATGCCAGCTTCACACATTTACCATTAACAACATGTGTCGTGGTGTCTTTCCCAAATACTTGGAGCAATAACCATAAACCTTATAATTATTCTGACCAACGATTGAGCTGCCTGAAATTAGGACACCGAGATGTATAGCAACATCTTCGAGGGTGATTGTGCACTCCTCTCACGGCATGTGGAAGGTATGTGTCTCCGGTCTCTAACGCTCCACCAACCCATTAATCAATTGCGGCATGATTTCAAACTCACGAATCTTTGGCGCATACCTAAAATCGGAATTCTCCAGAAATCACATTAGGTATTGGCTTGGTGGATCGCTTCATATCAAGCGAGGCCAAAATTTTGAATTCTCTTTCTACAAACACAATATTTAAATTAAAGTAGTACTTTATCATTTAAAAATAATAAATTTAAAGTTGAAAAAAAATCATAAATTCTTCCCGACATTTTCATGTTTTTCGTGATGTGAGAATCTTGAAGTCTTAACGATGCCATGTTTTTCCTCAACAGTTATGTGCAATTAAATGCCTAAAACATCACAAATCAATCAAATTTTAAAATATTTTTGATTAAAATATTAACAACACAATTTACTATTTGAATTAAAAAAAGTAGGCATATATAAAAAAGAATTCGAGTGAACAAAATAAATCATATTAAGAAAAATTAAACATACTCTAAAAATATAAACAAACGTTACCTTAAACCTTTCCAAATTATATGTGAGCTGGCTTCGTTAAGTGTAGTCTAAGAAAATCTCATGGCTTTGACAAACTATTTTGCTTTGCTCGAACAAAAGAGGTTGAAATTTTTGTGTGTTCTAAACCCTAAACAAAACTATCTATTTATAAGATAAAAAATCCTAATATACAAAACCCTAAAAATGTCTTTTTTTCGTAAAAACGTGACGGCCGTCAAGCTAGAAGGAACTCGCCATTTCCTACAGCGAGTTCCATTTAGGATTATGTTAATCTCGCGATTAATGTTTAAACCGGATATTAAAAAAATTGAAACTCGTCATACGTGCAATTTGAATCTCGATACAAATATAAGCATATCGGTACGAACCCTACTTATATCGATATGGTCCTAGCCGCTTCGGTACAAAAATTGGCTACTGGATTTGTAAAACTTTGTGGATGAAAAATTATATCCATACGTTCAAAATCGTATCGGTACAGGGTCTTTGAGTACCAGTACGAGGTCTTTGAGTATCAGTACGAATATCAATCGTATCGGTACGTAAAGCCTATTTTTGACACTTTGGCTATTTAAAATCGTTTAAAGTGTGTTAAAAAACCTTTAAAGACATTTCAAACATATTTTTTAAGTTTGTAGACTTTTGAAATATTTTTGCAAAATTAGTTTGAGTCCATAAATATTTTTCTTTAAGTTATATCAAAATCAAATATCCTAACAATCTCTCACTTTTTGATATGACAAAACCATTTGAAAAATTATTTTTATAAAAACACCCCTTAAAAAATATTAAAAAATGAAAAAATAGAACACCCCTTTTTTTCTTTTTGAAACTTAATTTTTCAACCATCTCTCCCTCTTTTGTTATATCAAAAATATTTTAAAACTAAGTTGAAATCACATTAAGTTGAAAAACACCAATTGTTAGAAAAGTTACTACCAAATGATAGTGATTATTAATTGTTGGTGTAAAATAACATTTTGGAGAAAAAACTTAAAGAGATTTTATAGTTAAAAGAATGACTCCCTCTTACTCAAGCATCAAGTAAATAGTTAGTTCAACAATTCAAGATAAAAAAAATGAGTTTCAAATATAATAAAATAAAGTAAATAAACACATGAATTTCAATTAAGCATGCCATAAAACAAGATACTCATATAAGCATACAAGGCATGTCAAAAAAGAGACAAAAACTGTCCCTTTATGGTTGAGCGTACTGGTACAGTTTATTCTATATCGGTACTGGTTGATTGCTATATCGGTATGGTATGGGCAGTACTGATACCAACGACACGAAAATGGTGAAAAACTGCAGCAAAAACAACTTAAAAGGCCTTGCAACATATTTTTATGTTTATACAAATGATCTATTAAGTCCTAGATAGACACTACATTTATTTTTCTACTCGTGCTTCTTAAAGCATAACATTCAACACAAGAAAAGCACGATTTCATCAAAATTAACCAATTATTACAAGTTTAAGGTCAAAACATAAAAATAGACATATTGGGCTAAAAACATGTAACTCATGCAATATGTGACTCCCCTAACTATATGCTATTAGACACAAGAAAGAGTCATACAAACATGCTTAGATCAACATCAAAATCAAAACATTATAGGCATAATCAAGAAATTGTATGAAATTTAAATTTACTACTTGAACCAAGGTAGGATGTTAAGCCTTCCTTCTTTAAGTGTCTTTCCTCCTTTGTGTGTCAAGAGCTACCAAGATTTGACTGTGATTATTAATTACTCAAGCACACCTACAAAAGACAATTATGTAATTTTTGGTATCCAAATTGCGCTGAATCCAATGGCATTAGTCTCAAATAACTTAGTCCTCTTAGGAATCTATTTTTCAATTTCATCTTTTTTATTTGAACAAATTAGTCCCTTAGAGACCCAAATGTCCTTAACAATTTTACCTTTAAAAAATCTAGGGGAACTAGATTGTCTTTGATAAAAGTTTAATTTTAAAAAATTAGATTTGGAGCATTCTCCAATTTCACATTTTTGAACATATTTGTAAAATCAGAACTTCTTCATTTTTAAAATCATCTAACTCCTTTTGATGATCTTCATGAACCTTTTGAAACAAATTTAGTAAATCAACATTCTTTTGTTCAAACTCAATGAACTTTGCTTCAAGTTCATTCTTGGTTTTAGAAATCAAATTATTTTGAATTTTCAAATTTAAAACAATTTTATTAGTTCTCAAAATGTAATTTTTAAATTCTAAAACCAAATCGTCGTAGGCATCTTGTAATTCATCAAAAGAATATGAACATGAAGTAGATGAATTAGAAGTTACCCTTGAATCTTATTCGATGGCCATGAGACAAAGGTAGGCTACTTCATTATTGGTAGAGTCCCCATCATCACTTCATGTAGCCACCTATGTCTTCTTCTTATGGCTTGATCCCTTCCTCTTCATTCTCGATTCATACTTTAATTTTTCCTTATGGCTCTTCATAAATCGGACGAATTTCTTAAAGAGAGAGCTTGGCCATCTCTTCTTTTTCACTATCCTCTCCACTAGAATCTTCTTGTTAGCTTGTGGAGGATTTGAGAGCAACAACATTCATGTTTATGTCTTGCTCCATGATCTTTTTCTTCCTCATCTTTTTTATCTCTTCCTTCTTCTTCTCTTATCTTTCTTTTTTTATGATTTCATGAGTGAAAAGAAACCTCATGAGTTCATCTAGATTTAGGGTCTTGAGATCTTTGGCTTCGATGATGGCGGTCTTTTTTGAGTCTCATGACTCGAAAAGAGAATAAATGAGCTTTCGGACAAGTTTATCTTCCGGAATGATTTCTCCATAGCCTTTGAGCCTATTAGTGATGACGGAGAATCTATCGAACATCTTGGTGATGTTTTCATTCGATTTCATCTTGAAGCTTTCGTACTCAAGGTTGAGAAGACCAATCTTAGTCTCCTTCACATCATTGGTTCACTCATGAGTGACTTCAAGTTTATCCCAAATCTCCTTGGCACTCTCACAAAAAGATACTTTGACATATTGATTCAAGCCAAGTGCACAAAAAAGAAAGTGCAAGGCCTTTGCGTTACGCTCTATCTTCTTGCGATCATCCGCACTCCAATTCGCCTTGCTCTTTTGTGGAACGAACGGGCCATCAAAAACAATGTTCCAAAGATGGTAATCCTTGGCTCTTATAAAGAACATCATCCTATTCTTCCAATAAGCATAGTTGGTCCCGTCGAAAAAAGGAGGTCAGTCGATGGATTACGCCATAATCTCTGATTGATGTAGAAAGGTTGAGCTCCTCTAGGATCGACTATTGGATGTTAATCCGATGAAGAGACAAAGCTCTGATACCAATTGTTGGGAGGCTCAATCGATCAACTGTGTGGCCAAGAGGGGATGAATTAGTTTTAAGGTGATTTGAGTAGAAGCAAAGGGAAATTAAAAATAGACACGATTTATAGTTGTTCGAGCTTTTAACCAAGCTTTACATCCACTACCTTAGCTTCCATTTAAAGATTTCCCCAAATTCACTATTGACTTTTTTCCCCTTTTCTAGGCTAAGGAGGCAACCCTTATACACTCAAAACTTTCTAACCCGAAGCTTGAGTAAACCTTCTTTTATAAAGAGAAATGAATAGCAAACTAGGAAAACCTCTAAAGGCAATATATTTGCACAATTAAGCACTCACCCAAAACCTAAACACTTGAGCAAATGTGACAATTTTAGCTCACTAGTATTTTCTACAAAAAAATGTGACAAATTAAAGCACTAGAACAAAATTTCTCCCATTGAATATTGGCTTGATGATTCTTGGTCTTCCATAGATACTTGAAAGCGTCTTTTAAGCCCTCTAACAACTTCAAGGCCGTTACTAGCAGTTGGGGGCTGTTTGGAGCCGTTGAAGCCTTTATTTCTCACAATAAATGCAATTTGACTCCTCGGTATCGATAGCAGAGATCAATATTGGTACTAGTTCTTCAGAAAACTAGCCATTAGAGCATTTATAACATAGGCGTATCGATACAAATACAAGCATATCGAAACGAACTCTACTCGTATCAATACGGCTAAGACCATATTGATACAGAAATTGACTACTGGATTTGTAAAACTTTGAAAATGAAAAATTGCATCGATACATTCAAAACCGTATCGGTTCAAGGTCTCTAAGTATCGGTACGGGTATCAACCGTATCGATATGCAAAGCCTATTTTTGACACTTTGGCTATTTAAAATCATTTAAAGTGTGTCAAAAAACTTTGAAAATATTTCAAACATATTTTTTTAAGTTTGTGGATTTTAAAATATTTTTGTAAAATTAGTTTAAGACCAAAAACATTTTTCTTTAAAGTTATATCAAAATCAAATATCCTAACAAAAGGTTTATGATTTTTAACATGTTCCGGCCACCATTGCCGGCGGTAGATCAGATGCAGCTAGTGTCCGATGAGGGAAGAAGAGGAATAAATAGAAAAAACTAGGTTGATAAGCTTTCATGTTATCTAAAGAAAATAACATATTCCCTCAAAATTTACAGCAGTTTTAACATAAAATAAAGGTATATATATCCCAAAATCCACGTCATTGACATAGATAACATAAGGGTTACAATATATTCCACCTATCTGCCAAAACTTCAGTAATCCTAGCAATGCACATCGCAGCACTTAGTGGATAACCAGAAACTGCAAGAAAAAAAGAGTAGAAATTAAACCATATAAGACAGTGATGTAGGTCTTTTCTCCTTATGGCAATCTCAATTATCAGAAGCTCGAACTTGGGATAAATGTAGTAGGACTATATATGGAGGATTATATACCTATACTTGTATCCAAATATAAGTCGGACGCAAATATTTAAAGAAAAAAAATGAATAAATAGGTAAGGTAGGAAAAGTACACATCTCAAACCCCACAACACCTAATCATGTAAGCACCAATAATTGCTTCTATCCTGTCACCTTAAGCCTACTCCCTCTGTATTTCTACTTGGTTCAACAGTTCTTATTGGGTTCATGGGCTGATTCCTCGAAAATTTCGCTACACAATCTAAAATACACACATAAGAATGTGGAACTTACTCGCTATAAAATCATCTATATAATCTGTCTCTATTTTCCCATGTGCCATTGCACCCACCTGAGAAAAAATGCATAGAAATGAAAAAGGACACAATAATGAATAGAGAATAGAGAAAAGAATTGTATGTCACACAAGACTTACCAAAAAGTCAAGATTCACATCATCACCAACAGCATCGGCGTATTTACTCATTTTAACCAATTTCTCTGAGCTATATGAGAAACCTGATGTGCAGGAAAAATAACTTGAATTCTGAAGAAAAAAAAGATTTGTATTGACAAAATACAAGAGGAACAACCAAAGTCAAGCCCACCTATTTTGCGAGAATTCACCGGAAAATAATTCGTTACAGGATTCTTTATCACTTGTAAAAGCTTATCACGCTTGCCAACCACAGTTATATTCAGTTTTTGTAGCAGCTGCACTGCATGATTGTTGAATAGGTCAATAAAAACAGCCTGGTAAAAGTTTTAAAAATGCAGCAGAAGAGACATAATCTCAGCAGGATAACTTGCACATAATACCAGAGAACCGCTTATATGTTCTCGGAATTCGAACATGAGGTTTAACTTCAATAGTACACCTTTCTCGGTTCTAACATACACAGCTTGCAATCTCCCAGCCTTACTGACTGGGCTATCTAAAATCGAGAGAAGAGCCTATAGGGAAACAACAGAATTAGCAGTCAGTTAAAGGAGTTAAATTCTCCATTAAGATTTTTACATCTGATCTTGTCTCAATGCATTGAGAATGCAGTACCAATTAATTCATAATAATGAACAAAAAAATATATACAGAAATAAATATCAGAAAAGATGGGAAAATAACCTGATGTGTTATGTCAGGCCTGTAATCAGCAGGATTCTTGTTATTTTTCCGCAAGAAATTGGCATGATCATCCGAGTTCAAGAGTTGGAAACTCTAATAACTTACAGCCAATAAGATAAATTACAGTAGAAAAGAAAAATTCATTTAGCAAAAATAAATTAAAAAACTACTATATAATAACAGCATACATACGAACAGAAGTTCATACTTGTGAATGGTAACAGAAACTGTTAAGCAAAAAACATATATACCAAGTCCAAGTTCAAAATAGCTTTCCAACTTTAGCAACTTCCAAGGAAGCCCTCTCAAGAACAAAAATAACCCCATTTTGTTCGTCTTTCTATCACTGGGTGCAATCGGGATTCCTACAAGTTCATCTGTTCCATCTTCGCCCCCTTCCTCTTCTTCATCTTCAACTTCCTTTGTTGGCTTTTCAATAGAAGCTCGCTTTGCTGGTTCTCTCTCTTCTACTTCTACTTGTTCTTCATGTTCTTGTTCTTCTCGATCATAATTCTCATCTCTATTCTCCCGTTTCTTCCCTTTTATAGCATATGGCTGTACCATTATACTGACTCAAAATATTATCCTTCAAATAAGAAGCGGAACCACAAGAAAACACTACATTAGATTGAAGACAATAAACTTTTAAGTGGTACGACTTTCATTGCTATTTTCAGAATCGAAAACAAAGTAACTGATTTTAAATTCATTGAGCCGAGTTGAAGCCTAAAAAGTGAGAAGCTCGAACTCAATTCAAAATTTGCGTTGATTAAGTATATTTTTAAGCTTGAAATCAACTCGATTAGGCTCATTCACTCTTTTTCCATACTCGTACTCCTGTTTTAGATGGAATTAAGCTGTTGCGTATACGGATTTTTATACTAATTGTGGCATTGCAGTGCCGCAATCGCGGTACGAACAAATTTCACAGCGGCTGCATATAGCAGTGTAACGTTCGAGCAAAAGAAAAAACAAGTAGCAGTGTAACGGGGGAAAACGGCAAAACAGAAAAGCTCCTTTCTCATAAAAGTAAGCACACACAGTGTAGATGGAACAGAGTAAGAGGCAGTAGGATCAAAAACAGAAAATCAAATATAATAGAGTGGTGCACACAATCCAAAATCTAATAGCTGAGAAGAGTCTTCAAGTTAGGTTTAGGGTTTGAAAGATTGCCTTATTCAAATTCGTGGTCTGTCGGAACTTGAAGGCAAGAGAAGAAGAGGCAGAGGATACAAAAACAGACGAGGCTGGTGAGAAGCTTTGATGGCGGCGGGGTGTTTGGAAAGAGAGTCGAGAGTAGGTCGAATTTCTTTTAAAAGGAAATTTAAATTTCGGATATATTACACCAAATGTCACTAAACTACTAATTAGTCTAATTTAATCACTAAACTTTAGTTTTCGAACTTGAGGGGTTTGATCCCAGGTTAAGGGAAAAACAATATTTTTACCACTAAAACAATTCAAGTGTTTGCTATTTTCATGTGTTGTAACCAGATTTCATGATGTTGTAATGTTGTTGTATATTATCCCTTTGATTGCTATACTGTTTTAACTACATTTACCTTGTTAGGTGTCCTACAATTTTATGACTGTAAGGTTTTCCGTGTTGCATCGTCTGCAAACGAGATAAAAATCATTTGTATTTTTCCATGCATTTCTTATATCCTAACACTAAAAAGTTAAATTTCAAGCCTTAACCTTAAATTCTAAAACCTAAATCATAAACTTTAAACCTTAAAAAATACACACTACCCCTAATTCCTTAAACCATAATCTTAAATTTTAATTTTAAACCCTAAACCTAGCTCATTCAATTTTAAACGACTCTTTATAATTACTTACAATACATTATGTTTCTTCATATTTTTTATGTGTAAATAAAATTTATAATGTTATTTAATAAATCAAATATCATCTAAAATTATATAATATCTTTATAATCCCATTTATTTAAGAAAAAGACTTTGAGTATAAAATATTGACGAAAGTATAAAAAAATCTAGAAACTGATGGGAATAAAGAATTTTGTTGAGAGTTGTAGTTAGAGAACTAAATTGAATAAAACACAAAATTAAAAAACTAAATTGAAAAAAAGAAAAATGTTGCTAAAATTACATAAGTATACTACGATGGTTGTGATTCAAATTTGATAAAAATGAATTTAAACCTAATGAGAATTAAAAAAAAACAAAGAAATTAAGGAACAAACCACAAAACAATCAAACTTCTTAGCTAAAGACAAAACGACATAATTTTATTTGGAATTTTTTAATTATTCAATCTTTTAAAATTCAAACTCGAAATTCAAACCACTAATTCAAATAAATTCGAATGACTTGAACAAGTCAAATGAAAAATTAATTTTCTCAAATAAAATTGAATTCTTCACACAATTGAGAAAATTATGTAATTGTACAAAAGGCCATACCTAAAGTAGTTTTGATCGAAAGCTTTAGTGAAACTAATTAACGAGACATTGCAAAAGAATTAGTGTCTCAAAGATTACTTTTCTCAAAATGATTTTTTAAATATATCAATAATCATATAAATAAGTCAATGTCTATAAATAAACTATGGATTTGTCAAAAAAATTATGGGAAAATATATCATGCACTGACAGTGGAAACTTTTTGTTTCCACAAGTGTCCTAGTTTTAAATTTTAGGAATTCAATTTAAGGTTTATGTTAAAGAGTTTAGAATTTAGGGATTGTAGTTATAATTTAAGGTTTAGTGTTAGAATTTAGGGTTTAGGATTATGGTTCAAATTTTAGAATAATATTTCAAGGATTTAGTTTTAACCTATAAACACTAAATTTTAACCCTAAATTCTATACATCTAAACATAAACACTAAACCATAAACCTTGTATTGGATCTCTAAATCTTAAAGCATGGGAAAAAAAGTTTCCACAACCAATGATATAATTAATTACCTAAAAAGGCAATGTATCCAAAAGGGGGTAAACTACTCAGGCGACCACCGAACTTTAGGGACGGTCCTATTTTGATCACCGTTGTAACGACCCAAATTTTAGGTTGGTAAATCGGGTCTCGGATCCAGGTTGTGGATCTTTTTAATTTGGTGATTCAATTTAAGGAAATTAAAGTGGGAAGCTTAGTTAAGAAGAATAAGTGGCCATTTTGTAAATGGGTTAAACTTTCGGGGTTTAATGTAAAAGTTTGAAATCTTGAAGGGTCATGTTAGTGATTAGCCCATCTTTCTATATTCCCAATATATTGGGTGAAAGATGGTGTGTTCGGCAAAGGTCTGAAAATTTAAAGATGAGAGAGAAAATGGTATATGGGTGAGAGAAATAGGTTTTTAGAGAGGGGAAGTGTTTGAACCAAGTTTGGTTGTTGCCCGTTCGTATGTTGACGACATCACCACCACCATCAGCTTCTGTAACAACCTGAATTTCTAAGTCAACATTTGGGCATTTACCCGAGTTATGGACCTTCAATCTAGATTGGGTATTTGGAAACTTTGGGCTAAATTTGGTCCTTATTGGATAAGAATTGACCTTTATGGTCTTGGGTAATGACCAATTTGTGACAAGGGTGAAAGTGGAAGGTTTTATGTTGGAATTTCACCCCTTTTCAAATAAAGGATGATCTCCCTTAATTCCATTTTATCTTCACATGGGTTTTTAGGGGACAAAGGGGTGAGTTTTGTGATATCATCACTTACACCTTTTTTCTCCACCCATCTTCTTCCCCGACTTTTCTCCTCAAACAAGCTTTGTTCCCAACACTAAAAATACAAACTTTATACTCCAAACTTTTCATCCAAAATTTAAGATTCATGTATTCCTAATCTGTAACACCCTAAAATTGGCCTAGGAATGTTACCACTATCTAAACTATTGGCTAATTGAATTATGAGCTAATCAAATTAAAGAAGGAAGAACATTAGCCATCCTTAAAATCAAATAAGTGAAATTAGAACCAAATTGAATTGAAATTAAAACAAGAAGGCTTAAATGGAAGGATGAAATTGTGAACATGCAAAGCTATAAAGTTTGCATGCAAATTGAATGAAAATTAAAGGCCTTGACACGTGTTCTCAATTGATGAGAACACGTGCCATGTGAGTAGATGACTCACGACAGCCTTGAGGGAATAATGAACAAAAAAATCATCATCTTCCTTCCAAAATTATCACCATAGCCGAGTGTTGAGAGAGAAAGGGAGGGAGAGAAAGCTTCATACATCACCTTCAATTCAAGTCTCTTGATTTATCTTTGATCAAATTAGCTTGGAGAAGGTATAATGCTTGACTCTTACATGTTATAGAATGTTTGAATCTTGAGATTTTGATGTTCTTGTTGCCTAGATTGATTAGGATGATTATTATATATGTTAGGATCATGTTAGCTTCTAATAGAACTTGAAATTTGAATGCTAGTAGCTAAATTGCTAATGAGAGTGTATATGGTTGAAAACAGTTTGATTAGGGACTATTTTACTTGTGAAAATGTTGAATCATGCTAATTGAATGTAAAACCCTATTTTGATCGTGTTGGTAGATGAATTGAGGATTGAATAGAGTAAATAAGTTGCTAGAAAATGAATGCACCTAATTGGATTAGTTAAAACTAGGTAATGGACTGCTCAAATGGATTGAATTGAACATAGAAATAGAATGCCATGTTTTAAGTACATTTCTATAAATTGAATTGCCATGTTAGAGTCTTGTTTAGATGAGTTATGAAGCTAGAAACTCAATCTAGTGTAATCTGCCCAGAATACTTTGTTCTGGGCAGTAACTTTGAAAAATCACCATAAATTGTATAAAAGGAATTTAAGGCTAAAACTTTTATGGACAATGCCTTGGCATGTCTAAAATCATTAGGAGAAAACAGAACTGAATTATGGATTGTAGAATGAATTGTAGAGAAGAAACACTAAGGACAGTGCAAACTGTCTAGTGTTGTAAATTGTCATGTCTTTAAGTTAAAAACTGTATTAATTGGCAAAGAAATAAATGCAAGGCCTATATGGTTAGAAAGACAGTTAAGTTATCTTTTCAACGGTGTAAACCAATTAAAATTCCGACGTACAGAATGAAAGTTATGCATGATTAAGTGAACAGAGTACATGCTGCCTAGTAACACAGTTTAGGTAATTGTACACTGTTTTGTGGCAGTTTGTAAACTGTTTTGTAAATAGTTTTGGGACAATGGTTACTGCCCTGTTTTACATGAATTAAAGTATAGATAAGTGTAGTTATGTATAGTAAAGAATGTATATGAACATGCAGCCAGATTTGTATATGATGTGTAATTGTAACATTGCCTTGATTGAATGATTATGTGATCTTGTTTTAACATGTATATACTTGTGTAATGTGTTAGAACCAGGAGTGAACTTGGTGGATGAGGAAAGGGTGGAACACCCTAAAGCTAAGAACAAAGGAGTGTGGATCCAAGACTAACTAAGCTTGGAGTATTGTGAGTGTAGTTTACTTGAGAGTTAGGACTAGGTCCTAACTATAGCAAGTATGTCTAAATTCTTGAATTGTTAATTGACTTAATATGATCTTGATCTATAGGGAAGAATGATTAAAGTAATGCATGAAACTTGATCACATCCTTGAATTCATGTATGTTTCGATTGTTAAGCATGTTTAAGTGGTAACATTGGTGCTTGTATGTGTCATGTGATCAAATGCTTAAAGAAATTGCTTGTAATGTTATCCCACTTGATGAAATGAAACATGAGAATTACATGATATGTGAGATATGGCTCAATTGGCCTAAGGGCCTAGTATGAAATGAACTTGTTTTACATGATATTAAACTTGAAATACTTGTATAAATGGCTCAAATCGAACAACCTTGGTAGCTATTTGGACTAGGTAGAAACGCATGCCTTAGATTCTAGAGCTCATTGTGTTAGGGTGGACTACAGTCCAGGGCTATGGCCCCTATTTGGCGACAGACGGAGGGTACGTATGTGGTCTTTGGCGATAGTAGGAGGGTTTGACCAGCACTACAGTGTATCTTGTGGCGACAGTTGGTTGGGGAATCGATTACCTATACAAACTAAGTACCAAGGGGGTTGTTTAATGTGAGTTATCCGAGAGAAATTTCAGCTTTTGTAAATAATGTAGTAATTATCCTACTTAAAGTTTATCTCCCTAATAGATTAAATTTTATCCTTAGTAGGACTCCTTATTGTAGTTAGAGTCTATCAACTTAGTAGATTAGAACTAAAAGTTATCTTGAGAAGGTCTTCTTAATGTACTAAAAGACCTAGAGCCTATATAAGTGTGTATCGAGAGATGTAAATTCATTGAGCAATAACAAAATACGAATATAAAATTCTGTTTCTTCTGATTCTGTCAACTTACATGGTATCAGTCTAATTTCGATCCTATCATAATTTTCTTCTCACGGAAAATCATCCTCAATCAACATCGAGTGAGATGCGTTCTCCTCAACCTTGGCTCGTCAAGATGGCAGATTTTTCAGAAGTAACAAGTTCTTTGTTATTTCTAATCAACAAAGTGGCTTTACAAAACAACAGATCTTTGGCTGCGGCAAGAATCGTTCAGCAAATTTAATGGCAGTGATGAAGGAAATCTAGCCCTAGTACATGATGGTGTCCAGCACAAAGTCTCCTCCATTGCTCTTGTTTCTACCCGGTCTCGAGTAAATTGGATTATTGATTCAGGGCCTCCGACCACATGACTGGTAATAGGGCTTTATTCTCTGTTTTTAAAAAGTCTTCTTCTCAAGCTTCCATTAAAATCTGCAGATGGTTCTCTATCTCCCATCAAAGGGACGGGCTCTGTTTCGTTAGATGGTAATTTGATCCTTAAGGATGTGTTATTTGTCCCCGACCTCGCATGCAACTTGATATCAGTGAGCAAAATTTCTAAAGACTTGAACTGCTCCTTAAGGTTTCTGATTCTACATATTTTTTGTGTTTGGATTCGAGGAAAATAATTGGCAAAGTGCTAGCTTGCAACATGGTCTTTATATCCTTCATGGAAAATATCCATCTTCTATTTCAAATTCTCCTTCTTGCTTTACTTCTTTAGGACGATTAGATACTATAATGTTATGGCATTTTCGGTTAGGTCACCCCAATTTTCACTATCTTAGAAAAATGTTTCCTGATTTGTTTGTTAATAAAGATCCAAATTCTTTTAAATGCCATATCTGTCCACTTGCAAAACAAACCAAATCTTTATATTTACCATCTGTTCATAAACCCTCTAAACCATTCACACTCATTCATAGTGATGTTTGGGGTCCTTCTCGAGTGAAGAATATTAGGGGAGTAGGTGGTTTGTGACTTTTATTGATGACCATAGTAGACTTACTTGGACCTACCTTCTTAAAGAAAAATCTAACGTTGCTTCTATTTTTGCAAGGTTTTATGAAATGGTGGTTACTCAGTTTGATAGCAAAATAAAAATGTTTCACTCTGACAATGGGGGAGAGTTTTTCACTAATGCCTTAGGAGATTTTTTTCGGACTAAAGGTATACTACATCTTAGTTCTTGTGTAGATACCCCACAACAAAATGGGATTGCTGAACGTAAAAATAGGCATTTATTAGAGGTTACCCGAGCCTTATTATTCACCCATGCTGTTCCAAAATATTTGTGGGGAAGCCTTATTAACGGCTACATATCTTATAAATAGAATGCCTAGCAAAGTCTTGCATTTCGAACTCCTAGAGATGTTTTCTTGGAAAATTATCCCGCTTTTAAACCTATGTCATCTAATCTTCCCTTAAAGACGTTTGGGTGCCTTTGTTTTTCTAAAATCCACAGATCCTTCAAGTTCCAAACTAGATCCTAGGGCTTTGCAAGTGTGTTTTCGTTGGATATTCTTCACTTAAGAAGGGCTACAAATGTTATCACCCTCCTTCTCGTAAGTTTTTTTGTCTCTTTGGATCTCACTTTCTTTGAACAGGTACCTTATTTTCCTAAGACTGAAAATCAGGGGAGTGTTGGGATAATTTCAGTCTCCTAACAATCAGGTTCCTTCTTTTTCACCTTCTTTACCTATAGCTCCTTTGTTTGAAAGCTCGTAATTTTTTAAAACACGATACCCCTGTTTCTAACACTACACCTCTACATACTTCAGCTAATATTACTCCTATCGCTCCTCATTATTCACCTAAATCAACTATTCAGCCCACTACTAAACGATTCTGGTATATACCAGAAAAAGAAAGCCATTCCAGACTGTGTTGCAATCGACACTGCCGAGATTTGGACTTTAGTCCAGCTGCTGTGAGGATAAAGGAGGTAATGATGTTGAAATTTCTCCTCATTTACTTGAACTGAAATTCTGCCTATTGCTAAAAGGAAAGGGGTAAGACAGTGTACAAAGCATCCTATTCAAAGATATGTTGCTTATAGCAATCTGATGCCCTCTTTTAAAGCTTTTACAGCTTGTCTAGATGAAGAACAGATTCCCAAGACTATTGAAGAAGCCTTAAGAGACTCCAAGTGGAAGAAAGCTGTTGAGGAGGAGATTACAAAGACTAGAAAAAAATGGCACTTGGACCATAACTGATCTTCCACAAGGCAAGAAACCGGTGGGATGCAAATGGGTGTTTGCTATCAAATACAATTCGGATGGGAGTGTGCACAGGTACAAAGCAAGATTGGTGGCCAAGGGTTTTACACAGACCTTTGGAATAGACTATAAGGAAACTTTTGCTCGGTTGCTAAGTTGAACACCGTCGAGTCTGTTGAGTTTGGCTGTTAATCAGACTGGAAACTTCATCAACTTGACATTAAGAATGCATTTCTTAATGGGAAACTAGAAGAAGAAGTTTTTATGAAGATTCCTCTGGTTTAGAGTCCAAGAGAATAGGCGAGAAAGTTTGCAAGTCGGGACAGATCACTTTATGGGTTAAAGCAATCACCAAGAGCCTGGTTTGATAGGTTCACTAGAGTAATTCTGGAAAATGGATACAAACAGTCTCTAGTAGATCATACCTTGTTTTCTAAGGTAACTTCAAAAAATAGAAAAGTTCTTTTGATAGTATACGTGGATGACATTATTGTGATTTGGAGATGATGAAGAAGAAATAAGCCACTTAAAATCTCTTTTGAATAAAGAATTCGAGATGAAGGACCTAGGAAAGCTTAGATATTTCCTAGGCATGGAGGTGGCTAGATCAAGCAAAGGTTTGGTAATCAACCAAAGGAAGTATGTTCTTGACTTACTCACAGAGACGGGAATGTTGGGCTGTAAACCAACTGATACTCCTATGGACACAGGCCTAAAGTTTAGCAAAGATGGGTCTAGTCCAAAGGCAGACAAGGGACTTTTTCAGAGATTAGTTGGAAAATTGATTTATCTATCCCTGACCAGGCCAGATATAACCTTTGCTGTGAATATTATCAGTCAACACATGACAAATCCGAGACAAGAGCATATGGAAGCAGCTACCAGGATACTAAGGTATCTAAAGGGTACACCAGGACATGGTTTAATATTTAAAAAGACCCTTGATAAAACAGTCAAGGTTTATTCAGACTCCAGCTGGGCAAGTGAATTGACTGATAGAAGGTCAACAAGTGGTTACTGTTCTTTTGTGTGGGGTAATCTTGTGACTTGGAAGAGCAAAAAGCAAACTGTTGTATCAAGGAGTAGTGCAGAAGCAGAATACAGAGCTTTAGCTCTTGGAATTTGTGAAGGAATCTGGCTAATGAAGCTTCTAAAAGAGCTAGGCATGGTTCAAAACGAGAAGTTTGAAGTGTTCTGTGATAACCAATCTACAATTCAGATTGCCAGAAATCCAATTCAACATGACAGGACCAAGCATGTTGAGATCGACAGACACTTTATTGCAGAAAAGCTTACAAGTGGAGTAGCTTCTTTAACCTATGTTCCTACAGAAGAACAAGTGGCAGACATCCTTACGAAAGCCCTGCCAAAAGCTCTCTTTGATAAGTTCTTATTCAAGCTGGGACTATACAATGTATATTCTCCAGCTTGAGGGGGAGTGTGAGTTATCCGAGAGAAATTTCAGCTTTTGTAAATAATGTAGTAATTATCCTACTTAAAGTTTATCTCCCTAATAGATTAAATTTTATCCTTAGTAGGACTCCTTATTGTAGTTAGAGTCTATCAACTTAGTAGATTAGAACTAAAAGTTATCTTGAGAAGGTCTTCTTAATGTACTAAAAGACCTAGAGCCTATATAAGTGTGTATCGAGAGATGTAAATTCATTGAGCAATAACAAAATACAGAATATAAAATTCTGTTTCTTCCTGTTCTGTCAACTTACATTTAATTGATAACAAATGAAATAACAATCCTATATTACATGTTACTTGTCTTGAAAGTTATATATCGAATGTTACTTGACATGAAAACCATGAATTGTATGTTACTTGTCATGTAAGCATGACTTACTTGATTACTTGTTATATAAGCATGATTTGTTTGATTCTTGATATGAAAGCATGAAGTATTGATTCCATGTCTCTTGTTCCTTATGCTAGTCGAATGCTTTAAATCCTTAGCTAGGATCATTCTTATTTAATTGACACTTAATTGGATATAACAAATGGTTATAAGTAGTTACTACCTCACTAAGTACATTCTTGTACTTATCACTCTCGTTTTCTTTCTTCCCAACCAATAGGTTAAAGGATTTGTTCGTAGCTTGATTCTGAAGCCTGTTACCTTGAGCTTGAAGCAACACACAAGCAAAGTTAAAGTATGGTTTCATACTTGTTTTGTATATCTCCTAGATTGGTGGCACTAGAATGTATATAGTTTATCTTGATCATGCATTTTGGAAGTTGAGTACTTGTATATATGTGTGTTCTTGAATGGGCCTACTATGTTATGAACTTATTGGAAAGTTTGTATTGAACTTAATTACATGTAATAGAATGATGTTTTGATGCGCATATGAATATACAAATGGTATGATCAAGTGTTTGATCTATTTTACATTGAGCCATTTGAATTGCCTTGGAAACTATATGGTCACTTGTGTGTGTGTACATACCTTGTTGTATGTGTTATTGTGTATTTGTTTAGTAAAGGCGAATGGTCTAATTGTTGGGAGGCTAGTTACATGCAAATGTATGTTGACATGATCATGTCTAATTGAAGTTACATGAAATGTTTCACGACTTGCTTGAATTTAAAGTAGTATGAGTCAAACCATGCTTGCTTGTCTTAGGTCATTCGAATGTGTAAGATATCAAGGATTGAATATGCAAAGTGAATCATGAAAGTAGTAACCTATAATGTAAGCATGAAAGAAAATTTTTTAATGGTCTATTTGAATGCCTTGATGTCTTGAAAACAAAATGTGAGATTACTTGTTTGTTAAGTAAGTATGCTTGGATGCTTTCTAGTTAAGTAACTCATCTAATAGGGATGAGTTTATCAATCCTTGCCTTGTTCTTCTATTGTATTGCCTTGTCTTTGCATTAGTAACACTCTTGAGCTGGTTTGCTACTAACCTGGGGTAGGGGTGTTACATAATCTCTTCTTCAAGGGCTTCATGAAAAGTATACTCTTGTGGTAAAAAGGGTGAGTTCTCTATTGTTGGGTTTTTGAAGGGGATTAAGATTTTGGGGCTTTTGCCATGTTTTTAAGGTTGTAATCTATATCCAAACCTTCCTCTAGCATTTGGTTTAAGTCTTGATTCATTTCATTGTTTGTGAGGTAAAAGATGAAGGTGTTTTGAGGTTCTTCCAAGCTTAGGTCAAGGAAAGGAAATTGAGGAAGCCAAGTGAGTGTGCGGTTCTTCTTGAATATCATAAAATTATTGCTTTGCTTGGTTTGTGGTTTAAGATTACTAGTTTCGTGCTAAGATAGCTAAGAGCCTTATTAATGGTAAATCACGGATTAAGTGTTATCAAGGTATAAAAATGGTACTAAACCACCCTAAATATCTTCCATAAGATGTAGGATTGAGATTATGGATTAATGATTACATTGTGGGGGCTTGGGAAGTGATTTCCTGAGCCTTGGAAGCCTTTTCTAGGCTTCGATATCGATACATAGGGAGTCAGTATCGATACCCTATGTTTTAAAGGTTGAACAAAGGCTTTTTGTAAAGGGCGTATCGGTACCCTTTGGGTGGGTACCAGTACCCCCTGTTCCATTAAAATTCTAGTAACAAAAAAGGATATCAATACCTGGTGAGGGTGTATCAATACTAGGTGTTTTGATACCCAGTTGGCGTGTATCGATACCCAGTTGGGGTGTGTTGATACCAGGGGTATTGATACCAAGTGGGGGTGTATCGATACTAGAGTATCGATACCAAAAAGGTGGGTATTGATATCCACTATGCAATCTACCCAAAAATGTCAACTTTTGCCTATAGGGCTAAAAAATTATACCGTTTGATCCAATAGAACCCCAATGGCTTAAAATGAATTGTAAAACGGAGAAACTGATGTAATCATGATGAATAACGTATATAGCTTAGTACGTGATGAATCAAGATAATCATGATGGTTACTGTTATGCCTTAGGGCATTTGTGATGGCTTGGCTTGGTGCCAGTTACCTTTTGGTGAGGTGTATGAATACTCAGGGAGCATGTATTATCTTATGACTGTGGTAAAGGAATCCAGATGTCCTAGAGTCAGTACTACGACACTTATATAAAGGGGATGTGTACTTTGGGTTGTGTGAACAAGTACATCCGATGTACCCATGGGCTAAGTGATCAGGCTACGGTTAGAAACCTATTTGTGGCTATGGTGATCAGGATAAGGTATTAAAATCAATAGGATGAGTGAGCTCGAGTAACCTGATTGGTTGAGTGACCTCAGGTAAAGACTACTTGTGGCTAATATGATCCAAGTATGTCTAGGACGTATCTGTGGCTATGGTGATCCAGATATGGCCCATTTGACCTAATGACAATGTAAATATGGGCAACCCGATAGCTGTGTGAGCACGGGTAAAGTATGGCTTCGTTGGCCATTATATGGATGATGTATGGATGTACTATGTATGCTGTGTGGACGCTATAGATGATATCTCATGTACCCAATGGTTCGGTGATCAGGGTACAACATGCATTCACTAGATGGACTATGTGACCTAGAGTATCTCGATAGGCATGTGACCTCAAGTACGGTAAAACTTGTGGATCATGTAAAGTTTCTTATAGACTTGATGATGCCTAGAGATAGGTGATCTAAGGACTCTAGCTTGTATAGGCTAGATGATAGCTCGTAGATAGTAAAGCCTTATCTATGCTCTCTAGACTATATTATCTTGTATGTTTATTTTATGATAATCATGAATTTTGGTACTGAGCTTTATTAGCTCAGCGTGCGGATGTATTGTTTTTCTGTGCGTAGGTTGATAGGTTACCCTTTGGAGGAGCACATCCTTGAAGATTTCCCATCACCGCATTCACTTTAGAGTAAACCACTTGTTATTTTAGTTTGGGCTTATGTATTCGTAGGACCTAACCACTGTTGATTCTATAACTCTATTTGAATCATTATTTTGGTATACAATGTTTTAAACTTGGAGCTCATGTTTTGTAAACTTATTTTAAATTCTTATTTACCTTTATGGATTTACGAATGTTTAAATTCTTATAAATGATGGTTAAACTTATAGTTTTAAATTGGAAAATTAGTGGGTCAGTTTATGGTGACTTGAATGTAGTATTTCAGATCAGAATTGGGGTGTTATATTTTGTGGTATTAGAGCTTAGGTTTAGCTGGTTCTAGGAAATTTTGGGGTGGTATACAGGTCGTGGTAAGGTGTTTAGTGAATACAAGCCCCTAAATTTAAGTTGTACTCTTCCAAGAATGAGAATCCTAATAGTGCTGCCTTGTTTCCTTGTATTTTCAAAAAGTTTGATGGCGAGTGAAGCCAAACGTGACTAGGAGATTCGTAAGGAGGGTAATGTCTCTCAAGCAGAAGACTTCGGTAAAGAGTCTGTCCTGGATGTTGGGGACACGAACCTTCTAGGAGGTACCAAAAGTGGAGGGGTGAGCCACCTCCATGATTTTACCTTTGCTCTCTTGAAAGTGGTGCAAGCTATCCCGAGGTAATATGAGATGCCTCATAAGATCCCTGTTGAGAGGCTTCACCATTTGGGCTAAAGAATTTTGAAGGTTTGGGTGAAGATGACCCGATCAAGGCTGACCAGTGGTTAAGAGACACTTAGAGGATTATGAGACAAATGAGAAGGAGTCTGGAGGATGACCTTGATTATATTGTCTATTTTCTTAAGAACAAGGCACATGAGTGGTGTAACATCCCAAAACTGGGCCTAGACGGAATTTGATTCCGGTAACCAGAAATTACAAATCAGAAAGTCAAATTATAGAGTTAACTTTCGACCAAGTGGTCAATTATTGAATTATCGTGTCCTTAATTAAGCAGTGATATTGTTAAAGATTATATTGTGAACTTTGAAACATGGTTTAGTGACCAAATTGAGAAAATTGAAAGCTAGGGTGGTAAAAATATAGATAATAAAAAGTTAAGGGACTAATCTCGCGATTAGCCCCTTCCCAAGCCTAATCACCACATACTTGGGATTAGGAAATTGAGTTCCTTCAATTGAAGGAAGGCTCAATTGAAATTGACAGTAAAAAGAAAAGAAAGAAACTTACCCGGCTATTATCAAACAAGCACCTCACCCTTTACCCTTTCATCATCTTCCTCTAAGCACACACCTCCATTGGAGAGTGAAGCAAGCTTTGAATTCCTTAAGTCTCTTGATCATAGATTGAAGCTATCGGTTGGATAAGAAGTCTCCCTCAATTAGTTAATTGATTCTATAGCTAAATCATGTCTAATCTTGAGTTTAAGGAGTGAACTAAACCCTAGAAATTCCTTGGAGATGAGTAGTTTGTTGTTATCATTTTTCATAGATATTGAATAGATACAATTCCGTTATCAATACTGAAAACCTTGTAATCTCGATTTTGTGTAGCTCAAGATAAGCAAGGTGAAGAATCACCAAACCCTCCACTCCCACCAAGCCCAAGAGCAAAGGAAATGTCATCCGGGAGCCTTAAAAGCCTGGGAAGCATCAGTGAGTGTAGTCGAAGTCAAGTGAGTGGCTAGGTGCCCTCTCGATTTCATTAACATTGAATTATTGCATTTCTGTCATTGACCAAGGTACATTTGTATCCGAGCCTTGTAGGAGGCATCACCGGTAAGCTTGTTACATGATAGGTTGAATACGAAGTCATTGTATGATCATTGATATTATGATAGAGTTGAAATAAGCCATGTTAGACAAATCACAAATAATTGCCATTGATATCATATTCCTATTGCTATTGTTACCGTTATAGCTATTGTTAATGTTATTGTTGTTGCTATTGATAAGTATTGAATCCTTGGATATGAATAGACATGAGATACAATTGGCATGCCATAGAATTCATGAGCTCATTGGTAAGGGGTGGACTATGGTCCTTGAGCTAAGGCTCCCATTGGTGATGTTGGCGGGATGTGATGATGTTGGTCCTATTGGCGATGTTGGCGGATATTGACCATTCATTGCTGGTAATGTTGGTTGGGAATTCGCGTATCCACTACATGTCAATCCAAGGAAAACTTATGTGAATAAGTGGTGCAAGTATTGTTAAAATATGTTTTGAGATGAACTTTCATTGTTTTTACATGATATGATTTTCATTGGTGTTCATACAATTGTCTTTGACTACCTCACTAGGCTAAGTAAGCCTAATGCATCTCATTTCCATGCATTTTCAGGTTAAAGCTTAGTTGAATCGAGGATCGGAGCAAGGGACATTTTGAAGCAACTCACAGCCTTCTATGTAATGTAATCTAGTCCTTGAACTCTTAGAGCGGTGGCCTGGGGTGTAAAAAAGTTAGTTTGGCACCATTTTGCATGCATGTATTGCTCTCTATGTTAAAGGAGCCTAAATTCTCAAAATGGATGTTAAGTGTTTTGGTAAGAAGTGACAAGCTTGCATATTTGGCCTAACCAGTGAAAACATGGTAAACAGATTTATTTGATTATAAAATTTTGCATAACATTAGACTTTAGTGTTTAAAGGTTTCTGGTAAAATCTGGTAATGTTTGGACAACAAATGGTATGTTAATTTGAATAAAAACCAGAAAAAATCTGTCATTACAGGGTAGGCGTATCGGTACGGGTGATGGCGTATCGATACGACCTTGTATAATTGGGCCAAGTGAAACAGGGTGTATCGATACGCAGAGGGAGTGTATCGGTACGATTTTTGACAGTATGGTCTGAAAAATAAATGGTATCGATAAGGCCCTAGGCTGTATCGAAACGGGTCAATCTTAGTCGATGTGTATCGATACGAGCTTAGGTGTATCGATACGGGTTATTATCCTTAAATCTGGAAACTTGAGAATTCAGCTTAGCGTACTGATACGGAACCTAGGGTATCGGTACGGAGTTAGTTAATTCTGTTAAATGACGTAGAAACCAGCTTTAAGAAGTTTGCAAAATGGTCCCTAAATATTGTACAGTCTAATCGGATGGGTAAACAATATCGGAATGACATGAAAATTTGCAGACTTACTATTATTATAAAGAATTTCATTTTTGTTTAGTCAATTACATGAAAGGACCCCTAAACTACTAAATTTATAGATTAGTCCCTAAAACTTGTAAAAGTTATAAATTAGTTCTAATTGATGAATTACTGTTTCACATTAGATAAATTGGACTAATGTTTATTTTTGGTAATGTTTATAAAGCATAATATCATTTAATTATCGATCAATGTTTGGAAATTTAATGCACTGATTACTGTTTTGTTCACCAGTAGTGTTCCCCAACCTAGTTTTCTTTTGGTCGGGTGGGGGATGTTACAATTGTGGTATCAGAGCTAGAGTTTAGTCGATTCTAGGATTAAAGTGGAGTTCGTTGCATGACCATTACATTGCATATGCCACCTAGGAGTTTAATTTGATATATTGTGACTTGCGACTAATCCGATCCTCCTTCCATTATAGTGTAAAGATGTTTGACTCCAATAATGCTCACGAAAAAGTTGAGCACACGGTTGGCTCCTCGACCAATGGCGAGGAAAAAAGTGGGGAGAATCCTCCTAACCCGCAAGCACCCCTGCAAGAAGCAATGAGCATCAAGCATGTGTTACATGCTACTCAATTTGAGTGCTATAAGAACATGATTGAGATGTTCAAAAAGTTCATGGCTACCCTCAAGTTCGAGCAGTCTGCACAGTCTTTCGCGTCTGCCACTCCCACGAATCGATCCCCAATCGACAAGTTAGTTCAACATCGAGCTACTACTTTCTCGAGTAAGGCCGAGCAAGACCCTGGAGTAGCAGAACACTGGTTAGATAGCACAATAAGAATCTTGACCAAGCAATTACAGTGCTCGGATAAGTATAAGCTCGAGTGTGCTTTAGCCTTGTTGATCGATGAAGCTTTAAGCTGGTGGGAAACCACGACTCTCACCGCTCCCGAGGAAGCTGTAACCTAGGAGTTCTTTCTATGAGAGTTCAAGAAGAAATATATCCGTGAGCATTACCTAGCTGAGAGATGGGATATCTTCCTACATCTGAAGCAAGGTGGGAGACCGGTGGAATAGTATATCCACGACTTCTGCAATTATTGCAAATATAGGACTGAATACATCAAGAAAGAAGAAGAGAAGAGTAGAATGTTCATTGCAGGTTTGAGTGATGAACTACGACCTTTGTTTACTGCTCTAGGGATCAAGGATTTTCAGGAGCTAGTGAATCGAGCGATCTCCACTAAAGCTGCTCAGAGGTCGCACAGATTTAACAGGCCAAGCCAGTTTGAGAAGAGGTCATGAGATGATTCTCGACCCTCTTTACCGTACAAGAAGAGCAAGCAGCAGCAAGGATACAAGTCATCGTATCAGCAGCAGTCCTTTTAATCAGGTGATTATCCGAAGCCACAAGTTATGTCTCAGTCAGCTACAAGAGGTACCTCCGTTGAGAGTATTAGAGAGTCTGGACGGGAGTCTAAGTACCTGGTTTGCAACTTCTGTCAGAGAAGGCATCCTTCGGGAGAGTGCCGCAAGCAATCAAGGGCGTGTTTCTTCTATGAAGAATAAGGCCATTATATTAGAGGCTGCCCAATGAATACCAATAAAGCTCCTGCACCGGTAGTTATGACATCCCCTGCTCAGTCCTTCAAGGGTAGATGATAGACAAAAGATGCATCAAGAACGTCTGGAGGACCTAGTGGTTCTACAAGGGCTCCTAATTGTCAAGAGTCTAAAGCTTCGACCCAAGTTTATCATGTAAGGAGCCGAGAGGAGGACGAGGATCCTGATGTCATCGCAGGTACTATTGAGTTGTATACTCATTCTGTTTATGCACTGATTGATCCTGGATCCACTTATTCCTTTATAAGTACTGTGCTGATTAAGAGATTTAAGTTAACAACTGAACCTATAACTTCTAAGCTCATTATGACCAACCCTTTAGGAGATAGTGTTGTTAGTGGGCTCATATGTAAGAATTACCCTCTTGTGATACAAGGGATACCTTTTTTGGCCAACTTAATGCCCTTCACATACATGAGTTTGATGTTATTTGGGGCTTGACTGGCTTGGAGAGCATTAAGCCTGGGTAGACTGTTCAAAGAAAAAGTTGTATCTCTGAGGTCTAGGTAAGGAGAGTGTGACTCTCATGGAATCTAGAGGCAAGAGATCATTGTTCTATTCCACTGTAAGCAAGGAAGAAGCACAATTGCAAGATATAGACATTATGCAAGAGTTTTTTGATGTGTTTCTCGATGAGCTTCCGAGTTTACCACCTACCTGTGAGGTTGAATTTAGGATTGAAGTACAACCTGGAGCCACCCCAGTTTTCATTGCACCTTCTCGGATGGCACCGATAGAACTCACCGAGCTTAAAGTGTAGATCCAAGACTTGTTAGACAAGGGTTTTATTCAACTGAGTTCCTCGCCTTGGGGAGCTCTAGTTCTTTTTGTTAAGAAGAAATATGGATCAATGCGTCTTTGTATTGACTATCGACAATTGAACAAGATCACAATCAAGAATAAGTATCCCTTGCCAAGGATTTAAGGTCTGGATACCATTGGATGAAAGTTTAAGAGTTTGATGTGCCCAAGACAGCTTTTCGTACAAGATATGACCATTACGAATTCTTGGTTATGCCCTTCGAGTTAACCAATGCACCTGCTGCCTTCATGGATCCTATGAATCGGGTTTTTAAACCCTATCTTGATAAATTTGTAGTGGTGTTTATTGATGATATCCCGATCTACTCAAAAAGCCAAGCTGAACATCGTGAACATCTTCGTATTGTGCTTCAAATACTTCGGGAGAAGAAATTGTACGCCAAGTTCAGAAAGAGTGAGTTTTGGGTCACCCAAGTCTCGTTTTTGGGTTATGTGATCTCGGCTGAAGGCATTCAAGTAGACCCAAAGAAGATCCAAGCCATAGTTGATTGGAGACCACCAAAGAATGTAGGTGAAATTCGTAGCTTTCTCGATCTTGCTGGTTATTATAGGAGATTCGTTAAAGGATTCTCTATAATAGCAGCTCCGTTAAATAAACTTCTATGGAAGGATGTTCCTTTTGAATGGACTGAGAAAAAAAAATGAAGTTCTGATCAACTCAAGCAGGTATTGACTCATGCACCGATTCTGATCCAACCTGAATTCGGGAAGGACTACACTATGTACAGTGATGCTTCGCTACAAGGGTTGGGGTGTGTACTAATGCAAGAAGGCAAGGTTGTTGCTTATGCATCAAGACAGCTCAAACAACATGAAATGAACTACCCTACTCATGACCTTGAATTGGCTGCGGTCATCTTTGCATTGAAAATATGGAGACATTACCTCTACGGAGAAAAATGTTACCTATACACCGACCACAAGAGCCTTAAGTATTTTTTGACACAAAAAGAGCTCAATCTCCGCCAACGGAGATGGATGGAACTTCTCAAATATTATGAATTTTAACCTTGCAAAAGGTTAACATTTCACGCCTCTTTATTTAAGTTATTGTATGAAATCAAGCCCATTTCATCTCATATCATGGCATATAGATGCATTTAGTTCATGTAGGTGCATTTGGTGTTGTTGGTTTTGTTTTCTTTGTTTATTTGTAAAAATGGCGCTTCTTGGAAAGTTTTTGGTTGGTTTGGTGATATGCAGGGAAATGAGGAGCGATGCAGGGAGAATTACCATAGCATTTTGGATAGCATTCCTGGGCGCACTAGAGGACAACATACCAAAGATACTTGTTGTAGCCCTACACGTGTACCTGTTAGCCTACTTTATTCCCACATATGAAGGGAATATTCCCTTGGAATTAAGAGCACAAAACCCTAGGAGCCTCCACTATATAAAAGACAAGATACCCTCATTTAAGGGAGAGCTAGAAAAAAGTTACGAGTGAGCTAAGAAAGAGAAGGAAAAGGCGGCTGCCTTCCATCTTCTTCTTCCTCCATTGAAGCGTCCTCCATTTTTGAAGCTCCAATGGGTGCTCTCGCTGGAATTTGAGAGAAGCAACGGGCTTAGATCAGTGCATGGTAGTCTAACCCAGCTCAGGAGTTTCTCATTCTCTTAGTTGTTTGCTGTTTCATTTCATTTCTTTAAATGGGTTGTGTTAAACAAATGATTATGGATGATGTTTGCCCAGCCATGAACTGATTTAAGTGGTTTGGGCATGTCTTGGATGACGATGCTTTAAGTTTTTATGAATGTTTGGTTGCTTTCTTGTTCATCTCATGCTTTGTCCATTGTTCGTCAATTGTACTAAACTTGTAAGAGCTTACGAGAGTTAGTCGTTGTGTAGGTTTTGGTTAGCTTAATATTCGAGAGAGTTGGGCTAAGATTAAAGTGGACAATGGGGTTTGATGCTGAGAGGCAAAACCCTAACTCTTCTTAGAGATAAGGATAGAGTTTTAACGACTAACAAGAGTAGAGCTTTAATCGGTAGTTGCATGTTAAGGGTTTATGCCGAAAGGTATTACTCTAATATTCCCTCCTACCAAGTTTCTTGCTAGAGATAGTTTTAGAAGCATTCTTGTGACTCTGTTGAGCATGAGAGAGGAAAGTTAGTTCTAGACATTCATTTGGCTTAGGTATAAAAGTCCATAGCAGGTCCAGTTAGTCATTCCCATATAGAGTTTCATTTACGTGAGTGGACGTTTGAAGTGACCTTACTTCATCTCAGTTTACATTTTAGTTGTTTGCCACAACATTTATAAACTTGTTTCTCTTTGCCATAACATTTCTACAATTTTCTCCTATTGCTATAACATTTGTTCACTGTCTTTGTAACACCCCCTTCCCGGTCTGGTAGAGAACTGGGTCAGAAAGTGTTAACGGAAACTTATTAGGAATATTGGAAGACGGAATCGGAGTTCGTTACTTGTTCAGAATATTTTATTAATCATTCTCAAGGCTTATCGAAGCTACTCGTTACTAGTCATATTAGAATCGAGGTCAATTTTAACCTTTACAAACTTAGGGACTAAATCGTAAACTTTACAAATTAGTGATACTAACCCAAATTCTTTATTACCGACTTGTAATTAAAATTACAAATTATTAATCTGTGAAGACCCATTACTATCGGATAATGTTAACCTGGTTAATTAGACCGTATAGTTATTAGTGACCAAATTGCAAACTGCCTAAAACTTTTTTTTATTCTTTATAATAGAATTAACTAACACCGTATCGATACCCTAAGGTCCGTATTGATACGCTAAGTCTAATTTTAGATTTCCAGATACGAAGGGCGTCAATCCCGTACTGATACAGCTAGTCCAGTATCGATATGCGTTCACCATGTTGACTCCGTACCGGTACGCTCTATGACTGTATCGATACCTTTTTCCCATCCAGATTCCAGTGACCAAAATCCATACCGATACACCCTAACCGTATCAATATGCCCTGTTTTCTTTTAGCCAAATTATGCTTATCGTATCGATACGCCATCACCCGTATCGATACGCTTTGACCTGTAATGACAAAATTTTACTGGTTTTTATTCGAATTACCCAACCAAACGTTATTCAAATTTTATCAAACTTTACCAACAATCTTAAAAATATAATTCCTAATTGCGTGTCACATTTTAGGGTGTTTTGAATCTGTTTACTACAACTTTCCCATTTAGTGCCTTAAAGCTCATTTTAACTAGATTACAACCCCGAAATATACCATATTACACATAGATCACTTAGGCTATTTTAGGATTATACAAACATATCGTAATAGGTCATTTTCAACACGTCTAGACCTTATGCCACCTCACTAGGATTTCAAAAATGAATGTAAACAAACATATGGTAATGGAGGTGACTTGCAACGTGTTGTGCTATTAAGTGCTTCACAATTGGTGCAAGTGTACACGTCGCAAGTTATAGTATAGATATCATCTCCACAGGGATTGGTGTTACTTTGGGAATCTAACTTCTCACACTAAAAGTAAAAACACAATTGGGTGATTTTAGGTGTTCTAATTAACAAGTAAAATAAAAGAGCAATTAAATAAAAAAGAAGTAATCAAATAAGAGAGAGTAGGCCGGGTTATCGTGAGTCGTGGTGTGATAATTGAATGGACCGTCGTGGTAATTGAGTGCTAGAGTAGCTCAATTGCTCAACAATTGAAACCAGTCTGATTGCCTTGGAAAATCTACGATTGCCTGGGTAAGTCTACAACTGCCTGGGTAAGTCTGTGATTGCCTGGGCAATTGGGAATGGAGCGATTGCCTGGGAAATTGGGCGACAACCTTCAAAGTTCGCGGAGCATTCTTTAATGGTTTCTCGTTATCCCTAACTTCGAAACACTGTAATTGTGCACACCTTGATAATACATCCATGCGTGAACCAAGGGTGGACAACAACCTATCTTGCACTCCTTTTAGCCGTTGAAATTTGCAAATTATCCCTAAGTTGAATTAGTATTCACTATCGATTGATTGAATAAAGACCATGCTCATTCGTTTCCTGAATCTAACTCTCCCGATATTAGATAAATGGATGAATTCATGAGATCCTCTCCCAATTCGCTCGCAAAATTTAAGAACCAAGAATAAACAAACTTTGAAGTAAAATTGCAAACTCAATACCTAAACAAATCCAACCGTTTTCACAACCACAAAAACACAATAACCCAAGCCAAATAAGTTTAGTTCATGGCTGGGCACAAAATAAACTCAAGAATAAAATCCCTAAACATGAATCTAATCGAACAAAGAGGAAAAATAATAAAGATGTTGAGTAGCCGTAATTTTCTCTCTCAACCGCACTCCTCTTGAAGTAGGCAGCTAGGTCTTCTATTTATAGGAGTTGGCTAGGTCAAAGTCTTTCTTGAGGAGGAAGTTAAGTTGGAATTAAATAGAATAAAAGAAATAGATCTCTTTTATTATATATTAATTCCTCCAAAAACTATTTCTAAAACTCTTGGAATTTAATCTCCCTTTGATCTCCAAGAACTCCTCATAAATCTAAATTTAAATCTTCATTAAATGCTGCATGGAAATCCAAATATTTGGGATTTATCTCGTGCTTTTCGTGCTTATCCCTAATGAGGTGGATTTGTCCCGACATGCCTCAGCAATCAGGTTAGCATGGCACTTAGAAGACAACTTCGATTGCCTTGGCAGGTCCTTCAGTTTCCTTCCTTAGCTGCCACGACAATCTCCTACTTGCTTGGGCAATTAGATCCTGCACACACAAAAACACACACCAGCAGTACCTTTTTCCACAAAATCATCTAAATTATGAAATCATGCATGACAGTGAAGGAAATCATGAAAACATGCATGAATGCCTAATAATGCAACTAAAATGAGCCTAAGTCTAACAATAATATGAGTAAAAGGGGTTATAAAAATAGTACTTTTGAACACTTAACACACCCCCAAACTCGAACTATTGCTTGTCCTCAAGCAATGCAAAACTAACAATTACCTGCTAAGACTTTAATCATCAAAGACATGCTTTAAATTTGCCTTCAAACCTCAAAATCGTTGCACAAAGTATGGTCACCTTTTGTATTTTTCGGATAGCACAAAACTTTCCCAGAACCAAACTATAATGCTTGTGACAATGTGTGTACGTAGTTATGTACAAGTCATGTGCGATGCAAGTGACTATGCAGTGGGGGCAGCACTTGGACATTGGCGAGGAAATTTTTTTCATGTTATTTACTATGCTAGTCGCACCCTAAATGATGCCCAAATCAACTACACTACCACTGAAAAAAAAAATGTTGGTCGTTGTGTTTGCCTTTGACAAGTTTAGAGCATACTTGATAGGCACTAAGGTCATAGTACATACTAATCATTATGCTATTAAATACTTAGTGACTAAAAAAGATGCTAAACCTAGACTTATTAGGTGGATACTTCTGTTGCAAGAGTTCGACTTAGAGGTAAAGGATAGAAATGGGTGTAAGAACCAAGTTGCTGATCATCTATCTATGCTAGAAAATAAGGCTGAGAATGAGGAGAACTTAGATATTAAGGAGGAGTTCCCTGATGAGAAAATATTATATGCTACAGCAATTCCCTGGTATGCTGACATTGTTAATTTTCTCGTTAGTGGTATTTTTCCTCCTGATTTAAATAGTCAGGGCAAAAACAAGTTCAAGCATGATGTGCAATTATACTTTTGGGACGAGCCTTACCTGTTCAAGCAATGTACTAATCAAATAATTCGAAGGTGTGTCCCCGAAGAAGAGAAAAAGGAAATCTTGTTCCATTGCCATTCATCTTCATGTGGAGGCCACTTTGGAGGAACTAGAATTGCTGCAAAGGTCCTACAATGGGATTCTGTTGGCCCACACTCTTCAAAGATGCACACGAATTTGACAAAGCATGTGATAGATGCCAAAGGATGGGGAATATATCTCAAAGGCATGATATGCCTTTGCAAGGCATTTTCGAAGTAAAACTCTTCGATGTGTGGGGAATAGACTTCATAGGCCCCTTTCCATCATCCTTTGGAGATCTCTACATTCTATTAGCAGTTGACTATGTGTCGAAATGGGTGGAAGCCACAGCATCACCAAATAATGACTCAAAAATAGTGTTGAAGTTCCTTCACAAGAACATATTCACAAGATTTGGAACCCCACGAGCTATCATAAGTGATAAAGGGAAGCACTTTGACAATAGGCTTATTGATAAAGCATTGCAGCGGTATGGAGTGCGCCATAAAGTTTCTACAGCGTATCACCCTCAGACCAATGGCCATGCTGAAATCTCAAATCGAGAAATCAAGCAAATTTTGGAAAAGGTGGTAAACCCCAAAAGAAAGGATTGGTGTCCCAGACTCGATGAAGTATTGTGAGCATATCGTACAGCCTTCAAGACACCCTTGGAGATGTCTCCATTTAAGCTTTTCTATGGCAAAGCATGCCACCTACCCGTGGAACTTGAACACAAAGCTTATTGGGCGATCAAAAAGCTCAATATGGATGCCCATTTACCCAGTGAAAAGAGGCTTTTGGAGCTTAACGAAATGGAGGAATTTAACGCTCAAGCTTATGAGAATGCATGCTTGTACAAAGAGAAGACTAAAAAGTGGCATGATCAACATATTTTCCCACAACATTTTTCCGAAGGCCAACAAGTCCTTATTTACAACTCTCGACTCAAGCTCTTCCAGACAAGCTGAAATCACGATTGTTAGGCCCTTTCGTTGTGCACAAGGTCCATCCTCATGGTGTTATTGAAATCATAAATCTAGATGATGACAATGCTTTCACGGTGAATGGATAGAGGCTGAAGATCTACAACGGAGCTCCCATCATGAGAGACAAGTCAACCAAGTTTCTCCACAATCTATAAGAATTTTGCAATCTCCCTCTTTCTTTATTTTGCTATAGCATTTCAAGTTTTTGATGTTTATAAATAACGTTTTTTTTTCTTTTATTCAGCTTTGCCTTTTGTCCTTTGATAGTTCATTTAATCTAGAATTTATGTCTTTTTTTAGCTTTGTCTTGGCAGACCAACTCGCTCCCTACGCTGCCAGCCGTGGTTTTCAAACGTTCATGGACCGACGAGAAGCGCTAACGATTGCTCTGCCTCTACTCCATGCCATGTCGTGCTGTGCTGCTGCCTTCTTCATGCACGCAAGGTTCCGCACGAGGCTCGACCCTCACATAGTGTGACGCAGCGCCTTCGCGTAGCTCCTCCTTACCCGTAGCCATAGCGCTCGATTGCTCCAAGGCCGTAAAGGAGCAGCGGTGACAATTCGATCACTATCGTGCTACGCCATCGCCATTTCCTCACACCCTGAGCTCTAGGAGGCGTCGCAGCTTTCTCGGCTGCCCCTAACGCCTACGGCCATGGGCTCGTGCCGTTGTTGCGAAGCCAACAACCCTCGAGCCACTACTAGACAATATAATGTTCAGGCCCGAGATGATAGCTTTGCCACTAATGATATGTCAGGTACCTATGTTCTGTTTTGGCTTTCAGTTGTTGCATTGTTTTGTCACTTAATTTTCACCGTCTTATTATTTTTTATTTTTTTATTTATCTATTTATTTTATTCTATTTTTATTACTATATAATTATGATATAGACTTATTATATATAAAACCCAAAAAGAAAATAAAAGGGTCCATTTTAAATAAATAAAGACACATAATAACCCGTTTGGCACAAAACAAAACCCAAGCTAATCCATTTTGTATCCTATGTGCAGCTTAATCTAGACTGTCAGATCTAGAGTTGGGATCTAATGGTCCAGGATAGACCAAACGAAGAGAGGGATAACCCCCAACCCGCGCCGCCACGAGCCTTGCGCGTGCAGCACACGCGTGCAGGGTTTCACTTCTCTGCTAGAGCCCGACCAGCTCGCTCCTTGCGCAGGCAGCTGTGGTTTTCGGATGTCCCTAGACTGACCAGAAGTGTTGACGATTGCTCTGCCTCTACTCTGTGCCATGTCATGTCGTACCGTTGTTTGCTCCGTGCACGCGAGGTTCCATGCGAGGCTCGACCCTCCCATGGCGTGACACTGCGCCTTCGCGCAGCTCTTCCTCACCAACAGCCGCAACGCTTGACTGATACAAGGTCGTAAAGGAGCACTGGTGACCACCCGATTGTTATTATGCCGCGTCATCGCCGTTTCCTTACACCCCGAGCTCTAGGAGGCACCGCAACTTTCTCGGTTGCACCTGACCATTACGACCACAACCTCATGCTAGTGTTGCGACGCCAATAACCCTCAAGCCATTGCTAGACAATCCGATGTTCAGTCTTGAGATGATAGCTTTGCCACTAATGATAGGTCAGGTACCTATGTTCTGATTTGGCTTTCAGTTGTTGCATGTGTTGTCACTTAATTTTCACCGTCTTTTTATTTTGTTATTTTTGTTTTATTTTATTTATCTATTTATTTTATTCTATTTTTATTATTATATAATTATTGTATAGCCTTATTATATATAAATCCCAAAAAGAAAATAAAAGGGTCCATTCTAAATAAATAAGGACACATAATAACCCATTTCGCCCAAAACAAAACCCAAGCTCATCCATTTTGTATCCCATGTGCAGCTTAATATGGACCGTCGAATCTAGGGTTGGGATCTCACGGTCCACGTGGACCAGATGAAGAAAGGGACAACCCCCAACCTGTGTCGCCAGGTGTCTGACGCGTGTAGCCCAAGCGTGTGGGATTTTACTTCTCTGCTAGAGCATGACCGGCTCACTCCCTATGCTGCCAGCCATGGTTTGCAGACGTCTCTGGACCGACGAGAAGCGCTGACGATTACTCTGCCTCTACTCCGTGCGATGCCGTGTTGTGCTGCTGTCTTCTTCGTACACGCGAGGTTCCGCGCGAGGCTCAACCCTCGCATGGCGCGACGCAGTGCCTTCGCGCAGCTCCTCCTCACCCGTAGCCGCAACGCTCGATTACTTTAAGGCCGTAAAGGAGCAGCATAGACCACCCGATCACTATCGTGTTGCGTCGTCGCCATTTCTTCACACCCCGAGCTCTAGAAGGCGTCGCAGCTTTCTCGGCTGCCCCTGACACCAACGGCCACGGGCTCGTGCCGTTTTTATGATGCCAACAACCCTCGAGCCATTGCTAAACAATCTGATGTTCAGGCCCGAGATGATAGCTTTGCCACTGATGATATGTCAGGTACCTATGTTCTATTTTGGCTTTCAGTTGTTGCATTGTGTTGTCACCTAATTTTTGTCGTCTTTTTATTTTTTTTATTTTTTTATTTATTTACTCCATGCCATGTCATGCTGCACTGCTATCTTTTTCGTGCAGGCGAGGTTCCGCACAAAGCTCGAAACTCGCATAGCTCGACGCAGTGCCTTCGCACAGGACCTCCTCACCTATAGTCGTAGCGCTCGATTACTCTATGGTCATAAAGGAGCAGTGGTGACCACCCGATCACTAGCGTGCTGCGTCGTCGCCATTTCCTCACACCCCCAGCTCTAGGATGCGTCGCATCTTTCTCGGCTACCCCTGACACCACGGCCATGGGCTTGTGCCGTTGTTGCGACGCCAACAATCCTCGAGCCATTGCTAGACAATCTAATGTTTAGGCCCGAGATGATAGCTTTGCCACTAATGATATGTCAGGTACCTATGTTCTGTTTTGGCTTTCAGTTGTTGCATTGTGTTGTCACTTAATTTTCACCGTCTTTTTATTTTTTATTTTTTTATCTATTTATTTTATTCTATTTTTATCACTGTATAATTATGATATAGACTTATTATATATATAACCCAAAAAGAAAATAAAGGGGTCCATTTTATATAAATAAAGACACATAATAACCCATTTGGCACAGAACAAAACCCAAGCTATTCCATTTTGTATCCCATGTGCAGCTTAATCTGGACCGTCGGATCTAGGGTTAGGATCTAATGGTCCAGGATAGACCAAATGAAGAGAGGGACAACCCCCAACCCGCGCCGCCACGCGCCTTGCGCCTGCAGCACACACGTGCGGGGTTTCACTTCTCTGCTAGAGCCTGACCAGCTCACTCGTTGCGCAGGCAGCTGTGGTTTTTAGACGTCCCTAGATTGACGAGAAGTGTTGAAGATTGCTCTGCCTATAATCTGTGCCATGTCATGTCGTACCGCTGTTTTCTCCGTGCACGCGAGGTTCCGTGCAAGGCTCAACCCTCACATGGCATGACACTGCGCTTTCGCGCAGCTCTTCCTCACCAGCAGCCACAACGCTCGACTTCTACAAGGCCGTAAAGGAGCACCTGTGACCACCCAATTGTTATCATGTCGCGTCGTCGCCGTTTCCTTACACCCCGAGCTCTATGAGGCACCGCAACTTTCTCGGTTGCACCTGACCACTATGACCACAACCTCATGCTGGTGTTGCGACGCCAATAACCCTCGAGCCATTGCTAGACAATCTGATGTTCAGTCTTGAGATGATAGCTTTGCCACTAATGATAGGTCAGGTACCTATGTTCTGTTTTGGCTTTCAGTTGTTGTATTGTGTTGTCACTTAATTTTCACCATCTTTTTATTTTGTTATTTTTGTTTTTATTTTATTTATCTATTTATTTTATTCTATTTTTATTATTATATAATCATGATATAGCCTTATTATATATAAAACCCAAAAAGAAAATAAAAGTGTCCATTTTAAATAAATAAGGACACATAATAACCCATTTCGCCCAAAACAAAACCCAAGCTAATCCATTTTGTATCCCATGTGCAGCTTAATCTGGACCGTCGGATCTAGGGTTGGGATCTCACGGTCCATGATGGACCAGATGAAGAGAGGGACAACCCCCAACCCGCGCCGCCACATGTCTGACGCGTGTAGCCCACGCGTGTGGGATTTCACTTCTCTGCTAGAGCATGACCAGCTCGCTCCCTGTGTTGCCAGCCATGGTTTTCAGATGTCTCTGGACCGACGAGAAGTGCTGGCGATTACTCTGCCTCTACTCCATGCCATGCCGTGTTTTGCTGCTGTCTTCTTCATACACACGAGGTTCCGCGCGAGGCTCGACCATAGCATGGCGCGACGCAGTGCCTTCACGCAGCTCCTCCTCACCCGTAGCCGCAATGCTCGATTGCTCTAAGGCCGTAAAAGAGCAGCAAAGACCACCCGACCGTGCTGCGTCGTCGCCATTTCCTCACACCCCGAGCTCTAGAAGGCATCGCAGCTTTCTCGGCTTCCCGTGACGCCAACGGCCATGGGCTTGTGCGTTGTTGCGATGCCAACAATCCTCGAACCATTGCTAGACAATCTAATGTTCAGGCCCGAGATGATAGCTTTGCCACTAACGATATGTCAGGTACCTATGTTCTGTTTTGGCTTTCAGTTGTTGCATTGTGTTGTTACTTAATTTTCACCGTCTTTTTATTTTTTTATTTTTTTATCTATTTATTTTATTCTATTTTTATTACTATATAATTATGATATAGTCTTATTATATATATAACCCAAAAAGAAAATAAAGGGGTCCATTTTAAATTAATAAAGACACATAATAACCCATTTGGCACAGAACAAAACCCAAGCTAATCCATTTTGTATCCCATGTGCAGCTTAATCTGGACCATCGGATCTAGGGTTTGGATCTAATGGTCCATGATAGACCAAATGAAGATAGAGAAAACCCCTAACCCGCGCCACCACGCGCCTAACGCTTGAAGCCCACGCGTGTGGGGTTTTACTTCTCTGCTAGAGCCCGACCAGCTCGATCCCTGCGCAGACATGTATGGTTTTCGGACGTCCTTGGACTGATGATTGCTCTGCCTCTACTCTGTGCCATGTCGTGCCGTACCGCTGTCTTCTAAGTGCACGCGAGGTTCCGTGCGAGGCTCGACCCTCGCATGGCGTGACGTTGTGCCTTTGCGCAGCTCCTCCTCACCAGCAGCCACAATGCTCAACTGCTCCAGGCCTTAAAGGAGCATTGGTGACCACCTGATTATTATCATGTTATGTCGTCGCCATTTCCTTACACCCCGAGCTCTAGGAGGCACCACGGCTTTCTCGGTTGCCCCTGACGACTACGACCACAACCTTATGCTGTTGTTGCGACGCCAACAACCCTCGAGCCATTGCTAGACAATCTGATGTTCAGGCCTGAGATGATAGCTTTGCCACTAATGATATATCAGGTACCTATGTTTTGTTTTGGCTTTCAGTTGTTGCATTGTGCTGTCACTTAATTTTCACCATCTTTTTATTTTGTTATTTTTGTTTTTATTTTATTTATCTATTTATTTTATTCTATTTTTATTATTATATAATTATGATATAGCCTTATTATATATAAAACCCAAAAAGAAAATAAAAGAGTCCATTTTAAACAAATAAGGACTCATAATAACCCATTTGGCCCAAAACAAAACCCAAGCTAATCCATTTTGTATCCCATGTGCAGCTTAATTTGGACTGTCGAATCTAGGGTTGGGATCTCACAGTCCATGATGGACCAGATGAAGAGAGGGACAACCCCTAACCCGCGCCACCACGCATCTGGCGCGTGTAGCCCATGGTACGGGGTTTCACTTCTCTGCTAGAGCATGACTAGCTCACTCCCTGCGCTGCCAGCCGTGGTTTTTAGACGTCCCTGGACCGACGAGAAGCGCTGACGATTACTCTGCCTCTATTTCGTGCCATGTCGTGTTGCGCTGCTGTCTTCTTCGTGCACGCGAGGTTCTGCGCAAGGCTCAACTCTCGCATGGCGCGACGTAACACCTTCGTGCAGCTCCTTCTCACTCGTAGCCATAGCGCTCGATTGCTCCAAGGCCGTAAAGGAGCAGCGATGACAACCCAATCACTATTGTGTTGCGTCGTTGCCATTTCCTCACACCCCGAGCTCTAAGAGGCGTCGCAGCTTTCTCGGCTACCCCTAACGCCTACAGCCACGGGCTCGTGCCATTGTTGCGATGCCAACAACCCTCGAGCATTGCTAGACAATCTGATGTTCAAGTACCTATGTTCTATTTTGGCTTTCAGTTGTTGCATTGTGTTGTCACTTAATTTTCACCGTCTTTTTATTTTTTATTTATTTTTGTTTTTATTTATCTACTCTGTGCCATGTCGTGTTGCGTTGTTGTCTTCTTCGTCCATGCGAGGTTTCGCGCGAGGCTTGACCCTCGCATGGTGTGACGCTACACCTTCGCGCAGCTCCTCCTCACCTGTAGATGCAGAGCTTGATTTCTCTAAGCCCGTAAGGAGCAGCAGTGACCACCCGATCACTATCATATTGCTGCGTCGCCATTTCCTCACACCCCGAGCTCTAGGAGGCGACGAAGCTTTCTCGGATGCCCCTGACGCCTACGGCCACGGGCTCGAGCCGTTTTTGCGATGCCAACAACCCTCGAGCCATTCCTAGGCAATCTGATGTTCAGAACCGAGATGATAGCTTTGCCACTGATGATATGTCAGGTTCCTATGTTCTGTTTTGGCTTTCAGTTTTTGCACTGTGTTGTCACTTAATTTTCACCATCTTTTAATTTTTTATTTTATTTATCAATTTATTTTATTCTATTATTATTACTATATAAATATGATATAGACTTATTATATATAAAACCCAAAAAGAAAATAAAGGGGTCCATTTTAAATAAATAAAGACACATAATAACCCATTTGGCACAAAACAAAACCCAAGCTAATCCATTTTGTATACCATGTGCAGCTTAATCTGGACCGTCGGGTTTAGGGTTGGGATCTAATGGTCCAGGATGGACCAAATGAAGAGAGGGACAACCCTCAACCTGCGCCGCCACACGCATGGCGCGTGCGGGGTTTCACTTTTCTGCTAGAGTCCGGCCAGCTCGCTCCCTGCGTAGGCAGCAGTGGTTTTCGGACGTCCCTAGACTGATGAGAAGCGCTGACGATGCACTGCCTCTACTATGTGCCATGTCGTGTTGTACCGCTGTCTTCTCTGTGCATGTGAGGTTCCGTGTGAGGCTCGACCCTCGCAAGGCATGATGTTGCGCCTTCGCACAGCGCCTCCTCTCCAGCAGCCACAACATTTGACTTCTTCAAGGCCGTAAAAGAGCACTGGTGACCACCCGATTATTATCATGCTGTGTCATCGCCGTTTCCTTACACCCCAAGCTCTTGGAGGCACTGTAGCTTTCTCAGTTGCCCCTGATGAATACGACCACAGCCTCATGTTGTTGTTGCGACGCCAACAACCCTCGAGCCGTTGCTAGGTAATCCGATGTTTAGGCCTGAGATGATAGCTTTGCCACTAATGATATGTCTTGTACCTATGTTCTGTTTTGGCTTTCAGTTGTTGCATTGTGTTGTCACTTAATTTTCACCATCTTTTTATTTTGTTATTTTTGTTTTTATTTTATTTATCTATTTATTTTATTCTATTATTATTATATAAATATGATATAGCCTTATTTTATATAAAACCCAAAAGAAAATAAAAGGGTCTATTTTAAATAAATAAGGACTCATAATAACCCATTTGGCCCAAAACAAAACCCAAGCTAATCCATTTTGTATCTCATGTGCAGCTTAATCTGGACCGTCAAATCTAGGATTGAGATCTCACGGTCCATGATGGACTAGATGAAGAGAGGGACAACCCCCAACCCACGCCGCCACGCATCTGGCGCGTGTAGCCCACGCTTGCGGGGTTTCACTTCTCTGCTAGAGCATGACCAGCTCGCTCCCTGCACTGCCAGCCGTGGCTTTCAGATGTCCCTAGACAGACGAGAAGCGCTGACAATTGTTCTGCCTCTACTCCGTGCCATGTCGTGCTGCGTTGCTGTCTTCTTCGTGCACGCGATGTTCCGTACAAGGCTCGACCCTCGCATAGCACGATGTTGCGCCTTCGCGCAGCTCCTCCTCACTCGTAGCCGCAGCGCTCGATTGCTCCAAGGCCGTAAAGGAGCAGCAGTGACCACCCGATCACTATCATGCTACGCCGTCACCATTTCCTCACACCCCGAGCTCTAGGAGGCGTCATAGCTTTCTCGGCTGCCCTTGAAGCCTACGACCATGGGCTGCCGTTGTTGCAACGCCAACAACCCTCGAGCCATTGCTAGACAATTTGATGTTTAGGCCCGAGATAATAGCTTTTCCACTGATGGTATGTCAGGTACCTATGTTCTATTTTGGCTTTCAGTTGTTGCATTGTGTTGTCGCTAAATTTTCACCGTCTTTTTATTTTTTTGTTTTTATTTTATTTAACTATTTATTTTTTCTATTTTTATTATTATATAATTATGATATATCCTTATTATATATAAAATCCAAAAAAGAAAATAAAGTGATCCATTTTAAATAAATAAGGACTCATAATAACCCATTTGGCCCAAAACAAAACCCAAGCTAATCCATTTTGCATCCCATGTGTAGCTTAATCTGGACCGTTGGATCTAGGGTTGGGATCTAACGGTCTAGGATGGACCTGATGAAAAGAGGGACAATCCCTAACCCGCATCGCCACACATTTGGCACGTGCAACCCACGCGTGCGGGGTTTCACTTCTCTGCTAGAGCCCGACCAGCTCGCTCCCTGCACTGGTAGCTGTGGTTTTTGGACGTCCCTGGACCGACGAGAAGCACTGGCGATTGCTCTACCTCTACTTTGTGCCATGTCATTCCCTGGTCTTCTCCGTGCACGCAAGGTTCAGCATGGTTCGGCGTGAGGCTCGACCCTCGCATGGCGTGACGCTACACCTTCATGCAGCTCCTCCTCACCAGGGACTGCAGCGCTCGACTGCTCCGAGACCATAAAGCAGCGTCGGTGACCACCCGATCGCTATCGTGCCTCGTTGTCGCCGATTCCTCACACCCAGAACTCTAGAAGGCGCTGCAGCTTTCTCGGCTTCCCCTAACGCCTATGGCCACAGCCTCGTGCCGCTGTTGCAATGCCAACAATCGCGCTTCACCCCTCGCCAGATTGCTCACGACCAAGTCGTGCCGCCGCCACCACCTTCTCTATTCCGGCCAAGACCCTACAAAGGCAAAAGAGGAATTAGGGTTAGGATTAAGGTTTCTCTTGATACAAATACAGAAAGTGTCAGATCAGATTCGAATCAAATATTCTTCAAATCATATTTGAATCTGCATTGAATGAAAGGGGAAAGAATCAGCCCAAAGTTGCCCTAAAAATTCAAATCAAATTAGCTCCAAATTATATTGTATCTGCATTAAATGGAAAAAGGGGGAAATCACCAAAAATAGGTTTTTCTATTCCGAATTTTGAAATTTTTAGGTCAAAAAATACCTATATAAAGGGGTTCAAGCCTTTGTAATTACACACACGGATACACAGTTTATTCTGGAGAATCACACAGTTCACTTGAGAGAGACACAGTTGAGTTCAGAGAGTTTTGAGAGTTTTTGAGAGAATTCTACACAGTTTATGCTTGAGCTTTTGTACTTAGATTTGCAGTTGAAATAAAAGTTTGAAGCATCTTTTGAGGTATTTAATTATTTTTTTATGTTCTTCTTGTTCGAATGTATGGTTTTTGTAACCCACTTGACCCGGTCTAGTTGCAAGACCGAGCGAGCCACACGGGGAATATCAAAGATAACCCGCGAAGGTTTACCTCAATAAATGACCCTAATTTGTATTTTTATCTTATTATTTTAGAACATTTTCCATATTTTATCTTGCACAAAAACATTTTTAATTTACAATTCCCAAAACTAGTCTAATTTGCCGAAACCGGTTCAACCGAACCACCTAGCCAAACTAGGCTAACTTCTAAGCCCCAAATCGAGGTGTTACAACTCTCCCCCACTTAAGAAATTTTGTCCTTGAAATTTACCTGGTGGAAAAAAATTAAGGAAACTGCTTCTTCATAACATCTTTCCTTTCCCACGTGGCTTCTTCAACACCTCTATGTTGCCACAACACCTTGACCAACTCTATGGTCTTTCCGCGAAGGACCTTACTATCCACATCCAAGATTTTAACTGGTTCCTCATCATAGGTCAAATCTGGATTCAATTCAATCTCCTCAACATGCATCACATGCGAGGGATTCGATCTATACCTTCGAAGCATCGATACATGGAAAACATCATGTATATTCTCCAACTCCAAATGTAACCTTATTCTATAAGCTATCGGACCAACACACTCTAACACTTCATATGGTCCGATGAACCTTGGACTCAATTTGCCTTTACGTCCAAATCTCATCACTTTTTTCCAAGGCAAAACTTTTAAGAAAACCCTATCCCCAACCTTATATTCAATCTCCCTACGCTTCAAATCTGCGTAGGATTTCTGCCTATCTAAACCCATCTTCAACCGATCACATATAAGCTTTACCTTATCATTGGTGTCCTTCAACACACTAGTCAAAGAAACAAACTTTTCACCCGTCTCAACCCAATAAAGTGGCGTTCGACACTTTCTACCATATAAAGCTTCGTAAGGTGCCATTTAAATGCTCGCTTGATAACTATTATTATAAGCAAACTCCACCAAAGGCAAATGTTTCTCCCATGATCCTTGAAAATTAATAACACAACACTGTAACATATCTTCCAGCACTTGGATCACACGTTTAGACTGACCATCCATCTGTGGATGATACGAAGTACTGAAGTTCAACCGTGTACCCAAAGCTCTATGTAAACACTCCCAAAACCTTGCAGTAAAGCACGGATCTCTATCTGAAACAATAGACTTAGGTACACCATGCAACCTCACAACCTCCGCAATGTACAACTCCGTTAACTTATCCAATGTATACGTAGTATGCACAACAAGAAAATGTGCACACTTCGTAAAATGATCCACAATCACCCAAACAGAGTTCTTCATTGCTGGTGTCAAAGGCAGCCCTGACACGAAATCCATCTTGATTCTCTCCTATTTCCATTCTGGTATCCTCAAAGGTTGTAACAATTCAGAAGGAAACTAGTGCTCAACTTTCACCCGCTGACAAACTATACACTTACCAACAAAATTTGCTATATCTTTCTTCAATCTTCCCCAATAGTACTCATCTTTCAAACCACGATACATCTTAGTACTACCAGGATGCCTAGCAAAAGGACTATTATAAGCTTTGGTCAAAATAGTGCGCCTCAATTCATCATCCATCGGCATAACTACTCGACACTTAAAACACAAAACACCCTCATCTTTAAAACCAAAATATGTTGGATTATCTTCTGCAATGTCTATAACATGTGACACCAATGAATCATCTAACAGTTGTTTCTCCTTAATCAATTGTATCAATGATGGTTTCACTTGCAACTTAGCTACAAAACCACCATCTTGCGACAAACTCAATCGTGCAAACATCACCCTCAACTCTACCACAGCCTTTCTACTCAAGCCATCAGCTACAACATTAGCCTTACCAGGATGATACTTGATCGAAAAATCATAATCCTTAAGCAACTCCAACCATCTTCGTTGCCTAAGATTCAAATCTTTTTGTGTCATCAAGTATTTCAAACTCTTATGATCGGTGTAAACAATACACTTTTCACCATAAAGATAATGTCTCCAAAATTTTTAGCGCAAATACAACTGCGGCCAACTCAATATCGTGTGTAGGATAGTTACGCTCGTGCACCTTCAATTGTCTAGATGCATAAGCCATAACTCTCCCTCCTTGCATCAACACACACCCCAAACCAATATAAGACGCATCACTATAGACTACACTCTTTTCCCGACTCAGGTTGAATCAAGATTAGAGCTTGCATCAAATCTTCTTTCAACTTCTCAAAAGCTTGTAACAACTTCAGTCAATTTGAAACGAACATCCTTTTGTAACAACTTCATCAAAGGAGCAGCAACCTTTGAGAAACCATCCACGAAACGACAGTAATACCCTGCCAAGCCCAAGAAACTTTGAACCTCCATCACCGACTTAGGTTGTTTCCAATTCACATCCGCCTCAATTTTCTACGGATCCACATGAATTCCTTTGACTGAAACAACATGACCAAGGAAAACTACTTCCCTAATCCAAAATTCACACTTGCTCAACTTAGCATAAAGTTGATTATCCAACAAGGTTTGCAACACAATCTGCAAGTGTCTATCATGATCCTCCTCAGTACGAGAGTACACAAGGATGTCATCAATAAACACTACCAAAAACTGATCCAAAAATTCATGGAACACCCGGTTCATCATATCCATGAAAGCTGCAAGCGCATTCGTCAACCCAAACGGCATCCCCAAGAAATCATAATGCTCGTATAGGGTGTGAAAGGTTGTCTTCGGCACATCTTTATCCTTCAACTCAAATAAATCTTAGAAAACATTGTGGCACCTCAGAACTGATTGAACAAATCATCAATCCATGGCAAAGGATACTTATTCTTAATTGTTAACTTGTTCAGTTGCCGATAATCGATACACATTCTCATAGTGCCATCATTTTTCTTTACAAACAACACAAGCGCTCCCCAAGGTGAAACAGTAGGACGAATGAAGCCTCGATCCAACAACTCCCGAAGTTGTGTCTTTAACTCTTTTAACTCTTAGGTGCCAAGCAGTACAGAGCAATAGACACGGGTTCCATATCTTCATACGTCTTAATACAAAACTCTACATTTCTATCTGGTGGTAAACCAAGCAACTCTATCGGAAACACTCCCGAAAATCACAAACGGTACGGATATCCTGGGACGTGCCTCCTTCATATTTGGGTTCATAATATACGCCAAGTATGCTTGACAACCCACTTCCAACAACTTTTGCGCTTCCAAAGCTGAAACAACATTGGACAAGAATTTGACATTTTCACCCACCACCACCACTTCATAATCATCGACAAGATTCAACAAAACGTGCTTGGTTTCACAACCAACCACAGCCCTATACTTGGTTAACCAATCCATACCAAGAATAACATCAAAACCATAGAAAGGCAACTCCATCATATCCACCGCAAACACATATCCTTAGACCATCAACAGACATCTCCTAAACAACCTCCTAACCACAACTGTCTCCCTAAAAGAACTCTTCACTTGCATACCCACATCTAATAACTCAACTGGTATATCAAGTAACTTTGCATACTCGTGCAAAATGTATGAATGCTTGGAACCAGAATCAATCAAAGAAATTAACGACAAAGGTTTCAAAGTAAAGGTACCTGCGATCACATCAGTGTCATTCCTTCTCTTGCGGTGTGCATACACCCTCGCTTGTCCACCACCCTCAGGCTGAATAGAGACAACATGAGCAACGTTCCTCAGTCCATCATCCCTGCCCTGGAAGTTACCTCGATCGCGCCCATGGCCTCTCTGGGCTCAACAGCACGAACAAGTTCCTGCCTCTCTCTAACAAACTGGGGACAATCACGCTTCGTGTGACCAGGCAAACCACAACCCCAACATGTACCCGAAGTTCCCCAACACTCACCCACGTGTCTCCTCCCATATCGGTTGCACTCAAGAGTACAAGCAAAAGCATTCTAACCCGGCTACCCTCGGCCAATATTGACGGCACCACCTCGCCTCTAATCTAGAAAAAAGCCTCATATTTCACTACCTCTTATAGCGATCTCTTCTAACATCTAAACCAGCCGGTCTCTTCCTCGAACCAGAACCTCCTAAACGAGAAACCAAACCCAAACTCTACTCAATATCCTTAGCCCGTATGACCAAGACATCAAAATCTGTATAATCTGAAGCCAACATATAAGTCTTCACTTTCTTGACCAGCCCATAACGAAAACGATCACATCTTTGACGCTCGTCGGGAACCAGTTCAAGGGAATACTAACTCAACCCAACAAATTGAACCTCATACTCAGAAACAAACATGCTCCATTACACCAAATCCATGAACTCTCGCTTCTTCTCATCCTCCCGAACAGACATACGAGTACCCAAATATTTCCTCTAGAAAATAGTTTTGAAGAACTCCTATCCCCGTGTTACGTGTGATAAGTGCTACGCAAATGTGCAAGTATACACGTCGCAAGTAATAAAGTGATATGAGTATCGAGTATCGTCTCCACAGGGATTGGTTTGGGCTACTTTGCTTAAGTTACTGCACTGTGAAAATAAAAACACAATTGATAATAAAGGTTTTAATTAACGAGAAAAGTAAAAGCAATAAACTAAAAGAATAGATGAAAGAAAAAGAGAGAGATAGGCCAGGTTATCGTGAGTTGAGGTGTGATAGCCAATTGCATCGTTTTGGTAAAAGAGTGCACGGGCAACTCAGTTGTCGTGGCAACTTGCACAACGGGGTTGCCTTGGCAACTAATCGATGGTTGCCTGGGCAACTACTTGGGCGTCTGGGCAGCAACTTCAAGGTTCGGCAGAGCGTTCTTCAATGGTTTCTTCTTATCCCTAAGTCGAAACTCTATCTACTTGTGCATGCCTTGATAATACATCCCTGCGTGAATCTAGGGTGAATAACAACCAATCTTGCGCTCCTCTTAGCCATTGAAATCCTTAACTTATTTCTAAGCCAGATTAATCTTCACCATCAATAGATTGAATAAAGACCATACTCATTCGTTTCTTGAATCTAACTCTCCCGATATTAGATAAATAGATGAAGTTACGAGATCCTCTCCCAATTCACTCGCAAACAAGAATAAAAGCCAAGAATGAGTAAACCTTGAATAGAAAAGTGCAAACTCTTATTACCTAAACAAAATCCAATTGTTTCTCACAACAACAAAACACAATAACCCCAACCAATCAAGTTAGTTCATGGTTGGGTTCAAAAGATATACAAAGAATAATCCCCAAACCATGAATCTAATGGAAGCAAAGAAGAAGAAGAAATTGAACTCTCTCCCTCATTGCTATCTTGTCGAAATCTCTTCCTTCTTGCCCTTTGGAGTTGTCGAAAATCCTCTCCTCTTGCTCTCTATGGAGTTGTCGAAATCTCCTTCTTATTTATAGGGCTAGGCCAAAGTCCTTCTTTGAGGAGGAGTTTAAGTTGGAATTAAATTATCTTTAAAGAATATAATTCTTTATTATAATTGTATTCCTACTAGAACTTCTCCTATCTTCTTGGAATTTAATTCTTCTTTAATCTCTGCATGGAAATCAAATTCCTTTGGGTTTGGGCTTTGCTCCACGTCATCTTGGGCTTGTATAGTCATCAATTTCGACTACCATATCACATTTGCTCTTGTCGACAATTGCCATGGCAACTGGCTCGGCGTCTCCTTCATGCATTGCCCTGGCAACTAGCTCGGCGTCTCCTTCATGTATTGCCCTGGTAACTAGCTCGACATCTCCTTTGGCAAATGATCCTGCACATACACATAAAACACACCAAAGCAGCATCTTTTCCCACAAAAACTACCAAGTTATGTAATCAAGCTTAACGATGGAAGGAAACATGGATTAATGCATGAATGACTAATTATGCAACTAATATGAGCTTAAGTCTAAGAATAATATGAGTAAAAAGGGTAATAAAAATAGTACTTTTGAACACTTATCACACCCCCAAACTCAAACTATTGCTTGTCCTCAAGAAATGCAAACTAACAATTACCTGCCAAGACTTTAATCATCAAAGACATGCTTCAAACTTGAATTCAAACCTCGGAACCGTGGCAAAAAGTATGATCACCTTTTAAATTTTTCGGATAGCACAAAAATTTCCCGGAACAAAACTATAATGCTCGTGACAATGTGTGTGCTTAGTTGTGTACAAGTTGATTTTCAAGATTCTATGTGAACAATAGGCTTTTATCAATTTAATTATCGGGGCATTATTTTTATTTTCACTAGAGCCAATTTCGGGCACCTCTAGCGATTCTTTAATGTGCATTAACTACTAGAGCCAGTTTCGGGCACCTCTAGAAAGAAAGAGCAATTACTACTAGAGCCAGTTTTTGGCACCTCTAGCAAGAAATTAACTTTTAATTTTCAATTTTAAATTTACCCTAATTTTAAGCAACCTAAGTTCACTAAGTTTCTTTTAATCAACAAGCCACAACCGTGTAAAAAAATTCAGCATCATAGTAAAATTCTAAGTTCTTTTCATGTAATCCTAAAATTAAAGGTTCTTTCAATTAAGTGCAGTGGCAAAAATTCATCATTGGATATTCAACAAGTCTTAAGCAATTAAATCAAATTAAAGGCATGGCAAGTAACATATGCAACATATATGTGATTACTAAAGATGAATGCAACTAAACATGAAACTAACTAGAAACCAATACCCCCCCAAACTCGAGAGAAGCATTGTCCTCAATGCACGTAAAAGTGAAACAAAATTTAAAAGAAACTAAATGAAATGAGTTAGTCAGAGAGGTCGTCACCTCGAGTGATGAGTTTCCTTCGTGCCGTTTGCTTGATTCAATTTCCGGTCAGTGGTTGAATGCTTGTGGTTGGTACCGCGTGAATAGCATTGCCTTGATTTGATCCATGTTTGCCGATGCAGGTTTACTTGTATGTGCATCAGTAGTTGCCGAAGCCATTGTTGTTGCCTGGGCATCGCCAGTTTCTGTTGTGGTTGCTGTGGCAAGTAGTCGACAGTAAATTTCCTTAGCATGGTGGTTGTGAGTCTTGTTGTGGAAAAGAAAACCTGGAAACTAAAGATAATGAAGAAAAATAAAATATATCCTAAAAATAAAGAGAAAAAAAATAACTGAAAATAATAGAACAAAATAGTTTGAAAAATAAAAATAAAATATCAAAATGAGAGCATGCTCATGCATCTCCTAAAGTGTCAACTTCTTTGTTACGTTCTACATGGGCACCATTGTAGTGCTTCAATCTTTGTCCGTTAACTTTGAATTCATGTTCGTCGGTAATGGACTTGATTATCACGGTACTATGGGAGAATGGTTTGACAACTTTGAATGGTCCCGATTGTCTTGATTTTAGCTTTCCCAGGAAAAGTATTAGCCGAGAATTGAATAAGATAACTAGTTGCCCTGGCATGAATTGCCGCGGCAATAGTTTCTTGTCATGCCATCGCTTTGTTTCCTCCTTGTAGATTCGTGCATTGTTATAGGCGAGTGCACGGAATTCTTCTATCTCATTGAGATCCATCAAAGGCTTTTGTCCGGCACTTTCCCAATCCATATTTACGGTCTTGATTACCCATTGGTTTGTAGGTGATATTGCCCGTCCTCTAGCAACGATCAGATTGCTTGTAAAACTCTTGGGCATCTTTGTATAGTGTTGGCCAATACAAACCGGATTGCAAAACTTTGGTCGCGGTACGAGTTCCTCCAAAATGTCCTCCATAGGGTGAAGAATGGCATTGTCGGAGTACATTCTGTTACTCCTCTTCAGGGACACATCGGCTTATAACCTGATCTGCACATTGTTTAAACAAAAGAGGCTCGTCCCAAAAGTAATGCTTAGCATCATGGCGGAACCGCTTCTTCCCTTGGTGAGTAAGGCCATAAGGTAAAATACCACAAACAAGGAAATTAACAAAATCTGCGTGCCAGGGTATTGCCGAGGCATGTGTTGTCGTGGTGACTGCTCCCAAGATTGCCGAGTTGTGTGTGTCTAGAGTTGTTGAGGCATATGCGTCCATAGTTGCCGAGGCGTGCGTATTAGGAGCTGCTGCGATGTCAAGGGTTGCCGAGGCATGCGCATCCATGGTTGCCGAGGCATCAAGGGTTGCTGTGGCATTGAGGGTTTCTGAGGCAAGCTTTTCTTTTAGGGTTTCGAATGCTTGGGCGCAAGAATCATCAAAATTGAAGACTTTATCTTGGTGAGGGTAGTCTTTCGATCACGTCCACCTTAGCTTTGTCTACTTTAATTCTCTTGGATGAAATCTTGTGGCCGAGCACTATTCCTTCATCTACCATAAGATGGCACTTCTCCCAATTGAGGACTAAATCGGTTTCTTCACATCTTGCCAACACATTCTCTAAATTGTCGAGGCAACTGTTGAAGTCACTACCAAAAACGGAAAAATCATCCATGAAGATCTCAAGGAAGTCTTCGACCATGTCTGAAAAGAGTGCCAACATGCATCTTCTAATGTTAGTGCATATATGAGAAAACTTGAGGATGGTCGTTTTCGATACTTCTTATAGTCCATCCGAACCCTCCATCGGGTGACAATATTGCCCAAAAACAGTTTGGCCAATGTGCTTGCCACTACTACCTTTTGCGTTACCATGGTGGAGGTGTCTTTCTTCTTTGTTCGCTTGTAGTCCAAGTATACTCTCCACCTTGCTACTATTCCTAAAGGCACAAATATATTAATAGGAAAAATTATATCTATTCTCAACCATTCAATTACCTCATTCTTGTCGACTTCTATCATGGTTGGATGTAGCCTTTGTTGTCGTGGCAATTGCTGCTCAAGCCAATTGTCATGGTAATCAGTTGCCAAAATTTGCTGTAAGTCAAGGGAAGAACCAATTTTCTGAAAAGCTCTACGAATCCAAACACTGTTTTCTTTTGGCCTCTCAAAAATCTCCATCAGTAGAGATTTCGATGGCTTTAAATCTACCAACATCGGTACCTCAAGACATACCTGCAATGGACGAGGTGAGTTTTTAAAGAATTCAAAAGGTTCAACCATTACCTGCTCATATTCCATTGGCAAAGTATTATCATCTCGTTGATCTTGCATGTGGTCGTGTAATTGCCGTGGCAATTGTAGATGAGAGCAATCTACAGATTCCTGCTTCAACATCAATGTTGTAACCTTATGGGCATCAGGTTCCTCAGAATTTGTTGCAGTATTGTTGTTCTCAGCTTCACCAAGTGTTGTCGCGGCATTGCTCTGTTCAGGCTCCTCAATCATTGCCGAGGCAATTTGTTGTTCAAGCTCATCATGTGTTGAGCAGTCTCTTTCATTGGCATCCTCTTGACTTTGAGGTTCTAGTTGTTCCTCACACATCGGAGAGATTTCTTTGCATTGCTCCTTATCCTCTTGCCTTGGGACGTCAGTATCCCTAGGAATGAATTGTTGGTGCATGTTATCCATGACATATGTGGATCTCCCCAATTGATCTTCTAAATCTCTTAAGGTTGCATCCCACTGAGTTATCCTCGTATCCATAGATTTTGATAGCTCTCGAAACTCTTCAATTGATCCGTCATGTCTAGCCAAGGAAGCTAGTAACGTTTCCTACAAGGAATTGGAATGCTCTTGAAAAGGACTACAATGCCATGACATATCTGTTGTTGCGGCAAAATTGTTATGGTAAAAAAAATTTTGAGCTTTTTGAACATACCATGAAGAATTTTGCTGCTGGTTCCCTCTATGGTCCTCCATATAGTTATATGTACTAAAAATGTGAGGGCAATTTTCAAACACATGATGTTCTCCACACATAGCACAAGATTTTTCCACGGTATAAGTTCTTTGGGCTTTTCTCGGTTGGTATAGGTAATCATCAAAGGGTGCAAGAAAATCTTGATTGGATTGATTCATATTTTCCAACATCATCTCTCGAATAGATTGGCTTTTATTTTCTGACATGTTGATGTCCCTTAACTTGTAGCGCACCTAAATTTTTTTTTGATAAAGCAAACAAAAAGAAAAGTTAGTAAAACTAAGAGAAAAAAATGCAATAACAAAAACAACTAACACCAATTGCCAATCCCCAGCAACAGCACCAAAAACTTGTTACGTGTGATAAGTGCTACGCAAATGTGCAAGTATACACGTCGCAAGTAATAAAGTGATATGAGTATCGAGTATCGTCTCCACAGGGATTGGTTTGGGCCACTTTGCTTAAGTTACTACATTGTGAAAATAAAAACACAATTGATAATAGAGGTTTTAATTAACGAGAAAAGTAAAAGCAATAAACTAAAAGAATAGATGAAAGAAAAAGAGAGAGATAGGCCAGGTTATCGTGAGTTGAGGTGTGATAGCCAATTGGATCGTTTTGGTAAAAGAGTGCATGGGCAACTCAGTTGTCGTGGCAACTTGCACAACAGGGTTGCCTTGGCAACTAATCGATGGTTGCCTGGGCAACTACTTGGGCGTCTGGGCAGCAACTTCAAGGTTCGGCAGAGCGTTCTTCAATGGTTTCTTCTTATCCCTAAGTCGAAACTCTAGCTACTTGTTCATGCCTTGATAATACATCCCTGCGTGAATCAAGGGTGAACAACAACCAATCTTGCGCTCCTCTTAGCCGTTGAAATCCTTAACTTATTCCTAAGCCGGATTAATCTTCACCATCAATAGATTGAATAAAGACCATACTCATTCGTTTCTTGAATCTAACTCTCCCGATATTAGATAAATAGATGAAGTTACTAGATCCTCTCCCAATTCACTCGCAAACAAGAATAAAAGCCAAGAATGAGTAAACCTTGAATAGAAAAGTGCAAACTCTTATTACCTAAACAAAATCCAATTGTTTCTCACAACAACAAAACACAATAACCCCAACCAATCAAGTTAGTTCATGGTTGGGTTCAAAAGATATACAAAGAATAATCCCCAAACCATGAATCTAATGGAAGCAAAGAAGAAGAAGAAATTGAACTCTCTCCCTCCTTGCTATCTTGTCGAAATCTCTTCCTTCTTGCCCTTTGGAGTTGTCGAAAATCCTCTCCTTTTGCTCTCTATGGAGTTGTCAAAATCTCCTTCTTATTTATAGGGCTAGGCCAAAGTCCTTCTTTGAGGAGGAGTTTAAGTTGGAATTAAATTATCTTTAAAGAATATAATTCTTTATTATAATTGTATTCATACTAGAACTTCTCCTATCTTCTTGGAATTTAATTCTTCTTTATTCTCTGCATGGAAATCAAATTCCTTTGGGTTTGGGCTTTGCTCCACGTCATCTTGGGCTTGTATAGTCATCAATTTCGACTACCATATCACCTTTGCTCTTGTCGAAAATTGCCATGGCAACTGGCTCAGCGTCTCCTTCATGCATTGCCCTGGCAACTAGCTCGGCGTCTCCTTCATGCATTGCCCTGGCAACTAGTTCGGCATCTCCTTTGGCAAATGATCCTGCACATACACACAAAACACACCAAAGCAGTATCTTTTCCCACAAAAACTACCAAGTTATGTAATCAAGCTTAACGATGGAAGGAAACATGGATTAATGCATGAATGACTAATTATGCAACTAATATGAGCTTAAGTCTAACAATAATATGAGTAAAAAGGGTAATAAAAATAGTACTTTTGAACACTTATCACCCCGCAATAGTGGTTATCCACTAACTATATGCATCTCCCTAAAGTAGAGATACTATGAAACCCAGCTTACGTACATTCGTGCACTCCATCTAACCAAGAATTTGCTTTGTGCTCTCAAGCCAAACCTTAGAGTCTTCTAGACTCAAACCTCGAAACTCGATACCACCCAAGCTACGAAAACGCTCTAAAGGTAGCCCCGGGTTAGCAGTTGCAGGTTGCAAAGTAGCCGATGCATACCTGTCATCGCAGCCTGGAAAGCTTCGGTGATAGCCTGAATCAAGGCATCATATCACCCACTGCCTGCCCTTGCTGAGGTGCAACACCTTCTGCTCTAACATTACAAGCTGGAAGAGGCGGCAAATCCTCTTTACGCTCATTCGCCACATCACGCGCATTACTTCTAAGCTCTCGTCTCGGTCCCACAAGGAAAACAATATGAATTTATAGCATAAAAATGCCACAGTAAAAATAGTTAGGCCAGCTCAAAGCAAGAATCCAAGATGCTCAAGTTAAAATCAAAATCCTTTTTCAATAGTAGTAATATGGCAATGGGTTACCCACAATCTTTCCCAAACAAAATACCTCACTTAACAATCATGTTATCAAACACCATGCAAAGCAACGATCACAACATAACATAAACAACCATCGTGCATAACAAACATCAAGAAATCAACCAACTTACCTCCCAATTTTTCGTAAACCTGTCTCTGATACCAACAAATGTAACCCTCTTGACTTGGTCTAGTCGCAAGACCGAACCGAGTGAGCCACATGGGGAATATCAAAGATAACCCGCGAAGGTTTACCTCAATAAACGACCCTGTTTTTTTCTTTTTATATTAGGATTTTAGAATATTTTCCATATTTTATCTCGCTCAAAAACCTTTTTAATTAACTAATTCCCGAAACTAGTCTAAATTGTCGAAACTTGTTCAACCGAACCACCTAGCCAAACTCGGCTAACTTCTAAGCCCAAAATCGGGGCATTACTATTTTTCATTCATGTTTTTTTTAAAAAAAAATAAAAAATGATGATTGATATATCTTCTTTGAAATAGAAATTTGAAATAAGTGTTTTTTAATTGAGTTATTTACATCCAATTCACCATCTCCACAGACCCTTTAATTTTCAAAATTTTTAAACCATTGTTTTTCAACTTAGCTTTTTTGAATTTTAATGTAATTTAACCCTTTTTGTAAATTTTTAAATTAAATTCTAATTTGCACATATGCGTTTTTAAAGAAAAATTCAATTCTTATATTGTGTTAACCCATTTTAGGGAAGGATACACATTCCTTTTTAAAAGATATTTTGCTCTTTTTAACTTATTTAAAGCTTTTTACATTTTATTTAAATCTTGTAAATATGGTTGTTTAATTTTTGTTCTATTTTTTCTAAACTAGATCCCTTCCTAAAAAAAACCTAGGTATTAAAAGTTGTTTTAATTAAATGATTAGGTTAAATAAAGCCCTTAAGGTTAGGTACTAAATTACCTTAGTTAGAGCCTTGTAAGTAAAAAGATAAAACTCTCATTCACATTTAATATTCATAAGAAACACTTAACCATATTTTAACCCTAATAGGTAAAATTCATGTAGATTATTCTTTAGATTAATAATCACTAACTTAGGGTAAATAAAAATCTCCAACACACTAATTCTTTCCTTGCTTGTCTGAGAAATAATGGAACTTAATTAATGCGGTGTCCTATTGAAGGAAAGTGACGGGTTAGCGCTAGAAATGTTATAAGATCATATTCATAAATGGACAACGAGTTGAATTTCATACGAACTTGCAAATTCCAACATTAAAATGTTTTGTAATCGGCTAGGTACCAATTTTTGGGCATTGTGGAGGTACTAATCCTTCCCTACGCGTAACCGACTCCTAACCCGTTTTTGCTTTTTCGCAGACCAAAATTTTGTTTTAATAAAATAAAATGATTTTATTAAAATGACTCGTTTTTAGGTGATCCAATCACATCGTTTAAAAGATTGGTGGTGACTCCGTTGTTGTTTTGTTTTTATAAAACGCCAATCTCTCTTCGAAATAGAGTTGCGACAGCTTGGAGACTCCGTTGGGGAAAACTTTTTTTGTTTTTACAGAAAAAGAGTCAAGCCATAAGCCGATTACACTTTGTTTTACTATCGAAATTTGCTAAGTACTTGTAAAATTCAACTCAATTGTCCATTTAGAAATATGATCTCGTTTTGCGCATTTAAATCTTAATGAAGCTCTACACCCCAGCTTTGACCCGGTTGTTTAAGTGAGGGGAAAACACTTTGCTCATGTAAGAATACTGATTCTCCGTATGAGCCTAGCAAGTACCTTCGGGATTCATGTGCCCTATGTCTTCATAAGGATACTGATCTTTCGTGAATACATGAGAGGTGAGTCCTCCTGAGTTGAACTTGATTCATTCGAAGCCTATAATAGGTGAGAATCAGGGGCCTTGCTACCCTTAGTATGGGACAACAGGGGCAGCTTGGGTACCTTTCTAGAACCAAACCATGTATAAGAATCTAGAAGCCCACCCCATTAGAGCCATGTGGAAAGTTTTAGGAACTAGAATTGGGTCAAAACCATTTCGTAAGAATAGTCTGTAGAGACATGTCCAGAAGTGTTGGAATGTGCTACCTAGTATTATTCATTACAATGAAATTGTTTTGGACCTTTTAAGTTTTTATTTCTTATTCGGTTTACTAATTTTTTCCTTCTTTCTGTTTTGTTTTGCAAGCATCATCATTCCATATTTAGAAGGGGTTGGATCTTGAGATACTTGCTCAAATTGAAAAAAGTTTTAGCCATGGATGGGGTTACTTGAAAAAGGAGGAACACAATGTAGATGTACGTCACTGGTCTAAGGTCAACCAGCGAGCACATGGAGACAATTTGGTGGCCAGTCATGAGACAGAGACATCAGAGTATGCCCACATCAGTGTCAAACATAATGATTTACGGGAGCTGTGAGAGATATGGGAACATTTTGACTATGCGACGAAGCAATTATTCTATGAGACCTATGGCGATATAGCTTACTTACTATATGTGAAATTAGATGAGCCACTCCTTAAGGCCCTGGTCCAGTTCTGGAATCCGGGATATTGCTACTTTACCTTCAACGGGGAAGACATGATATTTGGCCCTATTCAATCTGCGCAAGGTAAAGAAGAACCGTGTATATGCTAAACCTCCTGAAAGAAAGAATGTTCACTTAAGCCTCAACTCTTTTACTGGAATAGGAGACGAATAGGTTAAAGGCTTGATACAGAAGAGAGGGGTAGCTTTTATTTCCCTTGGTCGAGCATCTGAAAAATAATCCATGCTCATCTGGACAAGGAGAAGAGAATAGATCTTTTAGCTATAGCAGTCTACGGCTTGATCATCTTTCCTAAGGTCTTGGTTAATATCGATGTGGCCTTACTAGACTTCTTTGAGTAGTTGAAGAGAAAAGTTAATTCGGTGCCAGCAGTACTAGTAGAAACCTTTATCGCTTTAAATGCTTGTCGAAAGATAGAAGGTGTGCGTTTCAGAGGGTGTGCCCCTTATCTCCAAGTCTGGGCCCTTAGTCATTTCTGGAGGTGCTAGATTTTGACTTTGCCCAATGTGTTCTCCCCAAACTTCTCACTGCTCTAGGAGTTTTTGGTAAAAGAGTGGCCAATTTCCAAGAAGGGTAAATGGATCAACATTTTCAGGGATCATCGTGATCAGGATATTGTATGGAGAGTTCCATGGATGGGCCACACCAAAGTCTTATACATGTGTGGGGATTACAATTACTTGATGTTGTTAAGCCTATGGGGAGGAATTGGTTGTGCTCATTTACTTATGTTTCGGCATTATGGCTCTCGTCAGTTCATCCCCTTTACTACAGGTCTTGGTTCGTTAAAGTTTGCATTCCGAGGGGAATTCAAGGAAAAGGTCCAAACTATCAATGATTCTTGGAAGCAGTGTTATGTCATGAAGATAGGACACGACCATGAGTGCATGGTCCTCCCTGATTATGACGTATGGAGGCATGTGAGGGTGAATGATAAAGTTCTATCACCGACTGGGAAGACTAAGCCTGTTGAAGAGTATTTGAAGGTGGTTCCATCGGAAGCTGACATTCTAAGGGATGAGCTAAAAAGATCCAAGGCTAAGATAGAGTCCATACAGGAACATCATGACAGAGACCTGTACGAGGCAAGTCTAGAAGTGGGAAAATACAAGGGGAGACGGACAGGGTCGTGAAATTATACAAGAGCCTGGAAGAGAAGTTTGAGGTTCAGAAAGTCAATTTCCTCAAGTTTCAGGCAATAGTCCGAAATAGAGATTTGTAAAAGACGTCTGAGCAGTAGAAGCAAGAAATTGAGCAATTTGTAGGGAAAGAGAAGGAGCGAGACAGAAGAGACATTGCAAAGTATAAGCAGATGCTGACAGATGAAAAGAAGAAAGGGGAACGAGGGGTCAAGCGAGCCTTCAAAAAAAGAGAAAATGTGACTGCATGGAAAAGGAAGGCCCATGACAACAAGATCCATGTGTGTGAGCTACAGAGCATGTACGACATAACCAATGAAAAGTGAGCCAGGCCTTCGTTGTGGTGTTACAGGCCAAGATGACAGAATTGAGTCATTCATTGTACAAGCTCTAGAACCATTACACCTATACAGAGTTCCAGGCCAGTCAAAGTGAGAATGAGGTACTGAAAAAGCAAGTAGCAGATATGGAGACCATCATTCAAGAGTACAAGACGAAGATTTTAGTTCTCAAAGATGTCAATGAGGAAGGCAATGACTA